>CM035107.1:14747402-17219902 GCA_020205505.1 Panax japonicus | reverse complement strand
CAACTAACCAGTAAGAAATATTATGACTAAGATATTGCAGAATAAATTATCATTAGCCTTAAATAGTGTTAAACTGATACAATATAACAAACATCAAGTTTAACTGCAGCGTAACAAGCAATCCATTAGAAGAGTCAAGTAGAGAATAAAATCTACTATCTTCTATAAGTCATTCCTAATAAGTTAGTTTGACCCATATTAATGTAATATCAATTTTATCCCTATTTTATTTAACTTTTTTAAAAAACACGAATTTATAAAAAAAAGAGTAAGATGCAACATCACTTTAATTGGCGTTAGAATTTTTATTTGTATTTTTTTATAGTTGAAGTCTTATATACTCCTTCATTTCCAACGCCGATGACAGAGAATAAACAGAAAAAATATTGATGTTTGTAAACAAGAACAAGAGATCAAAGAAAAAAAAAGATTACAACGTCAGTTAAAGTGATGTTACATCTTACTCTTCTTTTTTATAAATTTGCTTTATAAAAAATTTTAAAAAAGTTACAATGTCGATTAGTTTGGCATTGGATCACAATTTTATTTTTTTAAAATTTCTTTTAAATAATAAAATTGTTTTAAAAAAATTAAGATAATTTTTTAAAAAAAATATTTTTTAAAGTGGCGTTGGTTGCCTTTCTGATTTTTAGCAAAAAATATTCCAAAAATTCAAGGGTTTAGTAGTTTTTCTCAAATTAGTTGTGAGAGCCTTTACTCCCAACGGTAGTCGTTGAAGTTTTTTATTTTTAAAAAAATATTCGTTTAAAAATAAAAAAAAATTTTAAAAAAATTAAAGCTTTTTTTTTTAAAAAATAAAGTTTTTATTTATTTATAAAAATTGTTCTTAAATTACATAATTTGGTTAAAAGAAGAGTATATTGCAAGAAAATTTGAAAAAAAAAAGATATAATTGAGAAAAATAAATATAATTTAGGCAATTCTCCTAATATACATTTCCAAGTCCAGTTGACAAAAAATTTGGGGATCTAACTTTAGAAACCTAAAATTGATTCCAGCCACCACGACCCACCGCCGGAGTTCGCGGCGGCGGAGGTGGAGGATTAGTGTCAATAATTGCTAAGCGGCCGACCCTCAGGGTGACGTCGGAGTTTAACAGTGATAACTCGGTGTATTTTCACAAGATATCGTGCAAGTTGTTGGAGAATCTGGCGAAACTGAAGCTAACGTTTCAGAACAACAGCAAGAGAGAAGTGGCTGAGCCATAATTGAGCTTCGTTTCCAACTATCTTTCGCTCGACTACGATGTCGAGGAGCAGAATGCTCTTGTTAGGGGCTCGTTTGACCTTGGTCCTAGTTTGCACATCAGAGCCACTCGCGATGTCAAGGTCTCTCTCTCTCTCTCTCTCTTTATAATTATATAATATGTATGCACATATGTGTTGTGTATTTATATGTTAATTTCTATTTTATAAGAAAAGAAAATCTGTTTAACCAATTTTCTAGGGAATATTTCTGATTTTCCATTTGGATTAGCTTTCAATTCTATTCATTTTGAATTTATGACTGTAAATGGTGTCCAAAGATTTGATATTTGAGAATTCTGGTTTGTTGATTTCTATGAAAGCAAGTTCTGCAGTTTATGTTCTGGTTTTTAAAAGCTGAATGGATACTTTTATTCTAGCAAATTCAGAATTTGAAACCTAGTCAGATTGTGAGGGAGATTAAAAGTAGTTGAATCCCACAGGTGTGCCAAATGGTCCTCAGTTATTATCTAGAATGAAATGGGTGATACTTTTCTGGGGTTATAATGGCTTTGGTAATGTTGGGAATGTAAATCTTCACAATGTGCTGCTTTAGGTGTGTGAGGACTCATTTGTATTTTTCACCTGACATTCTGTAGGAGTGTAATAATTTCTTACTTAGGGAAGCTTAAAAACTTGATTTAGGTGCTATTGGGTTATTGTCACTGCTATTCTTGCTGGATATGTTACACGACTTCACAGCTCTAGTCAAAAGAATGCTTTATGGAGATTCTGCAGCACATACAAGTGCTTTTGTAGAATCTTTTTATCCTTTTACTTTTTGGGGATAAACATTATACTGAGTGATGTATGAAAGTGTGTTATTAATTACATCCTTTTGTCTGATTTTTCCTTTAATGTTTGGAGTTTCTATGATTCATAACTTTGAATGATTGCAAAGTATATTGATCATGTGCATTTGCATTACCTCCAAGGACATGAATGTTGATTTGAATGGCATGATAACTAGTTTGTGATGTGTTTTAGGCGCTAGATCAACATACTCATCCTTCATTTATATGTTGCAACAGGTTCGGTTCCTCACCAAAATTTACCATCCTAACATTGAAAAGGTTTGATATGCCTACTCCCAGTAATTAATCTTCTTAGGTTTCAGGCTCATGTTTCTTACTTCTTATAGAATGAGTGTCTGGATGCAGCTTGGAAGGATATGCCTCGATATCCTGAAGGACAAATGGAGTCCTGCTCTGCAGATTTGTACTGTACTATTAAGGTAAAATGGTGGTTACTAGTGATTTTATAATGAACAATTTCCTCTCCATAGAAGATTTATATAGCGTCAAATGCCTTGTGAAATGCTGGCAAGTGTAGTACATATTCTCTTCAACCAAGTAAGAGAAAACTGGCTGATTAAATATAAGGCTTTTTTTTGAAGTAAAAGAGATTTTCATTTCTAATATTTTGGTGATGTCATTGTTGTATGTATGTTATAATATAAATGTATAACATTATACTGAGTGATGTATGAAAGTGTGTTATTAATTACATCCTTTTGTCTGATTTTTCCTTTAATGTTTGGAGTTTCTATGATTCATAACTTTGAATGATTGCAAAGTATATTGATCATGTGCATTTGCATTACCTCCAAGGACATGAATGTTGATTTGAATGGCATGATAACTAGTTTGTGATGTGTTTTAGGCGCTAGATCAACATACTCATCCTTCATTTATATGTTGCAACAGGTTCGGTTCCTCACCAAAATTTACCATCCTAACATTGAAAAGGTTTGATATGCCTACTCCCAGTAATTAATCTTCTTAGGTTTCAGGCTCATGTTTCTTACTTCTTATAGAATGAGTGTCTGGATGCAGCTTGGAAGGATATGCCTCGATATCCTGAAGGACAAATGGAGTCCTGCTCTGCAGATTTGTACTGTACTATTAAGGTAAAATGGTGGTTACTAGTGATTTTATAATGAACAATTTCCTCTCCATAGAAGATTTATATAGCGTCAAATGCCTTGTGAAATGCTGGCAAGTGTAGTACATATTCTCTTCAACCAAGTAAGAGAAAACTGGCTGATTAAATATAAGGCTTTTTTTTGAAGTAAAAGAGATTTTCATTTCTAATATTTTGGTGATGTCATTGTTGTATGTATGTTATAATATAAATGTATAACATTATACTGAGTGATGTATGAAAGTGTGTTATTAATTACATCCTTTTGTCTGATTTTTCCTTTAATGTTTGGAGTTTCTATGATTCATAACTTTGAATGATTGCAAAGTATATTGATCATGTGCATTTGCATTACCTCCAAGGACATGAATGTTGATTTGAATGGCATGATAACTAGTTTGTGATGTGTTTTAGGCGCTAGATCAACATACTCATCCTTCATTTATATGTTGCAACAGGTTCGGTTCCTCACCAAAATTTACCATCCTAACATTGAAAAGGTTTGATATGCCTACTCCCAGTAATTAATCTTCTTAGGTTTCAGGCTCATGTTTCTTACTTCTTATAGAATGAGTGTCTGGATGCAGCTTGGAAGGATATGCCTCGATATCCTGAAGGACAAATGGAGTCCTGCTCTGCAGATTTGTACTGTACTATTAAGGTAAAATGGTGGTTACTAGTGATTTTATAATGAACAATTTCCTCTCCATAGAAGATTTATATAGCGTCAAATGCCTTGTGAAATGCTGGCAAGTGTAGTACATATTCTCTTCAACCAAGTAAGAGAAAACTGGCTGATTAAATATAAGGCTTTTTTTTTGAAGTAAAAGAGATTTTCATTACTAATATTTTGGTGATGTCATTGTTGTATGTATGTTATAATATAAATGTATAACACTTGAGTTACTTTCTGTATTCAAGCCCTATTGAGTGCTCCTAACCCAGAAGACCCCCTCTCTGAAAACATTGCAAAGCATTGGAAAACAAATGAGGCTGAAGCTGTTGAAACAGGTACTGTTAGTTGTGGTTGTGGTTCATGTTTTGCTGAATATGGTGACATCACAGAATTACGTATAATAAGTTACTATGTTATATTGACGGGGTTATGTTTTCTGTGAACCATGCAGCGAAGGAATGGACCCGTTTATATGCCAGTGGTGCATAACAAAGTTGTGGAAACTGGAATCTCTGCCAAAATAACAATATATGCAGTGTATTCTCAAAGCATACTCACTGATCATTGTATCCTGACTTCCAAACCTTGATGTTGAAATTGTATAATGAGATAAGATAGAATGGCTTACTTTGGGCTGTCTGTTAATATGGTGGCATTTATGTTCTATGTCATGCACAGACCCTTCTCCAGTTCAACAAATGCAGTTAATAATTTCTTGGGGATTTCGCAAGCATCCTCTGTTCTTGGTGGTTTCTTAGCTGATGCATATCTTGGTCGGTATTGGACTATTGCTATTTTTACCACTATCTATCTTGCGGTGAGTACAGAGTAGACTAATCCTTTCTGTTGTGAATTAATTACTTACTAATACCTGTGGGCTGTTTGTTACTGTAGTACGTAAATTTTTATGGTAGTACAATCCACAAGTATTTAATTAATTAACTCTTCTCAAGGGTTTGACAGGAGTAACCTTATGTTCTACGATGAACATTTTAGTGCCAAACCAAGATCATTGTGATCAGTTTGCGCTGCTTTTAGGAAATTGTGAACCTGCAAAACCATGGCAAATGTTTTACCTCTATACATTCCTCTACATTACCGGTTTTGGAGCCGCAGGTATAAGGCCTTGCGTCTCTTCTTTTGGGGCTGATCAGTTTGATGAGAGAAGCAAAGATTACAAGTCCCATCTCAACAGGTTTTTTAACTTTTTCTACCTTTCTGTCACTGCTGGTGCTATTGTGGCCTTTACTGCCCTTGTCTACATTCAAATGAAACACATCTGCCTTTGGTTCCCTCGCCATAGCCATAGGCATCTCAAACATGGTCTTCTTTCTTGGTACTCCTTTATACCGACACAGGTTGCCTGGAGGAAGCCCTCTCACCCGTGTTGCACAAGTCCTGGTTGCTGCCTTTCGGAAGAGAAATGTCTCCTTTGATACCAGTGAATTAATAGGCCTATACGAGCTTATGGGGAAAAGGTCTGCAGTAAAGGGCAGTGGCAAGATACCTCACTCTGATGATTTCAGGTAAGGCCCTCTTTTTATGTCTTGTTATTTTACAATCAGTCACAAAATCTTATGCAAATATAACTCAGTATTTTTTTCCATAGCTTTTCAAATTATACTTGCTAATTGCTTCTGTTCATTATTTTGGAGAACTGTTATTTATTGATGCACGTGTCGTGTGTGTGCACGTGTCGTGTGTGCACCTGTCTTGAAACATTGTGAGAGTTCTAGTAAGTTGATAGTAAATAGTTGTAGTTTAGTGATGGTGTGCTTATAAGCTTTTTCAGAAAGTTTAGTGTTGCCCAACTCAGAGAAATGCGAACGAATTTAACCAAGGTTTTTATCTGCGCAAGTTGTAGTTATTGTATTTGCAGTATACTGGAGTTCAATGTGTCAGCAGTAAATGGTTATCAGTTATATGTTTGAGAATTCCTGAATATTTTTTTTATAGTTGATTTGCATTGTTTGTCAACATTTTTTTCTTCTATAGTTATTATTTGTGTTTACTTTTTGTGAAAATGAAACCACTTAAAGTTTAATTGAACTACAACTTTTTTTTAATCTACAACATTTTAAAAATGTTGTGTAAATATGCAGGAAGACTGTTTCTACGACCTGCCTTACAATACTGGGTATTAAATTTTCGTGCTACGTTTACGGAAGACAAGGGACAAAATTATGAAGTGTACTCTCTCTATATATATGTAGATATATACTTTGATTGAAGAACTGTGATAGTTTTAGATGGTTAATTGCAAAGATAATGAATGATTATGTAGTGGATGATTTTATTAAGTTAATAATATTTTAGTTTTTATATTTTTGTCATTATTTGCTATGGGTACATTGAGCTAACCAGATACACAAAAAGAATGTCAAATTTTGATTTTGCAACAATAAAATTCGTTACCAAAGCATTGAACAAGTTTTAATATAGCAACAATTTTTTATACATTTAGCAACAAATGTTCGTTGCTAATGGCATTAAAAATATAATATTTTGTGACGAAAAATTAACCTAATAACAACGAAGAGGATATTGTTGCTAATACTAACATAAAAAGTAATATTTTTTTATCGTTGCAAATTATATCAACTTTCGTTGCACATATAAAGAAACGACTACGTATAATGTCGTTGCTAATCGACGATTTTTGTTGCTATTGAAAAATAACCAGCAACAAACATTTTCGTTGTTGATTCAGCATAATGTCGTTGCCAAATAATATAATCAGCAACGAAAATCGTTGCTCAAAAGTTTACAATCTGCAATGAAAGCATGTTTAGGCAACAATTTTCATTATTTACTGCAACGAAAAATGTTGTTGCAAAATGGTGTCAATTGCAACGAAAATGCATGGTCGTTGCAAAAAAAAAAAGTTCATTTCGTTGCCAATTAGCAGACTTTTGCAACGAAATGGGATTTTTAGCAATGAAATTTTTATTATTCTGCAATAATACATTTTGTTGCTAAAGGATCGATGTCTTTGTACGAAAGCCAAATTTCGTTGCAAAATTTATAACTTTTGGCAACGAAAAAAATACATTCGTTGCGGAACAATTAGCAACGCTCATTGCACAACGAAAGACGCAACGACAGTAAAGTTATTGTCAAAACCCTTTAGCAACGAAATTTGACACCTTTAGCAAGAAAAATAGGTTGTTGCTGAAGCCCCATTTTTTTGTAGTGAATAATGGAGATAACAAAGTTATTAATATTATTATTTACAATATTAACGATGTCTAGAAGTTCTGTCAAGGAGATGTTTGATCACCTAATTGCGCGCCAATAGTGATAAATCCTTATTGAAAAGTCCCCTCTTTCCTGGGAACGACCCGGTCGATTAATATTGTGAATTATAATAAAGGTGATAAATGTTGTTAAAATTATTAAAGTGATTTTTATGAAGTTTTGCTTATTTTATGGACCCCCATTTACCCATTTTTCAAAATAATTGGTAGAAAGTTTTTCGGTATATATATATATATATATATATATATATATATATATATATATATATATATATATATATATTTGGTTGGGGCCACTAGTGGGATGAATGATTTTGGTGGAGAGATTTTCACCCGTGTATGGGGTGGAGTGGTAGAGTGATGGGTGTATTTATATATATTAAATGTGGTGAGTTGGTTGTGGTGTGTGTGAATAATAAGTATTTATATATGTTTAATCATGTGAGTGGGAAATGGTGGGGGAAATGATGTTGCTTTATAAAAGGTAATTAGTATTATATGTTTATATATGTTTATAACAAGTGTAGTTTATATATATATATATATATATATATATATGTATTATTGTAAGACCTCAACTTACTATAAATAAAATCGAATTTCTTCTAATTATTATTGTAAATAATAAGGTGTTAAATTGATATAATATTTTGATTATGGGTGAAATGTGCAAGTTTTGCAAAATAAGCAAGTGATTATAAAATAATCATTGTTGTCGGGAAATATTGGTTTGGACGTGGAATATTCTTGTTGTCGGGGAATATTCGTACGACGACGCAGTCATTAGTGGGTCCCATAACAGAATAACTGTCAGATGAAGAAAACGACAAGTTTGAGTTTTTATAAATAACGACGTAGTTGTTACCGTTAACATTGTTGGAATACCCGGTGGTTAAAATAAAGTAATACGCGTGAATGCACAATATTTTTGAATTATTGATTCTTACGTAAGAAGGCACTACTTAATAATTGTTACAGTAATTACTGTTCAATATTTTATTTTATTGATTCAATAATTGCTGCGTTGATATTTTATATTATTGTTGTTTCAATAATTATCACTGCACAGTATTTCCTATTATCAGATCAATAATTCATATTATTTGAATAATATTATTAGATAGCATTATTGGCAATGTCTTAAAAGTTCTGTCAAGGAGAGGTTTGGTCACCTAATTGCGCGCCAGTAAAGAGAAATTCTTATTGGAAAGCCCCCTCTTTCCTGGGAACGGCCTGGTTGTCATAATTGTGATTCTGTAATATTATTTGTGAATAATTAATTATTGATTTATATGATAAGAAAATATTTATTTTATGTGGATATAAATGATGAATATATTTATTTTTATGTGGATAAAAATGAAGGAATTAATGATGAGGTATTTTATCAGTATTTTATTGGTGTAGAGGTATTAAAAATCATCCGTTTGTGAATTTTGAGTATTTTCTGATTGGAATTTAGAAAATCTTTCTTCTACAAAGTTGTAGAGAATAAAATTTCCTATGGAAACTCGCGAGTTTTGAATTTTTCTGATAAAAGGGCTATTTATTATGAATTACTGAAGTTTCGAAAAATAAAATAATTTTTATTAAATTATGGGTGGGACCCACTCTTGTTTGACAACACATGGGCTGCTGATTTTTGTCGAAGAAGGCATGCTTGACTCAAAATGGTGGGTGGCGTAGATGATTGAAAAGAAAAATAATACTCCCTCCGTCCCAGGATAAAAGTCCTGGTGGACTTTTCACGCATATTAAGAAGAGGAATAAAATGACAAAATTGTCCATAATAATGTCATTAAATATGGAGAGAGAATTAGAATAAGAAAAGTATGAGATATTTAATGCTACGGGCATAATAGGAAAAATGTGTAAAAGTTTGGTTATTAAAAGAAAGTGGACATTTAACACGGGACAACCCAAAATAGTAATAAGGACTTTTATCCTGGGACGGAGGGAGTATATTTTATTATTTAGTCTCCTATGACGTTCTAGCATTTTCCTATAAATAGACGCTTAGGTTAGAATTGAAAATCATACCAAAAATAAGTTTTCTTTCTCTCTATATTGTCGAGCGTATTTTAGTAAGTATTTTGATACTTTGAGAGTTGTTATTCAGTACAAGTTTCTGTCAGCACTATATCCGAAATTCAGTCAGAAGTACAGTTATTTTAGGGTAAAGGATGTTATTTTCTTCTTAAAATGATATTTCTTCAATATCATTATGTCAAAATATTGGTATGAACTTTTTTTTTTTTATCAAATTTAGAACCTTTTGTATCGGGGTTACTATTCACGTATACGGGCACTATTCACGAATACGACACTATTCACTGAAAAATAAAATTTTTTTCTTTTTATCCAAAATGTCTAATATGGTTACTATCTTTGATTGTATTCATGTTTTGATCTTTATTTTTGAATTCTGCTTCAAAATTGGTTATTATGAGGTATTATTGAACTTGGATAAAACTGTAATACGAATCCTTAATATTTGTTCTATTATCTCACTAGATTCGTTTTCTTTAAAATATTTTTCATCATCCTCAGTCCTAAATGATGATATTACTGAATATCTTTGGCCTGTAGTGCAAAGATGAATGATAAACTGATGAATATCTTTTGCCCGTAGTGCAAAGATGTTCAGTGTTGAGATGAACATGACCAACTGGTGATACAAATGAATATCTTTGGCCTGTAGTGCAAAGATGAATATTGATTAAAGATGTATATTGATTGTTGTTACAGGGATAAAATATTGATGATGGACTTTTAAATCTTAGAAGATAGAAGAACTCATTCTCTACTTGACTCTTCTAATAGATTGTTATTTTCACTGCAGTTGTTGATCTAAAACTTGTTGTCTAATATATTTTATCAGATTTTTCCCCGTTGAAAACTAATGATAGTTTGTTGTATATTATCTTAGTCATAATATTCTTTACTGGGCTAGTTGAGCTCACCCTTTTCCTTTTTATTCCATTTTTCTTCTCAGGAGGTGAGAACATAGCAGGATCTAGTCGGGGTATAGAGTGATGGTTCTAGAAAGATGTTTTAGCAGTCCTCACTATTTTTATAAAATAGTATTTAAATAATTATAATGAGGACTTATTTGAGTGTGGATATTGTGTAGAAGATAATATTTGTATTTAAACTCAGAGTATGTGTTGTCTTATTTTGCTCGACAATTGTACTATTAAAGTTGTAGTTTGCTTTATGTACCATGTATTTGGCGACTCAAAATGAGTGTTGTATACCTATTTTGGGGGCGTCACAATTATAATTTTGCTTTATTCTTATTGGTTGGTTGATTGACAATTGGTGTCTGTGGGTTACAAAAAAATTTCATCCGATTGCATAACTGTTGCATCCGTGAGAAAAATCCTTACACGGTGCCTTTCCATTCTCCTATAAATAGAAGCTCATTCCTTCATTATTTCTTACGAATTCACTGAAATTCTAGAGAGAAAATTATAGAGAGAAAGAAGAAGAGCAGTCTGCCACCTTTCTTTGCCTATATCCAGTTTCTTCTAAGGTAAGGGGTATTATTTATTTTGTATTCATGAAGAGAACTTCTGCTATTCCATTATTTAATATTCTGTTGGAATAACCTGTATACGCGAGCTACCCTATACTTGGTGAAATTCTTCAGTTATTCCATTATTATTCTGTTAGAATATCCTGTCTGTGCGTTTTACGCCGATCCTGGTTCCATTCTTTATTATTCTGTTGGAGTATCATGTCTGTGCGTTATACGCCAGACCTGGTTCCGTCTTTATTATTCTGTTGAAATATCCTGTCTGTGCGTTTTACGCCGGACTTGGTTCCGTTATTTATTATCCTGTTGGAATAATCTGCCTGTGCGGTCTATCGCATGTCTGGTGATTTCTTTTGTTATTCCATTCTTTATTATATTCAGTTGGTTAAAGTTTTGACTTCTATACTCCATGAAATTAGTAGAATATCCTTGATATTTGCGCTTCATCAAATATCTTTTCATGGAAATATTCTTCTGAGCATTCTTGAATTTTACTCCACAAAGAAGTATCATGTTGACAATTTGGACGTTATTGGTTCCTGGATAAACTAATTCTTGAACTTATTTTATTGAATAATTATATCATTGTCATCATCCTCATGTTTATATTATGTTAAAAGTCATCTGTGGCCTGTAGTGCATAGATGGAATTGGTATGATTATGACCAGGAATTATTCAGTATAATCACGACCGTAATGTTACAAATGATGCGGTAAAAGTCTTTATTGGCTCGTAGTGCATTGATGGACAGTTGTTGGCATGATCATGACCATTGATGAATACATAAATATCCTTGGCCCGTAGTGCATGGATAATTTATAGTCGTGATACAAATGAATATCCTTGACCGTAGTGCAGGGATGATGTGAATTATTTATTAAGCTGAGTCTCAGCGATAAAATTGATGAAAAACCTTTTAAATCATAGAAGATAGTAGATTTTATTCTCTACTTGACTCTTCTAATTGATTGCTTGTTCCGCTGCAGTTAAACTTGATATTTATTATATTTTATCAGTTTAACACTTTTAAACGCTAACGATAAATTATTTTGCATTATCTTAGTCATAATATTTCTTACTGGGCTAGTTGATCTCACCCTTTTGCTTTCATTATTCTCTTCAGGAAATGAGAACGTATCAGGGACTAGTCGGGGGAACAGAGTGATGGTCCTAGATGGTGCGTTAATAGTCTTTTCTATTCTGTGAAATAGTGTAATAATAAATGTAATGAGAACCCCATTGAGTTTGTATATTGTCTAGATGACAATATTTGTATTAAAACTCACAGAATATGTTTAGTCATATTTTACACGACTGTTGTATAATTAAGTTTGTATCTGAATTCTGTGCCATATATTTGGCGACTCAAGATGAGTGATATATACCTATTTTGGGGGCGTCACAGTTGGTATCAAAGCTTAGGGATATGATCCCTGGCTAAGATGTGAGACTAGAACTAGGAGGGGAGAGACGGAGAATTCCTTCGCTAGTATGACCTACCTAAGTTTATTTGGTATTTAATTGGTCGGTCAGAGTATAGGGATATGATAACTAATCCTTGTTTTGTGGCAGTATCTGAAAATGACTTCCGAGAATGTTGAGAATAACAATGGAGCAAAGGAGACCGTTGAGTCTCCACATATCAATAATCAGGATAATGTACATCAGGAAGGCGAGAATCCTCATGCAAACAACAACACTGGCCAAATGATGAATGATGGAATGTTCAGAGGCTTTATACAATTCATGCAACATCAGGCGAGAGCGGCTCCTGTCCAAAATGTAGGTGGAAACATTGGAAACTCTCGGACGATCACCGCTAAACAATTCAAGGAGCTGGGACCACCAGAGTTTATTGGAGAGCCAAAACCACTTAAGGCGGAAGCATGAATAAAGTAGATCACCAAGATATTTGATGTCTTGGGATGCTCCGAGGAGCAAAAGGTTCCCTTTGCCACCTTTATGTTGCGAGGAGAGGCAGATTACTGGTGAGAATCGGTAAAGCGTACTCAACCTGCCGCACTGAAGATGTCTTGGGAGAAGTTCCAAGAACTATTCAACGACGAGTACTTTCCCGAAAGTATTCGTCACATAAAAGAAGTAGAGTTCATCAAGTTGGAGCAGAATAATATGGCGGTGTCACAGTACGAAGCTAAGTTTGCTGAGTTGTCCCGGTTTGCGTCTCACTTGGTCGATAATGAGGAGAGAATGACGCGAATGTTTTTAAGAGGTTTGAAACCGGAGATATGTCAATATCTTATTTCTCATAAACTGTGTTTGTATTCAGATGTTGTAAATAGGGCTCTGTTATTGGAGCGCGATAACGAGTCAACACAACCAAGAGAAAGCAGCCGTCAGAATGAAAATACCAGTGGTAACGGTCATCGAAGCGGTGACAACAAACGTGGAGGGAATCAACATGCCAGAAATGGTAACCACTTTGGTGGTAATCATGGCCAAGAGAATAAGAATGTACATTTCAAGATGAGGAGATTCAACAATGATGGAAAGACGTCAGCATCAGCACCCGTGGTTAAGGAAGGAGAACGACCACCTATCATATGCTTCAAATGCGTAGGGGAGGGACATATCAGTCCAAACTGCGCGATGCCATCCAAAGCGTGTTATAATTATGGAAGAGAAGGTCACCTAGCCCGATTGTCGTGCACTGAAGACAAGTCCAGTTGGAACGGTGACACAAAATATCGTCCCAGACAAGTCAAAACCAGTAGTTCAAGGGAGAGCGTTTGTTGTAACCTCCCAGAAAGTAAGGAACCCGAACGAGGTCATCATGGGTAAGCTTATCATAAACTCTAGCGAAGTCTATAACTTATTTGATACCAGTTCTACCCATTCTTTTATTTCTCCTACTTGCGCTCAAGGATTAAAATTAACTCCGGAGAAATTAAACTTTGACTTATCTGTGGAAACTCCGTTGGGAGAAACCTTCATTACATCCACTGTTTATAAGTCTTGTTTGGTTCAAATCGGTACCCTCACATTACCTGTCGATCTTATTTCATTAAAAATACTTGCATTTGATGTGATTTTAGAGATTGATTGGTTAACTACTCATCATGCAAAAATTGTTTGTTTTCGTAAGGTTGTTAGCTTTCATATTCCCAACCAACCTATTATGCGAATTCAAGCAACTAAACCATTAAAATCAATCACTATCATTTCAATCCATAAAACTATTCGTTTATTGAAAAACGGATGTCAAGCTTTCTTAGCTCATATCACGGATATAAACAAAAATACGTCAGTTTTGAATGATATTTCTGTTGTTAATAAATTTCCTGACGTATTCCCCAAAGAACTTTCTGGCCTACCCCCAGAGCATGAAATTAAATTTTGTATCGACCTTGAACCCGGTACAAAACCCATTTCCAAAGCCCCATATCGAATGACTCCTATTGAACTTCAGGAGTTAAAGACCCAACTGCAGAAAATGTTAGACATTGGTTTTATTTGTCCTAGTACATCTCATTGGGGTGCTCCTGTTCCATTCGTGAAGAAGAAAGATAGGAGTATGCGACTTTGTATTGATTATCGGGAGTTGAATCATGTCACCATCAAAAATAGGTACCCATTGCCATGTATTAATGACCTGTTTGACTAGTTGCAAGGCGCCTAATTCTTTTCAAAGATCGATCTTCGTTCTGGATATCATCAGCTGAATGTTAAAACTGAGGATATTCCAAAGACTGCCTTCAGAACTCGGTACGGACACTATGAATTTTTAGTCATGTCTTTTGGATTGAATAATGCTCCTGCTGCCTTCATGGATATGATGACCCGAGTATTCAAGGAATATTTGGATCACTTTGTGGTCGTCTTTATTGATTATATCCTCATATATTCCAAAAGCCGTGAAGATCATGAGCAACACTTGAGGCTGATACTCCAAAAGCTTCCTGAAAACAAGCTTTATGCCAAGTTGAAGAAATGCGAGTTCTGGCTTGAGGAAGTAGCATTCCTTGGGCACGTAGTATCAAGTCATGGAATATCTGTTGACCCAACAAAGATTAAAGCTATTCAAAGCTGGGAGCAACCTAAATCAGTGATCGAAGTACGTAGCTTTCTCGGTTTAGCTGGTTATTATCGGAGATTCATGGAAGGATTTTCTCGAATCGCTACTCCATTAACTCAGCTGACTCGGAAAGATACAAAATTTGGTTGGAGCAAGGAATGTGAGAAGAGTTTTCAAGAACTCAAGAGGAGACTCATTTCAGCACCTGTTCTGACAATACCATCTGGTTCGGAGGGATTTGTCATCTACAGTGATGCTTCAGGCAAAGGGTTAGGATGTGTTCTCATGCAACATGAGAAAGTCATAGCTTATGCCTCAAGACAACTCAAAGAATATGAGAGGAATTATCCCACTCATGATCTAGAGTTGGCAGCTATTGTCTTCGCACTTAAAATTTGGAGGCATTACTTGTATGGAGAGAAAGTGGAGATCTTTAAGGATCATAAAAGCCTCAAATATTTCTTCACTCAAAAGGAACTCAACATGCGACAACGACGTTGGCTTGAACTGTTGAAAGATTATAATCATACCATCCAATACCATCCTGGAAAAGTGAACGCGGTAGCTGATGCATTGAGTAGAAGATCATATTCAAGTACGAGTGCGATATTGTCAACGTAAAGGCCCATTTTGTGTGGCTTTCAAAGGATAGAGATAGAGTTAAAGACTCCAGGGACCAATATGATGATGGCTAATATACGAGTAGAACCGACTTTAATCGATAAAGTTAAAGCTGCTCAAGCTACAGACCTGGAGTTGATGCGTATGAGGAAGCAAGTGCAAGGAGATGCTATGCCGGAAGCAAGAATCGATGAAGAAGGAATACTTCGAGTCAACTCAAGACTTTGTGTTCCTAACGACCCTGATTTAAAGTATAAAATCATGATGGAGGCGCACAACACACCGTTTGCAATCCATCCTGGGAGTACCAAAATGTATCATGCTCTTCGAAATATATTTTGGTGGGGCAATATGAAGAGAGAGATAGCGCTGTTTATCTCAAGGTGTCTAACGTGTCAACGAGTCAAGGCGGAGCATCAAGTACCAAAAGGTCCATTGCAACCACTTGAAATTCCAGAATGGAAGTGGGAGCACATTACCATGGATTTTGTTACTAATCTTCCCAAGGTTTCTCAAGGCATAGATGAAATTTAGGTCATTATTGATAGATTGACCAAGTCTGCTCACTTCTTACCTATACGAGAAACTTATACTCTTGAACGTCTTGCTCGTATGTACATAAATGAGGTTGTAAGATTTCATGGTATGCCAATATACATAGTGTCTGATCGAGACCCAAGATTCACTTCACGATTTTGGGTTAGTTAGCAAAAAGCTATGGGCACGGACTTACGATTTAGCTCGGCATATCATCCTCAGACGGAGGGACAGTCAGAGAGGACTATTCAAACTCTTGAAGATCTATTAAGACTCTGTGTCTTTGACTTCAAGAGAAGTTGGGACAAGTTCTTACCATTTGTGGAGTTTTCCTACAACAACATTTATCAAACAAGTATTGGCATGGCTCCATTTGAGGCGTTGTATGGAAGAAAGTGTCGTTCTCCAGTATGCTGGGATGAGGTGGGTGAAGCAACGTTGTTGGAATCGGAGTTGGTACGTATGACTACGGAAAAGATTCAAACGATCCGACAATGTATAAAAACCTCACAAGATCAACAAAAGAGTTATGCTGATCTTCATTGAAAGGTCGTGGAATTCGATATAGGAGATCATGTGTTGTTACGTGTTGCTCCATGAAAAGGAGTTATGAGATTTGGAAAGAGAGGAAAGCTCAATCCTCGATTCATCGGCCCATTTTTAATCCTCGATTGAGTAGAAACTGTGGCCTATAGACTCGTTTTACTGCCAAGTATGTGTTGTGTTTATAACGTTTTTCACATATCTATGTTACGTAAATATGTGAAAGACCCGCACCATATTATTGAGTTAGAACCGGACGAAATAGCAGAAGATTTAACGTATGAAGAGGTTCCTGTTCAAATCATGGATAAGAAGGAACATATCCTACGCTCCAAGGTTATACCTCAAGTCAAAGTTTTGTGGAGAAACCACGATGTTGAGGAAATTACCTGGGAGTTAGAATCTGAAATGAGATCAAGGTATCCTTACCTCTTCGACATACCAGGTACGTACTCTAATTTCGAGGGCAAAATTTCATAAGAAGGGGAGGTTGTAAGACCCCAACTTTTATAAATAAAGATGAATTTTCTATAAATATCATTTTTGAATATTATGGAATGAATTTGATATAATGTTATAGTTGTGAGTAATATTTATAAATTTTTCAAAGTACGCAACTTGTTATATAATATTTGATTGGTCGGGGAATATTCATTTTAACAGGGAATATTCGTACAACGACACAATCATTGGTGGACTCCACAACGGAATTATTGTCAGATTGAGAAAACGACAAAAATACTTTATGAAAATAACGGCGGAAGTTTTACTGTAAACTGTTGAAACACCCGGTGTTAAAAGTATAGTAATACGCGTAGTTGCACAGTAGTACACAGTATTGATTATTGATGCTTACGTGAGAAGTCACTCAGTTTTGTTCAATTATTGCTACAGTAATTGTTGCATAATATCTCACGTTATTTGATTCAATTATTGTCGATAATTTATATATTATTAAATCAATAATGGAGATAACAAAGTTATTAATATTATTATTTGCAATATTAACGATGTCTAGAAGTTCCGTCAATGAGAGGTTTGGTCACCTAATTGCGCGCCAATAGAGAGAAATTCTTATTGGAAAGCTCCCTCTTTCCTGGGAACGACCTGGTCGATTAATATTGTGAATTATAATAAAGATGATAAATGTTGTTAAAATTATTAATGTGATTTTTATGAAGTTTTGCTTATTTTATGGACCCCCATTTACCCATTTTTCAGAGTAATCAGTAAAATTTTTTTCGGTATATATCGGTATATATATATATATATATATATATATATATATTTGGTTGGGGCCACTTGTGGGATGAATGATTTTGGTGGAGGGATTTTCACCCGTGTATGGGGTGGAGTGGTGGAGTGATGGGTGTGTATATATATATATATATATATATATATATATATATATATATTAAATGTGGTGAGTGGGTTGTGGTGTGTGTGAATAATAAGTATTTATATATATTTAATCATGTGGGTGGGAAATGGTGGGGGAAATGATGTTGCTTTACAAAAGGTAATTAGTATCATATGTATATATATGTTTATAATATGTGTGGTTTATATATATATATATATTATAATTTTGCTTTATTCTTATTGGTTGGTTGATTGACAATTGGTGTTTGTGGGTTACAAAAATTTTTCATCCGATTGCATAACTGTTGCATCAGTGAGAAAAATCCTTACATAGTGCCTTTTCATTCTCATATACATAGAAGCTCATTCCTTCTTTTTTTCTTACGAATTTACTGAAACTCTAGAGAGAGAAAATTATAGAGAGAAAGAAGAAGAGCAGTCTGCTACCTTTCTTTTTCTATATCTAGTTTCTTCTAAGGTAAAGGGTATTATTTCTTTTGTATTCATGAAGAGAACTTCTGTTATTCCATTATTTAATATTCTGTTGGAATAACCTGTATACGCGGACTACCCTATACTTGGTGAAATTCTTCTGTTATTCCATTCTTTATTATTCTGTTGGAATATCATGTCTGTGCGTTTTACGCAGGACCTGGTTCCATTCTTTATTATTCTATTGGAGTATCATGTCTGTACATTTTACGCCGGACCTGGTTCCGTCTTTATTATTCTATTGGAATATCTTGTCTGTACGTTTTACGCCGGACCTGGTTCCGTTATTTATTATCCTGTTGGAATAACCTGCATGTGCGGTCTATCGCATGCCTGGTGATTTCTTTTGTTATTCCATTCTCCTATAAATAGAAGCTCATTCCGTCATTATTTCTTACGAATTCACTGAAATTCTAGAGAGAAAATTATAGAGAGAAAGAAGAAGAGCAGTCTGCCACCTTTCTTTGCCTATATCCAGTTTCTTCTAAGGTAAGGGGTATTATTTATTTTGTATTCATGAAGAGAACTTCCTGCTATTCCATTATTTAATATTCTGTTGGAATAACCTGTATACGCGAGCTACCCTATACTTGGTGAAATTCTTCAGTTATTCCATTATTATTCTGTTGGAATATCCTGTCTGTGCGTTTTACGCCGATCCTGGTTCTATTCTTTATTATTCTGTTGGAGTATCATGTCTGTACGTTTTACGCCAGACCTGGTTCCGTCTTTATTATTCTGTTGGAATATCCTGTCTGTGCGTTTTACGCCGGACTTGGTTCCTTTATTTATTATCCTGTTGGAATAACCTGCCTGTTCGGCCTATCGCATGTCTGGTGATTTCTTTTGTTATTCCATTCTTTATTATATTCAGTTGGTTAAAGTTTTGACTTCTATACTCCATGAAATTAGTAGAATATCCTTGATATTTGCGCTTAATCCACTATCTTTTCATGAAAATATTCTTCTGAGCATTCTTGAATTTTACTCCACAAAGAAGTATCATGTTGACAATTTGGACGTTATTGGTTCCTGGATAAACTAATTCTTGAACTTGTTTTATTGAATTCTTATATCATTGTCATCATCCTCATGTTTATATTATGTTGAAAGTCATATGTGGCCTGTAGTGCATAGATGGACTTGGTATGATTATGACCAGGGATTATTCGGTATAATCATGATCGTAATGTTACCAATGATGTGGTAAAAGTTTTCATTGGCCCGTAGTGCATTGATGGACAGTTGTTGGCATGATCATGACCATTGATGAATACATGAATATCCTTGGCCCGTAGTGCATGGATAATTTGTGGTCGTGATACTAATGAATATCCTTGGCCGTAGTGCAGGGATGATGTGGATTGTTTATTAAGCTGAGTCTCAGCGATAAAAGTGATGAAAAACCTTTTAAATCATAGAAGATAATAGATTTAATTCTCTACTTGACTCTTCTAATGGATTGCTTGTTCCGCTGCAGTTAAACTTGATATTTATTATATTTTATCAGTTTAACACTGTTGAAGGCTAACAATAAATTATTCTGCATTATCTTAATCATAATATTCTTACTGGGCTAGTTGAGCTCACCCTTTTGCTTTCATTATTCTCTTCAGGAAATGAGAACATAGCAGGGACTAGTCGGGGAACAGAGTGATGGTCCTAAATGGTGCATTAGTAGTCTTCACTATTCTGTGAAATAGTGTAATAATAATTGTAATGAGGACCCCATTGAGTTTGTATATTGTCTAGATGACAATATTTGTATTAAAACTCACAGCATATGTTTAGTCGTATTTTACACGACTGTTGTAAAATTAAGTTTGTGTTTGAATTCTATACCATGTATTTGACGACTCAAGATAGGTGATGTATACCTATTTTGGGGGTTCACAGATAACATAATGATATCCATTTCCAAACTAATTAACAACTAGTTCATGAATTTTCTAAGAATTATCTAATTGGAAATCAAGAATATGCTTAAGATAATATTACCTCTTGAAGCTGTGATGCTAATTTTGTTTCCAATTTCATATTGCACTTCCAATTTAGCAGCACTCTCACTCTATATTAGACTTATCAGAATTTCTAGAACCTTGAATTGTGAAGGGGAAGGCTTCCATTTATAGAGAAGCTCTTGCCCAAACAATGGTTTTGCCTTGAACCAATGGAAGATAGAAGAAGACATTGGTTAAGAAAAATTTGGCATAAAGTATTACCAACTCTTCTTTCAGCCATTCCTACAGAAATTATTTGTCTAGAAAGTGGGAAAATAGACCATTGGCCTATACACGGCTAAAGCAAAAATGGGACTAGAATTTTGGGAATAAGGTTTAATATACTGTACTAGTAATATATAGAAGTCATCACACTAATGTTGGTTACCTATTGGGCTCACAAAGTAAATTCTAATAACTTAATGTTACCATCTTGGTTTACAATGTTAGGCCATTATTATTCTACAATTAGTAAGGCTATGATATAAATTAGTTGGGTACAAACAACCCATTATTTCTCATAAGACTTATTATTCTAATTACAACAAAACACGATAATGATAATTAATATCAAACATTTATTTTCTACAAATTAACTTTCTTCCATAAATTAAAAATACACATTTTATTAATTCATCATGAATCATTACGCCACATAATGCTCATTTATGCAAGTTTAGTAAATTACATAACTCAAGCTAATTTTAATATAGTCTTACATAATATATAATTATTCATATAATAATATTATTCTTAATATCCCATCTTATATTTTATAAATAATGCAATTTCATTGTATTACTATTTATATGCTCACATAACACAAATAATTTCACATAACAAGTAAATAATTAAAATCATAACAATAATTAGTCCATCACATTATTATTCATTTTCTCATTAATTTAATTAATGAATTACTTAGTCGCCACTCTAGGCATACCACATTTCTCTATTACCACTTAGTCACTTAATTCAATTTAAATTGAATTAACACACTTTATATCACACAAAATATACAGGTATTTGAAATAAATATTCAAATATTTTTATTTTCAAAATTAATATTATTTATAAAATTCACGGGTATTACAACAATTGTGGGGACCCAGGGCTTTCTGACATGTTGAGAACAAATGTCACTGGATTGGGGTCGTCATAGCCTTTGTTGGGCCCACAGAGTGACTGATGGGTCTGAGCATGTCAGAGACATGATTGGAGGATACAAACATGTCTTTGAATGAACTCATGGTTGAACAGAGGGGTTGTAACACCCCAGTCCCACATCGAAAGATAAAAAATTTTTTTGTCTTCATATAAGAAAATAAGTTACTACCAATAGTACCTTCAAGTCATGACCTTTTGGGAGCCCGTGGTGGGCTAAGATGACCCAAGAAGATACTATTGGGCTAGTAGTTTGATGCCTTATTTTGATGAATTTGATTCGATTCGGACTTGGTATTTGACCTGAGATTTATTCCGGACTCGAGATTTGATCCGGATTGTTTCATATGGTATCAGAGCCGACTCTCGAAAGCTTGGGTCGGGTCATCCGATCGGATTGTCGGAGGTGGGGACACGAAGGCTGGTGGTATTATCCACAATTGTGAGATGAAGGTCCGGAGGTGGGGACACGAAGCCAGCCGGTATTATCCCACAATGGCTAGAGAGGTAAAAATCTTTGGGCTGTGTGTGTGATCGGATTCTGACGGGGACGTCATAAATTTAAGTGGAGGAGTTTGTAACACCACAGTCCCACACCCCCAGTCCCACATCGAAAGATATGGAAAAAGTTTATCTTCATATAAGAAAATAAGTTACTACCAATAGTACCTTCAAGACATGACCTTTTGGGAGCCTGTGGTGGGCTAAGATGATCCAAGAAAATACTATTGGGCTAGTAGTTTGATGCCTTATTCCAAGGACTTCTCCCATCCTGAAACTATGTTTGCCTTGCTTGTCGCCATAACTCTTGTTAAAATATTAGGTGAACACCTCAGATCCTGCACATAAACGAAATCACATATAATAACTTGACAATATAGGCCGTTGGGGGATAGCTCCGGTGTGAGAATGGGTACATACTAAAAATTGGTTAATAATTGAGACTCAAAGCTTTAGTGCTCAAAGAATAATGAAGTACCTGTGAAGTAGGGTATAACATTGTATTTATAGTTGATCACACCACCTTTAATGCCATGTGCCCGAATTAGAATAGAATTTTTTACCATGGTAAGTATCATACTAGGATAAGAGTCTATCTCCTTAAAGAAAAGAAATTTGATCTAATCTTAACTCTTTCTTTAGGAATCAAAAATTAAATACTACTAGGAATCATAGATTCTTTAAAATTCAACTTAGTGCCCAGAATATACTCCTACGTGTGAAAGAATCTTCCACATGACATGAGACCCGAATCATAGATTCTTTAAAATTCAACTTAGTGCCCAGAATATACTCCTACGTGTGAAAGAATCTTCCACATGACATGAGACCCACCGAACCATCTGGACCCACGCAATGAAGCCCCAACAGGATATTATGAGAGGTGCTAAAAATGTCACTAAATAAAATGTTAAAATTTATTTTGGTCGTCGAACTTTGGACTCACTACCGAGACTTTGGACCTGCATAATGAATAAATTGGTGACCAACGTTGCCGTGAGGAATTAAAACTCCACCAACGTGAGAGAATCTTCACCAACCTCTTCCATAATCAGTTCTTTCTGACATAATCGTGTTATGAAATTCTGCAGACATATTTTGCATTAAATGCTCTGCAGGTGATTGATCGGCCACGCAGGTTGATACTTCGTCGGACCCCAATTTTGATAGCTGAACGCTAGCTAGGAACCGTAATGCGTTATTATACCAAAATCCGAAGATGTATTATGAGAGGTGCTAAAATTGCCACCAAATAATACTGATAAATTGTCTCAGCCATTACTAGTTTCAATATAAATTGTTATATAAAGAAAGAAAAAGCCATTAGGAATCCATGCTAACACTTAGATACCATGCTAACACTGTTACCTCTGCACTACAAGTATGAAATGCATCTTCTACTTTTACTCTTCTAACTTCTTTCCTCTGATAGTAGCAAAAGCAGACAAAAGATTATATACAGATCTCCGGTGGGTCCCATTAGGACAGTTGCCAGAATCAAACAGCCCTCAACTCTGTTAGTTACCTTTTTACCAAAGGAAAACGGTGTAATATGAGGACTAATGTTATATTGAATGTAATTGCTAATAACGTGAAATTGTCCAATTTTCATATTCACACATAATTTTTTTTAACAAAATAAATACTCTTTTGAAATGAAATGAAAATTTCAAAAAAAAATTGAAAGAGCTGGTATTGCCAACTGCCAAGGCTTTCTTGCATGTTACTCTAGGAAAGAACATATAATTTTAATATTTATTATTTATTATTTATTTTATTTTTTACTTATCATAGTCCTTGCTTTCAGATGTCAAAATTTTTATAGGGCAAATCTGCATGTACTAATCATGCGATTTAAGTGCCACTATTAGATTACATAACTTTGTTCTATCATGCTTATATAACTATGAAAATGTCTATTGTCTCAAAATTTATGAAAATGTCCGTCTCAAAAAAAAAATCAGAAAGATCAAAATGTCAAAAGATCATTCATTTCTTTAAGATATTGGAAGAGACTAATTATGTTTTTATAGAAAATAGGGAATACATGAGTTGGTTTTACGGGATGGGATGAGATTCAATAAAAATATTTTGGAGGCACAGTATTTGAATCCGTTATTGCTCAATTTAATTTTTATCATATGAACTTGTGTATTTATAATATAATAATAATCAGCAAACAGAAAGAAAAAAAAAAACAAGTAATCAACCCAAACTACTAGTGTTCCGAATCTCATACATATCATTATCCAATTTTTTCGTACAAACTGATTATCCTATCCCAATCTATTGCATATCATCACCTCATTTTTTTATAATAATTTTTTTAATCTATCTAATAAAATACAAATGATTTTGAATTTTCCGCTCACTCAATAAATCATCTGGGCCGTCCAAAGTTTAAGATAAATCCCACCGTTCATACATCTATCTAATAAAATACATCTATCTATCTAATAATCTAATAATAATTTAATAAAATACAAATGACTTTAAATTTCCCGCTCATCTATCTAATAAAATACAAATGATTTTGAATTTCCCGCTCACTCAATAAATCATCTGGGCCGTCCAAAGTTTAAGATAAATCCCACCGTTCATACATCTATCTAATAAAATACATGATACATCTATCTATCTAATAATCTAATAATAATTTAATAAAATACAAATGACATTAAATTTTCCGCTCACTCAATAAATTATTTTGGTCGTTCAAAGTTTGAGATAAATCATATTGTCCATACAGTACCGGAGGCACGGACCCAGCTAGTATCTTAATATTTGATATGGTTGACCATAGTTACACGGGACAACAAAGAAAAAATTGAGAACCCTATTCTCCTTTTCAACTAGAGCTACAAAAATTATTGTTGAATAAAAGAATCGTATGGAGACATTATAAAACTAATTTTTTTTTGACAGAGACTAGACAAAAGAAAATTAAATTCTTATTATTTCAACATAATCTATAAACTTCTACGACATGTTCAACTAACTTTACCCCAGAATTTTATACCAATCACTTCACTAGTGAGATATCATCTTAGTAGCCACGTGTGTGGTTATGATTCGCTCACTCGTTTATTACATCTCTAAGAACAGAAAACTAGAAATGCCAAAATGTCAAAAGCTTTGATTTGGGGGATGGAATAAAAGATGTTAGACTTTGGACATTATGGGTGCCAAAAATTCCACTAAATATTACTCTGATAAATTGTCTACTCAATTACATACTTTCAATACAAATTGTTATAAAGAATAAAAAAAAGCCATTAGGAATCAGAATTTGACCCCTTAATTGCACTACCCTGTTAACACTTTTACCTCTGCACTATTAGTCTATTAAGTATGAAATGCATTTTCTACTTTTGCTCTTCTAACTTCTTTCCCCTGATAGTAGCAAAAGCAGCCAGACAAATCATTATATGCAGATCTCCGGTGAGTCCCATTCGGGGCGGTTGCAAGAATCAAACGTCCCTTAGTTCAGTTAGTTACTTAGGGTATGTTTAATAAAATTGAATGAAATAATTTCGAATGTTTAAATAATTCGAATGAGTTGAATAATACAGAATTTTGAATACTGAATGAAAAAAATTATTTGATAATTAATATGTATGAAATATTTGAATAATAATTTTTTGGTATTTTACCCCTAAACCCTACTAAATACAAAAATCAAATAAAGTAAAACTCAAATATCCAAAAACACAAAAAATACACTGGTTTTCAACACAAAACTTTCTACTTTCAAATTAAATTAATAAAAACACAAACCACTTCCACCCACTCGTCAGTCTATTCATTTTCTCTCTCATCCCTCCTCAATTCATCCATCAGAATAGTCATCTGAGTTGTTTTTTCCTGAGAGTGGAAAAATTACTATATCATACAATAAACATACTTTAACAATAGAATTGAACAATGATAGAGCATAACATTAATACATGAAAGAATTTATGGCATGTTTTACGGGTTAAATGTTTTTTCGGTTATTATACTATAGGGCGACTTACACATGGATAACTAAACTTTTTTTCTTCTTACAGTCAACTCATTTTACTCGATTTTACTAACAAAAAGTTAAAAAAAACGTTAAACAAGTTTGACTGTTAACGGAAAGTACACGTGGCAGCTGAGTTATACAAAAAAAATCCTATGTGGCAGTTCGTATGCGACGTGGCAATTAGGATGTGGATTTGGAGGAAATTTTTTATGAAAAAATGGAAAAAAATATTTCAAGGTATAATGTAAATTTAAAAAATGAGCCAAAAAAACAAGAAATAAATAAAAATTACATTTAATTTTTTTTAATAAAAAGAAAAAAACAATTATTTTAATAAAAAAACTGCATTTTTTTAAATTTTTATTAAAAATAAACTACTTTTTTTAATTAAAAAAACTGCGTTTTAATTTCTTTTTAATAAAAATAAAAAAATTATTATTTTTTATTAAAATATAAATAAAACACATTTTTTTAATAAAAATAAAAAAGTACAGTTTTTTTTATAAAAATAAAATAAAAAACGAAAAAAATTGCTAAGAGAAACTGCATTTTTTTTATTAAAATTTTTTTGTGTTTTTATTTTATTTTTATAAAAAAGCACAGTTTTTTTTAATTAAAAATAAAAGAAAAAACACTGTTTTTATAAAAATAAAATAAAAAACGCAATTTTTTTAGTAAAAAAAAGTGCAGTTTTTTTTAATAAAATTAGAAAAACAGTTTTTTTTATAAAAATAAAATAAAAAAGAGGTGTTTTTTTTAAAAATAAAATAAAAAAGCAATTTTTTTTATAAAAAAAATGCAGTTTTTTTAATAAAAATAAAATAAAAATCTTTTCAAATTCGGACATTAAATTTATAATTCAGTCAAACGCATTGTTGTGATGGAGAGCGTTGTTTTTATAAAAAACCAAATTTGTGTTTTAATTTTACTTTTATAAAAAAAATTGTGTTTTTTTTATAAAAAATAACAGCGTTTTTTATTATATTTTTGTTAAAAAAACACCATTTTTTTATTTTTATAAAAAAAAGTTTTTTTAATTTTCTTTTTATTAAAAAAGCTTCGTTTTTTATTTTATTTTTATTAAAAAAAGTTGCGCTTTTTTTTATAAAAAAATATTTGCGTTTTTTATTTTATTTTTATAAAAAAAACGTAGTTTAATTTTTTTTTTTATAAAAAAACAGCGTTTTTAATTTTATTTTTATTAAAAAAACTGCATATTTTATTTTATTTAAAAAAAACTGCTTTTTTTTTATAAAAAAATTTTGCGCTTTTTATTTTATTTTTATAAAAAAATGCATTTTTATTTTATTTTTATTAAAAAATGTGTTTTTTATTTTATTTTTATTAAAAAAAACTGCATTTTTTATTTAATGTCCAAAATTTGAAAAGATTTTTAATTTTAAAATATTTTTAATTTTAAAATTTTTATTATACTTTAAAATATTTTTTTCATTTTCTTCATAAAAATTTTCCTAAAAATCCACATATTCACTTCCACATCACACAAAGGCGCCATGTTGACTTAGTCATATTCTAGCCTTATGTTTTGATGATGAAATGTTCATGTACTAAATTGTTTTATGATATTTCAGGTATTTGTTGATAAAAGAATGATTGGTGGAATCTTCATGTGAAAGGAAGAAAGTTTTCTTTTTCTAGGAAAATCAATGTAAGGTCAATTACATAGTAATTGATTTTTTATTTAAAGGCTCTAGGACATTTTATTGCATTATATTTTGTTATATGTCTTAAATGAAAAATGAGTATGAAAAAGGTTTTTCTAAAAATAAAGATTATTTGATATATTAGTTTGTACACATGCATTGATATTAATGGATAATATTGAGAAATCAGTAGAGAACATCCACGAGGACATATTGAGAAGTCAGTGTGTAAAATGTTTCACTTGTGCATACCAGCTACTTTATTAAGATATGTGTGCAAGGTTTATAAAGATAATGATTACATGTATTGGGACTCTAATGGCTTAAGTCTGCAAAGTTGGATATCTCACGTCGGTCCACTTTATTAGCCACACGTCACTTGTTATGACTGGAGAGATAAAATCAGTTGATTAAGTGGTTATCTTTTTTGTGGTCTTTTGATTTATTCCACTAACTAATTTATGAATATGGATTTATATAAGATGTGGACTATTTCAAAGTTTTACCGTTGTGAGAATTGTTCCTAGTTGATTATCCTGCCGTTTGTTTAAAATAGAATATATCTATATGAACGGTAACTTGTGTAAAGGCTATATAAATGATGTTTTCTCATTTTAGAAAATTGCAGAACTCACGAATTATTCAGTGCACTTATTATTATTATTGATCAATCTGATTCTGCTAAGTGCAAACTTTTGAGAAGCTAAGCAGTTTAATTTCTGGTATTATTTGAGGTGATATTTGGTAAGAAAATAATTGTTTATTTATTTTGTGCTATTTGATCATTGCATATAGTTGAGCTTTTAATTGTTAAATTGATTATTCTTGCATTGATCATATACCTCTATATTGTATTGATTTTTCTATTGTTAGACTAAGTGTAGTCTAAAGGTTTTAATCCTGGTGGATTAGAAAAGTAGTTTACAAACAGATTCAAGGAAGCAAAGGTGCTTGAAAGGTGCATAGGTGCACAAGGGGCAAGAGAGCTCAAGGGAAATTAATTGTTTATTAATTTTTGAATTTGTTGTGTAATCTGTATTTATTTATAAAGAAATAAATAAAGTGAGTCTCCAATACTAGTTGGTATTGGACGTAGACTAGGCTATTATCATAGAGGGTAATAGTTGAACCACGTAAAAAATCTTGGTGTTGATTTTAGTATTTGTTTTACTTTAAAATCACATAAGTTAATTAATTATCTTAATTTGACTACTTGCATTATATTTAGATAATTCTTTAACATCAAGTATTTTATTCAAAAGGCTATATTAATTGAGTAAACTGATTTCAATCATTTTAGTAGCCTGAAATTAATAGTTTTTAAAAGTTGGCCATAGATTGCTCCTACACTTATTCAAACCCCCCTTCTAAGTGTGCCTAGTTAAATTTCATTTGGTATCAAAGCAAGGCACTACTTATCTTGGTCTTAAAGGTGACTTGTAGGGAAAGATTCTGACATGACACAGTTCGGAAACAACAATCAAGAAGGTTAATCAACCAATAGACCTCCTTTGCTGTTTGGCATAGAAAATTACAATTTCTGGAAATTTCGAATGAGGATCTATCTTAAAAGAGATCCTTGGGAATGGTGGGTTGTGGAGAACGGACCAGTTGTTCCACGAAGACATGATGGGACACCAAAGATTCTGCTAGAAATGGACTCCACTGAAATCTACATGGTCTCATATGATTCAAAGGCTATTAACACACTTCTCAGCGGCATGGTACAATCCGAGATAGATAAAGTCTCCTCATGCAACATTACCAAAGAGATGTGGGATACTTTAGTGTTAAGTCATGAAGGTACTTCAAAAGTCCGAAAAGTCAAGATAAGCATGCTTATGCACGATTATGAAATGTTCAAGCTCAAAAAAGATGAAACCATCATGCTAGCTCAAGCAAGATTTCTAGTCCTTATAAACTCCTTGAAATTGCTGGACAAGACTATTCCTCAAAGTGAGATCAACCGTAAGTTGCTTCGGGCTATGCCCAAAAGGTTTGCTTCTAAAATCACTACTCTTCAAGATTCTGTTACCATTTCTTCCATGGATACTTTAACCTTGTTTGGTGAACTAGAAGAATATGAACATCAGTTAAAGAGATATGATGACGAGGAGGAAACTCCTCGAAAAAAGGTTTTAGCTCTTATTGCAGATAATGAAGAGGAACTTGATGATAACTCCGATGAAGAAATAACAATGATGTCAAGGAAACTCAAGGGGTTACTACAAAGGAAAAACAAGAGGAGAAATACCTTCAATTCAAATAAATTCAAAGGAAAGCAAAATGAAGAGACGTGCTTCGAATGTGGACGTCCTGGCCACTTCAAGAAAGATTGTTTTCAACTAAAGAATAAAGGGAAGACCAACTACAAAGACAACAAGAAGAACAAAGCCTTTATTACTTGGAGTGATGAAGAATCCGAAGTGGAGATCGATGCTAAAGATGAGATAGCACAAGTATGTTTCGTGGGAATTGAAGGTGAATCGAATCAGGTATTTCCTAATGAACTAAATTCTTTAGAACAAGAAAATAAAAAGTTAAGAGAAAAGAATGCGAGCTTAAAAGGATTAGTTAATACATTAATGGATGAAGTAGATTCACTAATAGATGAAAAGAAAGAAATTGAAAAGGAATCCACATGTCAAGAAGAAAAGGTTTTGATTGCAAAGATTGGTTATTTAGACAACTTTAATAAAATACTTTTCAATAGGGTGAAATTCTTAAATAATGAAGTCCAAAAATTGACTAATGAGTTAAAAATGAGAGATGTGTGTATTGATGCCTTTAGTGATAAATCTCCTGTTAAAACATGTCCTAATGATGAACTTCAAAAAGAAATAGACTCACTAAAATCATCTCTTGCTAAATTTGTTCAAGGTGAAGAAAATCTAAATGTCATATTAGGAAAACAAAGACCTAGTTTTGAAAGACAAGGAATCAGTTTTAATTCTATGCATAAAAAGAGTAATATGAAAATGTTAAACTCAAAATCACGTTTTAGCTTAAATTATTGCTCTCCTTTCACAACTTGCAAACATTGTGGTATTAAAGGTCATTTAGATATAAATTGCTTTAAGAAACGAAATAAGGTTAAAAAGGTATGGATTAAAAAGAGTGACTTACTTGTTACTAACATAAATGGACCCAAAAAGATATGGGAACCAAAAAGATGAACTATCTTTTCTTGATAGGTATGTTTAAAAGCAAGGGTTCCATCTCAAAAATGGATTCTTAATAGCGGATGCTCTCGTCACATGACAGGTGATAAATCAAAGTTCATGGAACTAGACATCAAGAAAAAGAATGGAACGGTCACGTTTGGAGATAATCGAACTTGCGAAATCATCGGAAAAGGTAAAATTGGAAATGGCAAGGCAAGTATAAATAATGTTCACCTTGTTAATGGACTTGAATTTAATCTTATTAGTATTAGTCAATTAATGGATAATGGCCATCAAGTTAGTTTTGATAAAGAAAAATGCACTATTTCTCATGGTACTAACAATATCACTTTAGTTTCACAAAGAGAAGGAAATATATACACTATTGACTTTGAGCAACAGGATAAAGAATTATGTCTAATATTTGTACAAGATGAGGTTAACTTGTGGCACAAAAGGATGGGACATGTTCACATGGACTTAATCAAGAAATTATCCTCAAAGAATCTTGTCAAAGGGTTGCCGAAAATCAAATATGAAAATAAGGGAATTTGTGTTTCATGTCAACTCGGAAAGAAAGTAAGAACATCATTTACGGCAAAGAACATGGTATCAACTTCTTTTCCCTTACAACTACTTCATCTTAATCTATTTGGGCCAGAAAGACATTCTAGTATAAATGGTAAGTTTTATGCTTTTGTAATAGTAGATGACTTCTCTAGATACACATGGGTATTATTCTTGAGAACTAAGGATGAAGCATTTAAAGAGTTTGAAAGATTAATAAGAAAAATTGAAACATAATATAGTTTCAAACTCATTAGAATTAGAAGTGACCATGGCACTGAATTTCAAAAAGATTTTATAACCTTTTGTGATCAAAGAGGTATTAGCCATGAATTCTCAGCACCAAGGACTCCTCAACAAAACGGAGTGGTTGAAAGGAAGAATAGGACTCTACAAGAGACAGCTAGAACTCTATTACAAGAAAGTAAGCTTCCAAAGAAATTTTGGGTCAAAGCTGTTAATACATCATGTTATGTTTTAAATAGAGTACTCATTCATCCTATTATTTTGAAAACACCATATGAGCTTTTAAATAACAAAATTCCCAACATAAGTTATTTCAAAATATTTGGTTCTAAATGCTTCATTTTAAATACAAGTGACAATTTGGGAAAATTTGATACTAAGTTATATGAAGGAATTTTTATTGGCTATTCTCAAAATAGTAAGGCTTATCGCATCTTCAATATTAAAAAGTCATGTGTGGAAGAATCTGTTCATATTACTTTCAATGAGACTAACAATGATCTTCCAAAAGAAAGTGAAGATGATGCAGGTAATTTGGAGATAGTCAACATTTCAGCAAACCGAAATGAACAAAACAGTAGGCCGAATGAACAAATTCAACAACCTGAAATGATTGATCAACATGAACATGAACCTGAAGATTTGCAGGATGCTGAAAATGAGTCTAATGATCAAGTGGAAGTTATGCATGATATCTAAATGCCAAAGACAGCTAGATACATCAAGAATCATCCTTCAGAAAATATTATTGGAGATATCAATAAAGGTATACAAGGAGAGGTTTACAAAATCACTGTGCATTCTCTGCATTTTTGTCACATGTTGAGCCAAAGAATGCAAATGATGCTATAATTGATGAGAACTGGCTATTGGCAATGCAAGAAGAACTTCAATAATTTGAGAGGTGCCAAGTATGAGAACTTATGTCTCCTCCAAAAGATGTTTCCATCATTGGTACGAAATGGGTTTTCAAGAACAAACTTGATGAACACGGCACAATCATTTGTAACAAAGCTAGATTGGTAGCTAAAGGATACAATCAGCAAGAGGGAATCAACTATGAAGAAACCTATGCACCAGTGGCTAGGTTAGAATCAATCCGAATTTTGTTGGCTTTTTCATGCTACAAAAAGTTTAAACTGTTTCAAATGGACGTAAAGAGTGCTTTCCTCAATGGATACATCAATGAAGAGGTGTATGTAAAGCAGCCTCCTGGATTTGAACACGAAAAATATCCTAATCATGTGTACAAGCTAAAGGTCTCTATTATAATTTCTTTTGAAAACCAAAAAGACAGGATGGAAAAATGCGTCTCGAGAGACGTAAGTATGTGCATGCGTGTGTCGTAACTATTAAATATTTTTTGAGAATCTAAAAAACCAGACAACTGCCTAGTTTATTGGAAGACGTATGCGTAAATGCTTATCATCATGGATTTTGAGAACCGAAAAGACCGGATAACTAAAGGGTTTCTAGGGAATCGTGTGCATACATTTATCTCATCATAGTTTTTGAAAATTGAAAAGAAGAATTGGCTGTGGTTCTTGAGAAACGTAAAGCTTTAAGAGACATAAATTCTTGGGAGACACATGCATTCATTTATATCCTCTGTATTTTTTTTGTTCCATTCTCTTTATATCTTCTATTTCATCTGCATCTCTTTTATCTTCTCATATTTTTCTCTGGTTTCTCTATTCTCATTCTGTATCTAATATCCTCAAGCATAATAAAAATGCGTACTCATAAGAGATCGTTGATCGATTCGGATGATGATCAGACGACGGTTCCACCAACAGCCGAACCATCTCGTTGGAAAAAGAAAATGAAGAGGGTTGTATCGTCAGAGGAAGAGTATTTAGACTCTTCGGCGTCTGATGCTTCCACTTTTAGTCCGTCACTGACGAAATCCATCGGACCCTCTCGGCGACGTCAGACTCAGTCTTCCAAGCCAGAAGTTTTACCTCCTCCTATCTTGAAAAACCCTACTTTGTCTTCTGATCTGCCTGACAATTTCTTTAGGAGTAATGCTTATGAGGTACGTTTTTAAACTGTCATTTTTCCAAAGCAGTTGGTTTATAAAAAATCGATGGATCAAATCTGTTTTCATGAGTCTCCTTTGAAATTTTTTTTGAGTCTTGTGGTCTCTCTTCCATGCTCTTTCCTCCTTCTATTGCATATCCAAAATTAGTTCAACAGTTCTATACTAATCTGGAATGTCATGGGGAGTTTTATACTTCATTTATTAAGGGAAAGTCTTTGTATTTCACTGTCATGGACTTCAGTAGAATTTTAAACATTCCATTTACTGGTGATTGTCCATTTACTCGAAAAGGAGCTATTCATTCCCCTTTTTCTCCTTTGGAACAGTTAAAAATTATCATGGATAGTCCCTTATTGAGTGATGTTTTTACTCCAAAAACTGTCGATGTCTCTCCCCTTGCTTGTGTGATTCATCATCTTGTTTAGTTTAATCTTTTACCTCGATTAGGTGGTAATGCTGATTTTACTTATCAGGATTTAATCATTGCTGCCACGATTTTAAAAGGTTTGTCTTTTAATTTAGCCCAAATGTTTCTTCATCAAATGACAAGTTGTCTAAGAAAAACAAAGACTTGTTTTCCATAGTGTTACTCTCACCACTTTCTTCAATCACTTTAAAATATCCTTTGAAAATGAACTCTCTGTTACGGTGAATGAGTCCTTCAGTGTCAACACTTTAAAGCTTTCTCGTATCACTTTAATTGATGGTCAATTTGTTCGTCTTACTTCTGAGAATTCTGTTCCTCCAATATCAATTCCCTCATCTTCTTTTCAGCCCCATAATCAATCTTCTTCTGAAATAATTGACATGTTGAAACTGGTACTGAGTAACCAAGAAAAATACAATCTGAAATGTCGGGCCTTAACATCCGTATGTCTATGTTGGAGAAAGGCAAATTGCCTTTTGGTGCTCCCGAGATTAACACAATGTATAGCAATCTCGAAGACGAGTTTATTGACTTATAGGCAGGTTTTGAGCTGCAAACCACTGCTTTGGCAGATGTTATGCAGCGAAGGCTTAATCGGAATTCCTGTTAGTTAAGTCAGGAGATCAAGTTTGTCAGTAATCAGGTAAAAGAATTGGCCGAGTTTATGTCTAACCGTTTCAATGATGTGGGTTCGAAGCTCCATATGCAGCGTAAACATTCTACAGTTACAGAATGGGTTTACTGCAATTGGTTGGCTGAGTATTAAGGCGAATTCCTTGACGTGCCCTTACCCCCTGGAACTTTCATTCCAAGACCTCCTCAATTTGCTACTGATTTTATCCTTGCTGAGAGGATTCACCGGGCAAAACATCGTCCTTACTTCACTAAACGTGATGCTCAACGTGCAGCAGTGGTAGACCTCGACTGATGACTCTTTTTCTTTTTTGTTTGATGATAAAAGGGGAGAATTTTGGAAATTATTTTGGGGATATTTTTAAAGACAAAAAGACTTATGTTTAAATTGGGATTTTAAAATTTTTGATATATTTGCAATAAATATTTTGATATTTGATGAACTAACACTTACTGCAGGTAACAAGATTGTTTTGAAATGTTTGCACATTTCAGGATTTTGTAACTTTATTGAAAATTGTATTTCAGTATCCTGAAATGATATTGCATGGATTTAGGGGGAGTTAATTGTGTTATGCATATATTCAGGGGAGTTTTTGAGTTAAAACAATTTTGGGTTGTCATCATCAAAAAGGGGGAGAATGTTGACTTAGTCATATTCTAGCCTTATGTTTTGATGATAAAATATTCATGTACTAAATTGTTTTATGATGTTTTAGGTATTTGTTGGTAAAAGAATGATTGGGGGAATCTTCGTGTGAAAGGAAGAAAGTTTTCTTTTTTTAGGAAAATCAATGTAAGGTCAATTACATAGTAATTGATTTTTTATTTAAAGGCTCTAGGACATTTTATTGCATTATATTTTGTTATATGTCTTAAATGAAAAATGAGTATGAAAAAGGTTTTTCTAAAAATAAAGATTATTTGATATATTAGTTTGTACACATGCATTGATATTAATGGATAATATTGAGAAATCAGTAGAGAACATCCACGTGGACATATTGAGAAGTCAGTGTGTAAAATGTTTCACTTGTGCATACCAACTACTTTATTAAGATATGTGTGCAAGGTTTATAAAGATAATGATTACATGTATTGGGATTCTAATGACTTAAGTCTGCAAAGTTGGATATCTCACGTCGGTCCACTTTATTAGCCACACGTCACTTGTTATGACTGGAGAGATAAAATCAGTTGATTAAGTGGTTATCTTTTTGTGGTCTTTTGATTTATTCCACTAACTAATTTATGAATATGGATTTATATAAGATGTGGACTATTTCAAAGTTTTACCGTTGTGAGAATTGTTCCTAGTTGATTATCCTGCCGTTTGTTTAAAATAGAATATATCTATATGAATGGTAACTTGTGTAAAGGCTATATAAATGATGTTTTCTCATTTTAGAAAATTACAGAACTCACGAATTATTCAGTGCACTTATTATTATTATTGATCAATCTGATTCTGCTAAGTGCAAACTTTTGAGAAGCTAAGCAGTTTAATTTCTGGTATTATTTGAGGTGATATTTGGTAAGAAATTAATTGCTTATTTATTTTGTGCCATTTGATCATTGCATATACTTGAGCCTTTAATTGTTAAATTGATTATTCTTGCATTGATCATAGACCTCAATATTGTATTGATTTTTCTATTGTTAGACTAAGTGTAGTCTAATGGTTTTAATCCTGGTGGATTAGAAAAGTAGTTTACAAACAGATTCAAGGAAGCAAAGGTGCTTGAAGGGTGCATAGGTGCACAAGGAGCAAGAGAGCTCAAGGGAAATTAATTGTTTATTAATTTTTGAATCTGTTGTGTAATCTGTATTTATTTATAAAGAAATAAATAAAGTGAGTCTCTAATACTAGTTAGTATTGGACGTGGACTAGGCTATTATCATAGAGGGTAATAGGTGAACCACGTAAAAAATCTTGGTGTTGATTTTAGTATTTGCTTTACTTTAAAATCACATAAGTTAAATAATTATCTTAATTTGACTACTTGCATTATATTTAGATAATTCTTTAACATCAAGTATTTTATTCAAAAGGCTATATTAATTCAGTAAACTGATTTCAATCATTTTAGTAGCCAAAAATTAATAGTTTATTAAAGTTGGCCATAAATTGCTCCTACACTTATTCGACTCCCCCTTCTAAGTGTGCCTAGTTAAATTTCACGCTACATCAGCTTGTAACATACAACTCAGCTGCTGACGTGTACTTTCCGTTGTTTAACGTTTTTTTATTTTATGTTAGAAAATTCGAGTACAGTGAGTTGACTGTAAGAAAAAAAAGTTCAGTTATCCATCTGTAAGTCGACCTATAGTATAATGACTGAAAAAGCATTTAAGCCCATATTTAACATACATAAACATTATTACTTAAAACACAGTATAAACGAATTGAATAAAACGTCATTATATTTGTTACCAAAAACAGAGGCAGAAGTGAAAAGAAATGAAATTGGATATTGGAGTGAGGTACGCCGAATGGGAATCTCATTATGGTTTAGTATTGCCCAGTCTCAAATGCCAAATTTCATATAGCAACAACCTACCAAGATACAACACTCCTCAACCACGAGCAAGCAACACTTCAATGCAAGTGTACTCAATCGAATCAATAAGAATAACACTCTTCAGACTTTTGAATACAAGAATAGACCAAGAAAGGAAAGAGGAAAAATTGTATATTTTTTTCTTTTTTTTCTACCAAAACTGAACCCATCTATTTAAAGAAAAAGTTCAACAACCAACCCAGAGTAAATGGCTGAAAATAAGGGTCGGTGACAACCTCCATTTGACTGACTCTACTGGGCCACTGACCTGCACATTTTGAGAACAAACTAACATTGTAAGACCTCAACTTTTTATAAATAAAATTAAATTTCCTCTAATTATTATTTTGAATAATAAAGTATTGATTTGATATAATGCTTTGGTTATGGGTGAAATGTGCAAATTTTGCAAAATAAGCAAGTGGTTATAAAATATTCATTATTGTCGGGGAATATTCGTTTGGACGTGGAAATATTCTTGTTGTCGGGGAATATCCGTACGACGGTGCAGCTATTTGTGGGCCTCATAATGAAAAACGGTCGAATGAAGAAAACGACAAGTTTGAATTTTTATAAATAACGGCGTAGTTACCATTAACACTATTAGAATACCCGGTGATTAAAATACAGTAATGCGCGTGGTTGCACAGTAGCACACGGTATTACACAGTATTTTTGGATTATTGATTCTTACGTAAGAAGACACTACTCAATAATTGCTACACTAATTACTTTTTAATATTTTATTTTATTGATTCATCAATTGTTACGTTGATATTTATATTATTGTTGGTTCAATAATTGTCACTGCACAATATTTTCCACTATCAAATTAATAATTCATATTATTTGAATTATATTATTAGGTAGCATTATTGGCAATGTCTAAGGAAGTTCTATCTAGGAAAGGGGTTTGGTCACCTAATTACGCGCCAGTAAGGAGAAATCCTTATTGGAAAGCCCCTCTTTCTTGGGAACGACCTGGTTGCCATTATTGTGATTTTGTAATATTATTTGTGAATAATTAATTATTAATTTATATGATAAGAAAATAATTTTTCTATGTGGATATAAATAAAGTAATTAATGCTGAGGTGTTTTATCAGTATTTTGTCGGAATGAAAATATTAAAAATCATCCGTATGTGGATTTCGGTCATTTTTTGTTTAGAATTTGGAAAACCTTTCTTCTACAAAGTTGTAGAGAATTAAATTTCCTATGAAATGGATATAAAATTCGTATTTTTCTGATAAAAGAGTTATTTATTATGAATTATTGAAGTTTCGGAAATAAATGTGTTTTATTAAAAATATGGTGGGCCCCACTTGTGGTTGGTGTGGAAAATGCTAATTTTGGTGGGCCCCACTTGTGGTGTGCTAATAAATTGGTCAAGGAGGTGTGCGTAGAAATTTTTGAAAATATTATTTTATTAAATTTAGTCTGCTTTGGCGTTCTAGTATTTTCCTATAAATAGTGTATTAGTTAGAATTGAAAATCACCCCAGAAACTGAAGTTTTCTCTCTCTATAATAACGAGCGTATTTTTGTGAGTATTTAGATATCTTGAGTGTTGCTATTCAGAGCAAGTTTCCTTCAGCGTTATATCCGATATTCAGTCAGAAGTACTATTCTTTTGAGATAATGGATGTTATTTTCTTCGTCAATGATATTATTTAGTTCAATATCATTATGCTAAAATATTGGTATGATTTTTTGTGTGAAATTTTTACCTTTTTATGTCAAGGTTACTATTTATGTATACTACACTATTCACGAAGTATAATTTTTCTTGTTGAATTTTTACCTTTTTATATTGGGGTTACTATTCACTTATACGACACTATTCACAGAAAAATTAAATTTTATTTTCTTTGTCCAAGTTGTATATTATGGTTACTATCTTTGATTGTATCTATGTTTTGATATTCACTCTTGAATTTTGCACCACAATTGATTATTATGGAGTATTTTTGAACTTGGATGAACTAAAGTATGAATCCTTAATCTTTGTCCTTTTATCTCACTAGATTCGTTTCTTTAAGATATTTTTTATCATCCTCAGTCTTAAATGGTGATACTTGATAAATATCTTTGGCCTGTAGTGCAAAGATGAATGATTACCTGATGAATATCTTTGGCACGTAGTGCAAAGATGGACAGGTGTTAAGATGAACATGACCGACTGGTAATACAAATGAATATCTTTGGCCCGTAGTGCAACGATGAATATTTGATTCATGATGTATATTGATTGGTGTTACAGGAATAAAATATTGATGATGGACTTTAAAATTCATATATGATAGTAGATTTCATTTTCTACTTAACTCTTTTAATGAATTGTTATTTCCGCTGTTAATATTGATCTAAAATTGGTTGTCCATTATATCTTATCTGATTTATTGGAGGCTACCGTTAATTTGTTCTATATTATCTTTGTCATAATATTCTTTACTAGGCTAGTTGAGCTCATCCTTTTCCTTTTTGTTCCATTTTTTTTCTCAGGAGGCGAGAATATAGCGGGAACTAGTCAGGGTATGGAATGATGGTTCTAGACAGTTGTTTTAGCAGTCCTCATTATTTTGTAAAATATTATATCAATAATTGTAATGAAGACTTATTTGGGTGTGGATATTGTCTAGAAGACAATATTTGTATTTACACTCATAGTATATGTGTTGTCGTATTTTGCATGACAATTGTATGAATGAAGTTATAGTTGTTTTCTGTACCATGTATTTGGCTACTCAGAATGTGTTGTGTTGGCCTATTTTGGGGGCACCATAGTTGGTATTAGAGCCATAAGTAAAGAGCCACGAGCCTCTATCCGATGACTTCCTGTTGATGAGGGATGCACCAAAGCCAGACTCTCTATAGGGGACGCCGTTCTACGGTGGCAAACTGATAGGTACCCTGGTGAGGTGCTGACACAAGTTGGTGTCCAGAGTCACAGTTGGTATCAGAGCTTAGGGATATGGTCTCTGGTGGAGATCGGGGAATAAAACTAGGAGGGGAGAGACGAGTAAATCATTCGCTAGTGTGTCCTACCTAAGCTTATTTGTTGGTCGGTCATAATATATGGATATTATGTGGCATGTTAATTTCTTTAATTAATCGTTGTTTTATGGTAGTATTTGAGAATGTCAGCTGAAAATGTGAATAATGGAGTAATTGAGACTGTAGAGACACCTTTAATCACCAACCAGCAGAACGTGCAACAGGACGACAATGTTCCTGCTGTAAACAACACCACCGATCAAATGATGAATGATGGGATGTTTAGGAGCTTTTTGCAGTTCATACAAAATCAGACGAGGGAGCCTCGTGTACAAAATATAGGTGGAAACAATGGTAACACGTGACTTGTCACAACCAAGCAGTTCAACGAGTTAGTACCCCCAAAATTTTTGGGAAAGCCGGATTCGATCTAGGCGGAAATGTAGGTTAAGCAAATTACCAAGATATTTGATGTCTTGGAACGGACGAACAGAAGGTTCTATTCGCCACCTTTATGTTCTGTGGTGAGGCAGATTACTAGTGGGAATCTGTGAAGCGTACCCAGCCAGCCGCACTCAATATGTCTTGGGAAACATTTCAGAAACTGTATAATGACAAGTACTTTCCTGAAAGTATTCGTCATATGAAGGAGGTAGAGTTTATTAGATTGGAACAGAACAACATGATTGTGTCCCATTACGAGGCTAAGTTGACGGAGTTATCCAGGTTTGCACCTCATCTGGTAGAGAATGAGGAACATATGATGCAGATGTTTTTAAGAGGTTTGAAATCAGAAATTCGTCAATACCTTATCTCTCACAAATTTTCTCTATATTCAGATGTTTTGAACATGGCTCAATTATTAGAGCGTGATAATGAGTATGTTCAACCGAGGGACCACAACCAGGGTCATACCGGTGGCAGTAGTCATCGAAGTAATTATAATTAGAGGGGAAGAAAATATCCGGACAAAAGTGGTAACCACTCTGGTGGTAATCGTGGACATGATAGTAGAAAAATCGATTCGGGGGGAGATTTCAAAAAGAGAAGGTACAAAAATGACAACGTGAAGACGTCAGCACCAAAATCAACTATTTCTAGGGGAGGAGAACGACCATCGGTCGTATGTTATAAATACGGGAAAGAGGGACACATCAGCCCAAACTGCCCACAACAATCGAAGGTGTGTTATAACTGTGGAAAGGAAGGTCATATAGCTAGAGATTGTCTTGTAGTGAAACCAAGTCCACCAGGAATAGTGACTCCAAAGTCTATCCTGGACAAGACAAAGTCGGTGGTTCCTAGAAGAGCGTTTGTCATGACTGCCCAAAACGCGAGGAACCTGAACGAGGTGATCACGGGTAAGCTAATCATAAACTCTTGCGAAGTTTATACCTTACTAGATATTGGTTCTACCCATTCTTTTATCTCTCTTGCTTGTGCTCAACGTTTGAATTTGACTTCGGAGAAATTAGACTGACTTATCTGTTGAGACTCCGTTAGGAGAAACTTTTATTACATCCACTTTTTATAAATCTTGATTGATTCAAGTTGGGACCATCACATTACCTGCCGATCTTATTTCTTTGAAAATACTTGCATTTGATGTGATTTTAGGGATTGATTGGTTAACCATTCATTATGCCAAAATTGATTATTTTCGTAAGGTTGTTAGTTTTCATATTCCTAACCAAACTGTTATGCAAATTCAAGCAACCAAACCACTAAAGTCAATCACTATCATATCAAGCCATAAAGCCATTCGTTTATTAAAAAATGGATGTCAAGCTTTCTTAGCCCATGTCATGGACTTGAACAAAAATACGTCAGATTTGAATAAAATTTCTGTTGTTAGTGAATTTTCTGAAGTATTTCTTTAAGAACTTCCCGGTCTACCCCTAGAACGTGAAGTTGAATTCTTTATTGACCTTGAACCTGACCCATTTCTAAAATCCCATATCGAATGGCTCCTATTGAACTTCAAGAGTTAAAGGTCCAACTACAAGTGTGACGCCCCCAAAATAGGTATACATAACTCATCTTGAGTCGCCAAATACATGGTACTGAATACAAATACAAACATAATTATACAACATGAGCTGAGAGTTTTTACACGAATATTATCTCATAGACAGTATTCAAACTCAAAGGAGTCTTCAGTACATTTATTAGCACACTAAATAGTGAGGACTACTAGAGCCACCATCTCGGACCGTCACTCCATTTTCCGACTAGTCCCGACTACGTTCTCATTTCCTAAAGATAACAATGAAAGCAAAAGGGTGAGCTTAACTTGCCCAGTAAGAAATATTATGACTAAGATAATGCAAAATAAATTATTGATAGCCTTCAACAGTGTTAAAAAATAAACAACAAGTTTAACTGCAGAAGAACAAGAAGTCCATTAGAAGAGTCAAGTAGAGCATGATATCTACTATCTTCTATGATTTAAAAAGTTTATCATAATATTTATAGCTGAGACTCGGCTTAACAAATAATCCACATCACTGAATTATCCATGCACTACGGGCCAAGAATATTCATTAGTATCACAACCACGAATTATCCATGCACTACGGGCCAAGGATATTCATGTAATCACCAATGGTCATGATCATACCAACAACTGTCCATCAATGCACTACGGGCCAATGAGGACTTTTATCATATCATTTCTTACATTACAGGTCATGATTATACCGAATGATATCTGGTCATAATCATACCAATCAACAGTCCATCTATGCACGTAAGCCAAAGATGACTTTCATCACAATATAAGCATGAGGATGATGACAATGATATAAGAATTCAATTAAATGAAAGAAAAGGATAAATTTTAAAGATTTATTATTTAATTTATTCAGAATTCAATAATGTCCAAATTGTCAACATGGCACTGTTTTGTGGACTAAAATTCAAGAATAATATTGAATCAAAAATGATTTGGACCGAAAAGAAATCAATTTTTATCATGAATAGTACTCCAGGTGAATAGTACCTGAGTGAATAGTACCTCATGAATAGTACTTCGGGAATAGTACCCAATGAATAATACTTTGTGAATAGTACTCTGTGAATAGTACTTGTGAATAGTACTATATGAATAGTACCTTATAAATAGTACTTTTTGAATAGTACCGTATAAATGAATAGTACTCATAGATAGTACTCCATCATGAAAAGCTTAAAATTTAACAAGAATGTTCAGAAAATATCCTTCTGAAATGATACTAGATGAAGCATAAATTTCAAGGATATTCTATTAATTTCTCGGAGTATAGAAGCAATAATTTAACAAAATGAGGGTAAAATCAAGAATACGAGATGAAATAATATTACTCACATACTACAGAGTGTGGAAGAAAATATTATTCCTTATGGATACTGAACAAAAATAATATTCATTACCTTAGAAGAAGACTGGATACTGGAATAGTGAAGTAGCAGAATACACTTCTTCTTCCTCTCTATAGCTTCTCTCTCTATTTGCTCTTGTGAGTCTTAGTGAATTGGTGAGAATGAAAGAAGAATGAGCTTCTATTTATAGGAAAACATAGTTTCGATAATTGTACGTTTTGGGGCTCGAATTATTACATTATAGTGCCTTCATCTTTTCTTCTATTTTCAATTTAGTCCTGCAAGTATTATCAATCTTGCACCACCTCCCCTAATAGCAATGCATATGAACCAATAGTTCCATTCATGTAAGCAAATAGTTATATACATGTGAACTAATAGCAATTAATTGCTCATTTATCCGATTAATTACCCGATTGGTCAATTTAGCCTCCAGAAATTAATTATTATCGAAATAAATTTTGATTTCCACTAGCACAAATAATCCCAACATAATGGAAATATTTTTTTTATCAAAAAATTCATCTTTAATTAACATGAACTTATTCATCATTAATATTATAACTCACAATATTTAATAACCAAATCATTTCTAAGAAATATGGGGTTTTTCGATAAGGATTTCTCCCTACTGGCGCACAATTAGGTGACCAAACCCCTTTACTCGACAGAACTTTCTAGACATCGTTAATATTGTAAATAATAATATGAATAACTTTGTCATCTCAATTATTGATTTAATAATATAAAATATTATTCAAATGATACTATGACAATAATTGAATCAATAATATGAGAGATATTATGTAGCAATTACTGTAGTAACAATTGAGTATAACTGAGTGACTTCTCACGTAAGTATCAATAAGCAATACCGTGTGCTACTATGCAACCACGCGTATTACTGTACTTTTACCACCAGGTAGTTCAACAGTTTAACGGTAAAACTTTCGTCGTTATTTTTATAAAAAGACACTTCCGTCGATTTCTATCTCCGACAATACTTTCGTTGTGGGGTCCACAAATGATTGTGTCATTGTACGAATAATCCCTGTTAAAACGAATATTCCCCGACTAATCAAATATTTTATAACAACTTGCTTACTTTGCAAAATTTATAAATATTACCCACAACTATAACATTATATCAAATCCACACCATAATATTCAAAAATATATTTCGAGAAAAATTAATCTTTATTCATAAAAGTTGGGGTCTTACAACCTCCCATTCTTATGAAATTTCGTCCTTAAAATTAGGGTACATACCTGGTATGTCGAAGAGGTGAGGATACATTGACTTCATTTCAGATTCTAATTCCCAGGTCATGTAACAACCCGATATTTTCAATACAAATAAATTAGAAATTTTGCGTATAATTTTTTTTTATCTTAAATATGGGGAATATGTGCCAAGATAATGTGTATATGTATTTATGTGATAAATAAAAATATGAATAGTTACAAATAATTTTATTTTAGAATTATTGATCATTATAAATTATATTCTTATCATAATTAATTTTATAGTAGAAATGTTTTATTAATTATTTTCCATGAAGATATAATCATATATTATTTATATAATATATGAAATGATTTTTAGAATTATTATAATAAATATTTTAGTATATGAATTTTGTTCAGATTATTAAGTTAATTATTTTTACCTTAATTAATAATGTTAAGTATGACAGGTAAATCAGATATGGAATCCAAACCCTAATTTTTAGATTTTGATCATGACATGAGAATAATAATATAATAATAATAATTATATTTTGATTTTTCAATGCTATAAATATATACTGTATATGTGGACCGATAAGGGTTGGTCAATTATGGTGTTATGTGACAAACCCTTGTATTACTGTGTGAAACCCTAATTACAAATTTTAGAAACTAATTTTATTTTATTTTAAACCCTAAATGAAAGCTTCGTAACGTAATTATACATTAGGTGAGACAATTAAATTACCTAAGGGTTATGGTAATAAGGAAGGGTTAGTATTTAATATGTATACTAACTTAAGTGGATAATCTTGTTATTTCAAGTAACTAATAATTTTAAACCTATTTCTAGTAAACCTAATTAGGTTATGAGCTAAAGTCACATGTATAAGTAATTAAATTTCATAAGATTGGGAATGGAAACCCTAAATAAACAATTTGGGTAACATATATGAAAATTGTTAGACTATGTACATTACATGGCCCAAAACAATTAAAGGCGATGCCCAAAAGAAATAAAATGCAAACCAATACTTAGTTTACTTGATTAAGGGTATTTTAGACTTTTGATTAATAAAATTTGTGCATTAAAATAAAAGCAATATGGAGGAGATAATGGGGGCAAGGGGACCGGCCATATTAGGCCTTTTAAGGCAATAAAGTTAAGCTAATCAAGTTTCTTAATTAGTAACTCTTACATCAAATACAAGTGTGTCCCTCTCCCATTGGTAGAAAATCTATTTAGCACCCTTAATCACATTATTAGGCTCATTTGAAAGAGATAAATTGAAACCTTTTATCCAAGGGACAACAAAAGTATGGGGGATATTAGTTAATCACCACATTTCATTTTGCTAGACATTTCATTTCTATTATTATTCTTCTTCTATTTTTCTCCCAAGCTAGCAAGATACAAAGAGAGAAAAGAGAGAGAGGGGTTCGGTTTTGAAGAGAGAGAAAGATGAGTGTGCTAGCTTGATTAATACACCCTAAGGTTATATATTACTTTGGTAAATCAAGGAAGGTTGCTACTAGATCAAGGTATAACCTAAATCTTCATCTTCTTCTTCTATTTTGTGTTATAGCAAGTTTTGTTGGTGTTATGAACTAATACTCAAGATACCTTAGTTCTACATATCATCATGTATGGAACTAAGTATCTTGAGTGTTAGATCAAAGGTTTATAGGAAGAAAATGAGCATATGTTCTCCTAGGGGTTAAACCCTTGCTTTTCTTCCACTAAATCTTGTGTAACTCAAGTTTTACAACTTGGATTTGTGATCCGTCGAAAGGGGGTTGCTAGATACATGAGTTATCTAGTAAACCCAAGTGGTAGAATACAAATCTAGCAAGTATTGAAGCCATGGGGGCTGTTTTCCCCAAAACAGTCCACATAGAGTATTAAGGTTTTAAAACCTTAAAAAGCTACTGTCCCCATTTTTCTTAAGGCTGATTCGGACAGTTTCAAGTCTTTTAAAAACATGGGAAAAATCACAGAGATACCTTAAGATGTTATCTATGTGTAGGAAAAAGAACGGACACGTTTCAATTTATAGGTTGTGCGTAATGGCTATTTCTGTAAAGGATTCCTAAATATTAACACCCGTATTTCTCACAGTGTATACATGGGTCAAATTCGAAAGTTTTACAGTATGTTCATATATGTTATATGAGTATACCCTAAAAATTTCAGAATTTTCAGAGCAAAACTCGATTTATGAAAAATGAAGCAAGATCCGAATGTTTTGGGCACATTAAAATTAGTAATTCACTTTCTAAAATTCCAGAAAAATTTGGGGATCATTTTTGGGTCATTTAATGTCTAAACCCAGAAAAGAAGAATATTTGGAATCAGTTTGGTATTTTTCCTAAAAATGATGAAGTTATAAATAAAAAGAAATAAATAGTTAAATGATTTCTTAAATAAGAAAAATGTGATTTTAAGGCTTGAATACTCCTAATATATAATATTATGACTATTTTAGGATATTTTGGTAATTTATAATAAGAAATATTATTATGACCTTTTATGGATATTAAATAAGTAGTTTTGTAAAGGGTGAACAATTAGAATAAATTGTTTATTGATCAAATAAATTATTAAAATGTTATTATGATATTAATAATATTAGAATATGATATTGTTAAGTAAATAAAAATATTAAGATTAAAGCTTAATTAAAATATTATTAAAGTATTAATCTTAGATTAAAATATTATTAAAAGATTAATAATATTAAATTAAAGTATTAAAGGATGATTAAAATATTATTAAAATGTAATAACATTAGTAAGAGAATAAAATATTATTAAATGATTAATAATATTAGTAAATAAATAAAATATTAATACTATTGATAAATGAATAAAAGTATTATTAATTGATTAATGATACTAAAGCATAAGTAAGATATTATTAAAGTAATAATATTAATGCATGATTAAAATACTATTAAGAGGATTAATAATATTAGTAAAATATTAAAATACTATTAAAATGTTAGTAATATTAGTAAAAGAAAAAAAGTAGTATTAGTGAACTAATAATATTAAGAGGTGAATTAAATATTATCAAGATTAATAATATTAAGTGAATTAAAAATATTTTAAGTTATACTTAATGACTTTTAATATTTTAAGAAATAGTACATTAATATTTTAATATTAATGATAATTATTTAAAAATAATTTTAAATATTTTAAAAATCATTTAAGGGTAATATAAATGTTTTAAAAATATTTTGAGTTATTATAAATAACTTTAATATTTTGGCAATGGTTTCATTAATAGTTTAATAATAATTAAATGTTAATGATAATAGAATTATTTGATATTTGAATCATTTAATAATGATTTCGGTGTTTGAAAATTCATGATAAATTAATAAATGTTTATTAAGTCATTTAAAACAATATGAATGATACTTACGGATATTGAACGTTGGAATAGAGTCTTAAACTCGATAATTACCCGATAAAGCTATCGGTACACCGACATGTTTCAGAAATTAATTTGAACTTAGATATTTTGATTGTATTAATGTTTGTTTGTGATGCAATGACTGTTGAACATGTGTTATAATGTGATTAGGTTATGTGCCGACTGCGAAATGCAGTACTATATGTTATAATATATTGTTCTAATCGAACGAATGATCTGATTAATGATAGGTCGTGATATAAAAGATAAAACTAGATTGCATTTTGTAAGCAACAGATCAGGCAGGTATCCTACCTTTGTATTTTCTTTATGCAATGGACATGAGTAAGAATGTTTCAGAATTATATTATTACTGTACAAATTATTAATCCTATATTATATACGCTCATTGATTGTCAACATGTTAGTATATGGTAATTCAGATATATATTCTGTTCGTTAATTTCTATAAATGGTTATACAAGTGTCCCCACTTGGATAATCATTACATTTAATCACATGTTGATACACCTTTGTTAATTACCCGTATACATATATGTTAAATTATAAATTATTGTTGAACAAGATAAAACCTTATTATTATCCAACCGAATTGCCTTGGTTTGGAACCCCGACAAGTATGAACATCCCTTACACGAGAAAAACTTTTATGCACCCAAGGTGGACAGAGTGAATGATAACATCGTTCTTTCATGTAGTATTGATCAATATAGGGTACAACGGGCTGATCACCCCCGTGCCCGTAAGTTATGACGGTTTACAGATGAAGTTCTGTTTAACCTTTTCGAAAATGAAAACAATGTTCATAGTATGTCCCCTTAACCCTATTTATAGTCAGTACGTAGTTTCAAAAATTTGAAAGAGGGTTGTTATATTATTATTATCGGTTCAGATTACTTCACAACTATTGATTTGTTGTAGAAGGGTAGTATAAAGAAAATATTTAAAATCTTTCAGCTTATATATATATATATATAATTGTTATTACTTGCTGGGCACTCAAATGCTCATCCTTGCTTAATTTAAATGTTTTCAGCTAAGTGTGAACAACCTGAAGGCTCTGTTAAGAACAAGGGAAAGGGAAAGGGAAATGTTGCTGAATGATTTCAATGTTATCTTATGTAATAGTTTAATATTATGAAGACAATGATATATATTTATTATCATGTATTGTAAGGAATGATTAAAGGTTACGTACTTAGGAACTAGACTTTGATAATTATGTAAATTAAGTTTAATATTTATATTATTGTTATTATTATTAGTTTTATTCCGCTCATAAAAATGGTATCATGAAGCACTGAATTCGGGTTTCAAGTACCTGGAATCGAGGGCTTTACAGGTCATTTCTTCAACATCGTGGTTTCTCCACAAAACATTAACTTGAGGTATAACCTTGGAGCGTAGAATATGATCCTTCTTATCTAAGATTTTAACAAGTACCTCTTCATACGTTAAATCTTTCGCTATCTCGTCCGGTTCTAATTCAATAATGTGGTTCGGGTCTTTCACATATTTACGTAACATAGATATATGAAAAACGTTATGAACATGAGACATACATGGTGGTAAGGCAAGTCTATAGGCCACAATTCCTACTCGGCCAAGGATTTCAAATGGGCCAATGAATCAAGGATTGAGATTTCCTCTGTTTCCAAATCTTGTAACTCCTTTCCATGGAGCAACACGTAATAACACATGATCTCCAACATTGAATTTCACGTCCTTTTGATAAAGATCAACATAAATCTTTTGTCGATCTTGTGAGGTTTTTATACGTTGCCCGATCATTTGAATCTTCTCCGTAGTCATACGTACCAATTCTGGTCCCAACAACGTTGTTTCACCCACTTCGTCCCAACATACTGGAGAACGACACTTACATCCATACAACACCTCGAATGGAGACATGCCAATACTTACTTGATAACTATTATTGTAGGAGAATTCCATCGATGGCAAGACTTGTCCCAACTTCCTTTGAAGTCAAGGACACAGACTAAAAAGATCTTCAAGAGTTTGAATAGTCCTCTCAGAAAGCCCGTCCGTTTGAGGATGATATGCCGAACTAAATCGTAAATCTGTGCCCATAGCTTTTTACAAACTAACCCAAAATCGTGAAGTGAATCTTGGGTCTCGATCAGAAACTATGGATACTGGCATACAATGTAGTCTTGTAATCTCATTTATGTACATACGAGCAAGACGTTCAAGTGAATAAGTTTCTCGTATAGGTAAGAAATGAGTAGACTTGGTTAATCTATTGACAATGACCCAAATCGCACCTATGCCTTAAGAAACAGATAAGTGGGTTTTATACATACTTATTGAATACCAATTCACGCGAACTATGCCTATCTCAAATATATTTTAGTGTTTTTTTAGTTGCATTTCATGTTATTTTGCATTGCATATACTTAAAACTCCTTTTGGTAAAAAAGTGCAGGAAACGACCTAATTTGGTGGAATTAGAGGGCATAAGGTGAATGGACGCATGAAGCGAGGCACAAGCTTGGATATGCATGGCATGAGGATCAAGTGGAGCAGAAGACTAAGCGTGGACGGAGAAAGGAAGGATTAGCAAAACAGATCAGTTGCAGCAGTAAAGCCAGAACTCAAACTTACAGAAGCCGCGCGACAGGACAAACTTGGGGACACGCGCCCGCGCGAGCACCCAGCAGGACAACATTACACACTGCAAGTTGCGTGCCCGTGCAAGGATTACACTGGGGGAGCACGCGGCCGCGCGCGATGCCTGTAGCTACTGATTTGTTTTATTTTAATTTTTAATTAAAATGGTTGTAATTGATTTAAAACGATTTCTGACAGGTGTCAGACGCATCATTATTCAGTTTTACTTATTTTTATTTGGTAACTAGGGTTTACACTCTGAGGGAGATTCCAACGTGGACGGAAGCCTAAACTCTACTTTTCTAATTCTTCGTGGGATTTTCTATCAATGTGGATTTTTATTAGTATTTTGCTGGATTTTTATGAGGATTTAAATGTTACTAGTGGATTATAATCAGCAATTGGTTTGATTGTTTCTATCTTTCATCTTTCAATTATTTGCTTATTAGCCATGTTTAGCTTTGATCCCATAATGGCTTTTGGTTCAGTTATGAACTAAACTCCATTATGGGATTCTAACGGATTTTAATATGTAGTTTGGTTGCATGCTTGAATGATGGACTGTATTACATATCATATGGGATTTCTATCATGATTGTTTTGCATGTATGAATGTTTGATCACCATTCGCTTTTAGTACTTGTATGGAATTGACAATGAACATGTAAGTATCGACTGTAATCATGATAGCATACGTATATGGGGCTGTTTTGTATGGCTTGTGTATTTCGTGAACCAGATAGACATATACTGTTTCACCGTATGAGTTAGAATAAGGGATTATGCTTAAATTCATTATGATTACAATTTCACATAGACATATAATGATTTTGGTTATATTGATGATTACACAGAGTCTATCGCTTGTGGATGCTGTGTAAGTAGGTCATAGTACATTGAAAAATGGCTATGACTCTTTTAGTGCTCTTGGCTACTTTCCTGTGATATGTGAACAAGTCTTGCATGATAGTGGTGACTAGATGAAGTATTAATTGAAGTTAGGATCCCATTACTTTCAGAATTGATTTATTACATCTTTATTATTGTTTTAGTCATTATTGGCGATTATCGTAATTCACCAATCATTTTCATTAGTTTGAGTATATAAATATAGTGATTAAATTGATGCATAGTAATTTAAATTAAACAACTTTCCCTGTGGGATCGATACTTTAGTTGCTCTGTATTACTTGTTGACACATGTATGCTTGCATGAGTTAGAGCTCTTTTGTTAGAACTGAAAAAGAGGCAGCAGAAACCTTGGGAAGACTAGTAACGAAATCCATGGTAATGTGCTCCCATTTCCATTCTGGAATTTCAAGTGGTTGCAATGGACCTTTTGGCACTTGATGCTCTGCCTTGACTCGTTAACATGTTAATCACCTTGAGATAAAATCTGTTATCTCTTTCTTCATATTACTCCACCAAAATGTATGTCGAAGATCACGATACATTTTAGTACTCCCAGGATGGATTGCAAACGGTGTGTTGTGCGCTTCCATCATGATTTTATACTTTCAATCAGGGTCGTTAGGAACATAAATTATGGAGTTGACTCGAAGTATTCCTTCTTCATTGATTCTTGCTTCCCGGATAACACCTTCTTGTACTTTTTTCTTCATACGCATCAGCTCTAGGTCTATAGCTTGATCAGCTTTAACTTTATCGATTAAAGTAGGTTCTACTCGTATATTTGCCATCATCATATGGGTCCCTGGAGTCTTTAACTTTATCTCTATCCTTTGCAAGTCATATAAAATGGGCCTTTGCGTTGACAATATCGCACTAGTACCCGCATATGATCTTCTACTCAATGCGTCAGCTACTACGTTCACTTTTCCAGGATTATATTGAATGGTATGATCATAATCTTTCAACAGTTCAAGCCAATGTCATTTCCGCATGTTGAGTTTCTTTTGAGTGAAGAAATATTTGAGGCTTTTATGATCCATAAAGATCTCCACTTTCTCCCCATACAGGTAATGCCTCCAAATTTTAAGTGCAAAAATGACAGCTGCCAACTCTAGATCATGAGTAGGATAATTTCTCTCATACTCTTTGAGTTGTCGCGAGGCATAGGCTATGACTTTTCAATGTTGCATGAGAACACATCCTAACCCTTTTCCTGAAGCATCACTGTAGATGTCAAATCCCTCCGAACTAGATGACATTGTCAGAACATTTGTTGAAATAAGTCTCATCTTGAGTTCTTGAAAACTCTTCTCACATTCCTCGCTCCAACCGAATTTTGTATCTTTTTGAGTCAGCTGAGTTAATGGAGTAGCGATTCGAGAAAACCCTTCTACGAATCTCCGATAATAACCAGCTAAGCCAAGAAAGCTACGTACTTCGGTCACTAACATAGGTTGCTCCCAACTTTGAATTGCTTCAATCTTTGTTCGGTCAACATATATTCCATGATTTGATATCACGTGACCAAGGAATGCTACTTCCTCAAGCCTGAACTCACGTTTCTTCAACTTGGCATATAACTTATTTTCACGAAGCTTTTGGAGTATCAGCCTCAAGTGTTGCTCATGATCTTCACGACTTTTGGAGTATATGAGGATGTCATCAATAAAGACGACCACAAAATGATATAAATATTCCTTGAATACTCGGTTCATCATATCCATGAAGGCAACAAGAGTATTAGTCAATCCAAAGGACATGAATAGGAGTTCGTAATGCGCGTACCGAGTTCTAAAAGCAGTCTTTGGAATGTCATCGATTTTAATCTTTAACTGATGATATCTGAAATAAAGATCGGTCTTTGAAAAGAATTTGGTGCCTTGCAACTGGTTAAAAAGGTCATCAATACGAGGCATCGGGTACCTATTTTTGATGGTGATATAATTCAACTCTCGATAATCAATACAAAGTCGCATACTTCCATCTTTCTTCTTCATAAATAGAACAGGATCACCCCAAGGAGACATACTAGGACGAATAAAACCGATGTCTAATAATTCCTGTAGTTGGGTTGTTAACTCCTGAAGTTTAATAGGAGCCATTCGATATGGGGCTTTAGAAATGGGTTTTGTACCGGGTTCAAGGTTGATACAAAATTTGATTTCATGCTCTGGGGGTAGGCCAGGAAGTTATTAAGGGAATACGTCAGGAAATTTATTAATAATAGAAATATCATTCAAATCTGACGTATTTTTGTTTAAATCCTTTACATGGGCTAAGAAAGCATGATATCCATTTTTCAATAAATGAATAGCTTTATGGCTTGATATGACAGTGATTGACTTTAGTGGTTTGGTAACTTGAATTAACATAATAGGTTGATTAGGAATATGAAAGCTAACAACCTTATGAAAATAATCAATTTTAGCATGATGAGTAGTTAACCAATCAATCCCTAAAATCACATCGAATGCAAATATTTCCAAAGAGATGAGATCAACAGGTAACGTGCGGTTACCGATTTGAATCAAACAAGACTTATAAACAGTGGATGTAATGAAGGTTTCTCCCAACAGAGTTTCAACAGATAAGTCAAAGTCTAATTTCTCCAGAGTTAAATTTAAACGTTGAGCGCAAGTAGGAGAAATAAAAGAATGGGTAGTACTGGTATCAAATAAGGTATAGACTTCACAAGAGTTTATGATTAGCTTACCCGTGATGACCTCGTTCGGGTTACTCGCTTTTTGGGAGGTCACGACAAATGCTCTCCCTTGAACTACCGGCTTTGACTTGTCTGGGATGGCCTTTGGTGCCTTCATCCCAACTGGACTTGACTTTTCTGCACGACAAATGCTCTCCCTTGAATTACCGGCTTTAGATTGATGCTTACAGTTCAAACTAATGTGTCCCTCCCCTTCGTATTTGTAGCATAAGATTGGTGATCGTTCTCCTTCTTTAACAACGGGTATTGTTACTGACGTCTTTCCATTATTATTGAATCTCCTATTCTTGAAGTTTCCACTTCTATTGTCTTGGCCATGATTACCACCGAAGTGGTTACCATTTCTAGAATGTTGATTCCCTCCACGTTTGTTATCACCACTTTGATGACTGCTACCACTGGTATTATCATTTTTTCGGTTGCTCTCTTTAGTTTAGGGTTACTCATTATTGCACTCCAATAATTGAGCTCTATTTACAACATCTGAATACAAACACAGTTTGTGAGAAATGAGGTATTGACGTATTTCAGGTATCAAACCTCTGAGAAACATCTGCGTCATTCTCTCCTCATTATCAACCAAATGAGATGCAAACCTGGACAACTCGACAAACTTAGCTTCGTACTACGACACGGTCATATTTTTTTGTTCTATCTTGATGAACTCCACCTCCTTCATGTGACGAATACTTTTGGGAAAGTAATTGTCGTTGAACAGTTCTTGGAACTTCTCCCAAGACATCTTTAGTGCGGTAGGCTGGGTACGTTTTACTGATTCCCACCAGTAATCAGCCTATCCTCTCAATATAAAGGTGGAAAATGGAACCTTTTGCTCATCGGAGCATCCCAAGACATCAAATATCTTGGTGATCTACTTTATCCACGTCTCTGACTTGAGTGGTTCTGGCTTTCCCACAAACTCCGGTGGTCCCAGCTCCTTGAACTGATTAGCAGTGACCATTCGAGAGTTGCCAGTGTTTCCACTTGCATTTTGAACAGGATTCTCTCTCGCCTGATGTTGCATGAATTGCATAAAGCCTCTGAACATCCCATTGTTCATCATGTGGTCGGTGTTGTTGTTTACCTGAGGATTATTGCCTTCTTGATGCACATTATCTTGGGTATTGATCATTGGTGACTCAATGGTTTCATGTGCTTCATTGTTTATCTCAACATTTTTAGATACCATTTTCAAACACTGCCACAAAACAAGGGTTAATTGACATACCACATATTATCCCTATACTTTGACTGACCAATAACAAATAAACATAAGTAGGTCATATTAGCGAAGAAATTACCCGACTCTACCCTCGTAGATCTAGCCTCACATCTCAGCCAAGGATCATATCCCTAAGCTTTGATACCAAATATGACGCCCCCAAAATAGGTACACATCACCCATCTTGAGTCGTCAAATACATGGTACTGAATACAAATACAAACTTAATTATACAACATGAGCTGAGAGTTTTTATACGAATATTGTCTCATAGATAGTATTCAAACTCAAAGAAGTCATCAGTACATTTATTATCATACTAAATAGTGAGGACTATTACAACCACCATCTCGGACCGTCACTATATTTCCCGACTAATCCCGGCTACATTCTCATTTCCCGAAGAGAACAATGAAAGCAAAAGGCTGAGCTCAACTAGCCCAGTAAGAAATATTATGACTAAGATAATGTAGAATAAATTATCGATAGCCTTCAATAGTCTTAAATAATAAACAACAAGTTTAACTGCAGCGGAACAAGTAATCCATTAGAAGAGTCAACTAGAGCATGATATCTACTATCTTCTATGATTTAAAAAGTTTATCATAATCTTTATAGTTGAGACACAGTTTAACAAATAATCCACATCACTGAATTATCCATGCACTACGGGCCAAAGATAATCATTAGTATTACAACCACGAATTATCCATGTAATACGGGCCAATGATATTTGTGAGACCCCAGATTTTATGAATAAAGATTTAATTTTCTCGAAATATTTTTTTTAATATTATGGTGTGGATTTGAGATAGTGTTATAGTTGTGGGTAGTATTTATAAATTTTGAAAAGTATGCAAGTTGTTGTATAATATTCGATTGGTCGGGGAATATTCTTTTTGTCGGGAAATATTCGTATGACGGTACAATCATTGGTGGACCCCATAACGGAATTATTGTCTGATTGAGAAAACGACAAAAATATTTTATGAAAATAACGGTGAAAGTTTTACCGTTAATACTGTTGAACTACTCGGTAGTAAAAGTACAGTAATACGCGTAGTTGCATAGTAACACACAATATTGATTATTGATGCTTATGTGATAAGTCACTCAGATTTGTTTTATTAGTATTATTAATGTAATAAAACAGAAAAGCTTTTTATATAAAACAGAATACTTTTATAAATTTATTCGTTTTATTAGACTATAAATAGAATATATTATATTCTATTATGCATAGTATTTTGCATAGTAAAATCTTTTTATATAAAACAGAATACTTTTATAAATTTATTTGTTTTATTAGACTATAAATAGAATATATTGTATTTTATTATGCATAGTGTTGCATAGTGCCTGCATAATATTTTGCATAGTAAAATCTTTTTATATAAAACAGAATACTTTTATCAAATTATTCATTTTATTATATTATAAATAGAATATATTATATTTTATTTAAAAGATTTTGTTTTAAATCTGGACCGTCCGTTTAAAGTAAATCAATCAGGACCATTCATGAATTAGTTACTATGCGGTCCATTCTTCTATAAATAGAAGCTCATTCCTTCATTATTTCTTACGAATTCACTGACACTCTAGAGAGAGAAACTATAGAGAAAGTTTTTCTTTTGTAATCTCAAGCGTATTTCTTTAGAGTTTAACAGAGCTTTGAGCGTAGAAGATAGTGCAAGTTTTCTTCAAGTATATTCCCGCCCTACCAGTCGGAATACTTTTCTTTTTAAGGTAAGGGATATTATTTGTTGTACTCGTAAGGGGTATTATTTCTTTCGTCTTCATAAAGAGAGCTTCTGTTATTCCATTCTTTATCATTATGTTGGAATAACCTGTCTATGCGAAGTACCACATACATGGTGAAATTCTTCTGTTATTCCATTCTTTATCATTACGTTAGAATAACCTGTCTATGCGAAGTACCGTATAAATGGTGAAATTCTTCTGTTATTCCATTCTTTATTATTCTATTGGAACATCCTGTCTGTATGTTTACGCATGACCTGGTTCCGTTCTTTATTATTATATTGGAACATCCTGTCTGTACAGTTTATGCATGACCTGGTTCCGTTCTTTATTATTCTGTTGGAACATCCTGTCGGTTCGGATTACGCATGAATTGGTTCCATTCTTTATTATTCTGTTGGAATAACCTGTCTGTGTGGTCTATCGCATGCACGATGATTTCTTCTGTTATTCCATTCTTTATTATTCTATTGGAATAACCTGTCTATGTGGATTATCACATGCATGGTGAATGATCCTTTGTATTTATTCCTTATTAAATTGTGGAAATGATCTGTTTAAGTGGATTACCGCATGGTGGACGAAAATCCATTTGCAGTTTCATATATTCTTTATTATACTTAGTTGGTTAAAGTTTTGACTTCTATACTCCATGAAATTAGTGGAATATCCTTGATATTTGCGCTTCATCCAGTACCTTTTCATGGAAATATTCTTCTGAGCATTCTTGAATTTTACTCTACAAAGCAATATCATGTTGACAATTTGGACGTTATTGGTTCCTGGATAAATTAATTCTTGAACTTGTTTTATTGAATTATTATATCATTGTCATCATCCTCTTGTTTATATTATGTTGAAAGTCATCTGTGGCCTGTAGTGCATAGATGGACTTGGTATGATTATGACCAGGGATTATTCAGTATAATCATGACCGTAATGTTACAAATGATGTGAGAAAAAAAGTCCTCATTGGCCCATAGTGCATTGATAGACAGTTTTTGGTATGATTATGGCTATGGATTCTCTTCGGCCAAGGGTGCAAAGATGAATTTTTTTTATGGCGTGATCAGGACCGTTGATGAAAACACGATTATCTTTGGCCCATAGTGCATGAATAATTCGTGGTCGTGATACTAAAGAATATCCTTGGCATGTAGTGCATGGATTTGATGATGTGGATTATTTATTAAGCTGAGTCTCAGCGATAAAAGTGATGAAAACCCTTTTAAATCATAGAAGATAGTAGATTTTATTGTCTACTTGACTCTTCTAATGGATTGCTTGTTCCGCTGCAGTTAAACTTGATGGTTGTTATATTTTATCAGTTTAACACTGTTGAAGGCTAATGATAATTTATTCTGCATTATCTTAGTCATAATATTTCTTACTGGGCTAATTGAGCTCACCCTTTTGTTTTCATTGTTCTCTTCAGGAAATGAGAACGTAGCAGAGACTAGTCGGGGAACAGAGTGATGGTCCTAGATGGTGCATTAGTAGTCCTCATTATTCTGTGAAATAGTGTGATAATAAATGTAATGAGGACCCCATTGAGTTTATATATTGTCTAGAAGACAATATTTGTATTAAAACTCACAGCTCATGTTGTATAATTAAGTTTTTGTTTGTATTGTATACCATGTATTTGGCGACTCAAGATGGGTGATGTATACCTATTTTGGGGGCGTCACAATATTCGTGTAATCACCAATGGTCATGATCATACCAACAACTGTCAATCAATGCATTACAGGCCAATAAGGACTTTTACCACATCATTTCAAACATTACAGGTCATGATTAAACCGAATGATCCCAAGTCATAATCATACCAATCAATAGTCCATCTATGCACGTAAGCCAAAGATAACTTTCATCACAATATAAGCATGAGGATGATGACAATGATATAAGAATTCAATTAAATAAAAGAAAATGATAAATTTTAAAGATTTATAATTTAATTTATCCAAAATTCAATAATGTCCAAATTGTTAACATGATACTGCTCTGTGGAGTAAAATTCAAGAATAATATTGTATCAAAAATGATTTGGACAAAAAAAATCAATTTTTATAATGAATAGTACTCTGGGTGAATAGTACCCGAGTGAATAGTACCCCATGAATAGTACTTTGTGAATAGTACCCCATAAATAGTACTTTGTGAATGATATTCGTGAATAGTACCCCAAGAATAGTACTTTGTGAATAGTACCGTATAAATGAATAGTACTCGTGGACAGTACTCCGGCATGAAAAGTTTAAAATTTAACAAGAATGTGCAGAAAATATCCTTGTGAAACGATACTAGATGAAGCGCAAATTTTAAGGATATTCTACTAATTTCACGGAGTATAGAAGCAATAATTTAAAAAAATGAGGGTATAATTAGGAATACGAGATGAAATAATATTACTCACATACTACAGAGTATGGAAGAAAATATTATTCCTTATGGATACTGAACAAAAATAATATTCCTTACCTTAGAAGAAGAGTGGATACTGGAATAGTGAAGTAGCAGAATACACTTCTTCTTCCTCTCTATAGCTTCTCTCTCTATAATTGCTCTTGCGAGTCTTACTGAATTGGTGAGAATGAAAGAAGAATGAGCTTCTATTGATAGGAAAACATAGTTTCGATAATTATATATTTTGGGGCTCGAATTATTACATTATAGTACCTTCATCTTTTCCTCCATTTTTAATTTAGTCCTGCAAGTATTATCAATCTTTCACCACGTCCTCTAAAAGCAATGCATGTGAACCAATAGTTCCATTCATGTAAGCAAATAGTTATATGCATGTGAACTAATAGCAATTAATTTCTCATTTATCCGATTAATTACCCGATTGGTAAATTTAACCTCCAGAAATTAATTATTATCGAAATAAATGTCGATTTCCACTAACACAAATAATCTCAACACAATGGAAATATTTTTTATCAACAATTTCATCTTTAATCAACGCGAACTTATTCATCATTAATATTATAACTCACAATATTTAACAACCATATCATTCCCAGGAAAGAGGGGGCAAATGATAATAATAATATTGTAAATAATAATATGAATAATTTTGTCGTCTCAATTATTTATTTAATAATATAAAATATTATGCAAATGATACTATGACAATAATTGAATCAATAATATAAGAGATATTATGCACCAATTACTATAGCAATAATTGAGTATATCTGAGTGACTTTTCACGTAAGCATCGATAATCAATACCGTTTGCTACAATGCAACCACGCCTATTACTGTACTTTTACCACCGAGTAGTTCAACAGTAAAACTTTTGCCGTTATTTTTATAAAAAGACACTTCCGTCGTTTTCTAACTCTGACAATACTTTTATTGTGGGGTCCACCAATGATTGTGCCATAGTAAGAATATTCTCTGTTAAAATGAATATTCCCCGACCAATCGAATATTTTATAACAACTTGCTTACTTTGTAAAATTTGTAAATATTACCCACAACTATAACATTATATCAAATCCACACCATAATATTCAAAATATATTTCAAGAAAAATTAATCTTTATTCATAAAAGTTGGGGTCTTACAACAAGAGTTGTTAGACATAGGTTTCATTCGTCCTTGTAGCATTCCTTGGGCACGTGGTGTCAAAACATGGAGTATCTATTGACCCGGCGAAGATTTAAGCAATAAAAAGTTGGGAGCAACCGAAGTCGGTGACTGAAGTACGTAGCTTTCTGGGCTTAGCTGGTTATTATCGGAGATTCATGGAAGGATTTTCTCGAATGGCTACTCTGTTAACTCAGCTAACTCGGAAAGATACAAAATTTTTATGGAGCGAGGAATGCGAGAAGAGTTTCCAAGAGCTCAAGAGGAGACTCATTTCGGCACCTGTTCTGACAATACCATCTGGTTCGGAAGGATTTGTTATCTACAGCGATGCTTCATGCAAAGGGTTAGGATGCGTTCTCATCCTTCATAGGAAAGTCATAGCCTATGCCTCGCGACAACTCAAAGAATATGAGAGAAATTATCCTATTCATGATCTAGAGCTGGCAGCAGTCGTTTTCGTGTTGAAGATCTGGAGACAATACATGTATAGGGAGGACGTGGAGATTTATACGGATCATAAAAGCCTCAAATATTTCTTCACCCAAAAGGAGCTCAACATGCAGCAACGACGTTGGCTCAAGCTGTTGAAAGATTACGATCATACCATCCAAAACCATCCTGGAAAAGCGAACGTAGTAGCTGACGCATTGAGTAGAAGATCATATGCGGGTATGAGTGCAATATTATCAAAGCAAAGGCCCATTTTGTATGACTTGCAAAGGATGGAGATAGAATTAAAGGCTCCAAGTACCCACGTGATGATATCAAATATACGAGTAGAACCGACTTTAATCGATAAAGTTAAAGCTGCTCAAGCTACGGACCTGAAGTTGATGCGTATGAAGAAGAAAGTGCAAGAATGTGCTGTTCTAGAAGTAAGAATCGATGAAGAGGGAATACTTCGAGTCAACTCCAGACTTTGCGTTCCTAACGATTCTGACTTAAAGCATAGAATCATGATGGAGGCACACAACACACCGTTTGCAATCCATCCTGGGAGTACCAAAATGTATCATGATCTTTGACATATATTTTGTTGGAGCAATATGAAGAGAGAGATCGCGGAGTTTATCTCTCAGTGTTTAACTTGTCAACGTGTAAAGGCGGAGCATCTAGTGCTAATGGGTCCATTGCAACCACTTGACATTCCGAAATGGAAGTGAGAACAAATTACCTTGGATTTCATTATGGGTATTTCCAAGGTTTCTAAAGGCATAAATACGATTTGGGTTATTTTAGATAGATTAACCAAGTCTGCTCATTTCTTGCCGATAAAGGAGACTTATACCCTTGAACGTCTTGCTCGTATGTACGTGAATGAGATTGTGACATTGCATGGCATGCAAATATCTATAGTTTCGGATCGTGACCCAAGATTCACTTCACGATTTTGGGTTAGTTTACAGAAAGATATGGGCATGGATTTACGATTCAGTTCAGCATACTATCCTCAAACGGATGGGCACTCAAAAAGGACTATTCAAACTCTTGAAGATCTATTAAGACTATGTGTCTTAAATTTCAAAGGGAGTTGGGATAAGTACCTACCATTGGTGGAATTCTCCTACAACAACTGTTATCAGGCAAGTATAGGTGTGGCTCTATTCAAAGCATTGTATGGATGAAAGTGTCTCTCTCCAGTATGTTGGGATGAGGTGGGAGAAGCAACATTTTTGGGACCAAAGTTTGTACGTATGACTACAGAGAAGATACAAATAATCCGACAACGAATACAAATGGCACCAGATCGACAAAAGAGTTATGCGGATCTTCATCGAAAGGATGTGGAATTTAATATTGGGGATCATGTATTGTTACATTTTGCTCCATGGAAGAGAGTTACAAGATTCGGAAAGAGAGGAAAGCCCAATCCACGATTTGTTGGTCCATTTGATATTCTTGACCGAGTAGGAAATGTGGCCTATAGACTCGCATTACCTCCAAGCATGTCTCGTATTCATAATGTTTTTTAAATATATGTGCTCGGTAAATATGTGAAAGACCCAAACCACATTATTGAGTTTGAACCAGACGAGATAATCGAATATTTAATGTACGAGGAGGTACCTATCAAGATCTTGGATAGGAAGGAACATGTCTTACACACAAAGGTTATATCCAAGTCAAAGTTTTATGGAAAAACAATGCTATGGAGAAAATGACCTGGGAGTTGGAATCGGAAATGAAAACGAGGTATCCTCACCTTTTTGAAACATCAGGTACGTACGTCAAATTCGAGGCCGAAATTTCATAAGGATGAGAGGTTGTAAGACCCCAACATTTTATAAATAAAATTGTATGACCCCAACTTTTATAAATAAAGATGAATTTTCTATAAATATTATTTTTGAATATTATGGAGTAAATTTGATATAATGTTATAGTTGTGGGTAATATTTATAAATTTTGCAAAGTAAGCAAGTTGTTATAAAATATTCGTTTGGTTGGGGAATATTCTTTTTTGTCAGGGAATATTCGTACGACAGCACAATCATTGGTGGACCCCACAACAAAATTATTGTCGGATTGAGAAAACGACAAAAATACTTTATGAAAATAATGGCGGTGGTGTTACCGTTAAAATTGTTGAACTACCCGGTAGTAAAAATACAATAATACATGTTGTTGCATAGTAGCACACGGTATTGATTATTGATACTTACGTGAGAAGTCACTCATCTATACTCAATTATTGCTACAGTAATTGCTGCATCATATCTCTTATATTATTGATTCAATTATTGTCACAGTATCATCTGTATAATATGTTATATTATTAAATCAATAATTGAGACGATAAGTTATAAATGATTAATAATTGTTGAAAGATTAAATATATGTTGATTAAAAATAAAATGATTTGTGGTAATATTTATTTAATCCTTGATGTATATAAAGAGTCTATTATGAGACGTTTGTGGTAAGTTTGGTTATTTTATGGGGAGCCCATATGTCATCATCTAAGAGTCTATTCGTCAATAGTAATTACCTTCTTCAATAGTAATTACCTTCTTCAATAGTAACTACCTTTACCAGACGTCAAACCACTTGCTGTTTCATATTACAGGCGTCGAACCAATTGTCGTTTCACATTACAGGCGTCAAACCACTTTTCTTTTCACATCACCAGTCGTCAAGCCACTTGTCTTTTCACATTTCAAGTGCTAAGCTAGAAATCTTCTATAAATAGAGGCCTAGTGCTTCATTATTTTTCACGAATTCATTCAAGCTATAGAGAGAGAAAGTATAGAGAGAATAAGAGAGAAAGAAGAAGAGTATTCTGTTACTACACTACTGCAGTATTCAATCTACTACTAATGTAAAGGGTGTTATTCTTTCTTATTCATGAAGAGAACTGTTGTTATTCCATTGCTTATTATTCTGTTGGAATAACCTGTATACGCGGTTTACCCTATACTTGGTGACATTCTTCTATTATTCTGTTGGAACATCCTGTCTCTGTGTTTTACACCGGACCTGGTTCTGTAAAGTCCCCGAACCCGGATACTTGAAACCCGAACTCGGTACTTCACGATACCATTTCTATGAGCGGAATACTACTAATAATAATAACAATAATATAAAACTTAAACTTAACTTATAATTACATCAGAGTCTTTCTCCCAAGTACGTAACCTTTAAACATTCATTACATGTCATAACATATATAAATATATATATCATAGTCTTCATAATCTAAAACTATTACAAACAGTAGCATATAAAGTCATTCAGCAACTTTTCCTTTTCCTTTGTTCTTGACAGATCCTTCTGGTCCTTCACACTTAGCTGAAAACATTTAAATTAAGCAAGAATGAGCATTTGATTGCCCAGCAAGTATTATATATATAGGCTGAAGGAATTTAAATGTTTTCTTTATAATATTCTTCCACAACTAGTCAGTAGTTGTGAAGTAATCTGTACCAATAATAATAACATAACAACCCTCTTTCAAATTTTTGAAACTATGTATTGACTATACATGGGGTTTCTGTGACATACTATGAACATTGTTTTTCATTTTCGAAAAGGTTTGAATAGAAATTCATCTGTAAACCGTCATGACTTACGGGCACGGAGGTTGATCAGCCCCGTTGTACCCTGTATTGATCAATACTACATGTATAAGAACGATGTTATCGTTCACTCTGTCCGCCTTGGGCGCATAAAAATTTTCCCATTATCGGGATGTTCATACCTGTCGGGTTTTCGTAATAAAGGTCTTATATAATTCAACATATATGTATATCAAAGGTATATCAACATGCGATTGAATACAATGATTATCCAAGTGGGGACACTTGTATAATCATTTCTAGAAATTAACGAACAGAATAAATATTCGAATTATCATATACTAACATGTTGATAATCCATGGGCTTATATAATATAAGTTTAACAATCTGTACGATAATAGCATTAATTCTGAATTTCTCACTTATGTCCATTGCATAAAGAAAATGCAAAGTTAGGATACTTGCCTGATGCGCTGCTTACACTTTGTAACTTAGTTCTACCCTTTTCTATCACAACCTATCATTAATCAGATCATTTTACTGATTAGTATAACATAACGTACACATAACACTGCTTATTGCAGTCAGCACATTTCCTATTTACATTATCACACATGTTCAACAATCGTTGACTCATAATCAAACATCAATACCTTCCTAATCACATTGTCATACCACCTTAATAACCATTGAATCACAAATAAACAATTAACTAACCAATTTATCTATATCCAGATCAATTTCTGATCTATGTCGGTCTACCGACAGCTTTATCGGGTAAATATCGAGTCTAAGACTCTAAACCGTAGTTCAATATCCATTTGGATAACTTAAACCTCAGTCACACTATTTTCATGGCCTTATAATAATTATTAAATAATTATTATCATTTATTATAATTTTTGAAATATCAGAATCATTATTAAATAATTTAAATATCAAACAATTCTATTATCATTAATATTTAATTAATATTAAACTATTAATGAATCCATTGCCAAAATATTAAAGTTATATATAATAACTCAAAATATTTTTAAAGTATTTATATTACCCTTAAATGATTTTTAAAACATTTAAAATCACTATTAAATAATTACCATTAATATGTAAATATTAATGAACTATTTATCCAAATATTAAAAGTCATTAATTATAACTTAAAATATTTTTAAATCATTAATATCCTTTTAAAATGATTTTTAAATAAATAAAACCATTTTTAAACTATTTATTTAATATAAATATTAAATAAATTTAATATCATTAATCATTAATAAATATCATTAATATTAAATTATTAATGAAATTATCCTTTAAATATTAAAAGTTATACTTTATAACTTAAAATATCTTTAACACTTTATTTCCATTTAAAATGATTTTTTTTGTAATTTAAAATCATTTTTAAACTAAATTATTTAATATAATTATTAAATAAATTTAATATCATTAATAATTATTAATTAATGAAATTTACCTTTAAATATTAAGAGTTATATTTTATAACTTAAAATATTTTTAAATACCTTATTATTATTTAAAATGATTTTTAATATAATAAAATCATTTTTAATTCATTTAATAAATAACTTAATTATCATTAATATTAATTTATTAATGAAAATTATCACATAATATTAAAAGTTATCAAAATAACTCAAAAATATTTTCTAACACAATAATATAATTTTTCATGATTTTTCATGAATTAAAATCATTTTTAAATAATTTATTTAATAATATAATTAAATAAATTAATTACTTTTAATATTCCAAAAATATTAAATATTTATGAAATATATCTAAAATAATTAAAAACTAATTTTCAGAATTTAAAATAATTTTTAATAATTTATTTTGTATTTTTAATAATTAAAAACTATTTTTTTCTATTTTTAATTCATTTTCCGGAAATTATAAATAAATCTGTCGCTAAAGGCCTATAGCGACACTTGTCTGTCGCTATAGGTGTTCTTGAGGGCTTGCCCAGAATTTTCTGGCAGGGCTAGGTTGCTGGTTTGACCATGATTTAATCTGTGATCCTTACGTTTTTCTGGCTTGCTAAGACTCTTAGATTGTAGTACTTTTGCAGTACTACAACATGAAACCAAAGGCATGGCCAAACAACAACAGAATAGCAAGATCTAAGCTTCCAAAAGTTCTGACAGACGTGTTTTCATTTTCTGGGTTACCCAGAAAATGAAGAACAGTCAGGGTACCTCCTTTGACACTTTATAACTTGGTGATCGTGTAACTTTTATGAGATCTATAAATTACAAGTTGTAGATAACATGTAGTACTACAACTATAAAGAAAAATAACACAAAAACATCATATAATGAGCAAGATCTGTCCGGTCAAAGTAGGACACAGACACTGCTTTTACGTTTTCTGGGTTCACAGTTTTAGCAGATCGGTCAACGACTTTTGACCGTGAATAACTTGCAATCTATAACAGATATGATCTTTATTCCTTTTGTATATTAAAGAAAACCTTACAGACTACATACTACAACTTAAAAACAACATAAATCATAAACAACCCGAAAGTTATAGGGCCTGACATTTGACTGAAAATCACCAGAAAAATTTTCCAGATTTTTGGAAAAACGTGAATCTGATCATTTAGATGTTATGGGTCTAGTTTCTAACAACCCAGATCATGATTATACACTAGATTCAACATATTACAACAACAAAAACCAACATCTAACAACAAATTTTGGACAGAATTTAAATTAGGGTTTTATATCTTCTTGATCGATTTCTTGATCTGGTGTTTCTGATTCGTTAGGGATGGACGTGGGGCTTGTTTTTGTGACTGAATTGCTGGATATTTCGTGGCTTTTAGAGAGAGATGGTCTAGGATGAGTGTAGTGAAAATTTGAGCAACCAAAATAATATTTTCTCTCTCTCAATCCTTAAATAGGCTATCATGGTGCATGAATGAGCTGATTTGCTGGCTTGTTGCTGGAGTTTTGGTGCATGTGGGGTTGTTGGATTAGGTGAACAACCTCCCCTAATTGTCAAAACCTAAAAGCTAGCTTCTTAAATGCCTAAAATGGGCATTTTTGCCATTTCCCTTTTGTTCTAGAAAATTGTCTTAGGTTTAGGGTTTAGATATTTTAGTGTTTAGGATTTAACATTTAACCCTTAAAGATTTAGCAACTAAGATTTCAAAAATTTCCAATTTTAGGATTTAGCAATTAGGGTTTATTACAAAAATAATAACTAAATTTTAGTTTCTAATATTTTGAAAAATTAACTTTGTTAATTAAAATAAGTTTGTAATTATCTAACATATGGGCATTAGGGTTTAAAACCCTTAATCACAATTAACTTTGCTAATAAAGCAATTAGGGTTTATTCTTTTGGTAATTAGAGTTACCAAATTACTATTAGGGTTCCAATTACTAAATTAGGGTTTAATAATTTAGGGTTGCTAAAATTAAATAATTGTAATTGTAATACTTATGAATTAATCACATTAATACAATAACCAACAATCTCAAACTCTAATTTCAAATTAGGGTTGCTAATTATAGCAATTAGGGTTTCTAGAAATAATACCTCAAAATATCAATTAGGTCATTAGGGTTTTCAAAATATTAGGGTTTCCAGAATTTTAATTAGGGTTTACCTAATTAATACATTAAATACATGACATAATTAATATTATACACTTATAAAATAACCTTATACTCTAATTTGGATCTCAAATTAGGGTTTAACATAATTACTAGGGTTTGGGTCAAAATACACCGTAATTGACCAACCATTTTCAATACGGACATATCGTACATATACATAGCACTGCAAAATTAAAATATAATTTATATTATATCATTATTCTCATATCTTGACAATAATCCAAAATTAGGGTTTGGATTCCATATCTGATTATTCTTTCATATTTAACCTTGATAATTAAGGTAAAATATTTAACTTAATAATCTATACAAAAATTCATATAATAAAATAATGATTATATTTATTCAAAAAAATCACTTCATATATTATTTAAATAATATATGATTATATATTCATGGAAAATAATTAATCAACACATTTTTATTTTAAAATTAATTATTATAAAAATATACTTTATAATAATCAATAATTCTAGAATAAATTTACTTGTAAATATTCATGTAATAAATATATTTTTATTTACCACATAAATACATATACACATAATCTTGTACAAATCCTTATCCTTAAAAAAAAAATTTATACGCAAAATTTATGATTTATTTATATAAAAAATATCGGGTTGTCACAGGTTCCGTCTTTATTATTATTCTGTTGGAACATCCTGTCTATGTGTTTTACATCGGACCTGGTTCCGTCTTTATTATTATTCTGTTGGAACATCCAGTCTGTGTGTTTTACACCGGACCTGGTTCTGTCTTTATTATTTTGTTGGAACATCTTGTCGGTGCAAATTTTGCCTGATCTGGTTCCGTTATTATTATTCTGTTGGAATAACCTGTCTATGCGAAGTACCGCATGCATGGTGATTTCTTTTGTTATTCCATTCTTTATTATACTCAGCTGGTTAAAGTTTTGACTTCTATACTCCATGAAATTAGTATAATACCCTTGATATTTGCATTTCATCCAGTATCTTTTCATGAAAATATTCTTCTGATCATTCTTAAATTTTACTCTTCAAAGCAGTATCATGTTGACAATTTGGACATTATTAGTTCATGGATAAATTAATTCTTGAACTTGTTTTATTGAATTCTTATATCATTGTCATCATCCTCATGTTTATATTATGTTGAAAGTCATCTGTGGCCTGTAGTGCATAGATGGACTTGGTATGATTATGACTAGGGATTATTCGGTGTAATCATGACTGTAATGTTACAAATGATATGGTAAAAGTTATCATTGGCCCGTAGTGCATTGATGGACAGTTGTTGACATGATCATGACCATTAATGAATACACGAATGTCCTTGGCTGTAGTGCATGGATAATTTGTGGTCGTGACACTTAAGAATATCCTTGGTCGTATTGCATGGGTGATTCGATGATGTGGATTATTTATTAAGATGAGTCCCATCGATAAAAGTCATGAAAAACCTTTTAAATCATAAAAGATAGTAGATTTTATTCTCTACTTGACTCTTTTAATGGATTGCTTGTTCCGCTGCAGTTAAACTTGATGTTATTATATTTTATCAGTTTAACACTGTTGAAGGCTAACGATAATTTATTTTGCATTATCTTAGTCATAATATTTCTTACTGGGCTAGTTGAGCTTGCCCTTTCTTTCACTGTTCTCTTCAGGAAATGAGAACATAGCAGGGACTAGTCGGGGAACGGAGTGACGGTCCAGAGGATAGCATTAGTAGTCCTCACTATTTTGTGAAATAGTGTGTTAATAATTGTAATGAGGACTCCTTTTGAGTTTGTGTAATCTCTAGTAGACAATAATTGTATTCAAAGTCACAGTTATGTTTTGTCGTATTGTACACAACAGTTGTATTAGTAAGTTGTATTTGAATTTTTTACTATGTATCTGACGATCCAAGATGGGTGATGTATACCTAATTTTGGGGGCGTCACAGTTGGTATCAAAGCTTAGGGATATGATCCCTAGCTAAGATGTGAGAATAGTACTAGGAGGGGAGAGACGGGGAATTCCTTCACTAGTATGACCTACCTAAGTTTATGTGGTATTTAATTGGTCGGTCAGAATTTAGGGATAATATGTTATATGTCAATTAACCTTTGTTTTATGGCTGTATCTGAAAATGACCTCCGGGAATGTTGAGAATAGCAATGGAGCACAGGCGACCATTGATTCACTACATATCAATAATCAGGATAATGTGCATCAAGAAGGCCACAATCCTCATGCAAACAACAACACTGACCAAATGATGAATGATCAAATGTTCAGGGGCTTTATGCAATTCATGGAACAGTAGGCGAGAGCGGCTCCAGTCCAAAATGCAGGTGGAAACACTGGAAATTCTCGGGCGGTCACCGCAAAATAGTTCAAGGAGCTGGGACCACCAGAGTTTAAGGGAGATCCAAAACCACTTATGGCGGAAGCATGGATTAAGCAGATCACCAAGATATTTGATGTCTTGAGATGCTCCGAGGAGCAAAAGGTTCCCTTTTCCGCCTTTATGTTGCGTGGAGAGGCAGATTACTGGTGGAAATCGATAAATCATACTCAACCTGCCGTACTGAAGATGTCTTGGGAGAAGTTCCAAGAGCTGTTCAACGACAATTACTTTCCCGAAAGTATTCGTCACATGAAGGAGGTGGAGTTTATTAAGTTGGAACAAAACAATATGACCGTGTCGCAATACGAGGCTAAATTTGCGGAGTTATCCCAGTTTGCGTCCCACTTGGTGGATAATGAAGAGAGAATGACACGGATGTTTTTAAGAGGTTTGAAGCCAGAGATACGTCAACATCTTATTTTTCATAAACTATGTTTATATTCAGATGTTGTAAATAGGGCTCAGTTAGTGGAGCGCGATAATGAGTCAACGCAACTAAAAGAGAGCAGCCGACAAAATGATAATACCAGCGAGAGCAGTCATCGAAGCGGTGATAACAAGCGTGGAGGGAATCAATATGCCAGAAATGATAACCACTTCGGTGGTAATCAGGGCCAAAATAATAAGAATGGACATTTCAAGAAAAGGAGATTCAACAATGATGGAAAGACGTCAGCACCAACACCTGTCGTTAAGGAAGGAGAACGACCACCTATCATATGTTTCAAATGTGGAGGGGGGGCACATCAGTCCAAACTGCGCGATGCCGTCCAAAGCATGTTATAATTGTGGAAGAGAATGTCACTTAGCCTGATTTTGTCGTTCACCGAAGACAAATTCAGCTAGGATGGAGGCACCAAAGGCCGTCCCAGAAAAGTCAAAATCGGTAGTGCAAGGGCGAGCGTTTGTTGTGACCTCCCAGAAAGCAAGGAACCCGAATGAGGTCATCACGGGTAAGCTTATCATAAACTCTAACAAAATCTATACTTTATTTGATACCGGTTCTACCCATTCTTTTATTTCTCCTACTTGCGCTCATCGATTAAATTTGACTCCAGAAAAATTAGACTTTGACTTATCTGTGGAAACTCCGCTGGGAGAAACTTTCATTACATCCACTATTTATAAGTCTTGTTTGGTTCAAATCGGTACCCTCACATTACCTGTAAATCTTATTTCATTGAAAATACTTGCATTTGACGTGATTCTAGGGATTGATTGGTTAACTACTCATCATGCAAAAATTGATTATTTCCGTAAGGTTGTTAGCTTTCATATTCCTAATCAACCTATTATGCGAATTCAAGCGACCAAACCATTAAAATCAATCACGGTCATCTCAAGCCATAAAGCTATTTGTTTATTAAAAAATGGATGTCAAGCTTTCTTAGCTCATGTCACAGATTTAAACAAAAATACGTAAGTTTTGAACGATATTTCTATTGTTAATAAATTTCCTGACGTATTCCCGGAAGAACTTCCTGCCCTACCCCCTGAGCGTGAAATTGAATTTTGTATTGACCTTGAACCCGGTACAAAAACCATTTCCAAAGCCCCATATCGAATGGCTCCTATTGAACTTCAAGAGTTAAAGACCCAACTGCAGGAATTGTTAGACATTGGCTTTATTCGTCCTAGTAATTCTCCTTGGGGTGCTCCTGTTCTATTCGTGAAGAAGAAAGATGGGAGTATGCAACTTTGTATTGATTATCGGGAGTTGAATCATGTCACCATCAAAAATAGGTATCCATTGTCACGTATTGATGACCTGTTTGACCAGTTGCAAGGAGCCAAATTCTTTTCAAAGATTGATCTTCGTTCCGGATATCACCAATTGAAGATTAAAACCGATGACATTCCAAAGACGGCTTTCAGAACTCGGTACGGGCATTATGAATTCCTAGTCATGTCCTTTGGATTGACTAATGCTCCTGCTGCCTTCATGGATATGATGAACCAAGTATTCAAGGAATATTTGGATCACTTTGTGGTCGTCTTTATTGATGACATCCTTATTTATTCCAAAAGCCGTGAAGATCATGAGTAACACTTGAGGCTGACACTACAAAAGCTTCGTGAATACAAGCTTTATGCCAAGTTAAAGAAATGCGAATTTTGGCTTGAGGAATTAGCATTCCTTGGGCACGTAGTATCAAGTCATGGAATATCTGTTGACCCAACAAATGTTAAAGCAATTCAAAGCTGGGAGCAACCTAAATCAGTGACTGAAGTACGTAGCTTTCTCAGTTTAGCTGGTTATTATCGAAGATTCGTGGAAGGATTTTCTTGAATCGCTACTCCATTGACTCAGCTGACTCAGAAAGATACAAAGTTCGGTTGAAGCGAAGAATGTGAGAAGAGTTTTCAAGAACTTAAGAGGAGACTCATTTCGGCACCTGTTCTGACAATACCATCTGGCTCGGAGGGATTTGTCATCTACAGTGATGTTTCGGGCAAAGGGTTGGGATGTGTTCTCATGCAACATGGAAAAGTCATAGCCTATGCCTCAAGACAACTCAAAGAATATGAGAGGAATTATCCTACTCATGATCTAGAGTTGGAATCTATTGTCTTCGCACTAAAGATTTGGAGGCGTTACTTGTATGGGGAGAAGGTGGAGATCTTTACGGATCATAAAAGCCTCAAATATTTATTTACTCAAAAGGAACTCAACATGCGACAACGACGTTGACTTGAAAATTTGAAAGATTATGATCATACCATCCAATACCATCCTGGAAAAGCGAACGTGGTAGCTGGCGCATTGAGTACTAGATCATATGCAAGTACGTGTGTGATATTGTCAACGCAAAGACCCATTTTGTGTGACTTGCAAAGGATGGAGATAGAGTTAAAGACTCCAGGGACCCATGTGATGATGGCGAATATACGAGTAGAACCGACTTTAATCGATAAAGTTAAAGATGCTCAAAGTACAGACCTTGAGCTGATGCGTATGAGGAAGAAAGTGCAAGAAGGTGATATGCTGGAAGCAAGAATCGATGAAGAAGGAATACTTCGATTCAACTCCAGAATTTGTGTTCCTAACGATCCTGATTTAAAGTATAAAATCATGATGGAGGTGCACAACACACCGTTTGCAATCCATCCTGTGAGTACCAAAATGTATTATGATATTCGTCATACATTTTGGTGGAGCAATATGAAGAGAGAGATAGCATTGTTTATCTCAAGGTGTCTAACTTGTCAACGAGTTAAAGCGGAGCATCAAGTACCAAAAGGTCCACTGCAACCACTTAAAATTCTAAAATGGAAGTGGGAGCACATTACTATGGATTTCGTTACCGGTCTTCCTAAGGTTTCTCAAGGCATAGATGCGATTTGGGTCATTGTTGATAGATTGACCAAGTCTGCTCATTTCTTACCGATACGAGAAACTTATACACTTGAAAGTCTTTCTCGTATGTACATAAAAGAGATTGTAAGACTGCATAGTATGCCGGTATCCATAGTTTCTGATCGAGACTCAAGATTCACTTCACGATTTTGGGTTAGTTTGAAAAAATCTATGGGCACAGACTTATAATTTAGCTCGGCATATCATCCTCAGACGGACGGACAGTTGGAGAGGACTATTCAAACTCTTGAAGATCTATTAAGACTCTGTGTCCTTGATTTCAAGGGAAGTTGGGACAAGTTCTTACCATTGGTGGAGTTTTCCTACAACAACACTTATCAAGCAAGTATTGGCATGGCTCCATTCGAAGCGTTGTATGGAACAAAGTGTCGTTCTCTAGTATGCTGGGATGAGGTGGGTGAAGCAACGTTGTTGGGACCGGAGTTGGTACGTATGACTACGAAAAAGATTCAAACGATACGACAACGTATTAAAACCTCACAAGATCGACAAAAGAGTTATGCTGATCTTCATCGAAAGGACATGTAATTTGATATAGGAGATCATGTGTTGTTGCGTGTTGCTCCATGGAAAGGAGTTACAAGATTTGGAAAGAGAGGAAAACTCAATCCTCGATTCATCGGCCCATTTTTAATCCTCGATCGAGTAGGAACTGTGGCCTATAGACTCACTTTACCGCCAAGTATGTCTCGTGTTCATAACATTTTTCACATATCCATGTTACGTAAATATTTGAAAGACCCGAACCACATTATTTAGTTAGAACCGGACGAAATAACAGAATATTTGATGTATGGAGAGGTTCCTGTTCAAATCTTGGATAAGAAGGAACATATTCTACGCTCCAAGGTTATTCCTCAAGTCAAAGTTTTGTGGAGAAACCACGATGTTGAGGAAATGACTTGGGAGTTAGAATCTGAAATGAAATCAAGGTATCCTTACCTCTTCAACATACCAGGTACGTGCCCTAATTTCGAGGGCGAAATTTCATAAGAAGGGGAGGTTGTAAGACCCCAACTTTTATAAATAAAGATGAATTTTCTATAATTATTATTTTTGAATATTATGGAGTAAATTTGATATAATGTTATAGTTGTGGGTAATATTTATAAATTTTGTAAAGTAAGCAAGTTGTTATAAAATATTCGTTTGGTTAGGGAATATTCTTTTTTTGGGAAATATTCGTACGACGGCACAATCATTAGTGGACCCCACAACGGAATTATTGTCGGATTGAGAAAACGACAAAAATACTTTATGAAAATAACGGCGGAGGTGTTACCGTTAAAACTGTTGAACTACCCAGTAGTAAAAGTACAGTAATACGCGTGGTTGCATAGTAGCACACGGTATTGATTATTGATGCTTAAGTGAGAAGTCACTCAGCTATACTCAATTATTGCTACAGTAATTACTGCATCATATCTCTTATATTATTGATTCAATTATTGTCAAAGAATCATCTGTATAATATGTTATATTATTAAATTAAAAGTTGAGACGACGAGTTATAAATGATTAATAATTATTGAAAGATTAAATATGTGTTGATTAAAAATAAAATGATTTGTGGTAATATTTATTCAATCCTTGATGTATATAAAGAGTCTATTATGAGATGTTTGTAGTAAGTTTGGTTATTTTATGGGGGGCCCGTATGTCATAATCTAAGAGTCTCTTCGTCAATAGTAATTACCTTCGTCAATAGTAACTACCTTTATCAGATGTCAAACCATTTGTCGTTTCATATTACAGGCGTCGAACCAATTGTCGTTTCACATTACAGGCGTTAAACCACTTTTCTTTTCATATCACCAGTCGTCAAGCCACTTGCCTTTTCACATTTCAAGTGCTAAGCTAGAAATCTTCTATAAATAGAGGCCTAGTGCTTCATTATTTTTCACAAATTCATTCAAGCTATAGAGAGAGAAAGTATAGAAAGAATAAGAGAGAAAGAAGAAGAGTATTCTGTTACTACACTACTGCAGTATTCAATCTACTACTAATGTAAGGGGTGTTATTCTTTCTTATTCATGAAGATAACTGTTGTTATTCCATTGCTTATTATTCTATTGGAATAACCTATATACGCGGTTTACCCTATACTTGGTGACATTCTTCTATTATTCTGTTGGAACATCCTGTCTATGTGTTTTACACCGGACCTGGTTTCGTCTTTATTATTATTCTGTTGGAACATCATGTCTGTGTATTTTACACTGAACCTGGTTCCGTCTTTATTATTCTGTTGGAACATCCTATCGGTGCAAATCTTGCCTGACCTGGTTCCATTATTATTATTCTGTTGGAATAACCTGTCTATGCGAAGTACCGCATGCATGGTGATTTCTTTTGTTATTCCATTCTTTATTATACTCAGTTGGTTAAAGTTTTGACTTCTATACTCCATGAAATTAGTATAATATCCTTGATATTTGTGCTTCATCCAATATCTTTTCATGAAAATATTCTTCTGATCATTCTTGAATTTTACTCTACAAAGCAGTATCATGTTGACAATTTGGACATTATTAGTTCCTGGATAAATTAATTCTTGAACTTGTTTTATTGAATTCTTATATCATTGTCATCATCCTCATGTTTATATTATGTTGAAAGTCATTTATGGCCTGTAGTGCATAGATGGACTTGGTATGATTATGACCAGGAATTATTCGGTGTAATCATGATAGTAATGCTACAAATGATGTGGTAAAAGTTATTATTGGCCCGTAGTGTATTGATGGACAGTTGTTGGCATGATCATGACCATTAATGAATACATGAATGTCTTTGGCTGTAGTGCATGGATAATTTGTGGTCGTGATACTAAAGAATATCCTTGGACGTAGTGCATGGGTGATTCGATGATGTGGATTATTTATTAAGCTGAGTCCCAGCGATAAAAGTCGTGAAAAACCTTTTAAATCATCAAAGATAGTAGATTTTATTCTTTACTTGACTCTTTTAATGGATTGCTTGTTCCGCTGCAGTTAAACTTGATGTTGTTATATTTTATTAGTTTAACACTGTTGAAGGCTAACGATAATTTATTCTACATTATCTTAGTCATAATATTTCTTACTGGCTAGTTGAGCTCACCCTTTCTTTCACTGTTCTCTTCAGAAAATGAGAAAATAGCAGGGATTAGTCGGGGAACGGAGTGACGGTCCAGAGGATAGCATTAGTAGTCCTCACTGTTCTGTGAAATATTGTGTTAATAATTGTAATAAGTACTCCTTTTGAGTTTGTATAATCTCTAGTAGACAATAATTGTATTCAAACTCATAGTTATGTTTTTTCGTATTGTACACGACAGTTGTATTTAAATTTTGTACCATGCATCTGACGACCTAAGATGGGTGATGTATACCTAATTTTGGGGGCGTCACAAAAATTGAATTCCCTCTAATTATTATTTTGAATAATAAGGTGTTAATTTGATATAATGCTTTGGTTATAGGTGAAATGTACAAATTTTGCAAAATAAGCAAGCGGTTATAAAATATTCATTTTTGTCGGGGAATCTTCGTACGACGGCATAGCCATTTGTGGGCCCCATAACGGAAAATAGTCGGATGAAGAAAATGACAAGTTTGAGTTTTTATAAATAACGACGTAGTTGTTACCGTTAACACTGTTGAAATACCCGGTGGTTAAAATATAGTAATACGCGTGGTTGCACATTAGTACACGGTATTGCATAGTATTTTTGGATTTTTGATTCTTACGTAAGAAGGCACTACTCAATAATTTCTACAGTAATTACTTTTTAATATTTTATTTTATTGATTCAATAATTGCTACGTTGATATTTTATATTATTGTTGTTTCAATAATTGTCACTGCACAGTATTTCCCATTATCGGATCAATAATTCATATTATTATTAGATAACATTATTGGCAAAGTCTAAAGAAGTTCTGTCTTGGAAAGGGGTTTGATCACCTAATTACGAGCCAGTAAGGAGAAATCCTTATCGGAAATCCTTCTCTTTCCTGAGAACGACTTGGTTGTCATTATTGTGATTCTGTAATATTATTTATGAATAATTAATTATTAATTTATATGATAAGGACATATTTATTTTATGTGGATATAAATGAAGGAATTAATGCTGATGTGTTTTATCAGTATTTTTTCGGAATGGAGATATTAAAAATCATTCGTATGTGGATTTCGGTCATTTTATGTTTGGAATTTGGAAAAACTTTCTTCTACAAAGTTGTAGAGAATTAAATTTCTTATGAAATGAACATAAAATTTGTATTTTTCTGATTAAAGGGCTTTTTATTATGAATTATTGAAGCTTCAAAAATAAATATTTTTATTGAAAAAATATAGTGGGCCCCACTTTTGGTTGGTGTGGAAAATGATGATTTTGGTGGGCCCCACTTGTGGTGTTGATGAGTAGGTTTTATACCTATGAATTCGATATTATTAAACTTAATTATTGTTATATTTAATTGTTTTTAAGGATCTTTTTATGAGTTTTATGTTTATTTGTTGTAGGTTGGAGCTGGAGGGACAAATTGGTCATTTCGGAGAAGAAAAAGGTCAAAAATCATGAAAATTAAAGCTGAGTGGCATTTCTGTAATTACGTGGTCCTGGCCAAGCGCCTAGGCGCTTGAAAATGCCCTATGATGAGCGCCTAGGCGCTCTAGTGCGTAGAAAGTTGCGTTTTTATGCTGTCAAGTGGGTTTTTGAAGCCAAAGAGGAGTCTGAATGAGGGCTGAGACCAATACAAATAGGAGAGGACTCTAGAAAAGCAAAAAGAGAACGAATTTTGCAAGCAATCAATCAATTTTTCAAGAGATTTGCAGAGAGAACAAGGAAGAAAAACACGAAGGAGAATTGCAAAGGCTGAAGATCTAAGAGAGAGTTTAAGAGCAAATTCAGAGTTTCTTCTTCTCTTCTCTAGTTTTATCTTTTGTAACTATCTGGGATGTTTGGATTATTAATTTGGATGATGTTTTTCTTTATTATTATCATGAACTAAATTTTAATTAAGATTGCAACGGAACTTGGTATGTAGTTTAAATTGCAAGCTTCCCATTGAATGAAAGTTAGTTTTTATTGAATTGTTTATTATATCTTATGCTTATTGATTAATTATTTGGCCAACAATTACTGTGATAATCTATATAAAATTGGAAGATGGAGTATAGATTGAGATCTGGATATGATAACATTTGTTCATATAATCTGAATAGGATTAATATGATTAGCGTGTAGGATAGGAATATACCTATGTGTCTTTTGTATCCATTGAAAGAATTTGTGCGTAAACCCTAATTAACTTGATTCACATAGGAATATAGTGAGTTGATTAACTGGGGTGTTCCTTGTAATTCCACATCTTAAAGATTGGATTTAGGAGGATTTGTTCACGTGTCTTTGGAAGAAGTGCGTGAATATTCATAAAGCATTCTTGGATAACAATTCATATTAATTGATTTATTTTAAATGGGAAGTAAGTTAGTTTAAATGAAATACCAAGGGAAGTTGTAATCTTAACCTGTTAAATCTGCAGTTATTCTTGTGAAATTTTGATTTTAATTATTAGTTTGTTAAGTTTAATTTTCAAATCATAAACAAAATTTTCGTAGTTTAAAATAGGATTAATTGCATTAGAGTTAGTAATTGATAAATATTAGTCTATTTCCTCGTGGGAACGATATCCTTGTTTGCTGAATATTACAATTAAACGCGTATACTTGCGTGGTAAAGTGCTATTAAAAAAATTAGGTAACAAGTTTTTGGCGCCGTTGCCGGGGAAATTAGTTTAATATTTTGTCATTATTAATTTTTATAGCGTTAATCTTAATTTAAACTTTTTCTGTTCTGTTCTATTCAGGTGTTCTTGACTAGTGTATGCAAACGCGATCGAAGAAGCCAGATTTATTGCCTCACGAGGACGACATCGAGAAAAGATTTCAGCGGTTGCGTAAGTGGGTTAAAGAAACCAAAGAAGCACTTGATAAGGAAGATACTATGGCTGAAGAAGAGCAAAAAGCACTGCGGGATTATGCTACACCGCGGGTTACTGAAATTCAGTCGAGTATTACGAGACCTGCTATTACTGCTACAAGTTTTGAGATAAAATCGGGGACAATACAGATGATTCAAAATTCATGTCAGTTTGGAGGGTTACCAAACGATGATCCGAACGATCACATAGTCAGCTTTATAGAAATCTGCGATACTTTCAAGTACAATAATGTGTCAGAGGATGCAATAAGGCTAAGGCTATTTCCATTTACTCTCAGAGATAAGGCTAAGAGTTGGCTCAATTCACTACCACCAGGCTCGATTACTACATGGAATGATCTAGCCCAAAAATTTCTTGCAAAGTTTTTCCCGCCTGCAAAAATAGCAAAGTTGCGGAACGATATCTTCTCTTTCGTTCAGCACGATTCAGAATCACTATATGAAGCTTGGGAGAGATTCAAAGATTCATTGCGAAAATGTCCACACCATGGGATTCCTAAATGGCTTCAGGTGCAAACTTTTTATAACGGTTTATTCAGCATAGTGAGATCGAGTATAGATGCTACAGCAGGAGGAGCTATTATGGCCAAGAATTGTGATGGGGGGTATCAGTTGCTTGAAACCATGGCAGCTAATAATTACCAATGGCCAACAGCAAGAACAACTCCGCCAAGGACAGTCGGAGTGTATGAAGTGGATGCGATGACAGCATTGTCAGCTCAAGTGACAGCTCAGATTTCTGCTCTTACAAAGAAGATAGATGCACTTGGGGTACAACCAGTTCAGAAAATGGAAACGATATGTGAAATATGTGCGGGTAACCACTCAAGTGATCAATGCGCAATAAATCCTGAGTCAATCCAGTTTGTTTCCAATTATAACAGGCAGCAGGGCAGTTATTCAAACAACTACAATTCAGGAATGAGAAACCACCCGAATTTTTCTTGGAGTAATAATCAGTCACATGCTCAAGCCCAAGCTCCAAGGCAAACATATCCACCTGGATTTCAGCCACATCAACAAACTCAACAACACCCACAACCTCATCAACCTGATAAGTTATCACAAATGGAAGAATTGTTGGCAAGATTGGCAACTCAGTTTGATGCCACACCGAAAAACCAATCAGCGGCAATCAAGAATCTTGAGAACCAAATAGGGCAAATGGCTAATGCTTTGAATACTAGAACTCCAGGTTCTTTACCTAGTGATACGGAGAAAAATCCAAGGAATGATGGAAATGAGCACTGTAAGGCAGTTACACTCAGAAGCGGGAAGGATTTGACTACAGATTTGGACGGACACAAGAAAATAATTTCTGCTGAGGATGGTGAACAAGAGAGTGGAAATTCAGAAGTTAAATCTGGGGAAAAAGTTGTGACAAAACAACAAGAAGATAAGCAAACAACAGTTGTACCACCTGTGCCGTTTCCTCAAAGATTTCAAAAGAAGAAATTAGATAGACAATTTTCAAAATTTTTAGAAGTGTTCAAAAAGCTGCAAATCAACATTCCATTCGCAGATGCTTTAGAACAAATGCCTAGTTATGCAAAATTTATGAAAGATATTTTAGCAAGAAAGAGGAAGCTAGGGGAGTTCGAAACAGTAGCATTGACAGAAGAATGTAGCGCAATTCTGCAAAGAAAGTTACCACTGAAGTTGAAGGATCCGGGTAGCTTTACAATACCGTGCACGATTGGGCCCCAGTTCTTTAACAGATGTTTGTGTGATTTGGGTGCAAGTATTAACTTGATGCCACTTTTGATCTACACTCAGTTGGGATTACCAGAGCCAAGGCCAACAAATATCTCTCTACAGCTCGCAGATAGATCAGTGACATACCCTAGGGGCATTGTAGAAGACATATTAGTGAAGGTGGACAAATTCATATTTCCAGCTGACTTCATTGTGTTGGACTACGAAGAGGATAAAGACATACCCATTATCCTTGGAAGACCGTTTTTAGCCACTGGAAGGACATTAATTGATGTACAAAAGGGAGAGTTAACAATGAGAGTTCAAGATGAAGAAATAACTTTTAATGTTTTCAAGGCTATGAAATTTCCGAATGAAGAGGAAGAGTGTTTAAGAATTGATCTAATTGAAGAAGCAACTGAAGAGGTATTTAGTGAATCTGTGAATGAAAACCCTCTTGAAACCGCATTGGTTAGTGAAAATTTATTTGATGATTCAACGGTGATAGAATGGGTCCAAATGTTAGATTCAACTCCAAAGTTCACACGATGTCTACAAAAATTTGAAACTCTGGATTATCGGGGAAAGCTAGATGAAAAGGTGACATCATCCGTAGAAGAACCGCCTGCCTTGGAACTTAAGCCATTGCCTAACCACCTCCGGTACACCTACCTTGGTTCTTCTTCTTCCTTGCCAGTCATTATTTCTGCATCACTTGACAAGGTTCAAGAAGAAAAGCTACTAAGGGTACTTCGACAATACAAGACTTCTCTTGGATGGACTATTGCAGATATCAAGGGAATAAGCCCATCAATTTGTATGCACAAGATCTTGTTGGAAGACGAAGCAAAACCGACTATTGAACAACAACGAAGACTCAATCCCATCATGAAGGAAGTCGTTAAAAAGGAGATCATTAAATGGTTGGATGCGGGAATTATATACCCTATCTCAGATAGCTCATGGGTAAGTCCGGTTCAATGCGTGCCAAAGAAAGGGGGAATGACAGTAGTTGCGAATGAGCAGAATGAATTGATCCCAACGCGAACAGTTACTGGTTGGCGGGTGTGTATGGATTACAGAAAGTTGAATAAGGCCACTCGTAAGGACCATTTTCCTCTACCATTCATAGATCAGATGTTGGACAGGCTTGCAGGGCACGAGTATTATTGCCTCTTGGATGGATACTCAGGCTATAACCAGATTGCCATTGCACCCGAGGATCAGGAGAAAACAACATTCACATGCCCATATGGCACCTTTGCTTTTCGCAGAATGTCTTTTGGGTTATGTAATGCGCCAGCAACGTTTCAACGGTGTATGATGGCTATTTTTTCTGATATGGTTGAACAAAATCTTGAGGTATTTATGGATGATTTTTCAGTTTTTGGGGATTCGTTTGATTATTGTTTGGAAAATCTCACTCTCGTGCTCAAACGGTGTATGGAAACAAATTTGGTTTTAAACTGGGAGAAATGTCACTTTATGGTGCAAGAGGGGATAATCTTGGGTCACCGAGTATCCTCAAAAGGAATTGAGGTTGATAGAGCAAAAATCGAAACTATTGAGAACCTGCCGCCACCAATTTCTGTAAAGGGTATTCGAAGTTTTTTGGGACACGCTGGTTTCTATAGACGATTTATAAAAGACTTCTCCAAAATCACAAAACCACTTTGCAATCTTTTGGAGAAGGATATCCCATTCAACTTTGATCAAGCATGCCTAGAAGCTTTTGATGTGTTAAAGAAGAAACTTGTTACCGCACCTGTAATCATAGCACCAGATTGGACTATACCATTCGAATTAATGTGTGATGCTAACGACTATGCGATTGGTGCAGTTCTTGGCCAACGAAAGGATAAAATTTTTCACGCTATATACTATGCTAGTAAGACATTGACGGATGCTCAACTGAATTATACCACTACCGAGAAGGAGCTATTAGCAGTTGTTTATGCATTTGATAAATTTCGTTCATATTTGATTGGAACAAAGGTGATTGTGTTTACAGATCATTCGGCAATTAAGTACTTAATAGCAAAGAAAGACGCAAAGCCGAGATTAATTAGATGGGTATTATTGCTACAAGAGTTTGACTTGGAGATCCGAGACCGAAAAGGAACAGAAAATCAGGTTGCTGATCATTTATCACGGTTAGAGAATTCAGAACTAAAGAAAAATGACACAACAGTTATCAACGAATTTTTTCCGGATGAACAGCTGTTTGCGATAAGGATGGATACACCATGGTATGCAGATTATGTAAATTTCATTGTCAGTAAGGTGTTTCCGCCTGATTTGACAAGCCAGCAGAAGAAGAAATTTCTCCATGATGTGAAACAGTATTTATGGGATGAGCCATTCTTATTTAAACAATGTGGCGATCAAGTAATAAGAAGGTGCATCCCGGAAGTTGAAATGGAGAGTATTCTATACCAATGTCATGCATCTGACTATGGTGGACATTTTGGGGGAGAAAGAACGGCAGCTAAAGTGCTTCAATGTGGATTTTTCTGGCCAACACTCTTCAAAGATGCCCGTGAGTTTTCGTTAAAATGTGACAGATGCTAAAGAGTTGGTAATATATCAAAGCGACACGAGATGCCACTTAATATGATCCTGGAAGTCGAATTGTTTGATGTGTGGGGAATTAACTTCATGGGACCATTTCCACCATCTTTCTGTAACTCCTATATACTTCTAGCGGTGGACTACGTTTCGAAGTGGGTAGAAGCTATAGCATCACCCACCAATGACGCGAAGGTTGTGATTAAGTTCATTCGGAAGAACATTTTCTCTAGATTCGGCACTCCTCGCGCAATCATTAGTGATGAAGGAACACATTTTTGTAATAAGCAGTTTTCAGCTATCCTTGCTAAGTACGGAGTCACTCATAGGATAGCTACTGCTTACCATCCACAAACAAGTGGTCAAGCCGAGGTATCTAACCGAGAAGTGAAACGAATCCTCGAGAAGATAGTGATTCCTAGTCGGAAAGATTGGTCTAGTAAGTTGGACGATGCTCTATGGGCATACCGTACAGCTTACAAAACTCCGATAGGAATGTCTCCGTACAGGTTAGTTTATGGGAAGGCATGCCATCTTCCAGTTGAACTCGAACACAATGCTTATTGGGCAATTCGGAAGTTAAACTTTGATATATCTGCTGCGTGGGAGAAGCGCCTCTTACAATTGAATCAAATGGATGAATTCAAACTTCAATCGTATGAGAACGCGAAGTTATATAAAGAAAAGATTAAGAGGTGGCATGATGAGAAAATTCTGGAAAGAAAGTTTGAAGCAGGTCAAACAGTGTTATTATACAATTCAAGGCTTAAACTGTTTCCTGGAAAGTTGAAATCTCGTTGGTCTGGGCCATTTATAATTTCAAAAGTCTATTCTCATGGAGCTGTAGAAGTGGAAGACTCGTATTCAAAACGTAATTTTAAAGTCAACGGTCAAAGATTGAAGCACTACTATGGGGGTTGTGTTGATCGTGAAAAGACATCGGTCAACCTTGCTGATTAGAACAGAGGAGAAAGTCAGGCTAAAGACTATAAACCAAGTGCTAACTGGGAGGCAACCCAGGAAGTTTTAGTGTTATTTGATATTTTTACTCTTATTAATTTACTTTACTGTTAGTTTATTTAGTGGTTAAACTTTGCTAGTTTAGGATTTGTTGCATACCTTGTTCTCTAACAGAGATTCAATTGATTGCAGGAAAGGAAAACAAGTAAGAGTTTAAGATTGGGGGTATTTGACGAGATTTGGGACAAAAGTTACATGGATCGACGTTTAAGGTGGCTAGATTCGCGTTTTCGGCTTGCCATTTACACAGAAGTCACTTTAGAGCCAATTTGACTCTAGCCCCGGATATTATTTCGTTAAACTTTAAGAATGAAAGTTGTAGATCTACTTTTCCTCTTTCCAGAACATCTTGAATCATCTAAATCGGAGTTCGGACGAAGAAGTTATGGCCATTTTCCCAATGGACGTCGGAGCAGAAAATGTTGGAAAAAGGAGCAAGCGCCTAGGCGCTCCATACAAGCCTAGACCAAGCGCCTAGGCGCTCCAAGTCAGTAACATAATGCAGCCCAAGCGCCTAGGCGCTCCTCCTCAAGCCAAATCAAGCGCCTAGGCGCTCAAAGTCAGTAACTGTTTTCCTTCCCAAGTGCCTAGGCGCTCCAGACTAGCACAAACCAAGCGCCTAGGCGCTCAACACATCCAAAGCATTCTGCAAGCCACCGCCTAGGCGGTCCAAAGAGCTCAACAACCAGCGCCTAGGCGCTCCAATAAAAAAAATAAATAAAAGCCCCAAATTCGGGCCAAACTTCTCCCATTCCAAATCAAAGACTCTCTTACTCTCCTACTCCATCTCTAACCCTCCACAACTCTAAACCCTCATCTAATCTAGCCTAAACAACCAATCTTTCTCTTCCAAATCCTAATCAAACACTATATCTCTACCCAAACCAAGGCAACTAAGTTCCATATTGTCATCCTTCTTCACCAATTCGGGATTCCACTTGCATTCAAGCCACATCTACTTAAAGTAAAGGTTCAAAGCTCAAATTGCTCATCCAACTTTGATTGAATATCATATTTGGCTATACCCAAGTAAGTACACAAGATTTGATTGCAAATTATTTGGATTCACTTGGATAATAGTTAGGTTAGTACTTTGAAGCTAGTTTCTATCATTGTGTTGGCTCAATTGGGTGTGGGTACTCTTAATTGTTGCTTGAATTGCCTTGGATGTATAGTGTGTTTAGTAATTGCAAAAATTGGTGAAAATTAAGTTTGGGGGAGTGCATACCAATAGTGTTCCAAATCTGCGCACACAAAGTGTTTGATAAATTGTCACAAAGAAGATTTTGGCTCTCCTAAGTCATTGAGTATCATTTGGGTTGGCAAAAACTTAGTACATAATACTATGACAACTAAGAGACAAAGAGGAGAAACTTCGGGCACTTCGCAAAAGTATGACAAAAAGAGATTTACAAGTGCTAAAGCGTCCGACAGATATTACAATGTACTTTCTAATAAAGCACTAATTCCCGAGCGTGGATTATTGCCCGAGATAGAAGATGGGGAGTTATTACAAATGATTGGGAGTAGAAGATGGGTGAACTTTACAGCCCAACCGGATGCATCTGTTGTTAAGATAGTTAAGGAATTCTACGCCAATGCAATAGATCATGTTGGTAACGTAATTTGGGTTCGAGGTAAATCTTTGGAGGTCAGTTTTGGGTCAATAAATGCTTATTACGGCTTGAACACGATACCCAATAATGGATACATACAATATTTACAACATGAGCTAGACTACAGTGAGATCATTCAAGCCTTGTGTGTACCTGGAACAACATGGAAATTAACTGATCAACAAGAAGCTGTGTTATTTCCCGCATCCAAACTAAGCATTTATGGGAAAGCATGGCATGCCTTTATTTGTGCCAAGATGATGCCATGTAGGAATATGAGTGATGTTGTAAATCAAAGGGCAGCACTGCTTTTCTGCATTGCATCAGGAAAAATTATAGATGTGGGCCAAGTTATTCATGATTCCATTGACAAAGCAATTCGAGGAGGGACCTCAGATGGATTACCACACCCATCTTTGATCACAGGACTATGCCAACAAGCTGGGGTAAAATGGGATACCGAGGAAGCTACACAGCCTCCTTTAGCCGTAATTGACCACTCGCTTATTAAGAAGTACAAGGTATGGGGTGGGGGATACCACACCCGAGAGGGTTAGGATTCATTATTGCTCCTCCCGAGCCAGCAGCCGAGCCTATTCACCAATTACACGAGAATCCTCCTGCAGCTGGAAGTTCTGAGCAACCACCTAATTTTTATGAAGATATCCGTCGCGATTTGAGAAATCAAACTAGAAGAATAGACATGGTTGCCACTCGAGTTCAGGAAGGTTTTGACCGAATGGAAAGAAATCAGGATAGTTTAGCTCAGCGGCAAACGGAGGTGTATCAGAATTTTAGTGCAGCATTTCTTGAAATGTTTGCCCGCATGAATCCAGGTGCCGCTCCCTACCAATTCCCACCATTGTCTGCGTACCCCCCAGATGAAGAAGAAGAGGAAGAAGAGGAGGAAGAGGATTCTGACGAGGAATAAAGCTTCTTTCTTTCAGGGAAGTCCTCAGTGCTTAATTTATTAATATTTGTTTGTTATATACAATGAGGACATTGCATAATTTAAGTTTGGGGGTGTAAGTTTCCAGCTCCAGTTCATGCATGTAGTATTTATCTAGTGCATTCTTATAGTATGTTCAGTTAATAGTTTTGCATGTTGTTGCATTGCATGTAGTTTTCATTTTTATCGTAAAAAAAATAAAAAAACAAATTAAAAAAAATGATAATAAAAAAAAAAGGTTTAGTATTTGCATGTTTCCAGCCGTTAGATAGTTTAAGTCTGTTTTGGCCAGTGATGAGATTGGAATTGAGTAGACAAGTATAGTATTGTCTGTTAAGACTTTGAGGTGATTTCTTTTCATGATTTGAATCTTTACCTGTTTGAAACTGTTATAATAAGGATAGCACAGTAAAAACAACCATGTTGACTGATTGAGTTTAAATTGACACATAATGGACTTCTAGAGGATAATGCTAGTTTGAATGAATGAAAGACATGAATAGGCGAAGATGACTAAATTTAGATAAAAACTTAAGTTTGGGGGAAAATTTGGGATATATAAGCTAAAAAAAAAGAAAAGAAAAATAATACCGTGGCTAGTTTTGTTTCGAGGCCTTTGTTACTTGAGCAAGTACGCCCGAAGGGGGATCTTAAAACCTAGCGCCCTAAGGTCTTATATGGTCTGGGAGTCGTTGGTCGAAAGCTCGTTAAGGGGTAGCACTGTTAGCCTAATGGAATGAGACATTGCACAGTTATGGTTAAATATATATATATATATATATATATATATATATATATATATATATATAAAACACAATAAAACGGGAAAAGAGCAAAAAGCCCCCGTAAAGCATAATAAAGCATAAGTATCCCAGATTAGACTCTTGAACTTGGTGGATATTTGTCTTTAGTTGGTTTTAGCTTGTTCGTGAATTTTGTGAGTTTAAACTTTAAGATTTCGTTAAAGAGATTTTTTATGTGTTGTATTTAGCATCATATCAGTTAGCATGGATGTTAAGCACACACACACTATATCAATAATAACAGGTTAAGATTTGATGATTGACGAGGAAATTATTAATCTGTCTTGATATGATGTACTAGCATGTTTATTGTGATTTCTCTGAGGCTTGATGAATAGATTTTGTTCTATTTGACTGCTGGAATGTAGGCATTTAGATAGCTGCATTTGCATTGCATATTTAGTTATTGCATTGTGTTGTGTTGCTTGGGGACAAGCAATTGGTTAAGTTTTGGGGTATTTGATGAGTAGGTTTTATACCTATGAATTCGATATTATTAAACTTAATTATTGTTATATTTAATTGTTTTTTAGGATCTTTTTATGTGTTTTGTGTTTATTTGTTGTAGGTTGGAGCTGGAGGGACAAATTGGTCATTTCGGAGAAGAAAAAGGTCAAAAATCATGAAAATTAAAGTTGAGTGGCATTTCTGTAATTACGTGGTCCTGGCCAAGCGCCTAGGCGCTTGAAAATGCCCTATGATGAGCGCCTAGGCGCTCTAGTGCGTAGAAAGATGCGTTTTTATGCTGTCAATTGGGTTTTTGAAGCCAAAGAGGAGTCTGAATGAGGGCTGAGACCAATACAAATAGGAGAGGACTCTAGAAAAGCAAAAAGAGAACGAATTTTGCAAGCAATCAATCAATTTTTCAAGAGATTTGCAGAGAGAACAAGGAAGAAAAACACGAAGGAGAATTGCAAAGGCTGAAGATCTAAGAGAGAGTTTAAGAGCAAATTCAGAGTTTCTTCTTCTCTTCTCTAGTTTTATCTTTTGTAACTATCTGGGATGTTTGGATTATTAATTTGGATGATGTTTTTCTTTATTATTATCATGAACTAAATTTTAATTAAGATTGCAACGGAACTTGGTATGTAGTTTAAATTTCAAGCTTCCCATTGAATGAAAGTTAGTTTTTATTGAATTGTTTATTATATCTTATGCTTATTGATTAATTATTTGGCCAACAATTACTGTGATAATCTATATAAAATTGGAAGATGGAGTATAGATTGAGATCTAGATATGATAACATCTGTTCATATAATCTGAATAGGATTAATATGATTAGCGTGTAGGATAGGAATATACCTATGTGTCTTTTGTATCCATTGAAAGAATTTGTGCGTAAACCCTAATTAACTTGATTCACATAGGAATATAGTGAGTTGATTAACTGGGGTGTTCCTTGTAATTCCACATCTTAAAGATTGGATTTAGGAGGATTTGTTCACGTGTCTTTGGAAGAAGTGCGTGAATATTCATAAAGCATTCTTGGATAACAATTCATATTAATTGATTTATTTTAAATGGGAAGTAAGTTAGTTTAAATGAAATACCAAGGGAAGTTGTAATCTTAACCTGTTAAATCTGCAGTTATTCTTGTGAAATTTTGATTTTAATTATTAGTTTGTTAAGTTTAATTTTTAAATCATAAACAAAATTTTCGTAGTTTAAAATAGGATTAATTGCATTAGAGTTAGTAATTGATAAATATTAGTCTATTTCCTCGTGGGAACGATATCCTTGCTTGCTGAATATTACAATTGAACGCGTATACTTGCGTGGTAAAGTGCTATTAAAAAAATTAGGCAACAGGTGTACTGATAAATTGGTCAAGGAGGTGTGCGTAGAAATTTTTAAAAATCTTATTTTATTAAATTTAGTTAGTTTTGGTGTTCTATTATTTTTTCTATAAATATGGTGCTTAGTTAGAATTGAAAATCACACCAAAAATTGAAGTTTTCTCTCTCTATAATATCGAGCGTATTTTTGTGAGTATTTAAATATCTTGAGTGTTGCTATTCAGAGTAAGTTTCCTTCAGCGTTATATCCAATATTCAATCAGAAGTATTATTCTTTTGAGGTAAGGGATGTTATTTTCTTCGTAAATGATGGTATTTCGTTCAATATCATTATGCTGAAATATTGGGATGGATTTTATTGTGAAATTTTTACCTTTTTATGTCGAGGTTACTATTTACATATACGACACTATTCACGTATATGACACTATTCATGAATACGGTACTATTCACGAGTACTATTCACGAAGTATGATTTTTCCTGTGGAATTTTTACCTTTTTGTGTCAGGGTTAGTATTCACGTATACGATACTATTCACGTATACGTCACTATTCACAGAAAAATAATTTTTTTTCTTTGTCCAAGTTGTCTATTATGGTTACTATATGATTGTATCCATGTTTTAATATTCATTCTTGAATTTTTCTCTACAATTGATTATTATGGAGTATTTTTGAACTTGGATGAACTAAAGTACGAATTCCTAATTTTTGTCCTTTTATCTCACTAGATTTGTTTCTTTAAGATATTTTTCATCATTCTCAGTCTTAAATGGTGATTGTGATGCCCCCAAATTCAGGTACTTGAAACCCGAACTCGGTGCTTCACTATACCATTTCTATGAGCAGAATTATACTAATAATAATAACAATAAAATAAATACTAAACTTAATTTACATATATCAGAGTCTAATCCCAGGTACGTGACCTTTAAACATTCATTACATGATCTTAATAAAGTCAACTATTACATAAGATAACATAAGACTATCATGTTTGCTTTCCTTTTCCCTTGTTCTGGCCTGAACCTTCCGGTTGATCATGCTTTATCTGAAAACGTTTAAATCTAAAGCAAGAATGAGCATTTGATTGCCCATCAAGTAATAGCAACAATAAATATAAGCTGAAAGGATTAAATATTTTCTTTGAACGACACTTCTACAACGAATCAACAATTGTGAAGTAAGCTGAACCAATAACAACAACATATCAATTCTATATCAAATTTTTGAAACTACGTATTGACTATCATTGGAGAGCAGTCGACAGACTATAAACTTTGTTTTCAATTTTTGCTAAGGTTTAGCAGAACTTCATCTGCAAACCGTCATAACTTACGGGCGCGAGGGTGATCATCCTAATGTGCCCTGTATTGATCAATACTGCATGCAAGAACGATATTATCGTTCATCTTATCCACCTTAGGTGCACAAAAGTTTTTCCATGTTCGGGATATATATATACTTAGTCGGGAATCCGAATCAAAATAATTTGATTGGATACAATAAAATTCTATCATGTTTCAACGATATTTCTAAATCTGTGTCTAGCTGGGTCAAATAGCTTAGATGACTTTTAATTAATGTATACATACCGAAAATCAATAGGTATATATCAACATGTGATTAAATACAATAATTATCCAAGTGAGGTCACTTGTATAACCATGCTTAGAAATTAACGAACAAAATATATATCTTGATCTATAATAACAGAATTAAAGAACTTGTACAACATATTATAATCTAATACTTACTTATACAGAATCATTCCATAAGTATATACAAAGGTTAAGATATTTGAACAATGAAAAAGAATAGTTCTGATATTCGCTTACGCATGTCCATTGCATAAAGTAAATGCAAAGTTAGGATATTTGTCTAATCTCCTGCTTACAATTACGCAACTCAGTTTTATCTTTTATATCGAGACCTATCATTAATAAGATCATTCTATCGATTAGAAATACAGATCATAACACATAGCACTGCTATTTGCAGTCAACACATAACATAATCACATTATCACATAAGTTTAGCAGTCATTTGATCATAAACAAATACGTATCAAGTCAAATTATCTAAGTTCAGATCAATTTTTGAATTATATCGGTGTACCGACGACTTTATCAGGTAATTATCGAGTCTAAAACTCTATTGTGTAGTTCAATATTCGTTTAGATAATTTAAATATCAGTCATATTAATTTTCATAGCGTTATAATAATTTTTAAATAATTATTAGAGTTTATCATGATTTTTTAAACACTGAAATCATTATTAAATGATTTAAATATTAAATAATACTATTATCATTAATATTTAATTAATATTAAACTATTAATGAAACCATTGCCAAAATATTAAAGTTATTTATAATAACTCAAAATATTTTTAAAATATTTTTATTACCCTTAAATGATTTTTAAAATATTTAAAATCATTTTTAAATAATTATCATTAATATTTAAATATTGATGTACTATTTATCAAAATATTAAAAGTCATTTATTATAACTAAAAAATATTTTTAAACCATTTTAATCCTTTTTAAATCAATAAAACCATTTTAAAACTATTTATTTAATATAATTATTAAATAAATCAAATATCATTAATAATAAATAATTAATAAAATTTATCTTAAAATATTGAAAGTTATGTTTTATAACTTAAAATATTTTTAAACACTTTATTTTCATTTAAAAAAGATTTTTATAATATTAAATTATTTTTACTAAATTTATTTAATATAATTACTAAATAAATGTAATATCATTAATATTAAATAATTAATGAAATTTATCTTAAATATTAAAAGTTACGTTTTATAACTTCAAATATTATTAAATACCTTATTATCATTTAAAATAATTTTTAATATCATAAAATCATTTTTAATCAATTTATTTAATGCATTTATTAAATAAATTCAATATCAATAATATCCAAATAAATATTAATATTTATGAAAATATGTCAAATTATTAAAAGTTAATTTTTTATAAATTCAAATAATTTTTGTAATTCTCATAAATAAATTTTTATTTTTAAATGATTTTTGGAAATTAAATTAAATAAAATGAATAAACCTGTCGCTAAAGCCTTTAGTGACAGAATCTGTCGCCTTAGGTGTTTTTGAGGCTCAAGAATATTCATACGCAGTTGACGAGTTAGCTACTTTGACCAATCATTAAACATTGATCATGTTGTTTCTGGGCAAGCTAATGATTAGAGGTTGTAATACTAATGTCAGACTACATGATCCAACAACACACATGGCCAACAAGCATAAAACCAGAGGGATCTAGGCTCACAAAGTAGTTGTCAGAGTTGTTCTTCATTTCTGGGTTACCCAGAAATGAAGAACAGTTCGTCAGGCCTATTTTGGGCTTCCACAACTTTCTGTTCTTGTAATATTTGTGTGATCTAATGGGTGTAGTGTGTATCCAACATGACAAGGAAGAGATCCATCACTTAATGGCACCATAACAACATCACATGCAAGAGATATTTTTTGGTCAAAGTAGTGGTCAGAAACTGCTTATGAAGATTTCTGGGTTACCTAGAAACTTCATCCGGCAGTTTCGTCCACACCACTTTGACCACTAATTACTTTGATTCTGAGAAGGATCTAAAGATTCTAGAGGCATGGTCATGTAGCCTACACATCAGACAACAACATTAAAACAATAACATGGTCTAAAACTTAAACACAAGTAAGATCAAGAGACGCACGAACATGTTGTCAGAACGTTCTAGGCTACCCAGATTTGCCCAGTCATGGCCGGTCAATGGCCTTTGACCAAGAATAACTTACAATTTGTTTATGATCTGACTTTGATTCAAGTTCCAGATCAAAGATCTCATAGAATACTACAAGATCAAAGCTTAAAACAACCAAAAACATAAACAAGATGAGATCTAGAAGGTCTGACATTAGTTGTCAGACAACACTTTGAAAGATTTCCAGATTTTGAAAAACACTAGATCTGAGCCTATAGATGTTATGGATCTAACATCTATCAAACTAGATCACTTATATACACTACATATAACATGTTTAACACAAAAAAACTAACATCAAACATATGATCAAAGTTCAGATTTTAGGTTTAGGTTTAGGTTTAGGTTTAGGTTTATACCTTCTGTAACGACCGAGAAATTTGGATCTTATTGTAAAATGATTTTATTAAATTAAATAATAATAAAATTATATTCTATGTGTTATCAAGATGGTTGTCATTGTATAATCTATTGATGTTAGAATGTCGTAGTATTTGAGCTACATGGATGAATTAAAGTGTTTGAATTTCCAAGATGAAAATAAAAGTTTTCCGAGAAATTTTCTGAAAAACACTATTCATCGGTATTTGCTCGGGATATATTTTTGAGTTTCTGAGAAATACGTAATGATGGAATAACAAGATAAGATGGATTATTTAATAAAAATCTAGTTATGAAAAAAGTAATAATTCGCTTGTGGACTTAATTTATAAACTTTAAGTAAGGCGAAGTAGTAACGAATAAGTAATAATTGTATGATACTTAAGTATTGTACAAGTGAAATGAAAACGAGTATAATACGAAGTATTATACGAGTTGGTATGAAGAATGAAATATCGTATATAATTTCTATATGAATTAGAATACAAATATAATACATAAACTATATGTATATGTATTAAGAAATATTAATGGACTTGGAAGATTGGTTAACAATTATATACAAGTCCAAGAGAATTAAAGGGAGAGGCCCAATCATTAATGAATAAACAAACTAGTTTTTATTAATGCAAAGCCCAAAGATTGATTTAATGTAAGCCCAAACTAGAATCCATGAGTGGTATAACCCATGGGGCAAACCATATCAATATGGTTAATATGTGGTGATCAAGTTAAGAGTAATGGCCAAGACTTAAAAGTAATGACCAAGTATTAAGAGTAATAACCAAGTTAAATGAGTAATGACCAAGTATAGGATAAGAGTTGTGCTAGCCAAATAATGAATAGTAAGGAGGTGGCTTAAGGAGGTGGGTGATTTAATGACTAATCTACCCTAGCTTTGCAAATTCTATAAATAGATAAGGCTTACAAGCCATTTGTTAGTTGTTCAAATAATCCAACATTTCAAAAGTGCTTAAGTGTTAGAGAGAATAAGCTACAATTAGTCATTTCCATAAGTAAGAAGAAGAAGCAAGCTACCTTACCAAGACTACAAAAAGTCAAATGTTAGAAAGAATGAAGATTTGCCGAAAATTGCACGATTGGATGATAATCGTCGAATTCGTAAAATTCTCGGAATGGAAGTCAAATGTTGTGTTTAAGCTAGGAACCATGGTTTTCCAATGGAGACAAGTCATATTTGGCATTTTAGAGTTGCGAACTCAAAAATGACCGGATTCCGACTTAGAACGAAGAAACGAGCGTTGAACGTTCACGAACGTTTATCGTTTTCGTTAAAAATGAACCAATAGGTGAATTTTTAGCAAACAAAGTTAAATAGATAAAATTCTTGCATGCACGCATAGATTACATAATTTGTGAACCGTAGGCTTTTGAACGAGCCAATTCGGACTTATAACGAAAAATTTATGCGTCCGGAAAGTTCACAAAATTCACAAACTGAAATTGTTTTCTGGTGCACAGAGTTGGCGCCGCTGCGCCAACCCTAGGAAAAATGAGTCGCGCCGCAGTGCGTAACAGTGTCCGAGTACACTGCAAGAGTTCGTTGTAGCGCGAACCATAGTACAATATGTGGCGCTGCAGTGCCACGTACAGTATGAAAATCTTATGGAGAGTGGCGCCGCAGCACTGCCCATTAAGTAAGGACTCGCGCTGCAGCGCCAAGTCCGGGACAATGCAACTATAAGCTCGCACCGCAGCGTGAGATATAAGTATAAAGACGGCGCCGCAGCGCCAGTCTCAGGACAAGGATAGTAATGAAGGTTTCTAAGTACAAAGAAAGGAAAGTTAATTGATTTAAAAGTAAACACAACTTAAGGAATGTAATGTAACATTGTTTAAACTTTGTTAAACTTTAAGGATGTTGTATAAAGGATGAGATAACCTAGTCGAATATAATGCAAGGATAATGATAAACCAGAACGAATAGTAACTGAATCTAATACACAGTTAGATTGAGATGAAAGTATGATAAAGTCATATGCATACTTGATTATATGTGACCTAATGTAAAGCATTATGTGATCATGTATTGTAGAGACTTGAACGACTTGAACATAAAGTTAATATACCGTAGCAGATGCTAAAGGCAAGTATTCTAACTCTTGTCTCAGTTCAATCTGAACAAGTTTTTGAAGTTCATGTATTCTTTCGCATGAATTGAAGTATGTTGAAGTTAAAGCTAATTCTTTTGGCTAGACTTGATGTATTGATAATCTATTCATTTATTATCAAATATTGATATCTTTTGTCAACTACTTGATATGGTTTTCAAAAGAAGACTGAAATGTTAAAACACATGTTTTGTCGGTAAAGCGGCAGGCACGTGAGGTTGCCAAATGCTTAAACGTGCATACGTTTAATGGATGTAGTGTTGATCAACATAGAGTACAATAGGCTGATCACCTAGAAGTGCTCGTAAGTAATATCGAGCTTACAGACTTGCTTCTGGGTTGTCCTTTTCCAATAAAGAATGAATACTCGAGGTCTTTGACCGGAGTGAATGTTTTACTAAATATTGTTATTATTGTAAAACATTTTGAAAGAAAAGATGAAGTGCTATTTTGAATTATAAATAGTACTTCATAACTATTGTTCAGTTATTGAAGATATACGATTTGTATGTGTCAAGCATGTTGTTATTAAATTGTTATTTTTGTTGAGCTAGTTATGCTCACTCTTGCTTGAACCATATAAATGCAGCTAAGACTGAACGTCCCGAAGGATCAAAAAAGGATAAGGGAAAACCTAAGGCAGATTATTTAGCTGTCTTGTAATAGTATATGTCTATTGTTGTAATGTAACTGATATTATGACAAAGAACCTTTGTAATGGGAATAGAAACTGGGAAATGTAAATATTACTTTAAATATATAGAAGTTATGTTTGTTCTTTGAGACTTTTCAATTGAATGAGTGTATGAATGTTGTACAGTATAACACCATCTGTCGGGTTGGAAGATACCCGGATTTGGGGGCGCTACACCTTCTATGGACAAACTTTTGATTCTTGACTACTGATCTGTTAATGGAAGTCATGGGGATTTATTTAGGGACTGATACATTACTATAATTCGTGGGTTTTAGAGAGAGAAGGTTAAGGTTGAGTATTGGAAATAAATGAACATGAATGTACACTTTCTCTCTCCAATTCTATTTATATTATGTAGATGCAATGTATTTGACTGGTGGATTGGCTGAGAGCTGGAGTTTGTAGCACATGGCTAAGCTTAGGGTTGGTGACTTGCCAAGATATAGCAAGATTTGCTAGCAATGAATTCAAGAATGGGACAAAAAGGGCATTGTGGTTATTTTGCTAGCAATTTTAATGGCCATTTGGTAATATTGACAAACCCTTAGGGTTTGACCCTAAGGGTTTAACCCTAAGGTTTCAAAACTTTAGTTTGCTAAAATTTCAATTTAGGCTAAAAATAAAATTTTAGTTTCTTATTTTTTCAAATTAGGGTTCCTTAATTAACTTAGGTTTTCTAATTATATAAAACATGATAATTAGGTTTAAGTATTCACTAATTAACATTAGGGCTTACCATTAGCAATTAGGGTTACTAATTTAGAAATTAGAGTTTCTAATTAACAATTAGGGTTTCCTATAATTAGGGTATTCCTAATTAAAATTAAATCTAACAATACACATCATAAATCATATAACACCATTACTACACAGTCTTGAACTCATAATTAAGTTTTAAAATATTGTTTAACAAATTAATATTATGGTTTTGACATTATACAACATAATTGACCAACCATTATCAGTCTATGCATACAGTACATATTTATAGCACTGAAATAAAAATAAATATCATATTATTATTCTCATTCCTTAATCAAAATCCAAAATTAGGGTTTGAATTCCATATCTGATTTATCTTGCATATATAACATTATTAATTAAGTTACAATAATTAACTTAATTAATCTAAAATAAATTCATATAATAAAATAATTATTATAATAATTCTATAATCATTTCATATATTATTTAAATAATATATAATCATATTTTCATGGAAAATAAATAATAAAATCATTTCTACTATAAAATTAATTATATAAAAATATAATTTATAATGGTCAAGAAAATTATTTGAAATTATTCATGTAATAAATAAATTTTTATTTATCACATAAATACATAAGTTTTACTTTGCACTTAGTCCAACCTTTAAAATAAAAAAATTTATACGCAAAACTTTTGATTTATTTATATAAAAAATATTGGGTTATTACAGTGATACCTGCTGAATATCTTTGGCCTGTAGTTCAAAGATGAATGATTACCTGAATATCTTTGGCCTGTAGTTCAAAGATGAATGATTATTTGATGAATATCTTTGGCCCGTAGTGCAAAGATGGACAGGTGTTGAGATGAACATGACCAACTGGTGATACAAATGAATATCTTTGTCCCGTAGTGCAAAGATGAATAATTGTTTCATGATGTATATTGATTGGTGTTACAGAAATAAAATATTGATGATAGACTTTTAAATTCATAAATGATAGTAGATTTCATTATCTATTTAACTCTTCTAATGAATTGTTATTTTCACTGCGAATATTGATCTAAAACTGGTTGTCCATTATATTTTATCTGATTTATTGGAGGCTAAAGATAATTTGTTCTCCATTATCTTAGTCATAATATTCTTTACTGGGCTAGTTGAGCTCACTCTTTTTCTTTTTGTTCTATTTTTTTTCTCAAGAGGCGAGAATATTGCGGGAACTAGTCGGGGTATGGAATGATGGTTCTAGACAATTGTTTTAGTAGTCATCACTATTTTGTAAAATAATGTATTAATAATTGTAATGAAGACTTATTTGAGTGTGGATATTGTCTAGAAGATAATATTTGTATTTACACTCACTGTATATGTGTTGTCGTATTTTGCACGACTAATGAAGTTGTAGTTGTTTTCTGTACCATGTATTTGGCGACTCAGAATGGGTTGTGTGGACCTATTTTGGGGTGTCACAAATGTAAGACCCCAACTTTTATGAATAAAGATTAATTTTTCTCGAAATATATTTTTGAATATTATGGTGTGGATTTGATATAATGTTATAGTTGTGGGTATTATTTACAAATTTTTCAAAGTAAGCAAGTGGTTTTATAATATTCAATTGGTCGGGGAATATTCGTACGATGGCACAATCATTGGTGGACCCCACAACGAAAGTATTGACATAGTTAGAAAATGACATAATTATCTTTTTATAAAAATAACGGCGAAAGTTTTACCGTTAAACTGTTGAACTACCCGGTGGTAAAAGTACAATAATACGCGTGGTTGCATAGTAGCACACGGTATTGATTATTGATGCTTACGTGAGAAGTCACTCAGTTATACTCAATTATTGCTACAGTAATTGCTATATAATATCTCTCATATTATTGATTCAATTATTATCACAATATCATCTGCATAATATTTATTATTATTAAATCAATAATTGAGACGACAAAGTTATTCATATTATTATTTACAATATTGACAATGTCTAGAAAGTTCTGTCAATGAGAGGCTTGGTCACCTAATTGTGCGCCAATAGGGAGAAATCCTTATTGAAAATTTCCCTCTTTCCTGGGAATGATCTGATTGTTAAATATTGTGAGTTATAATATTAATGATGAATAAGTTCGTGTTGATTAAAGATGAAATTTATATTTCCATTGCGTTGGGATTATTAGTGTTAATGGAAATCGACATCTATTCCGATAATAATTGATGTCTGGAGGTTATATTGACCAATTGGGTAATTAATCGGATAAATGAGTAATTAATTGCTATTAATTCACATGCTTATAACTATTTATTCAAATGTGTGTACTATTGATTCACATGCATGTACTATTAGGGGGAGGTGGTGCAAGATTGATAATACTTACATGACTAAATTAAAAATGAAGGTATAGATGAATGTATTATACTATAATTTTTTTCACATGTATAAAACTATTGATTCACATGATTGTACTATTGATTCACATGATGTACTATTAGGGAAGGTGGTGCAAGTTTGATAATACTTGCAGAACTAAATTAAAAATGAAGGAAAAGATGAAGGTATTATACTGTAATATTTCGAGCCCCAAAACGTGCAATTATCGAAACTATGTTTTTCTATAAATAGAAGCTCATTCTTCTTTCATTCTCACCAATTCACTAAGACTCATAAGAGCAATTATAGAGAGATAAGCTTTAGAGAGAAAGTAGAAGAGAAGTCTGCTACCTCACTATTCCAGTATTCAGTCTTCTCCTGAGAAAATGAGAATATATCTGGGACTAGTCGGAGAACGGAGTGACGGTCCAAATGTTTGCATTTGTAGTCCTCACTATTCAGTGAAATAATGTGATAATAAATGTAATAAGGACTCCATTTAAGTTTGAATACTGTCTAGAAGACAATATTCGTATTAAAACTCTCAGCTTATATTTTGTCGTATTTTACACGACAGTTGTATAATTAAGTTGTATTTAAATTTTGTACCATGTATTTGGTGACTAAAGATGGGTGATGTATACCTATTTTGGGGGCGTCACAACAAACATACTTGTGACCAATTCAATTCTAACATCTGAGTTGTACCCACTTGATTTTTCCCGTAGAGTAGTGGAAAATGCATTTCATTTTCCCTTCCATTTCTTTTTGATCCGCCGAAAATCGATTTGAGCAATTTGCTTAATATCTTCATCTCAATCTGCCCTCTTTTGGGGGGGAAGGCTTTGATTTGGATTATTCTTTAGCTTAGAGGCTGTAAATTTTATTTGTTTGAGAGCTGGATTTTGACAATTTTAGAAGGTGAAACACAAGTCTTCCCGTCAATTTATCATCTACAAAATTAATGGGAGATTACAGATCAAATCTGGGATATGGGATCGAAAAGGAAGTGCTGGATATAACAAGTAATTGTTCAAAAGTGATAGGATATTTAAGTAAAAGGCTCATTCAGTAGCCAACTGAGCGAAGCAGCCCGGAAAATTGGGTTGATTCGATCATAAAAAATTTGGTTCCATTCAGAGTATAATTGATTCAAACAAACACACTAAATCACTTACCGAATCAACTTTTGGGTTATTCAGATCCATTAAGGAGCTATTAAACAGGCCCTTAGTTTCCTTTTTACCATAGGAAAATGGTTTATATAGTACTAGTTTTTATGGAATATAGATTGTAACTAACTTGGAGCTGAAAGCCATAAAATAAAATAGCAATGTTAGTCTCTTCTTAACTACTACCTCCATTCTATAATAATAATCATTTTAGCTTCATGCACATGAATTAAAAAAGTCATTTAATATTATTATTTAAGATTTAAAATTTGTATGAAATTCCATCACTGTCCCTTTATAGGAAATTGAAGGGAGAAAATTTATTGTGATATAATGAGAGAAGTTAATGATAATATAAGAAAATAAATAATTTATTCTCCTAAAAAGTTATAAATGACAAATAAATTAAAACACATTTTTTTCTTATAAAAAGTCTACTATTATGGAACGGAAGTAGTAACTTTTGTCATGGATCAGTATTTAATATTAAATAAATTTCTGTCATATATAGCTACACTTTTTATCATATTCCTTTTATTGATGAATTAGAGAGATCTCTGCACACGCACACTACACATACACACAAAAAACTTAAAATTGTTAGATTCCTGGTAATCATTTTCCGAGGAAGAAGAATAAGAATAACTCCTAGAAATGGACAAGGAAAAGATTAGATAACCGAAAGTGTGTAAGTTGTGGTGTTATGTGGATGATTGTAACTAGTAGTTATTTGGTAGATCAAACAAATTAGAATAAAGCAGGCTTGGTGCTTTACTAAGCAACTTGCAGATATGCTGCTGCTCTTTTTGAAAAGGAAAGTGGTTAGTTTTTCTCAGTTAATTTGAATTGAATTTTTTTTCATTCATGTTTGTTGCCTTCATTTATTCTTTTGCTTGATGGGGTGGGAGAGTATATGCTATATACAATTATACAAAGCAGCCTTCTAAAATTCTTTGCCTAGGCCCGCTAAGTCATGCTTTTAGGTGCTGTTTGTTTACATCTGATTGTCTCTTAATGGACTGTCTCTTATTCGCTAAGAGGCATGATGTTGTTTATTTTGTTTTTTGTTACCTCTGAATGCCTCTTAATCGGTAAGACAGAAAATGAAATCTTAATAATTAAGAGGTACCTCTTAATGAATTTTTTTTGCTAATTTTTTTTATATAAATATATTAAACAATATTATGCACTCATTTTTATTAAATTGAATATTTAAAATTATTAAATAAAATTTTATCCTTTAAAATGTTAAAATAGTGTCATTAAGAGACAACTTACTTTTTAGTTATCAAACAATTTTTTAGATTCAGACCTCATAACCATTCAGATGATCTAATTTATTAAGACATCATAATCATTAAGATCTTAATTCCCAAATTTATCAAACACAACCTTAGACTAGGTATTCTTTTACCGTCTCGTTTAGACGAGTGTTTAAGCGAAATCATTCCTCTACAACATCAATGAATTTGTTGTGCCTTACACGATTGATATTTTGGTAAGTTTTCATGTAAAACTTGAAATCTTTACATTTATTATATTGTTTTGTAAAGTATATATAAATAAATATATAAAATATAAAGATAAATAAATAAGAGGCTAGATTTTTAGAACACTATTGATAGAAAGTAATGCATACTGCTATTATAAACTATAAAGAAAATGCCAAAATTAATAAAATATCTCTTAAACTGAGATGGTTGTAATGTTAAACAAATTGAGAGATTAGGTAATAGTGCACTAGTACAAAATATCACTTAATTAAATCTATACAATGTAAGAGTTTGTTAAACAAATTGAGAAATTAGGTAACATACCACTACTAAAAAAATACCACTTAATTAGAATGATGATTCAAGAATGATACCATGAATATGGAGTTCAATAAACTTTTCCAAAACACATGACTTAAATGACTTTTTCTGTTGAATGAAAAGCTAAAGAAATTTGTCTTTTAGTGTTAAAATCTACTCCATAATGCAGAACAATAAATCCAAATTGATATTTTATTCTGCTAAAATTAAAAACCATGATTCTTATTAGATCGAGTAACAAAAAGCAGCAGCAACTTCATTCAACTGTCTCACCACAATTGACAAAATTGGCTCTTAGAGATCGAAGAATCTAAAGGGATTAGAGCAAAAGATTAATCACACAAATCATATATTAGAAGCGTAATCCTATGTGGATCTTACTTTGTACTTTAATCCTATTAGTTTAATCAATATGCAGTCCTGCTAAGTATAGGATCTTCATCTTTCTCAAGAGGATCATCGACAAATATCTCAGAAAGAAGAAAGATCTTCTAGGAGAAAAGTAAGAGGGATCTCAGCATATGATGCTTCACTTAGTGGAATGAAGACTCAGCTTCGACTAAGGTCTGCAGGTCAAGCATGGTCAACTGGGAAAATTTAACTGATGAATTTCGGGTAATCAATAAATCCCAAAAAATTCAAAAAGTAAACAGTTAAAAGCTATGGAATTCGGTAATATATTGATTTTTACTTCAAGTTGAAAAGGGAAGCATATAAGGTACACAAGCTGAAATTTTAGACCCTTCCAACAGATTTCATTCTTAGTGTTTGTTTGTTAGAGGGCGTTTGGTGTATTTGGAAGTTCAAACACACTCTAAAATCTTGTTTGTCTAGAAACAGCACTCACAAACGCATCGTTTGGGACTCGGGTGCACCACACCCAAAAATGATGTGGTGCGTCTTGTGCATTTGAAAGTCTAAATGAACCAAACTCTACCACAGAAAAAGTTGCAAAAACTTAAGGTTTGGATTAGCTGAACAATTTGTAGCATTCACAATGAAGTTGAATGAGTAAATCTCCAGGTAATCTAAGAAGTAAAAGGATTTAACTTTTCAAATAGCCCCAACAGGCATATTTATTTCTAAAATTAGACAAACATAATTCGTGATGATTCACATATGAGATTTCACTACATTCCCATATACCCTTCTCATTAACAGCTACATATAATATCCATATATATCCTGCATCAAACGTGCAAGGGCTTCACCTGATGATTGAAGTCACTTATCTTGCTGATGCCATTTTTACAATCTCCCTTCAAACTTGAGATCTCCATGCAAATCCTTTCTGCATTGCATTCTTCATCCCGGAGAAACTGTATAGAAAATATTAAACCGTACGAGGGTGCTAAAATCATCCTCTATTTTACACCTCAATGTCTATTCTTAATACTCATAAAACCATCATATTTCCAACATACATCACCATGCCCGATTGTGAATTCTTTTCAAGATTATCCTTTTCTTGATCGAAAACCTTGAAAACTACTAATGGGAATGATCTTTGCCATTTTTGAATTTTGAAGTTCTGAGAAAAATGAGATCCAGTTCCCCACAAGTTGAATTTACCAAGTACTAACTCAAGTGCCAACATAACATATTCACAAAAAAAAACCCACAAAAGAACGAAACATAGCTACTCTATTGAACTGACCAAAGAAAAGGCGATTCAGAGCCTTTGAGAATTCCGTAGCAACATTTCATCCATGAGGATAATGCAGCCCTGATTACATCCGAAAAACCATATCGTGCAGCCCCATGTAAGAGTCATAAGTAGCTGCTCTCTGCAAATTATGACCCTGCACTTTAAGTCCATAGGAACTTAACCTATAAGGAGAAGACGATAACATATTTCCATTTGTTTGGTTAAAATCCATGGCTTCTGCTACATTGTTTGGCTGGTTCCATTGGAAAGGTTTTCGGCCCATGGCAGCGGAATTTGGATGGTGGGATAGCGTGTTAGGCTGATCCGGTGAAGGAGTTCTTTTGTTGTCTGGCGAAGGAGTTTGGTTGTCGTTGAGATTGACTGTTGTTATATCATGAATGCTTGCTCTTCTCTTATCTTTCCCACCCGAATGCTGCCTGATAAAGTACTTTTGAGCATGGCTAGCAACTTGAGTCGGTGTTCTAGTAATCACATAATTACGGGAGATATTTCTCCAGTCCCCTTTCCCATACTTCTTTAGGCCCAAAAGAAACAACCTGTAATGAATTAATCAAAACTTGTTAAAAATTTAAGTCACTGTAAAATTCAACATTTTATTTTTTTTGTGGTTACGAAACTACAAAAGTTAACATATAAACTACATAATCACCCGCTTAGCCAAAAAATAAATAGATAATAACACAACTTAATTGTTAACTAGTATGGCAAGAGTACTGCTAGGTAGGTAGAAAAAAATTGTCTACCTAAACTAGACAAAGCTTTAGTTAGTTGTAATGTATGACAATAGTGGATATGTCCCAACCCACCAATCCAGCATCGAAGGCCCACCTTTCCATAAAGGTAAGTCAAAGCCCAAGCTTAAGATTGGAGCCAACAACCTTAAGGTTTCTCCTTCAACACCTATATCATTTCTCCCACCTCTTCTTGAATTTGCACATAGCACATTTATGTATGTATACATTCATTGAAAAGCTAGCTCCCAAATCACTCATAGATATGCTACAATTTCACATTTATGGAACAAAATTTATTAAAAGACCATGAAAATCTTAAGGCAAAACTTACTTGTGCTCTTCTTCTGTCCATGGAACACCCTTCTTCCTTTCTTGATCACAAGGCCGATTCGCCAAAGATCTCTTCCCACCAGCACCATAGAAAGGCTTAAATCCATCAAAACCATGACCATTCCCCCATTCTAATGTAAAAGCAGATGCACTATAGCCCGGAATTGGAATCAACCCTGCCTCTATACTACTAACATCATCTTCCAATTCTTTATATTGACTTATGACATCTGCCTCAGTTTTCCCAGGAACCACGGCGGCCACTTTCTGCCATCGATCCGGGGTGTCCTTATCGAATCTTGCAAGAGCATTCTCAAACAATTTGTTCTCCTCTGGAGTCCATCTAATGCTCTTGCTTTCTTCAAACAACCAGCTTGATTTCGAAAAACAAGAGGATGGTGACAAAATTTCCATTTCAAATCTCATCAAAATTGATGACGTTGAATACAGTTAGACTGTAACGCTTTAATGCAAACGCGAATTGGTTAGTTATCGTAGCAATAATAAAATTTTATGCTTTCAAGAAAAAATCTAAAATTTTAGCTATAATTGGAAATTCCCCATGGGCTAATAATTGTCTTGAAAGACATGATATTGGTGAAACAGGGGAACAACAGAGCAAAAGAGGCAGAGAGCCTAGGGTAGAAATGTGAGGAGGTGAAGATTTGAAAATGGCAATATCAATGTTATATCAAGGTAGGAATCAGAATACCTTTTTCCTATAGAAACCCAACCCCACTTGGGAATCTAAAAAGAATCCAACTTTCCAAAATCAAAGAAAATTCCCCCCATCAAAAAAAATTAAAAATGATAACACTATTACAAATTAAGTCAAGTAACAAAAATATCTCTAGCCCCAGATAAAACCCTAGAAACCCTCAACAAGATCTGAAATTTGAAACCATTTAACTTTGTTGGATTTAAAATGCGAAAAAGGGTATAAACCCAGAATCAGTAGCTACAATATGAAACAGAAAGCTTCTAAATTTGAAAATTTGAACTTTAAGAACAGCTTGTAACTCAAAAAAAGAACAAATGTTTTCCTTCAGCTTCAACTTCAACTTCTTTAATATCCCAATTAGGAAACTAGGGAGAGAGTAATTGAAGAACCTGGAGAGTGCAAGAACAACCCAAAAGCGAAAAACGGAAACCCAAGTGAATTTTTTCAAAATAGTGCTGAATTTCAAAGGACTTGGGACTTGTGAAGAAAAAATGAGGAAAGTTTTGTGCTTTCTTTCCTTTTCCTTGATATGTAAGATATGAGTGAGGAAATGATGAGAATGAAAAAAAACTAGCAAGTATTTCAAGGAATGAATCTAAAATTTTGCTAATATTTTTGAAGAGAGAGATTTACAAATCTACATAGGCAAAAAACAGAGGAGAGATAAAGGAGGGGTGAATGGTGGCTGGTTGTGATTGGTGATGATGCTACAACTAAAAAAGTTCTTTCAGACTTTCTCTCTTTCCATTATCAAAATAAGGACAGAAAAGAAAAATAATTTAATTAAAAAAAATTGTTATTATCATCATTGAAAAAGAATGACTGAAATTTAAAATTAACCCTCCAATTTGTATATCTTTTGATAAATTCACCGCTCTCTCCCTCTTCACCGCTCTTTCCCTCTCACACAGCAAAACTAGGGGGACCGGTTTTAGCGACATTGTAACCTGGATTGTACATATCAATTACATTGACTTACTCACTTTAATACGTCTTCTTCTTCCGTCCTAAAAAAAATTGTCGTTTTAGAAGAAAAAAAATTTATTTTAATTTATTTGTGGTTTATAAATTTTTTAAGAAAATAAATTATTTATTTTCGTATATCACTCCTACTTTTTTTCACTGTCCTAAAATTTTTTTCCATTATATTAATAGTTTACAACTTCCCATAAAGGGTAGTGATGAAATTTCAAATAAATTTTAATTGTTAAATGATAATATTAAATGACTTTCTTAATCCATGTGCAAAAATCTTAAACGACAAATTTTTAAGAACCAAATAGAATTCTACAACAATTCATTCCACTTTACCAAAATCAAGTCTGAAACTCTCTCTCTCTACGAACCAACTCTATTGCCGATTTATCGTGAAGACATAGCTTCACTTCTTCATAAATTCCCCCTGGAACAACATCACCGGTCCAAAATTTTCACTCCTTATCCAACTCACCCGAGCTCACCCCCTTTAGCGACGGGCTCAGCGACGGTTCGGTCATACAATCGTCGTCTATACTTTTAGCGATGGACAACATATAGCGTCAATAAAAGTATAGACGGCGGTTGTATGACCGAACCGTCACCGGGTCCGTCACTAAATGAGGGGTGAGCTCGGGCGAGTTAGATAAGGGGTGAGCTTAAGATCCAGACCGTATATATATATATATATATATATATATATATATATATATATATATATATATATATATATATATATATATATATATATATATAGTGATGAGTTTATTTATTTTTATAAATTTGCTGAAATGACATGTAGTGATGAGTTTGATTAAGTATGAGAATGAATGATATTGAGGAATATTGTAACGACCCCAAAATAGGTCCATTCCATCCAACCCATTCTGAATCGTCAAATACATGGTACGGAAAACAACTACAACTTTATTACAACAATTGTCGTGCAAAATACAACAACACATATGCTGTGAGTTTGGATACAAATAAATACCAACTGTAACACATCACAATGACACCTTACATAAAGGTATAGTCAAAAACTGTTTTAGAAATTAGAATCTTTGGGAAGTGCTCAAGGAAACCTTCGTACATGGGAGGCCAAGCTTCTAGGTTATGATAGATATCATATGACCACGGAATTATCCTTGATTGACCCAATAGACCCCAAAGAAAAACGAGAAGATTACTATCATATTCTTCCCAATGGTGAGTCTTCTCTTGACACATCATTATCTCCCTATCTTATGATGACACGAGGTTGTATGTCATTAGACATCTTGTATGATAGTGGCAAAACACCCTTCCAAGTTAAATTCACCTCACCCTCAACATCTATAGACCACCGTTCTATTTCCCTATTATTCCCCGCTTGTCTCAGCTACACTTTTACTATCTGAAAGAAATTGTGAAGCAAAAGGGTGAGCACAACTAGCTCAGTAAAGAATATCATGACTAAAGATAAATAAATTATCAATAGCCTTCAACAGTAATAAATCAGAGATTTAGAACATATGGTAGATGATAAAACTTTTCAACCATAGTTGCAGCGGAACGAGCAATCCATTAGAAGAGTCAAATAGACCATAAAATATATTATCTTCTCCATGTTAAAAGTCCATCAACAATGTTTTATCCTTGTAACATTAATCAATAATTTCTTTCCACAATCACGTGTATAACTCATAATCTAAATTCCTTTCCTCATCCAAGACAAAGTTAATTTTCATCACCTGAAACATCAAATATCATGGTTATACCAAACCACAGTTCCTGTTCACAATCATACTGATAAATTCATCTTTGCACTACGGGCCAAAGATATTCATCAACAGTTCATCTTTGCACTACTGGCCAAAGATATTCAACAACATGTCATCTTTGCACTACATGCCAAAGATATTCATCAGAAATCATTCATCTTTGCACTACAGGCCAAAGATATTCAGTTATATCATCATTTAGGACTGAGGATGATGAAAAATATTTTAAGAAAATGAATCTAGTGAAACAAAATAATAAATATTAAGGATTCGTACTTCAGCTATTCCATATCCAAAAATACATCAAAATAATCATAGATATTTTGGACGAAAAACGAAAATTTAATTTTTTTGTGAATAGTGTCGTATTCGTGAATAGTGTCGTATACATGAATAGTGCTGTATACGTGAATAGTAACTCCGACACTAAAAGATAGAAATTTCACAAAAAACATCACCATGCTTCGTGAATAGTACTAGTGAATAGTAACTCGTGAATAGTAACTCGTGAAGAGTAACTCATGAATAGTAACTCATGAATAGTAACTCATGAATAGTAATCCCGACATGAAAAAGTTCTAAATTTGATAAAAATTCAAACCAATATTTTGGCATAATGATATTGAAGAAATAATATCATTTATGAAGAAAATAATCTCCCTTACAATCCCTTAAAACCCCTTATTATCCCTTACCTCAAAAGAGCAGTACTTCTGACTAGAATAACGCTAAACGAACTTGCACCGTATAGCAATACTTGAAGTACTAAAATACTCACAAGAATACGCTCGATAATATAGAGAGAGAAATAGAGAGAAAATTTCACTTTCTGGTGTGATTTTCAATTCTAACCTAAGCACCTATTTATAGGAAAATGCTTAGAACACCAAAGTAAAAAATTTAATATAATATTAATATTTTCAAAACATATTCTTACGCACACCTAACCAGCTGATTTCAGCCATTTAACACATTCCCACAATTGAAAAAAACTTTTTTCATTTAAAAATCATTTAAAGCTCCAAAAAAAATAAAATCAATTATTCTGAAACTTCAATAATTCATAATATATAGCCCTTTTATTAGAAAATTCGAATCTCACATTTTTTATAGGAAATTCAATTCTCTACAACTTTGCAGAAGAAAGTTTTTCCAAATTCCAAACAAAAATTGACCAAAATCCACAAACGGAGGATTTTACAGGCTATAATCAAATTTCAGTCAAGAAATGGGCCCACGGACATGTTTAACATGTTTTAAACAACTTTTGCAATAAAAATACTCTTTCTCCTCATATACTCATATATCCCACATTCATTGTAAAAATATCATCATTATTATATTATAATAATATAATAAAATATTATTTTATCATAAAAGATAAAATATAAATTTTCAACAATTGTCACTTTTAAAATTTTCTCCATCTATATCCACATAAAATCAATATTTTCCTCATCATATAAATTAATAATTAATTATTCACAAATAATATTACAGAATCACAATAATGACAATCAGGCCGTTCCCATGAAAGAGGGAGCTTTCCAATAAGAATTTCTCCTTACTGGCGCGCAATTAGGTGACCAAACCTCTCCTTAGACAGAACTTTCTAGACATTACCAATAATGTTATCTAATAATATTATTCAAATAATATGAATTAATTATTTGATAATGGAAAATACTGTGCAGTGATAATTATTAAAACAACAATAATATAAAATATCAACGCATCAATTATTGAATCAAAAATAAAATATTGAACAACAATTACTGTAACAATTATTGAGTAGTGCCTTCTTACGTAAGAATCAATAATTCAAAAATACTGTGCAATACCGTGTGCTGCTGTGCAACAACGCATATTACTTTACTTTACCCACCGGATATTCCAACAGTGTTAACGGTAACAATTACGCCGTTATGTATAAAAACTTTAATTTATCGTTTTTTTCATTCGACAGTTATTCTGTTATGGGGCCCACAAAAGGCTGCGCCGTCGTATGAATATTCCCCGACAGGAAGAATATTTCACGACCAAACGAATATTCCCCGACAACAATGAGTATTTTATAACCACTTGCTTATTTTGAAAAAAAATTCATATATCACCCTTAACTTTAACTTTTTATCAATTTAACCATTTACTGAATTGTAATTATAAGAAAAATTGAATACTTTTATTTCATAAAATTCGGGGTCTTACAATCTCCCCTCCTTATGAAATTTCATCCCCGAAATTTACGTACTTGGTATTTCGAAAAGTTGAGAATATCTTGCTTTCATTTCAGATTCTATCTCCCAGGTCATCATGATTTCTCCATTGCTCATCTCCCGTGATAACTTCATTTGGGTTCCTCATTTGTTGGGAAGTCATGACAACCGCTATCCCTCGAACTACTCAGCTTTGACTTTTCTGGGGCAGCATTTGGCGTCATCACTATCGTTGGAATATACTTTTCTATAGGGCATATTCCTCCCTCAACTGCCTCGTCGTACTCCTGATTCATGATCTGAATCATCAATCTTCGATCCATATCGAATTCAGGTTGACCGCTCTGTACAGGGTAATTCAAAACTCGATGTTGGGTTCTCCCAATTGCTTTCCAAAAAGAGAAATTCATATCATCTATTTTAGCCTTCTTAGATCGGACATCTCTTTCCACAATATCCACGTGTCGTGCGGCTTTTGCATCACTTATTCTCACTCGTTCAGTTTTTCCTTCTTTCAGCTCAGATTACATCTTTATCATCTTATACTCTGCCAAAGAATGCTTCTGTTCAAGCATCACATATCGGGTAACACAAGCTTGAATTGTTGCATCCTTTTACTCCACGACTGTCTGTCGTTCTTCAGGCTGCTCTTCTAACTCATGAATACGATTTTGAAATTCTACATTTTGATCATATAATACCTCTAATAAACTCTCCTCAGGTACCTCTTCTGTCTCACTCTCAGCTGTTACCTCTGCGACTATCTTGGGTGCAACTATCAATTCTTCACTCACCATATGGATATCTCTAATTTCTTCTTCTTCTGACATCACATTATCATGGTTAGTGATTAGAGGTATCCCCACAGTTTCATTCACTCCATTGTTAGCATTCTCAGCTGCCATTCTCAAATACTGCCATAAAACAAGGGTTAATTAAGCAAATTAACATATCACATAATATCCGTATATTATGACCGACCAACAATTAAGCTTAGGTAGGACACACTAGCGAAGAATTTACTCATCTCTCCCCTCTTAGTTCTAATCCCGATCTCCACCAGAGATCATATCCCTAAGCTCTGATACAAAATGTAACGACCCCAAAATAGGTCCATTCCATCCAACCCATTTTGAGTCGCCAAATACATGGTACGGAAAACAACTACAACTTTATTACAATAATTGTCGTGCAAAATACAACAACACATATGCTGCGAGTTTGGATACAAATATATATCAACTATAACACGTCACAATGACACCTTACATAAAGGTATAGTCAAAAACTGTTTTAGAAATTAGAATCTTTGGGAAGTGCTCAAGGAAACCTTCGTACATGGGAGGCCATGCTTCTAGGTTATGATAGATATCACATGGCCACAGAATTATCCTTGGTTGACCCAATAGACCCCAAAGAAAAATGAGAAGATTACTATCATATTCTTCCCAATGGCGAGTCTTCTCTTGACACATCATTATCTCCACTATCTCTAATTTGGAATTAAACTCCAAACAAACACCAAGATTATATAGGTAGTGCTTGTAAATATACTCAGCAAGTGGATGAGCACAACCTTGTCTTATGATGACACGAGGTTGTATGTCATTAAACATCTTGTATGATAGTGGCAAAACACCCTTCCAAGTTAAATTCACCTCACCCTCAACATCTATAGACCACCGTTCTATTCCCCTGCTATTCCCCGCTTGTCCCAGCTACACTTTTATAACCTGAAAGGAATTGTGAAGCAAAAGGGTGAGCACAACTAGCTCAGTAAAGAATATCATGACTAAAGATAAATAAATTATCAATAGCCTTCAACAGTAATAAATTAGAGATTTAGAACATATGGTAGATGATAATACTTTTTAACCATAGTTACAGCGGAACGAACAATCCATTAGAAGAGTCAAATAGACCATAAAATCTATTATCTTCTCCATGTTAAAAGTCTATTAACAATGTTTTATCCATGTAACATTAATCAATAATTTCTTTCCACAATCACGTGTATAACTCATAATCTAAATTCCTTTCCTCATCCAGGACAAAGTTAATTTTCATCACTTGAACCATCAAAGATCACAGTTATACAAAATCACAGTTCCTGTTCATAATCATACTGATAAATTCATCTTTGCACTACGGGCCAAAGATATTCATCAACAGTTCATCTTTGCACTACTGGTCAAAGATATTCAACAACATGTCATCTTTGCACTACATGCCAAAGATATTCATCAGAAATCATTCATCTTTGCACTACAGGCCAAAGATATTCAGTTATATCATTATTTAGGACTGAGGATGATGAAAAATATTTTAAGAAAACGAATCCAGTGAAACAAAATAATAAATATTAAGGATTCGTACTTCATCTTTGCATTACAGGCCAAATATATTCAGTTATATCATCATTGTGGCCTGTAGTGCATAGATGAACTTGGTATGATTATGACCAGGGATTATTCGTTATAATCATAACCATAATGTTACAAATGATATAGAAAAAGTCCTCATTGGCCGTAGTGCATTGATGGACAGTTATTGGTATGATTATGACTATGGATTCTCTTTGGCCGTAGTGCAAAGATGAATTGTTTTATGGCATGATCAGGACCGTTGATGAAAACATGATTATCTTTAGCCGTAGTGCATGGATAATTCGTGGTCATGATACTAAATAATATCCTTGGCCGTAGTGCAGGGGTGATTCGATGATGTGGATTATTTATTAAGCTGAGTCCCAGCGATAAAAGTGATGAAAAACCTTTTAAATCATAGAAGATAGTAGATTTTATTCCCTACTTGACTATTCTAATGGATTGCTTGTTCCGCTGCAGTTAAACTTGATAGTTATTATATTTTATCAATTTAACACTGTTGAAGGCTAACGATAAATTATTCTGCATTATGTTAGTCATAATATTTCTTACTGGGCTAGTTGAGCTCACCCTTTCTTTCACTGTTCTCTTCAGGAAATGAGAACGTAGCTGGGACTAGTCAGGAAACAGAGTGATGATCCTAGATGGTGCATTAGTAGTCCTCACTATTCTGTGAAATAGTGTGATAATAATTATAATGAGGACTCCTTTTGAGTTTGTATACTCTCTAGTAGACAATATTTGTATTCAACCTCACAGTTTATGTTTTGTCATATTGTACACGACAGTTGTATTATTAAGTTATATTTTAATTCTTTACCATGTATCTGGCGACTCAAAGATGGGTGATATATACCTAATTTTGGGGGTGTCATAGTTGGTATCAAAGCTTAGAGATATGATCCCTGGTTGAGATGTGGGACAAGAACTAGGAGGGGAGAGACTGGGAATTCCTTTGCTAGTATGACCTACCTAAGCTTATTTGATATTTAATTGGTCGGTCAGAGTATAGAGATAATATGTGAAATGTTAATTAACCCTTGTTTTGTGGCAGTATTTAAAAATGGCATCTGAAAATGTTGAGATAAGCAATGGAGCACATGAGACTGTTGATTCTCCACAGATCAATAATTAGGACAATGTGCAACAGGTGGTGATAATCCTCCTGTAAACAACAACACTGATCAATTGACGAACGACGGTACGTTTAGGAGCTTTTTAGAATTGATGCAACATCAAGCGAAGGCGGCTCCTGCTCATAATGCAGGAGGAAACAATGGCAACCCACAGTTGGTCACCGATAAGCAATTCAAGGAGCTGGGACCACCAGAGTTTTTAGAAAAGCCAGAACCACTTAAGGCGGAGACGTGGTTAAAGCAGATCACCAATATATTTGATGTCTTGGGATGCTCCGAGGAGCAAAAGGTTCTTTTTACCACCTTTATGTTGCGTGAAGAGGCAGATCACTGGTGGGAATCTGTAAAACGTACCCAGCCTGACGCACTCAAGATATCTTGGGAGAAGTTACAAGAGCTGTTCAATGACAAGTACTTTTCCGAAAGCATTCGTCACATGAAGGAGGTGGAATTTATCAAGTTGGAGCAAAACAACATGACCGTGTCGCAGTACGAAGCCAAGTTTGCCGACTTGTCCTGATTTGCGTCCTAGTTGGTTGATAATGAAGAGAGAATGACGCGGATGTTTTTAAGAGGTTTGAAGCTGGAGATACGTCAATATCTTATCTCTCATAAACTGTGTTTGTATTCAGATGTTGTTAATAGGGCTCAGTTATTGGAGCGCGATAATGAGTCAACCAAACCAAAAGAGAGCAGCCGGCAAAATGATAATACCGGTGATAGAAGTCATCAAAGCGGTGACAGTAAGCATAGAGGGAATCAACATGTCAGAAATGGTAACCACTTTGGTGGTAATCATGGCCAAAATAATAAGAATGGACATTTCAAGAAGAGAAGGTTCAACAATGATGTAAAGACGTCGGCACCAGCACCCGTTTCAAAGGAAGAAGAACGACCACCGGTCATATGTTTCAAATGCAGATAGGAGGGACACATCCGTCCAAACTGTACGTAGCAAAAGCCAAAGGATGTCCTAGACAAGCCAAAGCCAGTAGTTTAAGATAGAGCATTTTTTTTCGTGACGAGGAACCTGAATAAAATTATCACGGGTATGTTAGTCATAAACTCTTGGGAAGTCTATACCATGTTAAAAACTGGTTCTACTTACTCTTTTATTTCACCTAGTCATGTTCAATGTTTGAAGTTAACTCCGGAGAAGTCAGACTTTGATATATCTGTTAGGAGAAACCTTTGTTACCTCCACTATTTATAAATCTTGTTCAAATCAACACTTTCACATTACTTGTCGATCGTATTTATTTAAAAATACTTGCCTTTGATGTGATTTTAGGAATCGATTGGTTAACTACTCATCATGCTTTTTGTAAGATTGTTAGCTTTCATACTCCTAACCAACCTGTTATGCGAATTCAAGCAACCAAACCACTAAAGTCAATCATTGTCATATCAAGCCATAAGTAAAGAGCCCTGGTCCTTTCATTGTTGACTTCCTTGAGTGGAATGCACCGAAGCCAGACTTTCTATAGGCGACGTCGTGAATGACGATGGTAAGTTGATAAGTATCAATGTGACGTACTATCCAAGTCTTTGATGAGGGTCACAACTTTGAATGATATTTCTATTGTTAATAAATTTCCTGACGTATTCTTGAAGTCTTCTTAGCCTACCCCTAGAGCGTGAAATCGAATTTTGTATTGACCCCAGTACAAAACCCATTTCTTAAACCCTCAAATATTTCTTCAACTAAAATGAACGTATCATATGCCAAAGACGTTGGCTCAAGCTGTTGAAGATTACGATCGTACCATTCAATATCCATCGTGGAAGAGCGAACGTGGTAGCTGACGTGTTGAGTAGAAGATCGTATGCGTTTATGAGTACGATGTTGTTAACACAAAGGCTCATTTCATATAACTTATAAATGATGAAGATAGAGTTAAAAACTCTAGGGAACCACATGAAGATAACGAATATACGAGTAGAATCAACTTTAATTGATAAAGTTAAAGCCGTGTAAGCTACAGATCCAGAGCTGATGAATACTAAGAGGAAGGTTCAAGAGGGCGTTATTTTAAAAGCAAGAGTTGCTGAAGAGAGGAAATCTCAACCCTCGATTTAATTGGCCCATTTGAAATCCTCGATGAAGTAAGAACTATGGCTTATAGACTTGTTTTACCGCCAAATATGTCGCGTGTTCATAACTTTTTTAACGTATCGATGTTACGTAAATATGTGGATGACCCGAACCACATTATTAATTTAGAACCAGACGAGATAGCAGAAGATTTAACGTATGAGGAGATACGTGTTAATATCTTGGATAAGAAGGATCATATTCGACGCTCAAAGGTTATACCTCAAGAATTAGAATCTGAAATGAAGTCAAGATATCCTCACCTCTTCGGCATACCAGGTACGTACGTAAATTTCGAGGGCAAAATTTCATAAGGAGGGGAGATTATGATACCACAGATTTTATAAATAAAGATTTAATTTTTTCAAAATATTTTTTTAAATATTATGGTGTGGATTTGATGTAATGTTATAGTTGTGGGTAGTATTTATAAATTTTGCAAAGTAAGCAAGTGGTTATATAATATTCGATTGGTCGAGAAATATTCTTTTTGTCGGAGAATATCCGTACGACGGTACAATCATTGGTGGACCCCGCAAAGGAATTATTGTCGGATTGAGAAAATGATAAAAATACTTTATGAAAATAATGGCGGAAGTTTTACCGTTAACTGTTGAAACACCCGGTGTTAAAAGTACAGTAATACGCGTGGTTGCATAGTAGCACACGATATTAATTATTGATGCTTACGTGATAAGTTACTCAGTTTTTTTTATTGGTATTATTAATGTAATAAAACAGAATACTTTTATAAAGTTATTCTATAAATAGAATATATTATATTCTATTATGCATAGTGTTGCATAATGTCTGCATAGTGTTTTGCATAGTAAAATATTTTTATATAAAACAGAATACTTTTATAAAGTTATTCTATAAATAGAATATATTATATTTTATTATGCATAGTGCCTGCATAGTATTTTGCATAGAAAAATCTTTTTATATAAAATAGAATACTTTTATAAAGTTATCTGTTTTATTAGACAATAATTAGAATATATTATATTTTATTATGCATAGTGTTTGCATAGTAAAATATTTTATAAAGTTATTCATTTTATTAGATTATAAATAGAATATATTATATTATATTTAAAAGATTTTGCTTTAAATATGGACCGTCAGATTAAAGTAAATCAATCTGGACCGTTCATGAGTTAGTTACCATGCAGTCCATTTTTTTATAAATAGAAGCTCATTCATTCATTATTTCGTACGAATTCACTGAAACTCTAGAGAGAGAAACTATAGAGAGTGAGAAGAAAAGTGTTCTGCTACTTCACTACTTTTATATCCAATACTCTTCTTTCTAAGGTAGGGAATATAATTTGTTGTACTCGTAAGGGGTGTTATTCTTTTGTATTCATGAAGAGAACTTATGTTATTACATTCTTTATTATTCTGTTGGAATAACTTGTATACGCGGGCTACCCTATACTTGGTGACATTCTTCTATTATTCCGTCTTTACTATTTTGTTGGAATATCCTGTCTGTGCGTTTACGCCGGACCTGATTCCATCTTTATTATTCTGTTAGAATATCCTGTTTGTGCATTTTACGTCGGACCTGGTTTCGTCTTTATTATTATTCTGTTGGAATATCCTATCTGTGCGTTTTACATCGGACCTTATTCCATCCTTATTAGTATTCCGTTGGAATAACATGTCTATGCGAAGTACCGCATGCATAGTGATTTCCTTTATTATTCCATTCTTTATTATTCTGTTGGAACATCCTGTCGGTCAGAATTTCGCCTGACCTGGTTCCGTTATTTAGTATTCTGTTGGAATAACTTGTCTATGCGAAGTACCGCATGCATGGTGATTTCTTTTGTTATTCCATTCTTTATTATACTTAGTTGGTTAAAGTTTTGACTTCTATACTCCATGAAATTAGTGGAATATCCTTGATATTTGCGCTTCATCCAGTATCTTTTCATGGAAATATTCTTCTGAGCATTCTTGAATTTTACTCTACAAAGCAATATCATGTTGACAATTTGGACATTATTAGTTCCTGGATAGGCTTTTCTGAGTACTCAACACAAGAAGAAGAGAACAGGCTTGAAGCGCTTATCGCCGACTTTATTGAGAGAAATGAGGTTCGGATGGCAAGCCAAGAAGCCGCATTGCACAGTCTTGAGAATCAATTGGGGCAACTCGTCAATGCCATCACAAATCCTCCGAAATGCCATCTACAGGTTATAATTGATCTCGACAATGAAGCATTTGAGTATGGCACGATGGATACACAAGGAAAATGCAATGAGTCTCACACAGTTGTTGAGGGAGATGTCATATTACAGACTGGCCAACCGGTGGAGTTTGAAGTTGGAGACACGAGGATAAATAGTGGTTGTATAGTCCATACTGATCTTCAATTTGAAATCACGCTCCCGATTGTGGAAATCTGTGAGGGCCTAATAGCTCACAAAGAACATTTTCAAATTAATGAACAAGGGGAATTAGTGGATAATTCCAGTGGTGAAAGATTCTTTGTGCCGAAGGATGAAGAAAGCATGAATGACCAATCATCCATGTCTGCCAAGAATCTAAAGGAATTGACGAATAGGCGGCATGAAAAGGCCATCTTCACTTATGAGCCGGATTGAACAGCGTCGGTATAGTCAAGCCGACGACTTTAAAACAGGCGCTTGGTGGGGGAGGCACCCCCATCTTGGTATAAACTTTATATTTTTTCCTGTAATTGAATCTAGTTTACTTTGTAGTTAGTTATTATATTGTATGTAATAATTTTTTTTTGCTTCAAGTGTTTTTCTGGTATATTGATCTTGGCATGTGCAGATAGCAGTTAAATTTTTTTATAGAAATGGCTTCTCGCGCCGCGGCGCCACTATATACACTGGCTCTCATGCCGCCGCGCTGTCTTAGCACCCCAGCGTCATACTTTGCGCTGCAGCGCCATTGCTAATTTGCCCAACCTCTCTCATCCGCGCCGCAGCGCCGGGTAACAAAGACTCACTCGCGCTGCGGCGCCAAAGTCAGCATCACCTCTTGTTAACTCGTGCCGCAGCGCCGAGTAACAAAGGGCATCCCGCGCCGCGATGCCGGCAACAAGATTTTGACTCTTAAGTACAGTTTTTAGCCAGCCGTGTGTGCCATACCTCTCATTCCTCTCGACATATTAAGCAGCCAGCCACCTACACACGCCAACAGTTTTCTAAACCCCAAGAGGCCTTGCCAGTTGATCGCATCACAAACGAGAGTCTTCAACAAAGTGAAATCCTTCAACCAACCGAGTGCCATCAATTGCCTGTCAGAGCGTGCTTTATCCCAAGACTATTCTAACCTATAGTTTGGAATTTAAAGGTAAAGTGGGCCGATTCTCAGAATTTAGTTTTTTCTTCTATGATTCCCTTGTGTGGGATTGGTTCTATCTGTTATTTGGTGTGAATTCCTCTGCTGGAATTCTGGATTGAGCCTTTACAAATAAAGGTTGCCAAAGTTTGATTTGAAGAACGCACACAAGGTGTTCGAGGAATTGCCTGAGAGAAAAGTTGACTGATTTGGGGTTGATTTGGCATTGCTATTGCACCGGAATTATTTAGCCTAAGTTTGGGGGACATGTGGCACTGCTTAAGGACTGCTTTTGAATCAAACCAACTAAAATTCTGACATGGCACAAAAGAGACAAAGACTGAGTATGGGAGGATCATCGTCCGCGGCACCACCAGCGGCATGGGATAGAGCGAAATTTGTGAGCGAGGAGGCCTAAAAAAGATATAAAATCTCTTTTTCCATGCGAAACTTGATTCCCGAGCGGGGTTTGAGGCCAAGAAAAAATGATGGCGAGTTGGTGACCATGATCTCAGGACGTCAGTGGATCCACTTCACGAGGTCTCCCGAATCGGCTATTGTATCTGTTGTTCGGGAGTTTTAAGCCAATGCTAGTGCCAAAGGTCTGACGGTTGTCCAAGTCAGGGGAAAGTAGTGGATTTTGGAAGCCTAGCGATTAACGAACTGTTTCCTACGCCCAACTATAAGGGCAAGGACTATATGGAGCTGGGGCTCCGCATCTATGATTTAGAGGATATTATCAAGAGGCTCTGTAAGCCCGGGACTTCATGGAAACAGAACAACTACACGGGGGAAAAGACCAGTTTCCCATCTTCAACTATCAGTCGCTATGAGAAGGCGTGGTTTAGCTTCATCTGTGCTAATATGATTTCGACCCGTCACCCGAGCGATGTGACGAAGGATAGAACGATCTTGTTATTTGCTATTGTCACGGGCATGAAAGTGGACACCGGGGTCCTCATACACGACTCCATCATAAAAGCGATCAAGAGCACAGTTGTTTCGGGACTCCCTCATCCATCCATGATCACCTGGCTATGCAAGAGGGCAGGTATCCAGTGGGGGCCTGAAGAAATAACTCTGCCACCCATGTCAGTCATTGACCATCAGACGATCTCACGCTTTGTTGTGTGGGATGGGGCAGAGTCGAATAGCAGATGTGAAGGCTACGGACCTCCTACAGCGCCACCTCCTACAGTAGAGCCAGAGCAGGCATAGACTTCAGATTCCGGCCCAGCTGGACAGGGCCTATGGACTGACATTATGGCGTCCCTCACTCTGCTGCACAAAAAATAGGATGTCGAGGCGCAGAGACAGTGGAGGCTCATAGCTGCAGTGGCTTAGAGGAAGGAGATAGCGATGCAGTACCAGACTGAGTTGGTAAACACTATGCAGTGCATCTACACCATGTACAGTGGCGAGAATGATGATTTCATGCCATTCTATTTCCCAGAGCCTCCAGTTTTCCCACACTACCCTCCCCCATCACCACCCACCGAGGCTGACGAGGACGAGACTGCGGCTGAGTGAGCGAACTTCAGGGAATCCCTCTTGTATCGATTGCTTTATGTTTAGCAATGAGGGCATTGCTCATCTCAAGTTTGGGGGTGTTTTTATCTATTATCTGTTTTACTTCTCTTCTACCATGATATGATTGCATACTTTAGACTTTATTATGTTTTTATCATCAGTATTGTGGTGCAGTCATTTTGAACTGCGGGATTATGTTTGTATTTCTATTATTATGCCATGAACTATTTTGGTTTTTATTTTATTAATGATTTGATTATTATCAGCATGATTTTGGTTTATGACCATCTTTTTGGGGCTTTTACAGATTTGATGCTTGTGCCATGTAAATGGCCTTTTTACCCTATTTTGAGCTGCTATTTAGCAAGGGTTATAGTTATCATTAATTTTTGATTGTGGCTGATGACAAGCGTCAAGTATTTATGCCTATCTCTTAGAGTCGTGTCAAGCATGCATGAGCTAGGGGTTGTTCAATTGATAAGTTTAGACTGTTATTGATCCGTCGTCCTTAGCAAGCACCGACCAACTGTGTTAACTCGTTATTTTTCGAATTTAGTTTGGTTGTTTATTGCTTTGAGAGTTTGTTCACTTCTATAAACTTTCATTTTTACAAGGTAATAAAAGACTTAGATGTTTATACAGTTTTGGATCTTGGTTTCTGGTAAGTTGTCATAGATAAAAAAAATGAATGAAACGAAATAAGAATAAAAAAGAAGAGTTATATCGAAAGTTTTGCGATGGGTCGAGATGGAGCGTAAAACGCACTCGCCCATAAACGCAGGACCGATATCGAGATGGAGCATAAAATGCAGTCGCTTAATAAAGTTCATTTTTGTTGTAAAATCTCAATGGCCTATGTTGATTACGTGGCCTTTACTGTTCGAGTTATTAGATTCATAGGGGTGTTCTACACCTAGTGCCCTAAAGTCGTCTGGCTTGGGAGTCACTGATCAAAAGCTCATTCATGGGTAGTTCTGAATAGCCTAAGGTAATTAAGTACTGTCCGAGTCAGATTTTACTATCGTCATGCTAGAGTCTTTTGATCTTTTCCTGCATTTGCGTCTTATTCTTAATGCTTGTTAAATGTTTAAGTTGCGAAGTTTGCTTATTGATTTTAGCAATCGACTGTGCGAGCTTATTTGAGTTATGATTAGTTAGTACGTTTGGTCTCCACACACACACATATAGAGTGGATCGAATACAGTCTTATGCGTGAAATTGAATGAACCCTTATTCATCTATGTGTTTGCCCTATCCTCTGGAGTGGCTATGATCGAGCTTTGAAGACATGATAGTAATTTACTGTTTTAGTTTTTGTTTGCATTGTTTTATTAGTAGTGTTGTCTTAGTTAGTTTGCTCGAGGACAAGCAAGGCTTAAGTTTGGGGGAATTTGATGAGTGAGATTTATACCCGCGAATCGGATACTTTATGACTTAAATAGTTGTCTGTTCTCGTAGAGTTTATATGTTTTTATATGATTATAGTGTTGTTGTGCTTAATTGATATATTGCAGGGCTTATCAGGTATTTTCTAGCATTCAAGGGCAAAAAAAGGGCATTTTATGTATAGCCGCACTGCGGCGCCAATGCCAAGCATATTGGTCGCGCCGCAGCTCCACTACCTGGCCCTTGCTGACATCATCTTCGCGCCGTGGCACCACTGTTCCTTCTTGGGCTCGCGTTGTAGCGCGAACTCCAGTTCCTTGTTGCCACGTGGTGCTGAAGCACCACCCTTAAGTCTATTGGCTGTGCCGCAACGCGACCTCCGGTGCACAGATAGAGAAAGGCTTGTTTTAACCTAGAAAAGAGAGGCAAGCATATATATCAGAGAACCCAGCCTCTGCAATTGATCTCTCTCACTACAAAAAAACATAGAATAGCTTAGCTTAGGAAATTTCTCTTCCTCTCTTAGATAAATGTTTGTAAATATAGTTAGCTTAGATTACGGAGAAGTTTTGGTATTTCCTTAGAGCATCAAGTGCAATGAGCTACACGGACTGGATAGCTTGATTTGAGCAGAATGCTTAGAGATTGAAGGGCCTTGACAGAGTTTCTTCTTATCTATTTATTTTCTTTGATTTTGTAATCCATAAATGTTGTCTTTATTGCTACTTGTATTTTGTTCAATGGCTATGAACTGAATATTTGCTCAAAGGTTATAATGGAACCATTTGTTATTTAAATTGACTGTCTTATCTCTTTGCTTGGCACCATATGATTTGGTTCGATATATTTATTCTTAATGATTCTCACTAAGATATTAGTGATGATTTTGGTAATTTACATAATATCGACAGAAGAATTGTAGATTTACACCTAAATATATTGGCACGTGATTGTGGGTTTCGACTGCATAAGTTGTGCGTAGAATAGACATATCTCTGTGCACCACGTGCGACCTAATTGAGAACCTTTGCTTAAATCCTTGTTATGAATGATTCGCATAGACATATATAGGATTGCATCTAGCTTGGACGTTCCTTTCTGTTCTATTCCCTTTTGGGTAGATCTGGAGATGATATGTTTATGCATACCTCGATAGAGGTGTATAGGCTCCTATTAGTTCTCGGTCGATAAATTGTCGCGACCATTAAGACCAAAGAGAGAAGGGTAGCTAGTTTGATGAAACATAACATGCCAGGTGTTCGACAGAATGCCTGTGTGGGGGTGAAGTTGTGACCTTAGCTTGTATTTCCTTAGATTACCATTCGTTATCCATTTACTTGCTTTGTTAATTAGTTAACTAGATAAATCACACTTCCACTTACTGTTGTTCGAATAAGACTTTAGCGATACATAGTCGGTATTTGGTAAATATTAGTCATAGTTCCTCGTGGGTACGACACTCTCATTATCACTGTATTACTTATGGACAACGTTTACTTGTGCGTGTTTATCAATTGCTAAATCAACCAACAAATATCCTGTCTGTGTGTTTACGTCGGACCTGGTTCCATTATTTAATATTATGTCAGAATATCCTGTCTGTGCGTTTACGCAGGTCCTGGTTCCATTATTTATTAATCTGTTGGGAATAACCTGTCTGTGCAGTCTATCGCACGCATGGTGAATCCTTCTGTTATTCCATTCTTTATTATTCTGTTGGAATAGCCTGTCTATGTGGATTACCACATGCATGGTGAATGATCATTCGTATTCATTCCTTATTAAATTGTGGAAATGATCTGTCTATGTGAATTACCGCATGGCGGGCAAATATCCATTTGCATTTTCATATATTTTATTATACTCAGTTGGTTAAAGCTTTGACTTCTATACTCCATGAAATTAGTGGAATATCCTAGATATTTACGCTTCATCCAATATCTTTTCATAGAAATATTCTTCTGAGCATTCTTGAATTTTACTCTACAAAGCAATATCATGTTGACAAATTGGACGTTATTGGTTCCTGGATAAATTAATTTATAAATCTTTAAAATTTATTCTTGAACTTGTTTTATTGAATTATTATGTCATTGTCATCATCCTCATGCTTATATTGTGATGAAAGTCATCTTTGGCTTACGTGCATAGATGGACTTGGTATGATTATGACCAGGGATTATTCGGTATAATCATGACCGTAATGTGACGAATGATGTGGTAAAAGTCCTCATTGGCCTGTACTTCATTGGTGGACAGTTGTTGGTATGATTATGACCAGGGATTATTCGGTATAGTCATGACCATTGATGATTACATGAATATCATTGACCGTGGAGCAAGGATGATTCGATTTTATTTATCAAGCTGAGTCTCAGCGATAAAGTTGATGAAAAACGTTTTAAATCATAGAAGATAGTAGATTTTATACCTTACTTGACTCTTCTAATGGAATGCTTGATCCGCTGCAGTTAAACTTGTTGTCTATTATATTCTTTCAGTTTAACATTATCGAAGGCTAATGATAATTTATTTTGCATTATCTTAGTCATAATATTTCTTACTAGGCTAGTTGAGCTCACCCTTTCTTTCACTGTTTTCTTCAGGAAATGAGAACGTAGCTGGGACTAGTCGGGGAACAGAGTGATGGTCCTAGATGGTGCATTTATAGTCCTCATTATTATGTGAAATAGTGTGATAATAAATGTAATGAGGACTCCATTGAGTGTGAATATTGTCTAGATGACAATATTCCTATTAAAACTCTCAGTTTATGTATTGTCGTATATTACACGACGGTTGTATAATTAAGTTTGTATTTGTATTCAGTACCTTGTATTTGGCGACCCAAGATGGGTGATGTATACTTGTTTTGGGGGTGTCACAGTTGGTATCAAAGCTTAGGGATATGATCCCTGACTGAGATGTGAGACACAGACTAGGAGGGTAGAGACGGGGAATTCCTTCTCTAGTATGACCTACCTAAGTTTATTTGGTATTTAATTGGCCAGTCAGAGTATAGGGATAATATGTGATATGTTAATTAACCCTTGTTTTGTGACAGTGTTTGAAAATGGCATATGAAAATGCTGAGATAAGCAATGAAACACATGAGACCGTTGAGATAGCTCAACCAAAAGGTAACGACCAACAACACAATAATAATCATACCGGCGGCAACGGCCATCGCAACAATGATAACCACCGTGGGAGAAATTATCATGCCAAGAATGGTAACCACTTCGGTGGTAGTCATGGCCAAGATAATAGAAGTGGAAATTTCAAGAAGAGAAGGTCATTTAGCTCGATTTTATCATATAGTGAAGTCAAGTCTAGCTGGGATGGTGGAACCAAAGGCAGATACGGACAAAACAAAGTCGGTGGTTTCAGGGAGAGCATTTTTTGTGACTTCTCAAAAAGCGAGTAACCCAAACGAAGTTAGCATATGTTAGTTAATTATAAATTCTTACGAAGTCTATACCTTATTAGATACCAATTCTACCCACTCTTTTATCTCTCTTGCTTGCGCTCAACATTTAAATTTAACTCCAGAGAAGTTAGACTTTGACTTATCTATTGAAGCTTAGTTAGGAGAAACCTTCATTACATGTGCTATCCAAGTCTTGGATGAGAGTCACAGTTTTAAATGATACTTCTATTGTTAATAAATTTCCTGACGTATTCTTGAAGACTTCTTAGCTTACCCCTAGAGCGTGAAATTGAATTTGTATTTACCCCAGTACAAAACCCATTTCTTAAACCCTCAAATATTTCTTTAACTAAAATGAACGTAACATGCGCCAAAGATATTAACTCAAGCTGTTGAAGATTATGATCGTACCATTCAATACCATCATGGAAAAGTGAACGTGGTAGCTGACGCATTGAGTACAATTTCGTATGCGTTTACGAGTGCAAATATACGAACCCACGTGAATATAACGAATACACGATTAGAATCGACTTTAATCGATAAAGTTAAAGTTGCTCAAGCTACATACTCAGAGCTGATGAATGTGAAGAAGAAGGTTCAAGAAGGCGTTATTCTAGAAGCAAGAATCGATGAAGAGAGGAAATCTCAACCCTCGATTTTATCGGCCCATTTGAAATCCTTGATCGAGTAGGAACTGTGGCCTATAGACTCGTTTATCGCCAAGTATGTTGCGTGTTTAGAATGTTTTTTTACGTATCGATGTTACATAAATATGTGGAAGATTAGAACCATATTATTAAATTAGAACTAAACGATATAACAGAAGATTTAACGTATGAGGAGATACGTGTTAAAATCTTGTATAAGAAGGATTATATTCGACACTCAAAGGTTATACCTCAAGAGTTAAAATCTGAAATGAAGTCAAAGTATCCTCATCTCTTCGGCATACCAGGTACGTACGTAAATTTTGAGGGTGAAATTTCATAAGGAGGGGAGATTGTGAGACCCCAAATTTTATGAATAAAGATTTAAATTTCTCGAAATATTTTTTTAAATATTATGGTGTGGATTTGATATAATGTTATAGTTGTGGGTAATATTTATAAATTTTACAAAGTATGTAAGTTGTTATATAATATTCGATTGCTCGGGGAATATTCTTTTTGTCGGGGAATATCCGTACGACGGTACAATCATTGGTGGACCCCACAACAGAATTATTGTCGAATTGAGAAAACGACAAAAATATTTTTATAAAAATAACAGCGAAAGTATTACCATTAAAACTGTTGAACTACCCTGTAGTAAAAGTACAGTAATACGCGTGGTTGCATAATAACACACCGTATTGATTATTGATGCTTACGTGAGAAGTCACTCAGTTATACTCAATTATTGCTATAGTAATTGCTGCATCAAATCTCTCATATTATTGATTCAATTATTGTCACAGTATCATCTGTATAATATGTTATATTATTAAATCAATAATTGAGACGGTAAAGTTATTCATATTATTATTTCCAATATTGACAATGTCTGGAAGTTCAGTCAAGGAGAGGTTTGGTCACCTAATTGCGCGCCAATATGGAGAAATCCTTATTGGAAAGCCCCCTCTTTCTTGGGAACGATCTGATTGTTAAATATTGTGAGTTATAATATTAATGATGAATAAGTTCGTGTTGATTAGAGATGAATTTTATAGTTCCATTGTGTTGGGATTATTTGTGTTAGTGGAAATCGACATTTGTTTCGATAATAATTGATGTCTGGAGGTTATATTGTTCAATCGGGTATTCGGGGCACTTTTCGTGTCGGAGTTACTATTCACGAGTTACTATTCACAAGTTACTATTCACAGGGTACTATTCACCCGTAAAATATATTTTTTTCGGTCCAAATCATTTTTGGGTACAATATTATTCCATGTGGAGATGTGCTAATTTTTTAGACCGTTGGTTGAAATTATAATAGTAAATTAATATGGATCGTTGATTTAAAGTTTTAATAGTAACTTGTCCCTTCAGTTTTTCAAGAGTTATTTGCCCCTTCGGTGTTTCAAGAGTTATTTGCCCCTTCGGTGTTTCAAGAGTTAATTGTCCCTTCGCAAATAGTAGTTGTCTCTTCAATATTACCAAGAGTCATTTTGACCCTTCGTTAAGACCAAGAGCCACTTTCAGTTCTTCTATAAATAGAAGCTCATTCCTTTATTATTTCTTACGAATTTACTAAAACTCTAGAGAGAGAAACTATAGAGAGAAAGAAGAAAAGTATTTTGCTACTTCATTTTTCCAATATCCAGTTTCTTCTAAGGTAAGAGATATTATTTGTTGTACTCGTAAGGGATATTATTTGTTGTACTCGTAAGGGGTATTATTACTTTCTTATTTATGAAGAGAACTTCTGTTATTCCATTCTTTATTATAATGTTGGAATAACCTATTTCTGCGAATTACCACATACATGGTGAAATTCTTCTGTTATTCCATTCTTATTATTCTGTTGGAATAACCTGTATATGCGAAGTATAGCATACATGGTGAAATTCTTCTGTTATTCCATTCTTATTATTCTGTTGGAATAACCTATTTATGCGAAGTACCGCATACATGATGAAACTCTTCTAATATTCCGTTCTTTATTATTCTGTCAGAATATCCTGTCTGTGCGTTTACGCCGGACCTGGTTCCATTATTTATTATTCTGTCAGAATATCCTGTCTGTGTGTTTACGTCGGACCTGGTTCCATTATTTATTATTCTGTTGGAATATCCTGTCTGTGCGTTTACGCCGGACCTGGTTCCATTATTTATTATTTTGTTGGTAATATCCTGTCTGTTCAGTCTATCGCACGCATGGTGAATCCTTTTGTTATTCCATTCTTTATTATTCTGTTGGAATAACCTGTCTATGTGGATTACCACATGCATGGTGAATGATCCTTCGTATTCATTCCTTATTAAATTATGGAAATGATATGTCTACGTGGATTACCTCATGTAGATTTTATACCTTACTTGACTCTTCTAATGGATTGCTTGATCCGCTATAATTAAACTTGTTGTCTAATATATTCTATAAGTGTAACATTGTTGAAGGCTAATGATAATTTATTCTGCATTATCTTAGTCATAATATTTCTTACTAGGCTAGTTGAGCTCACCCTTTCTTTCACTGTTCTCTTCAGGAAATGAGAACGCAGTTGGGACTAGTCGGGGAATAGAGTGATGTTCCTAGATGGTGAATTAGTAGTCCTCACTATTATGTGAAATAGTGTGATAATTAATGTAATAAGGACTCCATTGAGTGTGGATATTTTCTAGATGACAATATTCCTAATAAAACTCCCAGTTTATGTATTGTCGTATATTACACGACGGTTGTATAATTAAGTTTGTATTTGTATTCATTACCTTTTATCTGGCAACCCAAGATGGGTGATGTATACCTGTTTTGGGGGTGTCACAGTTGGTATCAAAGCTTAGGGATATTATCCCTGGCTGAGATATGAGACAAAGACTAGGAGGGGAAAAACGGGGAATTCCTTTGCTAGTATGACCTACCTAAGTTTATTTGGTATTTAATTGGTCGGTCAGAGTATAGGGATAATACGTGATATGTTAATTAACCCTTATTTTGTGACAGTGTTTGAAAATGGCATCTAAAAATGCTGAGATAAGCAATGAATCACATGAGACCATTGAGTTAGATCAACCAAAAGGTAACGACCAACAACACAATAATAATCATACCGGTGGCAACGACCATCGGAACAATGATAACCATCGTGGGAGACATGCCAATAATGGTAACAACTTTGGTGGTAGTCATGGCCAAGATAATAGAAGTGGAAATTTCAAGAAGAGAAGGTCATTTAGCTCGATCTTGTCGTATAGTGAAGTCTAGTCTAGCTGGGACGGTGGCACCAAAGGCGGATACGAACAAAACAAAGTCGGTGGTTTCAGGGAGAGCGTTTTTCGTGACTTCTCAAAAAGCGAGTAACTTGGACGAAGTTAGCACGAGTTAGTTAATTATTAATTCTTGCAAAGTCTATACCTTATTAGATACCGATTCTACCCACTCTTTTATCTCTCTTGTTTGCACTCAACATTTAAATTTAACTCCGGAGAAGTTAGACTTTGACTTATCTGTTGAAGCTTCGTTAGGAGAAACCTTCATTACATGTGCTATCCAAGTCTTGGATAAGAGTCACAGTTTTGAATGATATTTCTATTGTTAATAAATTTCCTGACGTATTCTTGAAAACTTCTTAGTCTACCCCTAGAGCGTGAAATTGAATTTTGTATTGACCCCAGTACAAAACTCATTTCTTAAACCCTCAAATATTTCTTCAACTAAAATGAACGTAATATGCGCCAAAGACGTTTACTCGAGCTGTTGAAGATTATGATCGTACCATTCAATACCATCATGGAAAAGTGAACGTGGTAGCTGACGCATTGAGTAAAATTTCGTATGCATTTACGAGTACGAATATACGAACCCACGTGAAGATAACGAATACACGATTAGAATCGACTTTAATCGATAAAGTTAAAGCTGCTCAAGCTACATTGTAATACCCGATTTAAAAAAAATAAAAATAAAAATAAAAGATAATAAAATAATATAATTAGATAATAGAAATGTAACTAATAATTATTTATACATATCTAAAACCTATAAGGATAAGAAAAGTCATTAAAGTTTAACAAATTCTTAATTTTAAAAAGGACTCTTTTACCTAGTAACCTATTTTGCAAAGGATTTACATATATTTAAACAATTAGAGAGAGAAGAACGTAAAAATTTATTTGGCTTTGGAGTACAACAGAACAGTGAAGAAGAAAAGAAGAAAATTCAAAAAGGTAAAACTTAAACCTTTTATTATTATTATTATTATGAGATGATATTTGCCTTATATATATGGTTAATTTTGTAATAAAATTTTATAATAATTAACTACGAATTTATTTAAAACTTAATATCAATGTGCATAATATTTGAATAAAGAGAATGATTGTGTTATAATATTGTATTCTAATAATTCTATTTGTCTTAATTTTATATTTAGGATTTGTTCGTTTTTAATTTCGTGTTTTGCAATATCGAGGTAAGTGGTTTTCTGAACTATTTAGTATTTTTAAGATTATCGTTACTTTTAAGTATGTCTTATTAATTATTCGGATGCCTAAATGTACAGTTTCAAAATTCGTTATTTTTTTATTTAAGGCTTCCATTTAAATTAAATTGTTATGTTCTTTTATTTCAAAATTCGGATCAAGTATTTATTTTCGATCTGTGAATGAGATTATATGATTTTGAACTGTGAAAAAGTATCGTTTATATTATCGATAATATTGAGATAAGTTTTTTTAAAATCCTCAGTCTAACTATGTATAGAACCAGATATTGATTACGTTTAGTTCCGGAGCTAATATAGGACCTACTAAGGCGCACACCTTTTAGATGCCCTTCGGGGAGCGTGCATTTTTATAGATATCTTAGTAGGGTGCGTATCATAACGTTATCAAACTTTTGGGTCGTGTTACAGGGCTATTGTAACCTTAGTCGCTAAGGCTGTGGATTAAAAGAGATATAATATACATTGAAATTATTTTTAAATTATTTTAGTTTTAAAAAGTTTTTATACTATTGTTATTGAAAAAAAAAGTTATTTCAAAAAAGTATTTTGCAAATTGTACTTGATTCAGCTAGATAGAGAGGATTGCTACTTGCTGGGCTTCATCGCTCACCCCCTTACAGATTTTTACAGGTCCCATCGTTGAAATCTGAGCACTTATTTGATACGCTTGTAATAGCTGGAGTTTAGTTTTAGATGTTATTCTTTTGTTGATGAATTTTGATAAAACTCTTAATTTCGAGGAGCTGCGTCTCCATTATTTGAATGGGGTATTTATTAGTATTTCATTTGGATTGATTTAAAGTATATTTATTGTTGGGTTTTAAGTTAAGATTAACGTTCAGTTATTTTGTTTAGGCTGCGCGTTATTGATATTGTTGCCTTACTGGCCTATGGGCTTGCGACGTGTAGCACTTTGGGCCTACATCGGGTTCGGGGTGTTACAGAGGTGCTATCAAAGCCAGGTTCCTCGCAATGTGTTTGGTTGAAAAACCTACATATTTCTTGGGGAGTGATTTTGGGAGTTAGTTGTGGGTAAGAGTATTGACTAAATTTAATGATTTTAAAATTAAATAGAGAATAAGGTAAGAAATCTATGTTTTGTTTGACGTTTGGTACTCGAGGCTAATTGGGTATTTTATTTTATTTGTTATTAGTTTTGTATAGTGTTATTGAGTGGGGATTTCTTTTTGTAGGGAAAATGCCGCCTAGAAGAAGCAACCCTACTAACACTAATTTTGGCGCTAATGGTCTCACTTAGCTGGCTACTACTTTAGCTCAGCTAGTGCAGAACCAACAACCTGGGCAACGTGGCATGGTAGCGGAATTCAAGCGACCGAATCCGCCAATCTTTGAAGTGGCTACGGACCCTTCCATAGTTGAGAAGTGGATTCAAGAAATGGAGAAGGCGTTTGATTTGCTAGGGAGTAGTGAGGCTAATAAAGTGACATTGGTAGTTTACTAGCTTCAGGGTGGGGCGTATGATTGGTGGCTTATGGAGAAAAGAAATCATGAATGGAATTCTGAACCCTACACATGGACCATGTTCAAGGAGACATTTACTAACAAATATTTCCTAGAATAATTCAGGCACAAAAGGAGAGAGAATTTATTAGGCTCGAACAAGGGAGCAAGACAGTTGCTCAATATGAAGTTGAATTCATGAAGCTTGCCAAGTATGCACCGACCTTGGTGGCAGATGAGGCGGCGAAAGCGCGAAGGTTGGAGGATGGATTACGGGCCAACATAAGACATGGTGTGGCATCTTTTGAGGTGCCCACATATGATGCGGTGCTCAATAAGGCGTTAGTTATCGAGAAGGGCTTAGCGGAAATGGAGAAAGGGAATAACAATAAGAGGGACGAACCACCTGGGGAAGAGTCCAGCCATGGAGGACCTACAAAGAAGTTGAATACGCAAACCACTAAGTTTAGAGGAAACCAATGGAATCAAGAGAACAAACTGAAGTGTTCGAGGTGTGGTAGAAACCACCTAGATAAGGAATGTCGTTGGAATATGGGAGCATGTTTTCATTATGGAGATTTCGGTCATAGGATTGCACAATGCCCAAAGAACCCTCCACCGAAAAGAGATGAAAAAGAGGAAGAAATAACATTGGCAAGCCTAGGACCAAATCGAGGACGTGTGTTTCAGCTTTCAGGCAACCAAAATTAAGGTATGAAACTCTTTTATTAATTGCATTTAGTAATTAGATAATGAATTTCTTGATTATGTCAAATTGTATTTTTCTTTAGATGCTATTTTTGAAATTTGGAGGACCAAATTCTTTTAAGGTGGGTAGAATGTAATACCCGGTTTTAATAAAAATAAAAATAAAAATAAAAGATAATAAAATAATATAATTAGATAATAGAAGTGTAACTAATAATTATTTATACATATCTAAAACCTATAAGGATAAGAAAAGTCATTCAAGTTTAACAAATTCTTAATTTTAAAAAGGACTCTTTTACTTAGTAACCTATTTTGCAAAGGATTTGCATATATTTAAACAACTAGAGAGAGAAGAACGTAAAAATTTATTTGGCTTTGGAGTACAGCAGAACAGTGAAGAAGAAAAGAAGAAAATTCAAAAAGGTAAAACTTAAACCCTTTTATTATTATTATTATTATGAGATGATATTTGCCTTATATATATGGTTAATTTTATAATTTTTTTATAATAATTAACTACGAATTTATTTAAAACATAAGATCTATGTGCATAATATTCGAATAAAGAGTATGATTGTGTTATAATATTGTATTCTAATAATTCTATTTGTCTTAATTTTATATTTAGGATTTGTTCGTTTTTAATTTCGTGTTTTGCAATATCGAGGTAAGTAGTTTTCTGAACTATTTAGTATTTTTAAGATTATCGTTACTTTTAAGTATGTCTTATTAATTATTCGGATGCCTAAATGTACAGTTTCAAAGTTCGTTATTTTTTATTTAAGGCTTCTATTTAAATTAAATTGTTATGTTCTTTTATTTCAAAATTCGGATTAAGTGTTTATTTTCTAACTGTGAATGAGATTATATGATTTTGAACTGTGAAAAAGTATCGTTTATATTATCGATAAAATTGAGATAAGTTTTTTTGAAATCCTCAGTCTGACTATGTATAGAACCCGTTATTGATTACGTTTAGTTCTGGAGCTAATATAGGACCTACTAAGGCGCACACCTTTTAGATGCCCTTCGGGGAGCGTGCATTTTTATAGATACCTTAGTAGGGTGCGTATCATAACGTTATCGAACTTTTGGGCCGTGTTACAGGGCTATTGTAACCTTAGTCGCTAAGGCTATGGATTAAAATAGATATAATATACAATGAAATTATTTTTAAATTGTTATAGTTTTAAAAAGTTTTTGTACTATTGTTATTGAGAAAAAGAAGTTATTTCGATAAAGTATTTTATAAATTGTACTTGATTCGGCTAGATAGAGAGGATTGCTACTTGCTGGGCTTCATCGTTCACCCCCTTACAGATTTATACAGGTCCCATCGTTGAAAGCTGAGCACTTATTTGATACGCTTGGAATAGCTGGAGTTTAGTTTTAGGTGTTATTCTTTTGTTGATGAATTTTGATAAAACTCTTAGTTTCGAGGAGCTGCGTCTCCATTATTTGAATGGGGTATTTATTAGTATTTCATTTGGATTGATTTAAAGTATATTTATTGTTGGGTTTTAAGTTAAGATTAATGTTAAGTTATTTTTTTTGGGCTACACGTTATTGATATTGTTGCCTTGCGGGCCTATGGGCTTGCGGCGTGTATCACTTTGGGCCTATATTGGGTTCAGGGTGTTACATACATACTCAGAGCTGATGAATAAAAAGAAGAAGGTTCAAGAGGGCGTTATTCTAGAAGCAAGAATCGATAAAGAGAGAAAATATCAACCCTCGATTTTATTGGCCCATTTGAAATCCTTGATCGAGTAGGAACTGTGGCCTATACACTCGTTTACCGCCAAGTATGTTGCGTGTTCAGAACGCTTTTTTACGTATCGATGTTACGTAAATATGTGAACGACCAGAACCACATTATTAAATTAGAACTAAACGATATAGCAGAAGATTTAACGTATGAGGAGATACATATTAAAATCTTGGATAAGAAGGATTATATTTGACACTCAAAGGTTATACCTCAAGAGTTAGAATCTGAAATGAAGTCAAGGTATCCTCATCTCTTAGGCATACTAGGTACGTACGTAAATTTCGAGGGCAAAATTTCATAAGGAGGGGAGATTGTGAAACCCCAAATTTTATGAATAAAGATTTAAATTACTCGAAATATTTTTTTAAATATTATAGTGTAGATTTGATATAATGTTATAGTTGTGGGTAATATTTATAAATTTTGTAAAGTATGCAAGTTGTTGTATAATATTCGATTGGTCCGGGAATATTCTTTTTATCAGGGAATATCCGTATGACGGTACAATCATTGGTGGATCCCACAACGGAATTATTTTCGGATTGAGAAAACGACAAAAATATTTTTATAAAAATAACGGTTAAAGTATTACCGTTAAAACTGTTGAACTACCCGGTAGTAAAAGTACAGTAATACGCGTGGTTGCATAGTAGTAGACAGTATTGATTATTGATGCTTACGTGAGAAGTCACTCAGTTATACTCAATTATTGCTATAGTAATTGTTGCATCAAATCTCTCATATTATCGATTCTATTATTGTCACAATATCATCTGTATAATATGTTATATTATTAAATCAATAATTGAGACGAAAAAGTTATTCATATTATTATTTACAATATTGATAATGTCTAAAAATTCTGTCAAGGAGTGGTTTTGTCACCTAATTGTTCGCTAATTGGGAGAAATCCTTATTGGAAAACCCCCTCTTTCCTGGGAACAACCTGGTTGTTAAATATTGTGAGTTATAATATTAATGATGCATAAAATTGTGTTGATTAGAGATGAATTTTATAGTTCCATTGTGTTGGGATTATTAGTGTTAGTGGAAATGGACATTTGTTTCGATAATAATTGATGTCTGGAGGTTATATTGTTCAATATGGTATTCAGGACACTTTTTGTGTCGGAGTTACTATTCATGAGTTATTATTCACGAGTTACTATTCATGAGTTACTATTCACGAGTTACTATTTATGAATTACTATTTATGAGTTACTATTCACGAGTTACTATTCACGAGTTACTATTCATGGGATGCTGTTCACCCGTAAAATATATTTCTTTTCGGTCCAAATAATTTTTGGGTACAATATTATTCCATGTGGAGATGTGCTAATTTTTTAGACCGTTGGTTGAAATTATAATAGTAAATCAATATGGATCGTTGATTTAAAGTTTTAATAGTAACTTGTCCCTTCAGTTTTCTAAGAGTTATTTGCCCCTTCGGTGTTTCAAGAGTTAATTGCCCCTTCGCAAATAGTAGTTGTCTCTTCAATATTACCAAGAGTTATATTGACCCTTCGTTAAGACCAAGAGCCACTTTCAGTTCTTCTATAAATAAAAGCTCATTCTTTCATTATTTCTTACGAATTTACTGAAACTCTAGAGAGAGAAACTATAGAGAAAGAAGAAAAGTATTTTGCTACTTAACTTTTCCAATATCCAGTTTCTTCTAAGGTAAGGGATATTATTTGTTGTACTCGTAAGGGGTATTATTTCTTTCTTATTCATGAAGAGAACTTCTGTTATTCCATTCTTTATTATTATGTTGGAATAACCTATTTATGCGAAGTACCACATACATTGTGAAATTCTTCTGTTATTCCATTCTTATTATTTTGTTGGAATAACCTGTATATGCGAAGTATCGCATACATGGTAAAATTCTTATGTTATTCCATTATTATTATTTTGTTGGAATAACCTGTTTATGCGAAGTGCCACATACATGGTGAAATTCTTCTAATATTCCGTTCTTTATTATTCTGTCGGAATATCCTGTCTGTGAATTTACGCCGGACCTGGTTCCATTATTTATTATTCTGTTGGAATATCCTGTCTGTGTGTTTACGCCGGACCTGGTTCCATTATTTATTATTCTGTCGGAATATCCTGTTTGTGTATTTACGCCGGACCTGGTTCCATTATTTATTATTCTGTTGGGAATAACCTATCTGTGCAGTCTATCGCACGCATGGTGAATCCTTCTGTTATTCCATTCTTTATTATTATGTTGGAATAATATGTCTATATGGATTACCACATGCATAGTGAATGATCCTTCGTATTCATTCCTTATTAAATTGTGGAAATGATCTGTCTACGTGGATTACCGCATGGCGGGCGAAAATCCATTTGTAGTTTCATATATTCCATTATACTCAGTTGGTTAAAGCTTTGGCTTATATACTCCATGAAATTAGTGGAATTTCCTTGATATTTGCGCTTCATCCAGTATCTTTTCATAGAAATATTCTTCTGAGCATTCTTGAATTTTACTCTACAAAGCAGTATCATGTTGACAAATTGGACGTTATTGGTTCCTGGATAAATTAATTTATAAATCTTTAAAATTTTTCTTGAACTTGTTTTATTGAATTATTATGTCATTGTCATCATCCTCATGCTTATATTGTGATGAAAGTCATCTTTGGCTTACGTGCATAGATGGACTTGGTATGATTATAACCAGGGATTATTCGGTATAATCATGACCGTAATGTGACGAATGATGTGGTAAAAGTCCTCATTGGCCTGTAGGTCATTGGTGGACAGTTGTTGGTATGATTATGACCTGGGATTATTCGGTATAGTCATGACCATTGATGATTACATGAATATCCTTGACCGTGGAGAAGGGATGATTCGATTTTATTTATTAAGCTGAGTCTCAGTGATAAAGTTGATGAAAAACTTTTTAAATCATAGAAGATAGTAGATTTTATACCTTACTTGACTCTTCTAATGGATTGCTTGATCCGCTGCAGTTAAACTTGTTTTCTATTATATTATATCAGTTTAACATTGTTGAAGGCTAATGATAATTTATTCTGCATTATCTTAGTCATAATATTTTTTACTAGGCTAGTTGAGCTCACCCTTTCTTTCACTGTTCTCTTCAGGAAATGAGAACGAAGCTGGGACTAGTCGGGGAATAGAGTGATGGTCCTAAATGGTGTATTAGTAGTCCTCACTATTATGTGAAATAGTGTGATAATAAATGTAATGAGGACTCAATTCAGTATGGATATTGTCTAGATGACAATATTCCTATTAAAACTCTCAGTTTATGTATTGTCGTATATTACACGATGGTTGTATAATTAAGTTTGTATTTGTATTCAGTACCTTGTATCTGGCAACCCAAGATGGGTGATGTATACCTGTTTTGGGGGCATCACATCCTGGATCTCGCCATTTTTTTGTGTCATTACGGTCTGTTGTTCAGGTACTATCTCCTGCAACTCCTCAACTGTATCCTAAAGTTCCACGTTACTATCGTAGACTTCATCATACATACGTGCAACCATCAAGGTTAATGGAGTCTTTTCCTCCTCGTCCTCGTCATCCTCATCCTCCCGTGGTAACTCAACGGGATCTTCCTCACCTGTCTCCACTTCGTCATCCTCATCTTCAACTACTGTGACCAAGTGGGCTGACTCCCGTGGCAGTAGTTATTCCTAAACTACCTGAATGTCGTGAGGCTCCTCCTCTATAGGCATCTGAGGTCCTCCCTCCCTAGCCTGACTGGATTCTCCGACATTAGTCATCCTGACAACAAAATTTTAAATTTTAATTATTAATCATTACTACTCGACTCTCATGAGCACATAAGTTATAAACCCATAAGCACATAAGTGTTTTATTACTTCTTCCTTAAAACTCGATAAAAGCTAATCACCACTATCTTTTCAAAGGTTACTTCCTAAGGCTTTTCCCCACCTAAAGGTTAATAACCTAAGGCTTTGATACCAACTTGTGACACCTCCAAATCTTGGTACTTCATTTTCTCAAGATTTGGTGTTCACTTATTCAAAACATTCATTACTAACTACCCAATCATAATAAAATTGAATACTAAAAATCTCTCAGTTTATCTAACCTTTAATTACAATCATTCAATTGCGGAAATTAAAATTTATTACGTCACATCATATTTAAAAGTCTATTATCATAATCATAAAAATAAAATTACAAGTCTTCATCACTTGTACATTTTCCCTTTCTTTTGCTAGTGGTAGGTTCATTGACATTCTCAACTGTGACACCCCCAAATCTGGGTTAACTGACCCCCGAGTTTGGTGTTCACGATCCACAATATAAATAACATTTAACTACCCATAATATATATAGATAGTAGCTTTCATAAGTTTTTATCAGAGTTTAATAATAATACAACACCCAGGTCCTCTAACCTTAACTTTACAAACATACCCTTTAGTTATACAAAAAGGGTTTACAATACAACATAATAAATAGGTTCAACATAACTAATTTATAACTACGCCTTTTCCCTTGTCCTTTACAGCACCTCCTGTAACTTCGTCCCTAGCTGAAAAATTTTATTTAGCAAGGGTGAGCAACTAATTTGCTCCGCAAGTTAAGACATACAATAAATGTATAAGAATTCAAAATAACAGACTATCTGTTTTGATATAATGAAACCAAAGTTCGGGGAACTTTGAAATGGCTGAACAAATCGTTATTCAATAACAAATTTTCTCGTATTCTATACAATCACAATAATTCAATAATGAAAGAGTACAACGCTTTCAAAGTTTCTACGATATTCTAATGAATAATCAAGAATTAATTCTACGAAATATCAAAGTGGAATGTTTTCCAGATTTATACTGAGCGATCACACAAGATCTTGAACTTATTTTCTCGGGTAAATATCAAAGATTTACTTTGATAAATACTCAGGTGTATCAGATAACCATAAAGATTAAATCATACCTCTCTGCAAGTATAACAAGTGATCAGCTTATTATACCCTATATTATGCATAATACTCAAAACGCGCGCAAAGGTCGAATTCACGACCAACAAAATGTTCCCTTTATATAAAAGGTTGTTCTTCTCAGTCTTAGAATCAAAAGTTTGATTTTATAACGAAATACTGGGATTTCAAATTCTATTATCTTCTCTTCTCAAACCTAACAAGTTTTTTAAAAATGTTTGTCTAACCAGAATAATTGGCTAAGACATTTCTCAACATAATTTGACAATAATAAATCCCTAGACGTGGCATAATTAGCAATAATTATCCACCAATAATATTTGAATGAAATAACTCAAGGTTGAGTTAGGGAACTTGCCTCTTCCGTTGATTACAACTACACAAAATACTTATCTACTTTCGAAAGACCTATAACCAATAATATCGGTCTAACAATTAACACAATAATTCATCATACACAGCACTGTAATTCACAGTCAAACTTCTCCTAGACACATTACCACATAGCCACATTAGTGTTTATAACCTATATAAACACTTAACAAGTCAAATTAATTCAGTCTGGTTGGACTTCGGTCCATTCTCGGTATTCTGGTCACCCTACCCGACAATTAACACATTGATTGTCAATTAAACTTGGTCTCTAAGCTTCAATATTAATTTAGATAAGTCAATTATCATTAATAATATTTTTCGGAAGCTTTTAATAATTGTCAAGCAATTATTATAATTTATAATAATTTTTCAAATATCAGAATCATTTTTAAATGATTTAATTATCAAATAATCTTACCATTATTAATATTTAAAAATATCAAAATATTAATAACATTCATTCCAAAATATTAAAGTTATCATCAATAACTTAAAATATTTTTAAATCATCAATATTCTACTTAAATGATTTTTAAAAATAATTAAAATTATTTTTAAATCATCACCATTAATATATAAATATTAATAAAATTATTATCCAAATATTAAAAGTCATTAATTATAACTTAAAATATTTTTAAACCATTTTTCTCATTTTTAAATGATTTTTAAATCAATAAAATCATTTTAAATTCATTTATTTAATATAATAATAAAATAAATCAAACATCATTAATATTAATTTATTAATGAAAATTCTCCAAAAATATTAAAAATTATATTTTTTTAATTTAAAATATTTTCTAACACTTTATTCTCAATTAAAAATGATTTTTAAATTATTAAAATTATTTTTATCTTATTTATTTAATTTAATAATCAAATAAATCTAATATCATTAATATTAAATTATTAATGAAAATTCTCCAAAAAATATTAAAAGTTATATTTTATAACTCAAAATATTTTTAAATACATTATTCTTATTTAAAATGATTTTTCATAATATTAAATCATTTTTCTCTGATTTATTTAATACACTAATTAAATAAATTAAATACCTTTAATATTTAAATAATTATAAATATTAAATAAAAATATTCCAATTGGTCAAAAATTATTTTTCATAATTTAAAATAATTTGTAAAACCATTTTTGGTAATTTTTAGAATTTATTTCTAATTTTTAATTAATTACCGAAAATTCTGAAAATAAAAATTAAATAAACCGTCGCTAAAGCTCTTTAGCGACACAAAGCGTCGCTGTTGGTGTTCTTGAGCTCAAGAACACTGACAGCCGGCAGCTTCAAGGTGCTACTTTGACTGCCGTTAATTCTCAGCCAAAATGGTTTCTGGACTTGTTTGAAGTGTGATCGTGTAGCCAAAATGTAACACTACAACCACAACCAACATTTCGATCAAAACAATAACACAGCAAAAAGGTCTAGACTCTCAAAGTCCCTGTCAGACCATACCTGGGTTTCTTCAGAAACCCAGAAACTCGAGCAGCCTCAAGCTCAATTATTTACGCTTTCTGTTCATTGTTTATGTGATATTAAAGTTTGAACATGTAGTACACGTGTCAAGGAACAATACCATACTAACAAATCAGTCCAAAAACAAACAAATAACAATCGATTGGACGGTCAAATGCTGTCAGAAAAACTTCTTCTGCCGTTTCTGGGTTTTCCAGAAAGGTAGAAATCAGTTCTTGTGGTCTACTTTGACCACCTATCACGATCGGTATGTTGAGTTTATAGGTGATCTAAAGGTTTCACTTTATAATACACATAACCAGCTACAAGACGTACCAATTAACAACATCAAAAACTAAACATACTGACAGATCAAGAGGCATAAACTCATTGTCAGACGCTAATCTCAATTTCTGGGCTTGCCCAGATTTTGGCTGGTCATGCCCGGTCAACGGGTTTTGACTAGCAATAACTAAAAATCTAGACATAAAATGTCTGTGATTTCACTTCCAGATCCAAGACAACATTACAAGCTATCAATATCAAGTTTAAATTAACACATAACATATACGAGCAAGGATCTGTGGCGACTGACATTTGGTTGTCAGACCACATTTCAAGCTCAAGAACAGATTTTTAAAACTTGCATTTTTACTCACTTTGATGCAATGGATCCATCATGGATCAACATATATCAACTAAAAATAACATCTAACACTTAATTAAACACTTAAACACAAGAAGTTTCTAAGCAACTTGGATCAAAATTAAAATTAGGTTTATACCTCTTTGTTCTAAATCTTGATCTTGATCTTCCTAATCTGATATTGGTTGATCAAGGAATGATTCTAGGACTGATATACTAGCTATTTTCGGAGCTTTAGGAGAGAGAGAGAGAGAGAGTTGGTGAGAGCAAATGTGAAAAATGGCAAAGTTTATGAACTTTCTCTCTCTTGAATCCATATATAATCACTTAGATACAATGTATGGCTGGCATTTTCGGTTGGAGGCAGATGATTTGTGCTCACAAGGTCAACAAAGTGGTTGAACAACTAAAGTTACTACCAACAATGCAAGTTATCTAATTAAAATAAAATAAAATGGCATTTTGGTCATTTATAAATTAATTTTAATGGCATATTTGTCCAATTCACAAACCCTTAGGGTTTAGGGTTTGGATTAGGGTTTAAGATTTGAACCCTTTAGGTAAAAAAAAATTATAGTTCCCAAAATTTTCAAATTTAGGGTTTAATTAAAAAAATAAATTTTCTAAAATAAAAATTAGGGTTTCTAAAATAGAAATTTAACATACAAAAATATAATTAGAGTTTTCTAATCATATTTAAGTTTAATAAACACTTTAGGCATGCTAATAAAAATTAGGGTTGCCTAATTAGGGTTTAGGAAATCCCATATTTGAAATTAGGGTTTTTCGGCGTACAATTAGGGTTTTAATTGTACAATTTATTTTCTAAATTTAAGATTAAGGTTTTAAATCCCTTATTAAGGTGTATTAATTACAAACCTTATCCGATCAATTATTGATCAACATTTCTAAACCGTACAAACACATAATCAACAATACAATTATTTTAATTGTATTTTCTATCGAATCCCTATCCGAAAATTAGGGTTAGGGTTTTCTAAAGTTATTAAGCATAACTCTACTCTAAATTTATTAGTCAATACACAAATTGACTTTCTCGAAACTCGTATCACATATACTTGTCACCAAATTGATAATTAATATTAATATTAATTAAAAAAAAATTATTCGCAAATTTTGGATTATTCGAAATCCAGGGTTATCACATTCACCCCTCCTTAAAAGGATTCCGTCCTCGGAATCACCGCTTTCTTATTCTCTACAATCTTTTAAAGTTGTATCATCAATTTATTTTGATCAACACAATATTACTTTATGTTTCAAATTCCAACGTATGACTTGAATCTATAAAAGAAAACAATTTACAGCCATATTTATCCAATATCAATCGCGTAATTTAAGTATTAAGCGAAATCGTTACCTGCTGCCACCTCCTGAGTAGCTACTGCATCTAGCGCCGTCATGTTGAATGTACGGGCTGTTGGTCTTCCTGACTGTGCAGGTCTTCGAATCGCCAAGGTTCCACCACCAGGTCCCTTGTTGGCACTTTTTTTTTCTGCATTCTTCTTCGGACAGTTCCGCACCAGATGATCAGTCGATCCACACGCATAGCAACCTTGAATCTTTTTCGGGCTGGGACAATTTGGCGACATATGCCCTTCTTGTCCGCAGTTATAACAGACCCCCTTCTTCTTCAAACAAACTCCTGCATGATTCTTCCCACAATTTGCACAAGGCCTTCCTCCTTTCTTATTCCCTTCAGCTTTGCTACCCGATTGGGTAATCTCACTCCACTTCCTCTTATTCGGGTTACTAACACCACTGCTTCCACCCTCATTGTTATTCTTCTTCTTCTCCTGATGAAAACGAGATGCAGCCTCGCTTCCTCCTTCAGCAATTAATGCTTTCTCCAATAGAGCCGCAAAAGTGTTGATCTGCAGCACAGCTACTTTGTTGTAAATTCCTGGCTTCAATCCGTTCTCGAATCTTCTTGCTTTTCTAGCTTCGTTGTTCACCTGATGAGGTGCAAATCGCGCCAATTCGTTGAATTTAGCAGCATACTCTAAAACAGACATATTCTCCTGCTTAAGTTCCAAGAACTTAACTTCCATCCGAGCTTGCATACTCGGCGAGAAGTAGTTCTCAAAGAACAACTCCTTAAATCTTGTCCACGGTACTACCGCTGTACCCGCTCTTGCTTGATTGGTTTCCCACCAATAATTAGCTTCTCCCTTCATTAGGTATGTCGCAAAAACCGTCTTTTGCTCTTTCGCCACACGCGCAATCACAAACGCTTTCTCCATCTCCTTCACCCAAGTTTGGGCTTCGATCGGATCCGTAGTCCCCTTGAATTAAGGCGGTCCTACCGCTTTAAAATCCTTAAAATTAGCCAATCTGTCGGCTGGCTGATTCCTTGGTCTTCCCCTGACTGGAGCCCTATTTTCCATAGCTTGGGCCAGCATATCCACAAAATTCTGCATCGGGTCCACTTGACCTTCTTCGTTATTCACTGATTGTTCTTCTCTTTGGTTTCGATTCTGTCGTCTTGGCGGCATGATCTGATTTAAATGAAAATCTTATATTAATACTCTTATTCTACACAAATTCTTAACACAATAAGAATTCAACACATAATTCTCAAGTAATCACATATTTATTCAAATAGCACATAGTACCTATAGTACTTAATACATATAACTATCCCTTTAAAATAATACTAGGATTAACAAACTCAACTTTACAAAAGTTGCAATACCCCAACTTTACACAAAAAGTTGGCATTCTCCAATTTCACATTACTATTTCCAGTTCATCAAACTTACCACACTTAGGAGTTCAGTAACTTGCCACAATCATATGAGTGTGTGAACTTATCCTAGTCAGACCTTTGGCGTCCATTAGCTGAGGGATTCAGGACATTTCATATAATTATGAGTCATGAACATACCATAAATACGAGTTTTAAGAACAAACAAATTCATTTTAATCTTATATTCATATAGAAAATAAAGATTTTATTCATACAAACATATATTTACATATGTTCAAACATCGTTCTTGATATTACATATCTTAATGTCAGAAACTTCTACCAAAAGATACGATTACATATATCTAAGTTGTCTACCGACCACTTCCTTCACCAACATTCTTCTTGTTGGGACACTTGTTGAATCCGTGACCCGTCTGCCCACATGAAAAACACTTCCTCAAATTTGGCTTAGGACAATGCAAAGAGATATGTCCTTCCTGCTTACAGTTGAAGCACACGTTCTTCCACCTCATGCATTCCCCCACGTGGGTTTTACCACACTTGCTACAGGCTTTCTTTTTCTTCGGGTTCAAATTTCCAGAGTTGTCACTGTCATTGTTCCGCTTTCTTTTCTTCTTGTCCTTTATGCCGGTTCCTTCAGATGATCCACCACCTTCAGCCTTCATCTTCTCCACCTGCGCTTTCAACTCATTCCGTTCTTCAGTTATTTCGCGTAATGCCCGCTCCGTCTTCCACAACTCCTCCAAAAAAATACTTTGCTCCGGAGTTCCTGGACTTCCATAGATAACTGATCTTGCTCACCAACCTTGATCTTATTTTTTAGTTCCACCCTAGCTTCTTCAGACTCCGCCTCCTCATCACCACTTAGACACATCTCAGGATAATCGTCATGATCACTCCCAAGATTAATCATTGGTTCATTTTTCCCCACTTCTTCAACCGATTCGCTCTGTGCTGGCACCTCGGCTACTGGCATTGGTGCGACAGCCGCTAGCTTCTCCGTACTCATTTCATCTTCTCCCGACATCCTACAATTAGTTTTAAACAACTTGATTAGTACTTCACCAGTACAAATTTCTCTCACTACGAATTTACTTATCTCACTATCGATACACTTCAATGATCCCTCACTTAGTACTCTAAATGAGTATTCTCCATCTTGCTATGGTCATAATCCTAGGGTTTTTCCCCACCCCACTTAAGGTTTATAACCTACAGCTCCACTACCAGCTGGTGACACCTTAGTCACTACAGCTCTAATACCAACCTGTAACTTTCATGGTGCTTCCAACCATAGCACCTTACAGGGGTACCTATCAGCTTGCAACCGACTGGCTCGGCGTCCCCTACGGAGAGTCTGGCTTCAGTGCATTCCACACAAGGAAGTCACCAGCGAGAGGCTCGGGGCTCTTCGCAAATTCATGCTTATAGCTCTGATACCAACCTGTGACACCCCCAAATCTGGGTTACCTGACCCCCGAGTTTGGTGTTCACGATCCACAATATAAATAACATTTAACTACCCATAATATATATAGATAGTAACTTTCATAAGTTTTTATCAGAGTTTAATAATAATACAACACCCAGGTCCTCTAACCTTAACTTTACAAACATACCCTTTATTTATACAAAAAGGGTTTACAATACAACATAATAAAGAGGTTCAACATAACTAATTTATAACTACGCCTTTTCCCTTGTCCTTTGCAGCACCTCCTGTAACTTCGTCCCTAGCTGAAAAATTTTATTTAGCAAGGGTGAGCAACTAATTTGCCCCGCAAGTTAAGACATACAATAAATGTATAAGAATTCAAAATAACAGACTATCTGTTTTGATAGAATGAAACCAAAGTTCGGGGAACTTTGAAATGGCTGAACAAATCGTTATTCAATAACAAATTTTCTCGTATTCTATACAATCACAATAATTCAATAATGAAAGAGTACAACGCTTTCAAAGTTTCTACGATATTCTAATGAATAATCAAGAATTAATTCTACGAAATATCAAAGTGGAATGTTTTCCAGATTTATACTGAGCGATCACACAAGATCTTGAACTTATTTTCTCGGGTAAATATCAAAGATTTACTTTGATAAATACTCAGGTGTATCAGATAACCATAAAGACTAAATCATACCCCTCTGCAAGTATAACAAGTGATCAGCTTATTATACCCTATATTATGCATAATACTCAAAACGCGCGCAAAGGTCGAATTCACGACCAACAAAATGTTCCCTTTATATAAAAGGTTGTTCTTCTCAGTCTTAGAATCAAAAGTTTGATTTTAAAACGAAATACTGGGATTTCAAATTCTATTATCTTCTCTTCTCAAACCTAACAAGTTTTTACAAATGTTTGTCTAACCAGAATAATTGGCTAAGACATTTCTAAACATAATTTGACAATCAACAGGAATTATCTGTACTGTCAATTCTAACTTCTACAGATATGAATATCCAACAACAGTAATTCTACGAATATATATTTTCTAATTCAATAATTTAATTTCAACAATAAATCCCTAGACGTGGCATAATTAGCAATAATTATCCACCAATAATATTTGAATGAAATAACTCAAGGTTGAGTTAGGGAACTTGCCTCTTCCGTTGATTACAGCTACACAAAATACTTATCTACTTTCGAAAGACCTATAACCAATAATATCGGTCTAACAACTAACACAATAATTCATCATACACAGCACTGTAATTCACAGTCAAACTTCTCCTAGACACATTACCACATAGCCACATTAGTGTTTATAACCTATATAAACACTTAACAAGTCAAATTAATTCAGTCTGGTTGGACTTCGGTCCATTCTCGGTATTCTGGTCACCCTACCTGACAATTAACACATTGATTGTCAATTAAACTTGGTCTCTAAGCTTCAATATTAATTTAGATAAGTCAATTATCATTAAAAATATTTTTCGGAAGCTTTTAATAATTGTCAAGCAATTATTATAATTTATAATAATTTTTCAAATATCATAATCATTTTTAAATTATTTAATTATCAAATAATCTTACCATTATTAATATTTAAAAATATCAAAATATTAATAACATTCATCCCAAAATATTAAAGTTATCATCAATAACTTAAAATATTTTTAAATCATCAATATTCTACTTAAATGATTTTTAAAAATAATTAAAATCATTTTTAAATCATCACCATTAATATATAAATATTAATAAAATTATTATCCAAATATTAAAAGTCATTAATTATAACTTAAAATATTTTTAAACCATTTTTCTCATTTTAAATGATTTTTAAATCAATAAAATCATTTTAAATTCATTTATTTAATATAATAATAAAATAAATCAAACATCATTAATATTAATTTATTAATGAAAATTCTCCAAAAATATTGAAAATTATATTTTTTTAATTTAAAATATTTTCTAACACTTTATTCTCAATTAAAAATGATTTTTAAATCATTAAAATTATTTTTATCTTATTTATTTAATTTAATAATCAAATAAATCTAATATCATTAATATTAAATTATTAATGAAAATTCTCCAAAAAAATATTACAAGTTACATTTTATAACTCAAAATATTTTTAAATACATTATTCTTATTTAAAATAATTTTTCATAATATTAAATCATTTTTCTCTAATTTATTTAATACACTAATTAAATAAATTAAATACCTTTAATATTTAAATAATTATAAATATTAAAGAAAAATATTCCAATTGGTCAAAAATTATTTTTCATAATTTAAAATAATTTTTAAAACCATTTTTGGTAATTTTTAGAATTTATTTCTAATTTTTAATTAATTACCCAAAATTCTGAAAATAAAAATTAAATGAACCGTCGCTAAAGCCCTTTTGCGACACAAAGCGTCGCTGTTGGTGTTCTTGAGCTCAAGAACACTGACAGCCGGCAGCTTCAAGGTGCTACTTTGACTGCCTTTAATTCTCAGCCAAAATGGTTTTTGGACTTGTTTGAAGTGTGATCGTGTAGCCAAAATGTAACACTACAACCACAACCAACATTTCGATCAAAACAATAACACAGCAAAAAGGTCTAGACTCTCAAAGTCCCAGTCAGACCATACCTGGGTTTCTTCAGAAACCCAGAAACTCGAGCAGCCACTTTCAAGCTCAATTATTTACGCTTTCTGTTCATTGTTTATGTGATATTAAAGTTTGAACATGTAGTACACGTGTCAAGGAACAATACCATACTAACAAATCAGTCCAAAAACAAAGAAATAACAATCGATTGGACGGTCAAATGCTGTCAGAAAAACTTCTTCTACCGTTTCTGGGTTTTCCAGAAAGGTAGAAATCAGTTCTTGTGGTCTACTTTGACCACTTATCACGATCGGTATGTTGAGTTTATTGGTGATCTAAAGGCTTCACTTTATAATACACATAACCAGCTACAAGACGTACCAATTAACAACATCAAAAACTAAACATACTGACAGATCAAGAGGCATAAACTCATTGTCAGACGCTAATCTCAATTTCTGGGCTTGCCCAGATTTTGGCTGGTCATGCCCGGTCAACGGGTTTTGACCAGCAATAACTAAAAATCTAGACATAAAATGTCTGTGATTTCACTTCCAGATCCAAGACAACATAACAAGCTATCAATATTAAGTTTAAATTAACACATAACATATACGAGCAAGGATCTGTGGCGACTGACATTTGGTTGTCAGGCCACATTTCAAGCTCAAGAACAGATTTTTAAAACTTGCATTTTTACTCACTTTGATGCAATGGATCCATCATGGATCAACATATATCAACTAAAAACAACTTCTAACACTTAATTAAACACTTAAACACAAAAAGTTTCTAAGCAACTTGGATCAAAATTAAAATTAGGTTTATACCTCTTTGTTCTAAATCTTGATCTTGATCTTCCTAATCTGATATTGGTTGATCAAGGAATGATTCTAGGACTGATATACTAGCTATTTTCGGAGCTTTAGGAGAAAGAGAGAGCTGGTGAGAGCAAATGTGAAAAATGGCAAAGTTTATGAACTTTCTCTCTCTTGAATCCATATATAATCACTCAAATACAATGTATGGCTGGCATTTTCGGCTGGAGGCAGATGATTTGTGCTCACAAGGTCAACAAAGTGGTTGAACAACTAAAGTTACTACCAACAATGCAAGTTATCTAATTAAAATAAAATAAAATGGCATTTTGGTCATTTATAAATTAATTTTAATGGCATATTTGTCCAATTCACAAACCCTTAGGGTTTAGGGTTTGGATTAGGGTTTAAGATTTGAACCCTTTAGGTAAAAAAAAATTCTAGTTCCCAAAATTTTCAAATTTAGGGTTTAATTAGAAAAATAAATTTTTAAAAATAAAAATTAGGGTTTCTAAAATAGAAATTTAACATACAAAAATATAATTAGAGTTTTCTAATCATATTTAAGTTTAATAAACACTTTAGGCATGCTAATAAAAATTAGGGTTGCCTAATTAGGGTTTAGGAAATCCCATATTTGAAATTAGGGTTTTCCGGCGTACAATTAGGGTTTTAATTGTACAATTTATTTTCTAAATTTATGATTAGGATTTTAAATCCCTTATTAAGGTTTATTAATTACAAACCTTATCCGATCAATTATTGATCAACATTTCTAAACCGTACAAATACATAATCAACAATACAATTATTTTAATTGTATTTTCTATCGAATCCCTATCCGAAAATTAGGGTTAGGGTTTTCTAAAGTTGTTAAGCACAACTCTACTCTAAATTTATTAGTCAATACACAAATTGACTTTCTCGAAACTCGTATCACATATACTTGTCACCAAATTGATAATTAATATTAATATTAATTAAAACAAAATTATTCGCAAATTTTGGATTATTCGAAATCCAGGGTTATCACATCAACCTTAGCTGTAATAGGTGTATAAATATGAAAGAGTGAACAAACAAAGCTCACTTAAAGAAGAATGAATAACTTTACAACATTACAACAATTGCCCGAAATAGGCTCAATAGAACTGAATGATATATTCTATTAACATTTTGAAACATACTACTGAGGGTCTAATGACCACGAATCATGTCCACAGTTATAAGTAATCTTTCAACTTTAACTTTAACAGTCATAAGACTATAAGGACTCCACGTACTTATGGGGATCTGCCCTTCGTACAATGTATTGTGCACAACCATTTCAACGCTAAGCGTAAACCTCTAATAAAAGAGTTGTTCATCTCAGTATTTCGAATACAAGTCCGCACCAAAGTAGGTTTGGTTTGGATACATTACAAGGAAAATTTAGAGTTCAACGGTCATCAACTAAGGATTAGTTGAATACAAAATAACTAACTATATGCTATGACATAATCATAACTAAATCGATATTTGTAAATTAACATCATACTTTAGGAATAATCTAATAGCATAAACATTGAATAATCATAACATAATTTACTTGAACAATATTAAGTCAATGTTATTGAAAATTGGATGCTAAACATGCATAGTGAATAGTAATTTGAACGATAAAGTTCTTCAACACTAGAATAATAAAATATTGCGACTCGCATGCTAAATAACAAGTTACATATTAAAGAAACTTTCTCAATATTAAAATATAAGATTTAGAATACTTGCATCCTCATGAACAATAGATACAAGAACTTTCTCAATAATAAATAATCTAGCTCTACGAAAGTGTAGAGATAGCAACTTGCGAAATTGTAATTGAATTTAAAAGCAATAACGTACTTAACGAAATTAAACTTGCACAACGAAGTTTTAGGGTTAGAGAACTTGCCTTGAGCACAAGCTAAACCTTACAACTTGAATCTCAATACCCTATATATATGTCATCATGACATAATTAGTCACTACCAATATTTTATATATATAAACAAGTATATACATCATGTAGGTTTAATTATCAATTCATATAATCGAATTACGTTAATACTAATACTAGTTAACCCTTGATAACATGCTCATTCTTAGTTTAGTACTACTGAAATCATAATTTAACAGTCCACATAAAATTTATTTTCAGACTTTGTATAATTAAATAAAACTGTCAGACCATTCTGCTAACTCTCGCTGCGGCGCGAGACTCAGGCTAGCAGTTGGCGCTGTGGCGTGATACCGGCGCTGCGGCGGGATAATAATACTACTGGGTCGCGCTGCGGCGTCAAACTCCTGACTTTGGCGCCCAGCCTCGGCAACAACATGAACAAAAAGCCAAATTGGCCTACAAGCTCCAATCTAAGAAACTAATTAACATGTAATACACATATAGACTTCATATAAACATAATTTCAATACTATCAACACGTTTTTACACATATAATAACATAAACATCAACTTTATAACACCCAATTTCAATATTTTTGGCAAAAACTCCATTTTTGACATTTTTAATGAAACTTATCACGGTAAATTTTTTTTTCAACTAAAACCATTAATTCAAACTATCACGTTTATGTTTATTTATCTACTTTCAAAATCAATAGTCAATATATATATATATATATACATATATATTAACAATTAATCCAACCTTAATTTTATTTTAAACTAAGCCATATTCATATATTTTCATATAAACACTCTGTAATATAGTTTCTTCATAAAACAAATACATACATGAACTAGTTTCTCTATAATCATATATAAATTTATGAAACCATCTTATAACCAATAATTTATCATATAAAACCATATACCACATACAATTTATCCTTCATGAAGATTTTTACTAAGAATTTTAGAAGAGGAAAAACTAAACTTTAAAAATAAAAGGATTAAGATCCTACCTTTGTTTAAGAAGATGATACCCTTCCCTTTTGATCAAGAACCTTCTTTTCCCCAATCTTCTCTCAAAACCTCTCAAGAATTCTCTCTAATTCTCTCTTAGTTTCTTCTTTTCATCTTTTTCTTTCTTATGAGTCTTTCTTCTCCTACTCTATCTTACGTACTAACATATAACGTATAATAGTAATAATATATATTAATTATATAATATAAATATAGATATAACTGATATCAGTTATGTAAGTTTTGAAAATCAAAAGCCATAAGGCTTGTTTGGCTAACATAATAAAATAACCCATTAACTAATATACCTTGTTTGGTAAACCTAATTAAAATAAATCAATTAATCCCTATACCTTGTTTCGAAAAACATTATTAGATTAAAGACTTAATATGCATTAAGACTTGTTTGGAAAAACTAATTAATCTACTTTAATTTATTTTAATAACTCCTTTATAGCAAGGTTCTTTGTCACACTTCTATTTAATTAAATAATCAATTTAATCAATTCAAATACTAATCTATTAAATTACTTTAACACATAAATCACTACCACATAATTATAATTTCTTTTACAATTATAATTTTATTTAACTAACTAACACCTTATTTTAATTACAAATTCCAATTAAAATATTATTATTCATTTAATCATTATAAGCTCTCTAACTTAATTATTAAATTAAATTAGTATATAATCTCATAACAATTAATTTTCTTAACTTCTTAATTATTTACTTAACAAATAATTAACTAGATCAAATCAAATCAAATTGAACAATTATTTATTCAACAATAAACATATCCATTAAATACTTATATAATTCAATAAATATTTAATATTATAATTTAAAATTCTGGAATGTTACATCTCATATGGAGTCTTTGGGACAGATTTGATAGGTACCTTGTTAAGTAGGTATGCAGCCGATTCTAAGGCACAGCCTCAGAAGGAAACTGGAAGATCGGTAAAACTCATCACGAATCGAACAATGTCCAATAATGTTCGATTTCTCCTTTCAGATATACCATTTAATTGTGGTGTCCCTGGTGGAGTCCATTGTGAGATTATACCATTTTCTTTGAGATAATTGAGAAACTCACTGCTTAAGTATTCATCTCCTCGATTTGATCGAAGAATCTTAATACTCTTGCTAGTTTGCTTCTCTACTTCACTTTTGAACTCTTTGAAATTTTCAAACGTTTCAGATTTGTATTTCATTAAATACATATATCCGTATCTTGAGTGATCATCAGTGAAAGTAATAAAATAAGAATACCCTTCCCGTGAAATCGTTGTCATAGGTCCACAAACGTCTGTGTGAACCAACACTAACAACTCTATAACTCTTTCTCCTTTTCCACTAAAAGGAGATTTAGTCATCTTATCTATGAGAAAAGATTCACAAGTTCTATATGATTCATAATCAGATAACTTTAAGAGCCTTTCTTTATGCAATTTGGATAATCTAATTTCATTAATATGACCAAGTCTATAGTGCCACATAAAATTTATAATTAACATCATCTATTTACATTTTCTTAGTTTGTTCAATTTGAAGTATATTTTCATGTAAATCAAGTATGTAAAGTCCTTTCAGCAATTTTCCAACACAATATAAAATATTTTTATTATAAATGGAACAACTACAGTTCTTTATTATAATATTAAATCCATCCATATCCAATATAGAAATAGATATAATGTTTCTAATGATTGTTGGATTAAAATAACAATTATTTAAACTAATGGTCTTGCCCATAGGCAGTGTTAAACCATAAGTCCCTGCAGCTAATGCAACAACCTTTACTCCATTTCCCACTCGTAGGACAACCTCATCATTGTTCTGCTTTCTACTTCTGACCAATCCCTGCATATTATTACATATATGAGAACCACAGCCAGTATCCAATACCCAAGTAGAATTTTAATTTACAGAAAAATTAATTTCAATCATAAACAAGCCTTGATTAGATTTGAAGATTCTCCAAGCTTCTTCGACTTTTGTTCCATAAGAAACTCCTTGTAGTTCTTCTTCCAGTGACCCGACTTGTTACAATGGAAGAAGATTCCTTTGCTAGCTGGATCAGGTTTCTTTTGATCCTTCACTGTTGCCTTACCCATAGCCTTCTTGGATTTCTTCTTTTCAGAATATACCTTGAGCCTCTTCCTTTTCTTGGAAGAATCCATTAAGACATGGTCCTTCTTGGATGGGAAGTGACCTTCAGTAGTTTTCAACATTTTAAGTAATTCTGGCAAGTTGACATCCAACTTATTCATTTGAAAAATCACAACAAATTGTGAGAAGGTGTCAGAGAGTGATTGCAAGACTAAATCTTGACTTAACTCCCCATCTATGACAAACCCAAGTTATCCAAGACGTTCAATCAAATTGATCATTTTTAGGAAATGAGTCTCACAATAGTGCCCTCGGTCATCCGAGATCGGAAGAGCTCCTTAGATATCTCAAATGTAGCAGTCCTACTTTGCTCACCATACAACTCTTGGAGGTGAAACAATAAAGTAGGAGCATCTATAGTTTCATGCTGACGCTGTAGCAGCCCCGAATCCGGGCCGTAAATCACCTCGGATCCGGTATACTATTTCTATAACTATTTGCGGAAGATATAAACATAAATGGTTTATACATTACATTACACACTATTCCCCAAAATCGAGTAACCTTAACTTATTACACATTTCATAAATTTCTAACATATAACACATTTATTAAACTATACTATTACATATTAGCCGCACTTTATATCCCAAGCTGAACTTGGCTTAGACTTTTTCCTGTATCCGAACGCATTCGCCTTATCTGCAATGTTTTATCATGATATAGCAAGGGTGAGCATGAAAGTTTCCCAGCAAGTTTATATACAACAATATAACGATATATCATGATTGAAGAGTATAAATAATGGGCTTGCTATAATTCATCAATATAATTGAGAACTAGCACGAACAAATTTTTGACTGAACAAGTATTATACATGAACAAACATTTATGAACCAACAGGTAATGAAGGTGATCAGCCTTTCATACTTGACTTATACATGCAAGATGTACAGAGTACAATTTTCGTGGCAATCAGCAATGATTAACCATAAGCTTGAAGAAACTACTCTTATTAGAGTTAAGTAAAAGAAAACTTGCCTGAACCGTTGATTACCGCAATGCAATTTTTAACGCTTTACCCGAAGACCTAATATTAATAGTATAGATCTCCAATATTAGAATAATATCATCACAGTAATATACTGTTATATTTATACACACAGAATAACCTAAACACATAGCACATAAGACAAAGCATCAAGTCAAACTATTTAAGTCTGAGTTAAAACTGACACAATTTTATCATCCCGACGGTCTAGTCGGACGAATATCGAGTTTAAGTTCTATTAAACTATGCCTAAACACTTAACAATTATCACAGATAATTTTCTTAGTAGCCCAAATAATTTTCATAGACTTATAATAATTTTCAAATAATTATTACTATTTATCACCATTTTTCAATCCTTAAAACCGTATTTAAATGAATTAAATACCACATAATACCTTAATCATTAATATTCATTTAATATAAAATATTAATGAAAATCATAAGATAATATTATAATATAATTATAATACATCAAAGTATTTTTAATACCTTAAATCATTTTTATATGATTTTTAAACACTTAACAATATATTAGATAATCATATTATTAGTCAAAATAATTTTTAAAGACTTATAAAAATTTTCACATAATTAATATTAATATCGTGAATTTTTATTCATTATCTAATATTATTAATCATTTAATAATATTCAAATTATTTACTAATATTATTAATCATTTAATAATATTCTATTTGTTTCATAAATAATAAAGGTCTCACACAATATAAATATTTTATTCCGCTAGCAGATTCGCTTTATTTTTCGTTTTATAATTATTCATATTTTTACTTTATATATTAAATATATATATATTTCGTTACGTAAATCTTAACTCAAAAACCACATTTTTAGCACCGAAAACCCCAAAATATCATTTTTATGATTAATATAATTTTTAAAAGATTTTACGTTCCTCGTTGCACCATAAATTAATTTTATAGGCAATTGTAGTTTTTATTTCACTTAAATATGTGATTTATATTTATTACATATTTTTATTGTTTTATTTATGCCCGAAAAGAAGTTTGTCGGCGTAAAATATTACTTATAGCCAAACCTCGCCCCGTAGGACTTTATTAGATTTATTATGACTTATTATTTCGCCGGAACACGATTCGGAACGACGAACGTCAAAGTCGCTCGACACGCCGACGTTCGGCGTTCGCTCAAATTTTAATCCTGACATGCTTGTTTGCCCATTTTTAATTTTCAAATCATGAGTCATATATCCGGGAAATTTCGGGCGTATTATAGACCCCATGGCATAGTATTATAGAAAAATTTCACACAGCGAAAACGGATCACGGAAACTAATCAAAACAGATTTCAAAATTCATGTCGTGTAACAGCACTGCAGCGCCAGCAGCAGCAGGCGTCGGCGAACGCTGAGCGCTGCCAAGCGGCTTGGCATACTCTGCTGCAGCACTTAACGACTTAGCCACTTTGCAATCTTCTTACGCTTTGCTCGCTTATCGGATCATTTTCAAACTTTAATATGCTTTTCGTATCATATGAGACTATTTTTGAAAAATATTAAACACCCATTCCGGGTTCGATAGGCAGCCCAAACATTTCGCCAAAAGTGGACGTTCATAAAATTTTTTACTTTCATTTCTGCTTTACCCTCTCTCGCTAAAACAATCATAACTTTTTCGTTTTAAAACATTTTTGAGCGATTCTTGAGCCCACGCGAAGATAACTTCTGGGGCTACAACTTTCATTCTTTGACCATTTCCAAATTCAAAACACAGAATTCCAGAATTTCGTGCAAAGGGGACTGCTCCGATTTTTTTTTGGACAGATTTGACACAACTACTTTGAAATGTCATAACTCCTTGCTCCGAAGTCAGAACTAGTCCGTTCCGGAGTCTATGGAAAGCTTATTTAGGCTTATTTAGTGTACTATATTATCCCAAAAGCCCAAAAGTTTTTGAAAACTCTAGCTATCCACGAATTTATGTTTTAGGGTCAGCAGTTCACACAATCTTTCGAACTTTTTGTTTTGTCTCAAAATTGCTTCCTCCCTTGATTTGCTTCGCTCATATCATTTAATTAGTTATATATAACATGTATGAATCAAACTCAAGTCTTAGCTTCACCTAACTATGGGTTTTTAGGCAAAAATTACTCTTCTAGTAATTTAATCGAACATAATGGGTGCGTCAAAATTGTGAGTTGATTTCATAGCCAATTTGTTCGGCATTTGTCCATATTTTTCCTCCTTATAACTCCACACCACATACTAGCTCCATATCTCTAATTACAATCATTAGAACTCATTTACATAATCAATTCCAAGCCAAAATAAACATAGTAAACAAACTTTTTCATTTCTTGATTCAAACCCTTTTCTAATGCCATATTACATATACAAGGATCAAAACATGATTTATTATAAAGAAACTTGGTCTAAATTTACATCAAAGCTAACTAAACTTCCAAAATTCAAACTTTACTCTATTTCTATATAATTTCATGAATTCTTAATAGAACTCAAAATTGAAAACAATTTCGTACCTTTTGCTACTTGTGATCAAGATCCAAGCTCTTCTAAGGTTCCAATTTTAGATTTAAGCTCTAGCTCAATTAGGATGTCAATTTTTTTGAACTCACAGTTAAAAGATTTTTGTGGGCATAAGAGAGAAAAAATTTTGCCGAGGAGAGAGGAAGTTTCGGCTAGTATATGGAGAGGAGATAAATTGCTAAGCTTTCAATTTATAAGTAATTTTGGTTTGACCTCTAAGAGAAATTCTTGTTCCCTACACTTGCTCTCATTCACGGCAATAGCAAGGGAAAATAAGGAGAAAAACTATCAACTTGGCCACCAAGTTTGCAATAGTAGTATGGGCATTTAAGGAATTAACCAATATAGCTTAATTAAATAATTAAACCAATTATTCTTTTAATTCTTTTGTTAAGTAATTTAATTACCCAATCTTAGTAACTTAATTTAATCAAATAAGTTGCTACATAAATCTCCTTAAAACGTTTTACCCTCTTGTAATCATATAATTTACATAACTCATCTGTGATATATAAATTATATAAAATATAACATAACATACTCAAATTACATATTTATTTTATAATTGTAAAATAAATATGCTACACATAATTTCTTATGTAAATACAATTATTTACATACCCAATATATTATAATATAATATCCTTACTTCATTAGCATAAATTCAATTAAGAATTTATTTATTTATTATTATTATTTTTTTTACAGATATTACGATAAATATAATATCTTTTCTTTATTAAATTAATTTTATATAAGAATTTATTCTAATACTCTTGGGTAAAGTATATACAAATATTATATGCTTAACCCGTCTCTTTTTGCCTCATTACGTAAATTGTTCCCATAATTTTATTTCCATGCGTAATATATATTTATTAACTCCCCATTACCTAATTTAAATAACTTATTTAAATTATACAATCTATATTGTATAATTAAATTCAATTTCCTCCTTCTTTCCATAAATTATTATTATTTTTTAACCTATTTATTTATATATTAAATATTTAATTTAATATATTTAAATTTATTCAAATATGAATTTAATTTACTAACTAGTTGATACCAATATACATATTTTATATATTGGATCTCATCTCATTTTCTTTAATAAATTACCCCTACAACTTATTTACATATAATAAATATATAATACCAACATATTTATTAAGCACAAACATCACATATTGCATAGTTCATACCTACTTATGCAATATAATATCATACAACATATTATCTAATAAGAATTTTATTTATTTAATTATTATTTTAATATTACCAAAAATTTGGGTTATCACATTCTTTTCCCTTTATAAGGATTCCGTCCCCGGAATTACAATACCGAATCATTCTTAATCGGTTTAGATCTTATCCTTTCTCGTAACCTTATGGTTGAATCATTTCAGCGTTCCATTTCCTTATATTTTTCTTAAAGATTTTACATAAATCCTTTATTTCTACTCAAGGCTTTAAACTTTAGCCCTTAATATAATCATTCAAGATCTTCTAAATTTTCGGGTTGTCAAATTCACCCCTCCTTCTAAGAATTTCGTCCCCGAAATTCACCTTACACCTTACACCGTGCACCTTACACCATTCACACATATTTCACATGTTACCCAATACACCACTCACAAGGGTAAAATTTTAAAACTGTGCTGAGGAATCGTATAGACTGTTTGTTTTTCATTTTCGCAAAGTTTTTATGGAAATTCATCCGCAAACCGTCATTACTTACGGACACAAAGGGTGATTAGCCCGATATGCCCTGTACTGGCCAAGTACTGATTTTATCTGTTTTCCCATCACTGCCAAAGGCACAAAAATTTTACCTCAGTCTTATTTGATTCCACAGCAAAACAATTTGGTTTGGGAAATTTCTTTCAATAAAACATTTTGGAGAATAACGTAATGATGTCGCACTGTCTTTAACAGTCCGTTGAGGATTTTGTCATTTTGTGACTTTGTTATACTACATCATATTGTAGTGGGCTGACGATCCTTTGATCACATCCAACACCAAGTAATTCTGCATTGATAACTCCATCATTTTTTATCATCTCTGCACCAGGTCACATGGTACATAAGTGATAAATAAAAAACAATTTTTTTTAAAAGGCACATAGTGCGTATTTAGCTTGATGTCAAAAATTGAGGTTTAGCAAAGCTAGGGATTTAGGAAACCCTAAATCTCCACTAATGATCATATTCTTAACAATCTATCTGTTCCTATAATCCTTAACACTCCATTCACACACAACTATACCCAATTCATAAAACCACACTTATGAGTTCATAACCTGGCCACAATTATATGAGTTTACGAACTTACCCTAGTCTGACCTTTGGCGTCCGTTCGCTGAGGGGATCATAAACATTTCATATAACTATGCGTCAAGAATGTCACATAAGTATGAGTTCTAAGAACTCGTACTTAATCCTATATTCTCTACCTATGACCTATTTATTTATATATAATAACTAGCGTGACACAACATTTCAATTATTACCAATGCCACCAACTGAGTAGTTTTTACACCAAGTACAATTCTCCGCCCATACAAGGAATCATACAACTCTGTTGCTAACACGAGTCCTCATTGAAATCCCCACCTAATCTTATCCCCTTTTTTTTCAATACGAATTCAATTCGTATTCATAATCCATAACTCTTTTATGAGTTTTCATAGTACCATTTCATAGTACAACTTTCACACAGCATCTTGCTGTAAACTTTTCAATCAGTAGATTGATTCATTTCCCATATCATAACCTTTATCAGATCACGGGGTGATCTTATCGTATATATTACGATTCAGTTCCATGCACTATGATCGTTTTGTTTTACGATCTCCTATCCCTGCACTTTCAGTCTTTTAGACTCGATCTATTTACCGTTAATGTTTAACTTTATTATCAGAGTTAGGGAACTCTGTGTCTTTACACTCGCCGAGATTCAACTTTGAACCTTACCGACCAACTAACTCTATGTGAGTCAGATCTTATCCTAATCACTGCGGTTATTGGTCTCAGGTATACCTACCTAAGCTTCATAACCAACAGCTCTGATACCAACTGTAGTAGCCCCGAATCCGGGCCCTAAATCACCTCGGATCCGGTATACTATTTCTATAACTATTTGCGAAAGATATAAACATAAATTGTTTATACATTACATTACACACTATTCCCCAAAATCGAGTAACCTTAACTTATTACACATTTCATAAATTTCTAACATATAACACATTTATTAAACTATACTATTACATACTAGCCGCACTTTATATCCCAAGCTGAACTTGGCTTAGACTTTTTCCTTTATCCGAACGCATTCGCCTTATCTGCAATGTTTTATCATGATATAGCAAGGGTGAGCATGAAAGTTTCCCAGCAAGTTTATATACAACAATATAACGATATATCATAATTGAAGAGTATAAATAATGGGCTTGCTATAATTCAACAATATAATTGAGAACTAGCACGAACAAATTTTTGACTGAACAAGTATTATACATGAACAAACATTTATGAACCAACTGGTAATGAAGGTGATCAGCCTTTCATACCTGACTTATACATGCAAGATGTACAGAGTACAATTTTTGTGACAATCAGCAATGATTAACCATAAGCTTGAAGAAACTACTCTTATTAGAGTTAAGTAAAAGAAAACTTGCCTGAACCGTTGATTCCCGCAACACAATTTTTAACGCTTTACCCGAAGACCTAATATTAATAGTATAGATCTCCAATATTAGAATAATATCATCACAGTAATATACTGTTATATTTATACACACAGAATAACCTAAACACATAGCACATAAGACAAAGCATCAAGTCAAACTATTTAAATCTGAGTTGAAACCGACATAATTTTATCATCCCGACGGTCTAGTCGGACGAATATCGAGTTTAAGTTCGATTAAACTCTGCCTAAACACTTAACAATTATCACAGATAATTTTCTTAGTAGCCCAAATAATTTTCATAGACTTATAATAATTTTCAGATAATTATTACCATTTATCACCATTTTTCAATCTTTAAAACCGTATTTAAATGAATTAAATACCACATAATACCTTAATCATTAATATTCATTTAATATAAAATATTAATGAAAATCATAAGATAATATTATAATATAATTATAATACATCAAAGCATTTTTAATACCTTAAATCATTTTTATATGATTTTTAAACACTTAACAATATATTAGATAATCATATTATTAGTCAAAATAATTTTTAAAGACTTATAAAAATTTTCACATAATTAATATTATTATCGTGAATTTTTATTCATTATTTAATATTATTAATCATTTAATAATATTCAAAGTATTTACTAATATTATTAATCATTTAATAATATTCTATTTGTTTCATAAATAATAAAGGTCTCACACAATATAAATATTTTATTCCGCTAGCAGATTCGCTTTATTTTTCGTTTTATAATTATTCATATTTTTGCTTTATATATTAAATATATATATTTCGTTACGTAAATCTCAACTTAAAAACCACATTTTTAGCACCGAAAACCCCAAAATATCATTTTTATGATTAATATAATTTTTAAAAGATTTTACGTTCCTCGTTGCACCATAAATTAATTTTATAGGCAATTGTAGTTTTTATTTCACTTAAATATGTGATTTATATTTATTACATATTTTTATTGTTTTATTTATGCCCGAAAAGAAGTTTGTCGGCGTAAAATATTACTTATAGCCAAACCTCGCCCCGTAGGACTTTATTAGATTTATTATAACTTATTATTTCGCCGGAACACGATTCGGAACGGCGAACGTCAAAGTCGTTCGACACGCCGACGTTCGGCGTTCGCTCAAATTTTAATCCTGACATGCTTGTTTGCCCATTTTTAATTTTCAAATCATGAGTCATATATCCGCGAAATTTCGGGCGTATTATAGACCCCATGGCATAGTATTATAGAAAAATTTCACACAGCGAAAAAGGATCACGGAAACTAATCAAAACAGATTTCAAAATTCATGTCGTATAACAACACTGCAGCGCCAGCAGCAGCAGGCGTCGGCGAACGCTGAGCGCTGCCAAGCTGCTTGGCATACTCTGCTGCAGCACTTAACGACTTAGCCACTTTGCAATCTTCTTACGCTTTGCTCGCTTATCGGATCATTTTCAAACTTTAATATGCTTTTCGTATCATATGAGACTATTTTTGAAAAATATTAAACACCCATTCCGGGTTCGATAGGCAGCCCAAACATTTCGCCAAAAGTGGACGTTCATAAAATTTTTTACTTTCATTTCTGCTTTACCCTCTCTCGCTAAAACAATCATAACTTCTTCGTTTTAAAACATTTTTGAGCGATTCTTGAGCCCACGCGAAGATAACTTCTGGGGCTACAACTTTCATTCTTTGACCATTTCCAAATTCAAAACACAGAATTCCAGAATTTCGTGCAAAGGGGACTGCTCCGATTTTTTTTTGGACAGATTTGACGCAACTACTTTGAAATGTCATAACTCCTTGCTCCGAAGTCAGAACTAGTCCGTTCCGGAGTCTATGGAAAGCTTATTTAGTGTACTATATTATCCCAAAAGCCCAAAAGTTTTTGAAAACTCTAGCTATCCACGAATTTATGTTTTAGGGTCAGCAGTTCACACAATCTTTCGAACTTTTTGTTTTGTCTCAAAATTGCTTCCTCCCTTGATTTGCTTCGCTCATATCATTTAATTAGTTATATATAACATGTATGAATCAAACTCAAGTCTTAGCTTCACCTAACTATGGGTTTTTAGGCAAAAATTACTCTTCTAGTAATTTAATCGAACATAATGGGTGCGTCAAAATTGTGAGTTGATTTCATAGCCAATGAGTTCGGCATTTGTCCATATTTTTCCTCCTTATAACTCCACACCACATACTAGCTCCATATCTCTAATTACAATCATTAGAACTCATTTACATAATCAATTCCAAGCCAAAATAAACATAGTAAACAAACTTTTTCATTTCTTGATTCAAACCCTTTTCTAATGCCATATTACATATACAAGGATCAAAACATGATTTATTATAAAGAAACTTAGTCTAAATTTACATCAAAGCTAACTAAACTTCCAAAATTCAAACTTTACTCTATTTCTATATAATTTCATGAATTCTTAATAGAACTCAAAATTGAAAACAATTTCGTACCTTTTGCTACTTGTGATCAAGATCCAAGCTCTTCTAAGGTTCCAATTTTAGATTTAAGCTCTAGCTCAATTAGGATGTCAATTTTTTTGAACTCACAGTTAAAAGATTTTTGTGGGCATAAGAGAGAAAAAATTTTGCCAAGGAGGAGAGAGGAAGTTTCGGCTAGTATATGGAGAGGAGATAAATTGCTAAGCTCTCAATTTATAAGTAATTTTGGTTTGACCTCTAAGAGAAATTCTTGTTCCCTACACTTGCTCTCATTCACGGCAATAGCAAGGGAAAATAAGGAGAAAAACTATCAACTTGGCCACCAAGTTTGCAATAGTAGTATGGGCATTTAAGGCATTAACCAATATAGCTTAATTAAATAATTAAACCAATTATTCTTTTAATTCTTTTGTTAAGTAATTTAATTACCCAATCTTAGTAACTTAATTTAATCAAATAAGTTGCTACATAAATCTCCTTAAAACGTTTTACCCTCTTGTAATCATATAATTTACATAACTCATCTGTGATATATAAATTATATAAAATATAACATAACATACTCAAATTACATATTTATTTTATAATTGTAAAATAAATATGCTACACATAATTTCTTATGTAAATACAATTATTTACATACCCAATATATTATAATATAATATCCTTACTTCATTAGCATAAATTCAATTAAGAATTTATTTATTTATTTATTATTATTTTTTTTACATATATTACGATAAATATAATATCTTTTCTTTATTAAATTAATTTTATATAAGAATTTATTCTAATACTCTTGGATAAAGTATATACAAATATTATATGCTTAACCCGTCTCTTTTTGCCTCATTACGTAAATTGTTCCCATAATTTTATTTCCATGCGTAATATATATTTATTAACTCCCCATTACCTAATTTAAATAACTTATTTAAATTATACAATCTATATTGTATAATTAAATTCAATTTCCTCCTTCTTTCCATAAATTATTATTTTTTTTAACCTATTTATTTATATATTAAATATTTAATTTAATATATTTAAATTTATTCAAATATGAATTTAATTTACTAACTAGTTGATACCAATATACATATTTTATATATTGGATCTCATCTCATTTTCTTTAATAAATTACCCCTACAACTTATTTACATATAATAAATATATAATACCAATATATTTATTAAACACAAACATCACATATTGCATAGTTCATACCTACTTATGCAATATAATATCATACAACATATTATCTAATAAGAATTTTATTTATTTAATTATTATTTTAATATTACCAAAATTTTGGGTTATCACGTTCTTTCCCCCTTATAAGGATTCCGTCCCCGGAATTACAATACTGAATCATTCTTAATCGGTTTAGATCTTATCCTTTCTCGTAACCTTATGGTTGAATCATTTCAGCGTTCCATTTCCTTATATTTTTCTTAAAGATTTTACATAAATCCTTTATTTCCACTCAAGGCTTTAATCTTTAGCCCTTAATATAATCATTCAAGATCTTCTAAATTTTCGGGTTGTCATAGACGCTGAAGCTTGTTACTCATGGATTTGAGCATGATGCATTGAGCCACATATGCATTATCATGTCACTTCTTAAAAGTAGAAATCTATTCCTCAAAGGTTGTTTCTGTAACATTTGCAGGGACATCCGAATTTAGGACATAAGAAATCTTTTCAGCAATGAGAACAATTCTCAGATTCCTTAACTAGTCCGTATAATTCGGTCCAGTCAGTTTGTTAGCATCCAATATGCTACGCAGTGAAATTAGTGAGTGTAACATTTTCAAAATTATGTATGTGAAAAACATAACATTTTAGCAAATATTCATTTATTTAATTAATTTTACCAAAATAAATTAGGTCATATTTTAAATTGGTACCTCCCATTATTTTCTTCAAACTATATTACCCTCACTTATATAGTTTGACAAAATCTAATTAAAGATTTGCTAGTGAGATTAAGGATCCCATTTCAAATATATACAACCTTGTGGTGACACAACAAACTATACATATAAATAAACAGGTAGACAACTCTTATCAATTAAATCATCATGTAATTCCTTTTATTTTGCCTTTTAGATTATTTTGATCAGGTGGTGACACATCCGCATTAAAAGTATTCAAGTTAAGTCCAACCTAGCACTTTCATATATTAAAAGAGAAAAATATCATCCTTGCGGTGACACAACAAAATAGTATTATTCAATTCCTTTATAAGTATCAAATGTGATAAAATATAATATCTAAAATATTTAATACTTTCCTTGTGGTGACACAACAAACTCATAATAAATATTTAATACTCTATTAATTTTTATCATGCTAGAAGGCGACGTTCGATATTCCAAATATCTTTGAATGCTTTAGACTTAATATAATTTCTTTGAGGGGTTTGTTATTAATTGTTTCATCTTGTTTAGCGCGCGCGCGCACACACACACACACACACACACACACACACACACATATATATATATATAGTATAAACATGCATATATAATACTATATTTTACCCAGATTGATTATGAATTGTATTCTAGTTTGGTTCACTAGAGCCACCAAGTGAACCAAAAGGTCAAACCCTAGGATGCAAGAATTAAATTTAAACATAACTATTACATTTAAACCCGAGCTCCATTAAAAATGGGTCTTCATGCTCTCCTTGCTCCTTGGTATCCAATTCTTCAAGTAATTCTAACTAATCTTATTACATAAATTATTTAATTTAAATAGAAACCTTGATCAGCAGTCAAGGGGAAGTATATAAGAGGGAGATAGAATTTACATTAAAAAAACTAGTGAAGACGAGGTACGTAGACCCCATTTAATAAAACTCATATGTCGACTTTGGAAAAATTGTGTCCCTTTCTGTGCTTGCCCTTTTGTGTTCTCATTTAGTTGAGTTTTGTTTGAAAAGGCGAGTTTGAAAAGGTCTGACATTGAATGTCGATGATTTGAAATTTAGAGTCGCCAGTTGGTAGATTTGAAATGGTTGTACCAACTCAACCGATTTTGAAAAGGTTTACACAAAGGCCCAATGGTTGGATATTGTTTAACTGGCCTTGGTAACCAAGATTCATTGAGTCTGAGGGCTTAATTAAGCAAGGGGAAGGTGTTAGGCCCCCCCTAACTTCCGTGAAAACACAGTTACCATAACTTTTCAATTACAATAATTATCTGCATGTGCGTGTATATGTTTATTGGGCCTATGTTCAATTACTTGGAAGTAGTGTTATGCCTCATTTGCACCTATATTCAAAGGGTTTGACTTGTATATAAAAGTTCAATTTTAACAAGATATAGCAATGAAGTTTTGGAAAATAAGTTTTCAAACCCTTATGCTCAATAGTAATTAAGGCCTTTGATGCGTCCATTTTATTCTGTATTCAGCTTGATCGATTTTATTTTCAAGATGCGAAACATCTTCAAGAAATAAGATACATAGCAGTGCCGAACTCCTTATGGGCATGAGAGCCATCCAAGGATATCCATACGCCGTAGATAATTAACAAACTGGCTGCAGCTGAGAAATGTCCATCGTGGAAACCAGATCTAGATTCACATGCTGAATCTTAGATCTCATAACTCCTAGGCTCATATGATAGATTAATATGTGCAAAAGCTAGAAAGAAAGCTAGATTTAAATAAATCTAAAGCCATTCTAGCTTCAACAGTTCCAATTTAGTCACTTTTGAACCGGTTAAAGTTAGAGATAACTAGATTTAGATAAATCTAGTCCATATGCTAGAATATAAAATATCTACATTGCGAAAGCTGTTAAAACATATATATAGACGATCAACTGCCATGAATTTGGAATTGAGGCAGGACTTTGGAATATATATATATATATATATATATATATATATATATATATATATATACAAAAGCAGTAAAAGGCCACGAAGTAAACTCCAGGCCAAACTGGAAATGTAAATATATATAGTTATATATATAAAAGTAGTAAATGGCCACGAAGTGAACTCTAGGCCAGACATAAAAGTAAATATATATATATATATATATATATATATATATATATATATATATATATATTTATATGTACAAAAGAAGTAAAAGCCATGGATATTTGATCCAGGCTCAACTATTCAAGTTTGAGTATATATATATATATAGAAAAGAAGAAAAAGTCACGGATCAATGATCCAGGTGTAACTTGTGACGAACGAGATTTTTTGTAATTTAATTTTAATATTTATTGAAGTAAATAAATATTTTTGATGATTTAATTATTAGATTAAATAATTAATTGATGCAATTGTGGTAGATAAATTTAATTATATGTGTTACATTTATTAAATTAATGTGGAGAATTTTTATTCGATATATGTAATTATGTGAGCTTATCGTACTAAAAGAAATACGAAATAAGCCTAATGTATTTTAATTAATTTAATTATTAATTAGAGAGTTAATAATATGACATTATTTATTAATGAAAAATTTAATTAAGTGACTATGTGAATTATTGAGAATTTATTATATTGTATTTAAAGTAAATTAAATAAAATATTGAATTATTTTATGGAGTGTGACATTAATTAAACTATATGATAAAGTTTTATTTAATTAAATGGTTTTGAAATCTATTCTTGCTAGCCAAACAAGGCACTATGGGGAGTTGAAAGCAGTTACCCACTATTGGAGTAACTGACCATTATACGCATCAGTTGGCTTAATTATTATACGTCTTCTCTTTATTCCTTCATTAATACTAAGTCTAAGAAATATTCAGAGAGAGAGTTTGAGAATTGTCAGAGAGAATTAAGATATTGTGAAAGAGATTTAAAGAGGAGAATTTAAGAAAACATCTGAGTCTTCTAATCTATACCTTACACTCAGGGTAATCTCCTCCTTCCCAAATTTTTAAAGTTACGTTGTGTAAGTTTTATGAAATGGCTTTCAAGTTTTCTGTAAGGTCTCTGTATTTATAAAGGTTATGGATTATGTGTTGTCTATGTGTTAAATGTTACCATATTGTATTTAATTATATATATTTCATAAATTATATCATCAGTTTCATGAAAACACACGTCGTATATGTTTTTCATAAATTACAAAGTTTAGGTTTTGGCCATATGGTCTTATACGTGATATTTCATGTGTTGATCGTATATTATCCCTAAATTTTATACTCGTATGTTGTTATCCACCTTGATACGAAGAGACCAAAGTTTAAATGAACGGATTCGGTGTTATAACGAATCCGTAGTGACAATTTTCATGTTTTATTTTTAAAACCTTCAAGAACATCAAAGTCAGTGAAATTGCATGCTTTAATTCTGTAATTAAGTGTTTAAATGGGCTAAAGTCGTTATATAAATGTTGGGTTATGTTTATGCATGAATTATATCATATGGGTATGTCTAATTTCGAGTAGAAAATAAGAAATTGGCATGTTCTGTAATTTTCGCGAACTGCCATTTCTGTGTCTGGTACCCAGCGCCGCAGCGCCGGAGCGCCGGCTACCTGCCTATTTCCCGCGCCGCAGCGCTACCGCGCCACAACGCCAAGTCTCAAGCCGCAGTGCGAAGACCAAGTGTAACAGTGGCGCCGCAGCGCCACTCTCTAGAAAGTTCAGAAATGAAATTTTTGTAAAATGATTAAGTCTAGCATTGTGTTAGTAACTTAATTAATGAACATGTAAAAATGTTAGAAGTATGATGAGATGATAAAATAGATGTTTAACATGTAAATAATATAATTGCATGTGGATTGAATTGTTGAATACATAATTAGCTTGTTATTCATGAAGTGTGAATTATGTGACAAATGTGATAATTTGACTAAGTATAGTCATAATCAAAGTAGACAAAGAGAATGAGTTTTGATGATTAGTTAAGTTATAATTAACTGGTATTGTGAATATGAATGGTATGTAGGATTAAATTCAAAGAACGTGCTTAGTTAAAGTGTAATCTACGCACGAGGCAAGTTTCCTAACCCTACTTGTCATTATTGTTCAAGTTTATTATTTACCTCGAGTAAATTGTCATTACTATTATTCAAGTTTGAATTATTATATTAAAGATTGATTATCTTTTCAAAGTATGATTTTTGTTATACAATAATTGTCCTATTGTATACCTCTTGAGATTATTATTCAATTTAATTATCATTTATTGATTGAACCTTATTAGACTCGCGAACCCTTATTGATTCGACTAGTCCATAGTTAATGAACGTTCTAAATTTCAGAACTCTTATTGAATTATCCAAACCAAACTTCCTTTGGTGCGGACTCGAATGTCAAACTGAGATGAACAACCCTGCAAAAGGATTTACTTATGCGTTAGCGTTAAGATATTGTGCATAGTATGGTACTAAGGGCTGATCCCCCTAAGTACGAGAAGAAAGGTCCATAGTCTTATGACTGTTAAAGGTTTCAAGTATAACCCTTGATAACCTAGGACATAGTTCAAGGTCTTATGACCCTCAGAAATCTTTTGATTCTTGTTATTCATTCTTGATTCAAAAGTTGAGCTTTTATTCAGATGTCTTTGATTCACTCGCATGTTATTATATTGTTATTTCATTGTTATACTTGTGGGAAATAGTGCTCACTCTTGTTTAATAATAACATTGCAGTTAAGAATGAAAGAACTGATGAACCTTCCACTAGTAAAGGCAAGGGAAAAATTAGCAAGTGATGAAGACTTGTTGTTTATATGATGATGAATTTTGTTTAAGACTTAAGTTAATGATGTTGTTTAAGACTTATTGTTTATATTTCCGCACAGATGTTTAAGGTTAGTTCAACCTGGGATTGTATTTACTATTCAGATGTTGTAACCCTATAAAGGGAAAGATTTTATTTCTATCTATTTCATGGTTTGCATTTATAATGGGTGGGTAGATAGATTATATTTTTATAGTGCACACCAAATCCTGTGGAATTGAAGTACCCGGATTTGGGGGTGTCACATAACTACTCGATGAGATTCTCGATATTTGTATATATATATATATATATATATATATATATATTAAAGCAGTAGAAAGCTTAAAAATCTAAAAAATCTTACAGTGGGCTGCTTAGAAGACTTCAGATAACTTTTGGGGCCTGAAAATTTAGAGTTATCTCTGAAGTTGGAATTAACTTTCCCGGAGTTAAAAACGGAGTTGGAAATTAAATCTCCCGGGGTTATCTCTGGGTTTGGAACTTGGATCTTCCGGGGTTATCTCCAGGGTTAGAAAATGATCTCTTGGGGAAATCTCTAGGGTGGGAAACTAGATCTCTTAGGGTTATCTCCGTGGTTGGAAACTGGATCTCCCGGGGTTATCTCCGGGGTTAACTGGATCTCCCAGGGTTGGATTGATTTGGCCTCCAGGTTTATCTTTAGAAGACGATTCTGTCCTCTTACATGGTTAGTAACATGAATGCAAAATTTCAAGTGTCTACAGATGCCCCTCTTTATCATGTTTATGCAATGCAATGGCATAGACATGATAAAGACTACTAGACACTTGAAATATGATAAGACTGAGATGATGCAATACAATGCATCATGATGTGATGTTATGCTGAATGTTGTTGTTGGAATGATTTCCAACAGGATGTGATAACTGCTTGGTCCCGCTATTTCTGTTGGGGGATGGAGTTATAAATGATGGCTCCACTGAACAGCTTTGATGTCTACTCGAATGGTAGTCTACAAAGCTCTCATCACTGGAATCTCTCGATAAAACGCTGAGGTTGTCGCCAGTGGTTTAAAATGTCAATCAGTGCTATCTGAGCCTGATTTACCGACAAGCCGTAGAGATATTCTCAAGATCCCTGCTGTGGTGTCTTGGCTGAGGACCTGTATAACATATTTCATCATCGGTCCTCCCCGATGAAGATGGTTTTTCATGGTTTACATCATCAGACTTTTCTGACATTTTGCTGGAGTTGTCGTTAACGGTGTGCAACGTTAGATACTCTGATCTTCGTTGAAGTAGCTTCAAAAGCTTTCATCACCGGCTCATTTTCGATGTTTTGCTGGAGTTGTCGCCAACGACTTGCAATGTTAGGGATGTTTGACCCTCATTGAAGCAACTTTCAATGGCTTACATTGTCAAGGATGTATGAAATCTCCGCTGGGGACATTTTTCTAACCAGTTATACCCTTGGACAAGTTTAAATGCTTTTGATTGAAAGTAAAACACCCGATTCATGGCATCGAACCTTCGCGATACGTTAACAAGGGCCTCTTTCAATAGGTTTTACCATCGGCTTTCTGAACCATGTATCTGGACGAATACCAATAACTTGCATGTAGACTCGCAGTTTGGTCTTTGAATTCAGGATTTCAGGCCATTTCCGCTTAATCGTGTAGCACCTTTTTCCCTAATTTGACTTTTCAACTTCTAGGACCTCCTTTGCAACTCAAATTTGATCGAGCTAGAGGGGGTAGGTACCACCCTGGGTAGCCACAGGTAGACCCACGGCTGCTGCGGGTTGACCTGCGGCCATCTGCGGGTTATATACTCCATCCCATTTCTTTCACAAGTTATATTTAAGTTGAAGCCACACAGAGAATCCAAGACTTCTTCTTCATATCTACTGAGTTCAGGCTTCTTTCTACAAAATCTGTCACCGTACAATCGTTTTGCACTATCTTAAAAACGTTTACATGTTTTCTTTTCCAGTTTTGACCATTGGAAAGTGTGATATCATATAGAATGCTTCTAAACACATACTAGTGAATATGCATACTCATATGACTTGATAAAAAATTATTCAACGTAGTAAATGTTAGTCTTTTACCATGCTGAACGTATAGATGTGAAAAGAATATAACTTTTGAAACAATCAATTGGCACCCTTTTCTGCTATTTTTTTCATCCTATTTGAGGACATATGAGCAAAGGTTTTGAAGTAAAGAAATCTTGGTAATTAAGCTACCATGATGCATTTGTTTTTGACATTTTTTTATGCATATAGAATGTTCATGATTTTGAGTTGGTGTGCTACTAAATGGCTACCTAGTCATACCTACGTGCATGTGGACAGTTCTTTTTACAAAGAAGACTCTGGAAAAACAAAATTCACAAGTCTGGGCATTTAATGAACATGCAATTTTAACTGTACTGTAGACGTATGTTAAAGACATGTATGTATGCATGAAGCTATGATTTGAATTTAATGAGCTCTAGGTCAAAATTTAGCACTCCCTTTCTGAGGTGATTTGGAGACTTTTGTCCATATATATATATGGATACAGACCAACCGAGTAGCTCCCGTAAGGTCTCTTCTGGTGTGAGGAGGAGAGCTTCAGATGTTCCTCGGCCTCGCCTAGCCCGATAGCCTCGTCGATTGACTGAGTCAGTTATTCGCCCTATCAGGGTTGAGAGACCAGATATCGAGGACGAGGAGGAGGACGTACCCATTGCGGATCCTGCTCCTTGTTCTTCAATTCCCCGTAGGGAGCTTTCATCTATAAATGTGACGATTCCAGGTCTTCTAGATGATTTGAGTCGTCACCCATAAATTTATCTTCACGCGAACGAGGTAATAACCATGTTGATCATCCTTTTCCCATTTGTGGGGGTAAGGGTTCTGATGTTGATTTGCAATTTGATTCAGGTTCCCAGCTTTATGCAGCCTAGAGGGAACTGGTTTATCATACATTCTCTATACTAGACTCTCCATCTAGTGTACCGAGAGATTGTTCATGCATGGGGCTTCGAGGCTTTCTTTTCTATCCCCCCTAGTCGTTGTCCCTGGGTTATCTTAGGGATTTTTTTGTGTGCTATTTTTTCCAGACCCAGTCTCTTCATTTGCTGGATTATGAAGTGATGATGACACCGATGGATTGATGATTCATCACTGGGTTGGAGTTTACAGGGGCACTACTGCTTTGGGTGGCTGACATCTCCCCGACTTTCGTTAGATCCCTTTTGGGAGTCTCGGTCACGACGCTTAAGGGTCGGACTGCCCGTTCTAGTCCCTTGAGTGTAGATTCCATGAGTGGGGCTGTGACTGAGCCTTTGCCCCATGATTGGAGGGTTAGAGATCGCATCCTTTGGCGATTGTTCTTAATCATCGTTAGGGGTTGTTTCTTTGTGGACAACTCCTCAACGGTATCATTCACTTTCGTTAGCACCACTCGGGAGGTGGACCGTATCAGAGAGTTTGATTGGGTCTCCTACACCTTTGCCTACTTCCTCAGAGGGATGCGCCTACGCTCAGAGGGCGTGACGAAGTCTTGGTTAGGGTTTTATCCATTCTTGCTGGTGAGTATTTTTTCTTGATTTATGATTCCCCTTGTTCGGGTTGTCAGTTTGTCTGACCTCATATATTTGATCCTTGTATTCGTAGTTTTGGGCCTACGAGAGGCTTTCATATCTCCGTCCTATTAGTATGTTAGATTTGGACACCTATCCATAGGGATGGCGATGGCATTACTCCACTCTGGCGGAGGTTCCTATAGCTTAGGGTTTCACCCATTCTCGTCTACAATTGGAGTTGTTGACTGCAGATGTCATTACATGTGTTTCTTATTCTGATGACCACTTGACAGTTGGCTTTAAGAGTGGTAAACACCGAATAGATATCAAAATCAACCTAGATGCTAATAGTTTGATTAGATGTTAGCTGCTATTTTTTCTAATGACCTCGATGGACATATTCAGGTTGCGTATACAATTTCAAATAGCATAAATTAGCTGATCTTCGAGCAGGAAAGTTTTCCAACTACATTTAATTTTTGTATTAAATGTAATTCTTATATTGATGTCATATAAACTTTATTTAAACGTTATCCGTGATATCTGATGTTAAAAGGCTTATTGCTTCTTGTTCAAGCATAACCAAGACATATGAACTGTTGTTTGTATAAGATGTATTTGATTTGATATCAAATTATAAACTGTAATAAACCAATGTTGTTTGGTATAAACATATATTCTTATAATATTATGACCGATAGTTATACACTGACCGGGGTTTATTTATTATAGACATTTGTAGCAATGACCGGGGGTTATTAAGATAGGATGATATGCATACTCCTAGGGTGTTTGGTTGAACGAATCAACTCGGGTTGCTAAGTCTATACGAATGATAGAAACTCGTAATGTGCGGGGTTTGGCAGATAAACCTCAGTATATATACTTGCTTCGCAATGCTATCATGAATTTAATATTAAGGTCTTTGTTGGGATAGACCTTTTCAAATGCTCTGAGGGAGTTGAGCAACACGTTGAATGTAAAACTCCAACTTTTTGAATAAAGATGAATTTTCTATAAATATTATTTTTGAATATTATGAAGTGAAATTGATATAATGTTATAGTTGTGGGTAATATTTATAAATTTTGCAAAGTACGCAAGTTGTTATATAATATTCGATTGGTCGGGGAATATTTGTTTTAATAGGGAATATTCGTATAACGGTACAATCATTAGTGGACCCCACAACGGAATTATTGTCGAATTGAGAAAACGACGAAAATACTTTATGAAAATAACGGCGGAAGTTTTACCATTAACGGTTGAAACACCCGGTGTTAAAAGTACAGTAAATTATTGATGCTTATGTGATAAGTCACACGGTTTTGTTGGTATTATTAATGTAATAATACAGAAAATCTTTTTATATAAAACAGAATACTTTTATAAAGTTATTCTATAAATATAGTATATTATATTCTATTATGCATAGTGTTGCATAGTGTTTTGCATAATAAAATCTTTTTATATAAAACAGAATACTTTTATAAAGTTATCTGTTTTATTAGAAAATAATAAGAATATATTATATTTTATTATGTATAGTGTTTGCATAGTGCCTGCATAGTGTTTGCATAGTAAAATATTTTATAAAGTTATTCGTTTTTATTAGATTATAAATAGAATATATTATATTTTATTTAAAAGATTTTACTTTAAATATGGACCGTCAGATTAAAATAAATCAATCTGGACCTAATTCCGTCTTTATTATTCTGTTGGAATATCATGTCTGTGCGTTTTACGCCGAACCTGGTTCCGTCTTTATTATTAATCTGTTGGAATATCCTGTCTGTGCGTTTTACGCCGGACCTGATTCCGTCCTTATTAGTATTTTGTTGGAATAACTTATCTATGCGAAGTACCGCATGCATGGTGATTTTTGTTGTTGTTCCATTCTATATTATTCTGTTGGAACATCCTGTCGGTGCGAATTTCGCCTGACCTGGTTCCGTTATTTAGTATTCTGTTGGAATAATTTGTCTATACGAAGTACCGCATGCATGGTGATTTCTTTTGTTATTCTATTCTTTATTATACTCAGTTGGTTAAAGTTTTGACTTCTATACTCCATGAAATTAGTGGAATATCCTTGATAATTGCGCTTCATCCAGTATCTTTTCATGAAAATATTCCTTTGAGCATTCTTGAATTTTACTCTACAAAGAAGTATCATGTTGACAATTTGGACGTTATTGGTTCTTGGACAAATTAATTCATTAACTTGTTTTATTCAATTCTTATATCATTGTCATCATCCTCATGTTTATATATTTTTTGAAAGTTATTTGTGGCCTGTAGTGCATAAATGGACTTGGTATGATTATGACCAGGGATTATTCGGTGTAATCATGACCGTAATGTTACAAATGATGTGGTAAAAGTCCTTATTGGCCCATAGTGCATTGATGGACAGTTGTTGGCATGATCATGACCATTAATGAATACACAAATATTCTTGGCCTGTAGTGCATGGATAATTATGGTCGTGATACTAAAGAATATCATTGGCCGTAGTTCAGCGGTGATTCGATGATGTGGATTATTTATTAAGATGAGTCCCAGCGATAAAAGTGATGAAAAATCTTTTAAATCATAAAAGATAGTAGATTTTATTCTCTACTTGACTCTTTTAATGGATTGCTTGTTCCGCTGCAGTTAAACTTGATGTTTATTATATTGTATCAGTTTAACACTGTTTAAGACTAATGATAATTTATTCTGCATTATCTTAGTCATAATATTTCTTACTGGGCCAGTTGAGCTCACCCTTTCTTTCACTGTTCTCTTCAGGAAATGAGAATATAGCTGGAACGAGTCGGGGAACGGAGTGATGGTCCTAGATGGTGCATTAGTAGTCCTCACTATTCTGTGAAATAGTTTGATAATAATTGTAATGAGGACTCCTTTTGAGTTTGTATACTCTCTAGTAGACAATATTTGTATTCAAAGTTATAGTTTATGTTTTGTTGTATTGTACACGATAGTTGTATTATTAAGTTGTATTTGAATTCTGTACCATGTATCTGGCGACTCAAGATGGGTGATGTATACCTAATTTGGGGGGCGTCACAGTTGGTATCAAAGCTTAGGGATATGATCCCTGGCTAAGATGTGAGACTAGAACTAGGAGGGGAGAGACGGGGAATTCCTTCGCTAGTATGACCTACTTAAATTTATTTTGTATTTAAATTGGTTGGTCAGAGTTTAGAGATAATATGTTACATGTCAACTAACCTTTATTTTGTGGCTGTATCTGAAAATGAAATTCGAGAATGTTGAGAATAACAATGGAGCACAAGAGACTGTTGAGTCTCCACATATCAATAATCAGGATAATGTGCATCAGGAAGGCGACAATCCTCATGCAAACAACAACACGAACCAAATGATGAATGATGGATTGTTCAGAGGCTTTATGCAATTCATGCAACATCAGGCGAGAGCGGCTCCTTTCCGAAATGTAGGTGGAAACACTGAAAACTCTCAGACGGTCACCGCTAAACAGTTCAAGGAGCTGGGACCACCGGAGTTTATTAGAGAGCCAAAATCACTTAAGGCGGAAGCATGGATAAAGCAGATCACCAAGATATTTGATGTCTTGGGATGCTCAGAGGAGCAAAAGGTTCCCTTCGCCACCTTCATGTTGCGTGAAGAGGCAGATTACTGGTGGGAATCTGTAAAACGTACCCAGCCTGACGCACTCAAGATGTCTTGGGAGAAGTTCCAAGTGCTATTCAACGACAAGTACTTTCCCGATAGTATTCGTCACATGAAAGAAGTGGAGTTTATCAAATTGGAAGAAAACAATATGACCGTGTCGTAATACGAGGCTAAATTTACGGAGTTATCCTGGTTTGCATCCCATTTGGTCGATAATGAGGAGCGAATGACTCGAATGTTTTTAAGAGGTTTGAAACCGGAGATACGTCAATATCTTATTTCTCATAAACTATGTTTGTAATCAGATGTTGTAAATAGGACTCAGTTATTGGAGCGCGGTAACGAGTCAACGCAACCAAGAGAAAGCAGCCGACAGCATGAAAATACCAGTGGTATCAGTCATCGAAACGGTGACAACAAACGTGGAGGGAATCAACATGCCAGAAATGGTAATCACTTCAGTGGTAATCATGGCCAAGACAGTAAAAATGGACATTTCAAGAAAAGGAGATTCAACAATGATGAAAAGAAGTCAGCACCAGCAACCGTGGTTAAGGAAGGAGAACGACCACCTATCATATGCTTCAAATGCGGAGGGGAGGGACATATCAGTCCAAACTGCACGATGCCATCCAAAGCGTGTTATAATTATGGAAGAGAAGGTCACCTAACCCAATTTTGTCTTTCACCGAAGACAAGTTCAGCTAGGATGGAGGCACCAAAGGCCGTCCCAGAAAAGTCAAAGCCGGTGGTGCAAGGGAGAGCATTTATTGTGACCTCCCAGAAAGTAAGGAACCCGAACGAGGTCATCATGGGTAAGCTTATCATAAACTCTATCAAAGTCTATACCTTATTTGATATCGGTTCTACCCATTCTTTTATTTCTCCTACTTGAGCTCAACGATTAAATTTGACTTCGGAGAAATTAGATTTTGACTTATCTGTTGAAACTCCGTCGGGAGAAACCTTCATTACATCCACTATTTATAAGTCTTGTTTAGTTCAAATCGGCACCTGCACGTTACCTGTCGATCTTATTTCTTTGAAAATACTTGCATTTGATGTGATTCTAGGGATTGATTGGTTAACTACACATCATGCAAAAATTGATTGTTTTCGTATGGTTGTTAGCTTTCATATTCCTAACCAACCTATTATGCGAATTCAAGCAACCAAACCATTAAAATCAATCATTGTCATCTCAAGCCATAAAGCTATTCGTTTATTGAAAAACGGATGTCAAGCTTTCTTAGCTCATGTCACGGATCTAAACAAAAATACGTCAGTTTTGAATGATATTTCTATTGTTAATGAATTTCCTGACGTATTCCATGAATCACTTCCTGGCCTACCCCCAGAGCGTTAAATTGAATTATGTATCGACCTTGAACCCGGTACAAAACCCATTTCCAAAGCCCCATATCGAATGGCTCCTATTGAACTTCAGGAATTAAAGACCCAACTGCAGGAATTATTAAACATTGGCTTTATTCGTCCTAGTACTTCTCCTTGGGGTGCTCCTGTTCTATTCGTGAAAAAGAAAGATGGGAGTATGCGACTTTGTATTGATTATCGGGAGTTGAATCATGTCACCATCAAAAATAGGTACCTATTTCCACGTATTGATGACCTGTTTGACCAGTTGCAAGGAGCCAAATTCTTTTCAAAGATTGATCTTCGTTCCGGATATCACCAATTGAAGATTAGAACCGATGACATTCCAAAGACTGCTTTCAGAACTCGGTACGGGCATTATAAATTCCTAGTCATGTCCTTTGGATTGACTAATGCTCTTGCTGCCTTCATGGATATGATGAACATAGTATTCAAGGAATATCTAGATCACTTTGTGGTCGTCTTTATTGATGACATCCACATATATTCCAAAACTCGTGAAGATTATGAGCAACACTTGAGGCTGATAATCCAAAAAGCTTCGTGAATATAAGCTTTATGCCAAGTTGAAGAAATGCGAGTTTTGGCTTGAGGAAGTAGCATTCCTTGGGCACGTGGTATCAAGCCATGGAATATCTGTTGACCTAGCAAAGATTGAAGCTATTCAAAGTTAGGAGCAACCTAAATCAGTGACCGAAGTACATAGATTTCTCGGCTTAGCTGGTTATTATCGGAGATTCGTAGAAGGGTTTTCTCGAATCGCTACTCCACTAACTCAACTGACTCAAAAAGATACAAAGTTCAATTGGAGCAAGGAATGTGAGAAGAGTTTTCAAGAACTCAAGAGGAGACTCATTTCAGCACCTGTTTTGACAATACCATCTGGTTCAGAGGGATTTGTCATCTATAGTGATGCTTCGGGCAAAGGGTTAGAATGTGTTCTCATACAACATGGGAAAGTCATAGCCTATGCCTCACGACAACTCAAAGAATATGAGAGGAATTATCCTACTCATGATCTAGAGTTGGCAGCAGTCATTTTTACACTAAAGATTTGGAGGAATTACTTGTATGGGGAGAATGTGCAGATCTTTACGGATCATAAAAGCCTCAAATATTTCTTCACTCAAAAGGAACTCAATATGCGACAACGACGTTGGCTTGAATTGTTGAAAGATTATGATCATACCATCCAATACCATCCTAGAAAAGCGAACGTGGTAGCTGACGCATTGAGTAAAAGATCATATGCAAGTGCGAATGCGATATTGTCAACGCAAAGGTCCATTTTGTGTGACTTGCAAAGGATGGAGATAGAGTTAAAGACTCCAGGGACCCATGTGATGATGGGGAATATACGAGTAGAACCAACTTTAATTGATAAAGTTAAAGCTGCTCAATTAAGCTACAGACCTGGAGCTGATGCGTATGAGGAAGAAAGTGCCAGAAGGTGCTATGCCAGAAGCAAGAATCGATGAAGAAGGAATACTTCGAGTCAACTCCAGAATTTGTGTTCCTAACGACCCTGATTTAAAGTATAAAATCATGATGGAAGCGCATAACACACCGTTTGCAATCCATCCTGGGAGTACCAAAATATATTATGATATTCTTCATACATTTTGGTGGAACAATATGAAGAGAGATAGCGCTGTTTATCTCAAGGTGTCTAATGTGTCAACGAGTCAAGGTGGAGTCTCAAGTACCAAAAGGTCCATTGCAACCAATTGAAATTCCAGAATGGAAGAGGGAGCACATTACCATGGATTTCGTTACCGTTCTTCCAAATTTTCTCAAGGCATAGATGCGATTTGGGTCATTGTTGATAGATTAACCAAGTCTGCTCATTTCTTACCGATACGAGAAACATATACACTTGAACGTCTTGCTCGTATGTACATAAATGAGATTGTAAGATTGCATGGTATTCCAGTATCCATAGTTTCTGATCGAGACCCAAGATTCACTTCAAGATTTTGGGTTAGTTTGCAAAAAGCTATGGGCACGGATTTATGATTTAGCTCGGCATATCATCCTCAGACAGACGGGCAGTAAGAGAGGACAATTAAAACTCTTGAAGATCTATTAAGACTCTGTGTCCTTGACTTCAAGGGAAGTTGGGACAAGTTATTACCATTGGTGAAGTTTTCCTACAACAACAGTTATCAAGCAAGTATTGGCATGGCTCCATTCGAAGCGTTGTATGGAAGAAAGTGTTGTTCTCCAGTATGCTAGGATGAGGTGGGTGAAGAAACGTTGTTGGGACCGGAGTTGGTACGTATGACTACGGAGAAGATTCAAATGATCCGACAACGTATAAAAACCTCACAAGATCGATAAAAGAGTTATGTTGATCTTCATCGAAAGGACGTGGAATTCGATATAGGAGATCATGTGTTGTTACGTGTTGCTCCGTGGAAAGGAGTTACGAGATTTGGAAAGAGAGAAAATCTCAATCCTCGATTCATCGGCCCATTTTTAATCCTTGATCGAGTAGGAACTGTTGCCTATAGACTCGCTTTACCGCCAAGTATGTCTCGTGTTCATAACATTTTTCACATATCCGTGTTACGTAAATATATGGAAGACCCGAACCACATTATTGAGTTAGAACCGGACGAAATAGCGAAAAATTTGACGTTTGAAGAGGTTCTTGTTCAAATCTTGGATAAGAAGGAACATATTCTACGCTCCAAGATTATACCTCAAGTCAAAGTTTTGTGGAGAAACCACAATGTTGAGGAAATGACTTGGGAGTTAGAATATGAAATGAAATCATGGTATCCTTACCTCTTCAATATACCAGGTATGTACCATAATTTTGAGGGCGAAATTTCATAAGAAGGAGAGATGGTAAAACCCCAACTTTTTGAATAAAGATGAATTTTCTATAAATATTATTTTTGAACATTATGGAGTGAAATTGATATAATGTTATAGTTGTGGGTAATATTTATAAATTTTACAAAATACGCAAGTTGTTATATAATATTTGATTGGTCGGAAAATATTCGTTTTAACAGGGAATATTCGTACAACGGCACAATCATTGGTGGACTCCACAACGGAATTATTGTCGGATTAAGAAAACGACAAAAATACTTTATGAAAATAACGGTGGAAGTTTTATCGTTAACTGTTGAAACACCCGGTGTTAAAAGTACAGTAATATGCATGGTTGCATAGTAGCACACGGTATTAATTATTGATACTTACGTGATAAGTCACTTAGTTTTGTTGGTATTATTAATGTAATAATATAGAAAATATTTTTATATAAAACAGAATACTTTTATAAAATTATTCTATAAATAGAATATATTATATTCTATTATGCATAGTATTGCATAGTGTTGCATAGTGTTTTGCATAGTAAAATCTTTTTATATAAAATAGAATACTTTTATAAAATTATCTGTTTTATTAGACAATAATTAGAATATATTATATTTTATAATTCATAGTGTTTGCATAGTGCATGCATAGTGTTTGCATAGTAAAATCTTTTATAAAGTTATTCGTTTTATTAGATTATAAATAGAATATATTATATTTTATTTAAAATATTTTGCTTTAAATATGGACCGTCAGATTAAAGTAAATCAATCTGGACCGTTCATGAGTTAGTTACTATGTAGTCCATCTTTCTATAAATAGAAGCTCATTCCTTCATTATTTTTTTACGAATTCACTGAAACTCTAGAGAGATAAACTATAGAGAGAAAGAAGAAAGTATTCTGCTACTTCACTACTTATATATCAAGTACTCTTCTTCTTAAGGTATGGAATATTATTTGTTGTACTCGTAAGGGGTGTTATTCTTTTGTATTCATGAAGAGAACATATGTTATTTCATTCTTTATTATTCTGTTGGAATAACCTATATACGCGGGCTACCCTATACTTGGTGACATTCTTCTATTATTCCGTTTTTACTATTCTGTTGGAATAACCTGTCTATACGTTTTACGCCGGACCTGATTCCGTCTTTATTATTCTGTTGGAATATCATGTCTGTGCGTTTTACGCCGGACCTGGTTCCGTCTTTATTATTAATCTGTTGGAATATCCTGTCTGTGCGTTTTACGCCGGACCTGATTCCGTCCTTATTAGTATTTTGTTGGAATAACTTATCTATGCGAAGTACCACATGCATGGTGATTTTTGTTGTTGTTCCATTCTATACTATTCTGTTGGAACATCCTGTCGGTGCGAATTTCGCCTGACCTGGTTCCGTTATTTAGTATTCTGTTGGAATAATCTGTCTATACGAAGTACCGCATGCATGGTGATTTCTTTTGTTATTCCATTCTTTATTATACTCCGTTGGTTAAAGTTTTGACTTCTATACTCCATGAAATTAGTGGAATATCCTTGATAATTGCGCTTCATCCAGTATCTTTTCATGAAAATATTCCTTTGAGCATTCTTGAATTTTACTCTACAAAGAAGTATCATGTTGACAATTTGGACGTTATTGGTTCTTGGACAAATTAATTCATTAACTTGTTTTATTTAATTCTTATATCATTGTCATCATCCTCATGTTTATATATTTTTTGAAAGTTATTTGTGGCCTGTAGTGCATAAATGGACTTGGTATGATTATGACCAGGGATTATTCGGTGTAATCATGACCGTAATGTTACAAATGATGTGGTAAAAGTTCTTATTGGCCCATAGTGCATTGATGGACAGTTGTTGGCATGATCTTGACCATTAATGAATACACAAATATTCTTGGCCCATAGTACATGGATAATTGTGGTCGTGATACTAAAAAATATCCTTGGTCGTAGTGCAGCGGTGATTCGATGATGTGGATTATTTATTAAAATGAGTCCCAGCGATAAAAGTGATGAAAAATCTTTTAAATCATAAAAGATAGTAGATTTTATTCTCTACTTGACTCTTTTAATGGATTGTTTGTTCCGCTACAGTTAAACTTGATGTTTGTTATATTGTATCAGTTTAACACTGTTTAAGGCTAATGATAATTTATTCTACATTATCTTAGTCATAACATTTCTTACTGGGCTAGTTGAGCTCACCTTTTCTTTCACTGTTCTCTTCAGGAAATGAGAATATAGCTGGAACGAGTCGGGGAACGGATTGATGGTCCTAGATGGTGCATTAGTAGTCCTTATTATTATGTGAAATAGTGTGATAATAATTGTAATGAGGACTCCTTTTGAGTTTTTATACTCTCTAGTAGACAATATTTTTATTCAAACTCACAGTTTATGTTTTGTCGTATTGTACACGACAGTTGTATTGTAAGACCCCGAATTTTTTTTAATAAAATGTAATTTCCTCTATTTATTATTTTGAAATAGTAAGGGTTGAATTGATTAATGTGGTTAGTTATGAGTAAAATGCGCGAATATTTTAAAATAAACAGGTGGTTATAAAATATTCATTGTTGTCGGGGAATATTTATTAGGTCGTGGAATATTTTTGCTATTGGAGAATATTCGTACGACGGCGCAGTCTTTTGTGGTCCCCATAACTGAAAGCGATTGGATGAAAAAAAAGACAAGTATGAGTTCTTTATAAATAACGGCGTAGTTGTTACCGTTAATACTGTTGGAATACCCGTTGGTTAAAACACAGTAATACGCGTTGTTGCACAGTAGCACACGGTATTGCACCAATTATTGATTCTTACGTATGAAGGCACTACTCAATAATGGTTACAGTAGTTACTGTTCAGTATTTTATTTTATTGATTCAATAATTGTTGCGTTGATATTTTATATTACTGTTGTTTCAATAATTGTCACTACACAGTATTTTTCATTATCGAAGTAATAATTCATATTATCTGAATAATATTATTAGAAAATATTATTGGCAATGTCTAGAAAGTTCTGTCTAAGGAGAGGTTTGGTTATCTAATTACGCGCCAGTAAGGAGAAATTCTTATTGGAAAGCCCCTTCTTTCTTGGGAACGGCCTGGTTGTCAGTACTGTGATTCTGTAATATTATTTATGAATAATTAATTATTGATTTATATGATGAGGAAAATATTAATTTTATGTGGTAATAGATGGAGAAACTTTTTAAGTGACAATTGTTAAAAATTGATATTTTATCTTTTTTGATAAAATAATATTTTATTATATTATTAGAATATAGTAATGGGAATATTTTTACAATGAATGTGGTATATATGAGTATATGAGGATGAGGAGTGTTTTTGTTGCAAAAGTTGTTTAAAACATGTTAAACATGTCTGTGGGCCCATTTCTTGACTGAAATTTGATTATAGCCTATAAAATCGCCCCGTTTATGGATTTCGGTCAAATTATGTTTGGAATTTGGAAAAACATTCTTCTGCAAAGTTGTAGAGAATTGAATTTCCTATAAAAATTCGTGAGATTCAAATTTTCTGACAAAAGGGCTATTTGTTATGAATTATTGAAGTTTCGAAGTTCCGAAATAATTGATTTTTGGGAGTTTTAGTTAATTATTTTGAGAAAAACATTTTTTGTGCAATTAGTGGGCTCACATGAGTTATAAATGATCTGAATTCAGATCTTCAAAGTTGGGCTAAGGAAATTTATAATATATATTAATATTTTATTAAATTTTCTACTTTAGTGTTCTAAGCATTTTTCTATAAATAGGGTGCTTATGTTTGAATTGAAAATCACACCAGAAACTACAGATTTCTATCTCTTTCTCTCTCTATATATTGAGCGTATTTTTGTTAGTATTTTAGTACTTTTAGTATTGCTATACGGTGCAAGTTCTTTCAGGAATATATCCAATATTCCAATCAGAAGTACTATTCTAGCTAAGGTAAGGGTTGTTATTTTCTTCTCAAATGATATTATTTCTTCAATATCATTATGCTGAAATATTTGTTGGAACTTTTTATAAAATTTGGAACTTTTTCATGTCGGGGTTACTATTCATGAGTTACTATTCACGTGTTACTATTCATGAGTTACTATTCACGAGTACTATTCATGAAGCATGATGATTTTTTTGTGAAATTTCTATCTTTTGGTGTCGGAGTTACTATTCACGTATACGGCATTATTCACGAATACGACACTATTCACAAAAAAATTAAGTTTTCTTTTCTATGTCCAAGAATGTCTGTTATAGTTCCTATCTTTGATTGGATCTATGTTTTGGTCTTCATTCTTGAATTTTACTCCACTCTTGTTATTTATGAAGTATTTTTGAACTTGGAATTTTTAAAGTACGAATCCTTAATATTTGTTCTTTTGTTTCACTGGATTCGTTTTCTTTAAAATATTTTTCATCATCCTCAGTCCTAAATGATGATATAACTGAATATCTTTGGCCCGTAGTGCAAAGATGAACAGGTGTTTAGATGAACATGATCAACTGGTGAATATCTTTGGCCTGTAGTGCAAAGATGAATATTTGATTTATGATGTATATTGATTGATGTTACAGGGATAAAATATCGATGATGGACTTTTAAATTCATAGATGATAGTAGCTTTCATTCTCTACTTAACTCTTCTAATGAATTGTTGTTTTCGCTACAGTTATTAATCTAAAACTTGTTGTCTATTGTATTCTATCAGATTTTTCCCTGTTGAAGACTAAGGATAATTTGTTGTACATTATCTTAGTCATAACATTCTTTACTGGGCTAGTTGAGCTCACCTTTTTTCTTTTTGTTCCATTTTTCTTCTCATGAGACGAGAATATAGCGAGAACTAATCGGGGTGTGGAGTAATAGTTCAAGACAGTTGTTTTAGTAGTCCTCACTATTTTGTAAAATAGTGTATCAATAACTGTAATGAGGACTTATTTGAGTGTGGATATTTTCTAGAAGACAACATTTGTATTTAAACTCACCGTTTATGTGTTATCGTATTTTGCACGACAATTGTATTAATGAAGTTGTAGTTGTTTTTGTACCATGTATTTGGCGACTCATAATGGGTGATGTATACCTATTTTGGGGGTGTCACATGTATTATTAAGTTGAATTTGAATTCTGTACCATGTATCTGGCGACTCAAGATGGGTGATGTATACCTAATTTTGGGGGCGTCACATTGAACCTCTCATAAGTTGTTGTTATGTTCTCCCTAGGGACATGGGAGAACATTTCACATTGTTGAGTCAATAGAGATTTCTTGTTTTTCCAAACTTCTTCACTTCCCTCGTGCATCACCAGGAGAGCTTCCATGTAACACCCCAAACCCGCTACATGTCTGGAGTGCCACACTATGCGAGTCCGAAGACCCATAAAGCAATAATATCAATTGCGCAACATAAACGAAAACACAATAATCAAACTAACTTGAAACCAAACAGTCTTTCATTATTAAAATAACACTAAGATTCAACAACTAAATATCAAAAACATAACTTTAGAGACACAGCTTCATTAAACAAAAGTTTTATCATAATTCTAAATATTCCTAAACTTCTTAAACAAAAATATCTTTTGATCATCCACAAAAGTGCCACAATGATCGGCTCTTAACAAGTATCCTGTAAACAATTTATAAGGGTGAGCGATGAAGTCCATAAAATGACAATCTTTACTATATAGGTGGATCAAGTACAATTTGCAAAACAAAATAACTTTTAGAATTTAATATAAAAAATAAATATATTTTTTGAAAACAATCTTTTCTTGTTTGATAACAATAGTCAATATTTACATTCAAAACAAAAATCAATAATATAAAAATATAATTCAAAAACGATTTCAATATGTTCAATAAACAATTTCAATATGTTCAATATATTCAATGTATCTTTTAATCCACGACCCCGGTGACTAAGGTTATAGAAACTATAACGATCAAGAAATTTATAATTTAATCTAAATATTTATTGAATTAAATAAATATTTTAAATAATTTATTTATTAATGAAAATAAATAATTGATAATTATGGTGAATTAATTTAGTAATTAAATTGAATAATGATAATTTTATTGAAGGATTTAATTTAAGAAATAATTAAATTAAATTAATTGCTTAATATTTAAGAAAATAATTAATTTAAATGAATTGTTTAATTTAATGGAAATAAATAAAATAAATAAAGTGGCATGTCTAATTTATTAATTAAATTGGATATATAATTATTTATTAAATTATAAGTGTAATGATAATAAGATTTTTATTATTATTAGTATAAATTATTAAAATGGGTACATGTGTGACAAGTGGAAACTATATAATATAATAATATAATAATAACTTGGTTTGGGAAATAGATGGTTAGCCAAACATGGCCTTGTGGCCTTTGGCTTTTTCCCAACTGACGTCTTTTTTTTATAAACTGACGAACGTGGGTTTCAGTTTATGTTTACACATGTTATACCTAAGGCTAGCGTCTAGTTTTTTTTCTTATTCTCGTATTTGGCTAAGGAGAAAGAGCAGAGTGTTGAGAGAGAAAGCTTGGAAGAAGAGAACATAGAGAAGATCACAGGGGTTTTGAGAGGTTATCATCTTTGTTTAGCAATCACTAATCAAGATATAAACTATTCCTATTATTATTCTTTAGTTTAAATTGTATATGTGTATATCTTTTTGATATAATGTGAAATCACGAGAATTGTGATGTATACATGTCCTTATAGAATTTTAAAACTGTGTTGATTATCATGTGTACATGTTATTTGTTATCAAATTCGTGTGAATTTGGGTGTACAGGAACAAAATATATAACAGTGTTGATGCTTGAAAAAATGGCTCGTGAATAGTACCAATTCTAGTGGCCAATTTGTATGCTAAATTGTAAATTGAGTCCTGTTTGTGCTAGCTTATTAAGAATCACAAGCATAACGTAATTTGAATTAAATGTTTTGGCCAAGTTTTGAGATGTCAGTGATGATTTTTGTGTAAGAAGTTCAAAAATGGAGTTTTATATGAAAACATGGAATTTTGAGAAATTAAACTAGTTTTAGTTGATGATAAATTGTGTTAATTGGTTGTAAATGTTAGCAATCATGTTTGTATTGGTCTGTACCAATTGTAGATATTAATTTCACTATTTGGTGGGTGAAATTTATGTTTGTTGGGCTAAAAAGGCTACTGTTCACTGTCGTCTCTGCGTCTGTCTGAAAAGCGGCGCAGTTGCGCCGGTGCCAAGGCAAAAAACGGCGCAGCTGTGCCGGTCCCAAGGCAAAAAATGGCGCAGCTGTTGCCAGTCCCAAGCCTAAGTGTGGCGCAACTGCGCCACACCCTGAACTGAGACAGTGAGATCTGCTTGTTTGCAGGTCAGGCATATCGAACTTGTGTTAATTTAGTGTGTATGTTAATGAGGTTAAATCATGTTATAAACTATAACAACAGATGTTAATGTGTTAAAATGTAAAGTACAAAGATTTGAAATAATTATTTAAATAAGTTATAAAATGAAACCAAATGAGATGTTTTTGAAAGATAGAGTTGAACAACTAAGTTATGTTGATCAATGTGTAATTTCAGAAGCGTTAAGTATGTTAACCTAAATGGTTAGGTGCTAGGTTAGGGTTATGATCTAAATGATGGTTTAAACCCTAAAAGCTAATATTCATACAATTAATTGTTGTTACGATTTTGATGATATGTGTAAGGTAATTGGAGATTATTTCATTTGTGTAGCTTACAATCAAGGCAAGTTTTCTAACTCTACCTTGTTATTATTGAGCAAGTTCTTAAATCTTAATTCTTTACATTGAGCAAAGCTTTCTAACTTCATTCTTTTCATATTGAATGCAAATTCCCATTCCTAAATTATTATTGTGCAAGTTCCTAACATTCTTTATGAAGATGAGAAAGCTTATCCTATCTTGCGTATGTTTATTCAAGCTTATGTAACCTAATTCGTTACATTAAGTGAGATTTAGATTCCTAATTATTATTCAAAGCTTATATTGTTCTAATACATTGATTCAAGGAAGATTGTTTTAACTCTTCTATAGCACCTTGCATGTATACCATGTTTACTCAATTATATATTATTGTTATTCAATCTTTGACTTTGATAAACTTGTTCAAAGCTTTTTCTTCGTATTAAATCTTCAAGTAGTAAGCAAACCTTTATTGATTGAATTAATCTATATTCGATTAGTGTTCTAAAATTCTAGAAAACACTGATAAGCTAGTTCCAAACTAAATTTTCTTTAGTTTGGAAATTCTAAATCCAAACTTAGACGAACAACCCTAACATATAGGGGATTTTGTACGTGTAACGTTTAGATGTTTATGCACAATACATGGTACAAAGGGCTGATCCCCCTGAGTACGTTAAGAAGAATCTGTACAGTCTAATGACTGTTGAGGTTAAGGTAATACTACCTAAACACTGTGGACATAGTTCGTGGTCTTAAGACCCTCAGATAATTAAAGTTCGAACTTGTTTTCTATTTTGATTCGTAGAACAAGTTCTTTATCATTCAATATTCGTTGTTCACTCTCATGTTGTTATTATACTATCTTTATGTCAGTGAGCAATTGTTTGCTCACTCTTGTAATTAAACAATGCAGCTAAAGTTGAAAGAGGTGATGATCCATCTACTAGCAAGGGAAAGGACAAGATGTCTAAGTGATGAAGAATTGTTTAAAGTTTATTTAAATGCTTGAAGTTTTTAAGATTTGTTTTATTTTATAATGTATTTCGCAAACTGATGTAATAATTTTTAGGTAGATTACCTGGGATTTGTTTTGAGATTATGATGTAACCCTTTAGTGGGAGAGATTATTGTTTAAGTTATTTAAATTATATCTTTATCCTTTGAATATGGGTAGTTAGATATAATAGTTTTTTGATAAGTGAGCACCAAATTCGGTGGAAATGAAGTACCCGGATTTGGGGGTGTCACAAAAACCCTGTAACACGGCACAATGGTTCAATAATGTTAATGATAGGCCCCCTACTATGGTATCTTATCATATATACAGAGTCGGCCCTGGGCAAGGGCCACCGAGGCAACCGCCCAGGGCCACAGTTGAGGGGGGGCCAAATTTTTTTATAAACTTACGTATTTATGTGTATAAAAAAAATAAAATAATAAAAAGATTAACTATATTATGCATTAAAAATGATATGTTAGAAAATATTAAATATGATAGTATAATTAATAATTTTGCATCTAAAAGTGCAACAAGAAGATATTTTAAATGATATTTTGTGATTTAGATTTCATTGGACAAAACTAAAGAAATATCCACTGTAGTTGGTAGGTTTTACTAATTATATCATTGAACTTTTAATTTTTTAAATTATACCACTAAACTAATTATTATTTTGAAATTGGGTCATTTCGTTAAAAAAAATAAACAGACGTTAATTTTTTATCTACAAAACTAATGAATTACCCACTGTAGTTGGCACATTTTATTGATTATACATTGAACTTTTAATTTTTCAAATTACCCCCATCAAATTAATTAAAAATAATTATTTTAAATATTTTTAAAAATAATTATTTTTTAAGTAAAAAATATTAGAAACTTTTTTTCTTCATAAAATGAGTAGAGTTTTATAAAATATAGATTCAAACAAATTAAAGTGATTTTAAATTAAATTAATGTCTACTTAATTTATTAACAGAATGACCCATTCTTAATATTAGAAATTTTAAAAAAAAAACTAAAAATAGAAATTAAAATAAAAAAACAGTAAATGATAAATAAAAAAATTGATTCACTTTTTTCAAAAAATAAATTAATACTTTTTATAAATAAATATTATTTTCAAGAAAAAAATCGAAAAACTCTTCATATTTTAAAAAAATGAATACATTTTATAAAATATAGATTCAAAAAATAAAACTTTATTTTCAAAAGGAAAAAGAGAATTTTTTTTAAAATCAGTATTGTTTCATAAAACTTTAATTTTTTTAAATCTATACTTTATGAAACTTTACTCATTTTATGGGAAAAAAAATTAAAGTTTCTAATATTTTTTACTAAAAATAATAATTATTTTTAAAAATATTTAAAATAATCATTTTTTAATTAGTTTAATGGGGGTAATTTAAAAAATTAAAAGTTCAATAGTGTAATCAGTAAAATGTGTCAACTACAGTGGGTAATTCATTAGTTTTGTAGATAAAAAAATTAACGTCTGATTATTTTTTTTAACAGAATAACCCAATTTCAAAATAATAATTAGTTTAGTGAGGTAATTTAAAAAATTAAAAGTTCAATTGTGTAATCAGTAAAATTTGGCAACTACAGTAGATATTTCATTAGTTTTAACGATTTCATTGATATTTTTATTTTGTAGGTACATGTGATGATTCTTTGTTTCGATGACATTTTAAAGTGTTCTTTCTTATCTTTTGTAAATTCTTATAATTTTAATAAAAATAATTTGTTGATAATTTGTTTATTTTTTAATTTAATTTGTATAAAGGGGCACACTTAAAAAAAATTTCCCTGGGCCGTAGAAGACCCAGGACCGACTCTGCATGCATGTGTCACGAAAAGTGCCCTTCGAAGGGTATCTAAAGGTGTGCGCCTTAGTAGGTCCTAAATTGTTCCGGAACTAGCGTAAACAATCACAACTTTTTTACATAGTCGGACTGAGGTTTCTAAAAATACTTCTCAATATTTTTGATATTCAAAATTATACTTATTTCACAGTTCAATATCACATAATATCATTATCTAAATCAAAATTCTATTTTGAAACTTGATCCGGATTTTTAAAAAAATACAAGTATAACATTTTCATTGAAATGGAAGCCTTAAATAAAGCATAACGAAATTTAAAACTGTGCATTTAGGCATCCGAGAAATTACTAACGTATAAATAAAATTAAGTGATAATTTAAAAACACTAAATAATTCAGAAAGCCACTTACCTCGATATCGTTGAACACAAATTTAATAACTAAAAATTCCTAAATATAAATTAGCACAAATATATATCATTAGGATACAATTCTATTATGTAACAGCTTTCTTATTTTGTTTTAAAATAACTATAAGTATATTTATAAAAATATTCTTTCAATAATTAATCCTTTTTCAAACACATATTACAATTATGCCAAAATAATAATCTAAATACACAAAAATAATTAAAGCCAATAATGTTATTCCAAAACTATTAAGTAATAATCTAAATACAAAGCAATAATTAAAGCTACAAAAATAATGACAATGCAAAATACTAATTACTAACAAAAAATACCAAAATATCAACTTTAACTAACAAACTAAATACAATATTTAAAATAATAACAATATAGAAAAGTATGCAAGAAACATACCCGAAAATACAAGATTCACAGACATCCTACGCATTCGAAGCCAAAAATTTAACTAAAAAGGTTTTTATAAAGAAAAACCCTCCCACAACAAAGTCTTTCTCAAAATTAGAGGCCTTATTGTTGGTGAATGAAATAAAAGGGCCAAGCCCTTTTATTTATAGATTTAGAAAAGGGGTAAAGTTTTCAATTTAGTTGATGTGAGACTTGGGTCATTACATTACTTCCCTTTTAAAAAAAATTTGGTCCTCCAAATTTCCAAACCATAAAAAATAAGACTATTTAATAAACAAAATACTATTTTTTTATGAAAATTCACGCTCAAAAAGAAAACTGACAACGAACAAGACAATACAAATATTCTTCACCTTAATTTATCTCACACTCGAAATTCTTACATTTAGTCAAGGCTATACCAACAGATAACTCCTAAAATCACCCCCAAGGAATATGTAGATTTTTCAACCTAACACGTTGCGAGAGGCCACTGCTTTGATACTATCTTTGTAACACCCTGAACCCACTACATGTCCGGAGTGCCACACTATGTAAGCCCAAAGACCCGCAAGGCAATAACATCAATAGCGCAACATAAATGAAAACAAAATAATGACACTAACATGAAACCAAACAGTCTTTCATTATTAAAATTACACTACTTTAGAGACACAACTCCATTAAACAAAAGTCTTATCATAATTATAAATATTCCTAAACTTCTTAAACAAAAATATCTTCCGATCATCCACAAAAGTGCCACATTGCTCGGCTCTTAACAAGTATCCTGTAAACATTTTGTAAGGGTGAGCGATGAAGCCCAGCAAATGACAATCTTTACTATTTAGGTGGATCAAGTATAATTTGTAAAACAAAATAGCTTTTAGAACTCAATATAAATAATAAACATACTTTTCAAGTAATCTTTTCTTGTTTGATAACAATAGTCAATATATACATTCAAAATCAAAATCAATAATCACAAAACATAATTCGAAAATGATTTCAATATGTTCAATATATTCAATGTATCTTTTAATCCATAGCCCCGATGACTAAAGTTACATCAACCCTGTAACACAGCCCAATGGTTCGATAATGTCAATAATGTTCCCCTTACTAAGGTATCTTATCATGCACGTGCCTCGAAAAGCACCCTCCGAAGGGTCTCTAAAGGTGTGCACCTTAGTAGGTCCTAAATTATTCCGGAACTAGCGTAAACACGCACAAGTTTTTTACATAGTAAGACTGAGGTTTCTAAAAATACTTTCTCAATATTTTCGATATTCAAAATTATACTTATTTCACAGTTCAATATCAAATAATATCATTATCTAAATCAAAATTCTATTTTGATACTTGATCTAGGTTTTTATCAAAATACAAATGTAACATTTTCATTCAAATGGAAGCCTTAAATAAAGCATAATGAATTTGAAACCGTGCATTTAGGTATCTGAGAAATTACTACCGTATGCGTAAAAATAAATGATAATTTAAAAACACTGCATACTTCGGAAAGTCACTTACTTCGATATCACTGAACACAAATTTAATAACCAAAAAATTCCTAAATATAAATTAGCACACATAAATGTCAATAGGATACAATTCTATTATTTAATAGCTTTCTTATTTTGTTTTAAAATAACTATAAGTATATTTACAAAAATATTCTTTCAATATTAAATCATTTTTCAAACACATATTACTATTATGCCAAAATAATAATCTAAATACACAATAATAATTAAAGCCAATAATGTTATTCTAAAACTATTAATTAATAATCTAAATACAAAACAATGATTAAAGCTACAAAAATAATGACAATGCAAAATACTAAGTACTAACAAAATATACCAAAATATCAAATTTAACTAACAAATTAAATACAATATTTAAAATAGTAACAATAATGAAAATTACGTAAGAAACGTACCCAAAAATACGAAATTCACAGACATCCTACGCATTCAAAGCCAAAACTTAATTAAGAAGGTTTTTATAAAGAAAAACTCTCCCACAACAAAAGCATTTCTCAAAATTAGAGGCCTTATTGTTGGTGAATGAAACAAAAAGACCAAGCCCTTCTATTTATATATTTAGAAAAGGGGCAAAGTTTTCAATATAGTTGATGTGGGACTTGGGTCATTACATTCCCACACTTCCTTTGTCGTTTTGTAGTTAACTACATTTTCAAACAGTTCGTCTTCCAAAGTCATGAATAGAATGTTCTTGACTCTTTTATCTAGCTGCACGACGAGCTTCTTAATTCTCCATATCAGTCCATTCGCCCCTATGTTTGATTACAACCTTGTTTGGATCTTCTATTGTTGGTGTGAGCTTTTTAGGGACATATGGGCCCTTTAGAACATCATTAAACAACTCTTCATCAAGTGCATCCATGTAAGCCTATATTCACACTCTTCAGTTAGGAAATTTATGTTTATTACATAGAGGTGGCTTGTTTCCACCACCAAGCTTAGAACTAGTTTTATTTTATGGCATTGATCTACACAAGCATTTTAAGCTTTGATTACGGAAACCAACTTTGATACCACTTGTGACGCCCCCACATCCGTGTACTTTAAACATCAGATATGGTACTCACTATACTACTCCATCCATACACATCTATTTATAGATATAACTTAAAGACATGAAGATTTGGCAGGTGGGGGCGGGGGCGGGGCCGGGGGTGGGGGGGATAAGGGGTGTATACATAATCAGAGAATATTTTTTTTTGGTGGGGTGGGGTGGGGTGAGGTGGGTGGTTGAGTTTCTTGAATATGTAAATATGGGTGGAAAGAACTTTTGATTTGGATTTGAAATAAAATATGGGTCGAAAAATGGTTCACCGAGTTGGAACTATATTTCATTTTAAAACTATGATTCCAAACTTTAACCAACCCAAATAAATAAATATAGTTAACCAACCCATTTGGTTCTAGTTAATATGGATTGACCCGATAATTAACCAACTATATTGCCAGGTCTAGTTATACACGAATAATCCTCCCAACATAGAACTAAGCACGTCATTATTGCAAGCAACAAACTTGAAATAATTCCAACAAATTCTACGTTGTTGTTAAGGCTATATTTTGCCAGCTCCAAATTGAGCTTGACCCAATGAGCCCAGCTAAATACATGCTAACTTCACTTGAACTTGGGCCTTGTGACCGCTTTGGCTTTACTTGCCATTCAATTATCAGCTAGTAATTTCCATAAAAGATTACATCTTTACATGAAAATATCATTTCTTACAGGGACTCAGCAAAGAATAATTTCATAGTTAACTCAGGATCATTCCTCCTAATATGGTGTAAAAAATCTATAAATATAAGGTACAAGATATGCAAGAGTCTTGTTATATTTTGATATTAATTTGATTATTTTGATTTAATGTCTTTTGTTTCTATTTTCATAACATGCCACTTCACTAATAAACAATTTTTTAAATGTGAAAACATTTGTATAATAAAAACTACTATTTTTACTATGTATTATATTACATCATATAGGGGTGCTTTATCCAATCACTAAATATGTAAAAATGCTTCATAATAAAACTACAGTAGTGTTTTGATGACCAAATAATAATGATACTAAAAATAGATATTGAAATGATGTGTATGGTTGTGGTTGATAATGAAAAAATAATGTTAGAGATTTCAAATTTGGGAGATCAAATGGGTCTCAAATGACACGACATTGAATATTTGAATGGTAATTTATGGCATAGTCAATCACATGTGATTTACCCAACCAATAATATGATGTCAAGTCATTTGAGATACTTTTTGAGATAAAAATTTGAGACCCCTAATAATACCCATTATAAAATTGATTCTACCTATACATGATAAATTATCAATTAATTACAATTTAACAAATCATTTTGGAAGTCATTTTTCATAGGAGTTTGTGTTTGTGTAGTATTACTCGTACTATAAGTTTTCACTAGATTCTCCACAATTTCCCTCTGCCTCTTCTCAAGTTCCTCTTGAAGCCTCTGATTGAATTATAATAATATAAATTGTTAGGGAAAAATGGCATATATTAAGAGAATTTAGTGTCCAAATCAACAAAAAAAATCTCAAAATTTTCCAATTAAACTTGTCCCTCTTAATGAAGATCGACTTAAATATCTTACAATACAAAAGTATCTTCTCTTTGCTACTTGTATTAAAGTTCGTTACATAATTAAGATATAGGAGTAGTAGGTTTGATAAAATTTGACCCTATTATTTACAAGAAAATAATATTGTTTAGATAGACGGGGCTTTCACAATATTTTTTCATATTTTCACAACAAAAGTGTCGTTATAAATGTATAACGACGGTGAAAATCGTCGTTATATAATCTATAACGATAGTTTTATTGTGGAAATATCACTTTCTATGATTCAAATATAGGTGATCGAAAGTTTGTAAGTGGTCCATATTGTCCTCGATTAGAATGTCTTACGTGCTAATCAAAGATGATTCGAATTATCATAGAGATGTGGATTAAAATGCCCTCTATTATATTTATTATATAATTTTTCTCAATACACATTCAACTCAACGATATAAATATGTATAATGGAAGAGATTATAATCCACAAATAAGTCATTGCTTATGATTACACTTAAAGGTAAACATATTAATTAAGAAACTAAGAATGTAAGTATTAAAAGCATAACCCTAGAAAAACATATGGTTCTAGTATGTACTATAATAAAAATAAGTCTACTATCACATAAAATTATTTACATATCGCTCACATACACTCACATGCATATTTTGATGTCCCACGTGACTTGCTCTGCACGTGGGCCATCAAAATATACATGTCAGTGTATGAGAGCGGTATGTGAACAATTTTATGTGATAGTGGACTTACTGCTATAATAAAGACATAAGAGCATTTCCAAGAGTCTTTTCAACTACTTTTGGATACTCAAATAGGTGTGAGTCACATCAGAAAAATTATTTTCAATAACCTCTCCAAACTTAGTCATCAAATCTGTAACCTCATTCTCCCTTTTCAGAACTAATAAGTTGACATTACATCTTCAAAACATTTATTTTGTTTTGGAAGAATCAAAATATATGAAAAAGACTAAAATATTTATTTTGCTTGATGGGTTTAATGTACATTTTATTTTAAAATTTAATATCATTCCTTTTAATTTTTTATTTATCATATTGGATAAAATATTATTTTGATTACCGTTTGGATAATCACGTTAATTATGACCATCTGGATACATATTATTGGATACAAATGAAATGCCTCCTCATCTTGCTGAGTACTATCGCCGTCGTCAACAGAAAATTTTTGGAAGAGAATTTAGTTTTAATTAAATATAATTTATTTTCCAAAATGATATCTTTTTAAAAAATGAATGTTATTAATTATTTCAAATGTTATCAATTATTATTAGTTTAAGTCAAATATTGCATTAATTGAATTTAAAAGACTGGTCAAGTACAAAATATTAAAGTAACAAATAATACTCTTCAAATTTGTCACATAGATTAACAAACTTTAATTTTTTTTAAAAAATTTACTACTATTGTTGAAGATGATCTAACCTTATTGTGTTGTCGTATTAGTTGCTTATGTGTGATCCCATATTTGGGAATGTGTATTGTATAATACTCCCTCCATTCTTAAAAGATTATCGTTTAAGATTTTTGCACATGGATTAAGAAAGTGTCATTTACAAAGTAAAATTTGTTTGAAATTCCATCACTACCCTTTATGGGAAATTAAAAACTATTAATACAAGTGAGAGAATTTCTTGGGACAATGAGAGAAAGTAGGAGTAATATAGGAAAATAAATAATTTATTCTTCTCGAAAGTTGTAAATGACAAACTTTTTAGAACAACTTTTTTCTCCTAAAACGAAAATCTTTTAAGAACGGATGGAGTATATTAATGTATATATGACCTTTAATTTAATTTATTTAATACATTAAATAAACAATCCTTCTAGGGCGACATGAGCAGTGACCGGGAAATTTTTTTTATGACTCCCAAATAATTTATAATTTTATTGGAATTAAAATTTTTACAGAATTCTGTGATTTGGGTGTCATTTGAATGCATGTAAAAAACAAAGAATCTTATAAATTATTTGGGAGTCATAAAAAAAATTGCCCGGTTACTGCCTCTGCCAGCAAAACCGGGTTCCCCTAACATTTTTGTTAAATAAATAATAAAGCGACGTTTGTTGTTTATGCCGTACTTTCCAAAATATTTATTTTAAATCTATATCATGGTTACGCGAAACATAATATTAAATCAAACAAGGGTATTAATTAGCTAACAAATGCAATTTTATTATTATAAACAAAGTAGTTGGCTGGCACTTGTGAAACCATTAAATAACCTGAGCTTTCGAGAGTTGAATATGATATTATATGAAACAACCCGAATTAAATTCTGAGTCCGACAAACTCACCGAAAAGGTCACGACTGAAGATAATATTGATAGTAACTTAATTCTTTAAGTAAAGACAAATTATTTTCATATCTTTCGATGTGGAACTGGGGTGTTACAACACCAATCAAATGCAATATGTAATAATCCAAATTTTAGTTAATAATTAAATATTAATTTTATTTTTTTTAAAATTATTTGGAGCGGGTAGCTACTTGGGAGATGGAGGAGTCTATTCGAGTAGAGTATCTGCATCTGTTTGATACTTAGGTACGTTAATTCTTTTGATTTCGGGGACGGAATCCTTTTTAAGGGGGAGGTAATGTAATACCCAGAAGAAAAAAAAAGTAAATTACATTTTAATTGGGTTTTTCTTATATTTAGGCCAAATTGTATTTAATTTGTGTGGACAATAATAAGTAAGGGATTGGATGAATTACATATTTTATTACATTTTAAAAAAATAATTACAACAATAGTGCACTCATAAAATCTTTACACAATTAATATATTTTCATATTTATTTACAATACTAGTGCAATTAGAATTCCTTAATTTAGGGAATTAGTATTCAATTAAAATTCCTTAATTTAGGGATTAGTTATACTCATGACTTCTTCTCTCTCTCCTCATCTATAACAACTGCAGTTAGTCATTACCCTTCTTCATTCAACGTATTCTTTCAATATATATATATATATATATATATATATATATATATATATATATATATATATATAACTTAAATTATTTTTTCCCCTTTCTTACAGTCTAATTTATGATCCTATATAGATATATTCATTGAGAGATTGTTCTTATTGTTTTTGATATATTAAATATTGTTAACAGATCCTAAGGCCGAAGTCATCGCTTTGTCTCCAAAGACACTAATGACGACCACAAATAGATTCCTGTGTGAGATATGTGGGAATTCACTTCTTCTGATTTTTTAATGTCTCCAAAGATATTAAAAAGTTAGCGGCATTTTTCATGGCTGAATTTTTTTAGCATGGATGAAGATTGGGGTCTGCAGGTTTCGAGGGTGCTCCGATGATCATTCGACGAATATTCGTAATTATCGTGATGATTTTTTTTAATTTTCCTGATGTTTATGAAGCTAATAATATTAATAATAATTCAATTTTTGTTGATGAATTAGATGATATTTACAAGCCCTTTTACCCGATCTATAATTCTTTTTCTACACAAGCCCATATTGTAACGCCTTCCAATTCTTTCCCTGAAGAAGTGAATTTAGAGCCAGAAGAGATCAATTTGTGGTCGTATTCAGGGCTTCTTCTCTCTCTCCTCATCTATATCTATATGCAGATCAGATTGACAAAGTCCATTCTGATGTGTTGAATGTGTTCATTTAAATACTGGATGATGGTAACCAAACCTTCATACCAATGTAACAAAACTGTCATATCAAAGTAATCAATCAACCTTCACACTTTAAATTTTTTTCTTAGTACAGTTGGTTACCAAACCTTTAGATCAAGGTGAGAAAACCTCCGTACCAAGGTAACAAAACTTTCATACCAAAATAACTAATTCCCATCCACATATGCAGTTTTTTCATAATGCAGTTGGTAGCCAAACCTTCAGACCAAGGTAATCAATTCAATTTTATTAAGTTACTAATTTTGTTTGAATGTGATGCAGTTGGTAGCCAACCATTCATACAAAGGTAACCATTTTATTAATTATGAGTAACAAAATAGTTATAAAAAAAATTCAGAACATTAATAGTTACATCTATTTATTTTTAAACTTTTTGTAGGGCGAATCTTCTTCTTATTCTCATTGGCGTTTTGGACAATGGAAATTCACGACGGAGTATGTGAGGTATAGCGACGGTGTAGCGATGAATTGTTATTTCAAAGTGTATGTGAGGAAGATGAATATTTGAATTTGAATATTTAGATTTGAATTATTATTTTGAATTTGAATTTTTTTTTGTTAGATCCAAATATTTGAATTTGAATTATTAATTATGGCAGTTATTTGTCCTTGATTTTAGCTTTCCTTATTAATGTGAATTGTACTATTTTTGTAATATGGGTCCTAATTACACTCTTTTTGTAATTATTTGATTGATGCACTTTTCTTGTAATTACTTTTTATTTGTTGTATACTTATGTAAAGAACCCTAAGGGATTCCATTACTTTGGGCCTTTAAAACTAATTGGGTCTAATTTATATTTGTGTAATATTAAAATCCTATTAAAATTAGAAGAGTTAATATTTAATAAATTAATAACTAAACCTAATCTTCCTCACATATATTTTGTTACGAATTGGTGGAGAGAAAAGAAGAAAAAAGGCGGCTGAAGCCTGAAGGAACTGAAAGAATTGTTAATCAGGTTGTGAATAACATTTCGTATTTGATATCGTTGGCATTTGTGGGTAAGATTTTGTGGAGTGTGCTATAAATAGTTTGGAAGTATCAGGTACGGATTCCGTACTCTTTAAGCGATACTCGTGTAAATTTGATTTGTTCGTCTTGTTTCTTGTTTCAAATTCTGTTATTATTTCACATAATTGTTTATTGTGAAATTTATATAATAGTGTCATTTTGGAGTTGATACATTGGATGCGTAATTGTACTCTTTGATTTAGGTTATCATGTATAGTATTTATTTTTATATTCGTAGAGCGATATATGTTGTTACCTTCTTTTGGATACATTATGATTTGATCTGGTTCAACATATACATTAGAATCCCATTTTTGTTGGTATTGTGTCGCATGTGTTGTGACATGATATCTTTGTTAGAATATACCGTAGGGTATACCTGAGTTATAACCACCTGTGGGGGTACCACATGCATGTCGTCTTGGCACGAGAGGCATGACACTTTTTGTGGCAATGTGATTAGTCCACAGCGTCTCTGTTTGGGCTCCAGAGGAAGTGGGCCATTTGGTGTTTTGTTGTGGGAGGCGTATGGATTAACCCTAATTTTATGTTCTGCAGATTGGTGATGTTGTGCCAAACACACCTATCCGATGTGCATACATTTGGATTCGCGGTCCAATGTGTGAATGCTTGTGTGGCATTATTTTGACTTGCATGTGTGGCATTATTTTGACTTGCATGTGTGGCATTATTATGATTTGCACGTGTGACATTATTTTGATTGCCTGTGTGGCATCATTTGATTTGTGTGTGTGACATTATTTTGACTTGCCTAGGTGGCAAGGTATATTTCTGAGCTATCGGTATGAAATAATACCCAACCATTGGATTCAGCCTATTATTTCATTGTATTAGTTTTATTTGTTTCTGTTAAGTTCAATTCATTGAGTTAGTTACTTCAGTTCGTTATTTCTTTATTCTTCTATTGGTTTCGTCAATTCTGTTGTTTTAGATATATTCCATTAAGATCTTTGGAGAATATATTTTCGTCAATATTTACACTTGAGGCTTTGTTCAGTATTTTGTCTCAGTTATTTTCGTATATCAGTTGTATATCTTTTGTTTATCTGTATCCGCACTGGGAAATTGGCTCATGCTGTGTTTTTCTTCCGGCAAGTTTGCAGGGGTGATTCAGGGCTAATGTGATGAGAGAGTTGTCTTTGACCATTTAGGTTGTTTCGAATTTTGGTTTTAGTTATTTTGATTCTATTTGGAGAGTTGTATTTAGTACTTCATTGATGGATATCATTATTAATATTTTGAATTTATTAGTGCTTTGTTTACTTATTTTGAAGTTTGTTGTGCTTTGCACGTGACCTTCTTTCATTTTCAGGAAAGGGGTGTTACTCAATGCCTGAGTTGTTTACATTGAAATTTGATTAAATAAGTGCAACTCCATATTAAATACTCCATCCGTCCCAAATTAATTGCTCAGTTTTAACTTTTTTAAGTCAAACTGACTATTTTTAGAATTAATAATTAAGCATATGTAAATATATTTCTAAAATTATAAAAATTGGGATTAGCAATAAATTGTATATACTTTCTTTTAGTTATAATCTCTTCACCTATATTTTAGAAAAAATAATTAAAAAAATTAATTTTAAAAATGGTCAATTTGACTTTAAAAAATTAAAACTGAGCAATTAATTTGGGACGTAGGGAATAATAATTAACTTAATTGTTCTTAAATTAGTCACTAAAATTTAATTGTTTTTACTCTAATTTTCTCCTCCAAAATACACTATATGTGGTATACCTCTGACCTTTGATGCAATAAGGGGGTAAAGAGAACTTATGTGGCCAATTTGTTTTTGGTTGGAAATGATGGTGACAGCATAAAATATATTAGTAAAAAATTAATGAGTGCAAAAATAATAATAGAGTGGAATAGAATAGTAATTAATAATTTAATATAATAGAAAGGAGATTTGGCACCACCGCAACACATTTGTTTGGCATTGAACGAAAGATTTCTTTTAATTGTTTATTGTTCATGAAAATAAAATAATATAATCTGACAATGTGTTGGGGATTTCGTACCAAGAATTCGTACTATATGGATTGTCAAACTAATGAACTACAATTAACCTCAATGCCTATATCTAAAAGTACACATTTAATTGATCGAGATAATTTACTTGATTGATCATGTTGAGTTCACTCAAATGTGTTTATTTTTTATTATATTTACTTTATCTCTCAATATAAAATTTAAAATTTAACTAAACACACTTAGAAGGGAGTTGAATAAGTGTGGAAGCAATCTATGACCAATTTTTAAATCTTAGATCAAGCTATTAGATTCAAGCTACTATATTCAATAATTCAGCTTGCTGAATTAATATAGTTTACTGAAATGAATAAATATCCTGCTGAATTTATAATTTAAATAAAATACTTGTTGTTAAAGAATTATCTTAATATAATTTAAATATTCAAATTTTTATTATTAAGATAATTAAATAACTTATGTGAATAAATAAAGTAAAGCAAGTATTAAAATCAACACCAAGATTTTTTACGTGGTTCAGCTATTACCCTCTATAATAATAGCAAAAACTTGTTGGGTAAATTTTAGTTACGCACAACACGCAAGTATACGTGGTCAACAAGTAATAAATAGTAAGTAAAGTATCGTTCCCACGGAGAATTAACTAACAAAGTTCACCAATCATTAACCCATAATCATCCCAGTCTTATTTAAACGAATGATATTATATTTTGTATTTAAACTAAGAAATTAAATAAACCTAACTATTTCTAGAGGGAGACTAGATAATGAAGACTTGAGATTACAATTTCATCTATTGACTCATTTAAATCCATACAATTCATGCTAAACCAAACTAATTGTACCGGTTTGTTAGTCGAGAACACTAAAGTAAAGTATAACCATCTTTCAATGTACCATACCCATATCACATATAATCCACAATTTATAGAATACAAATGAACACCCACATTACCTAAACCACAATATGTCTACGTGATTTATAAATAATTAGGTTTTAAGCCCAAATTCTCAATTGACTACGAGCGATGCCTCGTGATATGTCTATCCTAAGCACGAATTATACATTCCATCACCACGTAGAACATATAAACACAAGCTATCAAGATCAAATCTAAACCCATACTTCGTCTTTCAAGTTCATATGGGTTATCACAGTAATTGATGGCCAATCGACTAAGAAAATAAGCATGAATTTTAATAGACAATCCCATAACAATCAATAAGGTTAACAATGAAGTATATCAGATTAAACTAAGCAATAAAATCCAGTGCAATCCCAAAATAATGTTTAACTCATCATAGAATCAAAATCCATAATCCACAATTGATTATACATTGAGAAATAAAGATAGAAGTAAAGAGAAGTTAGGGAATTAAGAATGCAAATCTGAGATTCTCCTCTTGCTCCAATTCTGAATTTCCAATGCTCTTCAATTGCTTCAATCTTCAACTCTAATCTAATCTAGGGTTCTATCTAATCTAAAAAGAAATAGAAGAAATGAAAACAATAGTAGCTTTAGCCCCCAAGGGGTGGAATAATATCTCACATAATGAAAATACGTCTAATATATAAGCTCTAATTGAACCCCTCTCTCTGTTACGCTTCAATTGCACTGTTTAATGAAAAGTTAAATTTGGTCAATACTCGAAGTCGCGCGGCCGCGTAAGAATTGGCCTAAAATTGGGCGCGGCCGCGCGCAAGTATTAAATCGCGTCTTTTTGCTACTGTAATTCACGCAGCCACGTAGGAAATCGCGCGCCCGCGAGGTTGATTTTCTGTTGCAGTGTACTCTGGTAAAATAGCCATAACTTTTGATTCGGGAAGAGTTACGTGGCCTATCCCCTATCAAATCAAAGCTATCGACGAGCTCTACAACTTTCATTCTTTGATAATTCAGAAATTCCGGACGGATGAATACTGAAAGTTGTCTGGAAGTGCCTGCTATGAAACAGGCCAACCAAAACATCGAAGTTCGATGTTTGTTGGTACAAAGATCATAACTCTTGCATCCGAACTCCGATTGGAATGATTCAAGATGTTCCGAAAAGCTTAGAAGAAGCTCTACAACATAGTCCAAGTTCCAAGCCAAGAACATGAAATGAACACGATAGCCCAAATTATGACACCCCCAAAACAGGTATACAACACCCATTCTGAGTCGCCAAATACATGGTACATAAAGCAAACTACAACTTCAATAATACAAATGTCGTGTGAAATACGACAATACATATTGTGAGTTTAAATACAAATATTGTTTTCTAGACAATATCCACACGCAAATAAGTCCTCATTACAATTATTCAAACACTATTTTACAGAAATAGTGAGGACTGCTAAAACATCTTTCTAGAAACCTCACTCCATACCCCGACTCGATCCTGCTATGTTCTCACCTCCTGAGAAGAAAAATGGAACAAAAAGGAAAAGGGTGAGCTCAACTAGCCCAGTAAAGAATATTATGACTAAGATAATATACAACAAATTATCGTTAGTCTTCAACAGGGAAAAATCTGATAGAATACAATAGACAACAAGTTTTAGATCAACAACTACAGTGGAAACAACAATCCATTAGAAGAGTCACGTAGAGGATGAATTCTACTATCTTCTAATATTTAAGAGTCCATCATCAATATTTTATCCCTGTAACAACAATAAATATACATCTTTAATCATCTTTGCACTACAGGCCAAAGATATTCATTTATATCACCGGTTGGTCATGTTCATCTCAACACCTGTTCATCTGTGCACTACGGGCCAAAGATATTCATCAGTAATCATTTATCTTTGCACTACAGGCCAAAGATATTTAATAATACCATCATTAAGGACTGAGGATGATGAAAAATATTTTTAAGAACGAATCCAGTGAGATAGAAGGACACATATTAGGGATTCGTATGACAGTTTTATCCAAGATCAATAATACTCTATAATAACAAATTTTGAAGCAGAATTCAAAAATAACGATCAAAACATGGATACAATCAAAGATAGTAGCCAAAATAGACATCTTGGACAAAAAGAAATTTTTTTATTTTTTGGTGAATTGTGCCGTATTCGTGAATAGTGCCGTATACGTGAATAGCGCCGTATACGTGAATAGTAACTCCGACACAACAAGTTTCAAATTTGATAAAAAGTTCAACCAATATTTTGGCATAATGATATTGAAAAAAATAATATCATTTGCGAAGAAAATAACACCCCTTACCTCAAAATAACCGTACTTTTGACTGAATTTTAGTATAGTACTGACATAAACTCGCACCGTATAGCAACACTCAAAGTATACTCACAAAAATATGCTCGATAATATAGAGAGATAAAGAGAGAAAACTTGTTTCTGGTGTGATTTTCAATTCTAACTTAGCCCTCTATTTATAGAAAAATGATAGAACGCCAAAGGAGACTAAATTAATAAAATAATATTATTTCTAATTCAAAATTCTACGCAAGCTCTTTGAAATTTCCAGCCCCTCAATTCTAAAATTTCAGCAGCCCACATGTTTATTGACACCAACCAAAGTGGGTCCCACCCACAAATTTAATAAAAATTATTTTATTCTCTGAAACTTCAACAATTCATAGAAAATAGCTCGGTTATCAGAAAATTCAAAACTCGCGACTTTCCATAGGAATTTCAATTCTCTACATCTTTACAGAAGAAATTTTTTTGAAATTCCAAACAGAATTTATCCGAAATCCACAAACGGACAATTTTACTGTCTATAATCAATTTTCGGTCAAGAATTGTATCCACTGACACACAAAACATGTGTTAAACATTTAATGCCACAAAAATACTCTTCCTCCTCATATACTCATATATCCCACATTCATTGTAAAAATATCACCGTTAATATATTATTAAAATAATATATTTAAATGAATTATTTTATCAGAAAAAGATAAAATATTAATTTTCAACAATTGTCACATTAAAAAATTTCTCCATCTATATCCACATAAAATGAATATTTTCTTTATTATAATAATCAATAGTTAATTATTCAAAAATAATATTACAGAATCACAGTACTGACAACCAGGCCGTTCCCAGGATAGAGGGGGCTTTCCAATAAGGATTTCTCCTTACTGGCGCGGAATTAGGTGACCAAATATCTCCTTAGACAGAACTTTCTAGACATTGCCAATAATGTTATCTGATAATATTATTCAAATAATATGAATTATTGATCTGATAATGAAAAATACTGTGCAGTGACAATTATTGAAATAATAATAATATAAATATCAACGCAGCAATTATTGAATCAATATAATAAAATAATGAACAGTAACTACTGTAACAATTATTGAGTAGTGCCTTCTTACGTACGAATCAATAATTCAATCATACTTTGCAATACCATGTGCTACTGCACAACCACACATATTACTGTATTTTAACCACCAGGTAACCCAATAGTGTTAACAGTAACAATTTACGCTGTTATTTATAAAACTCAATCTTTGTCGTTTTCTTTCATCCAACCGTTTTCCGTTATGGGGCCCACAAATGACTGCGCCGTCGTATGAATATTCACCGACAACAAGAATATTCCACGATCAAACGAATATTCCCCGACAACAATGATTATTTTATAACCACTTGCTTATTTTGTAAAATTTGCACATTTCACCCATAACCAAAGCATTATATCAAATTAACCCTTATTAATTTAGAATAATGAATAAAGGAAAATTCAATTTTATTTATAATAAGTTGGGGTCTTACAACCTCCCCTCCTTATAAAATTTTGTCCTCGAAATTAACGTACGTACCTGGTGTTTCGAACAGGTGAGGGTACCTCGCTTTCATTTCCGATTCCAACTCCCATGTCATTTCCTCAATTGCATGGTTTCTCCACAAAACCTTAACTTGTGGTATAACCTTCGTGCGTAAGACATGCTCTTTCCTATCCAAATCTCAACAGGTATCTCCTCGTATGTTAAATCTTCAGCTATCTCATCTGGTTCTAATGCAATAATATGGTTCGGGTCTTTCACATATTTACGAAGCATAGATACGTGAAAATATTATGAACACGAGACATGCTTGGAGGTAATGCGAGTCTATAAGCCACATTTCCTATTCGGTCAAGAATCTCAAATGGACCAACAAATCTTGGATTGAGCTTTCCTCTCTTTCCAAATCTTGTAACTCCCTTCCATGGAGCAACACGCAACAGTACATGATCCCCAATATTAAATTCCACGTCCTTTCGACGAAGATCAGCATAACTCTTTTGTCGATCTTGTGAAGTTTGAATACGTTGTCAAATCATTTGGATCTTTTCTGTAGTTATGCGTACTAATTCTGGTCCCAACAACGTTGCTTCTCCCACCTCGTCCTAGCATACTGGAGAACGACACTTTCGTCCATACAGCGCCTCAAATGGAGCCATGCCTATACTTGCTTGATAACTAGTGTTGTAGGAGAATTCTACCAGTGGCAAGTACTTATCCCAACTTCCTTTGAAATCTAGAACACAGAGTCTTAATAGATCTTCAAGGGTTTGATTAGTCCTCTCTGATTGTCCGTCCGTTTGAGGATGATATGCTGAACTGAATCGTAAGTCCGTGCCCATAGCTTTCTGTAAGCTAACCCAAAATCTTGAAGTGAATCTTGGGTCACGATCTGAAACTATGGATACTGGCATGCCATGCAATCTCACAATCTTGTTCACGTACATACGAGCAAGACGTTCAAGGGAATAAGTCTCACGTATTGGCAAGAAATGGGCGGACTTGGTTAATCTATCAACAATAACCCAAATCGCATCTATACCTTAAGAAACCTTAGGAAGACCCGTAATGAAATCCATAGTAATGTGTTCCCACTTCCATTCCAGAATCTCAAGTGGTTGCAATGGACCATTTGGCATTTGATGCTCCGCCTTTACACGTTGACAAGTTAAACACCTCGAGATAAACTCCGCGATCTCTCTCTTCATATTGTTCCACCAAAATGTATATCAAATATCATGATACATTTTGGTACTCCCAGGATGGATTGCAAACGGGGTGTTGTGTGCCTCCATCATGATTCTATGCTTCAAGTCAGAATCTTTAGGAATGCAAAGTCTAGAGTTGACTCGAAGTATTCCTTCTTCATCGATTCTTGCTTCTGGAATAGCACCTTCTTGCACTTTCTTCTTTATTTGTATCAGCCCCAGGTCCGTAGCTTGAGCAGCTTTAACTTTATCAATTAAAGTCTGTTCTACTCGTATATTCGCCATCATCATGTAGGTCCCTAGAGTCTTTAATTCTACCTCCATCCTTTGCAAGTCATACAAAATGGGCCTTTGCGTTGACAGTATTGCACTCGTACTCACATATGATCTTCTACTCAATGCGTTAGCTACTACGTTTACTTTTCCAGGATGATATTAAATAGTGTGATCGTAATCTTTCAACAACTCAAGCCAACGTCCTTGCCGCATGTTGAGTTCTTTTTGGGTGAAGAAATATTTGAGGCTTTTATGGTTCGTATAAATCTCCACTTTCTCCCCGTACAAGTAGTGTCTCCATATCTTCAATGCGAATATGACTACTGCCAACTCCAGATCATGAGTAGGATAATTCCTCTCATATTCTTTGAGTTGTCATGAGGCATAGGCTATGACTTTCCCATGTTGCATGAGAACACATCCTAACCCCTTGCCAGAAGCATTGTTGTAGATAACAAATCCATCCGAACCAGATGGTATTGTCAGAACAGGTGCCGAAATGAGTCTCCTCTTGAGTTCTTGGAAGCTCTTCTCGCATTCATTGCTCCATACGAATTTTGCATCCTTCCGAGTCAGCTGAGTTAACGGAGTAGCGATTCGAGAAAATCCTTCCACGAATCTCCGATAATAACCAGCTAAGCCCAGAAAGCTACGCACTTTGGTCATCGACTTTGGCTGCTCCCAACTTTGTATTGCTTCAATCTTCGCCGGGTCCACAGATACTCCATGTTTTGACACCACGTGCCTAAGGAATGCTACTTCCTCAAGTCAGAACTCGTATTTCTTTAGCTTGGCATAAAGCTTGTGTTCACAAAGTCTTTGAAGTACTAGCTTCAAATGGTGCTCATGATCTTCATGGCTTTTGGAATAGATGAGGATGTCATCAATAAAGACAACAACGAATTGATCCAAATATTCCTTGAATACTCGGTTCATCATATCCATGAAGGCAGCAGGGGCATTAGTCAATCCGAAAGACATCATTAAGAATTCATAATACCCGTACCGAGTTCTGAAGGAAGTCTTTGGAATATCCTCAGTTTTAATCTTTAGCTGATGATATCCAGAACGAAGATCGATCTTTGAAAAGAATTATGCTCCTTGCAACTGGTCAAACAGGTCATCAATGCGAGGTAGTGGATACCTATTTTTGATGGTAACATGGTTTAATTCTCAGTAGTCAATACAAAGTCGCATACTCTCATCTTTCTTCTTTACGAATAAAACAGGAGCACCTCAAGGAGATGTACTAGGACGAATGAAACCGATGTCTAACAATTCCTGTAGTTGGACTTTTAACTCCTGAAGTTCAATAGGAGCCATTCGATATGGGGTTTTAGAAATGGGTTTTGTACCCGATTCAAGATCAATAAAGAATTCAACTTCACGTTCTGGGGGTAGACCGGAAAGCTCTTTAGGAAATACATCAGGAAATTCTCCAACCACAGAAATATTATTCAAATCTAACTTGTTTTTATTCAAATCCATAACATGGGCTAAGAAAGCTTGGCATCCGTTTTTTAATAAACGAATAGCTTTGTTGCTTGATATGCCATTAACTAATTTTAGTGGTTTAATAGTTTGAATTCGTATGACAGGTTGGTTAGGAATATGAAAACTAACAACCGTACGAAAACAATCAATTTTGGTATGATGAGTGGTTAACCAATCAATTCCTAAAATCACATCAAAAGCAAGTATCTTTAAAGAGATAAGATCCACATGTAATGTGATAGTGCCAACTTGGATCATGCAAGATTTATAAACTGTAGATGTAACAAAGGTTTCACCCAACGAAGTTTTAACAGATAAATCAAAATCTAATTTCTCCGGAGTCAAGTTTAAACGTTGAGCACAAGCAGGAGAGATAAAAGAATGGGTAGAACCGGTATCTAGTAAGGTATAAACTTCGTAAGAATTTAATATTAGCTTACCCGTGATCACTTCGTTTGGGTTCCTCACATTTTGGCCAGTCACGACAAACGCTCTTCCAGGAACCGCTGATTTTGACTTATCCGGCACAGCCCTTGGAATCACCACTCCCACTAAACTTGGTTTTGCTATAGTACAATCTCGAGCGATGTGGCCTTCTTTTCCACAGTTGTAACGTACCTTGGATTGTTGTGGACAGTTTGGGCTGATATGTCCCACCTTCCTATATTTGTAACATCTAACTGGCGGTCGTTCTCCTCCCCTAGAATTTGTTGTTAGTGCTGGTGCTGCTGCTGATGTCTTTCTGTCGTTGTTGAATCTTCTCTTTCTGAAATTTCCACTTGAGTCACCTCTTCTATTATCATGGCCACGATTACCACCTGAGTGGTTAACGCCTTTGTCCGTATTATTCCTTCCTCGCTGGTTATCATCGTTCTGATGACTGCTGTCATCGATATGACCATGGTTGTGGTCCCTCGGTTGAGTATATTCACTATCTCGCTCTAACAACTGAGCCCTATTTACAACATCTGAATATAAAGAAAATTTATGAGATATAAGGTATTGACGAATCTCGGGTTTTAAACCTCTCAGAAACATCCGCGTCATGCGTTCCTCATTCTCCACCAAATGAGGTGCAAACCTGGACAACTCTGCGAACTTTGCCTCGTATTGAGACACCGTCATGTTATTCTATTCGAGTCTAATAAAATCTACCTCTTTCATATGACGAATACTTTCAGGAAAGTACTTGTCATTGAAAAGTTTCTGAAATCTTTCCCAAAACATGCTGAGTGCATCTGGTTGGGTACGCTTCACAGATTCCCACAAGTAATCTGCTTCACCACGAAACATAAAGGTAGCGAATGGAACCTTCTGTTCCTCCGTGCATCCTAAGACATCAAATATCTTGGTAATTTTCTTGACCCATGTTTCTGCCATAATCGGATCCGATTTTCCCTTAAATTCTGATGGTCCCAACTCCTTAAACTGCTTGGCTGTGACAGACCGCGCGTTGCCATCATTTCCACCCGTATTTTGTACACGAGTCTCCCTCGTCTAATTTTGCATGAACTGCAAAAAGCTTCTAAACATTCCATCGTTCATCGTTTGCTCGGTAGTGTTGTTTACAGGAGGAATATTGCCTTCCTGTTGCACGTTCTCCTGGTTTGTGACTAAAGGTTGCTCCACAGTCTCGTACACTCCAATGTTAACGTTCTCTGCAGCCATTCTTAAATACTGCCATAAAACAAGGGTTAATTAAACATATCACATAATATCGCTATATTATGACCAACCAACAAATAAGCTTAGTAGGACACACTAGCAAAGGATTTACTCATCTCTCCCCTCCTAGTTCTATTCCCCGATCTCCGCCAGAGACCATATCCCTAAGCTTTGATATCAACTGTGACGCCCCAAAACAGGTATACAACACCCATTCTGAGTCGCCAAATACATGGTACATAAAGCAAACTACAACTTCAATAATACAAATGTCGTGTGAAATACGACAATACATACTGTGAGTTTAAATACAAATATTGTCTTCTAGACAATATCCACACGCAAATAAGTCCTCATTACAATTATTCAAATACTATTTTACAGAAATAGTGAGGACTGCTAAAACATCTTTCTAGAAACCTCACTCCATACCCCGACTCGATCCTGCTATGTTCTCACCTCCTGAGAAGAAAAATGGAACAAAAAGGAAAAGGGTGAGCTCAACTAGCCCAGTAAAAAATATTATGACTAAGATAATATACAACAAATTATCGTTAGTCTTCAACAGGGAAAAATCTGATAGAATACAATAGACAACAAGTTTTAGATTAACAACTACAGTGGAAACAGCAATCCATTAGAAGAGTCACGTAGAGGATGAATTCTACTATCTTCTAATATTTAAGAGTCCATCATCAATATTTTATCCCTGTAACAACAATAAATATACATCTTTAATCATCTTTGCACTACAGGCCAAAGATATTCATTTATATCACCGGTTGGTCATGTTCATCTCAACACCTGTTCATCTTTGCACTATGGGCCAAAGATATTCATCAGTAATCATTTATCTTTGCACTACAGGCCAAAGATATTCAATAATACCATCATTAAGGACTGAGGATGATGAAAAATATTTTTAAGAACGAATCCAGTGAGATAGAAGGACAAATATTAGGGATTCGTATGACAGTTTTATCCAAGATCAATAATACTCCATAATAACCAATTTTGAAGCAGAATTCAAAAATAACGATCAAAACATGGATACAATCAAAGATAGTAGTCAAAATAGACATCTTGGACAAAATGAAATTTTTTTATTTTTCGGTAAATAGTGTCGTATTCGTGAATAGTGCCGTATACGTGAATAGTGCCGTATACGTGAATAGTAACCCCGACACAACAAGTTCCAAATTTGATAAAAAGTTCAACCAATATTTTGGCATAATGATATTGAAGAAAATAATATCATTTGCGAAGAAAATAACACCCCTTACCTCAAAATAACCGTACTTTTGACTGAATTTTAGTATAGTACTGACAGAAACTCGCACCGTATAGCAACACTCAAAGTATACTCATAAGAATACACTCGATAATATAGAGAGAGAAAGAGAGAAAATTTGTTTCTGGTGTGATTTTCAATTCTAACTTAGCCCTCTATTTATAGAAAAATGCTAGAACGCCAAAGGAGACTAAATTAATAAAATAATATTATTTCTAATTCAAAATTCTACGCATGCACTTTGAAATTTCCAGCCCCTCAATTCTAAAATTTCAGCAGCCCACATGTTTATTGACACCAACCAAAGTGGGTCTCACCCACAAATTTAATAAAAATTATTTTATTCTCTGAAACTTCAACAATTCATAGAAAATAGCTCGCTTATCAGAAAATTCAAAACTCACGGTTTTCCATAGGAATTTCAATTCTCTACAACTTTACAGAAGAAATTTTTTCCAAATTCCAAACAAAAATTATCCGAAATCCTCAAACGGACAATTTTACAGTCTATAATCAATTTTCGGTCAAGAATTGTGTCCACCGACACACAAAACATGTGTTAAACATTTAATGCCACAAAAATACTCTTTCTCCTCATATACTCATATATCCCACATTCATTGTAAAAATATCACTGTTAATATATTATTAAAATAATATATTTAAATGAATTATTTTATTAGAAAAAGATTAAATATTAATTTTCAACAATTGTCACATTAAAAAATTTCTCCATCTATATCCACATAAAATGAATATTTTCTTTATCATAATAATCAATAATTAATTATTCAAAAATAATATTACAGAGTCACAGTACTGACAACCAGGCCGTTCCCAGGATAGAGGGGGCTTTCCAATAAGGATTTCTCCTTACTGGCGCGTAATTAGGTGACCAAACCTCTCCTTAGACAGAACTTTCTAGACATTGACAATAATGTTATCTGATAATATTATTCAAATAATATGAATTATTGATCTGATAATGAAAAATACTGTGCAGTAACAATTATTGAAACAATAATAATATAAATATCAATGCAGCAATTATTGAATCAATATAATAAAATAATGAACAGTAACTACTGTAATAATTATTGAGTAGTGCCTTCTTACGTACGAATCAATAATTCAACTATATTGTGCAATACCATGTGCTACTGTACAACCAGGCTTATTACTGTATTTTAAACACCGGGTAACCCAACAGTGTTAACGGTAACAATTTACGCCGTTATTTATAAAACTCAATCTTTGTCATTTTCTTTCATCCAACCGTTTTCCGTTATGGGGCCCACAAATGACTGCGCCGTCGTACGAATATTCCCCGGCAACAAAAATATTCCACGACCAAACGAATATTCCCCGACAACAATGATTATTTTATAACCACTCGCTTATTTTGCAAAATTTGCACATTTCACCCATAACCAAAGCATTATATCAAATTAACCCTTATTAATTTAGAATAATGAATAAAGGAAAATTTAGTTTTATTTATAATAAGTTGGGGTCTTACACAAATGATATTCGGATTACTTTTCTTTGCATTTCCCTTGTTTTTCCTTACTAATAGTCGCTTACACCGCTCCCAAACGTATAACCTACAAAATGAACACAAAATGCATGAAAAGTAACTAAGACACATAAATACAAGTAACTAATTCAAGTAAAAGATACCGAATAAGTGTATATAAAATCCACTTATCATCCACGTCCAATACCAACTAGTATTGGAGACTCACTTTATTTATATCTTTATAAATAAACACCGATTACAAAACAAATTCTTACAAAAATTAATTAAAATATAATTTCTCTTGAGCACTCTTACTCCTTGTGCACCTATGCACTCTTCAAGCACCTTTGCTTCCTTAAACCTGTGACGGCCCCCGAATCCGAGGTCCCGAATCACCGCGAATCCGGTTCGATCATTCTATCACTATTACTATATTTACGAAAGATATAAACATAAATTATTTATACAATACATTACACACTATTCTCCAAGGTCGAGTAATCTTAACTTATAAACAATTCATAACTATCTAACATATAACATTATTATCAAACTATACTATTACAAATTGGCTGCACATTTTATCCCAAGCTGAACTTGGCATTATCCTTTTCCTGTATCTAAATGCATTCGCCTTATCTGCAATGTTTTATCATGATATAGCAAGGGTGAGCATAAGGATTGCCCAGCAAGTTTAAATTCAATAATATAACGATATATCATGATTGAAAGAGTCTGAGTAATAAGCTGGCTATAATTTAACAATATAATTGTGAATTAGCAGGAACAAATTTATGACTAAATAAGTATTATACATGAACAAATATATCTGAACCAACTGATAATGAAGGTGATCAGCCTTTCATACCTGACTTATACATGCAATATGTACAGAGTACAATTCATGGCAACCAACAATGATTAACCATAAGCTTATCCGAATGAAAAAACTCTTAGTAGAGTTAAGTAAAAACAAACTTGCCTGAACCGTTGATTACCGCTACATAATTTATATCGCTTTATCCGAAGACCTAATATTAGTAATATAGAGATCCAATATTAGAATAATATCGTCACAATATAATACTATAAGATATATATATATATATATATATATATATATATATATATATATATATATATATATATACATAGAATAACCTAAACACATAACACATAACCCTATCAGTCTATAGCACACATAAGAATTAGTATCAGGTCAAACTATTTCAGTCTGACTTGAATTCGACAAAGTTCTAACGTCACGATGCTCTAGTCGGACTTTTATCGAGTCTAAGTTCAATTAAACTCTGACTTAATAGTTAACAATTATCTCAGATAATTTTAATATCATTCAAAATAATTTTCATAAACTCATAATAATTTTTAAATAATTATTACTATTTATCTTGATTTTTGAATCATTAATATCGTATTTATATAAATTAAATACCACATAATTCTTTTATCACTAATATCTATTTATTATTAAATATTAATGAAAATCACCACATAATATTATAATATATTTATAATATTACAAAGTATTTTTAATACCTTAAAATCATATTTATATGATTTTTAAACACTTAAATTCATTCTCCGATAATTGTTATTAATATTAAAATATTAATATTTTCATGACAAATAATCAAAAGTTATATTTTATAACTTAAAAATATTTTTATAACACTAAAATTATTTTTATATGATTGATAAATCATTAATTCTATTTTTCTATAATTTATTCAATATATTTATTAAATAAATTAAGTATCATTAATAATAATTAATTAATGAAATTCATACTAAAATATTAAAAGTCACTGAAAATAAATTAAAATATTTTATTATAACATAATATTATTTTTCATGATTTTTCATGTATTTAAATTATTTTTAAACAATTTATTTAATATTATAATTAAATAAATCAAATACCATTTATATTCAAAAAATATTAAATATTTATGAAATATACTCAAAATAATTAAAAACTATTTTCAGAATTTAAAATAAATTTTCAAAATTTATTTAGTATTTTTAATAATTAAAAACCATTTTATTCGATTTATTTAATTAAAAATATTAATTTTCGTAATTAAGTGTCGCTAAAGGTACCATAGGCGACAAAACTGTCGCTAATGGTGTACTTGAGCTGCCCAGAAAATGCATGTCAGACATCGAGGGACCATGTTTGACCATCAATAGATCTTTGGTCATTATGTTTCTGGGCTAGCTTGAACCTTGTACGTGTAGCTGAAATATAATACTATAACTAGAAATCATAAACTTGGTCATACAACAAATACACAAGGAGATCTGATCTCCCAATGTCACTATCAGACGTCACCTGGGTTTTCTAAAAACCCAGGCAGTTCAAGTAGCCATCTAGTTGCTCAATTTAATCTAGGTTCCGGTCATGATTCTTGTGATATAATGGTACAACTAGATAGTCCACATGTCAAGATACAACAAACAATCACCAGATCAACTTAACAACATCAAAACAGTACGATCTAGATCGGTACCACCAATAATTTTGATTCTGAGCAAGATCTATGTGATCTAAAGGTTTGAGTATCTAACTTACATGTCATACTACAATCTGCAACCAACAACAGGACATAAAACATAAAATACAAGAAAGATCAAGGGCTTCGAAAATCATGTCACACCACCTAGAAAGTTCTTGGTTGCCCATATTCAAACTTTTGTGCTCGGTCAACCATGTTTGACTGCTTATATCTGGAGATCTAGACATGGTATGACCATGATTCAAAGTCCAGATTACACTCCACATGACAAAGAACAAATTTATAACATAAAACAACAAAAAAGCAAAATCAGAGAAGGATTTACAGGCCCTGACACATGGTTGTCAGGCCATCATTTTCAAGTTTTTCCAGATTTCAAAAAGATGCTATTTCGAGCACTTTGATGTTATGGATCTGAAATTTAACAACCCAGATCACTAAAAGACACCTTATTACACATCTTTAACCAATCAATTACAACATTTAACATCAAATTCAAAGATTTCAAAATTTAGGGTTTTTATACATTTTAAGCTTTGATCTTGATTTCTGATTTTTTTATTCATGTTCTTGGAGAGCTATGAACTGATCCTAACTTTATTTATCACTCCCCTCTCACTCGTAAACTCGAAATATAGAGAGAGAGTGGCTTGGTGAAAAATGAAAAGTAAAGTGAGACTTTTCTCTTTCTTTAATCTATTATATCTTGATTCATTGTATAAGGCTGTTGCAAGTTGGCTGATTTCTGTGGATTTAAGGCACATGCTAGGCTAGGTTTTCTCACCAACTTCACTAGGTCAAATCATGCAAGTTAAGTCACAATAATGCACTAAGGGCATATTAGTCTTTTTGCATACAAAATTAATGGCATTTTAGTAAATGGCCAAACCCTTATGATTTAGGGTTTAGGGTTTAGAACATTTAGGGTTTAGGGTTTGAAACCCTTACGGTTTGCAATTTAATTTTCTAAAATTTCCAATTTAAGTTTTAAAAATAGAAATTTAATATTTCTAAATTATAATTAGGATTTTCTAATTATATTAAAATTTCTTAATCACAAATTAAATCTTGCTAGTTAGGATTAGTATTTCCTAATTAAATTTTCTAATTTAGCAATTAGGGTCAAAATTGATCATTAGGGTTTATAACCCACAAATTAGGGTTTCTAATAGAAAAATAATTTTCGTAAATTAGAAATTAAATTTCATAATTACATTAGAGTTTTCTAATTACTCATATCTTGAAAATTAGGATTAATATTTCCTAATTAACATTACATGTATTAAATTAACACTTAGGTATCCCTAATTATAAATTAGGGTTTCAAATCCCGAAATTAGGGTTTTCTAAATTTGAAAATTAGGGGTTTTTAACCAATTTGTTAAGATTAACCCTAATTAATATTATCATTATTTACACTTACGCTATTAGGTTCCCAATTTAGGGTTTCATACACTGAATTAGGGTTTCGGATTCCCGGAACTAAAATTAGGGTTTCCAAAATCGGTTTCTAGGGTTTCTTGTAATTCGCTAGGGTTTTTTAACCGAACGTTGACGTTCTTAATATATACTTAGATTTTGTTACAGATATCGTTTATCTGGTCAACCCTTGACCCTTAACCACATTCTGAATACATATACACAGATCATATTCACGTATTACTTAATCCTGAATAATTCACCTAAATCCTTCACAAAATTTTGAAACCGTCAAAATTCTATCTTAAAAATATTAAACGCATACACTAATTTTCTGTCTAGGTTCTAATTTTGAACCTCAAATAAATTAATAAGAATTTTAAAATTTTTCTAAATTCTCGGGTTGTCATAGAACCTGTTTGTAAACCTTTTCTCTAATCCACCAGGATTAACACCTTTAGACTACACTTAGTCTAAATCAAAAAATTAAATACAAATATAGAGGTCTATGATCAATGCAAGAATAATCAATTTAACAAAGGCTCAGCTATATGCAATGATCAATTAGAACACAAAGACAAACAATTAATTTCTTACCAAATAACAGCTCAAAGATATCAGAAATAAATTGCTTAGCTGCTCAATGGTTTGCACCAATAGAATAAAATCGCTCGATATATAATCAGTAATTAGTGCAAATATATTTTCGTGAGTTGTGTATAATCCATGCATGTCTTCCGGTATTTATAATCCAATTAAAATTACTATTACACATAGAGTCCAAGAGTCCAAGTATACTGCACTGATACGTTGCCAACTAGATAAGCAACAAATAAAAATCTCGTTGAGAAATAATCTCAACTACATCTTTAGTTATAAAAATGAATGCATGTTGGACTCTTTTAAAATTATCCCACTAACAGCTTTGACTAATTCTTTTCTTTTTAGAGTAACGTGTACCAGTGAATAATCAGATCTTTCCCATATTCAAGGTAATAGAGTCCTAAGTCTTCTGACTTCCATAATTACACTCCTTGAAAATCGCATATGCAACAAATATATAGCTTTCGTCTTTTAAGCTCCCTAGGCAATTCTTAAATACATAGAACTTCACATGTAGCTAAAGAAAGAATTTTCCCAAGGATATTAATGCAGACGTAACCCATGTCATAAAATATTAATTCTTTTTGTACCAATGACATATCTAATCTTAATATTAGAAAAAACTTTTTCATTTAAATTTATTAAATTGTTTTTCATTTAAGACATATAATACGATGCAAATAATATGTCCTAAAGCCTTTAAATAAAAAATCAATTATTATATAATTGACCTTACATTTGGTTTTCCTAGTAAAGAAAAACTCTTCAATCCAATAAATGTTCCTTATCATCAGATACCTGAAATGCTATAAAACAATTTAGTATACGAATAATACATCATCAAAACTTAAGGATAAAATATGACTAGGTCAACATTCTCCCCCTTTTTGATGATGACAACCCAAAATTGTTTAATACTTATTAGCTCCCCCAAATATATGCATACTATAATTAGCTCCCCCTTAATCCATGTAATAATTTCATTTCAAGGATCATATAATAACTAACTAAAATTCAAAATTCAAATTCGTTCGATCTCAGTAAACTGAAATCTTAAACAACTCCTATTATCTGGCATGTACCTGTAATCAAGCTAGTTCAACATATATCAAATATCAAATTGTTAACATAAAATTAAAACTTTAAACAAACGTCTGGTGAATCACAAATTCAAGTATTTTTAGTCTAAAAATAAACTAAACCCAATAAACCCCAAAATTCTCCCCTTTTGTCAGTAAATAAAAAGGGAAAGATCCATCAATCGAGTTCTACCACTGTTGCACGCTATTCATCCCTCTTGGTGAAGTAAGGACGATGATTTGCACGATGAATCCTTTTAGCAAGGGTAAAATCAGTAGCAAAATGAGGGGGTCTTGGAATGAAAGTTCCAGGGGGTAAGGGCACATCAAGAAATTCACCAATGTATTCAGGAAGCCAATTACAATGAAACCATTCTGTAACCGTAGAATGCTTACGCTGCATATGTAGTTTAGATCCTACATCATTGAAACGTGTAGAAATGAATTCGGCCAATTCCTCGATCTGATTACTAACAAACTTGATCTCTTGACTCAACTGACAAGAATTTCGATTAAGCCTTCGCTGCATAACCTGCCTGTAAGTCAATAAATTCATCTTCAAGATTCTGATATATTTTGTTAATATCAGGAGCACCCAAAGGCAATTTTCCTTTCTCCAACATAGACATACGAGTGTTAAGGCCAGACATCTCAAGTTACATTTTTGCTTGATTACTAAGAACAAGTTTCAACATGTCAACAATCTCAGAAGAGGATTGAATTGGTGGCAGAACAGGTGAAGATGGATTGGACACATGAGGAGGAATAGGATTGTTAGAAGTAATATGAGAAAATTTACCATCAATTTAAATAATACGCGACATTTTCAAAGAACCAACGCTGATGGAATCAGTAACAGAAATAGATACTTCATTTTCAAAAGAGATTTTAAAGTGATTGAACAGAGTAGTGAGTGTAACACTGTAAGGAAAAAATGTTTTGGATTTTCGCAAACAAGTGGTCATTTGGTGAAGAATCATTTGAGATAAATTAAAAGAGACTCCTTTTAAAATCATGACAACGATTATCAGGTCTTGATAGGTAAAGTCTGCTCCTCCACCAAAACGAGGCAACATATTGTATCTAACAAGATGATGAAGTACACAAGAAATAGGGGAAACATCTATTGTTTTTGGAGTAAAAACATCACCTAACAAGGAATTGTTCATAATAATTTGTAACTGTTCCAGAGGGGTAAACGAAAAATGAACAGCTCCTTTTCTACTAAAGAGAAAAACACCAGAAGATGGAATGTTCAAAATACTACCAAAATCCATGACTGTAAAATATAAAGATTTTCCTTTGACGAAAGTTGTATAGAAATCCCCTAACACTCTAGATTTGTATAAAACTGTTGCACAAGTCTAGGATATGCAACTAATGGTGGAAAAAACATAGAAGAAATACCACAAGAATCAAACAATGTTCTCAAAGGAGATTGTTGATAACAGATTTGATCGACAGACTTTTCATAAACAATTTGTTTAGGAAACACGATAGTTTTAAAACGCACCTCATAAGCAGTACTTCGAAAGAAGTTGTCAGGAAGATCAGAGGAGAGGTTAGGGTTTACTGAAACCGGTGGAGGAGTGACCTCTGGCTTAAAGGATGGAATAGTTAACTGCTGAAAGTTGATTCGTCAGAAGATGAAGAGTCCACATACTCTGTTTCCTTAGACACGACCTTCTTCAATTTGTGTTGCTTTCGTGAAGGTCCGACAGTTAATTTGGGAGGAACCGTTGTGTGATCGTCGTCAAAATCCATCATCAATCGCTTATGCGTTCGAGTTCTCATGATGTTTGAAGGGAGAGTTAGAGAAGATGAGAGTAATAAGAGAGAGATATAATCAGAAAACAAAAAGTTAGAGAAGTAAAGAGTGAGAGATAGAAGAATAAATAAAAAGCTCAGATCCATGTATGAAGTACATCCCTACACGCCTACGTCTCCCAAGAAATTTAGCCGACTTGTCTTTTCGAATTTCAAAAACTCATTATGGCAAATATTTAGAATACCGTGTCCATGATTTAAGGATTTTAATGAGCAGCCGAAAAATCTCACTATTAATTATCCTAAATTTTAGTAGTTATTAAGATAAGCATGCATAATAAGATAACATAACGATAATGCAAATTTAAAAAGATTTAAGCGATACACATCCCAAGTTCTCTTCGCATCATGCAAAATCTATCTTCACTTAATGGTTTTGTAAAAATATATGCAATTTGATTTTCAGTAGGAATAAAGATTAATTTAATAAAACCTTTTGACACATTATCACGTAAAAAATGATGTCTCACTTCAATGTGTTATGTACGTGAGTGTAACACGGAATTTTTAGATATATCTATAGCACTTGAATTATCATAATAAATAGGCACACAATCACATAATATATCAAAATCACATAGGGTTTGTCTCATCCATAATATCTGAGAACAGCAACTTCCTGCAGCTAGGTATTCCCCCTCATTAGTTGAAAGAGCCACTGAGGTTTGCTTTTTACTATGCCACGATATGAGACTTTGTCCCAAGAAAGTACAAGCACCACTCTTACTTTTTCTATCAATTTGACACCCTGCATAGTCAGCATCTGAATAACCTATTAGTTCAAAATGATTAGAAATTGGATAAAATAACCCTAAATTAATAGTACCACTTATGTGACACCCCCAAAATAGGTATACATCACCCATTCTAAGTCGTCAAATACATGGTACATAATACAAATACAAACTCCATTTATAGAACTGCTGAACTGTCGTGCAGAGTAAGACAACAGATAAGTTGTGAGTTTTAATACAAATATATGTAACTCACATGGTGCCTCGACCACCACACCTTACAATGGTACTTTACATAAAAGTACAGTTAATAACAGTTTTAAAAATTAAAATTTTTGGAAAATACTCAAGGAAACCTTCGTACATGGGAGGCCACGAGACTAGGTTATGATAGATATCATATGCCCACATAATTATCCTTGGTTGACCCAATAGTCCCCAAAGAAAAATAAGAAGATTGCTATCATCTTCTTTCCAATGGTGAGTCTTCTCTTGACTTATAATTGTCTCCATTGTCTCCAACTGAGAATCATATTTCAAACAAACTCCAAGATTATATAGGTAGTGCTCATAGATATACTCAGCAAGTGGATGTACACAACCCTGTCTTATGATAACACGAGGTTGTATGTCATTAGACATCTTGTATGATAGTGGCAAAACACCCTTCCAAAGTTGGGTTCTGCTCACCCTATTCGGTTCACCAAAATTAAATATCAAATGACGTATACAATACGACACACTTATCTAAAGTTCTCAATAAAATTATTTTTATACTATTTAGGGAGAACCTCAACAATTATAAACCACCGTTCTATTCTCCTGTTACCCCCGACTCGTCCCAACTATATCCTCATTTCCTGAAGAGAACAATGAAAGCAAAAGGGTGAACTCAACTAGCCCGATAAGAAATATTATGACTAAGATAATGCAGATTAAATTAGTTAAACTGATACAATATAACAAACATCAAGTTTAACTGCAGTGGAAGAAGCAATCCATTAGAAGAGTCAAGTAGAGAATAAAATCTACTATCTTCTAATATTTAAAAGATTTATCAATAATTTTATCACTGAGACTCAACTTAATAAATAATACACATCATTAAATCATCCCTGCACTACAGGCCAAGGATATTCTTTCGTATCACGACCACGAATTATCCATGCACTACGGGCCAAAGATAATCATATTTTCATCAACGGTCCTGATCATGTCATAAAAAATTCATCTTTGCACCCTTGGCCGAAGAGAATCCATAAACATAATCATACCAGAAACTGTCCATCAATGCACTACGGGCCAATGAAGACTTTTTCCACTTCATTTATAACATTACGGTCATGATTATACCGAATAATCCTTGGTCATAATCATACCAAGTTCATCTATGCACTACATGCCACAGATGACTTTCAACATAATATAAGCATGAGGATGATGACAATTCAATAAAATAAGTTCAAGAATAAATTTTAAAGATTTATAAATTAATTTATCCAGGAACCAATAACGTCAAAATTATCAACATGATACTGCTTTATGGAGTAAAATTACAGAAATTTAAGAAGAATATTTCCATGAAAAGATACTGGATGAAACGCAAATATCCAGGATATTCTACTAATTTCATGGATCATAGAAGCCAAAACTTTAACCAACTGAGTATAATAGAATATATGAAACTGCAAATGGATTTTCGCCCGCCATGCGGTAATCCACGTAGATATATCATTTCAACAGAATAATAAAGATTGTAATAACAGAAGAATTTCACCATGTATGTGGTACTTCGCATAGATAGGTTATTCCAACATAATAATAAATAACGGAACCAGGTCATGCGTAATCCGCACAGACATGATATTCCAACAGAATATTAAAGAATAGAACAAGGTCATGCGTAATACGCACCGACAGGATATTCCAACTGAATATTAAAGAATGGAACCAGGTCATGCATAATACGCACCGATAGGATTTTCCAACAGAATAATAAAGAATGGAATAACAACAGAATTCACCAGGCATGCGATAGACCGCACATACAGGTTATTCCAATAGAATAATAAAGAATGGAATAACAGAAGCTCTCTTCATGAATACGAAAGAAATAATACCCCTTAACTTAAAAAGAAGAGTATTCCGACGGTAGAGCGGGGATATACTTGAAGAAAACATGCACTATTTTCTACGCTCAAAGCTTTCTTAAACTCTAAAGAAATACGCTCAAGATTATAGAAGAAGAATTTTCTAAATTTCTGGTGTGATTTTCATATCTAACTAAGCATCCTATTTATAGGAGAATGGAAAAGATACTATACTGCACTATGCAATAAAATATGTTATATTCTATTTATAATCAAATAAAATAAAACTTTATAAAAAGTATTCTGTTCTATATAAAAAGTTTTTACTATGCAAACACTATGCGTGCACTATACAAACATTATGCATAATAAAATATAATATATTTTATTTAAAATCTAATAAAATAAATAAATTTTATTCTGTTTTATATAAAAAGATTTTACTATACAAACACTATGTAGGCACTATGCAAATACTATGCATAATAAAATATAATATATTCTATTTATAATCAAATAAAACAAAACTTTATAAAAAGTATTATGTTTTATATAAAAAGTTTTCTGTTTTATTACATTTATAATAATAATAATAAAAATTTATCACCATTATTATAATTCACAATATTAACTGACCAGGTCGTTCCCAGGAAAGAGGGGGTTTTCCAATAAGGATTTCTCCCTATTAGCGTACAATTAGGTGACCAAACCTGTGACAACCCCAAAACATGTCCATTCCATTCAACCTATTCTGAGTCGCCAAATACATAGTACAGAAACAACTATAACTTTATTACAACAATTATCGTGCTGTGAATCTTGGGTAGTACGTCACAATGACACCTTACATAAAGGTACATTTAAAAACTGTTTTAGAAATTAAAATATTTGGGAAGTGCTCAAGGAAACCTTCGTACATGGGAGGCCATGCGTCTAGGTTATAATAGATATCATATGACCACAAAATTATCCTTGGTTGACCCAATAAACCCCAAAGAAAAACGAGAAGATTACTATCATATTCTTTCCAATGGTGAGTCTTCTCTTGACATATCATTATCTCCACTGTCTCTAATTTAGAGTTATACTTCAACCAAACACCAAGATTATATAGGTAGTGCTCGTAGATATACTCAGCAAGTGGATGAGCACAACCCTGTCTTATGATGACACGAGGTTGTATGTCATTAGACATCTTGTATGATAGTGACAAAACACCCTTCCAACGTTGGGTTCGCCTCACCCTATTTGATTCACCAAATATAAATACTAAATGATGTATACAACACCTTTCTATACTGCTTAGGGAGAACCTCCACAGCTAGAGACCACCGTTGTATTTCCCCGTTACCCTCGCTCGACCCAGCTACACTTTTATTACCTGAAAAGGAATTTTGAAGCAAAAGGGTGAGCACAACTAGCCTAGTAAAGAATATCATGACTAAAGATAATTAAATTATCAATAGCCTTCATCAGTAATAAATCAGAGATTTAGAACATATGGTAGATGATAAAACTTTTCAACCATAGTTGCAGCGGAACGAGCAATCCATTAGAAGATTCAAATAGACTATAAAGTCTATTATCTTCTCTACATTAAAAGTCCACCAATAATGTTTTATCCCTGTAACATCAATCAACAGTTCCTTTCCACAATCATATGAATAACTCATAATCATAATTGTAATTCTAAATTCCTCTTCGCATCTAGGACGAAGATAATTTTTATCACATGTCTTTACCTGAAACATCAAAGATCATGGTTATACCAAATCAGAGTTCCTGTTTATAATCATACTAATAAGTTCATCTTTGCACTACGGGCCAAAGATATTCATTATCATTTCATCCTTGCACTACAGGCCAAAGATATTCATTATCATTTCATCCTTGCACTACAGGCCAAAGATATTCAACAACAGGTCATCTTTGCACTATGGGCCAAAGATATTCATCAATAGTTCATCTTTGTACTACAGGCCAAAGATATTAATATCTCAAAGAAATACATAATTATTTCAGAATTTATATAAACCATAATTATAACCATGTTGATTAATTCACCTTTGCACTTAAGCTAAAAATATTCAATTATAAATTCAATGGCCATGATCATACCAGTCAACGATTCAACTTTGCATTACTGGCCAAAGAGAACCCAAATTCATGATCATACCTACAGTCTACCAATTTTTACACTCAAGTCAAAGAGAAATTCCATCACCAGGGTTATAAAAATGTTATATATGATAATAAAAACAATATGATCAACAACCTATTAATTTCAAGAGTAAGGTTCATAAATCAACGATAATTTGGTCAGAAAAAAAACCCAACTTTATCGTGAATAGTACCCGTAAATAGTAACTCGTGAATAGTAACTTGTGAATATTAACTCGTGAATAGTACTTTGTATTCGTACATAGTATCGTATACGTAAATAATGTCATATACGTAAATGGTGCCATATACATAAATAGTGCCATATACGTGAATATTACCGTATACGTGAATAGTAATCCCGACTCAAAAAGGTAGAAATTCCACAATAAAATCCATACCAATATTTCAGTATAATGATATTGAAAGAATAACATCATTAGAAAGAAAATAACATCCCTTACTATCCCTTACTATCCCTTACCTCAAAAGAGCAGCACTTCTGACTAGATATCGGATATGACGCTGAAGGAAACTTGCACTGAAGAATAACAACTCACCAAGTATCTAAATACTCACAAAATATACTCGATAATCTAGAGAGAGAAAGAGAGAAAACTTGTTTCTGGTGTGATTTTCAATTCTAACTTAGCCTTCTAATTATAGGAAAATGTTAGCACGCCGAAGCAGACTTGACCTGCTAACTGATGGCTTTACCTGCTACTATTCCACCCACCAAAAATCAGCCATATTCCCCAACAACCAAAAGTGGGACCCACCCATTTCTAGAATTTTCCACCAAAATTATTTATAAACCTAATTTCCGAATCAGTCACCTCTTAAAATTCACAACAAATCATTCGTTCATTTTTAACGGTTCAAAATTTGTGAACATATACTCAACTTATATATGTATAACATATCCAAAAATCACAACGATCCAACGGTCAGATTAAAAATTATAACTCACACAATAAAGATGTAAGAACACTGATTTGATCTTTTAATACCTCCAATCCGACAAAATATTGATAAAACACCTCAACGTTAACTCTTTCATTTATAACCACATAAATAAATCCATCATTTATATCCACATAAAATAAATATTTCCTTATCATATAAATTAATAATTAATTATTCACAAATAATATTACAGAATCACAATAATGACAACCAGGCAGTTCCCAGGAAAGAGGGGGTTTTTCGATAAGAATTTCTCCTTACTGGCGCGCAATTAGGTGACCAAACCTCTCATTGACAGAACTTTCTAGACATTGCTAATAATGTTATCTAATAATATTATTCAAATAATATGAATTATTGATCTGATAATGGAGATACTGTGCAGTGACAATTATTGAAACAACAATAATATAAAATATCAACGCTATAATTATTGAATCAATAAAATAAAATATTGAACAGTAATTATTGTAACCATTATTGAGTAGTGTCTTTTTACGTAAGAATCAATAATTTCAAAAATACTATACAATACCGCGTGCTACTGTGCAATAACGCGTATTACTGTATTTTAACCACCAGGTATTCCAACAGTGTTAACGGTAACAACTACGCCGTTATTTATAAAATCTCAAATTTGTCGTTTTCTTCATCCGACAGTTATTCTGTTATGGGACCCACAAATGGCTACGCCGTCGTACGAATATTCCACGACCAAACGAATATTCCCCGACAACAATGAATATTTTATAACCACTTGCATATTTTGAAAAAAAAAATTCATATATCACCCTTAACTTTAACTTTTATCAATTTAACCATTTACTGAATTGTAATTATAAGAAAAATTGAATACTTTTATTTCATAAAATTCGGGGTCTTACAAAACCTCTTCTTGACAGAACTTCTAGACATCATTAATATTGCAAATAATAATATTTATAACTTTGTCATCTCAATTATTGATTTAATAATATATAAAATATCGACAATAATTGAATCAAATAACCTGAGATACTATGCAACAATTACTGTAGCAATAATTGAACAAAACTGAGTGACTTCTCACGTAAGCATCAATAATAAATACCATGTGTTACTATGAAACCACGCGTATTACTGTACTTTTACTACCGAATAGTTCAACAGTTTTAACGGTAAAACTTTCGCCTTTATTTTCATAAAAATATTTTTGTCATTTCTCAATTCGACAATTATTCCGTTGTGGGGTCCACCAATGATTGTACCATCGTACGGATATTCTCTGACCAAAAAAATATTTTCCGACCAATCAAATATTATACAACAACTTGTATACTTTTCAAAATTTATAAATATTACCCACAAATATAACATTATCTCAAATCCACACCATAATTTTGAAAAAAAATATTTCGAGAAAATTAAATCTTTATTCGTAAAATTTGAGATTTTACAACTTAAATATTTCAAAATTCTTTTAACAGCATTTAAGTGTGATTCTTTGGGTTTAGCCTGAAATCTTGCACACAGATAAACGCTATACATTATATCAGGTCTAGAGGCAGTTAAGTATAGTAAACATATAATCATACCTCGATATTTTGTAAAATCTTGCACACAGACAAACACTATACATTATATCAGGTCTAGAGGCAGTTAAGTATAGTAAACATCCAATCATACCTCGATATTTTATTATATCTACATCAATACCTTTCTCATCAGTGGTGAGCTTTATTGATGTGCTCATGGGTGTACCTTTCGAGTTAGATCCTTCAAAGCCAAATCTCTTGAGTAATTCTTTTGTGTATTTAGTTTGATGGATATAAATTCCTTTCTTTGTTTACTTGATTTGTAGTCCCAAGAAGTAATTAAGCTCTCTCATTAAGCTCATGTCAAATTCTTTATGCATGCACTTGGAAAACCACTCAAAAAGAAAATAATTAGTAGCACCAAATATTATATCATCTACATATATTTGAACAATAATGATATCTATATTTTTATGCTTAATTAACAATGTAGAATCTATTTTACCTCTAACAAACCCGTTTGACAAGAGATACTTACTCAATCTTTCGTACCAAGCCCTTGGCGCTTGTTTCAAGCCATAAAGAGCTTTTTTAGCTTGTACACATGATTAGGATACTTTTCATGCTCGAATCTAGGAGGTTGTTTGACATATACTTCTTCACTGATGTATCCATTAAGGAACACACTTTTTACATCCATTTGATGAAGCTTAAACTTTTTGTAGCAAGCAAAAGCTAACAGAATTCGGATTGATTCCAGCCTTGCTACTGGTGCATACGTTACCTTATAGTCGATCCCCTCCCGTTGGTTGTATACTTGAGCTACCAACCTTACTTTGTTACGAATGATTGTCCCGTGCTCATCAAGCTTGTTCTTGAAGACCCATTTAGTACCAATGATGGAAACATCTTTTGGAGGAGACATAAGTTCCCATACTCGGCATCTCTCAAATTGTTGAAGTTCTTTTTTCATTGCCAATAGCCAGTTCTCATCAAGTATAACATTTTTTAGCTCAACCTGTGACAAAAATACAGAGAATACACAATGATTTTGTAAACCTCTTCGTGTGGTTATACCTTTATTGATATATCCAAGATATTTTTTAGAGGATGATTCTTGATGTATCTAGCTTTTCTTGGCATTTGGATATTATGCATAACTTCCTCTTGATCATTAGACTCATCTTCAGCATCCTGCAAATCTTCAGGTTCACGTTCATGCTGGTCATTCATTTCAGTTTGCGGAATCTGTTCATTCGGTCTCCTGTTTTGTTCATTTTGGTTTGCTGCAATTCTGATTGTCTCCAAATTTCCTGCATCATCTCCACTTTCTTTTAGAAGATTAGTGCTAGTCTCATTGAAAGTGACATGAAAAGATTCTTCTACACATGATTTCCTAATATTGAAAATGTGATATTCATTACTATTTTGAGAATAGCCAATAAATATTCCTTCATATGACTTAGCATCAAATTTTTCCAAATTGTCACTTGTATTTAAAATAAAACATTTAGAACCAAATATTTTGAAATAACTTATGTTGGGAATTTTATTATTTAAAAGCTCATATGGTGTTTTCAAAATAATAGGATGAATGAGTACTCTATTTAAAACATAACAAGATATATTTACTGCTTCGGCCCAAAATTTCTTTGGAAGCTTAATTTCTTGTAATAGAGTTCTAGCTGTCTCTTGTAGAGTAATATTCTTCATTTCCACCACCCCGTTTTGTTTAGGAGTCCTTGGTGCTGAGAATTCATGGCTAATACCTCTTTGATCACAAAAGGTTATAAAATCTTTTTGAAATTCAGTGTCATGGTCACTTCTAATTCTAATGAGTTTGTAACTATATTTTTTTTCAAGTTTTCTTATTAATCTTTTAAACTCATTAAACGCTTCATCCTTAGTTCTCAAGAATAATACCCATGTGTAACTAGAAAAATTATCAACTATTACAAATGCATAAAATTTACCATTAATACTAGAATGTCTTTCTAGTCCAAATAAATCAAGATGAAGTAATTGCAAGGGAGAGGAGGTTCATACCATATTCTTCGCCTTGAAAGAAGTTCTTACTTGTTTTCCTAGTTGAAAAGGAATGCATATTCCTTTCTTTTCAAACCTTATTTTTCGCAGTCCTTTTACAAGATTTCTTGTAGATAACTTTTTGACTAGATCCATATGAACATGTCCCATCCTCTTATGCCATAGATAAGCTTCATCTTGTACTGAAGTAAGACATAGTTCTTCATCATGTTGATCAAAATCAATAGTATATATATTTCCTTCTCTTTTTGCAACTAGAGTAGTATTGTTAGTACCATGAAATATTATGCATTTATCTTTTTCAAAATTAACTTGATGACCATTATCCATTAATTGACTTATGCTTATTAAATTAAATTCAAGACCGTTAACCAGGTGAAAATTATTTATACTTACATTGCCATTTCCAATTTTACCTTTTCTGATGATTTCGCAGGTTCTATTATCTCCAAATGTGACCGTTCCATTCTTTTTCTTGATGTCTAGTTCCAAAAACTTTGATTTATCACCTGCCATGTGACGTGAACATCCGCTATCAAGAATCCATTTTTGAGATGGAACTCTTGCCTTTAAACATACCTATCTAGAAAAGATAGTTCATCTTTTTGGGTCCATTTATGTTAGTAGCAAGTAAATCATTCTTTTTAATCCATACCTTTTTAACCTTATTTCGTTTCATAAAGCAATTTATATCTAAATTACCTTTAATACCACAATGTTTACAAGTTGTGAAAGGAGAGCAATAATTTAAACTAAAACGTGACTTTGAGTTTAACATTTTCATATTACTCTTTTTATGCATAGAATTAAAACCAATTCCTTGTCTTTCAAAACTAGGTCTTTGTTTTCCTAATATGACATTAGATTTTCTTCACCTTGAACAAATTTAGCAAGAGATGATTTTAGTGAGTCTATTTCTTTTTGAAGTTCATTATTAGGAAATGTTTTAATAGGAGATTTATTACTAAATGCATCAATACACACATCTCTCATTTTTTAACTCATTAGTCAATTTTTGGACTTCATTATTTAAGAATTTTACCTTATTGAAAAGTATTTTATTAAAATTGTCTAAATAATCAATCTTTGTAATCAATCTATTAGTGAATCTACTTCATCCATTAATTTACTAACTAATCCTTTTAAGCATGCATTCTTTTCTCTTAACTTCTTATTTTCTTGTTCTAAAGAATTTAGTTCATTAGGAGATACCTGATTCGATTCACCTTCAACTCCCACGAAACATACTTGTGCCATCTCATCTTTAGCATCGATCTCCACTTCAGATTCTTCATCACTCCAAGTAATAAAGGCTTTGTTCCTCTTGTTGTCTTTGTAGTTTGTCTTCCCTTTATTCTTTAGTTGAAAACAATCTTTCTTGAAATGACCAGGACGTCTACATTCGAAGCACGTTTCTTCAGTTTGCTTTCCTTTGACTTTATTCGAATTGAAAGTGTTTCTCCTCTTATTTTTCCTTTGTAGGTTACCCTTGAGTTTCCTTGACATCATAGCAATTTCTTTATCGAAGTTATCATCAAGTTCCTCCTCATTATCTGCATTAAGAGCTAAGACCTTTCTTCGGGGAGTTTCCTCCTCATCATCATATCTCTTTAACTGATGGTCATATTCTTCTAGTTCACCAAACAAGGTTAAAGTATCCATGGAAGAAATAGTAGCAGAATCTTGAAGAGTAGTGATTTTAGAAGTAAACCTTTTGGGCATAGCCCGAAGCAACTTACGGTTGATCTCACTTTGAGGAATAGTTTTGTCCAGCAATTTCAAGGAGTTTATAAGGACTAGAAATCTTGCTTGATCTAGCTTGATGGTTTCATCTTTTTCAAGCTTGAACATTTTATAATCGTGCATAAGCATGCTTAGCTTGACTTCTCGTACTTTTGAAGTACCTTCATAACTTACCACTAAAGTATCCTACATCACTTTGGCAGTGTTGCATGAAGAGACTTTATCTATCTCGGATTGTATATACCATGCCGTTGAGAAGTGTGTTCATAGCCTTTGAATCATATGAGACCATATAGATTTTGGTTGAATCCATTTCTAGCAGAATCTTTGGTGTCCCAACATCTCTTCGTGGAACAACTGGTCCATTCTCCACAACCCACCATTCTCAAGGATCTCTTTTAAAGATAGATCCTCATTCGAAATTTTCAGAAGTTGTAATTTTCTGTTCCAAATAGCAAATGAGGTCTATTGGTTGATTGACCTTCTTGATTATTGTTCCCGAACTGTGCCATGTCAAAATCTTTCCCTACAAGTCACCTTTAAGACCAAGATAAGTAGAGCCAAGCTTTGATACCAAATGAAATTTAACTAGGCACACTTAGAAGGGGGTTGAATAAGTGTGGGAGCAATCTATGACCAATTTTTAATTCTTAGATCAAGCTATTAAATTCAAGCTACTATATTCAATAATTCAGTTTTCTGAATTAATATAGTTTACTGAAATGACTAAATATCATGCTGAATTTATAATTTAAATAAAATACTTGGTGTTAAAGAATTATCTTAATATTATGCACATATTCAAATTTTAATTTTTAAGATAATTAAATAACTTATGTGAATAAATAAAGTAAAGCAAATATTAAAATCAACACCAAAATTTTTTACGTGGTTCAGCTATTACCCTCTATAATAATAGCCTAGTCCACATCCAATACCAACTAGTATTGGAGACTCACTTTATTTATATCTTTATAAATAAACACTGATTACAAAACATATTCTTACAAAAATTAATTAACAATTAATTTCTCTTGAGCACTCTTGCTCCTTATGCACCTATGCACTCTTAAAGTACATTTGCTTCCTTGAACCTGTTTGTAAACTTTTTCTCTAATCCACCAGGATTAACACCTTTAGACTACACTTAGTCTAAATCAGAAAATTAAATACAAATATAGAAGTCTATGATCAATGCAAGAATAATCAATTTAACAATTAAAGGCTCAACTATATGCAATGATCAATTAACACACAAAGATAAATAATTAGTTTCTTACAAAATAACAGCTCAAAGATATCAGAAATAAATTGCTTAGCTGCTCAATGGTTTGCACCAATAGAATAAAATCGCTCGATATATAATCAGTAATTAGTGCAAATATATTTTCGTGAGTTGTGTATAATCCATGCATGTCTTACGGTATTTATAATCCAATTAAAATTACCGTTACACATAAAGTCCAAGAGTCCAAGTATACTACACTGATACGTTGTCAACTAGATAATCAACAAATAAAAATCTCGTTGAGAAATAATCTCAACTACATCTCCAGTTATAAAAATGAAAGCATGTTGGACTCTTTTAAAATTATCACACTAACATCTTTGACTAATTCTTTTCTTTTTAGAGTAGCGTGTACCAGTGAATAATCAGATCTTTCCCATATTCAAGGTAGTAGAGTCCTAAGTCTTCTGACTTCCATAATTACACTCCTTAAAAATCGCACATGCAACAAATATATAGCTTTCGTCCTTTAAGCTCCCTAGGCAATTCTTAAATACATAGAACTCTACATGTAGTTAAAGAAAGAATTTTCCCAAGGATATTATGCACATGTAACCCATGTCATAAAATATTAATTCTTTTTGTACCAGTGACATATCTAATCTTAACATTAGAAAGACATTTTTCATTTAGATTTATTAAATCATTTTTCCTTTAAGACATATAACAAGATGCAAATAATATGTCCTAGAGCCTTTAAATGAAAAATCAATTATTATGCAATTGACCTTACATTTGGTTTTTCTAGTAAAAAAAACTCTTCAATCCAATAAATGTTCCTTATCATCAGATACCTGAAATGCCATAAAACAATTTAATATACGAATAATACATCATCAAAACTGAAGGATAAAATATGACTAGGTCAACAAAATTCTTTTTATTTATTTTCCCTTTTTTATTATATAGGATAACCCAAAAACTTTCAACTTCATCAACACATATTTTCACAACATTAATAATATATATTTAAAAAATTATATATACAAATATTTTTTATTTGTTTATTTTTTATTCATGTAATTAAATCTTTCACTCCACACTATTTAATTTACCACCACAAAATCTACAAATATTCAATATTGAGACTTTCATATTACTCACAAATTTCGTGGTCAATATATAAATGGATTAATTAACAATATATATTACACATATTTTAAAATTTACAAATATACTGTTTAAATAAATTTTACATATTAATATTCAAACAGGTTGTATTTAAATAAATTTTACATATGAATATTCAAACAGGTTCGTGGTTCGCAAGGGTTCACCTACTAGTTGAACTATAATCGATAACATAGAATAAAAACTTCTTTATTTTTTCTAATTGTAGATACATCAATTGCTCTAAAAACAATATACATCATTATTTAATATTAATATAAATTTATCGTTATATATAATAATACTCGAAATATAATGGATATGTGGGATATACTTTACTCTTAATAAAATTATGAAAATTATCATGAACCCTCTTATAAGATGTGATCTCCATCAACTCTCATGTGAGAGAAAAATTTGTAAAAATATCAAAATTAAATGTAAAAATAATTTTACACCTTTAATTTATGGACTTACCCTGGAAAATATGGCTTTGCAAGACATTTATCTAACTGAGCTATAAAAAGCTTTAAGAAAGTCGAGCCAGAGTTATTGACAAACAATTTGATTGGGAATTAATGGATGAGAAATGAAAGAGTGTGGGATATCACAAACATTTACAACAAACTAATAACTTGACCCATTTGTAAATTTAATCAGCAATATAAACAAACAAACAAACATGTAGCCCATTAAAAATAAAAAATCAAAATCAAAATCAAAACCAAAACCAAAACGAAAAGCTAAGGAAGTTGGGCTGATTTATTAACTCTGAGCAGGGTCTCATTTTGCTTGCTCAAAAGAACTGAATGACATTTGCTTGTATACTCTGGCTGCTGTATTGTTGTTCTCTCTTTTCTTTGATTTCTCTCTTCTTCTTTTTTATTTTCTCTCTCCTTTGGCATTTTCTAACACTTGGGAAGATCTCTTGGAGGTGGTAGAAGAGACTCATTGGGGCATTTCCCGTTGTCCACAACAAATGCCATTTTTAATCCCCATGTTGTGTGCACTTCTAAATGACAATGCATGAACCAAACACCTAAATATACAAGAGAAAATGTGAATTAATGTCACAGTCAAATATTCGTTATAACGGTGATAATGCGACACAATTATCTTTATAATAATAAAAAAAGTCATGTGATGAGAGAGAGACAAATAGTTACACTAATAAACAATATATGAAAAATATTGGTCTCCTAACTAATTTATTCGTGCATTTAATCCCCAAACTTTATATTGTCTATAATCTTAGTCCAATTTCAAAGAAACAAAACAATTAAATGAGAGTATATATATGAAAAACAGAACTAGTTTGAAAACTAAGAGTGAAACACAATTATAGTTCGAGAAATAACGTGAAAAATAACTATATTTTGATAACTAACACGATACGTGAAAAATATAAAGTAAAAAATATCAACTATATGTACCTGGATTATCTGCAATGAATCTAATAGCGGTCCACCCACCAGAAGGGACTCCAATTGTGTTCCTCTCAACAGGATCAACAAGATTGAAATTCTTTGGATCCTTCTTCGGATTAAAATTCCCATTCCCCCTTCCAACAACAAAGAAATTAAACCCATGCAAATGAATTGGATGGTTTTCAGGAACAATCATCCCAGTGCCTTGTAACACTAATTGTACAGTAGAGTTATAAGCCAACCTATAAAGCCTAGTCCCTTTTGTTGTCCCAAAATTTGTGGCTTGTGTCCCACTATAATTGTACGGCATCAATGGGTTTCCAGGAAAATCATCAGTAAAAACTCCGCTAATATTGAAGAAATGGGCTTGAAGAAGATCAATTTTCGGCATGACAAATGTCACATTATTTATATCGGCTACCACTCTGATACCAGTAACACAAGTTGCACAAGGGTTGACTCCGAGTCCGATGGTGAATAAAAGCGAATGGTCAATTTTTAGTGGTACTTTGGCAGGAAATTGTTTAGAGTTTAGGCTTCTGAGAGAGTCCGTGAACTTTGTTGCGATCGGGGTGGCGTTCTGAGGCGGCGGGGAGGTGAGGGTGGTGGAGACACTAGAAACGGTGCCGGAATAATGCAATGTGGCGGTGGCGGTCACGTTATCGACTGCAACGGGTGAGTCCATAAATGGGGATACTGCAACTAAATATTTTCCGGTTCTATGACTAGTTGTAATTAGCACATTTGTGGTTTGGCCTGGTGCTATGAGAATTATGTCTGTTTTAAAGGGCTTTACGTACGTGGCATCGACTTCGACTACGGTGAGCTTATGTTTGGCAATCTTGAAGAAGAGCTCTTCGTTGAGTGCAGCATTAATGATTCTCAGCATGTATGTTTTTTCACATTTGACTGATAAGTTGAACCCTCCTGTAGATGTATGAAACAAAATAAAGTTTGCTTATTATACTCTAAAGTAGTGGATTCATATTTTGAAAGGAATGTTATAATATTACTTTGTGTTTGGCAGGTTGAGACAGGTCCTGGGTGGCCATTGATGGTATGCGCATCGGAAACATTTGGGGCTAGTCCTAATTTTGTAGCTTCATTAATCACAGCCTCAACATCTGATTTCCACCATTCACCTACAAATTGGGTAATCAGTACAAAAAAAAACTTATCAAATATAGGAAATTGATAATAAAACCTAACAAACAGAACACAAGGACAAAAGAATTGAATACATATAGGAAATTGATACTTTCACATGAAAAATGTCGTTATAGATGTATAGTTACGGTGAAAACCGTCGCTATACGATATATAGCGACGATTTTTATGTAAAAATATCATTTTCTGTTGTAGATTTATCCGTTTCCTACATATATAGTCTAATGGATCAAGAAGTAATTGACTAACTTTTTGGATTAACATATAGTTCTAACATCGTATATGTTTCTTCTATATTCCCAACAAAACTTACCGAACATAATTTGAGACAAATGTATTTTTGTAATAATTTCAAAAGTTAAGTTCAATTATTTTATAAATTAAAAGAAAGATGTGACGAATTAATCGTATGTAACATTGCTCTATAGAAAAATGTTCAATAGCCAACTAATTTGTCGCAAAATCAACCCACCTTCCCTCCCGCAACCCACACACTCAGAAATGATTGGACATTAAAAAAATTTGAACAAAATATTTCTAAGTATTAACATTTGATTGTTTGGCTATCAAAATCATTTTTCATTCAATAAAAAAGTTCATTTCCTAGAGAGAGAGATGCCTTCACCTAGTAAAACCACAACTTCCTTATGTGGTGCTGGAAAGGGGTAAGGCACCCCAAGTTTGGGCAAGACAACAAGGGCACCATGGACAGTGGCCCTCAGCCATAGGATATGTGCATGCCAGAAAAGCGTACCCCTTTGTCCTGTAATTGTGAAGTTATACATAAAGCTTTGGCCCGGTTGAATTGGGCATTGGGTAATGTATGCTGGCCCGTCAGCCCAACCCGTACGAATTTGTCGAATTCCATGCCTGGCCCATACCTCAAAAAAAAGTTAGTTTTGGAGCTCTATGGGATATTCTTACATTAATTTCACTAATTTTTTTTTAAAATACATGACAGTAAAATAAAATAAGTTATATCGTCTCTTTTCTTGTTACTGTTCCATGCCATGTATTAATGTCAGATAATATATAGCCAATTAAAAAATTAATACGGGACATAAGATGAGATAGAGGATGAGACATGTGAGTTGGACTCCAATAAAATAGAATAATTAATTTGAAAACACTTCCTTTGTTGGACAAAAGAGTTATATTAATCTATAATAAAAGAAATTTACAAAAAGAATTCTCTTTATACTGATATTAATATCAAATGACATAATTTATTTAAATTTATTATCATAATTTCATTGTCATGACTCATGACACTATTAATAAACATATAACTTATTAATTTTAACCATAAATATATAACAAAAATATGTTGTTAATACTTATACATGTTACAAATGAGACTATTTTAAAACGGATGGAGACATGGAGTATTAAATATTTTGACAAAAATGACAACGTAGAACAATAAATATTAGAACAGACATGAAGTATTATTACCAGTGGATGCTCATGTTATATTTAACGTGGTTGACCACTTTGATGAGCACTGTGTCGTCTTCCCTCGCGTATATAGTCGGCCCAGGATAAAGCCCATTTATAGTAACGATGGGCTTAGTTGAACAAAGCCTGGTTTCGTTCTTCATCACCACCTGCATAACGTAAGTTTGCACCAAAGCCATAGTTAGCACAATTTATTCGTAAGTAGAGTAAGGGGGTGTTTGATAAAAATTGAATGAATCTGAATCTGAATGAGCTGAATCTGAATCTGAATGAGCTGAATCTGAATAAAAAAAACTGTTTGATAACTGACATATCTTAAAGATCTGAATGACATATTTTTAATATTTTACCCCTCTGAAAAAAATTCAAAGTTGTTGTAAATTTATTTAATATTACATAATATAATAGTTAATATTTTTTTATTATTTTTATTATTATTTTTAATTTTTTTTTACTTCATTCAGCCAACCATTCAGCCATTCAGACCAAAAATTCGGCCTTAACCATTCAGCCAACGCATCTGACCAATTCAGCCATTCAGACGATTTTTTTTCTAAACGCACGCACTTAATGATTCAGCCATTTACCGATTCAGCCATTCAGACCCATTAAGTTCTAAACAAACAACCCCTAAGACTTTTTAAAATAAAATAGTTCATCCCTCGTCGCTTAGTTTTAAAATTATGCATACTTATTAATAAAATAATTATATAATATTAAAAATAATATCAATTGCATATATTGTCGTTATATTGAAAAAAGATGATGTTATTTATTGGACATAAAATAGTGAGAGAATCAAAATTATATTTAATAACTGAGATAATATTAGAAACTAAATAATTAATACTTAATTGAAATTCTCAAACAAAAAATATTAAGAGACAAAAATATTTTTATAAAACGACATTTAAAAATGGACAAAGAGAGTAATCTTTAACAATTTTTGACAACGATACAATGACTTTGTAGATTTGAATCTAAATCAAAGTACCTATTTTAAAAATTTACAAAGAAAACGTGGGTTTAAAAAAAAAGAAAAGAGATATAATGGTACCACATCAACATTTTTTTCTCTACAAGGGTTCCTATTTAACTATTTTATGAATTAAAATTCGTATTTTATATTGTAGGGTAATCATATTCTATAATTTTAGGAGTACCTTATTAAAATTTTTGTCAGTGGCCCCCACACTAATAATTTACCTTCCTCTTAACAAAATCAATTTATTTATTCTCGTGGCGCGTTCACACGAGTATATCTTATCTTGCATGCATGAATGATAAGGCAATCGTCTAGAAAAAGACTTACAGTTGATATGTCAAATTTTAGCGCTAAAAAATACGTAGTTAAATATTTCGTGCACAAAAATTCATCTTGATATGATCTTATTTTCTTCTCTATCAACAGCTTGAATCTAAAGTAAAGCCAGTGATATGATAATGACAAATAATATATATCTAAAATAGGCATAACAATAACATTATGGTGGATGACCATTAAAATTGAAACATATCAAAAAGTAGCATTTTTAATTTCAAGAAACCTTCTAAATTTCATCTTTTCTACTAAAGTTTGAAGGTGACACTTGCAACTTTCAAGATACTACTATATCTTTTCTACTTGATTTTATTTTGGATACTACATTTGTTTCTAAAAGATTGTCGGTTAAGATTTTTACACATAGATTAAAAAAATTATTTAATATTATCATTTAACAATTAAAATTTATTTGAAATTTCATTACTACCCTTTTATGGGAAGTTGAAAACTATTAAAACAAGGGAAAAATTTCTTGGGACAATTAGAGAAGGTAGGGGTGATATAGGAAAGTAAATAATTTATTCTCCTAAAAAGTTATAAACGACAAATAAATTGAAACAAATTTTTCCTTCTAAAACGACAATCTTTTAGGAACGGAGGGAGTAACAAACAAAGAAAATATGAATTGAATAATCATTTTCATTAAGGCTGTATTTGTTTGTAAGAATTATAATCCCAAAACTATTAATCTTACGATTATAATCCCGAGATTATAATTACAATCCAAAGACTATTAAGTTATTTTATAATACCTAAACTAATAGTTCCAAGATTAAATTTAAAAACAAACAAGACACTTGTGATTAATATTCATATCCCAAGTATAATTCTTTTAAACAAACATAGCCTAAATGCAAACCAGATTAAGGTAACGTCAGAGTAAGCCTAAATCCTAATCCAGTATGTATAGACAATGCCCAAATGCAAACCAGATTAATTAAGGTGACGTCGGGTCCTTGTCTAGGGGTTCGATTCTCACTTGGTGCAAAAGCAGAAAACTCGACTGATATTCGGAACTTATAGATGGTTGCGAGTATACGAGTTTACAATGCAACACTGTAATATACACAGTGATGTTATCCAGAAAAAATTGAATGATCATTTTCATTAAATTTATAACCTTGAGACAATGTCCAAATGCAAATCAAATTAACTTGACTTTTGTTCTTATTGAGGGGTTCGAATCTCACAAAACTAATATATATTTGTGAATTATAGAATGAGTAATTAAGCGACGAAGAAATGTACTTACATTGAACTTGTAATGCCGAATTCTGCACTCGACCAATACGGGGAACAAACATGCCACCAGCACCAACATTCTAATCCATGTCGGAGCCGCCATCTTTTTTTTTTCTCTCTCTCTAAATCTCCCTTTCTCTCTCTCTAAATGCTTGGTTGATTTACTTAGGTCTGACCAAGCAATGCAACCTTATAAATAGAGTGCCTAGGGCTCAGCTGCCATGTCATTGTACTTAGTTAGGTACAGGCAGTAGGATACTTCAACGAGAAGATCGATGCATATGGGTATAATGTACGTACATATAAAATCCCAAAAGCTCATGCATTAGGTATAGAATATAGGTATTGGTATATATATGTATTTCTTGTAATTTACATAAAAGTAGTTATATATGTATGAAACTAAGATAAAATAATTTTAAAGCCAAGTTATAATTATGTTTTTGTGTTAATATCCACTTCATAATATGGACTAGTGTTGCTGGTCAGAATTGGAAATTGGGTTGGTCCAACCATAAGCATATATATGTAGCTGTGGTGGTTAAATTGCAACCAATCAAAGCTAACTTGACCAAATCAACATGTGTACAACTTTTCCACAACAAATTAAGGTCTGAGAAGGAAGTGAAACAGCTAGAACCAACTAATTAAATCTCATTCTGCTTCACTTTTTTTTCTTATTATATATGTGGGAGTAATTATTAAAATACTATGGCCTATAAAGCTATAACTTGAGCATCAGTTTTAGTCATAACAGAACCTAGCTCTCCCAACCCTCCTTAAAAAAACATTTGGATATTATGTACATGGTAGCTGATTTATAATAAATGATTTTTGTAAGGTCTTATATTAACCACCAAATTTTGTACGATCATTTTAATTAATTGTTAAGATTATTATTTTTTTTAAATAACCTTATGCGACATTATGTTGTAGATCAACTTAACTATATATCATAACTACTAGTTATGGATTGTAGAGATTAATAAAATCAATGTTCACAGCAAAGTTCATATACTCGAGTTCCAAAAATAAGAGCAATTTTAACTTTATAAATTATTGGGTTAATTGCAAATTCAACCCTGAAATATGGACTCTTTTACCATTCGTACCTTAATGTATAAACGCTCCCATTCCGCTACCTAAAGTATACAAAAGTAAGCATAAGTGACCCTTTTGTATTTTTCGGCCAAAAAAGTGATCGGAACTGTCACGTGTTCCGGTGGTCTATGTATAATACGGATTTGACCAGATTTTTATACAGATGACTATATTAAACCTTAATATTTATTAATAAAAGTTGACTTCCTGATTAATTAGATTAAGTAGTAGATTAATATGTATTAATCCAATAAATAACTCCCTCCAACATCATTTTCCTCTAATATTAATTCCCTCCAACCACTGTGATCATTTCCAGCCAAATCATATATATATATATATATATATATATATATATATATATATATATATATATATATAAGAGCAGAAGAAGACCCATGTCAGGGTAGAGAAGGAGAGGAACACTACAAGAAAATCAGCTATTTTCGACGGATGTATCCTCGACGGATTAAATTCGGTTGAAATATTATTACTTCTAAGGGAATAATGCGTCGCATATAAGTCCCTCGAAAATAAGATAATTAGGACGGAATTCCGTCGATCTTAGACATCTCTAGTTGGCGCCAAGTTTTGCGCCACCGCGAAAAGTAATTTCGATAAACAAACGTTAATTCCGAGGGACGCTTCGTTGAATTTAAGTTATTTCCGAAGAAAGAGCCAAAGTTACAAACCTTCAATGGCTGCAGTGCTTTGTCACTGTCATATTCCGGCAGTGTTGAGAACATCATACACTGAGCAAAATCCAAGGAGATGGTTTCTAGCTTGCTAATCCATAGGGGTAAGCTTTCCCAAAAATCTTTTTATTCTTCTTCTTCTTAGAAATCTTCTTATTCTTCTTCTTCCTAGAAATCTTCTTATTCTTCGTCTGCATCTTGTTAAGCTACTGTCTGGGAGCAAAAAACTTTTCAATTCTTTCAGAATGGATGTGGATTGTTTCGGTGGTATGAACCTCCAGCAGATGGTGAATTGGTGAGGAGGGTTGTTACAATTGAAGATGAAATCAAAAAGCAACTTAGAAGAGAGAAGATGTACATAGCTATTATAATTGTAGCATGGATTATCTGTTAGGTTTGTAATATTCATGAACGCAATCAAATTGCAAAATTAAGCGGAAACGTGTAAAATCAGAGTTTAAAAATTTTACAAACCATATACCCGGATCATCCTTTATGCACAATTATTAATTAAACGAAAACATGAAGGACAAGAATCATACCCTTGAAGATCCGAGCTTCCTCAGGTACAAGTTCACCTCCAATCCTTTTCGCGTTCAACTTGAATCCACCGGGTTTGGTTCCTTCCTTTGATCAACGTTAGCCACCCAAGTGTTTGGCCTCTAGAGGTGATCCACCAAGGAAGAAGAAGAATTCAAGAAGATGGGTTGTTGGCTAAACCCTAGTTTTTCTATCTCTATAGAAAAAGGCGTACTCTCCAACAAATGGAATAACGTATGTTTGATATCTGATATAAGACTCCTCTTATAAAGATATCAAGTAACCCTATTAAAAATAAGGTATTATTTATTTAATTAAACTCCTTTAATTAAATGGGCTCCCTAATCTTATTAGGGATAATTAATTAAACTCCTTTAACTAATTTTCCCTCCTAATCCTATTAGGAATAAATGAGAGTACTTATATTAATTAATTCCCAAATTCCTTTAGGAATTAAATAATAATAATAGTAATAATAATAATAAGACTCCTCTTATTAATTTATATTTAATATTTCCAAAATATTAAATAATAAATATTAAGCTATTTAATTTATTCTATCACCATAGATTAAATTAAATATACTTAACTTATTATTACGATTATGCCATTTACTTCTTAAATAATTATTCTTCCTTTTATGGTGTGACCCTTTAGGTTCTCCATATTAAACCGGTTGTGAATAAATCAATTAGAACAATTCTAATCTTATTTAAATAAATAAATTAAACTAATAATTTATTTAAATAAATAATATTTATTCTACAATAGGGATAAGCCTCCCTAGCGATCAACGACTTTCCAGATAATATAGATTTCAACATTAATCATAAAAGAACCTTTGAGTAAATAGTTACCGTACAATTCAATCCTTCCACCATACAATGTCCCAATTAAATATAAGACATGGAATTTCTGTCAAGTCTTATTTTATTTAATTATATGTATTTCGACTCTTAAATGCACAACTCCAAATAATGCAAATTAGAAACTCCTTTCTAATTTCATTCTGCCTTGGCCAAGGACTACTGGGTTGTCATTTATCGAATCACATAGGACATTTCTCTTCTTTTACTAGAAGTGGTAGATTCTTTATTGATCATACATTATCTCCATGTACAACTTATTATACCCAAGCATACCCTTTGATATACCCTAAGGGTCTTAAGGAATAAGTCAAAGTATAACTCATCATACACAAGATACTATGATGATCTCAAGTCCAAGGATCACTTGTACTACTATCACTACAGGAATTCCTATTGACATGCAAGTAAAACTCCATTAGGTATTCCTTAGCGAGTCACGTTCAGTGAACTTATTCTCTAATAAGCACCTACATACTTGCTTTAGTGTCTCCACACAAATGATCATGAGATCAATCATCCTCATCCAATGAGCAAGCAACGTATGTACCAATCTATCCGGATTTACTAATCCCCAATTTAGTAATCCAACGATTGGGAACAATTTTAGTTTTAAGCTTTCTAAGAATTTAGATCTCATTAGAATGATCATCATCATTATTCTAAAAGCATTGCTTAAAACTATGGGTTTATCACATGTTATAAAACAGCATCATGTAGATAATTAAAAGCCTTTAATAAATAAATACTTTTTATTAATAAATGAATAAGATTGTTACAAAGTATATGCTTTATCATCAAACATGATTGGCTTGTGTGCATATTACTTTCAATCTCCCACTTGCACTAAAGCCAATCGTCATGGTATCTCATACTCTTCTTCTCTAAGTGACGATTATCTTGCTGTTGGATAAGCTTTAGTTAATGGATATGTAATGTTGTTCTTGAGAGTCCATTATCTCTATAGTGATTTCCCATCTTTCAATGATTCCTATAATCAAATGAAAGTGCCACAACATATGTTTGGATCCAAGATGAGACTTAGGAACAATTCCTAGTTCTGTAATGAACTTTTCATCCAAACAATCAACTTGCAGCTTCATTTATAGTTATATACTTTGTCTTTATCACTAAACCAACAATTCTTTGTTGTTTGGAACCTTTCCAATTCACTGCACCACCGTTCAAGGTAACGATTTACCTTAAAGTAGATTTTCTGTCGTCTTGGTCGATCTGAAAAACTTGAGTTTGTTAAGCCCTCTAGTTTTAATTTAGACCCACCATAAATATGATCACATCCTTAGTGTCGGTTAAGCACTTTAAGATGTTTTTCACTGTCTCACAGTGAACTTCTCAAGAATATGATCAACATCAAGTCTCGTACATTTCATCTCATACATGATAGTTACTCATGCGATCTCTCTTTTTGGAGTCTATGGGGACTATTAAGAGAGATACACTCCATGGCTCATCAACATGAGACATCTCTTGGAGTTTGCCATGCTAAACGACTTTAGCATCAAATGAATATACGTTCCTTGGGTTAAGCCGAGCATTCTTTTAAATCTATCTATATAGATTTGCATCCCCAATTAAGATACTCTTCCCAAATCATTCATGGAGGAATGTTTAGACAACTTTATCTTTATTGATTTTAGTATTGGCATGTCATTCCTTATCCGTATTATATCAACATATAATACCAGAAATGTCACGACGCTCCCACTGACCCTTTTGTACACACTAGGTTCATTCTTGTTTTTGATAAAATCAAACTCTTTTGATTATCATATAAAAATGAATGTTCCATTTTTGAGAAGATTGCTTCAATCCATTTCTCTGAGTGTCTACAACTCTTACCTCATCGTATGTAACTGGATCATCATCTTCTATGATACGTACCTCATCATCATCATCCATGATGAATCCATACCTCCTAGGTATCTTCGGTACTATTCCAGATTTACGATTCGGTTGTGGTACAATAGGTCTATCTATATGTTCCTCTTATTTGACTTGTAGTGTTTTGTGGTTCTTGAACTTTTCAAGATCTATTATCCTCCCACTAGCCCTTTCAATGATAAACACCTTTATCTTAGAAGGCAGCATGTTTTGCAACAAACACCTTTTGCTAAGTAGGATTATAGAACATATGCCCTAAACTTACTTTAGGATGTCCCACAAATCTGTACTTGTCTAATTTTGTCCCAAGCTTATTCTTTGAAACCATTTCACATAAGTTGGACAACCCCTTATCTTAACATACTTAAGATTAGGAATCCTCCCTGTCCATAACTTTTATGGAGTCTTGGGGCCGGATTTTGAGGTTACCTTTTCGTAGATATGCAGCCATTTCTAGGACATTACCCCAGAAGGATACTGGAATGTCGGTAAAATCATTATGGACCGCACCATGTCCAACAAGGTACGATTTTTCCATTCAGATACATCAATCAATTATTGCGTATCAGGATGTGTCCATTATGAGAAAACCATTTGAGATGATCTAGAAACTTATTGCACAAGTATTTATTCCTTGATCTAATCAAAGAATCTTAATACTTTGTCAATTTGTTTCATTTCTGAATTCTTTGAACCTTTCAAATAATTCACACTTGTATTTCAACAAATACATACATTCAACTCTTTGAATGATCATCTCCTTTTCTTATACTAGTTTGTTCAATTTGCAAAATATATTTTTCACGTAAGTCAAGTATACAAAAATTCATTAAGTAATATTCCAGTTCTATACAAAACATTATTATTATAAATAGAACAACAATTGTTCTTAATTATAATACCAAAGATTTCATTGTCCAACAATAAAATGGAAATAATGTTTCCAATGAGAACTGGAATACAATAACAACTTATTGACTTAATAGACTTGCCCGTAGGCATTGCTAAACGATAAGTTCCTATGGCTAATGTAGCAACCTTTGCTTTATTTCCCACACATAGGTTTACTTATATTTGTTTAGCTTTCTACTTCTACTTGGTCCCTTCATAAATCTATATTTATGATAACCAAAGTCGGTATCCAATACCCAAGTAGAACGTTGACTTAAAGAAAAATTTATTTTAAATCATGAACAAATTTGTATTTGTAACCGAAACTAAGCTTCTTCTGGTTAGCCTCTGCAAGATGCTTCTCGCAGTTTCTTTCCAATGTCCAGGCTTATTGCAGTGGAAGCAAACTACTTTGCTATCCGTATCAGTTTTGTTCTTATTATCCTTTGTTTTTGCCTTTTTTATTTACCTTCTTAGAATCGTTCTTCTTTTCAGAAGATCCTTTGGCCCCTACCAGTAAGACTTGGTCTTTCTTGGTTGGAAAGTAACTCTCAACATTTTTCAACATGTTAAGAAAATCAGCGAGGCTGATATCTAGCTCGTTCATATGAAAAATTCACAACAATTGTGAAAGGAGTCCGGAAGTGAGTGCAAGATCAAATCTTGGCTCAACTCTCCATCCATGACAAAACCAGTTGTCCTAATTGATCAATCAAATTGATTATGTTAAGGACTTTTGTCTGTACTGTAGTGTCATTGGTCATTCTAGATCGAAAGAGCTCCTTAGATATCTGATATCTATCAGTCCTACTTTCCTCACCATCAACTACTTGATGTGCAGGAATATAGTAAGAGCATCCATAGTTTCATGCTGACGCTGAAGCTCGTTACTCATGGATGCGAGCATGATGCATTGAGCCAACTATGCAACATCTAGTCACTTTCTAAAAGTAGCAATATCTTCCTCAGAGGCATTGTCTGCAACCATTGCAGGGATAGGCGTATTAAGGACATAAGAAAGCTTTTCAGCCATGAGAACTATTCTCAATTTCCTTAACCAATCCGTTTAATTCGGTCCGATTAATTTAGCATCTAATATGCTACGCAGTGATAGTAATTTAGACATTGTAAAATTCTGTAAATGACTTTGTAATTAACAACATTTTAACATACATTCTTTTATTAATTACCAAAATAATTTAGGTCTTGTTTTAAATTGGTATCTCCCACTATTTTCTTCAAACTATATTACCCTCACTTGTATAGTTCGGCAAAATCCAATTAAAGATATGCTAGTGAGAATAAGGATCCCATTTCAAATGTATATAGCCTTGTGTGTGCACAACAAACTATATATAAATAAATAGGTAGACAACTCTTGTCAATTACATCAACTATGTAACTCCTTGTATTTTGCCTCTTAAATCGTAATGGTCAAGTGTGTGCACATCCGAACTAAAATGATTTAAGTTAAGTCAGACCCAGCATTTCCATATAAGTGAAGAGAAAAAATACAGCCCTTGTGTGTGCACAACAAAGCAGTAATGTTCAATTCCTTATAAACATCATATGTAATAAAAACAACATCTTAAATATTTAATACTCGCCTTGTGTGTGCACAACAAACTCATATTAAATATTCAATACTCTATTGTTTCTATCATGCTAGAAGGCGACGTTCGATATTCCAAATATCTTTGAACGTTACAACTTAATATAAAATATTTGAGGGGTTTGTTATTAATTGTCTCATCTTGTTTAGCGCGCATGCACATATATATATAAAATACGCGTCATATTAATTAACATGCGAAGCATGTTTTCATAATATATAATATATATAATATAAGCATGCACATATAGAATACTATATTCTACCTGGATTGATTATGGACTTTTATTCTAGTTTGGTTCACTAGAGCCACTAAGTGAACCAAAAGGTCAAACCCTAGGGGTGCAAGAATTAATATTTAAATATAACTATTACATTTAAACCCGGGCTCCATTACAAACGGGTCTTCAAGCACTCCTTGCTCCTTGATCTCTAATTCTTCAAAATAATTCTAACTATTCCTATTACAAAACTATTTAAAATAAATAGAAACCTTGATCAGCAGTCAAGGGGAAGTACATAGGAGGAAGATAGAATTTACATTAAGAAAAATTAGAGAAGACGAGGTACGCAGACCCCATTTAATAAAACTCATACATTCATGCATCCAACTAAAATAAAATCCAATCGCATTGGTCAATAGTTCATAATCAATCCCATTTATTATCATACACATCACCATATGCATCAATAAATAATATTCATCTTATGAATAATTAACATTTAATATATATATTGATATCATTTAATGGGCAAATTTAGTTAGTATAAAATCTATTTTTGAATCAAAATAAACTCCTTTATTTTAATCCAAATTTAAATCAAAATAAAACTATTTTATTTTAATTTTTCCAATTTTGAATAAAATAAACTATTTCATTTTAATCAAAATCTTTAATCAAAATAAACTCCTTTATTTTAATTAATTATGGAATCCAATTCCAAGTAAAAAAAATACTCCTTTATTAAAGGAAACACGAATTTTCTTTCCTATTCATAAATAAACTCCTTTATTTTGAATAATATGAAATCTTATTTCATATTTAAATAAACTCTTTTATTTAAGGAAATTAGGATTCTCTTTCCTATTCACAACTAAACTCCTTTATTTTGAATAATATGAAATCTTATTTCATATCTAAATAAACTCCTTTAGTTAAGGAAAGATAGACAATCCAATTTCAACTCCAATTAGTTATCATGGAATCCAATTCCAACTCTAATTAGTTAGCATGAAATTCTAATTTTAAAATTAAAATAAACTTTTTATTTTAAAATTAAAATAAACTTTTTATTTTAAGATTAAAATAAATATTTTATTTTATTTATAAAATTATTATTATATATATAAATATATATATTACGTTAATATATATATTATATATATAATCACCTCCTTATTTCCGTGCGCAAGAATCTCAAAAAAAATGAAAGCTCCTGCAATTTCCTTGATTTCCGTGCAACAAAATTTAGCAAAAACCTGTAACAACCTCCTTTACTTTAATCTGCTAAAAAAAAATGGCGTGAAACCCCTTGAAAAAAAAAAAAATAGGATGGCCACGGTTTTTGTTTTTCGTTTTTTTTTTTTTAAATAAATTTTATACAATAAAATTATGCCCAATTAAATTGTTCAAAACACATATCAATATACATATTAAATCTGAACAATTAATAATTCGCATAAAGGTTTGGCTCTGATGCCACTGTTAGGTTTGTAATATTCATGAACGCAATCAAATTGCAAAATTAAGCGGAAACGTGTAAAATCAGAGTTTAAAAATTTTACAAACCATATACCCGGATCATCCTTTATGCACAATTATTAATTAAACGAAAACATGAAGGACAAGAATCATACCCTTGAAGATCCGAGCTTCCTCAGGTACAAGTTCACCTCCAATCCTTTTCGCGTTCAACTTGAATCCACCGGGTTTGGTTCCTTCCTTTGATCAACGTTAGCCACCCAAGTGTTTGGCCTCTAGAGGTGATCCACCAAGGAAGAAGAAGAATTCAAGAAGATGGGTTGTTGGCTAAACCCTAGTTTTTCTATCTCTATAGAAAAAGGCGTACTCTCCAACAAATGGAATAACGTATGTTTGATATCTGATATAAGACTCCTCTTATAAAGATATCAAGTAACCCTATTAAAAATAAGGTATTATTTATTTAATTAAACTCCTTTAATTAAATGGGCTCCCTAATCTTATTAGGGATAATTAATTAAACTCCTTTAACTAATTTTCCCTCCTAATCCTATTAGGAATAAATGAGAGTACTTATATTAATTAATTCCCAAATTCCTTTAGGAATTAAATAATAATAATAGTAATAATAATAATAAGACTCCTCTTATTAATTTATATTTAATATTTCCAAAATATTAAATAATAAATATTAAGCTATTTAATTTATTCTATCACCATAGATTAAATTAAATATACTTAACTTATTATTACGATTATGCCATTTACTTCTTAAATAATTATTCTTCCTTTTATGGTGTGACCCTTTAGGTTCTCCATATTAAACCGGTTGTGAATAAATCAATTAGAACAATTCTAATCTTATTTAAATAAATAAATTAAACTAATAATTTATTTAAATAAATAATATTTATTCTACAATAGGGATAAGCCTCCCTAGCGATCAACGACTTTCCAGATAATATAGATTTCAACATTAATCATAAAAGAACCTTTGAGTAAATAGTTACCGTACAATTCAATCCTTCCACCATACAATGTCCCAATTAAATATAAGACATGGAATTTCTGTCAAGTCTTATTTTATTTAATTATATGTATTTCGACTCTTAAATGCACAACTCCAAATAATGCAAATTAGAAACTCCTTTCTAATTTCATTCTGCCTTGGCCAAGGACTACTGGGTTGTCATTTATCGAATCACATAGGACATTTCTCTTCTTTTACTAGAAGTGGTAGATTCTTTATTGATCATACATTATCTCCATGTACAACTTATTATACCCAAGCATACCCTTTGATATACCCTAAGGGTCTTAAGGAATAAGTCAAAGTATAACTCATCATACACAAGATACTATGATGATCTCAAGTCCAAGGATCACTTGTACTACTATCACTACAGGAATTCCTATTGACATGCAAGTAAAACTCCATTAGGTATTCCTTAGCGAGTCACGTTCAGTGAACTTATTCTCTAATAAGCACCTACATACTTGCTTTAGTGTCTCCACACAAATGATCATGAGATCAATCATCCTCATCCAATGAGCAAGCAACGTATGTACCAATCTATCCGGATTTACTAATCCCCAATTTAGTAATCCAACGATTGGGAACAATTTTAGTTTTAAGCTTTCTAAGAATTTAGATCTCATTAGAATGATCATCATCATTATTCTAAAAGCATTGCTTAAAACTATGGGTTTATCACATGTTATAAAACAGCATCATGTAGATAATTAAAAGCCTTTAATAAATAAATACTTTTTATTAATAAATGAATAAGATTGTTACAAAGTATATGCTTTATCATCAAACATGATTGGCTTGTGTGCATATTACTTTCAATCTCCCACTTGCACTAAAGCCAATCGTCATGGTATCTCATACTCTTCTTCTCTAAGTGACGATTATCTTGCTGTTGGATAAGCTTTAGTTAATGGATATGTAATGTTGTTCTTGAGAGTCCATTATCTCTATAGTGATTTCCCATCTTTCAATGATTCCTATAATCAAATGAAAGTGCCACAACATATGTTTGGATCCAAGATGAGACTTAGGAACAATTCCTAGTTCTGTAATGAACTTTTCATCCAAACAATCAACTTGCAGCTTCATTTATAGTTATATACTTTGTCTTTATCACTAAACCAACAATTCTTTGTTGTTTGGAACCTTTCCAATTCACTGCACCACCGTTCAAGGTAACGATTTACCTTAAAGTAGATTTTCTGTCGTCTTGGTCGATCTGAAAAACTTGAGTTTGTTAAGCCCTCTAGTTTTAATTTAGACCCACCATAAATATGATCACATCCTTAGTGTCGGTTAAGCACTTTAAGATGTTTTTCACTGTCTCACAGTGAACTTCTCAAGAATATGATCAACATCAAGTCTCGTACATTTCATCTCATACATGATAGTTACTCATGCGATCTCTCTTTTTGGAGTCTATGGGGACTATTAAGAGAGATACACTCCATGGCTCATCAACATGAGACATCTCTTGGAGTTTGCCATGCTAAACGACTTTAGCATCAAATGAATATACGTTCCTTGGGTTAAGCCGAGCATTCTTTTAAATCTATCTATATAGATTTGCATCCCCAATTAAGATACTCTTCCCAAATCATTCATGGAGGAATGTTTAGACAACTTTATCTTTATTGATTTTAGTATTGGCATGTCATTCCTTATCCGTATTATATCAACATATAATACCAGAAATGTCACGACGCTCCCACTGACCCTTTTGTACACACTAGGTTCATTCTTGTTTTTGATAAAATCAAACTCTTTTGATTATCATATAAAAATGAATGTTCCATTTTTGAGAAGATTGCTTCAATCCATTTCTCTGAGTGTCTACAACTCTTACCTCATCGTATGTAACTGGATCATCATCTTCTATGATACGTACCTCATCATCATCATCCATGATGAATCCATACCTCCTAGGTATCTTCGGTACTATTCCAGATTTACGATTCGGTTGTGGTACAATAGGTCTATCTATATGTTCCTCTTATTTGACTTGTAGTGTTTTGTGGTTCTTGAACTTTTCAAGATCTATTATCCTCCCACTAGCCCTTTCAATGATAAACACCTATATAAACACTTAACAAGTCAAACTAATTCAGTATGGTTGGACTTCATTCCCTTCTCGGTGTTCTGGTCACCTTATCCGATAATTAACACAATTATCTGTCAATTACACTTGGTCTCTAAGCTTCAATATTAATTTAGATAAGTCAATTATCATTTATAATATTTTTCAAAAGCTTTTAATAATTATCAAGCAATTATTATAATTTATAATAATTTTTCAAATATCAGAATCATTTTTAAATGATTTAATTATCAATTAATCGTATCATTATTAATATTTAAAAATATCAAAATATTAATAACATACTTGTCAAAATATTAAAGTTATTATTAATAACTTAAAATATTTTTAAATCAACAATATTCTCCTTAAATGATTTTATAATAATTAAAAATCATTTTTAAATCATCACCATTAATATATAAATATTAATGAAGTTATCATTTAAATATTAAAAGTCATTAATTATAACTTAAAATATTTTTAAATTATTTTTCTCATTTTTAAATGATTATTAAATCAATAAAATTATTTTTAATTCATTTATTTAATATAATAATTAAATAAATCAAACATCATTAATATTAATTTATTAATGAAAAATCTCCAAAAATATTGAAAATTATATTTTATAATTTAAAATATTTTCTAACACTTTATTCTTAATTAAAATGATTTTTAAATTATTAAAATCATTTCTATCTTATTTATTTAATTTAATAATCAAATAAATCTAATATCATTAATATTAAATTATTTATGAAAATTCTCAAAAATATTAAAAGTTATATTTTATAACTCAAAATATTTTTAAATATATTATTCTTATTTAAAATGATTTTTCATAATATTAAATCATTTTTCTCTAATTTATTTAATACAATAATTAAATAAATTAAATACATTTAATATTTAAATAATTATAAATATTAAAGAAAAATATTCCAATTGGTCAAAAATTATTTTTCATAATTTAAAATAATTTTTAAAACCAATTTTAGCAATTTTAAGAATTTATTTCTATTTTTTAATCATTTTTCGGAAAAATCAGAAAATAAAATAATTAAACCGTCGCTATAGGGCTATAGCGACACAAAGCGTCGCTGTTGGTGTTCTTGAGCTCAAGAACACTGACAGCTGGCAGTGCAATGGTGCTACTTTGACCGTGTATAATTCTCAATCTGTTCATGTTCTAGGCTATCTAAAACTTTGGTATTGTAGTATTAATGTAACACTACAATACCCAACCAATAATTTGGTCAAACAACATCAAACCAAGAGGATCTAGACCTCCAAAGTTTCTGTCAGGCAGTTTCTGGGCCAAAACAGTTTCGAGTGGCCATATTCAAGTTTAATTTAATCAATGTTCGGGTCATGTTTTATGTGGTTTGATGGCTCAAACTTGTAGTACTTATGTCAAGGAACAATCATGAGGCAACAGATTAGATAAACAACAATACAACAACCACCTTTAATTCGGTCAAACGTTGACAGAAACTAAGTTCTTAAATTTATGGAAATTTCCCAGAAAATGCCAAACTGAGCGAGTAGCCTACGTTGACCACTTTCTCTGTTCGATCTGTTGAGTTTATAGGTGATCTAAAGACTTATATTTATAGTACACATAACCAGCTACAAAATGTACCAATTAACAACATCAAAAACTAAACAGACTGACAGATCCGATCAATACAAAAGCTTGTCAGACACTGTTTCAACGTTCTGGGCTGCCCAGAAAGTTACTCGGTCAACGGACTTTGACCGAGTATAACTTACAAACTAGCTATCCGATTGCTATGATTCTTGTTCCAGATTAAAGACAACATGTCCAGCTACAGATCCAAACAATAAAACATCAAAAAGCATAAACACACAAAGATCTAGAGCGTCTGACATTAGCTTGTCAGGCGACTTTTTGACTCAAGAACAGATTTTGAAAAACATGGTTTTTATCCATTTTGATGCTATGGATCCATCATGGATCAACATAGATCAACTTAAAACAACTTTTTACATAAACATAAATACTAAAACATAAAATTTAACTGACCATAAAAGATCAAATGGTGTGTTAGGGCTTATACCTTAGCTTTCCAATTCTTGATCTTAATCTTCTAAAATGAATTTAGTTGATCAAGAGGCTGAAAATAGGGCTGATATACTAGAAATTTTCGAACATGTAGAGAGAGAGAGAGAGTTATTTAGAGTTTGGGAAAAAAAATGACCAACTTATGTGATTTTCTCTCTCTAAATCTCTTAAATAATGTGATAAAAAGTTGCTAGATCTTGTGTGCTGTCATTTGGAGGATGAATTGGCTAAGATATAAGTCAATTGGCTGCCTTTAGTTGGTCACCAACTAAAGGTTTCACAATTTTTACAAGTTATCTCATTTAATATATAAAAAGGGTATTTTTGTCATTTGTAAATTAATTTTAATGGCATTCTTGTCATTTGTCCAAACTCTTAGGGTTTGGGGTTTGAGTTAGGGTTTGAAAACATTAGGGTTTAGGGTTTAAACTCTTTAGGTTAGCAATTTAATTTCCAAGATTTTTGAATTTCGGTTTTCAAAATAGAAAATTAATATTCCAAAATTATAATTAGGATTCAATAAATATATTAATATTTCCTAATCATAAAATTCAATCTTGCTAATTAGGATTAATATTCCTAATTAAAATTGCTTAATTTAGCAATTAGGGTCAAAATGGTTATTAGGGTTTATAACCCACGAATTAGGGTTTTAATTAGAAAAATAATTTTTCTAAATTATAATTAGGGGTTCTAATCACATTTAAGTTTAATTAAACAAATTAGGCTTGCCAATAAAATTAGAGTTGCCTAATTAGGGTTTAGGAAATCCCAAATTTTAAATTAGGGTTCCTTAACGTACAATTAGGGTTTTTAACTGTACAATTTATTTTTTAAATTTAAGATTAGGGTTTTAAATCCCTTATTAAGGTTTATTAATTATAAACCCCATCCAGTCAACCATTGGTCAACATTTCTATACAGTCCAAACACATCATCAACAATACAATTATTTTAATTGTATTTTCTATCGAATCCCTATCCGAAAATTAGGGTTAGGAATTTCTAAAGTTTTTAAGCACAACTCTACTCTACATTTATTAGTCAATACACAAATTGACTTTCTCGAGACTCGTATCACAGATACTTGTCACAAAATTGATAATTAATATTAATTAAAAAAAATTATTCAAAAATTTTGGATTATTCGAAATCCTGGGTTATCACAGGTATGGAGTTTGGAGGGGCACCAGTGCCTTGCATGGCGGATATTACCCCTACTGTCGTTAGATTCTTGCTAGGAGTTCCGGCGGAGGCGCTCAAAGGCAGGACCGTTGGTGCAGGTCCTTTGAGAGTAAATGCTATGATTGGGCTTTTGAGTGAGCCCATGCCAGATTATGTCAGAGTTAGGGATCGTATTCTTCGACGACTGTTCCTGATGATCATTAGAGGCCGCTTCATAGCAGATATCTCTTCTATGGTGTCGTTCGTTTTGGCCAGCGCCACACGTCATGTGGACCATATTGGAGAGTATGATTGGGGTTCCTATACCTTTGCCTATTTCCTCAGGGCATGCGTATGTGCTCCCAGTGTTTGACTGAGGCTTGGTTAGGATTCTACCCATTTCTGCTGGTGAGTATTTCTCTTATCATTTCCCATGTATAGGTTAAGAGTGTTTACTGACCGCATATGTTTGTCTTTGTGTTGGCAGTTTTGGGCCTATGAGAGGCTTCTATGTTTTTGTCCTGTGAGCATGTTAGGTTTAGATAACCTATCCACGAGGACGACGATGTCATCATTTTATATTGGCGTAGGTCTCTGTAGTTGAGGGTTTCACTCATTGCCGCCTACAGCTAGAGTTGTTGACAACTGATATTATTACATGGATTCCTTATTCAAGAGGAGTATGCATTGTTGACAATGTATATGGCCTGGTGTCAGAGGTTCAACGCGGTATATGGCCGGAATGGTGTAGGAATTTTATTTTTTGTTTTTTTTATTTTTTGTAAGGAAAAGGGGGTAGAAATGTTTTTGTTATTTTTTATTTTATTGCGACCGGGCCATATGAAATGGTTGCCTATGTACTCCTATTGAAGAGGAGATTAGGCGACGTAGTTCGCCCCTTGTGACGAGTTGAAAAAGTGTGATCCCATCTATAGGTCATACTGAGGGGAGGAGAAAGTTTGGTCCTAGGTTGAGGATAAACTGCATGTGTGAAAAGTTTGATCCCATGTGTGGGGAGACAAACTGTAAGCGCAAAAGGTTCAATCCCTGGTGGGATGACCGAAGTGGTATGAGCGCAGTAAAGCCAGGATGCTGACATGAAAAGTATGTTTCCCTTAGGGGCAAAGTGTGGCGAAGAGTTGTATGTGGTAAAGGGTTAAAGAACCAGAATGACTAGTGATCTGATGATCCAACACCAAGATGTTTGCTTGATGGTCACTTCAGACATAGTACCGTTTCATGGTGTCTGAGTTGATGAGTTATGGAAATTCATCGCTGTCCATCTCTTGCATTCTGAGAGTGCCTCCTATCAATACCTCCTTATAAAAAAATGGACCTTCCCAATTAGGGGTGAATTTTCCTTTGGACTGATCTTGGTTGTCAATGATCTTCTTCAAAATAAAGTCATGTTGTTTAAACTGCCGTAACTGAACTTCTTGGTTGTAGGATCTGGCAATCCCTTGTTGATATAACTGACCATGGAAGATAGTCGCGGTTCACCTTTCGTCTATTAGAGATAATTGGTGATACCTGTCTTGTACCCATTGGTCTTCATCCAGCTGAGCGTCTATCAACACTCCGAGGGATTTCATTTCAACTTCTATGGGGAGCACTGCTTCCATCCCATAAGTTACTGCGTAGGGGTTGCCCCAATGAAAGTGCACATTGATGTTCTGTAGGCTAACAAAGTAAGAGGCAATAAGTCAGGCCATTCGTTGTGGTTGACATATATCTTTTGCATGATCTTCTTGATGTTTTTGTTAGCCACTTCAACATCACCATTCATCTTTGGATGGTAGATGGCAAAGTTAAGATGTTTGATGTGGAATTTACTGTATAATTCCTCCATCATCTTGTTGTTAAGGTTCTTAGAAGTGTCTGATACAATCACCTCGGGTTGTCCATAACGACAAATGACATTGTTTCTGATGAAAATAATGATGACTTCTTTGGTAACCCTGGGGAAGGAGGCTGTTTCTAACCACTTGGTGAAGTAGTAGATCATGGTGAAGATAAATTGATGTCCATTACTAGCTTTAGGCTCAATGGGCCCGATCACGTCCATTCCTCACATTGAGAAGGGCCAAGGTGAACTCATATTGTGGAGTTCTCGTGGAGGGGCGTGGTTAGCATTCCAATGAATTTGGTACTTATAACATATCCTGATATGGTCATTGCAGTCAGCTTTGAGAGAGAACCAGTAATGTCCTGTCCTAAGGATCTTCTTAACAAGGAGGGAGTCTTTCATGTGGGGGGCCACAGACTCCACCATGGATCTCATCCATGAGTCTCCGAGCTTGGTCATGATCCAGACATCTGAGGACACCTAGTTCTGCATCTCTTTTGTAAAGTGCATCTCCGCTCAGGTTGAATTTCACAGAAAATCGATGGATCTGCCTTTTCTAAGTCGAGCTCGCCTCAGCGGGTGTAGATCCATCTCGTAGGTATTCCTTGATATATTGATACCAATGATGTTGGATGGGAGGTAGCTTATTCGATACTTCTCCAACGTAGTTCCCATAGCTGCTGCCTTGTGCAGGGCAATTGTGACGTTTGGCAAGTGTCCCTTGTCATGTATGTGAATCAAGGAGGCCAAAGTTGCTAATGGGTCTGCAAAGTCTTTCCTATTACGAGGAATGTGTAGAAATGAGATTTTTTCGAACTCCAAAACCATCTATAAAACTTGACGATGGTAAGGCAGCAAATGTAGCTCTTTGGTTTGATAAATTTAAGTGGATTATCTGACCACTAACTTTGAATCTCAAAAGACAGTTAATCGTCTGATGCCCATTGAACGAGAAAGTTTTAGCCCCATGAGACAGCCTTCATACTCAGCTGTGTTGTTGATGCTGACAAACTGTAATTTAACAGTGATGGGATACTGCTCCCCCATACCGGATACTAGAACTGCTCCAGTTCCAGAACCTTCTATATTAACAGCTCCATCAAAATACATCTTCCAGGTTTGGCATGTATTGTACTGATGGTGTTGCTGAACTGTCATTACCCCTTTATCGGGGAATTATGTCTCCAAGGGTTTGAATTCCCCTAAAGGTGCGGCGGTAAGTTGATTCGCAATTCCTTGACCTTTGATAGACTTTTGAGTCAAGAAGATGATGTCAAATTATTGTAGGATCAACTGCCATCTGGACAGCCGATATTTTAACATGGGTTTATTGAACACGTACTTGAGAGGATCCACACGGGATATGAGATGGGTTGTGTGACAATGGAGGTAATGTTGTAACCTCATGGAAGCCCATGCTAAAGCACAACAAGTCTTCTCAATCAGAGTGTACTTGTGTTCACTGCTGCTGAATCTTTTGTTGAGGTAATAGATAGCTCGTTCTTGGCCTTTATTGTCTTTTTGTCCCAGCATGCAGCCCATGGCATTGTCACTTATGGAATGGTACATGAACATGGGAACATTATCCCTGGGTGGTACTAAAATAGGAGCTTTAACTAGCTACTCTTTGATCGTAAGGAAGGCCTTCAGGCAATCATCATTCCATTTCATGGAGGAGTTCTTCCTTAACAGCTTGAAGATTGGCTCACAGGTTATAGTGAGTTGAGAAATGAACCCGCTAATGAATTTGATTCTTCCCAAAAATCCCCGTATTTCCTTTTCTGTCTGAGGAATGGGCATTTTTGTAATGGCCTGAATTTTGGTAGGATCCAGCTCAATCCCTTTGTGGCTGACTAGAAATCTTAGCAACTTGCCTGATTTAACGCCAAAGGCGTACTTGGCTGGATTCAACTTCAAGTTGTACTTACGCAACCTGTTGAAAAGCTTTCTGAGATGGTCTAAGTGGTCTTCCTCTTTCCGGGACTTGACAATGATGTTATCCACGTAGATCTCTATCTCTTTATGCATTAAGTCGTTGAAAAGAGCCATCATAGCTCGTTGATAGGTGGCTCCGGCATTGATGAGGCCGAATGACAATCGTCTATAGCAAAAAGTTCCCCAAGGCATGATGAAAGCAGTTTTCTCACGATCTTCCTCAGCAGCCATAATCTGGTGGTATCCAGCAAAATAATCCACAAAAGAGTACATGTCGTACTGAGCAGTATTGTCAATGAGAATGTGGATAAATGGTACCGGAAAGCTATCCTTAAGGCAAGCTTTGTTCAAGTCCAGATAATCCATGTAAACTCGCACCTTTCCTCCATGTTTAGGCACGGGAATGATGTTAGATATCCACTTAGGATATGTGTACACCATGATGATGCCAGCTTGAAATTATTTCCCAATTTCTTCTTTCACATTTAAACTCCATTCAGGTTTCAATCGCCTGAGCTTCTACTTAACTGGCTTGAATCCCTCTTTAATGGGAAGGCGATGAAGGACAATGTCAGTGGACAAACCCATCATGTCTTCATGAGACCATGCAAACACATCCTGGAATTGGGTTAGTAGCATAACCATGTCATTCCACTGGTTTGGGGTAAGGTCTGAACCAATCTGGATTAACTTAGGGCTTTCTAATGTTCCGAGATTGAAGGAAGTGGTTTGATCAAGGTTGGGTTTAGGTTTGTCATTGACCCATTCTTGAATTTCTAGAGACACCTCAATGTCCGCATGTATTTCCATCAAGGCTGAATTCATCTCTACATCAAAGTTACAATCTTTGTGGAGAAGAAGCACCATATCAGCAAGCACATGCACATCTAAATTTAGGGTCCTGAAACAAAATATGCTTTCACTTAGTATATATGAAGTGGTTTAATCATACGCAGTGTTAACATATACTGATAAAATAAAATTGCTAATATTGTACAGAAAAGTAAGCAGTTATGATATCTATAGGGCAGAAAGAGTTCCTGCCCGTTTTACCCTTGTCGACCAATGCATGAAGTTCTGCTCTAATTGGCAAGGGCAAAGTCTGGGTGGACTACTGTGATGGAGGGGCTGTCATCGTCCTCCTTATCCCGAATGATGGCCATTACGTCTGGGAAATCATCGTCTAGGGTGTATCTGTTTGTATGATCATCATGAACAATGATGCGTATGCCTGACAACATTCTGATGATATCTTGCTTGATTATTCATTCCTCCTCTTCCACGGATGGATCTGGAACAAAGACTTCTTTCACCTTCACCGGTACTGGCTTGGGAACTAACATAGCCATTACATTGGCTGGCACCTTTATCGAAGGTTGTGCGGATTCAGAATTCGAAGATGGTGATAATCGCCATGTGGCTGAAATGGAAGGAATCTGCTGATGCTTATGAGGATTCCTATGACTAGAACTGGCAGAATGGCCTAGTCCAGCTATCCCAGTTTGATTGGATACTTGAATGGGGTGCTTGATACCCTGGTGACTCTTACCTAGCCCTTGTCTCGGATGATGACCCAATGACATCATTTCTTGTGTAGCTGTCACTACTTCGGCAGAAATCTTGGGTGTAAGAGGTGGTGCCCCAATAGGGTGGTAGTGAGTGTAGCTCATCTCTAGGGCATGAAAACTAATCATTTCAACATCGAAATTGACGTTGATGTATGATATGTCACCATGTGGAGGACACTCCGGTTCAGCATTGACCGTGACTAGGCTATTGTTGATAATGTATTTCAGCTGTTGATGAAGGGTGGAGGGGACTGCCCCAGCCATATGAATCCACGGCCTCCCCAAGGGCAGGTTGTATCCTGAATCTATCTTGAGTACGTGAAAAAATACACAGAATGTATGTGGACCAATTTTGATTAACAGTTCAATTACTCCGACCAAATTCTAGCAGGCTCCACCAAAAGCTTTGATAATCGTATGGCTGCTTCGGATTCGGTTGAGATTGATATTCATCTTCAACAATGTAGTGTATGGACAAATATTTAGAGATGAACATCCATCTATCAAGACTCCAGCTAGCATATATCGGGAGGACAAGACCGCAATGTGTAATGGCTTACAATGACCGGTCCCTTTGGGCGGTATGTCATCATCAGTGAAGCACATCACATTGTTGTTAAAAATGTGATCAACTAAATGTTAAATTTTTTTTGTATCCACTGATGTTGGTAAGTAAGCTTCTTCCAAAACCTTTAGTAAGATTCTCTTGTGATCCTCGGAAGTTAAAACTAAGTCCAGGATTGAAATTTGATGTGGAGCTTCTCTAAAGCTTAAAACCACCTTGGCTTCGTTATGACCCATAGTGCGGTGGAATTTTTCAATCTTCTCCATGGGTATTTTCCCCTTTGACTTGATGGTAGACTTCATCACCCATTGGAGAAGATACAGTGGATTCTCTTTCGACACTGCAGCAGTTGTATGCGAGGTGGATCCTTCACCTTCTCCATAATTACAGGGAACTGTGTAAGCTGACAATAGGATATTGTGCTCTACATGGTAAGTTTATTGGCTTTGGAGTGGCCACTTTCGAATGATTGTTACTTCCTCTGAGTTGAATTGCTGGTATTGTGAGTGGTTTGCAAGTCCCATTAGTCTCAGTGGATATGACTGCTACCAATCCCTTCCACTTAGTAGGACAGGTATTCTCACTCTCACGTAACACATTATCATCGTCTTCTAGTTGCAGGGAACCATTGTCAATTAGATTATGGATAAGGTGGCGGAGTTCCCATTGTGCTGTGACCGCGAGAATAGGAGTGATATTGACATACTCCATCGGAATTGAACCGTCCTGAACGGGGATTAATTGGAGTTAGAAGGGAATTGATCCTTCATTCATTGATTAACATCTGAAGGATTTCTTCCATAGGTTGGCCCAGGTATATAAATTCCCTTCTATTGGCAAAATCCCGACGAGCTTTGGAATTCGCTCTCTTTGTCACTTTGTCCTCCAGTGTTTCGCTTTCTGAAGGGGATGAAGGAATATGCATTACAATAGCAAGGAGACTAGCATACTCCTGGCTGACCAATTTCTGGGGGTTGTTTCCATAATTTCCGGATTGGATGTTGTGACACCCCCAAATCCGGGTTACCTGACCCACGAGTTTGGTGTTCACGATCCACAATATAATAACATCTAACTACCCATTTGAATTTAAATAGGAATACATAACTCATTAACATATGTTGTTAATACATATTTCCCAGGTCCACTAACCTTAACATTACAGAAATAACCCTTAGATATACAAAAAGGGTTTACAATACAATACAACATAATAATAATATTGTTTATTATACTACTCCAGCATCTTGCCTTTGCCTTTGTTCTTCTTCGATCCGCTGGCCTCTTCAATTCTAACTGAAATGTTTTATATATAGCAAGGGTGAGCAACAAGTTTGCCCCGCAAGTTAAGACATACAATAAATGTATACGAATCAATAAGAAGAGACTATCTATTTTGATAGAATGAAACCAAAATTCAGGGAACTTTGAAATAGGTGAACAAATTGTTAATCAATAACAAGTCTTCTCGTATTCTAGGCAACACAATAATTTGATATTGAAAGAGTACAATGCTTTCAAAGTTTCTGCGATATTGAAATGAATACTCAATAATCAATTCTACGCAATTACAAAGTGGAATGTTTTCTAGATTTATGCTGAGTGATCACACTAGATCTAGAACTTCTTTTCCCGGGTATCTATTAAAGATTTACTTTGATATATACGCAGGAGTATCAGGTAACCATAAAGATTAAATCATACCCCTCTACAAGTAATTAGAGCCGGCCAACTCCTTGTACCCTATATTATGCATAATACTTAACAGTGCGGAATGGTCGAATATACGACCTAAAATGTTCCCTTTTTATAAAAGGTTGTTCTTCTCAGTCTCAAAATCAAGATTTTGATTTAACAATGAAATACTGTGATTTCAAATTCTAGTTACTTCTTGATCTAGCCGAAATAATTAGCATCGATCTGTCAATAATAATTGAATTCTCTTCTCGAACCTATCAAGTTTTAACAAATGTCCGTCTAGTCCAGAATAATTGGCTAAGACATTTCTCAACATAATTTGACAATAAACAAGAATTATCTGTACTGTCAATATGAGCTTCTACGAATTTAAATATCCAATAACAGTTATTCTACGAATATATTTTCAGAATCAGTAATTCAATTTGAATTATTAAATATGCACTAACTGCGAATAATAAACAATAAATCCCTGGACGTGGTATAATTAATAATAATTAACCACTATAATATTTGAACAATATTAACTCAAGGTTGAGTTAGGAAACTTGCCTTTCGCGTTGATTACAGCTACACAATATACTTATCTGCTTTCGAAAGACCTATAACCAATAATATCGGTCACACAATTAGCACAATAATTTATCACATAACACTGTAATTCACAGTCAATCTTCTCCTAGACACATTACCAAATAGTCACATTAGTGTTTATAACAAATATAAACACTTAACAAGTCTAACTATTTCGGTCTGGTTGGACTTCGGTCCATTCTCGGTGTTCTGGTCACCCTATCCGATAATTAACACATTTATTGTCAATTAAGTTCAGTTTCTAAGCTTCAATATTAATTTAGATAGGTCAATTATCATTAATAATATTTTTTAGAAGATTTTAATTATATTTAAACAATTATTATAATTTATAATAATTTTTCAAATACTTAAATCATTTTTAAATGATTTAATTATCAAATAATATTATCATCATTAATATTTAATAATATTAAAATATTAATATTATACTTGTCAAAATATTAAAGTTATTATCAATAACTAAAAATAGTTTTAAATCATCAATATTCTAATTAAATGATTTCTAAATTAATTAAAATCATTTTTAAATCATCACCGTTAATATTTAAATATTAAGGTAATTATTATCAAAATATTAAAAGTCATTAATTATAACTTAAAATATTTTTAAAACATTTTTCTTATTTTTAAATGATTTTTAAATCAATAAAATCATTTTTAATTCGTTTATTTAATATAATAATTTAATAAATATAATATCATTACTATTAATTTATTAATGAGAATTCTCAAAAAATATTGATATATATATTTTATAATTCAAAATATTTTCTAAAACTTTATTCTCATTTAAAATGTTTTTTAAATCAATAAAATTATTTTTAACTTATTCATTTAATTTAATAATTAAATAAATCCAATATCATTAATATTAAATTATTAATGAAAATTCTCTAAAAATATTAAAAGTCACATTTTATAACTCCAAAATTTTTTAAATACATTATTCTTATTTAAAATGATTTTTTTATAATATTAAATCATTTTCCTCTAATTTATTTAATACACTAATTAAATAAATTACATTCCTTTAATATTTAAATAATTATAAATATTAAAGAAAAATATTATAATTGGTCAAAAATTATTTTTCATTTTTTAAAATAATTTTAAAACCATTTTTAATAATTTGTAGAATTTATTTCTATTTTTAAATAATTTTTGGAAAATCAGAAAATAAAAATTATTTAAACCATCGCTATAGGGCTTTAGTGACAGTAACCGTCGCTGTTGGTGTTCTTGAGCCTCAAGAACACTGACAGCCGGCAGTACAAGGGGTTAACTTTGACCGTTCATATCTTTTATTCAGTGTGTTTCTGGGCTTTCTTTTGCGTCTAATTTGTAGTAAATATGTAGCACTACAAGTTAAAATCATCACCCGAGTCAATTAATCACATATCACGAAGATCTAAACTCACAAAGGTACTGTCAGACCAAGTTCTGGGTTTTCTGGGCAACCCAGAAACCCAGTAGCTTCGAGGGTCTACTATTGGGCTAAATTAATTCTATGTTCTGGTCTTACAATTAGTTATGTTATGGTCCAAATCTGTAGTACTAGTGGCAAGGTATATTTAAATCACAACAAATAAGTTAAAACACATCTAAATCTCCAGATACAATCCAGTCAAACTATGTCAGAATGGTTGTTCTAACTGCTTCTGGGTTTTTTAGAAAAATCAATCTGTGACCGTGGGGCCGGATTTGACCACTCACTATGTTCGATCACTTGATTGTTTAAGAGATATAAAGGCACGAATATATAGTTAACATTACAGGATACAACATGGTTAACATAACATTATAAAAACACAAAACAACTGCCAGATCTCAAGCCAATAAAACGTTGTCAGACGGTGTTCATTTAATTCTGGGTTGCCCTGAAATGGACTGGTCATGCCCGGTCAATGGGTTTTGACCAAGAATAACTTCAAATCTAGACATCAACTGACTGTGATACCACTTGATGATTAAAGACAACATACCAGGCTACAAATACAAAACTTAAAACAACAAAAATCTTAAACAGACCAGAATTTGTGGCGCCTGACATTAGCTTGTCAGACCACAATTTCTGTTCTTCGGTAGTTTTGAAAATCTTTACTTTTACAACTCTTTGATGCTATGGATCTATGGTATATCACCATAGATCATTATAAAACATTATATATGTAAGAGCTCAACTTATTATAAATAAAATCGAATTTTCTCTATTTATTATTGTGAATAATAGGATGATAATTTGATATAATGCTTTGGTTATGAGTGAAATGTGAAAATTTTACAAAATAAGCAACTGGTTATAAAATATTCATTATGTCGGGGAATATTCGTTTGGTCGTGGAATATTCTTTCTGTCGGGGAATGATTGTACGACGGCGCAGCCATTTATGGGCCCCATAACGGATAACTGTCGGATGAAGAAAACGACAAAGTTTGAGTTTTATAAATAACGGCATAATTGTTACCGTTAACACTGTTGGAATAACTAGTGGTTAAAATACAGTAATACGCGTGGTTGCACAATAGCACATTGTATTGCACAATATTGTTGAATTATTGATTCTTACATAAGAAGGCACTACTCAATAATTATTATAGTAATTACTGTTCAATATTTTATTGGTTCAATAATTGCTGCGTTGATATTTTAAATTATTGTTGTTCAATAATTGTCACTACACAGTATCTCCATTATCAAATCAATAATTCATATTATTTGGAATAATATTATAAAATAACATTATTGATAATGTCTAAAAAGTTCTGTCAAGGAGAAATTTGGTCACCTATTTGGTCACCTAATTGCGCGCTAGTAAGGAGAAATCATTATCGGAAAGCCCCCTCTTTCCTGGGAATGACCTGGCTGTCATAATTGTGATTCTGTAATATTATTTGTGAATAATTAATTATTGATTTATATGATAAGAAATATTTATTTTATGCTGTTATAAATGATGGATATATTTATTTTATGTGACTATAAATGAAGGAATTAATGCTGAGGTATTTTATCAGTATTTTGTTGGAATGTAGTTAGTAAAAATCATCAGTTTGTGGATTTCGGATATTTTTTGTTTGAAATTTGGAAAAACTCAAAGCTACAAAGTTGTAGAGAATTCGATTTCGTGTGGAATTGACATAAATATCGTATTTTTCTGATTAGCGGGCTATTTTCTATGAATTACTGAAGTTTCGAAAAATAAAATGCTTTTTATTAAATTATAGGTGGGACCCACTTTTTTTTTAAAACATGTGGGCTGCTGAAAATTTTCCAAGATGGTTGGCTTTGATTTTTCCATGGTTGGTGCGTAGAAGAAAAGAAAAGAAATATTATTATTTTATTATTTTAGTCTCTTTTGGCGTTCTAGCATTTTCTTATAAATAGGCGCTTAAGTTAGAATTGAAAATCATACCAGAAACAAGTTTTCTTTCTCTATATTGTCGAGCGTATTTTTGTGAGTATTTAGATACTTTGAGAGTTGCTATTCAGTACAAGTTTCCTTCGGCTTTACATCCGATATTCCGATCAGAAATATTCTTATTTTGAGGTAAGTGATGTTATTTTCTTCATAAATGATATTATTCTCTTTCAATATCATTATGTCGAAATATTATTCTGAACTTTTTATCAAATTTGAAACTTTTTGTGTCGGGGTTACAATTCACTTATACGGCACTATTCACGAATATGACACTATTCATCGAATAATGATTTTTTCTCCTTTTTGTCCAAGATGTCTATTATGGTTACTATCTTTGATTGTATCTATGTTTTGATCTTTATTTTTGAATTCTGCTTCAAAATTGGTTATTATGGAGTATTATTGAACTTGGATAAAATTGTAATACGAATCCATAATATTTGTTTTTTTATCTCACTGGATTCGTATTTTTAAGATATTTTTCATCATCCTCAGTCCTAAATGATTATATAACTGAATATCTTTGGCCTGTAGTGCAAAGATGAATGATTACCTAATGAATATCTTTGGCCTGTAGTGCAAAGATGAATGATTACCTAATGAATATCTTTGACCCATAGTGCAAATATGAACATGTGTTGAGATGAACATGACCAACTGGTGATACAAATGAATATCTTTGGCCTGTAGTGCAAAGATGAATATTCGATTCAAGATATATTTTGATTATTGTTACAGATATAAAATATTGATGATTGACTTTTAAATCTAAGAAGATAGTAGAACTCATTCTCTACTTGACTCTTCTAATGGATTGTTGTTTCCGTTGCAGTTGTTGATCTAAAACTTGTTGTCTATTATATTTTATTAGATTATTCCCTGTTGAAGACTAATGATAATTTGTTGTATATTATCTTAGTCCTAATATTCTTTGCTGGGCTAGTTGAGCTCACCCTTTTCCTTTTTGTTCCATTGTTCTTCTCAGGAGGAGAGAATTTAGCAGGAACTAGCCGGGGTATGGGGTGATGATTCAAAATAGTTGTTTTATTTGTCCTCACTATTTTGTAAAATAGTGTATCAATAATTGTAACGAGGACTCCTTTTGAGTTTGTATACTCTCTGTTAGACAATAGTTGTATTCAAACTCACAGTATATGTGTTGTCATATTTTGCACGACAATTGTATTACTGAAGTTGTATTTGTTTCTATACCATGTATTTGCGACTCAGAATGGGTGATGTATACTGTTGATCAATTTCGCAATTAATGAATACGTACAAATATACATGGTCAACAAGTAATAAAGTGAAAGTAAAGTATCGTTCCCACGAGGAATTATTTAATAAAAATCACCAAGTACTAATTCTTAACCAAACTAATTTTATTTAAACAATCTCAAATCGTGATTTTTTTAATTAATAAAACTAAATTAATCAATTAAAACTAGGTTACTTTATAAATGAATTCAAATAAATAAAGGCTAAGACTCCAATATCTCCAATTATGAATAATAAACCAATTATCCAATTATCCCAATTATTATGTCTACTGAATTATTAACAGGAATTCTCAAATGCCAAAAGCCCTCTCTCGAGTGATCAATTGCCTTCTATTTAACCCAGATTAATTTTGCTATATCTCTATTCAAAACAATTGGATTAAACTCATTACAATCTCAATTCCATATGTGTTATATGCGGCAAATATATATTCTCATTCTATTCATAAACCTAATTATTCACTGTGCAAATAACTAAGTCACATGATATCATGCCCTGTTCTAACCCTAGAATTCCTTTCTCAATTCTTTCTAGAGTAACAAGCTAATTACTGATCAGATAATTAATCAATAAGCATAAGGCAAGATAAACAACTCACTTTGACACAAAAATTAGAATAAATCAAATAATCAATTCATAATCATAAAAAGTTCAATTGAAATCTTAATAAAAGATTTAGTTCATAATTAATGAATTAAAACCAAGAATTCACAACTGAATAGACATTAAAAGATAAAAGTATGATGACAGAAGAGAATGGAATCTGTTGTCAGTAAATTTTATGCTCCCCTCTTCCTCCTGCTTTGAATCTTCAATGGTCTCCAAGTTGCTTCAATCTCCAAAACTAATAAGAACTAGGGTTATGTTCTAATCTAAAGGAGTGTTTAATCTAGTCTAATCTATGTAATCTCCTCCTATTTTATGCCTTACATCATGTATTTATAGGTTACAAGTCTAATTTTTAGCTTAAGAACAAACCCAATCCAATTTGGAGTAAAAAAGGTGTCAAAATTCGCTCAAAACGCGTCTAGGCCGCACCAAGCCTCTTCCCCAGCGCCCCAGCACTGTTCACGACGCTAAGAATCTGACTTATAGCGCCCTGGCACTACAAATAGGCTTAAATTTAGTGCCCTGGCGCTGTTACAAGTTCTGACATTTTTTTCTCCGACGTCCTTTGGGAAAATGGCCATAACCTCTTCGTCCGAACTGCAATTTCGATGATTCAAGATGTTCCGGAAAAAGGAGAAGTAGATCTACAACTTTTATTCTTTTAGATTTTCGAAATAATATCTTGAGCTATAGTCAAATTGGCTCTAAAGTGTCTGTTGTGTAAATGGAAAGACGAAAATGCGAATCTAGCCACTCCAAACGTCGATCCAAGTAACTTTTGTCCCAATTCCTACAAAACAATATAAAACATGCATGAATAGACACAAATACATAAAAACATCCTAAAAGACTTGAGAACAACAATAAATTAAGCCCGAATGTAACCAATTCATGTGTATAAAACTCACTCATCAAATACCCTTAAACTTAAACCTTTGCTTGTCCTCAAGTAAAAACACAAAAATGTTATGCAATGCAATGTAATGAAACTAATCTATATGCCTACGACTCCAACAGTAATGACAGAAACAAGTCTATTCAACCGGCCTTAGAGAAATCAAGTAAACATGATAATACATCATATTAAAACAAATCAATAATTTCCCAATCAATCATCAAATCTTAGATTGTTATCACTGATATAGTGCGTGTGTGCTCCACAACAATGTTAACTGATATAAAATCAAATTTAACACAAAATAGGTCTCTTTAAAGGCATCATAAAGTGAAAACTCACAAAATTCACGAACAAGCTAGATCCAACTAAAGTCAAACATCCACCAAGTTCAAGAGTCCAATCCGGGATACTTATGCTTTACTTTTCATTACGGGGGCTTTTTGCTCTTTTACCGTTTTATTGTTTTTTTTACTTTTTTTTAACCATGACTGTGCAATGTCTCATTCCATTAGGCTAACAGTGTCACCCCTTAGCGAGCTTTCGACCAACGACTCCCAGACCATATAAGACCTTAAGGGGCTAGGTTTTAAGATACCCCTTCAGGCGTACTTACTCAAGTAACAAAGGCCCCGAAACAAAACTAGCCACGGTACATTTTTTTTAGCGAATCTTATATATCCCAAATTTTCCCCCCAAACTTAAGTTTTTATCAAAATTTAGCCACGCCTATTCATGTCTTTCATTCCTTCATATTAGTATTATCCATAAGAAATCCATTATATATCAATTTAAACTTAATCAGTCAACATAGCTGTTATTAACGTGCTAACCTTGATTATACCAGTTTCAAACAGGAAAAGATTCAATTCATAACAAGAAATCACATCAAAGCCTGAATATTCAATACTATACTTATCTACTTAACTCCAGTCTCAACATTGGCCAAAATAGACTTTTACTATCTAACAGTTGGAATCATACAAATATAAACTAACTGCAACAAACATAGTAAACTAACTACTATTTTTGCAATTTTAAAATTTTTTATTTTTTAAACAAAAAACAGAATGCAAAAAATAAATGTAATTAACCCAAAAACATAACGAACTACAATGTAAATAACTAACTATATGCAATACGACACTAAAATGCCCCCAAACTTAAACTAGACATTGTCCTCAATGGCTACAATAGAAAAAATTAAAGTAGAGGACTTCCTTGAAAATATAGCAATCTTCCTCATTGTCCGCTAAGTTTGGAGAATAGGCTAAACACATGGAACAAAATGGGCACCAAACTTAAATTTGACTTGAATAACCTGTAAAACCATGATAGTAGCAATTTTATTAAATCCTAAATAAATGCAAATTCCAAACTACTAATATAAAACTTAATAAAAATTAAAAATAAAAATTAAACTTGGGTTGCCTCCCAATAAGCGCTTGTTTTACAGTCTTTCAACCTGACTTTGTCTGGTCAACGCTATCCAATTCCTCTTCAAAAGTTGAGAAGCCCTCCATCCATCGAAAATAATATAGCTTTTGGTAGGTTCCCATTTGTAATGGCCATTGTATTAAAGTCACCTAGCATGCTTTCTTTAGATAAGATCACATTCAAGAACGTCCAGCATCTAGGTGGTTTCTCCATTGTGTCTGCGAATATATTCGGGCATTGAGGCTTGTCAGACACAACAATTTCTTCTTCTATCTTCTCCAGCTCATCGCACCATGGTTTCGAAGGTGTACTTGGTTTTACATCACAGAGAGTATTGTCGACGACATGACTACCAATCGGACAAGGTTTTGCTAATCTAACTGGACTCTTGAACTGTGGAGGAGAAGGCACTTGAGGCATAAATAACATTGGCTCATCATCATTGGTTCTCACAATTAGTTCTTCATCGACCTTGTCGTCATTATCCCCACTTGTGTCCTCTTTTTCATCTCGTGGCTCATCCAGTTGTAGATTTGGCTCGGGCTCACCATCGGGCTCATCATCAGTCTCGTTATCCATGTCATAGAGCCAAGTGTATTGAAGATGGAAGTTCAACGCATGTGCTATATGCCCCAATTGATTTTCCAAATTTTTGATCGACGCATTTATACTTTATGTATTCAGATCTGTTTTATTTTGTTTGCTTTCATGTTCCTCTTGTTTCTTTTCAGAAGTTGTAATAAATCTATCCAAGGCTTCTTCCCAACTTACTTTCTGCTCTGGTTGTTGTGTCTGATTTTGAAACCCGGAATTGTTTTGTTGTCTCGGGGCTTAAGCTTGAGCTTGATTGTTACTCCATGAAAAATCTGGGTGATACCCCCAATCATGATGATAGTTGTTGGGATAGACATAATTATTGGGGTAATCACCACCATAGTGTACCGTCTCGAAAGTGATGGCTCATTGATGACTCATATGATTTCCAGCACAATAATCACAAACCATTGCTACTTGCTGTGTGGATGGTGGACTCCATGTTTCCATTGGTCGAGTCATGTTCATGTATGGCCATTGATACGCAAAGTCATCCATGGTACCTAAAAAGAGAGAAATATAGGAAGGGAATTAAAAATAAAAATAAAAATTTTTAAATTAAGCCTAATTTGATTGAAATTATTATTGGTAAATAATTATTAAATTAATTCTCCGGCAACGACGCCAAAAACTTATTGATCAATTTCGCAATCAATGAATACGTGCAAGTATACACGGTCAATAAGTAATAAAGTGAAAGTAGAGTATCGTTCCCACGAGGAAATATTTAATAAAAATCACCAAGTACTAATTCTTAACCAAACTAATTTTATTTAAACAATCTCAAATCGTGATTTTTCTAATTAGTAAAACTAAATTAATCAATTAAAACTAGGTTACTTTATAATTGAATTCAAATAAATAAAGGCTAAGACTCCAATATCCCCAATTATGAACTATAAACCAATTATCCAATTATCCCAATTATTATGTCTATTGAATTGTTAACAGGAATTCTCAAATGCCAAAAGCCCTCTCTCGAGTGATCAATTGCCTTTTATTTAACCCAGATTAATTGTGCTATATCTCTATGCAAAACAATTGAATTAAACTCGTTAAAATCTCAATTCATTATGTGTTACATGCGGCAAATAGATATTCTCATTCTATTCACAAACCTAATTATTCACTGTGCAAATAAGTAAGTCACATGATATCATGCCCAGTTCTAACCCTAGAATTCCTTTCTCAATTCTTTCTAGAGTAACAAGTTAATTACTGATCAGATAATTAATCAATAAGCATAAGGCAAGATAAACAACTCACTTTGACACAAAAAATTAGAATAAATCAAATAATTAATTCATAATCATAAAAAGTTTAATAGAAATCTTAATAAAAGAGTTAGTTCATAATTAATGAATTAAAACCAAGAATTCACAACTGAATAGACATTAAAAGATAAAAGTATGATGAGAGAAGAGAATAGAATCTGTTGTCAGCAAATTTGATGCTCCCCTTTTGCTCCTGCTTTGAATCTTCAATGGTCTCCAAGTTGCTTCAATCTCCAAAACTAATAAGGACTAGGGTTATGTTCTAATCTAAAGGAGTATTTAATCTAGTCTAATCTATGTAATCTCATCCTATTTTATGCCTTACATCATATATTTATAGGTTACAAGTCCAATTTTTAGCTTAGGAACAAACCTAATCCAATTTGGAGTTAAAAAGGTGTCAAAATTAGCCCAAAACGCGTCCAGGCAGCACCAAGCCTCTTCCCCAGCGCCCCAGTACTGTTCACGACGCTGAGAATCTACCTTATAGAGCCCTGGCGCTACAAATAGACTTAAATTTTGCGCCCCGGCGCTGTTACAAGTTCTAACATTTTCTGCTCCGACGTCCTTTGGGAAAATGGCCATAACGTCTTCGTCCGAACTTCAATTTCGATGATTCAATATGTTCCGAAAAGAGGAGAAGTAGATCTACAACTTTATTCTTTAAAATTTTGAAATAATATCCGGAGCTATAGTCAAATTGTCTCTGAAGTGACTGTTGTGTAAATGGCAAGCCGAAAACGCGAATCTAGCCACCCCAAAAGTCGATCCAAGTAACTTTTTTTCCCAATTCCTACAAAATAATATAAAACATGCACGAATAGACACAAACACATAAAAACATCCTAAAAGACTTGAGAACAACAATAAATTAAGCCGGAATGTATCCAATTTATGTGTATAAAACTCACTCATCATATACCTATTTTAGGGGCATCACAATATAATACTTATAAAAACATAAAATCACTAACTCTAACTTGGCATACATGATCAAAATATAAGTCTAGGGTTTATACCTCTCTTATCAAATCTTTCATCTTGATCTTTCTAAATGATCTTGGGTGATTAATGGGCTGTTTATGTGACTGATTTACTTGACAAAATTGGAGGTTTAGAGAGAGAATGATTTATAGAGAGAGCTTGAGAGCAATGACACATTTTTTATGACTTTCTCTCTCTCCAATCTAATATATATAGCTTGATGTTGCTAGATCTAATGTTATGGACTGATTGGGCTCGATTTTTAGGTCACCAAGTCAATGTAGTTGGTGAACAACTACAATTCTAGAAAGATTCACAAGTTAGCTTATTAAAAATATAAAAAGGGTAATTTTGTCATTTGTATTTTCATTTTAATGGTACAATTGACATTTGCACAAACCCTTAGGGTTTAACCCAATGGGTCTAACCCTTAGGTTTTAAATCACTAACTTTCTAAGATTTTTTAAATTAGGGTTTTAATTTAGAAAATTGAAAATTTGAAACTAAAATTAGGGTTTCCTAATTAAATTAGGTTTTTTAAATCATGTTAGTGTTTAATAAACACATTATGCCCGCCAATTAGGATTCAAATTTCCTAATTAGGGTTTAAGATTCCCATATTTTAAATTAGGGTTTCTCAACTTTTGATTAGGGTTTCTAACGGTACGTTAGGGTTTCTAATTGTGAGATTAGGGTTTCTAATCTCTTATTAGGGTTTACTAATTTTAAACCTCATCTGATCCATCATTGATCAGTAAAACACTTCGGTACAAACACATACTTATTAATATAATTATATTAATTATATTATCTATCGAATCTCTTTCCAGAAATAAGGGTTAGGGGTTCTAAAGAGGTTAAGCACAACTCTACTCTTAATTTATTAGTCAATACAGAAATTGACCTTCTCGAGACTCGTATCACAGATACTTATCGCAAAATTAATAATCAATATTAATATTAATTAAAAAAAAGTATTCGTAAAATTTTGATTATTCAAAATCTTGGGTTATCACATTCACCCCTCCTTAAAAGGATATCGCCCTCGGAATCATCACTTTCTTATTCTCTACAATCTTTTAAAGTTGTATCATCAATTCGTTTTTATCAACACAATATTAATTTGTGTTTCAAATTCTAACTTGTGACTTGAATCTATAAGAGAAAGCAGATCACATAATTATCTAACTCAATGTTACTCGCGTAATTTAAGTATTAAGCGAAATCTTTACCTATTGCGACCTCCTGAGCAGCCACTGCATCTTGCACCGTCATGTTGAATGCATGGGCCGATGGTCTTCCTATCTGAGCAGGTCCTTGAATCGCCAAGGTTCCACTACTGGGTCCCTTATTGCCACTTTTTTATCTGTATTTCTCTTCAGACAGTTCCGAACCAGATGATCAGTCGATCCGCACGCAAAGCAACCTTGTATCTTCTTCGAATTAGGACAATTGGGCAACATGTGCCCCTCTTGTCCGTAATTGTAACAGGCAAACTCCAGCATGGTTCTTCCCACAATTCGAACATGGTTCCCTTCCTTTCCTATTTTCTTTTGTTTTATTACCCGACTGGGTATTCTCACTCCATTTCCTCTTATTCGGATTACTACCACCACTGCTTCCTCCATCATTTGTCTTCTTCTTTTTCTCTTGATGAAATCGAGATGCAGCTTCGCTCCCTCCTTCCATAATTAACGCTTTCTCCATCAAAGCCGCAAATGTATTGATCTGCAATATCGCTACCTTGTTGAAAATCCCCGGCTTCATCCCATTCTCGAATCTTCTCGCTTTTCTTGCTTATGTGTCGACCTGATGAGGTTCAAATCTAGCCAACTCATTGAATTTGGAAGCGTATTCTGATACCAACATGTTCTCCTACTTCAATTCTAGAAATTTAACTTCCATCATGGATTGCATACTCAGCGAGAAGTAGTTCTCAAAGAACTGTGACGCCCCCAAATCCAGGTTCTCTAACCTCAGATTCAGTGCTCACGATCCTATCATCATCATAAGCATTCTATAACTATTACGAGATAATAAACATACATTGTTCATAATAATAATATCTCATAACATGGTCCCAAGGTCTCCATAACCTTAACTTCAAATACACTATTTATAATACAAATAGTTTACTTAAGGAAATCCATCAGATAATAATTTAATTAACATTCATTCTAAATTACTCCTGGATCTTGCCCTTGCCCTTGTCCTTCGTGTTAGATCCTTCAGGCTTAGTTGAAATAGAGGTCATGATATAGCAAGAGTAAGCAACTAATGTGCTTCACAAGTTTATAAAGACGAAGGAGATATATCATGACTTAGAAAGAAATATTGCCTTCAATGTTGAACAATAATATAAAATTTTAGAGGAACATGAATTATTAATCAACAATTGAATATTCGATAATTAAATAACATGAACTGAGTGGTTTTGAATAACCATGAACATTTACCAAGGTGCTCAGTAATTTAAACTGGACCTTTTAATATATTTTGGTATTCAAGGGGATTAGCCTTTCATACCCCGTGATTTATGCATAAACACTTAATAATCCGACATTGATATCATGCCTTAATCAAATTCGTTCTTTTCTCAGTCAAGAGTTCTTACCATATCAATTAATAAGAACAAATATTTAAAACCCATTTGATTTAACAAATTTAGACATGCTTGATCTAGCTGATACAATTAGCATAGATCTATCCCATAAACAGTTCATAAATGAAGAACTTTAATTTAATTCACAGTTCAATAATAGTAGAACAGAATTCAATTGCACAAAGTGCGAATTTTAATAATCAATATAGACGTGAATAATCATCAATAATTATCCACTAACATGCTTTGAAAATGATAACTCAAGTTTGAGTTAGGAAACTTGCCTCGATCGTAGGTTACGGCTACGAAATTAATTTCTATCCACTATGCAGTTAAATTATCTTCCCTTGAGAGACCTATAATTAGTCTTTCAATTAGTCAATGCATAACATCAGATTATGTAATCACATAGATATTATACATTACAATTAGTCCTTATAAATATTATCATGTCTAGATAGTGTTACTATTAATTAACAACTACCTTTAATTCACGTAATATTATTAACTTAGATAATATTTAATTCACCATCTAGTATTATTAGTTCCCTAATAATACTTTCAATCATTTACTAATATTTTATTCACTTACTAATATTATTAATCACTTAATAATATTTTATTTCCTTTACTAATGTTATTATATTTAATAACATTTTATTTAATCTCGAATATTATTATTTAATAATATTTTAATTATTTAATAATAATACTTTAATCTAATATTATTAATTATTTAATAATATTTTATTGAAATATTAATCTTAATATTTTTAAAAACATCATATCATAATATTATTAATATTATAATAATATTCCAATGATTTATTAAATTAATAAACAATTTATTCTAATTGTTCATCCTTTATTAACCTCTTATTTAATATCCATAAAATGTCATAAATAATATTTATTGTTTTAAATTACCAACATGCCCTAAGATAGTCATGATAAAACATACTATGAGCATTCAAGCATAAAAATCATATTTTTCTCATTAAAGACATCATTTAACTATTTATTTCCTTTTATTCATAACTTAACTATTTTTAGGAAAAATAGCAAACTGACTTCAAAAATTCTAAACTTCTGGATTTCTACAGATTATGAATTAACAATGAGATTTTAATTTTTCTGGAATTTTAGAAAATGATCTACTATTTTTAAAGTGCTCAAAACACTCAGATCTTGCTCTATTTTTAAAAAATTGAGTTTTGTTCCGAAAATTCTGAAATGTTCAGGGTATGTTCTCCTAACATATATGAAGCCGCTGTAAAAATTTCAGAACGTTTCAGTGTATACACAGTGAGATATTCGAAGTTTAATATTTCGGAGTCCTTTACGGAAATGGCTATTACTCACAACCTATAAGTCGAAACGCGTCTGTTCTTTTTCCAACACGTAGATAACTTCATAAGGTACCTCTGTAATATTTTTTCAGATTTTTACAAGACAAGGAACTAGCCGAAACAGCCTCATGAAAAACAAGTCAGTAGCTGATTTAGGATTTCAAAGCTTTAACATAAAAAGTGGGTTGTTTTGGGAAAAATAATCTTAAAGCTTTCAAAACATGCTAGATTTGTGTCCTATCACTTGGGTTTACTAGATAACTCATGTATCTAGCACCCCCCTTTGACGGATCAAAATTTCAAGTTGTAAAACTTGAGTTACACAAGATTTAGTGGAAGAAAAACAAGAGTTTTCACCCTTGGAGAACATATGCTCATTTTCTTCCTCTAAGCCTTAGATCCAACACTCAAGATACTTAGTTCCATGCATGATGGTATGTATAACTAGTGTATCTTGAGTAGTTGTACATAACCCCATCAAAACTCAAGCTAGCAAAACAAGGTAAAAGAAGAAGATGAAGGTACATTATACCTTGACTTAGTGGCTACCTTCCTTGATTTTCCAAAGTAACTAATAAACTTAGGGGGCATAAACAACTAGCACTCCTATAATTTTTCTCTATATGGCTGAATTTCTCTCTTTCTTTTCTTTCTTTGAAGTTGGCTAGCTTGGGAGCAAAAGATAGAAGAAGAAGAAGATGGAGTACGAATGAGGTGTTGGAAGAATGAGATGAGAATTCAAAATGGAATGGGCAATTCATTATTAATTCTCCCACAATCATTTTGTTGCCCACTAGGTAAAACACTTTGAATTATTTCCTCAATTAGTCTAGACATGATTATGAGTGGCAACCAATGGGAGCTTGTCCACATTTTTCATGTGTAACAATTTCAACTAATGGCCAAGTTAGCTTAATTATTCTACTTAGGATCCTCATAATATCCTCCATTTAGCTTTTATTTTAAATGCCCAATTTGGATTAATCAAATGTCTAGAATACCCCCAATCAAGTGGCTAAGTATTGGATTACATTTTATTTCCTTTGGGCTTTTCTTTTAATTGATTTGGGCTAGATAAAAACATAGTCCAACAATTTTAATAATGTTACCCAATTTGATAATTTAGGGCTTTCATTTCTAATCATATGAAATTTAATTACTTATACATATGATTTTATCTCATAACCTAATTAGATTTACAAGAATTAGGTTTAAAATTATTAGTCACTTGAAATACTAAGTTTACCCACTTAAGTTAGTATACATATAAAATACTAACTTTTTCGTGTTACCATAACCCTTAGGTTATTTAATATTCTTACCTAATGTATAATTAGGTCACAAGGCTTTCATGTTTAATGAAATCTATAAATGTATGTATCCATATATAAAACAAAGTTTAAAAAAAAAAAGTACATACATACGTGGTGACTTAAAATTCACGGTTATTACATCCTCCCCCCTTATAAGAATTCCGTCCCCGGAATTACATATAAGGTTACTCAAAAAGGTGTGGGTAATTTTCTCTTATCTTTTCTTCAAGTTCCCACGTAGCTTCTTCAGCATTGTGGTTCCTCCAAAGAACTTTTACAGAATGTATAACCTTATTTCGCAATTTTTGTTCCTTTCTATCTAAAATTTCGACCGGAATTTCCTCGTACGACAAATCCCTTTCGACCTGAATTGGCTCGTACGATATCACGTGCTTGTAATCAGGCTTATATGGTCGTAGCACTGACACATGAAACACATTATGAATATGTTCCAGTTCAGGAGGTAGAGCTACCTCGTACGCCACTTCGCCTATCTTCTTCAGGATCTCTAAAGGTCCAATAAATCTCGGACTCAGTTTACCTTTCTTTCCAAACCATATCTTCCCTTTCCAAGGAGATACTTTCAAAAATGCATAGCTTCCCACCTCAAAATCTCGCTTCTGGCGATGTAAGTCTGCATACTTCTTCTGGCAATCTTTAGCTGCTACCAATCGGGCTCTAATCACCTTAATGGTCTCTACGGTCTGCTGCACCAGTTCTGGTCCCAACAGTCGACGTTCTCCCACTTCATCCCAGCATACAGGCGTTCTACATTTCCTCCCATACAGTGCTTCGTACGGCGGCATTCTGATGCTAGCGTGGTAGCTATTGTTGTATGCGAACTCTACCAATGGAAGATGATCCTCCCAACTACCCTTGAAGTCCATCACACAAGCTCTGAGCATGTCTTCAAGTGTTTGAATTGTTCTCTCGCTTTGTCCATCGGTCTGCGGATGATACGCGGTGCTCATCCGTAGCTGCATCCCCATTCTTTCTTGAAGACTCTTCCAGAAGTTTGACGTGAATCGCGGATCCCTATCCGACACAATAGATACTGGTACGCCATGCCTCGATATAATTTCTTTGATGTATAGTTTGGCTAGCTGGTCCAGACTATACCTGATCTTGATCGGCAAAAAGTGAGCCGACTTCGTAAGACGATCTACGACCACCCATATGGCATCGTGTCCCTTTTGCGTTGCTGGAAGTCCTACCACAAAATTCATCGTGATGTGCTCCCATTTCCACTCTGGAATCTCTAAAGGCTGTAATAGTCCACTCGCTCGTTGATGTTCTGCCTTGACTTTCTGACAAGTTAAACATCTGCTGACACATTCTGCAACATCTCTCTTCATGTTTGGCCACCAAAAGTGTTGACGTAAGTCTTGATACATTTTTGTGCTTCCTGGGTGTATTGAGTACCTCGTATTGTGTGCTTCTTGCAGAATCTCTTCTCTTAGTTCTGGTACTAACGGTACCCAAATTCGTCCTTCAAATCTTACCAGTCCGGTGCCATCAATCTTGTATTTCAATTACTCCCCTTCAGCTAGCCGCTTCTTGATATTGTCACAATCTTCGTCCTTCTCTTGACACTCTTTAACTTTATCTAATAAAGTAGGGCTCGCTGCCACCGTAAATAATTTCTCATCGACCTCCATTGGATACTTAACCTCTAAGTCAAGTCATTCGAAATCCTTTACCAATTCCTCTTGAATGGTCAACTTCAGTAACTTCTCTCTGCCTTTTCTGCTCAGGGCATCTGCTACTACATTTGCTTTGCCTGGATGGTACAGAATCTCACAATCATAATCCTTGATCAATTCTAGCCATCGGCGCTGCCTCATGTTTAGTTCTTTCTGCGTGAAGATATACTTCAGACTCTTGTGATCCGTATATATCTCACACTTCTCACCATACAAATAGTGCCTCCAAATTTTTAAGGCAAAAACTACTGCTGCTAACTCCAGGTCATGAGTCGGATAACCCTTCTCATAGTCCTTTAGCTGACGTGAAGCGTACGCAATGACCTTGCCATGCTGCATCAGTACACAACCAAGACCCTTGTGTGACGCATCACTATACACTACAAATCCTCCCGTGTTGTCCGATAAAGTCAACACAGGTGCTTGACTGAGCCTCTTCTTCAATTCCATGAAACTCTGTTCACATTTTTCCGTCCAAATGAATTTCACTGTCTTTCTAGTAAGGTTGGTCAACGGCGATGCTATCTTTGAAAAATCTTGGATGAATCTTCGATAGTACCCTGCTAATCCCAAGAAACTTCTAATTTTTGTTGGTGTCTTTGGCTGTTCCCAGTTGATAACCACTTCTACTTTTACTGGATCTACCGAAACACCATCCTTGTCGATAACGTGACCCAAAAACTGCACTCTCCGCAACCAAAACTCACACTTGGAGAACTTTGCATAAAACTTCTCCCTCCTTAACGTCTCCAACACTTTCCTTAGATGTTCAGCGTGATCTTCCTCTGTCTCTGAATATACCAGAATGTCATCGATGAACACGACAACAAACTTATCCAAATACTGTTTAAACACTCTGTTCATCAAATCCATGAATGCTGCTGGCGCATTCGTTAACCCAAAAGACATTACCAGAAACTCAAAGTGTCCATACCGAGTTCTGAATGCCGTCTTTGGAACATCCTCATGTCTCACCTTCAGTTGGTGATAACCGGTTCTCAAGTCGATTTTTGAAAAGTATTTTGCCCCCTTCAACTGATCAAACAAATCGTCGATCCTGGGCAACGGGTATTTATTCTTAATGGTGAGCTTGTTCAACTCCCGGTAGTCGATGCAAAGTCTTAATGACCCATCCTTCTTCTTTACGAATAATACTGGTGCTCCCCACGGTGATACACTTGGTCGAATGTATCCCTTATCTAACAACTCTTGCAGTTGAATCATCAGTTCCTTCATTTCTACCGGAGCCATACGATACGGCACTTTGGATACCGGTGATGTCCCTGGTGCCAAATCGATAACAAACTCTATCTCTCTATCTGGCGGCAATCCCGAAATCTCATCTGGGAAAACGTCAACGAATTCCCTTACAATAGGTATCTGACCCAGTTCACCCTCGACTCTGCGGGTATCCATAACGTGAGCCAAATAACCTATACAACCCTTCCTAAGCAATTTACTTGCTTGCATCATCGTCAGACAACAAGATTGTCTTGGCGATTTACTGCCATAAAATACCACCTTTAACTTATTCGGAGTCTTCAGGTGTACACACTTTTTCTTACAGTCAATGACCGCTCCGTGACTTGATAACCAATCCATCCCGAGGATTACATCAAACTCTCCAAGACGAATCGGTATCAAATCCACGCTAAGCTTAAATCCTCTTGCATTAGCACAACAGTTCCTATAGATGTTGTCAATAGGGATAATTTCTTTGTTTGCTACTTCTACATTTATTGGGTGTTCTAATTGTTCGTGAGGTAAACTTAATCTTTGAGCAAATTCATTAGATACAAAAGAACATGAAGCTCCCGAATCGAATAAAACATAGGCATTTATATCATTGATCGAAATTATACCTGACACCACCTCCCTGGATGCCACAGCATCTTGCACTGTCATATTGAATGTCCGTGCTGTCGGCTTGTTTGGTTGGGCTGGTCCTCCACTGGTTGTTTTAGTGTTATTGCCCCTATTACCATATCCGCCATCCGTGCTTTTCTTCTTTGGGCACTCCTTGCTCCGATGTCCCACTTCACCACAGTTAAAACAACCTCCTTTCTTCACCTTAGTACAATTGGGTGTGGTATGCCCTTCTTTCCCACATGTATAACATACGATTTTTCCTTTCAAGCATTCCCTCGGGTGACTCCTTCCACAGTTTCCACACACCGACTTCTTTTGATGCACACTCCCGTGCTGCATCTCCAAATTACTACCCATACTGCTCCATTTCCGCTTATTATTGTTGCTACCGCCACTGCTAACATTATGATTCCCGCCTTCTGCTTTCTTTTTACTCTTCTCCCGATTGTATCTTGAGACCGCTTCGCTTCCTCCTTCCGCTATAAGAGCTTTTTCCAACAGAGTTGAGAATGATGTGATTTGTAAAACCGCTACCTTACTATAAATCCACGGCTTCAGTCCATTTTCAAACCTTCTCGCTTTCCTCACCTCTGTGTCCACCTGATGTGGAGCGAATCTGGCCAATTCATTGAATTTCGCAGCATACTCTGATACTGACATATTCTCCTGTTTCAGTTCCAAAAACTTGATCTCCATTCTTGCTTGAACACTCTCAGGGAAGTAGTTCTCAAAGAACAACTTCTTGAACGCTTCCCAAGTCACGATTCCAGTTCCGGCTTTGTTCTGGTTGGCATCCCACCAATAGTTAGCCTCACCCTTCATTAAGTAGGTAGCAAAATTTTTTTTCTGCTCTTCTGCTACTCTAGCAATAACGAAGGCCTTTTCAATCTCCTTTACCCACGTTTGGGCTTCTATCGGGTCTGCTGTTCCTCTGAACTCCGGCGGTTCTACTGCCTTGAAGTCTTTAAAGTTGACTAGTTGGGTGCCTGCCTGATTTCCTGCAGGTTGATTCCTCATGGCTTCAGCCATCATGTTGACGAAATCTTGCATCGGGTTTTTTTGAGATCCCGCTGCATTATTAACTGATTCCTCATTATCTTGGTTCCTCAATCCACGTCTGCGTACCATTATCTATTGAAACAAAATTCTAACACGTTACTTGGATTTATTATCATATGGTTACTTAGCATGTATCACGCTATTTTATTTAAACAATCGAATGATCCTTATGTGAGAGTTTGAAGCTAACAAGATTTGGAAGTCTTTCCCCCTGCTTAATGGGTTAAGTTTGTTTTTAAAGAACATTTTTCCAAATCAGCCTACTGGATTCACATAACATTAAATAGACAATTTACTATTTAAAATTTTCCAACACATATCATATCAATACTGCATTTATATTCATACACCAATCTTCAGTGACTTACATGATTAATGCAGGTATATTTTATAAATGCTACTCTCCCATTTTAACACAAAAGATGGGATTAACTCATAATGATACCTCCCTACAAACACAGTTAGGGAAAGTACCTAACCACATACTACCTCACACCTGTTGAGGTTTACATCAGCATAAAACCTTATTACACAAAAAGAAAGATACTAATGCATCTATCTACAACTGGGCCATCACATCATCACCACTGGTGGCCCTGCCAGGTCACATGCACAGGCTCTTAGGGAAGCAACTACTGCAGAACTCTACGTCAAACGGATCGACTAGACTCTCCTATGTCATAGTGTGCCCTCCTAGTCCCACTGCGCTGGCCCTCATACGCTACATCAAGGGCCAGTCCTAAAGTTTCTACTCTGACCTTTATGGTCTGCAGTTCAATCTTTAACTGGCCCACCAGCTCATCCGACTCATGTAATGCATCTTCCACCCGCATCTTGTCGGCAATTTCTACATCAAACTCAGCCTGCATCTCCAGATGCTTTATGCTCAGCTCTCCAAACTTTGCCTTTTCATTCTCTAGCTGTACCCTAAGTATCTCAACTTGCAATTGGGACTCATCAAATTTTTCCTTCTGTTTGAATTTCTCCATCTGGGCTTGATGAGCCGCATCCTTGTATTGTTCTTCAGTAAATTGGAGGGTGTGGTTTTCTACTTCCAATTCCTCCACTCTGCCTTCTAATTAACTGATTCTCCTCAACAAGTCCCCTACCGGAGGACCATGAGGGACATCTTGGGTGACCTCATTCTCAATGGGTTCCTGCTCAACTGAGTAACTACCTTGGCGCTCGTCAGACATCCTACAAACACCATAAATAAAATCAACATCAGTACCACAATAAAATATATTCATTGATGAAATGAAATAATATTTTATTAAGTACAACACAAACTTGATGAATTTCCATAATCCATCTCCTAACATACTCTATTAAAGTTTTCTACTAAGGTTATAACCTAGGTTTCGCATTCCTAATGTTTATAACCTACAGCACTGATACCAACCTGTGACGCCCCCAAATCCAGGTTCTCTAACCTCAGATTCAGTGCTCACGATCCTATCATCATCATAAGCATTCTATAACTATTACGAGATAATAAACATACATTGTTCATAATAATAATATCTCATAACATGGTCCCAAGGTCTCCATAACCTTAACTTCAAATACACTATTTATAATACAAATAGTTTACTTAAGGAAATCCATCAGATAATAATTTAATTAACATTCATTCTAAATTACTCCTGGATCTTGCCCTTGCCCTTGTCCTTCATGTTAGATCCTTCAGGCTTAGCTGAAATAGAGGTCATGATATAGCAAGAGTAAGCAACTAATGTGCTTCACAAGTTTATAAAGACGAAGGAGATATATCATGACTTAGAAAGAAATATTGCCTTCAATGTTCAACAATAAGATAAAATTTTAGAGGAACATGAATTATTAATCAACAATTGAATATTCGATAATTGAATAACATGAACTGAGTGGTTTTGAATAACCATGAACATTTACCAAGGTGCTCAGTAATTTAAACTGGACCTTTTAATATATTTTGGTATTCAAGGAGATCAGCCTTTCATACCCCATGATTTATGCATAAACACTTAATAATCCGACATTGATATCATGCCTTAATCAAATTCGTTCTTTTCTCAGTCAAGAGTTCTTACCATATCAATTAATAAGAACAAATATTTAAAACCCATTTGATTTAACAAATTTAAACATGCTTGATCTAGCTGATACAATTAGCATAGATCTATCCCATAAACAGTTCATAAATGAAGAACTTTAATTTAATTCACAGTTCAATGATAGTAGAACGGAATTCAATTGCACAAAGTGCGAATTTTAATAATCAATATAGACGTGAATAATCATCAATAATTATCCACTAACATGCTTTGAAAATGATAACTCAAGTTTGAGTTAGGAAACTTGCCTCGATCATAGGTTACGGCTACGAAATTAATTTCTATCCACTATGCAGTTAAATTATCTTCCCTTGAGAGACCTATAATTAGTCTTTCAATTAGTCAATGCATAACATCAGATTATGTAATCACATAGATATTATACATTACAATTAGTCCTTATAAATATTATCATGTCTAGATAGTGTTACTATTAATTAACAACTACCTTTAATTCACGTAATATTATTAACTTAGATAATATTTAATTCACCATCTAGTATTATTAGTTCCCTAATAATACTTTCAATTATTTACTAATATTTTATTCACTTACTAATATTATTAATCACTTAATAATATTTTATTTCCTTTAATAATGTTATTATATTTAATAACATTTTATTTAATCTCGAATATTATTATTTAATAATATTTTAATTATTTAATAATAATACTTTAATCTAATATTATTAATTATTTAATAATATTTTAATGAAATATTAATCCTAATATTTTTATAAACATCATATCATAATATTATTAATATTATAATAATATTCCAATGATTTATTAAATTAATAAACAATTTATTCTAATTGTTCATCCTTTATTAACCTCTTATTTAATATCCATAAAATGTCATAAATAATATTTATTGTTATAAATTACCAACATACCCTAAGATAGTCATGATAAAACATACTATGAGCATTCAAGCATAAAAATCATATTTTTCTCATTAAAGACATCATTTAACTATTTATTTCCTTTTATTCATAACTTAACTATTTTTAGGAAAAATAGCAAACTGACTTCAAAAATTCTAAACTTCTGGATTTCTACAGATTATGAATTAACAATGAGATTTTAATTTTTCTGGAATTTTAGAAAATAATCTACTATTTTTAAAGTGCTCAAAACACTCAGATCTTGCTCTATTTTTAAAAAATTGAGTTTTGCTCCGAAAAATCTGAAATGTTCAGGGTATATTCTCCTAACATATATGAAGCCGCTGTAAAAATTTCAGAACGTTTCAGTGTATACACAGTGAGATATTCGAAGTTTAATATTTCGGAGTCCTTTACAGAAATGGCTATTACTCACAACCTATTAGTCGAAACGCGTCCGTTCTTTTTCCTACCCGTAGATAACTTCATAAGGTACCTTTGTAATATTTTTTCAGATTTTTACAAGACAAGGAACTAGCCGAAACAGCCTCATGAAAAACAAGTCAGTAGCTGATTTAGGATTTCAAAGCTTTAACATAAAAAGTGGGCTGTTTTGGGAAAAATAATCTTAAAGCTTTCAAAACATGCTAGATTTGTGTCCTATCACTTGGGTTTACTAGATAACTCATGTATCTAGCACCCCCCTTTGACGGATCAAAATTTCAAGTTGTAAAACTTGAGTTACACAAGATTTAGTGGAAGAAAAACAAGAGTTTTCACCCTTGGAGAACATATGCTCATTTTCTTCCTCTAAGCCTTAGCTCCAACACTCAAGATACTTAGTTCCATGCATGATGGTATGTATAACTAGTGTATCTTGAGTAGTTGTACATAATCCCATCAAAACTCAAGCTAGCAAAACAAGGTAAAAGAAGAAGATGAAGGTACATTATACCTTGACTTAGTGGCTACCTTTCTTGATTTTCCAAAGTAACTAATAAACTTAGGGGGCATAAACAACTAGCACTCCTATAATTTTTCTCTATATGGCTGAATTTCTCTCTTTCTTTTCTTTCTTTGAAGTTGGCTAGCTTGGGAGCAAAAGATAGAAGAAGAAGAAGATGGAGTACGAATGAGGTGTTGGAAGAATGAGATGAGAATTCAAAATGGAATGGGCAATTCATTATTAATTCTCCCACAATCATTTTGTTGCCCACTAGGTAAAACACTTTGAATTATTTCCTCAATTAGTCTAGACATGATTATGAGTGGCAACCAATGGGAGCTTGTCCACATTTTTCATGTGTAACAATTTCAACTAATGGCCAAGTTAGCTTAATTATTCTACTTAGGATCCTCATAATATCCTCCATTTAGCTTTTATTTTAAATGCCCAATTTGGATTAATCAAATGTCTAGAATACCCCCAATCAAGTGGCTAAGTATTGGATTACATTTTATTTCCTTTGGGCTTTTCTTTTAACTGATTTGGGCTAGATAAAAACATAGTCCAACAATTTTAATAATGTTACCCAATTTGATAATTTAGGGCTTTCATTTCTAATCATATGAAATTTAATTACTTATACATATGATTTTATCTCATAACCTAATTAGATTTACAAGAATTAGGTTTAAATTTATTAGTCACTTGAAATACTAAGTTTACCCACTTAAGTTAGTATACATATAAAATACTAACTTTTTCGTGTTACCATAACCCTTAGGTTATTTAATATTCTTACCTAATGTATAATTAGGTCACAAGGCTTTCATTTTTAATGAAATCTATAAATGTATGTATCCATATATAACACAAAGTTTTAAAAAAAAATGTACATACATACGCGGTGACTTAAAATTCACGGTTATTACAAGAACAACTCCTTGAATCTTGTCCACAACACCACCACTGTACCAGCTCTAGCCTGATTAGTCTCCCACCAGTAATTGGCTTCTCCCTTCATCAGATAAGTTGCAAAAGCCATCTTTTGCTCTTCCGCCACTCACACAATGACGAATGCTTTCTCCATCTCTTTTACCCAAGTTTAGGCTTCAATCGGATCTATGGTTCCTTTGAATTCAGGCGATCCTACCGCTTTAAAGTTCTTGAAGTTAGCCAATCTATCAGTTGGCTAATTTCTCGTTCTTCCTCTTGCTGGAGCCCTATTTTCTATAGCTTCGACTATCATATTTACGAAATTCTGCATTGGGTCCGCTTGACCTCCTTCGTTATTCACTGATTGTTCTTCTCGTTGGTTTCGATTCTGTCGTCTAGGTGGCATGATCTGATTTAACTAAAAATCTTAAATGAATTCTCTTTCTTTATATAAATTCTTAACACAATAAGAATCAACACATAATTCTCATATAATTGCATATTTATTTAAATAGCACATAGAACATTTAGTACTTAACATATATTACTATCCCTTTTTAAATCATATCAGGATTAAGAACACGACTTTACACAAAAAGTTGCAATTCTTTATTCACACATAGTTATTACCAGTTCGTCAAACTTACCACACTTATGAGTTCAAGAACTTGCCACAATTATATGAGTGTATGAACTTATCCTAGTCAGACCTTTGGCGTCAATTCGCTAAGGGGTTCAAAACATTTCATACAATTGTGAGTCATTAACTTACCATAAGTATGAGTTTTAAGAACACACAAATTAATATTAATCTTATATTCATATAGAAAATAAAGATTTCATTCATACAAACATATTTATTTACATATGCTTAAACATTGTTCTCGATATCAACACTTAATATCATAATCTTCTACCAAAAGATACTAACGCTCAAACTTCTGTTGTCTACCGACCACTCCCTTCACCAGTCTTCTTCTTGTTGGGATACTTGTCGAATCTGTGACCCATTCTCCTATATGAGAAACACTTCCTCATATTCGGCTTAGGACAATGCAAAGAAATATGTCCTTCCTGCTTAAAATTGAAACAAAAATTCTTCTACATCATGCATTCTCCAGCGTGAGTCTTTCCACACTTGATACAGGCTTCCTTCTTCTTCGGGTTTGAATTTCCAAAGTATTAACTGTAAGACCCCGAATTTTATGAAATAAAAGTATTCAATTTTTCTTATAATTACAATTCAGTAAATGGTTAAATTGATAGAAGGTTAAAGTTAAGGGTGATATATGAATTTTTTTCAAAAATAAGCAAGTGGTTATAAAATACTCATTGTTGTCGGGAAATATTCGTTTGGTCGTGGAATATTCTTTCTGTCGGGAAATATTCGTACGAAGGCGCAGCCTTTTGTGGGCCCCGTAACAAAATAACTGTCGGCTGAAGAAAACGACGAATTAAAGTTTTTTATAAATAACGGCGTAGTCGTTACTGTTAACACTGTTGGAATACCCGGTGGGTAAAGTAAAGTAATATGCGTTGTTGCACAGTAGCACACGGTATTGCACCAATTATTGACTCTTACGTAAGAAGGCACTACTCAATAATGGTTACAGTAATTACTGTTCAGTATTTTATTTTATTGATTCAATAATTGATGCGTTGATATTTTATATTGCTGTTGTTGTCATTACACAGTATTTTTCATTATCAAAGCAATAATTGATATTATCTGAATAATATTATTAGATAACATTATTGGCAATGCCTAGAAAGTTCTGTCTAAGGAGAGGTTTGGTCACCTAATTGCGCGCCAGTAAGGAGAAATTCTTATTGGAAAGCCCCCTCTTTCCTGGGAACGGCCTGGTTGCTAGTACTGTGATTCTGTAATATTATTTGTGAATAATTAATTATTGATTTATATGATGAGAAAAATGTTGATTTTATGTGGATATAGATGGAGAAAATTTTTAAATGTGACAATTGTTGAAAATTAATATTTTATCTTTTTCTGATAAAATAATTCATTTAAATATATTATTTTAATAATATATTAACGGTGATATTTTTATAATGAATGTGGGATATATGAGTTTATGAGGAGAAAGAGTATTTTTGTTGCAATGAATATTAAAAACAGATTTTGTGTGTCGGTAGACCTATTTCTTGACTGAAAATTTGATCATAGCCTGTAAAATCGCCTGTTTGTGGATTTCGGTCAATTTCTGTTTGGAATTTGGAAAAACTTTCTTCTGCAAAGTTGTAGAGAATTGAATTTCCTATAAAAACTCGCGAGATTTGAATTTTTGGATAAAAGGGCTATTTATTATGAATTATTGAAGTTCCGAAGCTCCAAAATAATTGATTTTTGAAAGTTTAAAATTATTTAAATTAGAAAAACGTTTTTATTACTTTTCTAGAAGGTTTGCATGTGTGGTTGATGGCTGAATTCAGTTGGTATACGTAGGAAAATTTAGAAATAATAATAATAATATTAAATTAAATTTTCTGCTTTGGTGTTCTAAGCAATTTCCTATAAATAGGTGCTTAGGTTAGAATTGAAAATCACACCAGAAACTGAAATTTTCTCTCTCTATATTATCGAGCGTATTCTTGTGAGTATTTTGAGTATACTTTGAGTATTGCTATACGGTGCAAGTTCGTTCAGCGTTATTCCAGTCAGAGGTACTGCTGTTTTGAGGTAAGGGATAATAAGGGATTTTAAGAGTTATTATTTCAAAATTCTTCTGAACCTTCAAAAATTCTGGAAAAATTTGAAATGATATTTTGATGAGTTTTGTAGATTGTGTCCAAAAATGGCGGTTGTTGGATGTATAGATTAAGAGTTATGGATTTTATGAGAAAAGACTATTTTTAAAAGTAATCGCTTATAACTCCTTGTGGTTAACTCCAAAATTGATGAAATTTTTATTGGGAGTACATCTATATGATATCAGTATACCCTAGTAATTTCGGAATTTTTGGATAAAAGTACAATTTATGATAAATGTTTAAATATTCGGTGGTTTTGGCCATGTGAAAAATAGTAAATGACTTTTAAAAATTCTGAGAAAAATATATGTTCAATATAGGACTATATTCTGCTAAATCCCAGAAAAGAAATATTTTTGGAACTGATTAAGTATTTTTCATGAAAATATTCTAGTTATGAGTAAATGAATTAAATATGTTATGTGAAGTAAGAAAATTGGAAAATATGATTTTATGCCTTGAGAATCATATATGAGGTATATGCAGATTTTTGATGAGGGTTTTGGTTATTGGTGATGAAATCTTATGAGTTTGGCATTTTAGAATGATTAAATGCATTTTTTAGTAAAGTGTAAACAATTAAAATAAATTGTTTATAAGCTTAAAAAAATATTATTCTTTCAATATCATTATACTGAAATATTGGTATGAATTTTATTGTGGAATTTCTACCTTTTTGAGTCGGGTTTACTATTCACGAGTTACTATTCACGAAGTTACTATTTATGAGTTACTATTCACGAGTTACTATTCACGAAGTTACTATTCATGAGTTACTATTCATGACAAAATTGGTTTTTTTTTCTAACCAAATTATAGTTGATTTATGAATATTACTCTGGAGATTAAAACTATATATTGATTATATTGATTTTATTATCATATATAACATTTTTATAACCCTGATGTTGAAATTCTCTTTCACTGGAGTGTAAAGATGGGTAGATTATTGGTATGATCATGACTAGGGTTCTCTTTGGCCAGTAGTGAAAAGTTGAATTGTGACTGGTATGATCATGACCATTGAATTTATAATTGAATATCTTTAGCTTAAGTGCAAAGGTGAATTGATCAACATATATGGTTATAATTATGGTTTATATAAATTCTGAAATGATTATGTATTTCTTTGAGATATGAATATCTTTGGCCTGTAGTGCAAAGATGACTTGTTGATGAATATCTTTGGCCTGTAGTGCAAAGATGACTTGTTGATGAATATCTTTGGCCTGTAGTGCAAAGATGACTTATTGATGTATATCTTTGGCCCGTAGTGCAAAGATGAATTTATTAGTATGAGGTGATGTCCACGGTTGGGACATGAGTCACAGTTGATATATATTTGTATACAAACTCACAGCATATGTGTATTTTGCACGACAATTGTTGTAATAAAGTTGTAGTTGTTTTCTGTACCATGTATTTGGCGACTCAGAATGGGTTGGATGGAATGGACCTATTTTGGGGTTGTCACATTAACTGTCTGTAAGACCCCAAATTATTAATAAATGAAATTTATTTTCCTTTATTTATTATTTTGAAATAGTAAGGGTTGATTTGATTAATATGGAAAGTTATGGGTAAAATGCGCAAATATTTCGAATAAGCAAGTGGTTATAAAATATTCATTGTTGTCGGGGAATATTCGTTTGGTCGTGGAATATTCTTTCTGTCGGGGAATATTCGTACGACGGCGCAGTCTTTTGTGGGTCCCATAACGGAAAGCGATTGGATGAAGAAAACGACAAGTATAAGTTGTTTATAAATAACGGCGTGGTTGTTACCGTTAACACTGTTGGAATACCCGGTGGGTAAAGTAAAGTAATACGCGTTGTTGCACAGTAGCACACGATATTGCACCAATTATTGATTCTTACGTAAGAAGGCACTACTCAATAATTGTTACAGTAATTGCTGTTCAGTATTTTATTGATTCAATAATTGCTGCATTGATATTTTATATTACTGTTGTTTTAATAATTGTCATTACACAGTATTTTCCATTATCGAAGCAATAATTCATATTATCTGAATAATATTATTTGATAACATTATTGGCAATGTCTAGAAAGTTCTGTCTAAGGAGAGGTTTGGTCACCTAATTGCGCGCCAGTAAGGAGAAATTCTTATTGGAAAGCCCCCTCTTTCCTGGGAACGGCCTGGTTGCTAGTACTGTGATTCTGTAATATTATTTGTGAATAATTAAATTATTGATTTATATGATGAGGAAAATATTGATTTTATGTGGATATAGATGGAGAAAATTTTTAATGTGACAATTGTTGAAAATTAATATTTTATCTTTTTCTGATAAAATAATTCATTTAAATATATTATTTTAATAATATATTAACGGTGATATTTTTTACGATGAATGTGGGATATATGAGTATATGAGGAGGAAGAGTATTTTTGTGGCATTAAATGTTTAACACATATTTTGTGTGTTGGTGGACACAATTATTGACTGAAATTTGACTATAGCCTGTAAAATCGTCCGTTTGTGGATTTTGGTCAACTTCTGTTTGGAATTTAGAAAAACTTTCTTCTGCAAAGTTGTAGAGAATGGAATTTCCTATCAAAACACGCGAGATTCGAATTTTCTGACAAAAGGGCTATTTATTATGAATTATTGAAGTTTCGGAGTTCCAGAATAATTGATTTTTGGAAGTTTTAATTGTTTTAATTAACAAAAACGTTTTTGTGTTGGTTAGCCTCATTAAAAACATGTTATGTTGCTGAAATCAGATCTGAAAGAGTGGGCGTAGAATTTTTAAAAAATATATAATATTTTATTAAATTTTCCGCTTTGGTGTTCTAAGCAATTTCCTATAAATAGGTGCTTAGGCTAGAATTGAAAATCACACCAGAAACTGAAGTTTTCTCTCTCTATATTATCGAGCGTATTCTTGTGAGTATTTTGAGTATACTTTGAGTATTGCTATACGGTGCAAGTTCAAGTCATAGCCTATATCCGGTGTTTCAACTAGAAGTACTGTCTTTCGAGGTAAGGGATGCTATTTTCTTTTCAAATGATATTATTTCTTCAATATCATTATGTTGAAATGTTGGTTGGAAATTTTTATCAAATTTGGAACTTTTTCATGTCGGGGTTACTATTCATGAGTTACTATTCACGAGTTACTATTCATGAGTTACTATTCACGAGTTACTATTCACGAGTACTATTCACGAAGTGTGAAGATGTTTTTTTTGTGAAATTTCTATCTTTTGGTGTCGGAGTTACTATTCATGTATACGTCACTATTCACGTATACGACACTATTCACAAATACGGCACTATTCACCGAAAAATGAACTTTCTTCTTTTTGTCCAAAATATCTATTCTGGATACTAGTTTTGATTGGATCTATGTTTTGATCATTCTTGAATTTTACTTCAGTATGATTATTTATGAAGTATTTTTGAAATCGGATTGTTTAAAGTACGAATCCTTAATACTTGTTATTTTGTTTCACTGGATTCGTTTTCTTTAAAATATTTTTCATCATCCTCAGTCCTAAATGATGGTGTTACTGAATATCTTTGGCCTGTAGTGCAAAGATGGTTGATTTTATTATGAATATCTTTGGCCCGTAGTGCAAAGATGAACAGGTGTTGAGATGAACATGAACAATTGATGAATATCTTTAGCCCGTAGTGCAAAGATGAACAGGTGTTTAGATGAACATGACCGACTGATGAATATCTTTGCCCTGTAGTGCAAAGATGAATATTTGATTTGATTTGAGATATATATTGATTGATGTTACAGGGATAAAATATTGATGATGGACTTTTAAATTCATAGATGTTAGTAGATTTTATTCTCTACTTAACTCTTCTAATGAATTGTTGTTTCCGCTGCAGTTGTTGATCTAAAACTTGTTGTCTATTGTATTCTATCAGATTTTTCCCTGTTGAAGACTAAGGATAATTTGTTGTACATTATCTTAGTCATAATATTCTTTACTGGGCTAGTTGAGCTCACCCTTTTCCTTGTTGTTCCATTTTTCTTCTCAGGAGGCGAGAATGTAGCGAGTACTAGTCGGGGTATGGAATGAAGGTTCTAGAGAAAGTTGTTTAGTAGTCCTCACCATTTTTTGTAAAGTTATGTATCAATAATTATGATGGGGATTTATTTGCATGTGGATATTGTCTAGATGATAATGTTTGTATTCAAACTCACAGCTTATGGGTTGTAAAAGTTGTAGTTGTTTCTGTACCATGTATTTGACAACTCAGAATGGGTTGGGTGGAATGGACCTATTTTGGGGTTGTCACAGTTGGTATCAGAGCTTAGGGATATGATCTCTGGCGGAGATCGGGGAATAGAACTAGGAGGGGAGAGACGAGTAAATCCTTCGCTAGTGTGTCCTACCTAAGCTTATTTGTTAGTTGGTCACTATATAGGGATATTATGTGATTTATTGATTTCCTTAATTAACCCTTGTTTTATGGCAGTATTTGAGAATGTCGACTGAGAATATTAACAGTGGAGTAAATGAGACCGTGGAGATGTCTGTACTTACCAACGAGGAGAACGTGCAACAGGCTGGCAATGTTCCTCATGTGAACAACGCCACTGAGCAGACGCTGAACGACGAGATGTTTAGGAGCTTTTTGCAGTTCATGCAAAATCAGACGAGGGAGACTCGTGTTCAAAATACAGGAGGAAATGATAGCAATTCACGGGTGGTCACAGCTAAGCAGTTCAAAGAGTTGGGACCACCAGAATTTAAGGGAAAGCCCGATCCGATCATGGCGGAAACGTGGGTCAAGCAAATTACCAAGATATTCGATGTCTTGGGATGCACGGAGGAACAGAAGGTTCCATTCGCCACCTTTATGTTCCGTGGCGAGGCAGACTACTGGTGGGAGTCTGTGAAGCGTACACATCTAGCCGCACTCAGCATGTCATGGGAGACGTTTCAGAAACTTTTCAACGAAAAATACTTTCCTGAAAGTATTCGCCATATGAAGGAACTGGAGTTTATTAGACTAGAGCAGAATAACATGACGGTGTCCCAGTACGAGGCGAAGTTTGCGGAGTTATCCAGGTTTGCACCTCATTTGGTGGAGAATGAGGAACGTATGACGCGAATGTTTCTGAGAGGTTTGAAACCCGGCATACCTCAGTATCTCATTTCTCATAAATTTTCTATCTATTCAGATGTTTTCAACAGGGCTCAGTTGTTAGAGCGAGATAACGAGTACGTTCAACCGAGGGACCATAATCGGGATCATACCGAAGATAGCAGTCATCAGAATAACGATAACCAGCGGAGAAAGAAGAATATGGACAAAGGCGGTAACCACTCTGGTGGTAATCGTGGCCATGAAAATAGAAGAAGCGAGTCGGGAGGAGATTTTAAAAAGAGGAGATTTAACAACGACCATGTGAAGACGACAGTGCCAGCAGCAACTGGTTCCAAGGGAGGAGAAAGACCACCGGTCGTATGTTACAAATGCGGGAAAGAGGGACATATCAGCCCAAACTGCCCACAACAATTCAAGATATGCTATAATTGTGGAAAGGAAGGACATATCGCTCGAGAGTGTACGGTAGCGAAACCGATTCCAGCGGGGATGGTGATTCAAAAGGCTGTCCCAGAAAAGTCAAAGTCAACGGTTCCTGGAAGAGCGTTTGTCGTGACCGGTCAAAATGCGAGGAACCCGAACGAAGTTAGCACGGGTTAGTTAGTTATAAATTCTTGCGAAGTTTATACCTTACTAGATACCTGTTCTACCCATTCTTTTATCTCTCTTGCTTGCGTTCAACGTTTGAACTTGACTCCGAAGAAATTAGACTTTGACCTATCTGTGGAGACTCCGTTAGGAAAAACTTTAATTACATCCGTTGTTTAGAAATCTTGCTTGATTCAATTTGGCACTATCACATTACCTGTTAACCTTATTTCTATAGAGATATTTGCTTTTGATGTGATTTTAAGGTTAACTACTCATCATGCCAAAATTAATTGCTTTTGTAAGGTTGTTAGTTTTCATATTCCTAAGCAACCTGATATTCGAACTCAAGCAATCAAATCATTGAAGTCAAACATTTTTATATCAAGCCATGAAGTCATTCGTTTATTGAAAAATGGATGTCAGGTTTTCTTAGCCCATGTCATGGACTTGAACAAAAGTACATCAGATTTGAATGATATTTCTGTTATTAGTAAATTTCCTGATGTATTTCCTGAAGAATTTCTTGGCCTACTCCCAGAGCGTGATATTGAATTTGTATCGACTTTGAATCCGGTACAAAACCCATTTCTAAAATCTCATATCGAATGGCGCCTATTGAACTTCAGGAGTTAAAAACCCAACTATAGAAGTTGATACCCGAGCCTTTATCTGGTGACTTCCTTTGTGGAATGCACCGAAGCCAGACTCTCCGTAGGGGACAATATTCGTGCGATAGTAAACTGATAGGTGTCATTGTGACGTGCTATCCAAGATTGGGATATGAGTCATAGTTGAGAACAACCTAAGTCGGTAATCGAAATACGTAGCTTTCTAGGCTTAGTTGATTATTATCGGAGATTCGTTGAAGGATATTCTCGAATTGCTATTCCATTAACGCAGCTGACTCGTAGAGATACAAAATTCGAATAGAGCAAGGAATGTGGGAAGAGCTTCGAAGAACTCAAGAGGAGACTCATTTCAGCACATGTTCTGACCATGTCGTCCTGGAAAAGCGAACGCGGTAGCTGACGTGTTGAGTAGAAGATCGTATACGAGTACGAATGCGATATTGGCAAAGACCCATTTCGTATAATTTACAAATAATAGAGATGGAGATGAAAACTCTAAGTACGTACGTGATGATATACGAGTATAATCGACTTTAATCGATAAAGTTAAAGTTGTTCAAGCTACACACCGGAGCTGGTGAATATGAAGAAGCAGGTGCAAAAAGTTGTTATTTCAAAAGCGAGAATTGGCGATGTGAGCAAAGCTCAAATCTTCGATTTATTAGTCTATTTGAAATCCTCGATTGAATAGGAACTGTGGCCTATAGACTCATTTTACCGCTCGCGTGTTTATAATGTTTTTTTATCGATGTGGACGACTCAAACCATGTTTTTGAGTTAGAACTAGACGAAATAGCCGAAGACTTAACGTACGAGGAGGTACCTGTCAAGATCTTGGATAGGAAAGAACATGTCCTATGTACCGAGGTTATACCACAAGTTTTGTGGAGAAACCATGATATTGAGGAAATGACCTGGGGGTTGGAAACAGAAATGAAAGCGAGGTATCTTTACCTTTTTGAAACACCAGTTACGTACGTCAATTTCGAGGACGAAATTTCATAAGGAGGGGAGGTTGTAAGACCCCAAATTATTAATAAATGAAATTTATTTTCCTTTATTTATTATTTTGAAATAGTAAGGGTTGATTTGATTAATATGGAAAGTTATGGGTAAAATGCGCAAATATTTCGAATAAGCAGGTGGTTATAAAATATTCATTGTTGTCGGGGAATATTCGTTTGGTCGTGGAATATTCTTTCTGTCGGGGAATATTCGTACGACGGCGCAGTCTTTTGTGGGTCCCATAACGGAAAGCGATTGGATGAAGAAAACGACAAGTATAAGTTGTTTATAAATAACGGCGTGGTTGTTACCGTTAACACTGTTGGAATACCCGGTGGGTAAAGTAAAGTAATACGCGTTGTTGCACAGTAGCACACGATATTGCACCAATTATTGATTCTTACGTAAGAAGGCACTACTCAATAATTGTTACAGTAATTGCTGTTCAGTATTTTATTGATTCAATAATTGCTGCATTGATATTTTATATTACTGTTGTTTTAATAATTGTCATTACACAGTATTTTCCATTATCGAAGTAATAATTCATATTATCTGAATAATATTATTTGATAACATTATTAGCAATGTCTAGAAAGTTCTGTCTAAGGAGAGGTTTGGTCACCTAATTGCGCGCCAGTAAGGAGAAATTCTTATTGGAAAGCCCCCTCTTTCCTGGGAACGGCCTTGTTGCTAGTACTGTGATTCTGTAATATTATTTGTGAATAATTAAATTATTGATTTATATGATGAGGAAAATATTGATTTTATGTGGATATAGATGAAGAAAATTTTTAATGTGACAATTGTTGAAAATTAATATTTTATCTTTTTCTGATAAAATAATTCATTTAAATATATTATTTTAATAATATATTAACGGTGATATTTTTTACGATGAATGTGGGATATATGAGTATATGAGGAGGAAGAGTATTTTTGTGGCATTAAATGTTTAACACATATTTTGTGTGTTGGTGAACACAATTATTGACTGAAATTTGACTATAGCCTGTAAAATCGTCCGTTTGTGGATTTTGGTCAACTTCTGTTTGGAATTTGGAAAAACTTTCTTCTGCAAAGTTGTAGAGAATGGAATTTCCTATCAAAACACGCGAGATTCGAATTTTCTGACAAAAGGGCTATTTATTATGAATTATTGAAGTTTCGGAGTTCCAGAATAATTGATTTTTGGAAGTTTTAATTGTTTTAATTAACAAAAACATTTTTGTGTTGGTTAGCCTCATTAAAAACATGTTATGTTGCTGAAATCAGATCTGAAAGAGTGGGCGTAGAATTTTTAAAAAATATATAATATTTTATTAAATTTTCCGCTTTGGTGTTCTAAGCAATTTCCTATAAATAGGTGCTTAGGTTAGAATTGAAAATCACACCAGAAACTGAAGTTTTCTCTCTCTATATTATCGAGCGTATTCTTGTGAGTATTTTGAGTATACTTTGAGTATTGCTATACGGTGCAAGTTCAAGTCATAGCCTATATCCGGTGTTTCAACTAGAAGTACTGTCTTTCGAGGTAAGGGATGTTATTTTCTTTTCAAATGATATTATTTCTTCAATATCATTATGTTGAAATGTTGGTTGGAAATTTTTATCAAATTTGGAACTTTTTCATGTCGGGGTTACTATTCATGAGTTACTATTCACGAGTTACTATTCATGAGTTACTATTCACGAGTTACTATTCACGAAGTGTGAAGATGTTTTTTTTGTGAAATTTCTATCTTTTGGTGTCGGAGTTACTATTCATGTATACGTCACTATTCACGTATACGACACTATTCACAAATACGGCACTATTCACCGAAAAATGAACTTTCTTCTTTTTGTCCAAAATATCTATTCTGGATACTAGTTTTGATTGGATCTATGTTTTGATCATTCTTGAATTTTACTTCAGTATGATTATTTATGAAGTATTTTTGAAATCGGATTGTTTAAAGTACGAATCCTTAATACTTGTTATTTTGTTTCACTGGATTCGTTTTCTTTAAAATATTTTTCATCATCCTCAGTCCTAAATGATGGTGTTACTGAATATCTTTGGCCTGTAGTGCAAAGATGGTTGATTTTATTATGAATATCTTTGGCCCGTAGTGCAAAGATGAACAGGTGTTGAGATGAACATGAACAATTGATGAATATCTTTGGCCCGTAGTGCAAAGATGAACAGGTGTTTAGATGAACATGACCGACTGATGAATATCTTTGGCCTGTAGTGCAAAGATGAATATTTGATTTGATTTGAGATATATATTGATTGATGTTACAGGGATAAAATATTGATGATGGACTTTTAAATTCATAGATGTTAGTAGATTTTATTCTCTACTTAACTCTTCTAATGAATTGTTGTTTCCGCTGCAGTTGTTGATCTAAAACTTGTTGTCTATTGTATTCTATCAGATTTTTCCCTGTTGAAGACTAAGGATAATTTGTTGTACATTATCTTAGTCATAATATTCTTTACTGGGCTAGTTGAGCTCACCCTTTTCCTTGTTGTTCCATTTTTCTTCTCAGGAGGCGAGAATGTAGCGAGTACTAGTCGGGGTATGGAATGAAGGTTCTAGAGAAAGTTGTTTAGTAGTCCTCACCATTTTTTGTAAAGTTATGTATCAATAATTATGATGGGGATTTATTTGCATGTGGATATTGTCTAGATGATAATGTTTGTATTCAAACTCACAGCTTATGGGTTGTAAAAGTTGTAGTTGTTTCTGTACCATGTATTTGACAACTCAGAATGGGTTGGGTGGAATGGACCTATTTTGGGGTTGTCACACTGTCTTTTTCCCTCTTTCTCTTCTTCTTGCCCTTCTTACTGGTTCCTTCAGATGTTCCACCACTTTCAGTCTTCATCCTTTCCACCTGAGACTTGAGCTCGATCCGTTCTTTAGTCATTTCGTGTAACGCCCGCTCTGTCCTCCACAACTCCTCTAGAAGAAACACTTTACTTCGGAGTTCCTGGACTTCTGCAGATAGCTAATCTTGTTCTCCAACTTTGATCTTATTCTTTAACTCCACATTAGCTGGCTCAGACTCTGCCTCCTCATCTCCACTCAGATACATCCCGGGACAATCATCATGATCACTCTCGAGATTGACCATGGGTTCATCTTTTCCTACTTCTTCCACTGATTCAATATATGCTGGCACCTCAGCTACTGGCACTGGTGTGACAGCCGCTGGAATCTCCGTACTCATCTTATCTTCTCCAGACATCCTACAATCATTTTAAAGAACTTGATTAGTACTTCACCAGTACAAAATTCTCACACGTGTGTCCACTTATCTCACTATTTATGCACTTCGGCAATCCCTCACTTAGAACTCTAAATGAGTTTTCTCTATCTTGCGTATGGTTATAATCCTAGGGTTTTCCCCCACCCCACTTAAGGTTTATAACCTATAGCTCTACTACCAACTTGTGACACCTTGGTCACTACAGCTTTGATACCAACCTATGACATCCCCAAATCTGGGTTACCTGACCCCCGAGTTTGGTGTTCACGATCCATAATATAATAACATCTAACTACCCATTTGAATATAAATAGGAATACATAACTCATTAACATATGTTGTTAATACATAAGTCCCAGGTCCACTAACCTTAACATTACAGAAATATCCCTTAGATATACAAAAAGGGTTTACAATACAATACAACATAATAATAATATTGTTCATTATACTGCTCCGGCATCTTGCCTTTGCCTTTGTTCTTCTTCGATCCGTTGGCCTCTTCGATTCTAACTGAAATGTTTTATATATTGCAAGGGTGAGCAACAAGTTTGCCCCGCAAGTTAAGACATAAAATAAATGTATACGAATCAATAAGAACAGACTATCTATTTTGATAGAATAAAACCAAAGTTCAGGGAACTTTGAAATAGCTGAACAAATCGTTAATCAATAACAAGTCTTCTCGTATTCTAGGCAACACAATAATTTGATAATGAAAGAGTAAAACACTTTCAAAGTTTCTACGATATTCTAATGAATAATCAAGAATCATTTTTACGCAATTACAAAATGGAATGTTTTCCAGATTTATGTTGAGTGATCACACTAGATCTAGAACTTCTTTTCTCGGGTATCTATCAAAGATTTACTTTGATACATACGCAGAAGTATCAGATAACTATAAAGATAATATCATACCCCTCTCCAAGTACTTAGAGCGGCCAACTCCTTGTACCCTATATTATGCATAATACTTAACAGTGCGCAATGGTCGAATATACGACCTAAAATGTTCCCATTATATAAAAAGGTTGTTCTTCTCAGTCTCAGAATCAAGATTTTGATTTAACAACGAAATACTGTGATTTCATATTCTAGTTACTTCTTGATTTAGCCAAAATAATTGACATCGATCTGTTAATAATAATTGAATTCTCTTCTCGAACCTATCAAGTTTTAACAAATGTTCGTCTTGTCCAGAATAATTAGTTAAGCCATTTTTCAACATAATTTGACAATAAACATGAATTATTTGTACTGTCAATATGAGCTTCTACGAATTTAAATATCCAACAACAATTATTCTATGATTATATTTTCAGAATCAGTAATTCAATTTGAATAATTAAATATGCACTAACTGCGAATAATCAATAATAAATCCCTAGACGTGGTATAATTAACAATAATTAACCACTATAATATTTGAACAATATTAACTCAAGGTTGAGTTAGGAAACTTGCCTTCCGCGTTGATTATAGCTACACAATATACTTATCTACTTTCGAAAGTCCTATAACCAATAATATCGGTCTCACAAATAGCACAATAATTTATCACACAACACTGTAATTCACAGTCAATCTTCTCTTAGACACATTACCAAATAGTCACATCAGTGTTTATAACGTATATAAACACTTAACAAGTCTAACTATTTCAGTCTGGTTGGACTTCGGTCCATTCTCGGTGTTCTGGTCACCCTATCCGACAATTAACACAGGTATTGTCAATTAAGTTCGGTTTTCAAGCTTCAATATTAATTTAGATAAGTCAATTACCATTAATAATATTTTTCGGAAGCTTTTAATTATATTTAAACAATTATTATAATTTATAATAATTTTTCAAACACTTAAATTATTTTTAAATGATTTAATTATCAAATAATCTTATCATCATTAATATTTAATAATATTAAAATATTAATATTATACTTGTCAAAATATTAAAGTTATTATCAATAACTTAAAATATTTTTAAATCATCAATATTCAAATTAAATGATTTTTAAATTAATTAAAATCATTTTTAAATCATCACCATTTGTATTTAAATAATAATGTAATTATTATCAAAATATTTAAAGTCATTAATTAAAACTTAAAATATTTTTAAAACATTTTTCTTATTTGTAAATGATTTAAAAATCAATAAAATCATTTTTAATTCATTTATTTAATATAATAATTAAAAAAACTCTAATATCATTTGTAACGACCCCAAAATCCATACAATTTAAATCTCAACTTCGGTCGTTAACCATACATTAAATCTCAAATTTTACATCATTATTCGATATTAAAAACATTAAAATTGCGGAATATTTAAAACGTTTATACATTTCCTTCTTTCTTGCCCTGAATCGCAACCTTTACATTACATCTCTTTGATTCAATCTTATATCATGAATCGTTACAACAAAATGACTATACAAAGTCTTACATCATAACTAAATATCCATTTACATTGGATAGCTCAACTTACAATTCAGCAACATGTTACGTTCAAAATATGAAGTACATTTCTCATAAAACATAAGTAATCTTGGTAAATATAGATATCTATAACTCACTTAGCACATATCTTTACCTTACAATCTTGACCTGCAAAAGTGGTTATTTTCAAGAGTGAGCTCGACATCCCATGAAAGTCTAACAATTTTCATGCATTACATAGCACATAATAACATGCTCGATATACATCTCATTAAAGTAACATGGCATACATGCTTTTAATTCACATAGCAAATATAAAGATTGAGTTCCTTACTCAATCATCATTACTTAGCCAAAAAATGCAGTCATATATTGACTTTAACATTCCATGATTTCAACATGCATAACATATCATGCAATTTAAAATAGTTCATCAAGTCCACGTAACAAATAGGAACCAAAAGACTTGCCTTGCGCATAGATTAAATCGTTGATATCCAAATCACAATACCCTATATACATATGTTAACATGACATGATCATTCATAATCAACACTACATCACGTATGGTTTAAATGTATAACCATGTAATCAAATTATATTCTTAAATGATAATAAACTCGTTAGGTATTAACACCATGTTCGTTCAACACATTATAACTATAATAACAGAATTATTTAGTCATATAGCATTACAACTAAAAATTTCAGACTTTTGTGCAAGACAGAAGTCATTTCAGAACATTCTGCAAAGTGACGCCGCGGTGCAACAGTTTTAACTGTGGGCCGCGCTGCGACGCTGATGTGGCGCTTCGGCGCGAGAGTTATATAGGGACTCGGTGCTGCGGCGCGAGGTCCGGCACTCCAGCACTGACTTCATCGCTGCGGCGCGAAGTCTGGCTGGGGTGCTGATTTTGGCGCTAAGGCGCAAGATTTGATGCTGGAGCATGAATTTTGACGCTGGGGCGCCAAAACTCACAGAATACAAAACGAAGAACAGAGCAAAGCTACTCTCTTTATTTTTAACAGTAATTAACCCCAATTAACATGTATATCTTCACGTAATTTACACATAAACGCTAACAATCATTCATATACCAACTACCAACAATTAAACAACGATTTTTTTAGAAAACTTAATTAGTTCTTTGAAAGCACTATTTTACATCAAAACTCCATTAATGATAATTGGTAAACACAGTGAACATGGTAACCAAAATTTATAACTAATTTGATTCCTTGAGACTACGATTCTCTGAATTTCATAACAAATCAATATACTCAACTTTCAATTTCATAATTATTATACAATCACATACTAATTTTGTTATCATACAAAACATACGTTCATACATATATATTCATTGTAAAAACTATTTCCTTCTTATAAAGGTAATTTATCATACAATTCTTCATCTAACACTAGTTATAATCCTCATAATCACATACCATCACTATAATTCAATTGTATAACAGTAATTACAGAAATTATACCACTAACGTAGTGAAATTCAAGAACACCGAGACTAAGGAATTATAGTATAACACATATATGTTAAGATTATATACCATACCTTTTGATGCTTTGAAACTATTTGTTAATCACTGATAATAGCTAGAACAAGTCAGAACTTGCTTTGAAAATCACAGCTTTTTCTCACTCAAATTTCTTTTCTTTTCTTTCTTAGGTTCAGTCTTAAGACTAGGCTAGCGTAAACCATTAACTGATAAAAGTATACGTCAAAATAAATATTGTTATGGCACTAATTAGCCTACTTATTATATCAGTTACAGAAGATAACGTATAGATTAAATATATTTTATTTATTTATTTTATTTTGTAAATAATTTAAATTTCAAAAATCCAAAAGTCATAGGGCTTTGTTTGGAAAACCAGTTAAAATTAATAAATTTATATCCTTAAGCATTGTTTGGGTAAAACCAAATCAAAACTACTTTAATTTATTTTAATAACTAATTATAATATAGTTATTTGTCACACTTCTTTTAATTAAGTTTTCATACTTAATTAATTAATTCTAATAACAATTCATTGCATAATATAATAATTTATCTGATCATTATAAACTTTTAAACTTAATTATTAAATTAAATTATATTACTATTTCAAAAAAATTATTTTTCTTAACTCATTAATTATTTATTAAACAAATAAATAATCAAATCATATCAAATCAATTAAACAAATACTTATTCAACGATAAACACATCCATTAAATATTTATATAATTCAATAAATATTTAAATTTTTTTATTAAAAATCTGGATTGTTACATCATTCCATCCTTATAAGGATTCTGTCCTCAGAATCACAACTCAAACCACTCATTCGTTACAATCTTCCATACTTACAAAGATTATGTCCCCAGAATCGAAGACACAAATTAAACAAATAACTCAGAGTAATCTTTCATCGTTTTATCTAAATATAGGTTTTATATTTCCTACTACATTCATTACTTTAACAAATTGTAGGTTTCATTTCATAATTTTCACTTGATCTCAATTATATTCTGAGTATTATACATCTTTTAACCCATTCATTTCCTTTTCTAAGGATCGTTATCATCAACACTCGGGATATTACATTCACCATTTCTTCTAAGAATTTTGTCCTCGAAATTTTATTTATTAATCTTTATTCAATCAATCAATCAAGGTAGATTTTTTTTGCGTCACTACTTCATTCATTCATTGGTTTCTATAACCACTTTTTTTCCATAAAGATCATTCTACAATTATTAACTTTTCTATTAAAAGTTTTACATTATTGTTTGATAACTCATATCCTTCTCACTTCAAAATATTTTTTCTCACTTATTAAAAACATTCATCATTCAGTGTCGTATTCTACGACTCACTTCTTTCTAAGGAATATTTTCCCTTTTCACTTCCATCTTGCAGAATAACAAGAATCTTCCACAATTTTTCAATAATTGGGAAGTAGTATGAATAATTCAGGAATTTAAAAGATTCCAAATCATGCTGAGGGTCACAAGACCTTGAACTATATTCTCTAGGTTTAATAGTGCTTCACCCCCGGTTCTTCAAACTTTAAACCCTCCTTGGCAGAATGTTTATCAATCACAAAGACTGAAAACACCCTCCGCAAGTACTCTAGGTGATAAACCTATTGTACATGTATTGTGCACAAATATTTCAGTGCAAAGTATAAACTATGCGTAACCCTTAATAATAGGGTTGTTCATCTCAGCTTTTCAACATCTGAATCCGTACCAAAACAATTTGGTTTGGCATAACTTCTCAAGCAAATCTTGAATTCATGAACATCTTTCAAAATTTGTCTAGCTGAATCAAATAGCATAGACCTCTACAACAATTCGGACATCAACTAAAATATACATATATATACATACATACATATGTATTCTCATATCTTAAAGAAATCTCAAAAATCTTTTTATGACGTCATGATACCACACTGTATTTACAGTCCGTTGAGGATTCCGTTATTTGGTGATTTTATCATACTACATCATACCATAGTGGGCTGACGATCCTTAGATCACATCAAACACTAGGTAATACTGCATTGATGACTCCATCATTTTATCATCTTTACACCAGGTTACATGATGCATTAATGATATAAAATACATTTTGATATATTGCAAATCAGTTTTTTGTCTAGCCGAAGCAATTAGCATAGACATATGAATAACAGTATTGTTGTTAAAACTCATTAGTTCCATCATTTGATCCAATGTTTTTCAAGAAAATAAAAGTGTAAACATAAGCACGAAGTCAATAAATTTCAAAAGTCTAGCATAGCTAGTAGATTTAGAATACCTATGCTTCCACCATCAACTCCACTTTCTATAATGATCCATTGCTTAATAGGTCTATCTATTCCTATCATCCTCAATACTCCGTTTACATTTATCTATACCCAGTTCGTCAAACTTACAACACGTTATGAGTTCAAGAACTTGCCACAATTATATGAGTTTAAGAACTTATCCTAGTTAGACCATAGGCGTCCATTCGCTGAGGGGTTCAAAAACATACCATATAATTATAAGTCACGAACCTACCAAAAGTATGAGTTTTAAGAACTCGCACTTAACCTTATAATATTCTCTAACTATACACTACCTATCTGTTATACACATGCGAAAAGAATTACCTTCTCAACAGGCATATAGCAAATAGCGCGACACAAACATTCCAATGATTATCAATGTGATAAATTGAGTACAAGCACAAAACCATCGCCCATACAAAGGTTTTTCCAACTCCGCCACCACCTGAGTCTTCAATTGAAATCCCACCTAACTCTATCTTTCTTATAACTTGCTCTTTGCTCGAAACAAATTCCTCGTATCACATCATCTATAACTCCTCGTGATTTATCTCGTACTATTTCATAGTACACCCTCCTCATAGCATTAAGTTATAATCATTCAAACATTACATACCATCTTTCTTTTATAACTTAAAAACTGATCAAGTCGTGATCTTATTCTATAATTATCTCTCTTAAAATTCTTTTGTTAACTCGTGATCGTTTTGTTTTACGATTCTCATTCTTTCCCTTTTTCATCATTTACGACATTATTCATTATCTTGGCTATTGGAGTTAGGAAACTCCCATTTCTTATCTTTATATCTCTTCAAGATTCTTTTTTGAATCTTCTTTTTTATATAACAATTCTTCCTTTAAGAATTTCTAACTTGATTTACATCGCTCAAAAATTCATTCAAGTTCTAAACTCTCATCATACGTGTCCATTTCTACACTTGGTACACATCGTGTCTCTAACGGTTTCAATATGGTACGCTGAGTGGTTTCCCACAAACAACCAACAAACTAGGTTCCGAATTACTAGTTCGTATATACCTCCACTATATGAATGAATCGTTTAGCCCAGATACCATACATCAACTACTAAATAGTGCAATTGAATCATACTTAAATATAACTCTATATTCTTAACTTCTTTATCACTCTCTTTTTATAGACATTGTCTATTTATTATCACCTTACATCCTTATTATTGGAGTTAGGTAACCCCACATTCATATTCCTTATAACTCTACGAGATTCTTCTTTGAATCCTGTCATGTAAGTTTTAATCCCTTATTGTTCAAACTCTATTTGAGTTTATTCGTTCATTATCTTTACCTCTCTTCTCTAAGGTTATAGCCTACGGTACTCCTACCTAAGGTTTATAACCTACGGCTCTGATACCAATTGTAACGACCCCAAAATCCATACAATTTAAATCTCAACTTTGGTCGTTAACCATACATTAAATCTCAAATTTTACATCATTATTCGATATTAAAACACTAAAATTGTAGAATATTTAAAACGTTTATACATTTCCTTCTTTCTTGCCATGAATCACAACCTTTACATTACATCTCTTTGATTCAATCTTATATCATGAATCGTTACAACAAAATGACTATACAAAGTCTTACATCATAACTAAATATCCATATACATTGGATAGCTCAACTTACAATTCAACAACATGTTACGTTCAAAATATGAAATACATTTCCCATAAAACATAAGTAATCTTCGTGAATATAGATCTCTATAACTCACTTAGCACATATGTTTACCTTACAATCTTGACCTGCAAAAGTGGTTATTTGCAAGAGTGAGCTCGACAGCCCAGCAAAGTCTAACAGTTTTCATGCATCACATAGCACATAATAACATGCTCGATATACATCTCATTAAAGTAACATGGCATACATGCTTTTAATTCACATAGAAAATATAAAGATTGAGTTCCTTACTCCATCATCATTACTTAGCCAAAACAATGCAGTCATATATTGACTTTAACATTTCATGATTTCAACATGCATAACATATCATGCAATTTAAAACAGTTCATCAAGTCCACGTAACAAATAGGAACCGAAAGACTTGCCTTGCGCATAGATTAAAACATTGATATCAAATCACAATACCCTATATAAATATGTTAACATGACATGATCATTCATAATCAACACTACATCACGTATGGTTTAAATGTCTAACCATGTAATCAAATTATATTCCTAAACGATAATAAGCTCGTTAGGTATTAACACCATGTTCGTTCAACACATTATAACTATAATAATAGAATTATTTGGTCATATAGCATTACAACTAAAAATTTCATACTTTTGTGCAAGACAGAAGTCATTTTAGAATATTCTACTAATTGGCGCCGCGACGCCACAATTTGAACTGTGGGCCGCGTTGTGGAGCTGATGTGGGGCTTCGGCGCGAGGTCCGGCGCTCCGACGCTGACTTTGGCACTACGGCACAAAGTCTGGCTGGGGCACTAATTTTGGCCCTAAGGCGCGAGATTTGACGCTGGAGCGTAAATTTTGACGCTAGGGCGCCAAAACTCATAGAATACAAAACGAAGAACAGAGCAAAGCTACTGTCTTTATTTTTAACAGTAATTAACCACAATTAACATGTATATCTTCACGTAATTTACACAAACGCTAACAATCATTCATATACCAACGACCAACAATTAAACAACAAATTTTTTTAGAAAACGTAGTTCTTTGAAAACATTGTTTTACATCAAAACTCCATTATTGATAATTCGTAAACACAGTGAACATGGTAACCAAAATTTATAACTAATTTGATTCCTTGAGACTACGATTCTCAGAATTTCATAACAAATCAATATACTCAACTTTCAATTTCATAATTATCATACAATCACATACTAATTTTGTTATCATATAAAACATACGTTCATACATATATATTCACTGTAAAAACTATTTCCTTCTTGTAAACGTAATTTATCATACAATTCTTCATCTAACACTAGTTATAATCCTCAAAATCACATACCATCACTATAATTCAATTGTATAACAGCAATTACAGAAATTATACCACCAACGCAGTGAATTTCAAGAACACCGAGACTAAGGAATTATAGTATAACACATATATGTTAAGATTATAAACCATACCTTTTGATGCTTTGAAACTATTTGTTAATCACTGATAATAACTAGAAGAAGTCAGAACTTGCTTTGAAAATCATAGCCTTTTCTCTCTCAAATTTCTTTTCTTTTCTTTCTTAGGTTCAGTCTTAGACTAGGCTAGCGTAAACCAATAACTGATAAAAGTATACGTCAAAATAAAAATTGATATGGCACTAATAAGCCTACTTATTATATCAGTTACATAAGATAATGTATTGATTAAATATATTTTATTTTATAAATAATTCAAATTTCAAAAATCCAAAAGCGATAGGGCTTTGTTTGGCAAACCAGTTAAAATTAAGGAATTTATATCCTTAAGCATTGTTTGGGTAAAAACAAATCAAAACTACTTTAATTTATTTTAATAACTAATTATAATATAATTATTTGTCACATTTCTTTTAATTAAGTTTTCATACTTAATTAATTAATTCTAATAACAATTCATTGCATAATATAATAATTTATTTGATCATTATAAATTTTCAAACTTAATTATTAAATTAAATTAGATTACTATTTCAAAATAATTACTTTCCTTAACTCATTAATTATTTATTAAACAAATAAATAATCAAATCACATCAAATCAATTAAACAAATACTTATTCAATGATAAACACATCCATTAAATATTTATATAATTCAATAAATAATTAAATTTTTAATTAAAAATCTGAATTGTTACATCATTAGTATTAATTTATTAATGAGAATTCTCCAAAAATATTAAAATATATATTTTATAATTTAAAATATTTTCTAAAACTTTATTCCTATTTAAAATGATTTTTAAATCAATAAAATTATTTTTAACTTATTTATTTAATTTAATAAATAAATAAATATTATATCATTAATATTAAATTATTAATGAAAATTCTCTAAAAATATTAAAAGTCATATTTTATAAATCTAAATATTTTTAAATACATTATTCTTATTTAAAATGATTTTTTATAATATTGAATCATTTTTCTATAATTTATTTAATACACTAATTAAATAAATTAAATACCTTTAATATTTAAATAATTATAAATATTAAAAAAATATTCGAATTGGGCAAAAATTATTTTTTATTATTTAAAATAATTTTTAAAACCATTTTAAATAATTTTTAGAATTTATTTCTATTTTTAAATAATTTTCATAAAATCAGAAAATAAAAATTATTTAAACTGTCGCTATAGGGCTTTAGTGACAATAACCGTCGATGTTGGTGTTCTTGAGCCTTAAGAACACTGACAGCCGGCAGTACAAGGGGTCAACTTTGACCGTTCATATCTTTTAATCCAGTGTATTTTTGGGCTTTCTTTTGCATCTAATGTGTAGTAAATATGTAGGACTACAAGTTAGAATCATCACCCGAGTGAATTAATCACATATCATGAAGATCTAAATTCACAAAGGTACTGTCAGACCAAGTTCTGGGTTTTCTGGGCAACCCAGAAACCCAGCAGCTTCGAGGGTCTACCTTTGGGCTCAATTAATTCTATGTTCTGGTATTACAATTAGTTATGTTATTGTCCAAATCTGTAGTACTAGTAGCAAGGTACATTTAAATCACAACAGCTCAGTTAAAACACATCTAAATCTCCAAATACAATCCAGTCAAACTATGTCAGAACGGTTGTTCTAACTACTTCTGGGTTTTCCAGAAATATCAATCTGTAACCGTGGGGCCGGATTTGACCACTCATTATGTTTGATCACTTGATGGTTTAAGAGATCTAAAGGCACAAATATATAGTTAACATTACAGGCTACATCATGGTTACCATAACATTATCACAACACAAAATAACTGTCAGATCTCAAGCCAATAAAACGTTGTCAAACAGTGTTCATGTAATTCTGGGTTGCCCAGAAATGGACTGGTCATGCCTGGTCAACGTATTTTGACCAAGAACAACTTCAAATCTAGACATCAACTGACTGTGATACCACTTGAAGATTAAAGACAACATACCAGGCTACAAATACAAAACATAAAACAACAAAAATCTTAAAAAGACCAGAATCTGTGGCGCCTGACATTAGCTTGTCAGACCACAATTTCTGTTCTTGGGCAGTTTTGAAAATCTTTACTTTTACAACACTTTGATGCTATGGATCTATGGTATATCACCATAGATCATTATAAAACATCTTACAACACTTATAAAAACACAAAATCACAAACTCTAACTTGGCATACATGATCAAAATATAAGTTTATAGGTTTATACCTCTCTTATGAAATCTTTGATCTTGATCTTTCTAAATGATCTTGGGTGATTAATGGGTTGTTTATGTGACTGATTTACTTGAGGAAATCGGAGGTTTAGAGAGAGAATGAGTTATGGGGAGCTTGAGAACAAATGACACATTTTTTTGACTTTCTCTCTCTCCAATCTAATATATATTGCTTGATGTTGCTAGATCTGATGTTATGGACTGATTAGGCTCTATTTTTAGGTCACCAAGTCAATGTAGTTGGTGAACAACTACAATTCTAGAAAGATTCACAAGTTAGCTTATTAAAAATATAAAAAGGGTAATTTTGTCATTTGTATTTTCATTTTAATGGTATAATTGACATTTGCACAAACCCTTAAGGTTTAACCCTAAGGTTCTAACCCTTAGGTTTTAAATCACTAACTTTCTAGGATTTTCTAAATTAGGGTTTTAATTTAGAAAATTGAATTAGAGTTTCCTAATTAAATTAGGTTTTCTTAATCATATTAGTGTTTAATAAACACATTATGCCCGCTAATTAGGATTAGGATTTCTTAACTAGGGTTTAGGATTCTTGGATTTTAAATTAGGGTTTCGCGACTTTCGATTAGGGTTTCTAATGCTACGTTAGGGTTTCTAATCCTGAGACTAGGATGTCTAATCTTTTATTAGGGTTTACTAATTTTAAACCTTATCCGATCAATCATTGATCAATAAATCACTTCGGTAGAAACACATACTCATTAATATAATTATATTAATTATATTTTCTATCGAATCCCTTTCCAGAAATTAGGGTTAGGGTTTCTAACGTGGTTAAGCATAACTCTACTCTAAATTTATTAGTCAATACACAAATTGACCTTCTCGAGACTCGTATCACATATATTTGTCGCAAAATTAATATTCAATATTAATATTAATTAAAAAAAATTATTCATAAATTTTTGATTATTCGAAATCTCGGGTTATCACATATGTGCTCAGCAACAGCTTTAAGGGCAGCTAGGTCTTGAATCTTTCCTGATTTCAATCCCATCTCCCCGTGTTTGATCATTTTAGAAAATGGTTTACCATTGTCGGATAAGACTCTTTCATAGAAAGGAGCTTCTTGTATGTCTATGAAGGTCATGACCATTTCTGATTCTGTCATTGAAGGAATAACTTGAGCAGCATGGCGCCTCAACCTCTGAGCATACTCTTTGAAAGACTCGTTAGACTGTTTCTTGACATTGGTAATCTGGTACCGGTCAGGAGCCATCTGAGACTGGAAGCTGTATTGAGTGAGGAAGTCGTGTGCTAGCTCTTCCCAACTATGGTTCTTTGAGTTGTCTAATCTGGTATACCATGAACGGGCTTCTCCAATCAGACTCTTATGGAATAGCTGCATTCTGAGCTTCTCGGCCTCTGCATAAGATCCGAGTTCTCCAAAAAACACCTTCAAATGTGTATAAGGATCTCCTAACCCATCATATTTTTCGAAGTCAGGAGTTTTAAACATTTCTGGATAATGAACACCAGGGAATATACACAGGTTAACATATGAAACATTCACATGTGCTCCAATTCCTTTGATAGCACAAAGGGTTTCTTCCATTTGAAGGACTTTATTTCTAATGTCATCGGTGTCTAGATATTATGTGAGATAGGTGGCATTATGAATTTTGTTGGTCAAATCCAACTGTAGTTCAGGTATCGTAATGGCTTTAGTTCCCCCTTGTGTAGAGCATTCAACATGTATGGGTATCTTTGTACCCTGATTAGACTGATGTAGTTCTTTACGCAGAACAACCAAATCTGTAATTTGTTTGCTTAGTCCGTCGAATTCTTTATGAGAAACTGGATTAAGGTTAATTTGGTCTGATGACGACATAATTGACTGTAAGCCCGTGGCCATTTTGGATTTTGACCGGGTAATAGGTCCGATTATTTCCTAATGAAAGACTTACATAGTTTAGTCTTTAGGGAATGTGTAAATAATAACATGCTATGCGATGTGACCATTTTAGGAATTTTATCCTGTAAAACCGGATGTTAGCTGTTTGTAATACATGATAGCATGTTAAATTAAATATGTATGTATACACATTTCTTCATATTTCTCATTACATGGATATGAATATGGAATGAAATTACAAGTAACTGACTTTACGAGTAATTTAATGATGAGAAAGTATGAATAGACTTTCCTCCGTATTGGGTTTATCAGAGGCTGACCTATCTTAGGTTACTCTTGAGGCTTTTTGGCACGAGGTTCCCAAATCATCGCAAATTACTCCACGGGAAATTAATCTGGTCTTTCAACTGGAGCGAATTTGGGTGGTGCCTTTCTTTAGCCTCGTTGGAATTATTCTTCCTACGAGTCTAGTAATCAAACACTGAAAGGATAACCTCCTAGTGGAGGGACCACAAAACATACATTCACATACATCGCGTCTCACTGTATAAAAATAATGACATGTGTGAAGTACTAATATCACAAGCAGATATGGTGCGAAGAACTAACTGCAAATAAAGGTATGCATTCGTACACATTCATCATAAATGTAAATTCAACATCCACATACAAGCAGATAAAATTTTTGAAAAGTTTGAAATAACGGCTTAAGTCCTCTTACTGGAGTCCCCAGCGGAGTCGCCACCTGTCGACGTCGGGATTTTTAGTTGTCCCTTTTTGTTACTTGTTCTTTGGTATTCTCATGTTAGGTGAGATTTGTTTGAAAAAACAAGTGAAAAAGGCCCGACGTGTATAATGTCGAGGATGGACTGTTAAGAGTCGCCAGTTGTTTTTTAAATGGTTGTACCAACACAACTGATAAAAGGTTTCCACATTGACCCAGTGATGTGACACTGCTAAACGGGTCGGTGAAACCGAGATTCATTAGGGTCCGGGGACTTGGTTATGCGGGGGGAAGGTGTTAGGCACCCCCCGACATCCGTGTTACCACAGTGACCGCCTCTTTTCAAGAAACTATTACCTGAATGTGTGTGTTAGTCAATGTGCTGTGCTGTTATTTGGAAGTAACGTGAGGCCTCGTACACACCTATATACAAAGGGTTTGAATTTATGTAAAAATTCAATTTTAAGCAAGATATGGCAGTGATGTTTCATAAAAGAGGTTTTTCAAACCCTTGTGTTCAATATTAATTGAGACCTTTTTCACCTCCATTTTATTAAATGTTTGGCTTGATTCCTTTTAATTCCGAGATGCGAAGCATCTATAATAAAATAATATACAAAATAATGCCGACTTCCTCGTGGGTATGAAAACCATCTGAGGAAATTCCGACACCGCAAATAAATTTACAAGCTGTTTACAGCTGAAAATGTCCATCACGAAAACCGAATCTAGATCCAATAGACTGAATATGTGATCACATGATTCCTAGGCTCACATGATGCCGAAATTTGTATGAAAGCAGTAAGTAGGTATATATATAAAAAATGTAAATATATATACAGACATGATCAGCCACCACGAAGCACCTCCATGGGGGATCAGAAAATGTAAATAAAGTTATAAAAGCCATCAACCGCCACGGAGGAAACTCCAGGCGGGATGAAACGTAAAGAAAACTGTAAAAGCGATCAACCGCCACGAAATAAATCCATGCGGGACGAAATATATATATATATAAATATATACATAAAAGCGATAAACGCTCCGGATGTAAAATTTGGGCTCATCGAACAGAGTTCGACAACAGTTCATATATATAAATATATATATAAGCAAGTAAACGCTCCGGATGTAAAATCCAGGCTCATCGAACAGAGTCGGACAACAGTTAATATTTATATATATATATATATATATATATATATATATATATATATATATCCAAAAGCAAATAAACGCTCCAGACTGAAGTCTAGGCTCAATCGAGGCATAACTCTATAATGTTAGTCCATATATATAAATATATATATATATATATATATATATTTATATATATATAAATATATATGTATATACAAACTGAAATAAAATCACTTACTGAAGTTTGGGCAAACACACGAAACACGACTCTCAACGTGAAGAAGGGTGTGTGCAAATATAAAGAGAAATTCTTTAAAGTGTTTGAGAAGGCTTACAGTGGGCTGCCAAAGAATACTTTTATATATTTAAAGTGATGAACACTCAGCTCTCGCTGGTACAAAAGTAGCATATGTGAGCTCATAAGTGTTTAAAATGAGAAAACACTTAGTATATTATGAGTACGGAGCAAATTTGAGAAGGCTTCCTCGCCTTTTTTCTCTTACAAATGGCCACCCCAAGCCCTCTATTTATAGAGGGGGGAGCTGCAGGTGTACCTACGGCTAGGCCGTAGGTGTACCTACAACTACTCAGGTTGCCCCGGGCTTCGCGGGTCACGTCGTCTCGCAGTACGTGCGCGTAGGCACTGTAATGTCCGCTCGAACTTTCAGAATTTTAATTCGGGCATCCGACTGAGGTATGTAAGACCTATTTTAGACTGCCGTTGTCGAGAGTTACGCAGTGGCCTAGGATTAGAGGTTGTACGAAGTCAGCAAGATGGGACGGTGCCCTCCGATCTTCAAGCTTCAAATTTCATCAATTACCTTGTGTAATAGTCACTCGGGATTGATTTTCCTTGATTCTTGTGGGACATTGTTGTGTAGAAATGTATGTATGCGATGTTAAAATGGCGCTATGTGGCGTCAAGATGGCAAGATGATGACTTTGCCCCTCACCGAGGTTATCGCCGGTTTGGGCTGGTAAAGCAGACGTTGCTCAGGGTTATCTCTGAGATTGGACTGCAGCAAGTGCTGGAGGTCCTCAGTGTCATCTCTGAGGTGTGCCTGTCGTCCCGGGGTTATGTCCAGGTCTTATACTGAGTGCCTCGGTGTGAACACCGAGGTTGAAGCTGATTGCATGCCTTCGAAACAAGCATTTTTCGGAGTTATCGCCGAAACTGTATCCCTTTGGGTTATCACCAAGGTTGGTATGTGCTACTCCTAGTGTTGGGACTGGGACTACATACCTCGGGGTTATCTCCGAGATTAATCGGTCTTCTCCAGTGGAATTTCTGGTATTGGATCTGTATGCCCCGGGGTTATCTCTGAGGTTAGAACTGTTACTCCTGGTGTGTGTTCCGGGGTTGAGACTGAACTTCTGGTAGTATCCAGACTGGATGTGAGCTGTCTTCCAAGGTTATCTCTGAAAGACGAATCTGCAATCCTGCAAAGTCAGTGCCAGGTGTGCATAAAATTTTGAGTGTCTACAACGCTATGCCATTGAAAACCAAGGTTTCCTAACCAAATGACAAGTTTTGACTACTAATCCGAAATTATACGATTTCAACATTTAACGTCTAATTTTCGTAAAACTTTCCATAACTTCGTTACTCGTGTGTTGTATGCCAAATCAAATGGAATCAATCCATTGATTCATTGTCTACATCCTAACAAAGAAATATTCAAATACTCTATAAATGATGGTTTTCAATTTGTCCATCAACAACCTAACAACGTTCAATGGTTTATTTGATTTAAACTTACTTAAACGCTTACGATTTCTACTCATACATGGCTTATCAATGTTTTTAATCATTAATACACATTCTTATTCCTCCAGAAGAGACATGCTCCACCAATCTATAATTCTCTACGAGAAATAAATCGAAAAGATCGAAACTAAGGTTTTATGAATTATTACCTTTGCGTTCTTCACGTTCTTGCTAAAAACAATTATGCTTAGCTTCAAGCTCACTTGATTATTTGTTTCTATATCTTTTCTCTCTCTCAAATATGTTGGTAAAAGTTTGTGAAGTAACAAATGACCAAGCTAAGCTTTCTTATATAGGCAATTCAAATGGAGGGCAATATGGTCAAGTGACCCACCTCCTTACTATTCCTTTTCTTCTTCACCAAGAAAATTTACTTTACTTGGCCTCCAAGTGGGTTACTTTACTTGGCTACCAAGTGGCCGTCCCACATGGTCTTATGGGTCCCCCCATGGGTTGTCCCATAGGTTTTACCCATCCGGTGACCCATCGGTTCAATCCATGGTTTGGTTTCTTGGTTTGGGCCTTATAATTAATTCATATTGGGCCTATCTTGGGCTTGATTTCACATTACATTAGGCTTGACATATCCAAGTCCAATTGGATTCTATAAAGTTCATAAATTCAAAGTCCATTAAGAACTAATCGTATTCTACACATATAATTCACGTATTCTTTTCGTAAAGTATTCGTACGATATTTATTTTATATGTCGTAATATTCTTCATACTATACTCGTATATCACACATATAATAACCTTAATCATTATACGCACTTCATTTCCTTCTCGGAAATCACTTTTTCTAACCCTTAGGTTTTAATTCTGCAGGCGAAAACTTCGTTTGCAATAACTGAAATATTATTGGATATTCCATCTCGTCTTAGAATTCTATCATTACACGTTTCTCAGAAATTTAAACTTAATTCACGAACAGAAATGGATGAATAGTGTTTTTACTAAAATTTCTCGAAAAACTTTTATTTTCATCTTGGAAATTCAAAATAATTAATCCTAGCACATAGCTAGAATCCTAACCACATCCGCACATTCTAGGTCATAGAACGGCCTTCAAATACCTTACTCACATAAATAACCAATTAAATTTTTTCAATCCACATAATCAAATAAAAATTTAATTCATTCAAAAATTTGATTTTTCTCGTGCGTTACATTCTCCCTCCTTTATAAGGATTCTGTCCCCAGAATTTCGCTATAATTACATAAACAAATGAGAAAAATTCTCTTTCATTTTACTTTTGAGTTCCCACGTTGCTTCTTCGGCATTGTGGTTCCTCCAAATTACCTTTACTGAAGGAATTATCTTATTCCTTAGAACTTGTTCCTTTATGTCAACAATTTGAATTGGAAGTTCTTCATAAGTCAAGTCTTCTTCTATCTGAATAGATTCATACTCTATTACATGCTTGTAGTCCAGTTTATATGGACATAAAACAGACACGTGAAACACATTTTGTATTCATTCCATCCTTGGAGGTAATGTTACTTCATAAGCTACCTCTCATACCCTTCTTAAAATTTCAAAAGGTCCTATAAACCTTGGACTTAACTTCCCTTTCTTCCCAAAGCGTATCATCCTTTTCCAAGGCGACACTCTCACGATGAGGATCTGCATACTTCTTTTGTCTATCTTGAGCTGCAACCAATCGAGTACGTATTAATATTACCATGTATGCCATTTGTTGTACCATCTTAGGTCCCAACATCATCCCAACATAGTGGACTCCTGCAATTCCTCCCATATAACGCTTCGTAAGGCGGCATGCCTATACTAGCGTGAAAACTATTGTTGTAAGCGAATTCCACCAAAGGTAGATGTTCGTCCCAACTCCCCTTGAAATCCATAACGCAAGATCTTAACATATCTTCTAGCGTTTGAATTGTCCGTTCACTTTGTCCATCCATCTGAGGATGATACACCGTACTCAATCTCAACTGTGTTCCTAGTTGCTATTGCAAGCTCCTCCAAAAGTTCGACGTGAATCGTGGATCACGATCTGACACAATCAAAACTAATACTCCATGTCTCGAAATAATTTCCTTGATATAAAGCTTAACTAATTGCTCTAGGTTATACCTAACTCCTATTGGTAGAAAGTGAGCCGATTTCGTCAACCGATCCACTATTACCCAAATAGCATTGTATCATTTCCTTGTTATTGAAAGTCCCACCACAAAATCCATTGTGATATGCTCTTATTTCCACTCTGGAATTTCTAATGATTGCAACAACCCACTAGGTCTTTGGTGTTCAGCCTTAACTTTTTGACAAGTTAAGCACTTATTAACATATTATGTTGTCTCTCTCTTAATGTTTGGCCACCAAAAGTTCCGTCGAATGTCTTGATACATCTCAGGACTAATCGGATGTATCTAGTACCTCGAACTATAGGCCTTACTCATTATCTCTTCTTTTAACTCGTAATTATTGGGAACCCAAATTCTTCCTTCAAAATGAAGCAATCCCTCCTTGTCGAGGTTGTACTTAGTATTATCTTCATCTTCCATCCTCTTCTTCATTTGTTCGCATTCCTCGTTGCTTAATTGCACTTCCTTAACCCGTTCCACTATGGTTAGTCGAGTCTCCATTGAGAATAATATCTCTACTTCTTCATTAGGTAATTTAACTTCTAACTCTATTCTCGCCATCTCTATAACTAATTCATTTTGAGTCGTTAACATTGACAACTTTTCTCTATCCTTCCTAATTAGTGCATCGGCTACTACATTCTGTAATAATTATTCTTCCTTTTATGGTGTGACCCTTTAGGTTCTCCATATTAAACCGGTTGTGAATAAATCAATTAGAACAATTCTAATCTTATTTAAATAAATAAATTAAACTAATAATTTATTTAAATAAATAATATTTATTCTACAATAGGGATAAGCCTCCCTAGCGATCAACGACTTTCCAGATAATATAGATTTCAACATTAATCATAAAAGAACCTTTGAGTAAATAGTTACCGTACAATTCAATCCTTCCACCATACAATGTCCCAATTAAATATAAGACATGGAATTAATGTCAAGTCTTATTTTATTTAATTATTTGTATTTCGACTCTTAAATGCACAACCCCAAATAATACAAATTAGAAACTCCTTTCTAATTTCATTCTGCCTTGGCCAAGGACTACTGGGTTGTCATTTATCGAATTACATAGGACATATCTCTTCTTTTACTAGAAGCGGTAGATTCTTTATTGATCATACATTATCTCCATGTACAACTTATTATACCCAAGCATACCCTTTAATATACCCTAAGGGTCTTAAGGAATAAGTCAAAGTATAACTCATCATACACAAGATACTATGATTATCTCAAGTCCAAGGATCACTTGTACTACTATCACTACAGGAATTCCTATTGACAGGCAAGTAAAACTCCATTAGGTATTCCTTAGCGAGCCACGTTCAGTGAACTTATTCTCTAATAAGCACCTACATACTTGCTTTAGTGTCTCCACACAAATGATCATGAGATCAATCATCCTCATCCAATGAGCAAGCAACGTATGTACCAATCTATCCGGATTCACTAATCCCCAATTTAGTAATCCAACGATTGGGAACTATTTTAGTTTTAAGCTTTCTAAGAATTTAGATCTCATTAGAATGATCATCATCATTATTCTAAAAGCATTGCTTAAAACTATGGGTTTATCACATATTATAAAACAGCATCATGTAGATAACTAATAGCCTTCAATAAATTAATACTTTTTATTAATAAATGAATAAGATTGTTACAAAGTATATGCTTTATCATCAAACATGATTGGCTTGTATGCATACTACTTTCAATCTCCCACTTGCACTAAAGCCAATCGTCATGGTATCTCATACTCTTCTTCTCTAAGTGACGATCATCTTGCTGTTGGATAAGCTTTAGTTAATGGATATGTAATGTTGTTCTTGAGAGTCCACTATCTCTATAGTGATTTCTCATCTTTCAATGATTCTTATAATCAAATGAAAGTGCCACAACATATGTTTAGATCTAAGATGAGACTTAGGAACTATTCCTAGTTCTGTAATGAACTTTTCATCCAAACAATCAACTTGTAGCTTCATTTATAGCTATATACTTTGTCTTTATCACTAAACCAACAACTCTTTGCTGTTTAGAACCTTTCCAATTTCACTGCATCACCGTTCAAGGTAACATTTTACCTTAAAGTTGATTTTCAGTCGTCTTGGTCTGTCTGAAAAACTTGAGTCTGTTAAGCCCTCTAGTTTTAATTTAGACCCACCATAAATATGATCACATCCTTAGTTCCAATTAAGTACTTTAAGATGTTTTTCACTGTCTCACAGTGAGCTTCTCCAGAATATGACTGATCAACATCAGGTCGCGTATATTTTATTGCATACATGATTGTCACTCATGCGATCTCTCTTTTAGGAGTCTATGGGGACTATTAAGAGAGATATACTCCATGGCTCATCAACATGAGACATCTCTTGGAGTTTGCCATGCTAAACGACTTTAGCATCAAATGAATATACGTTCCTTGGGTTAAGCTGAGCATTCTTTTAAATCTATCTATATAGATTTGCATCCCCAATTTAGATACTCTTCCCAAATCATTCATGGAGGAATGTTTAGACAACTTTATCTTTATTGATTTTAGCATTGGCATGTCATTCCTTATCCGTATTATATCAACATATAATACCAGAAATGTCACGACGCTCCCACTGACCCTTTTGTACACACTAGGTTCATTCTTGTTTTTGATAAAATCAAACTCTTTTGATTATCATATCAAAATGAATGTTCCATTTTTGAGAAGATTGCTTCAATCCATTTCTCTGAGTGTCTACAACTCTTACCTCATCGTATGTAACTGGATCATCATCTTCTATTATACGTACCTCATCATCATCATTCATGATGAATCCATAACTCCTAGGTATCTTCGGTACTATTCCAGATTTACGATTCGGTTGTGGTACAATAGGTCTATCTATAGGTTCCTCTTATTTGACTTGTAGTGTTTTGTGGTTCTTGAACTTTTAAAGATGTATTATCCTCCCACTAGCCCTTTCAATGATAAACACCTTTATCTTAGAAGGCAGCATGTTTCGCAACAAACACCTTTTGCTAAGTAGGATTATAGAACATATGCCCTAAACTTACTTTAGGATGTCTCACAAATCTGTACTTGTCAAATTTTGTCCCAAGCTTATCCTCTGAAACCGTTTCACATAAGTTGGACAACCCCTTATTTTAACATACTTAAGATTAGAAATCCTCCCTGTCCATAACTTTTATGGAGTCTTGGGGCCGAATTTTGAGGTTAACTTTTCCGTAGATAAGCAGCCATTTCTAGGACATTATCTCAGAAGGATACTGGAATGTCGGTAAAATCATTATGGACCGTACCATGTCCAGCAAGGTACGAATTTTCCACTCAGATACATCAATCAATTATTGCGTAACAGGAGGCGTCCATTGTGAGAAAACCATTTGAGATGATCTAGAAACTCATTGCACAAGTATTTATTCTTTGATCTAATCAAAGAATCTTAATACTTTGCCAATTTGTTTAACTTCTGAATTCTTTGAACCTTTCAAATAATTAACACTTGTATTTCAACAAATACACACATTCAACTCTTTGAATGATCATCTCCTTTTCTTATACTAGTTTGTTCAATTTGCAAAATTATTTTCACGTAAGTCAAGTATATAAAATCCATTAAGTAATATTCCAGTTCTATACAAAACATTATTATTATTATAAATAGGACATCAATTGTTCTTAAATATAATACCAAAGATTTCATTGTCCAACAATAAAATGGAAATAATGTTTCCAACAAGTACTGGAATACAATAACAACTTATTGACTTAATAGATTTGCCCGTAGGGATTGCTAAACTATAAGTTCCTATGGCTAATGCAGCAACCTTTACTTCATTTCCCACACATAGGATTGCTTATCTTTGTTTAGCTTTCTACTCCTGCTTGGTCCCTTCATAAATCTATATTTATGATAACCAAAGTCGGTATCCAATACCCAAGTAGAACATTGACTTAAAGAAAAATTTATTTTAAATCATGAACAAATTTGTATTTGTAACCGAAACTTCACTAAGCTTCTTTGGTTAGCCTCTGCAAGATGCTTCTTGCAGTTTCCTTCCAGTGTCCAGGCTTATTACAGTGGAAGCAAACTCCTTTGCTATCCGTATCAGTTTTGTTCTTATTATCCTTTGTTTACGCCTTTCTGTTTACCTTCTATGAATCGTTCTTCTTTTCAGAAGATCCTTTGGCCCCTACCAGTAAGACATGCTTTTTCTTGGTTGGAAAGTGACTCTCAATATTTTTCAACATGTTAAGCAAATCAGCGAGGCTGATCTTTAGCTTGTTCATATAAAAAAATTTCACAACAATTGTGAAAGAAGTCCGGGAGTGAGTGCAAGATCAAATCTTGGCTCAACTCTCCATCCATGACAAAACCAGTTGTCCTAATTGTTCAATCAAATTGACCATTTTAGGACATATGTCTGTACTGTAGTGTCATTGGTCATTCTAGATCGGAAGAGCTCCTTAGATATCTGATATCTATCAGTCCTACTTTCCTCACCATCAACTACTTGACGTGCAGAAATATAATAGGAGCATTCATAGTTTCATGCTGACGCTGAAGCTCGTTACTCATGGATGCGAGCATGATGCATTGAGCCAACTGTGCATCATCTTGCCACTTTCTAAAAGTAGCAATCTCTTCCTCAGAGGCATTGTCTGCAACCTTTACAGGGATAGGCGTATTAAGGACATAAGATAGCTTTTCAGCCATGAGAACTATTCTCAAATTCTTTAACCAATTCTTTTAATTCGGTCCGGTTAATTTAGCATCTAATATGCTACGCATTGATAGTAATTTAGACATTGTAAAATTCTATAAATGAATTTGTAATTAACAACATTTTAACATACATTCTTTTATTAATTACCAAAATAATTTAGGTCTTATTTTAAATTGGTATCTCCCACTATTTTCTTCAAACTATATTACCCTCAATATATAGTTCGGCAATATCTAATTAAAGATATGCTAGTGAGAATAAGGATCCCATTTCAAATGTATATAGCCTTGTGTGTGCACAACAAACTATATATAAATAAATAGGTAGACAACTCTTGTCAATTACATCAACTATGTAACTCCTTGTATTTTGCCTCTTAAATCATAATGGTCAAGTGTGTGCACATCCAAACTAAAATGATTTAAGTTAAGTCAGACCCATCATTTCCATATAAGTGAAGAGAAAACTACAGCCCTTGTGTGTGCACAACAAAGCAGTAATGTTCAATTCCTTATAAACATCATATGTAATAAAAACAACATCTTAAATATTTAATACTCGCCTTGTGTGTGCACAACAAACTCATATTAAATATTCAATACTCTATTGTTTCTATCATGCTAGAAGGCGACGTTCGATATTCCAAATATCTTTGAACGTTACAACTTAATATAAAATATTTGAGGGGTTTGTTATTAATTTGTCTCATCTTGTTTAGCGCACATGCACATATATATATATATATATAAAATACGCGTCATATTAATGAACATGCGAAGCATGTTTGCATAATATATAATATATATAGAATAAGTATGCACATATAGAATACTATATTCTACCTGGATTGATTATGGACTTTATTCTAGTTTGGTTCACTAGAGCCACCATGTGAACCAAAAGGTCAAACCCTAGGGTTGCAAGAATTAATATTTAAATATAACTATTATATTTAAACTCGGGTTCCATTAAAAACGGATCTTCACGCGCTCCTTGTCCCTTGATCTCCAATTCTTCAAAATTAATTCTAACCATTCCTATTACAAAACTATTTAAAATAAATAGAAACCTTGATCAGCAGTCAAGGGGAAATACATAGGAGGGAGATAGAATTTACATTAAGAAAAAATTAGAGAAGACGAGGTACGCAGACCCCATTTAATAAAACCCATACATTCATGCATCCAACTAAAATAAAATCCAATCACATTGCTCAATAGTCCATAATCAATCCCATTTATTATCATACACATCACCATATGTATCAATAAATAACATTCATCTTATGAATAATAAACATTTAATATATATATTGATATCATTTAATGGGCAAATTTTGTTAGTATAAAATCTAATTTTGAATTAAAATAAACTCCTTTATTTTAATCCAAATTCAAATCAAAATAAAACTATTTTATTTTAATTTATCCAATTTTGAATAAAATAAACTATTTTATTTTAATCAAAATCTTTAATCAAAATAAACTCCTTTATTTTAATTAATTATGGAATCCAATTCCATGTAAAAAAACCTCCTTTATAAAAGGAAACACGGATTCTCTTTCCTATTCACAAATAAACTCTTTTATTTTGAATAATATGAAATCTTATTTCATATCTAAATAAACTCCTTTATTTAAGGAAAGATGGATTCACTTTCCTATTCACAAATAAACTCCTTTATTTTAGGAAACATGAAATCCAATTTCAACTCCAATTAGTTATCATGGAATCCAATTCCAACTCTAATTAGTTAGCATGAAATTCTAATTTTAAAATTAAAATAAACTTTTTATTTTAAAATTAAAATAATTTTTATTTTAATTATAAAATTATTAAAATATTATATATATAATATTTATATTAACCGAACCGTGTGGCACGTTAAAAAAAATGTGAATCACATTAATAAAAACATGAATCACGTTAATCAGTATAAAACAAAATCCTGTAATCCTTGCAGATTTGGTGGGATTCACGTGAAAAATTAGTAGGATACTGGATTCCTGTAACTTTTCAAAAACCAAGCTCCTGAATCCCTTTACTTTTTGCATGATTACTAAAGTTAAAAACATATATATATATACATATATATATATATATATATAACGTAATCATATTACAGAAGTAAACCATGCACCAGTACGCGATATACACGAAATCATGTATTTCACAATTTTTTTTTTTTAATTTTATACAATAAAATTATGCCCAATTAAATTGTTCTAAACACATATCAATATACATATTAAATTAAAATAATTAATAATTAGCATAAAAATTTGGCTCTGATACCACTGTTAGGTTTGTAATATTCATGAACGCAATCGAATTGCAAAAATATGCGGAAGCGTTAAAAATCAGAGTTTCAAAATTTTACAAACCATAAACCCGGATCACCCTTTATGCGCAATTATTAATTTAACGAAAAGATGAGAACAAGAACATACCCTTGAAGATCCGAGCTTCCTCAGGTACAAGTTCACCTCCAATCCTTTTCGCGTTCAACTTGAATCCACCGGGTTTGGTTCCTTCCTTTGATCAACGTTAGCCACCCAAGTGTTTGGCCTCTAGAGGTGATCCACCAAGGAAGAAGAAGAAGAATTCAAGAAGATGGGTATTTGGCTCAAACCCTTAGTTTTCTATCTCTATAAAAAAAGGGCGTATTCTCCAACAATTGGAATTACGTATGTTGTAAAAGTCAACAACCCCTACACCCATAATAAGACTCCTCTTATTTATAAATGTAGACAACCCTCCTTAACAATTAAGGAATTGGGTTTTATTTAATTAATTAAATTCTTTTAATTAATTAAGCTCCCTAATCTTATTAGGGATAATTAATTAAACTCTTTTAATTAATTTGCCTCCTAATCCTATTAGGATATTTGAGAGTACTTTTATTAATTAATTCCAAACTCCTTTAGGAATTAAATAATAATAATAATAATAGTAATAATAATAATAAGACTCCTCTTATTAATTTATATTTAATATTTCTAAAATATTAAATAATAAATATTAAGCTATTTAATTTATTCTATCACCATAGATTAAATTAAATATACTTAACTTATTATTACGATTATGCCATTAACTTCTTAAATAATTATTCTTCCTTTTATGGTGTGACCCTTTAGGTTCTCCATATTAAACCGGTTGTGAATAAATCAATTAGAACAATTCTAATCTTATTTAAATAAATAAATTAAACTAATAATTTATTTAAATAAATAATATTTATCTACAATAGGGATAAGCCTCCCTAGCGATCAACGACTTTCCAGATAATATAGATTTCAACATTAATCATAAAAGAACCTTTGAGTAAATAGTTACCGTACAATTCAATCCTTCCACCATACAATGTCCCAATTAAATATAAGACATGGAATTACTGTCAAGTCTTATTTTATTTAATTATTTGTATTTCGACTCTTAAATGCACAACCCCAAATAATACAAATTAGAAACTCCTTTCTAATTTCATTCTGCCTTGGCCAAGGACTACTGGGTTGTCATTTATCGAATTACATAGGACATATCTCTTCTTTTACTAGAAGCGGTAGATTCTTTATTGATCATACATTATCTCCATGTACAACTTATTATACCCAAGCATACCCTTTAATATACCCTAAGGGTCTTAAGGAATAAGTCAAAGTATAACTCATCATACACAAGATACTATGATTATCTCAAGTCCAAGGATCACTTGTACTACTATCACTACAGGAATTCCTATTGACAGGCAAGTAAAACTCCATTAGGTATTCCTTAGCGAGCCACGTTCAGTGAACTTATTCTCTAATAAGCACCTACATACTTGCTTTAGTGTCTCCACACAAATGATCATGAGATCAATCATCCTCATCCAATGAGCAAGCAACGTATGTACCAATCTATCCGGATTCACTAATCCCCAATTTAGTAATCCAACGATTGGGAACTATTTTAGTTTTAAGCTTTCTAAGAATTTAGATCTCATTAGAATGATCATCATCATTATTCTAAAAGCATTGCTTAAAACTATGGGTTTATCACATATTATAAAACAGCATCATGTAGATAACTAACAGCCTTCAATAAATTAATACTTTTTATTAATAAATGAATAAGATTGTTACAAAGTATATGCTTTATCATCAAACATGATTGGCTTGTATGCATACTACTTTCACATTCGCTTTCCCCGGATGATATAAGATATCACAATCGTAATCTTTTATCAACTCTAACCACTTTCTCTGCCTCATATTCAACTCCTTCTGTGTGAAGATATATTTCAGACTTTTATGGCCCGTGTATATCTCACACTTATCCCCATATAAATAATGTCTCCATATTTTTAAAGCAAAAACTACTGCTGCCAATTCTAAGTCATAAGTAGGATAAGCCTTCACATAATCTTTTAACTGACGTGACGTATACGCAATGACCTTGCCATGCTACATGAGCACACAACCAAGTCATCTATGCGAAGCATCGCTATAAATTACAAAATTCCCTGTATCATCTGGTAAGGATAATACAAGTGCCTCACTTAACCTTCTTTTTAGATCCTGAAAACTATTCTCACACTTCTCAGTGAATAGTGTCATATTCATGAATAGTACTGTATACGTGAATAGTGTCTTATACGTGAATAGTAACCCCGACACAAAAAGGTAGAAATTCCACAATAAAATCCATACCAATATTTCGGTATAATGATATTGAGAGAATAACATCATTAGAAAGAAAATAACATCCCTTACCTCAAAATATCAGTACTTCTGATCAGAATATCGGTATAAGGCTGAAGGAAACTTGTGCTGATGAATAGCAACTCACAAAGTATCTAAATACTCACAAAATACGCTCGATAATATAGAGAGAGAAAGAGAGAGAACTTGTTTCTGGTGTGATTTTTAATTCTAACTAAGCACTCTATTTATAGGAAAATGCTTAGAACGCCATAGCAGACTAACCTGCTACCTGATGGCTTTAACTACTACTATTCAAGCCCACCACTGACTTTGGTTGCTCCCAACTTTGTATTGCTTCAATATTCACAGAGTCGACAGATACTCCATGTTTTGACACCACGTGTCCAAGGAATGCTACTTCCTCAAGCCAGAACTCGCATTTCTTCAGCTTGGCATATAGCTTGTTATCGCGAAGCCTTTGTAGTACCATCTTCAAATGGTGCTCATGATCTTCACGGCTTTTGGAATAGATGAGGATGTCATCAATAAAGACAACAACTAACTGATCCAAATATTCTTTGAACACACGGTTCATCATATCCATGAAAGCAGTAGGAGCATTAGTCAATCCAAAAGACATGACTTAGAATTCATAATGCCCGTACCGAGTTCTGAAGGCAGTCATTGGAATATCCTCGGTTTTAATCTTCAATTAATGATATCCAGAACGAAGATTGATCTTTAAAAAGAATTGTGCTCCTTGCAACTGGTCGAACAAGTCATCAATGCGAGGAAGCACATACCTATTCTTAATGGTGACATAGTTCAATTCTTGATAGTCAATACAAAGTCGCATACTCCCGTCTTTCTTCTTTACAAATAACACAGGAACACCCCAAGGTGATGTACTAGGACGAATGAAACCGATGTCCAACAACTACTATAGTTGGACCTTTAACTCCTGAAGTTCAATAGGAGCCAGGTTAAAGATAAAAAAAGAATTCAACTTCACGTTCTGGGGGTAGATCGGGAAGTTTTTCAGGAAATACGTCAAGAAATTCACTAACAACAGAAATATTATTCAAATCTAACATGTTTTTGTTCAAGTCCGTGACATGGGCTAAGAAAGCTTGACATCTGTTTTTCAATAAATGAATAGCTTTATGGCTTGATATGACAGTGATTGACTTTAATGGTTTGGTTGTTTGAATTCACATAATAGGTTGGTTAGGAATATGAAAATTAACAACCTTACGAAAATAATTAATTTTAGCATGATGCGTGGTTAACCAATCAATCCCTAAAATCACATCAAATGCAAGAATTTTCAATGAAATAAGATCGGCAGGTAATGTTTATGGTTCATACTTGAATCAAGCAAGATTTATAAACAGTAGATGTAATGAAAATTTCTCCTAATGGAGTCTCAATAGATAAGTCAAGGTAGAATTTCTCCGGAGTCAAGTTTAAACATTGAGCACAAGCAGGAAAGATAAAAGAATGGGTAGAACCGATATCTAATAAGGTATAAACTTTGCAAGAGTTTATGATTAGCTTACCCGTGATCACCTCGTTCAGGTTTCTCGCGTTTTGGCCAGTCACGACAAACGCCCTCCCTTGAACCACCGACTGACAACATCTGTTCGGTATACCAAATAAATACCAAATAAACTTAGTCAGGTCATAATAGCGAAGGAATTCCCCGTCTCTCCCCTCCTAGTTCTTGTCACACATCTCAGCCAGGGATCATATCCCTAAGCTATGATATCAATTGTGACGCCCCCAAAATAGGTATACATCACCCATTCTGCGTCACCAAATACACGGTACATAAACAAGTACAACATTAGTAAAACATTTGTCATACAAAATACGACAACACGTATACTGTGAGTTTGAATACAAATATTGTTTAATAGACAGTATACAAACTCAAAAGGAGTCCTCATTACAATTATTGATACACTATTTTACAAAATAGTGAGGACTACTAAAACAACTATCTTGAATCATCACTCCATACTCCGGCTAGTTCCTGTTAAATTCTCTCATCCCGAGAAGAACAATGGAATAAAAAGGAAAAAGGTGAGCTCAACTAGCCCAGTAAAGAATATTCTGAATAAGATAATATACAACAAATTATTATTAGTCTTCAACAGGGAAAAATCTGATAAAATATAATAGACAACAAGTTTTAGATCAACAACTGCAGTGGAAACAACAATCCATTAGAAGAGTCAAGTAGAGAAAGAATTATACTATCTTCTAAGATTTAAAAGTCCATCATCAATATTTTATCCCTGTAACATCAATCAATACACATCTTGAATCAAATATTTATCTTTGCACTACATGCCAAAGATTTTCATTTGTATCACCAGTTGGTCATGTTCATCTCAACACCTGTTCATCTTTGCATTACGGGCCAAAGATATTCATTAGGTAATCATTCATCTTTGCACTACAGGCCAGAGATATTCAGTAATATCATTATTTAATACTGAGGATGATGAAAAATATCTTAAATAAAACGAATCCAATGAGATAAAAGATCAAAGATTAGGGATTCGTACTTTAGTTTATCCAAGTTCAAAAATACTCCATAATAACTAATTGTGAAGCAGAATTCAAAAATAAAGATCAAAACATGGATACAATCAAAGATAGTAACCATAATAGACATCTTGGACAAAAATGAAAAAAATTCATTTTTCGGTGAATAGTGTCGTATTCATGAATAGTGCCGTATACGTGAATAGTAACTCCGACACAAAAAGGTAGAAATCTCACAATAAAATCCATACCAATATTTTGTTATAATGATATTGAAAGAATAACATTATTAGAAAGAAAATAACATCTCTTACCTCAAAATATCAGTACTTTTGATCGGAATATCGGTATAAGGCTGAAAAAAACTTGCGCTGATGAATAGCAACTCGCAAAGTATCTAAATACTCACAAAATACGCTCGATAATATAGAGAGGGATAGAGAGAAAACTTATTTTTGGTGTGATTTTTAATTCTAACTAAGCACACTATTTATAGGAAAATGCTTAGAACGCAATAGCAGACTAACATTCTACCTGATGGCTTTACCTGTTACAATTCAAGCCCACCACTTTTGAAAATAAATTCCAACACATTTCATTACTCACCAACCAAAAGTGGGTCCCACCATATTTTTAATAAAAACATTTTATTTTCCAAAACTTCAACAATTCATAATAAATAGCCCTTTTATCAGAAAAATTAGAATCTCATGTGTTTTCCATAGGAAATTTAATTCTCTACAACTTTGTAAGTTTAATTTTTTTTTCAAATTCCAAACGAAAAATGACAGAAATCCACATTCAAACGATTTTCAAAATATCCATTCCGACAAAATACTGATAAAACACCTCAGTATTAATTCCTTCATTTATAACTACATAAAATAAATATATTCATCATTTATATCCGCATAAAATAAATATTTCTATATCATATAAATCAATAACTAATTATTCACAAATAATATTACAGAATCACAATTATGACAACCAGGTCGTTCCCAGGAAGAGGGCTTTCCGATAAGGATTTCTCCTGATTGGCGTGCAATTAGGTGACCAAACACCTTTCTTATACAGAACTTCCTTAGACATTGCCAATAATGATATCTAATAATATTATTCAAATAATATGAATTATTGATCTGATAATGGAGATAATGTGCATTGACAATTATTGAAATAACAATAATATAAAATATCAACGCAGCAATTATTGAACCAATAAAATAAAATATTGAACAGTAATTACTGTAACAATTTTTTGAGTAGTGACGTTTTACATAAGAATCAATAATTTCAAAAATACTGTTCAATACCGTGTGCTATTGTGCAACCACGCGTATTACTGTATTTTAACCACCGGGTATTCTAACAGTGTTAACGGTAACCATTACGGCGTTATTTATAAAAACACAAACTTGTCGTTTTCTTCATCCAACAGTTATCCGTTATGGGGCCCCCAAATGGTTGCTCCGTCGTACGAATATTCCCCGACAGAAAGAATATTCCACGACCAAACGAATATTCCTCGACAAAATGAATACTTTATAACCACTTGCTTATTTTGCAAAATTTGCACATTTCACCCATAACCAAAGTATTATATCAAATTAACACTTTATTATTCAAAATAATAAATAGATGAAATTTGATTTTATTCATTAAAAAGTTGGGGTCTTATATTGAGGACTAAAGATAATTTGTTATGTATTATCTTAGTCATAATAGTCTTTACTGGGCTAGTTGAGCTCACCCTTTTCCTTTTAGTTCCATTGTTTTTCTCAGGAGACGAGAATGTAGGTGGGACTAGTCGGGGAGTGGAGTAATAGTCCAAGATGGTTGTTATAGTAGTCTTCACTATTTTGTAAAAGAGTGTAACAATAATCGTAATGACGACTTTATTTAAGTTTGGATATTGTCTACAAGACAATATTTGTATTAAAATGCACAGCGTATATGTTGTCGTATTTTGCACGACATCTGTATTAATGAAGTTTATATTTGAATTATGTACCATGTATTTGGCGACTCAGAATGGGTCGTGTGGACCTATTTTGGGGGCGTGATAAAAGTGTCGTTCTTCAGTGTGCTAGGACGAGGTGGGTGAAACAACGTTGTTTGGACCAGAATTGGTACGTGTGACTACGGAGAAGATTCAAATGATCCGGCAACGTATACAAACCTCACAAGATCGACAAACGAGTTATGATGATCTTCATCGAAGGGACGTAGAATTCAATGTTGGAGATCATGAATTTTTACGTGTTGCTCCATGGAAAGGAGTTACGAGATTTAGAAAGAGAGGAAAGCTCAACCCTCGATTCATTGGTCCATTTGAAATCCTCGACCGAGTAGGAACTGTGGCCTATAGACTCGCCTTACCTCCAAGTATGTCTCGTATTCATAACGCTTTTCACATATCTATGTTACGTAAATGTGGAAGACTCGAACCACATAATTGATGTGACGCCCCCAAATTCAGGTACTTGAAACCCAAACTCGGTGCTTCACGATATCATTTCTTTGAGCGGAATAATAATAATAATATAAATATCAAACTTAATTTACATATATCAGAGTTGTCTAATCCCAGGTACGTGACCTTTACTACATTTCATTACATGACAGATAATAAATATCATTATCTTAATATAAACCAACTATTAAATAAGATACCATATAACTTATTCTGCTAGCTTTCTTTTTCCTTTGTTCTTATCTGAAACTTCCGATTGATAACGCTTAGCTAAAAACATTTACATTTAAAGCAAGAATGAGCATTTGGGTGCCCAGCAAGTAATAACAGATAATAAACGTTAGCTGAAAGAAGTAAACATTTTCTGTGAATGGCACTTCTACAACGAATCAACAGTTTTGAAGTAAACTGAAGACTAAACAATGAAACCATCCTATCTCAAATTTTGAAACTACGTATTGACTATAATAGGTGAGCAGTCGAAAGACTATGAACTTTGTTTTCGATTTTCGATATTCAATTGAATAACAAGAATTTATTCTACACAATAACAAAGTGGAATATTTTCTAGAGTTTATGCTCAGTGATCCCTAAGGATCTTGAACTTCTCTTCTCGAGTAACTATCAAATATTTGTTTTGATATACCCAGTGTAAGACCCCAACTTATTATAAATAAAAAATTGATTTTTCTCTATTTATTACTGTGAATAATAAGGTGATAATTTGATACAATACTTTGGTTATGGGTGAAATGTGCAAATTTTGCAAAATAAGCAAGTGGTTATAAAATATTCATTGTGTCGGGGAATATTCGTTTGGTCGTGGAATATTCTTTCTGTCGTGGAATATTCATACGACGGCGCAACCATTTGTGGGCCCCATAACGAATAACTGTCGGATGAAGAAAATCACAAAGTTTGAGTTTTTACAAATAACAACGTAATTGTTACTGTTAACACTGTTGGAATACCTGGTGGTTAAAATACAGTAATACGTGTGGTTGCACAGTAGCACACGATATTGCACAGTATTGATGAATTATTGATCCTTACGAAAGAAGGCACTACTCAATAATTATTACAGTAGTTATTGTTCAATATTTTATTTTATTAATTCAATAATTGTTGCGTTGATATTTTATATTATTGTTGTTTCAATAATTATCATTGCACAGTATTTCCCATTATCAGATCAATAATTCATATTATTTGAATAATATTATTAGATAACATTATTGGCAATGTCTAGAAAATTCTGTCAAGGAGAGGTTTGGTCACCTAATTGCGCGCCAGTAAGGAGAAATTCTAATTGGAAAGCCCCCTCTTTCCTGGGAACGGCCTGGTTATCATAATTGTGATTCTGTAATATTATTTGTGAATAATTAATTATTGATTCATATGATAAGGAAATATTTATTTTATGTGGATATAAATGTTGGATATATTTATTGTGGTTAAAAATGAAGGAGTTAATGTTGAGGTGTTTTATCAGTATTTTTGTCGGAATAGAGGTATTAAAAATTAAACCAGTATTTTTGAGATATATTGTGTGAGTTATAATTTTTAATCCGACTGTTGGATCGTTGTGATTTTTGGATATGTTATACATATATAGGTTGAGTATATCACCACAAATTTTGAACCGTTAAAAATGAACGTATGATTTGTTATGAATTTTAAGAGGTGACTGATTCGAAAATTAGGTTATAAATGATTTTGGTAGAAAATTCTAGAATTGGTGGGCCCCACTTTTGGTTGGTGAAAATGTGCTGAGATTTTTATTCAAATGTGGTGGGTGGGAATAGTAGCAGGTAAAGCCATCAGGTTGCAGGTTAATTTTGCTTCGACGTGCTAACATTTTCCTCTAAATAGAGGGCTAAGTTAAAATTGAAAATCACACCAGACACAAGTTTTCTCTCTTTCTCTGTCTAGATTATTGAGTGTATTTTGTGAGTATTTAGATATCTTGAGTGTTGCTATACGGCGCAAGTTCGTTCAGCGTTATATCCGATATTCAGATCTGAAGTACTGATATTTTGAGGTAAGGGGTGTTATATTTTTCTTAAAATGATATCTTCTTCAATATCATTATACCAAAATGTTGGTATAAACTTTTTATCAAATTTAGAACTTTTTGTGTCGGGGTTACTATTCATGTATACGGTACTATTCACGTATAAGGCACTATTCACGAATACAGCACTATTCACCGAAAAATAAAATTTTCTTCTTTTTGTCCAAATTGTCTATTATGGTTACTATCTTTGATTGTATCCATGTTTTGATCATTATTTTAAATTCTGCTTCAAAATTAGTTATTTCGGAATATTATTGAACTTGGATAAACTGTAATACGAATCCTTAGTATTTGATCTTTTATCTCACTGGATTCATTTTCTTTAAAATATTTTTCATCATCCTCAGTCCTAAATGATGAAACAAATGAATATCTTTGGCCTGTAGTGCAAAGATGAATGATTACCTAATGAATATCTTTAGCCCGTAGTGCAAAGATGAACAGGTGTTGAGATGAACATGACCAACTGGTGATACAAATGAATATCTTAGGCTTGTAATGCAAAGATGAATATTTAATTCAAGATGTATATTGATTGATGTTACATGGATAAAATATTGATGATGAACTTTTAAATCTTAGAAGATAGTAGAATTCTTTCTCTACTTGACTCTTCTAATAGATTGCTGTTCCGCTGCAGTTGTTGATCTTAAACTTGTTGTCTATTACATTTTATCAGATTTTTTTCTGTTGAAGTCTAACGATAATTTGTTGTATATTATCTTAGTCATAATATTCTTTACTGGGCTAGTTGAGCTCACTCTTTTCCTTTTTGTTCAATTTTTTTTAAGGAGGTGAGAACATAGCAGGAACTACTCGGGGTACGGAGTGATGGTTCTAGAAAGATGTTTTAGCAGTCCTCACTATTTCTAAAAAATAGTGTTTGAATAATTGAAATGAGGACTCCTTTTGAGTTTGTATACTTTCTAGTATACAATATTTGTATTCAAACTTACAGTATAGGCGTTGTCGTATTCTGCATGACAATTATATTACCGAAGTTGTATTTGTTTTTGTACCTTGTATTTAGCGACTCAGAATGGGTGATGTATACCTATTTTGGGGGCGTCACACCCAGGTATATCAGATAACTATAAAGATTAAGTCATACCCCTCTGCAAGTATAATAAGTGATCAGCTTCGTTATACCCTATGTTATGCATAATACTTAAACGCGCGCAAAGGCCGAATATATGACCAAAAGTTTCTCTTTTATATAAAAAGGTTGTTCTTCTCAGTCTTATAACTAGAATTTGAAAATCTAATCGCTTTTTTGATCTAGCCGAAATAATTGGCATCGACCTGTCAATAATAATTGAGTTCTATTCTCGAACCTATCAAGTTCTAACAAATATTCGTCTAGCCAGAATAATTAGCTAAGACATATCTCAACGCTATTTTTAAATCTATGTCTAGCTGAGTCAAATAGCTTAGACGGCTTTTAATCAATATATACATACCAGAATTTAATAAGTATGTATCAACAATTAAAAAAATTATCCAAGTGAGGACATTTGTATAACCAATTTTTAGAAATTAATAAACAGAATAAATATATGGATTATATAATAATTTTGTAATAATAAACAATAATCTGATAGAATTCAAGAACTGACATGTCTACAAAAGTATAGATACATGAACAATAACAATAAAGATTAACTGACACAATAACAATATAGTTCTGAAACTTGCTTACACATGTCCATTGCATAAAGTAAATACAAAGGTTAGATACTTGTCTGGTCTGTTACTTACAATACACGACTTAGTTCTATCTTTAATACAACAACCTATCATTAATAAGATCATTCTTTCGATTAAAATAACATATCATAACACATAGTACTGCTATTTGCAGTTTACACATAACCTAATCACATTATCACATATTTATATCATTTATTGAATCATAAACAATCACCTATCAAGTTAAACGATCTAGGTCCAGATCAGTTTCGAAGTTAATTTGGTGTACCGACGTCTTTATCGGGTAATTATCGAGTTTAAAACTCTATCCTGCAGTTTAATATTTGTTTAGATAATTTAAATATCAATTATATTATTTTATTTAGACTTATAATAATTTTTAAACAATTATTACACTTTATCATGATTTTTCAAACACTGGAATCATTATTAAATGATTTAAATATCAAATAATTCAATTATCATATTAATATTTAAATAATATTAAAATATTAATGAAACCATTGCCAAAATATTAAAGTTATTTATAATAACTCAAAATATTTTTAAAACATTTTTATTACCCTTAAATGATTTTTAAAATATTTAAAATCATTTTAAATAATTATCATTAATATTTAAATATTAATATACTATTCATCAAAATATTAAAAGTCATTTATTATAACTTAAAATATTTTTAAACCATTTATATCCTTTTTAAATGATTTTTAAATTAATAAAACCATTTTAAAACTATTTATTTAATATATTTTTTAAATAAATATAATATAATTAATATTAAATTATTAATGAAATTTAACTTCAAATATTAAAATTTATATTTTATAACTTAAAATATTTTTAAACACTTTATTTTTATTTAAAATGATTTTTATAATATTAAAATCATTTTTAACTAATTTATTTAGTATAATTATTAAATAAATCTAATATCATTAATATTAAATAATTAATAAAATTTATCTTAAAATATTAAAAGTTATGTTTTATAACTTAAAATATTATTAAATACCTTATTATCATTTAAATGATTTTTAATATAATAAAATCATTTTTATTTAATTTATTTAATACATTTATTAAATAAACTAAATACCAATAATATTCAAATAAATACTAATATTTATGAAAAATATGTCAAATTATTAAAAGATAATTTTTATAACTTAAAATAATTTTTAAAATTAATTTTGTATTTTTTAGAAATTTATTTCTATTTTTAATGAATTTTTAGAAATTTAGAAAACTAAAATAATTAATTCTGTCGCTAAAGGCTTTAGCAACGACTTTTGTCGTGGTTGGTGTTCTTGAGGCTCATGAACATTGACAGTCAGTGTTCAAGAGGCTCCCTTTGGCCGTCTTTAATTCACAGCCTAAGCGTACTCTGGGAAATTTTATACATTGGTCATGTAGTGGTTATGTAATACTATATGAATCAACTATCATCCAAGTCAAACAATCATGTATCATGAAGATCTAGCCCCTCAAACTCGTTGTCAGAGCTTTCTGGGTTTTCTGGGTTACCCAGAAATCCAGTCAGCTTTGAGGGTCCAATTTGAGGCTAAATTTGCTTTAGGTTCTGGTCATTAACAAGTTGTTATTATGGTTCAAGCTTATAGTTAACATGACAAGGTAAATACCATTCATCAGATCAGTCAAAATACATTAGAATCATAAACTAGCATCAGGTCAAACCTTGTCAGAAAGTTTGATCTTGAACTTTCTGGGTTTTCCAGAAAACAGAAATCGTGACTGAGAAGCCTACTTTGACCATCCATAAAATTAATCATGTTAGTGATTTAAGGGATATAGAGGAACGAATCTGTAGTTCGACTAACATACTACAATTTGGTTACAACAACACAAACAAATAACATAACACCTGACAGATCTAGACCTATCAAAACCTTGTCAGACCTTTCTAGGCAGTTTCTGGGTTACCCAGAATTGTCCAGTCATGGCCGGTCAACGACCTTTGACCACTAATAACTTGCAATATGTACATGATCCGACCCTGATTACAGTTCTAGATCATAGACCACATGACATACTACAAGTAAAAACTTTCAAAACATAAAAACCATAAACAGAGAGAGATCTACAAGACCTAACATTTAATTGTCAGACAACACATAAAAAATTTCCAGATTTTTGAAAACTTCAATTTTGAGTATCTAGATGTTATGGATCCACTATGTACCAATCCAGATCAACTATATATACTACAAAAAATATATTACAACACCAAATCATAACTTCTAACAAAGCTTTAATGATCAGATTTGAAATTAGGGTTTGTACCTCACTTAGACAAAATCTTGATTCTAGGCTTCTTGATCTGTTATGGAAGTGGTAGGGACTTAAGAATGGACTGATATGCTAATGTTTTTCGTCGGTCTGAAGAGAGAGAGAGAGAGAGAGAGTGAGGGAGAGAGAGAGAGAGAGTTGCTTGAGTATATGATGAACAAATGGCTAAATAATGGACTTTTCTCTCTCTAATTCTATATATAATATGTATGCAATGAAGTGAGCTGATGATTTGTGGCTGATATGTTGAGAATGTGGTCAATTAATAAGTCAAGAGTGGTTGAACCACTAAAGTTTTAGCTAGATCTACAAGCAACTATTAAAGAATGTGCAAAAGGGCATTTTGGCCCATATCCTTAGTGTTTGACCCTTAGGGTTTAACCCTAAGGTTCTACAATTTGCTTTTCTAGAAATTTTCAATTTGTTCTAAAATAAAATTTTAGTTTTCTAAATTATAAATTAGGGTTTTATAAATTAGTTTAGGTTTTCTAATTACTTAGAACTTGCAAACTAGGTTTAAGATCCACTAATTAGCATTAAGCTTTCCAATTTAGTGATTAGGGTTCCTAATTTAGAAATTAGGATTTCTAATAATTAGGGTTTCTAAATATTAATTAGGGTTTCTCTAATTAACATTAAATTCTATAATACACAGCATAAATCATATAACACGATCACTACACAGTCTTGAATCTCCCATTTGAGTTTCAAAATAGGGTTAAACAAATTAATACTAGTGTTTGGTCATGAAACAACATAATTGACCATCCATTATCAGTCCACACATACAATACATATTTATAGCACTGAAATATAATTAATATTATATTAATATTCTCGTTCCTTATTCAAAATCCAGAATTTGGGTTTTGAATCCATAACCGATATAACTATTATATATACCATTATTCATTAAGTTAAAATAATTAACTTAATTAATATGAAATAAATTCATATAATAAAATAGTTATTATAATAATTCTAATAATTATTTCATATATTATTTAAATAATATATAATTATATTTTCATGGAAAATAAATACTAAATATAATTTTACTACCAAATTAATTTATTGTAAAATTATAATTTATAATGATCAATAATTCTTAAAAAATTATTTGTAATTATTTATGTAATAAATAAATTTTATTTATCACACACACACACACACACACACACACACACATATATATATATATATATGCACTTTATCTTGCACATATTCCCACCTTTAAAAAAAATTATACGCAAATTTTTTTATTTAATTATATCATAAATATATATTGGGTTATTACAATTGAATTAGAATTAGATGAGATAGCGGAAGATTTAACGTATGAAGAGGTTCCTGTTAAAATCTTGGATAAGAAGGAACATATTCTACGCTCAAAGTTTATACCTCAAGTCAATGTTTTATAGAGAAACCTCAATATTGAGGAAATGACCTGAGAGTTAGAATCTGAAATGAAAGCAAGGTATCCTTACCTCTTCGACATACCAGGTACGTACATCAATTTCGAGGACAAAATTTAATAAGAAGGGGAGGTTGTAAGAACCCAACTTTTTATGAATAAAGATCTAATTTTCACTAAATATTATTTTGAATAATAATGTGTGATTTGATATAATATTATAGTTATGGGTGATATGTGCAAATTTTGCAGGTAAGCAAGTTGTCATAAAATATTCGTTTGGTTGGGGAATATTATTTTTTTCTAGAGGAATATTCGTACGACGACAATCATTAATGGACCCCACAACGGAATTACTGTCGGATATAGAAAGCGACAGAAATAACCTTTTTATAAAAATAACGGTAAAACTTTTACTGTTACATATTGAAATACCCTGTGATAAAAGTACAGTAATACACATGGTTGCACAGTAGCACACGTTATTATACAATATCTCTGATTATTGATGCTTACTTAAGAAGTCACTCAGTTTTATTCAATTATTGTCACAGTAGTTGTTGCATAGTATCTCATATTATTGATTTAATTACTGTCACAATATCATCTGCATAATATTTTATATTATTAAATCAATAATTGAGACAACACAGTTATTCGTATTATTATTTGCATTATTGACAATGTCTAAAAAATTCTGTTAAGGAAAGGGGTTAGGTTATTTAATTGCGCGATGAGAAATTCTTATAGGAAAGACCCCTCTTTCCTGGGAATAATCGTGTTGTCAATATTGTGAGTTATAATATTAATGATGAATAATTGTTGAAAGATTAAAAATATGTTTATTGTGGTTAATATTTATTAAATTTTTGATCTAAATAGAGGGGTTTTCATGAAGTATTTGTTGTAAGTTTGATTTATTACATGGACCCCCACTTACTCATTTTTTAAAATTGTAGGTAGAAAGTAATCTTAGTTTTATTTTATTATTATTATAATAGTAATAAAATAGAAAACTTTTTATATAAAACATAATTCTTTTTATATTATATATAAAGTTATTCATTTTATTAAATTATAATATAGAATATATTATATTTTATATAAAATTTTGTTTTATTAGAATATTTTATTGCACAGTGAGGAATAGTAAAAATCAGATTTTTGCCAATTCTGCGCACGTGAAAAATTTTCTATTCACCCGTGATTATTTTCTTAAATAGTACCATGTCATTCTCCTATAAATAGGATGCTTAGTTAAGAAATAAAAATCACACCAGAATTAGAGAATTGTTCTTCTATAATATTGTGCGTATTTGTTTTGAGCATATTTTTTGAGTGCAGCAAATAGTGCAAGTTTTTTTCAAGAATATCTCTGTTATACTAGTCGGAATTACTCTCCTACTAAGGTAAGGGATATTATTTTTGTTCAATATTTGAAAGAAATATTATTTTCTTTCATACTCTATAGTATGTGTGACACCCCCAAAATAGGTATACATCACCCATTCTGATTTGTCAATTCATGGTTCAGAAACAACTACAACTTTATTATTACAACATGTAAACTTTGAGTTTAAATACAGATATTGCCATCTAGACAATATCTACATACAAATAAATCCCCATCATAATTATTGATACATTATTTTACAAAAATGGTGAGGACTACTAAACAACTTTCTCTAGAACCTTCATTCCATACCACGACTTGTACTCGCTATATTCTCACCTCCTGAGAAGAAAAATGGAACAAAAAGGAAAAGGGTGAGCTCAACTAGCTCAGTAAATAATATTATGACTAAGATAATATACAACAAATTATCGTTAGTCTTCAACATGGAAAAGTATAATAGAATACAATAGACAGCAAATTTTAAATCAATATTCGCAGCGGAAAATATTAATCCATAGAAGAGTTACGTAGAGGATGAAATCTACTAATATCTATGAATTTAACAGTCCATCATCATTATTTTATCCATGTAACATCAATCAATATATGTCTGGAATCAAATATTCATCTTTGCACTACAGGCCAAAGATATTCATCAGTTGGTCATGTTCATCTAAACACCTGTTCATCTTTGCACTACGGCCAAAGATATTCATCAAAAATCATTCATCTTTGCACTACAGGCCAAAGATATTCAATAATATCATCATTTAAGACTGAGGATGATGAAAAATAATTTTAAAGAAACGAATCCAGTGAAACAAAATGACAAGGATTAAGGATTAAGGATTCGTACTTTGTTTTATCCATGTCCAAAAATACCTCAAAAATAATCATAGTAGTGTAAAATTCAAGAATGATCAAAACATGGATACAATCAAAGCTAGTATCCACAATAGATATTTTAGACGAAAAGGAAAATTTTCATTTTTCGATGAATAGTGCCGTATTCGTGAATAGTATCGTATACGTGAATAGTGCCGTATACATGAATAGTAACTCCGACACAAAAAGTTCCAAATTTGATTAAAAGTTCAGATCAATACTTCGACACAATGATATTAGAAGAAATAATATCATTTTTTTAAAAAAATAATATCCCTTACCTCGGAAGATCAGTACTTCTAATTGAAACACCGGATATAGGTTATGACTTGAACTTACTCCGTATAGCAATACTCAAAGTATACTCAAAATACTCACAAGAATACGCTCGATATTATAGAGAGAGAAAACTTCAGTTTCTGGTGTGATTTTCAATTCCAACCTAAGCACCTATTTATAGGAAATTGCTTAGAACACCAAAACAGAAAATTTAATAAAATATTAATATTAATAATCACAATTCCTACGCACACCTCTAGATATTGAAATCAGCAACTAACATGTGCAAGTGGAGAAACCCAAATAAAAAAAACGTTTTCCTTTTAAAAAATATTTAAAACTTTCAAAAATCAATTATTTCGGAGCTTCGGAATTTCAATAATTCATAAAAAATAGTCCTTTTGTCAGAAAATTTGAATCTCACGTGTTTTTATAGGAAATTCAATTCTCTACAACTTTGCAGAAGAAAGATATTCCAAATTCCAAACAGAAATTAACCGAAATCCACAAACGGGTGATTTTTAGAGGCTATAATCAAATTTCAGTCAATAAATGGGGTCCACCGACATGTTTAACATGTTTTGAACATTTATTGCAACAAAAATACTCTTCCTCCTCGTATACTCATATATCCCACATTCGTTGTAAAAATATCACCATTATTATATTATTAAAATATAATAATATATATATTTAAATGAATTATTTTATCAGAAAAAGATAAAATTTCAATTTTCAACAATTGTCACATTAAAAAAAATGTCTCCATCTATATTCACATAAAATCAATATTTTCCTCATCATATGAATCAATAATTAATTATTCACAAATAATATTACAGAATCACAATATTGACAACCAGGCAGTTTCTAGGAAAGAGGGGGCTTTCCAATAAGAATTTCTCCTTACTGGCGCACAATTAGATGACCAAACCTCTCCTTAGACAGAACTTTCTAGATATTGCCAATAATGTTATCTAATAATATTATTCAGATAATATGAATTATTGCTTCGATAATGAAAAATACTGTGTAATAACAATTATTGAAATAATAGCAGTATAAAATATCAACGCAACAGTTATAAAATAAAATACTGAACAGTAATTATTATAACAATTATTGAGTAGTTCCTTCTTACGTAAGAGTCAATAATTGGTGCAATACCGTGTGCTACTGTGCAACAACACGTATTACCGTGTTTTAACCACCGGGTATTCTAACAGTGTAAACGGTAACAACTACGCCGTTATTTTTAAACAACTTATATTTGTCGTTTTCTTCCTCCAATCTCTTTCCGTTATGGGGCCCACACATGGCTGCGCCGTCGTACGAATATTCCCCGACAGTACGAATATTCCACGACCAAACGAATATTCCCCGACAACAATGAATATTTTATAACCACTTGCTTATTTTGAAATATTTGCGTATTTTACCCATAACTATCCACATTAATCACATCAACCCTTACTATTTCAAAATAATAATTAGAGGAAATTAAATTTCATTTATTAATTATTTGGGGTCTTACAACCTCCCCTCCTTATGAAATTTCGTCCTCGAAATTGACATACGTATCTGGTGTTTCAAAAAGATGAGGATACCTCGCTTTCATTTCCGTTTCCAACTCCCAGATCATTTCCTCTATAGCATGGTTTCTCCACAAAACCTTAACTTGTGGTATTACCTTCGTGCGTAGGACATGCTCCTTCCTATCCAAGATCTTGACAGGTACCTCCTCATACATTAAGTCTTCGGCTATCTCGTCCGGTTCTAACTCAATGACGTGGTTCGGGTCTTTCACATATTTACGAAGCACAGATATATGAAAAACATTATGAACACGAGACATACTTGGAGGTAACGCGAGTCTATAGGCTACATTTCCTACTCGGTCAAGAATTTGAAATGGGCCAATAAATCGTGGACTGAGTTTTCCTCTCTTCCCAAATCTTGTAACTCCCTTCCATGGAGCAACTCGCAATAATACATGATCCCCTATACTAAATTCCACGTCCTTTCGATGAAGATCCGCATAACTCTTTTGTCGATCTTGTGCCGTTCGTATACGTTGTCGAATCATTTGGACCTTTTCGGTAGTCATACGTACTAACTCGGGTCCCAACAATGTTGCTTCACCCACCTCATCCCAACATATTGGAGAGCGACACTTTCGTCCATATAATGCTTCAAACGGAGCCACACCTATACTTGCCTGATAACTGTTGTTGTAGGAGAATTCCACCAATGGTAAATACTTATCCCAATTGCCCTTGAAGTCTAGGATACAGAGTCTTAATAGATCTTCAAGAGTTTGAATAGTCCTCTCTGATTGTCCGTCCGTTTGAGGATGGTATGCCGAACTGAATCGTAAATCCGTACCCATAGGTTTTTGCAAGCTAACCCAAAATCTTGAAGTGAATCTTGGGTCACGATCCGAAACTATGGATACTGGCATGCCATGCAACCTCACAATCTCATTTACATACATTTGAGCAAGACGTTCAAAGGAATAAGTCTCTCGTATCGGCAAGAAATGAGCAGACTTGGTTAATCTATCAACAATAACCCAAATAGCATTGATGCCTTGAGAAACCGTAGGAAGACCCGTAACGAAATCCATAGTAATATGTTCCCACTTCCATTTCGAAATCTCAAGTGGTTGCAATGGACCCTTTGGCACTTGATGCTCCGCCTTTACACATTGACAAGTTAAACAAGTTGAGATAAACTTTGCAATCTCTCTCTTCATATTGTTCCACCAAAATGTATGTCGAAGATCACGATACATTTTAGTACTTTCAGGATGGATTGCAAATGGTGTATTGTGTGCCTCCATCATGATCTTGTACTTCAAATCAGGGTCGTTAGGAACACAAAGTCTAGAGTGGACTCGAAGTATTCCCTCTTCATCGATTCTCGCTTCTGGAATAGCACCTTCTTGTACTTTCTTCTTCATATGCATCAACTCCGGATCGGTGGCTTGAGCAACCTTAACTTTTTCTATTAAAGTTGGCTCTATGCGTATACTTGACATCATCGTACTCGTTCCTGTATATGATCTTCTACTCAACGCGTCAGCTACCATGTTTGCTTTTCCAGGATGGTATTGAATAGTGTGGTCGTAGTCTTTTAATAACTCGAGCCAACGTCGCTGCCGCATGTTGAGTTCTTTTTGAGTGAAAAAATATTTGAGGCTTTTATGGTCTGAATATATCTCCACTTTCTCCCCATATAGATAGTGTCTCCAGATCTTTAGCGCGAAAACGACTGCTGCCAACTCTAGATCGTGAGTAGGATAATTCCTCTCATATTCTTTAAGTTGTCGCGAGGCATAGGCTATGACTTTCCCACGCTGCATGAGAACACAGCCTAACCCTTTGCCCGAAGCATCGCTGTAGATACCAAATCCATCCGTACCAGATGGTATCGTTAGAACAGGTGCCGAAATAAGTCTCCTCTTAATCTCTTGGAAACTCTTCTCGTATTCTTCGCTCCAAATGAATTTTGTATCCTTCCGAGTTAGCTGAGTTAATGGAGTAGCGATTCGAGAAAACCCTTCCATAAATCTCCGATAATAACCAGCTAAGCCCAAAAAGCTACGTACTTCAGTCACCGACTTCGGTTGCTCCCAACTTTGTATTGCTTCAATCTTCGCCGGATCAACATATACTCCATGTTTCGACACCACGTGCCCAAGGAATGCTACTTCCTCAAGCCAGAACTCGCATATTTCAATTTGGCATATAGTTTATTTTCACGAAGCCTTTGGAGTACCAGCTTCAAATGGTTCTCATGATCTTCACGGCTTTTAGAATATGAGGATGTCGTCAATAAAGACAACAACGAATTGATCCTAATATTCCTTGAATACTCGATTCATCATATCCATGAAAGCCGCAGGAGCATTAGTCAATCCGAAAGACATGATTAAGAATTCATAATGCCCATACCGAGTTCTGAAGGCAGTCTTTGGAATATCCTCAGTTCTAATTTTCAGCTGATGATATCCAGAACGAAGATCGATTTTTGAAAAGAATTATGCTCCTTGCAACTGGTCAAACAAGTCATCAATACGAGGTAGAGGATACCTATTCTTGATGGTGACATGGTTCAATTCCCGATAGTCAACACAAAGTCGCATACTCCCGTCTTTCTTCTTTATGAATAAAACAGGAGCACCCCAAGGAGATGTACTAGGACGAATGAAACCGATGTCCAATAATTCCTGTAGTTGGACCTTTAACTCCTGAAGTTCAATAGGAGCCATTCGATATGGGATTTTAGAAATGGGCTTTGTACCGGGTTCAAGATCAATAAAGAATTCAACTTCACGTTCTGGGGGTAGACTGGGAAGTTCTTCAGGAAATACGTCAGGAAAGTCAATAACAACAGGAATATTATTCAATTTTGACGTGTCTTTATTTAAATCCATAACATGGGCTAAGAAAGCTTGACATCCATTTTTCAATAAATGAATAGCTTTATGATTAGATATGACAGTGATTGATTTTAATGGTTTAGTTGCCTGAATTCGAACAACAGGTTGATTAGGAATATGAAAACTAACAACCTTACGAAAAAAATCAATTTTGGCATGATGAGTAGTTAACCAATCAATCCCTAAAATAACATCAAAAGCAAGTATCTTTAAAGAGATAAGGTCAACAGGTAAGGTGATGGTGCCAACTTGAATCAAACAAGATTTATAAACAGTGGATGTGATGAAAGTTTCTCCTAACAGAGTCTCCACAGATAGGTCAAAGTCTAATTTCTCCGGAGTCAAGTTTAAACGTTGAGCACAAGCAGGAGAGATAAATGAATGGGTAGCACCGGTATCAAGTAAGGTATAAACTTCGCAAGAATTTATAAATAGCTTACCCGTGATCACCTCGTTTGGGTTCCTCGAATTTTGACCAGTCACAACAAACGCTCTTCCAGGAACTGTTGACTTTGACTTTTCTGGGACAGCCTTCTGAATCACTGTCCCCGCTGGAATTAGTTTCGCTACCGTACAATCTCGAGCGATATGTCCTTCCTTCCCACAATTATAACATACCTTGAACTGTTGTGGGCAGTTTGGACTGTTATGTCCCTCTTTCCCGCATTTATAGCATATGACCGGTGGTCTTTCTCCTCCCTTGGAACCATTTACTGTTGGCACTGTCATCTTCACATGGTCATTGTTGAATCTCCTCTTCTTGAAATCTCCTCCCGACTCGCTTCTTCTATTTTTATAGCCATAATTACCACCAGAGTGGTTACCATTTTTGTCCTTCTTTTTCTTTCTCCACTGGTTGTCGTTGTTTTGTTGACTGCTATCTCTGGTATGATCCTGATTGTGGTACCTCGGTTGATCGTACTCGTTATCTCTCTCCAATAATTGAGCCCTATTAACAACATCTGAATAGAGAGAAAATTTATGAGAAATGAGATATTGTCGTAAGCCGGGTTTCAAACCTCTCAGAAACATCCGCGTCATACGTTCCTCATTCTCCACCAAATGAGGTGCAAACCTGGATAACTCTGCAAACTTTGCCTCGTACCGAGACACCATCATATTATTTTGTTCTAATCTGATGAACTCTACTTCCTTCATATGACGAACACTTTCAGGAAAGTATTTGTCATTAAATAGTTTCTGAAACGTCTCCCAAGACATGCTGAGTGCGGCTGGATGGGTACGCTTCACAGACTCCCACCAGTAGTCTGCCTCGCCACGGAACATAAAGGTGGAGAACGGAACCTTCTGTTCCTCCGTGCATCCCAAGACATCGAATATCTTGATAATTTGCTTGACCCATGTTTCCGCAATGATCGGATCAGCTTTCCCTTAAATTCTGGTGGTCCCAACTCTTTGAACTGCTTGGCTGTAACAACTCGTGAATTGCTATCATTTCCTCCTGTATTTTGAACATGAGTCTCCCTCGTCTGATTTTGCATGAACTGAAAAAAACTTCTAAACATTGCGTCGTTCATCATCTGATCAGTGGTGTTGTTCATAGGAGGAACATTGCCAGCCTGTTGCACGTTCTCCTCATTGGTAAGTACAGGCATCTCCACGGTCTCATTTACTCCACTGTTAACATTCTCGGTTGCCATTCTTAAATACTGCCATAAAACAAGGGTTAATTAAGCAAATCAATATATCACATATTATCCCTATATATTGACCAACTAACAAATAAGCTTAGGTAGGACACACCAGCGAAGGATTTACTCATCTCTCCCCTCCTAGTTCTATTCCCCGATCTCCGCCAGAGATCATATCCCTAAGCTCTGATACCAACTGTGACACCCTCAAAATAGGTATACATCACCCATTCTGAGTTGTCAATACATGGTTCAGAAACAACTACAACTTTATTATTACAACATGTAAACTATGAGTTTAAATACAAATATTGCCATCTAGACAATATCTACATACAAATAAATCCCCATCATAATTATTGATACATTATTTTACAAAAATGGTGAGGACTACTAAACAACTTTCTCTAGAACCTTCATTCCATACCCCGACTTGTACTCGCTATATTCTCACCTCCTGAGAAGAAAAATGAAATAAAAAGGAAAAGGATGAGCTCAACTAGCCCAGTAAAGAATATTATGACTAAGATAATATACAACAAATTATTGTTAGTCTTCAACAGGAAAAAGTATAATAGAATACGATATACAACAAATTTTAAATCAATATTCGCAGCGGAAAATATTAAACCATAGAAGAGTTAAGTAGAGGATGAAATCTACTAATATCTATGAATTTAACAGTCCATCATCATTATTTTATCCATGTAACATCAATCAATATATGTCTAGAATCAAATATTCATCTTTGCACTACAGGCCAAAGATATTCATCAGTTGGTCATGTTCATCTTAACACTTGTTCATCTTTGCACTACGGCCAAAGATATTCATCAAAAATCATTCATCTTTGCACTACAGGCCAAAGATATTCAATAATATCATCATTTAAGACTGAGGATGATGAAAAATACTTTTAAAGAAACGAATCCAGTGAAACAAAATGACAAGGATTAAGGATTAAGGATTCGTACTTTGATTTATCCATGTCCAAAAATACCTCAAAAATAATCATAGTGGTGTAAAATTCAAGAATGATCAAAACATGGATACAATCAAAGCTAGTATCCACAATAGATATTTTAGACGAAAAGGAAAATTTTCATTTTTCGATGAATAGTGCCGTATTCGTGAATAGTATCGTATACGTGAATAGTGACGTATACATGAATAGTAACTCCGACACAAAAAGTTCCAAATTTGATTAAAAGTTCAGATCAATACTTCGACATAATGATATTAGAAGAAATAATATCATTTTTTTAAAAATAATATCCCTTACCTCGGAAGATCAGTACTTCTAGTTGAAACACCGGATATATGCTATGACTTGAACTTACTCCGTATAGCAATACTCAAAGTATACTCAAAATACTCACAAGAATACGCTCGATATTATAGAGAGAGAAAACTTCAGTTTCTGGTGTGATTTTCAATTCTAACCTAAGCACCTATTTATAGGAAATTGCTTAGAACACCAAAACAGAAAATTTAATAAAATATTAATATTAATAATCACAATTCCTACGCACACCTCTAGATATTGAAATCAGCAACTAACATGTGCAAGTGGAGAAACCCAAATAAAAAAAACGTTTTCCTTTTAAAAAATATTTAAAACTTCCAAAAATCAATTATTTCGGAGCTTCGGAATTTCAATAATTCATAAAAATAGCCCTTTTGTCAGAAAATTCGAATCTCGCGAGTTTTTATAGGAAATTCAATTCTCTACAACTTTGCAGAAGAAAGCTTTTCCAAATTCCAAACAGAAATTAACCGAAATCCAGAAACGTGTGATTTTTAGAGGCTATAATCAAATTTCAGTCAATAAATGGGGTCCACCGACATGTTTAACATATTTTAAACATTTATTGCAACAAAAATACTCTTCCTCCTCGTATACTCATATATCCCACATTCGTTGTAAAAATATCACCATTATTATATTATTAAAATATAATAATATATATATTTAAATGAATTATTTTATCAGAAAAAGATAAAATTTCAATTTTCAACAATTGTCACATTAAAAAAAAAAAATTCTCCCACAAAAAATCAATATTTTCCTAATCATATGAATCAATAATTAATTATTCACAAATAATATTACAGAATTACAATATTCACAACAGGCAGTTCCCAAGAAAGAGGGGGCTTTCCAATAAAAATTTTTCCTTACTGGCGCGCAATTAGATGACCAAACCTCTCCTTAGACAGAACTTTCTAGACATTGCCAATAATGTTATCTAATAATATTATTCTGATAATATGAATTATTGCTTCGATAATGAAAAATACTGTGTAATGACAATTATTGAAATAACAGCAGTATAAAATATCAACGCAACAGTTATAAAATAAAATACTGAACAGTAATTACTATAACAATTATTGAGTAGTGCCTTCTTACGTAAGAGTCAATAATTGGTGCAATACCGTGTGCTACTGTGAAACAACACGTATTACCGTGTTTTAACCACCGGGTATTCCAACAGTGTAAACGGTAACAACTACGCCGTTATTTTTAAACAACTTATATTTGTCGTTTTCTTTCTACAATCGCTTTCCGTTATGGGGCCCACACATGGCTGTGCCGTCGTACGAATATTCCCCGATAGTACGAATATTCCAGGACCAAACGAATATTTCCCGACAACAATGAATATTTTATAACCACTTGCTTATTTTGAAATATTTGCGTATTTTACCCATAACTATCCACATTAATCACATCAACCCTTACTATTTCAAAATAATAATTAGAGGAAATTAAATTTCATTTATTAATTATTTGGGGTCTTACGGTAATATTATTTCGTTTTATATTCCTAAATCTACATTTATTTTTATAAGTATTACTTCTATACTCCCTGAAATTAGTAGAATGTCCTTGAATTTTGCGCTTCATCTAGTATCGTTTCACTGAAATATTTTTCTAAACTTTCTTATTAAATTTTAATATTTTCATGTCGGGGTACTATTCACTCAGTAACTATTCACAATAAAATTGATTTCTTTTCTGTCCAAATTATTTTTGATACATGGATATCATTCTTGAATTTTACTCCACAATTAGTTATTATGTTGAAAATTTGGACATTCTTAAACTTTGATAAATTGAATTATAAATCTTTAATATTTATCTCACTTAATTGATTTCTTATATCATTGTCATCATCCTCATGCTTATATTGTGATAAAAATTATCTTTGGATCGTAGTGCATAGATGGACTGTTGATTGGTATGATTATAACCAGGAATTGAGTATTTGTAAAGACCTTAGATCCTGGTTTTAATCATATCAATCTTAAACTGATAGAATATAATAGACAACAATTCATTAGAAGAGTCAAGTAGAGCATAAAATCTACTATCTTCTATGATTTAAAAAGTTTTTTTATCAACTTTATCGCTGAGACTCAGCTTAATAAATAAAATCGAATCAACCCTGCACCACGGCCAAGGATATTCATGTAATCATCAATGGTCCTGACTATACCGAATAATCCCTGGTCATAATCATACCAACAACTGTCCACCAATGAATTACAGGCCAATGAGGACTTTTACCACATCATTCGTCACATTACGGTCATGATTATACTGAATAATCTCTAGTCATAATCATACCAAGTCCATCTATGCACGTAAGGCAAAGATGACTTTCAACATAATATAAGCATAAGGATGATGACAATTCAATAAAACAAGTTCAAGAATAAATTTTAAAGATTTATATGTTAATTTATCCTGAACTCAATAACGTCCAAATTGTCAACATGATACTGCTTTGTGGAGTAAAATTCAAGAATGCTCAGAAGAATATTTCCATGAAAAGATACTGGATGAAGCGCAAATATCAAGGATATTCCACTAATATCATGGAGTATAGAAGCCAAAACTTTAACCAACTGAGTATAATAGAATATATGAAACCGCAAATGGATTTTTGCCGCCATGCGATAATCCACGTAGACATATTATTCCAACAGAATAATAAAGAATGGAATAACAGAAGAATTCACCAGGCATGCGTAATCCACACAGACAGGTTATTCTAACAGAACAATAAAGAATGGAATAACAACAGAATTTACAAGGCATCCAATAGACCGCAAAGACAAGTTATTCCAATAGAATAATAAAGAATGAAACCAGGTCATGCGTAATTCGTACAGACATGATATTCCAACAGAATAATAAAGAATGGTATAACAATAGAATTCACTAGGCATGCGATAGACCACACAGACAAGTTATTCCAACAGAATACTAAAGAATGGAATAACAATAGAATTCATCAGGCATTCGATAGACCGCACAGACAGGTTATTCTAACAGAATAATAAAGAATGGAATAACAGAAGAACCTCCCCATGTATGCGATACTTCGCATAAACAGGTTATTCCAACATAATAATAATGAATGGAATAACAATAGCTCTCTTCATGAATACGAAAGAAATAATACCCCTTACCTTAGAAGAAACTGGATATTGGAAAAGTGAAATAGCAGAATACTTTTCTTCTTTCTCTCTATAGTTTCTCTCTCTAGAGTTTCAGTGAATTCGTAAGAAATAATGAAGGAATGAGCTTCTATTTATAGGAGAATGGACTGAATAGTAACTAATTCATGAACGGTCCAGATTGATTTACTTTTAAACGAACGGTCCATATTGATTTACTATTAAAACTTAAAGCAACGGTCCATACTAATTTACTATTAAAACTTTAAACCAGCGATCCATATTGATTTACTATTTTAACTTTCCACCAGCAGTAAATATTGATTTACTATTATATCTTCAACCAACGATCTATATTGATTTACTATTATAACTTCAACCAACGGTCTGAAAAATTATCAAATCTCCTCATGGAATAATATTGTACCCAAAAATGATTTGGACCAAAAAGAAATATATTTTTTGGGTGAATAGTACCCCATGAATAGTACTCCGGGAATAGTACCTTGTGAATAGTACCCCGACACGAAAAGTGTCCCAAATACCCGAGTGAACAATGTTAGAGTGAATAGTAACTGGGTGAATAGTTATTCGTGAATAGTAGTCCAACACGAAAAGTGCCCCGAATACCCGATTGGTCAATATAACCTCTAGACATCAATTATTATCGAAATAAATATCAATTTCTACTAACACTAATAATTCCCATAGAATGGAACTATCAATTTCATCTTTAATCAACACGAACTTATTCATCATTAATATTATAATTCACAATATTTAACAATCAGGTCGTTCCCTGAAAAGTGGGAGCTTCCCGATATGGATTTCTCCTTATTGGCGCACAATTAGGTGACCAAACCACTCTTTCACAGAACTTTTAGACATTGTCAATATTGCAAATAATAATATGAATAACTTTTTCGTCTCAATTATTGATTTAATAATAATAAATATTATGCAGATGATACTGTGACAATAATTGAATCAATAATATGAGAGATATGATGCAGCAATTACTGTAGCAATAATTGAGTATAACAGAGTGATTTCTTACGCAAGCATCCATAATCAATACTGTGTGCTACTATGCAACCACGCGTATTACTGTACTTTTACTACCGGGTAGTTCAACAGTTTTAATGGTAACACTTTCGCCGTTATTTTTATAAAAAAGATAATTCTGTCATTTTCTAACTACGACAATACTTCCGTTGTGGGGTCAACCAATGATTGTGCCGTCGTATGGATATTCCCCGATAAAAAGAATATTCCCCGACCAAACGAATATTTTATAACAACTTGCATACTTTGTAAAATTTATAAATATTACCCACAACTATAACATTATATCAAATCCACACCAAAATATTTAAAAAAATATTTTGAGAAATTTAAATCTTTATTCATAAAATTTGGGGTCTCACTATCTCCTCTCCTTATTAAATTTCGCCCTCGAAATTTATGTACGTACCTGGAATGCCGAAGAGATGAGGATACCTTGACTTCATTTCAGATTCTAACTCTTGGGGTATAACCTTTGAGTGTTGAATACGATCCTTTTTATCCAAGATTTTAACACGTAGCTCCTCATACGTTAAATCTTCTGCTATCTCGTCTACTTCTAATTTAATAATGTGGTTCGGGTCATCCACATATTTACGTAACATCGATACGTGAAAAAAAATTATGAATACGCGACATACTTGGCGGTAAAACGAGTCTATAGGCCACAGTTCCTACTAGATCAAGGATTTCAAATGGGCCAATAAAATCGAGGGTTGAGATTTCCTCTCTTCATCGATTCTTACTTCTAGAATAACGTCCTCTTGAACCTTCTTCTTCACATTCATCAGCTCTTCATATGTAGCTTGACTAGCTTTAACTTTATCGATTAAAGTCGATTTTAATCGTATATTAGTTATCTTCTCGTGGGTCTCTAGAGTCTTTAACTCTATCTCCATCATTTGTAAGTTATACGAAATGGGTCTTTGTGTTAACAACATTACACTCACATACGATCTTCTACTCAACGCGTCATCTACCATGTTCATTTTTCCTATGATGATATTAAATGGTACGATCGTAATCTTCAACAGCTCGAGCTAACGTCTTTGGCACATTACACGTTTGTTTTGGGTAAAGAAAATATTTGAGGGTTTTAGAAATGGGTTTTGTACTGGGGTCAATACAAAATTCGATTTCACGCTCTAGGGGTAGGCTAAGAAGTCTTCAAGAATACGTCAGGAAATTTATAAACAATAGAAATATCATTCAAAATAGTGACTCTCATCCAAGACTTGGATAGCACGTCACATTGATATCTATCAACTTGCCACCGTTATTCACAACGTCACCTACGGAAAGTTCGGCTTTGGTGCATTCCACACAAGGAAGTCACCAGCAAAAGGCTCAGGTGTGACAACCCCAAAATAGGTATATTTCTCCAAACCTATTCTGAGTCGCCAAATACATGGTACAGAAAACAACTACAACTTTATTACAATAATTGTTGTACAAAATACAACAACACATATGCTGTGAGTTTGGATATAAATATATACCAACTGTGACTAGTGTCCCAACCGCAATGTGACAAATGTCCCATCAGTGGACAACACCTCACAGTGATACCTACATAAAGGTATAGTCCAAAAACTATTTTAGAAATTAAAATCTTTGGGAAGTACTCAAGGAAACCTTCGTACATGGGAGTCCATGCATCTAGGTTATGATAGATATCATATGGCCACAGAATTATCCTTGGTTGATCCAATAGACCCCAAAGAAAATCGAGAAGATTAATATCATATTCTTTCCAATGATGAGTCTTCTCTTGACATATCATTATCTCCACTGTCTCTAATTGAGAATTATACTTCAAACAAAAACCAAGATCATATAGGTAGTGCGCATAGATATACTCAGTAAGTGGATTTGCACAACCCTATCTTATGATGACACGAGGTTGTATGTCTTTAGACATCTTGTATGATAGTGGCAAAATACCCTTCCAATGTTGGGTTCGCTTCACCCTATTTGATTCACCAAATGTAACTACTAAATGATGACCACCGTTCTATTCCCCTGTTACCCCCACTTAACCCAGCTACACTCTTATTACCTGAAAGGAATTGTGAAGCAAAAAGGTGAGGACAATTAGCTCAGTAAAGAATATCATGACTAAAAATAATTAAATTATTAATAACCTTCATCAATAATAAATCGGAGATTTAGAACATATAGTAGATGATAAAAATTTCAATCATAGTTGCAGCGGAACGAGCAATCAATTAGAAGAGTCAAATAGACCATAAAGTCTATTATCTTCTCCATGTTAAAAATCCACCAACAATGTTTTATCCATATAACATCAATCAACAGTTCCTTTCCACAATTATATGAATAACTCATAATCATAATAGTAATTCTAAATTTCTCTTCGCATCCAGGACGAAGATAATTTTCATCACATGTCTTTACCTGAAACATGAAAGATCATGGTTATACCAACTCACAGTTCCTGTTTATAATCATACTTACAATTTCATCTTTGCACTACGGGCCAAAGATATTCATCAACAGACCATCTTTGCACTACAGGCCAAAGATATTCAACAACAGTTCATCTTTGCACTACGGGCCAAATATATTCAACAACAGTTCATCTTTGCACTACGGGCCAAATATATTCATCAACAGTTCATATTTGCACTACAGCCCAAATATATTCATCAACAGTTCATATTTGTACTACAAGCCAAATATATTCATCAACAGTTCATATTTGCAATACAAGCCAGATATATTAATATCTCAAAGAAATATATAATAATTTTAGAATTTATATAAACAATAATTATAACCATGTTGATCATTTCACCTTTGCACTTAAGCTAAAGATATTCAATTATAAATTCAATGGTCATGATCATACTAGTCAACAATTCAACTTTGTACTACTGGCCAAAGGGAACCCATAGTCATGATCATACCAAAAATCTACCCATCTTTACTCTCAAGTCAAAGAGAAATATCATCATTAGGGATATAAAAATGTTATATATAATAGTAAAATCAATATAATCAAAACATCTAGATTTATTCTCAAGAGTAATATTCATAAATCAACTATAATTTGGTTAGAAAAAGAAACCAATTTTGTCATGAATAGTAACTCGTGAATAGTAACCCATGAATAGTAACTTCATGAATAGTAACTCATTAATAGTAACTCGTAAATAGTAACTCATGAATAGTAAACCCGACACAAAAAGGTAGAAATTTCATAATAAAATCCATACCAATATTTCGGTATAATGATATTGAAAGAATAATATTTCTTAAGCTTATAAACAATTTATTTTAATTGTTTACACTTTACTAAATAATGCATTTAATCATCCTAAAATGCCAAACTCATAAGATTTTATCACCAATAACCAAAACCCTCATCAAAAATCTGCATATACCTCAGGTAGGATTCTCAAGCCATAAAATCCTATTTTCTAATTTTCTTACTTCACATAACATATATAATTCATTTACTCATAACTAGTCTATTTTCATGAAAAATACCAAATCAGTACACACAAATTTTCTTTTCTAAGATTTAGTAGAATATAGTCCCATATAATTTTCTCAGAATTTTTAAAAATTATTTACTATTTTTCATATGGCCAAAACAGTCGAATATTTAGATATTTATCAAAAATTATACTTTTATCTAAAAATTCCAAAATTTACAGAGCATACTTCTATCATATACATGTGCTCTCAATAAAAATTTTACCAATTTTGGAGTTAACCATAAGGAGTTATAAGGGTTAACTTTTAAAATAGTCTTTTCTCATAAAATTCATAACTCATAATCTATACATCCAAAAATTGCCATTTTTGGACACGGTCTAGAAAACTCATCAAATTATCATTTCAATTTTTTTTCAGAATTTTTGAAGGTCAGAAAAATTACGAAACTGAAAAATATAACAACCCTTAAAATCCCTTACTATCCATTACCTCAAAAGAGCAGTACTTTTGACTGAATATCGGATATGACGCTGAAGGAAACTTGCACTGATGAATAGCAACTCACCAAGTATCTAAATACTCACAAAATAAACTTGATAATCTAGAGAGAAAAAGAGAGAAAACTTATGAATTATGGTGTGATTTTTAATTCTAACTTAGCCCTCTATTTATAGGAAATGTTAGCACACCAAAGCAGACTTGACATGCTATCTGATGGCTTTTGTAAGACCCCAAATTTTATGAAATAAAAGTATTCAATTTTTCTTATAATTACAATTCAGTAAAGTTAAGGGTGATATATGAATTTTTTTTCAAAATAAGCAAGTGGTTATAAAATACTCATTGTTGTCGGAGAATATTCGTTTGGTCGTGGAATATTCTTTCTGTCGGGGAATATTCGTACGACGGCGCAGCCTTTTGTGGGCCCCGTAACAGAATAACTGTCGGATGAAGAAAACTACAAATTAAAGTTTTTATAAATAACGGTGTAATCGTTACTGTTAACACTTTTGGAATACCCGGTGGGTAAAGTAAAGTAATACGCGTTGTTGCACAGTAGCACACGGTATTGCACAGTATTTTTGAATTATTCTTACGTAAGAAGGCACAACTCAATAATTGTTACAGTAATTACTAATCAGTATTTTATTTTATTGATTCAATAATTGCTGCATTGATATTTTATATTATTGTTGTTTCAATAATTGTCATTACATAGTATTTTCATTATTGAAGCAATAATTCATATTATCTGAATAATATTATTAGATAACATTATTGACAATGTCTAGAAAGTTCTGTCTAAGGAGAGGTTTGGTCACCTAATTGCGCGCCAGTAAGGAGAAATTCTTATTGGAAAGCCCCCTCGTTCCTAGGAACTGCCTGGTTGTCAATATTGTGATTCTGTAATATCATTTGTGAATAATTAATTATTGATTCATATGATGAGGAAAAAATTGATTTTATGTGGATATAGATGGAGAAAATTTTTAATGTGACAATTGTTGAAAATTGAAATTTTATCTTTTTCTGATAAAATAATTCATTTAAATATATTATTTTAATAATATATTAACGGTGATGTTTTATAATGAATTTGGAATATGTGAGTATATGAGGAGGAAGAGTATTTTTGTGGCATTAAATGTTTAACACATATTTTATGTGTTGGTGGACACAATTATTGACCGAAATTTGATTATAGCTTGTAAAATTGACCGTTTATGGATTTCGGTCAATTTCTGTTTGGAATTTGGAAAAACTTTCTTCTGTAAAGTTGTAGAGAATTGAATTTCCTATAAAAACACGCGAGATTCGAATTTTCTGGCAAAAGGGCTATTTATTGTGAATTATTGAAGTTCCGAAGCTCCGAAATAATTGATTTTTGGAAGTTTAAATTATTTTAAATTAGAAAAACGTTTTTTCTTATTTTTTTTCTAGAAGGTGGCATGTGGTTATTGAGCTGAAATCAGATTTCAAGTGTGCGTGGAAGATTTATTATATATATTATTATTATATTAAATTTTCTGCTTTGGTGTTCTAAGCATTTTCCTATAAATAGGGTGCTTAGGTTAGAATTGAAAATCACACCAGAAACTGAAGTTTTCTCTCTCTATATTATCGAGCGTATTCTTGTGAGTATTTTGAGTATACTTTGAGTATTGCTATACGGTGCAAGTTCGTTCAGTGTTATTCCAGTCAGAGGTACTGTCTTTCGAGGTAAGGGATAGTAAGGGAGGTTATTTTCTTCTAAAATGATATTATTTCTTCAATATCATTATGCCGAAATATTGGTTGAAACTTTTTATCAAATTTGGAACTTTTCATGTCGGAGTTACTATTCATGAGTTACTATTCACGAGTTACAATTCACGATTACTATTCACGAAGCGTGAAGATGTTTTTTTGTGAAATTTCTATCTTTTGGTGTCGGAGTCACTATTCACGAATACGGCACTATTCATCGAAAAATGAAAATTTTCCCTTTTAGTCTAAAATATCTATTGTGGATACTAGCTTTGATTGTATCCATGTTTTGATCATTCTTGAATTTTACACCACTATGATTATTGTTGAGGTATTTTTGGACATGGATAAAATAAAGTACGAATCCTTAATCCTTAATCCTTGTCATTGTGTTTCACTGGATTCATTTCTTTAAAAATACTTTTTCATCATCCTCAGTTCTAAATGATGATATAATTGAATATCTTTGGCCTGTAGTGCAAAGATGAATGATTTCTGATGAATATCTTTGGTCCGTAGTGCAAAGATGAACAGGTGTTTAGATGAACATGACCAACTGATGAATATCTTTGGCCTGTAGTGCAAAGATGACTTGTTAATGAATATCTTTGGCATGTAGTGCAAAGATGACTTATTGATGTATATCTTTGGCCGTAGTGTAAAGATGAATTTATTAGTATGATTATGAACATGAACTGTGATTTGGTATAACCATGATCTTTGATGTTTCAGGTAATAAAAATTATCTTTGTCCTGGATGAGAAAAGGAATTTAGAACAACAATTACGATTATGAGTTATACATGTGATTGTGGACAGGAATTGTTGATTGATGTTGTAGAGATAAAACATTGTTGGTGGACTTTTAACATGGAGAAGATAATAGACTTTATAGTCTATTTGACTCTTCTAATGGATTGCTCGTTCCGCTGCAACTATGGTTGAATTTTTTTATCATATACCATATGTTCTAAATCTCTGATTTATTACTGTTAAAGGCTATTGATAATTTATTTATCTTTAGTCATGACATTCTTTACTGAGCTAGTTGTGCTCACCCTTTTGCTTCACAATTCCTTTCAGGTAATACGAGTGTAGCTGGGTCGAGCGGGGGATAACAGGGGAATAGAACGGTGGTCATCATTTAGTAGTTATATTTGGCGAATCAACTAGGGTGAAGCGAACCCAACGTTGGAAGCGTGTTTTGCCACTGTCATACAAGATGTCTAATGACATACCACCTCGTGTCATCATAAGACATGGATGTACTCATCCACTTGCTAAGTATATCTACCAGTACTATCTATATGATCTTGGAGTCTATTTGAAATATAACTCTCAATTAGAGACAGTGGAGATAATGATATGTCAGGAGAAGACTTGCCATTGGGAAGAATATGATAGTAATCTTCTTGTTTTTCTTTGGGGTCTATTGGGTCAACCAAGGATAATTCTGTGGCCATATGATATCTATAATAACCTAGACGCATGGCCTCCCATGTACGAAGGTTTCCTTGAGCACTTCCCAAAGATTCTAATTTCTAAAACTGTTTTCAACTATACATTTATGTAAGGTGTCATTATGAGGTGCTGTCCATGGTTGGGACATGAGTCACAGTTGATATATATTTGTATACAAACTCACAGCATATGTGTTGTTGTATTTTGCACGATAATTGTTGTAATAAAGTTGTAGTTGTTTTCTGTACCATGTATTTGGCGACTCAGAATGGGTTGGATGGAATGGACCTATTTTTGGGTCGTTACAGCTTTACCTGCTACTATTCCACCCACCAAAAATCAGCCATCTCCCCCAACAACCAAAAGTGGGGCCCACTCATTTCTAGAATTTTCCACCAAAATCATTTATAAACATAATTTTCAAATCAGTCACCTCTTAAAATTCATAACAAATCATTCGTTAATTTTTAAAGGTTCAAAATTTGTGAACATATACTCAACCTATATATGTATAACATATCCAAAATTCACAACGATCCAACGGTCAAATTAAAAATTATAACTCACACAATAAAGCTGTAAGAAGACTGATTTGATCTTTTAATACCTCCAATTTGACAAAATACGGATAAAATACCTCAACATTAATTCCTTCATTTATAACCACATAAATAAATCCATCATTTATATCCGCATCAAATAAATATTTTCTTATCATATAAATAAATAATTAATTATTCACAAATAATATTACAGAATCACAACAATGACAACCAGACAGTTCCCAAAAAAGAGGGGGCTTTCCAATAAGGATTTCTCATTACTGGCGTGCAATTAGGTGATCAAACATCTCCTTGACAGAACTTTCTAGACATTGCCAATAATGCTATCTAATAATATTATTCAAATAATATGAATTATTGATTTGATAATGGGAAATACTGTGCAGTGACAATTTTTCAACAACAATAATATAAAATATCAATGTCGAAATTATTGAATCAATAAAATAAAATATTGAACAGTAATTACTGTAACAATTATTGAGTAGTGCATTCTTACGTAAGAATCAATAATTGGTGCAATACCGTGTGTTACTGTACAACAACGTGTATTACTGTGTTTTAGCCACTGTGTTTTAGCCACCGGGTATTCCAACAGTATTACGTAAGAATCAATAATTGAATGCTTTTATTTCATAAAATTTGGGATCTTACATCAGGGCTCTTTACTTATGGCTTAATATAACAGTGATTGACTTTGGTGGTTTGGTTGCTTGAATTCGCATAATAGGTTGGTTAGGAATATGAAAGCTAATAACCTTACAGAAAGCTTGATGAGTAGTTAACCAATCGATTCCTAAAATCACATCAACGGCAAGTATTTTCAAAGAGATAAGATCGACAGATAACATGAAAGTGTCGATTTGAATCAACAAGATTTATAAACAGTGGAGGTAACGAAGGTTTCTGCTATCGAAGTTTTAACCAATAAGTCAAAGTCTAATTTCTCCGAAGTCGAATTGAAACGTTGAGCACGAGCAATACAGATAAAAGAATGGGTAGAACCGGTATCTAATAAGGTATAGATTGTAAGACCCCGAATTTTAAAATATAAAAGTATTCAATTTTTCTATTTAGTAAATAGTTAAATTGATAAAAAGTTAAAGTTAAGGGTGATATATGATTTTTTTAAAAAATAAGCAAGTGGCAATAAAATACTTATTATTGTCGGGGAATGTTCGTTTGGTCGTGGAATATTCTTGTTGTCGAGGAATATTCGTATGACGGCGCATCCATTTGTGGGCCCCATAACAGAATAATTGTTGGATGAAGAAAATGACAAATTTGAGTTTTTATAAACAACGACATAATCGTTATCGTTAACACAGTTGGAATACCCGGTGGGTAAAGTAAAGTATTACGCGTTGTTGCACACTAGCACACGGTATTGCACAGTATTTTTGAATTATTGATTCTTACGTAAGAAGGCACTACTCAATAATTGTTACCGTAATTACTGTTCAATATTTTATTTTATTGATTTAATAATTGCTACGTTGATATTTTATATTATTGTTGTTCAATAATTGTCACTGCACAGTATTTTTCCATTATCAGATCAATAATTCATATTATTTGAATAATATTATTAGATAACATTATTGGCAATGTCTAGAAAGTTCTATCAAGGAGAGGTTTTGTCACCTAATTGCACGCCAATAAGCTGAAATCCTTATTAGAAAGCCTCCACTTTCCTGAAAACTGTCTGGTTGTCATATTTGTGATTCTGTAATATTATTTAGGAATAATTAATTATTGATTTATATGATAAGGAAACATTTATTTGATGTGGATATAAATGATAGATTTATTTATGTGGTTATAAATGAAGGAATTAACGTTGAGGTGTTTTATCAATATTTTGTTTGATTGGAGGTATTAAAATATCAAATTGGTGTTTTTAAAGCTCTATTACGTGAGTTATAACTTTAATCCTACCGTTGGATCGTTGGGATTTTTGGATATGTTCTACATATATAATTTGAGTATATGTCAACAAATTTTGAGCCGTTAAAAAGTAACATATGATTTGTTATGAATCTTAAAAGGTGTTGAAAATCGTCCGTTTGTGAATTTTGGATATTTTATGTCTGGAATTTGGAAAACCTTAAAGCTACAAAGTTGTAGAGAATCCGAATTAGTGTGGAATGGACATAAAATTCGTATTTTTCTGATAAACAAACCATTTTCTATGAATTATTAAAGTTTTAGAAAATAAAATGATTTTTTTTAAATTGGTTGGGACCCACTTTTGGTTGGTGTGGAATACATGTGCTGATTTTGGGTGGGCCCCACTGTGGTGGCTATTGAATTTTCAGGAGTGGCTGCATAAGAGAAAAATTAAAATATATTATTATTTTATTAATTTAGTCTCTTTTGGCGTTCTATCATTTTTCTATAAATAGGCGCTTATGTTAAAATTGAAAATTATCCCAGAAACATAATTTTTCTCCCTCTATATTATCGAGCATATTCTTGTGAGTATTTAGATATTTTGAGAGTTGATATTCAGTGCAAGTTTCCTTCGTCTTTACCTCCGATATTCCGGTCAGAAATACTACTCTTTTCAGGTAAGGGATTGTAAGGGTTATTATGTTTTGCAGTTTCATAATTTTTTCGACGCTCAAAAATTCTAGAAAAATTTGAAATGGTAATTTGATGAGTTTTCTAGAATGTGTCCAAAAATGGTGATTTTTGGATGTATAGATTAGGAGTTATGAATTTTATGGGAAAAGACTATTTTAAAGTAAACACTTATAACTCCTTGTGGTTAACTCCAAAATTGGTGAAATTTTTATTGGGAGTACATGTATATAACAGAAGTATACTCTGTAAATATCAGAATTTTTGGATAAAAGTACAGTTTATGATAAATGTCTAAATATTCAGTAGTTTTGGTCATATGAAAAATAGTAAATGAATTTTAAAAATTCTGAAAAAAATATATGTTCAATATGAGATTATATTCTGCTAAATCCTAGAAAAGAAAATATTTTTGTAGTTATTTGGTATTTTTCATGAAAATGGTCTCATTATGAGTAAATGAATTAAATATGTTATGTGAAGTAAGAAAATTGGAAAATAGGATTTTATGGCTTGATAATCCTATATAAGGTATATGCAGATTTTTGATTAGAGTTTTGGTTATTGGTGATGAAATATTATTAGTTTGGAATTTTAGGATGATTAAATGCATTAATTAGTAATGTGTAAACAATTAAAATAAATTATTTATAAGTTTAAGAAATGATTAAAATATTGTTGTAATATGAATAATATTAGATTATGAGATTATTAATTGATTTATAACATTTGGATTAAGGTGTTATAAATATTGATATGGGTTTTATGTCGAGGTTACAATTCATAAGTTACTATTCACGAGTTACTATTCATGAGATACTATTCATGAAAAAATTGGTTTCTTTTTCTGACCAAATTATCGTTGATTTATGAATCTTACTCTTGAGATTAAATCTAAATGTTGATTACATTATTTTTATTATCATATATAACATTTTTATAACCTTAATGATGATATTTCTCTTTGACATGAGTGTAAAGATGGATAGATTATTGGTATGATCGTGACTATGAGTTATCTTTGGCCAGTAGTGCAAAGATGAATTATTTATTGGTATGATCATGACCATTGAATATCTTTAGCTTAAGTGCAAATGTGAATTAATCAACATGATTATAATTATTGTTTATATAAATTCTGAAATGATTATATATTTCTTTAAGATATTAATATCTTTGTCCTGTTGTGCGAAGATGATCTGTTGTTGAATATCTTTGGCATGTAGTGCAAAGATGATCTGTTGTTGAATATCTTTGGCCAATAGTGCAGAGATAACTGTTGACGAATATCTTTGGCCCATAGTGTAAAGATGAATTTATTAATATGATTATGAACAAGAATTGTGATTTGGTATAACCATGATCTTCGATGTTTCAGGAAAAGATAGGTGATAAAAATTATCTTCGTCCTGGAAGAGAAGAGGAATTTAGAACCACAATTATGATTATGAGTTATTCATATGATTGTGGTTCAGAACTGTTGATTGATTTTACAGGGATAAAACATTGTTGGTGGATTTTTAACATGGAGAAGATAATAGACTTTATATTCTATTTGACTCTTCTAATGGATTGCTCGTTCCGCTGCAACTATGGTTGAAATTTTTTTATCATCTATTATATGTTCTAAATCTCTGATTTATTACTGAAGAAGGCTATTGATAATTTATTTATCTTTAGTCATGATATTCTTTACTGGGCTAGTTGTGTTCACCCTTCTGCTTCACAATTCCTTTCAGGTAATAAGAGTGTAGCTAGGTCGAGCGGGGGTTACAAGGGAATAGAACGATGGTCTCTAGCGGTGGAAGTTCTACCTAAGCAGTATAAAAAAGTGTGTTATATTTTATACATCATTTAGTAGTTATATTTGGTGAATCAAATAGGGTGAGGCAAACCCAATGTTGGAAGGGTGTTTTGCCACTATCATACAAGATGTCTAATGACATACAACCTCGTGTTATCATAAGACAGGATTGTGCACATCTACTTGCTGAGTATATCTACGAGCACTACCTATATAATCTTAGAGTTTCATTGAAATATAATTCTCAATTGGAGACATTGGAGATAGTTATATGTCAAAAGAAGACTCACCATTTGAAAGAACATTATAGTAATATTCTCATTATTTCTTTGGGGTCTATTGGGTCCACCAAGGATAATTCTGTTGACATATGATATCTATAATAACCTAGACGCATTGCCTCCAATGTACGAAAGTTTCCTTGAGCACTTCCCAAAGGTTTTAATTTCTGAAATAGTTTTTAACTGTATCTTTATATAAGGTGCCATTGTGACGTGCTATCCAAGGTTGGGATGAGAGTCACAGTTGGTATATATTTGTATCAAACTCACAGCATATGTGTTGTTGAATTTTTCACGACAATTGTAGTAATAAAGTTGTAGTTGTTTTCTGTACCATGTATTTAGCGACTCAAAATTGGTTGGATGGATTGGAACTATTTTGGGGACGTTACATTTGGTATCAGAGCTATAAGTAAAGAGCCTCGAGCCTCTCACTGGTGACTTCCCGTTGATGATGGGGGATGCACCGAAGCTAAACTCTCCGTAGGGGACGTCGTTCTACGGTAGCAAACTATTAGGTATCAATGTAAGGTGTTGTCCACGTTTTGAACATGAGTTACATTTTTTATCAGAGCTTAGGGATATGGTCTCTAGCGGAGATCCGGGATTAGAACTAGGAAGGGAGAGACGAGTAATATCCTTCGCTAGTGTGTGTCCTACCTAAGCTGATTTTTGTTACTTGATTAGTTAACAAATTGTGATATGTCAATTAACTTTTGTTTTGAAGCTGTATTCTAGAATGATATCTGAAATACAGGAGATGAGCAATGGAGAAATCATGATGATAGGGAAGATGGAATCTAAAATAAAAATAAGGTATTCTCAACTCTTTGAAATACCAGGTACCTAAATTTTGAGGACAAAATTTTCATAAGGAGAGGGGAGATTGTAAGACCCCAAATTTTATGAAATAAATGTATTCAATTTTTCTATTTAGTAAATAGTTAAATTGATAAAAATTTAAAGTTAAGGGTGATATGTGAAATTTTTACAAAATAAGCAAGTGGCTATAAAATACTTATTATTGTCGGGGAATATTCGTTTGGTCGTGAAATATTCTTGTTGTCGGGGAATATTCGTACGACGGCGCAGCCATTTATGGGTCCCATAACAGAATAACTATCGAATTAAGAAAATAAAAAATTTGAGTTTTTATAAATAACGGCGTAATCGTTACCGTTAACAATGTTAGAATACCCGGTGGGTAAAGTAAAGTAATACGTGTTGTTGCACAGTAGCACACGGTATTGCACAGTATTTTTGAATTATTGATTATTACGTAAGAAGGCACTACTCAATAATTATTACAGTAATTATTGTTCAATATTTTATTTTATTGATTCAATAATTGCTACGTTGATATTTTATATTATTGTTGTTCAATAATTTTCACTGCACAGTATTTCCCATTATCAGATCAATAATTCATATTATTTTAATAATAATATTAGATAACATTATTGACAATGTTTATAAAGTTATGTCAAGGAGAGGTTTGGTCACCTAATTGCGTGCTAGTAAGGACAGTAAGGAGAAATTCTTATTGGAAAGCCCCCTCTTTCCTGGAAACTGCCTAGTTGTCATAATTGTGATTCTGTAATATTTTTTGTGAATAATTAATTATTGATTTATATGATAAGGAAATATTTATTTGACGTGGATATAAATGATGAATTTATTTATGTGGTTATAAATGAAGGAATTAACGTTGAGGTGTTTTATCATTATTTTGTCGGATTTGAGGTATTAAAAGATCAAATGGGTGTTATTAAAGCTCTATTGTGTGAGTTATAATTTTAATCCGACCATTGGATCGTTGTGATTTTTGAATATGTTATACATATATAATTTGATGTCAACAAATTTTGAGCCGTTAAAAATTAACGTATGATTTGTTATGAATTTTAAAATGTGGTTAAAATCGTCTGTTTGTGGATTTCGGATATTTTATGTCTGGAATTTTCAAAAACTTTAAGCTACTAAGTTGTAGAGAATTAAATTTCGTGTGGAATGGACATAAAATTCGTATTTTTCTGATAAACGGGCTATTTTCTATGAATTATTAAAGTTTCAGAAAATAAAATGATTTTTTTTAAAATTGGGTGGGACCCACTTTTGGTTGGTGTGGAATACATGTGCTGATTTTGTGTGGGCCCCACTGTGGTGGCTATTGAATTTTCAGGAGTGGCTGCATAGGAGAAAAATTAAAATATATTATTATTTTATTAATTTAGTCTCTTTTGGCGTTCTAGCATTTTTCTATAAATAGGCGCTTATGTTAAAATTGAAAATTATCCCAGAAACATAATTTTTCTCCCTATATATTATTGAGCATATTCTTGTGAGTATTTAGATATTTTGAGAGTTGATATTCAGTGCAAGTTTCCTTCGTCTTTACCTCCGATATTCCGGTCAGAAATACTGCTCTTTTCAGGTAAGGGATTGTAAGGGTTATTATGTTTTGCAGTTTCATAATTTTTCTGACCCTCAAAAATTCTAGAAAAATTTGAAATGATAATTTGATGAGTTTTCTAAAATGTGTCCAAAAATAGTGATTTTTGAATGTATAGATTAGGAGTTATGAATTTTATGGGAAAAGACTATTTTAAAGTAAACACTTATAACTCCTTGTGGTTAACTCCAAAATTGGTGAAATTTTTATTGGGAGTACATGTATATAATAGAAGTATACTCTGTAAATATCAGAATTTTTGGATAAAAGTACAGTTTATGATAAATGTCTAAATATTCGACAGTTTTGGTCATATGAAAAATAGTAAATGAATTTTAAAAATTATGAAAAAAATATATGTTCAATATGAGACTATATTCTGCTAAATCCTAGAAAAGAAAATATTTTTGTAGTGATTTGGTATTTTTCATGAAAATGGTCTCGTTATGAGTAAATGAATTAAATATGTTATGTGAAGTAAGAAAATTGGAAAATATGATTTTATGGCTTGATAATCCTATATAAGGTATATTCTCAATTGGAGACATTGGAGATAGTTATATGTCAAAAGAAGACTCACCATTGGAAAGATCATGATAGTAATCTTCTCGTTTTCTTTGGGGTCTATTGGGTCCACCAAGGATAATTCTGTGGACATATGATATCTATAATAACCTAGACGCATTGCCTCCCATGTACGAAAGTTTCCTTGAGCACTTCCCAAAGGTTTTAATTTCTGAAACAATTGTTAAGTGTACATTTATATATGGTGTCATTGTGACGTGCTATCCAAGGTTGGGATGAGAGTCACAGTTGGTATATATTTGTATCAAACTCACAGCATATGTGTTGTTGTATTTTGCACGACAATTATAGTAATAAAGTTATAGTTATTTTGTGTACCATGTATTTAGCGACTCAGAATAGGTTGGATGGATTGGACCTATTTTGGGGGCGTTACATTTGGTATCAGAGCTATAAGTAAAGAGCCTCGAGCTTCTCGCTGGTGACTTCCCGTTGATGGGGGATGCACCAAAGCCAGACTCTCCGTAGGGGATGTCGTTCTGCGGTAGCAAACTGATAGGTATCAATGTAAGGTGCTGTCCACGTTTTGGACATGTGTTACATTTTGTATCAGAGCTTAGGGATATGGTCTCTGGCGGAGATCCGAGATTAGAACTAGGAAGGGAGAGACGAGTAATATCCTTCGCTAGTGTGTGTCCTACCTAAGCTAATTTTTGTTACTTGATTAGTTAACAAATTATGATATGTCAATTAACCTTTGTTTTGAAGCTGTATTCTAGAATGATATCTGAAATATAGGAGATGAGCAATGGAGAAATAATGATGACAGGGAAGATGGAATCTGTAATGAAAACACGATATTCTCAACTCTTTGTAGTGATTTGGTATTTTTCATGAAAATGGTCTAGTTATGAGTAAATGAATTAAATATGTTATGTGAAATAAAAAAAATTGGAATATAGGATTTTATGGCTTGAGAATCCTATATAAGGTATACGCAGATTTTTGATGAGAGTTTTGGTTATTGGAGATGAAATCTTACGAGTTTGGAATTTTAGGATGATTAAATGCATTAATTAGTAAAGTGTAAACAATTAAAATAAATTATTTATAAGTTTAAGAAATGATTAAAATATTATTGTAATATTAATAATTTTAGATTATGAGATTATTAATTGATTTATAACATTTGTATCGTGATGTTATAAATATTGATATGGGTTTTATTGTGAAACTTTTATCTTTTTATGTCGAGGTTACTATTCATAAGTTACTATTCACGAGTTACTATTCATGAGTTACTACTATTCACGACAAAATTGGTTTCTTTTTCTGACCAAATTATCGTTGATTTATGAATCTTACTATTGAGATTAAATCTATATGTTGATTATATTATTTTTATTATCATATATAACATTTTTATAACCCTAATGATGATATTTCTCTTTGACTTGAGTGTAAAGATGGGTAGATTATTGTTATGATCGTGACTATGGGTTCTCTTTGGCTAGTAGTGTAAAAATGAATTGTTGATTGGTATGATCATGACCATTAAATTTATAGTTGAAAATCTTTAGCTTAAGTGCAAATGTGAATTGATCAACATGGTTATAATTATTGTTTATATAAATTCTGAAATGATTATATATTTCTTTGAGATATTAATATCTTTGGCCTGTAGTGCAAAGATGATCAGTTGTTGAATATCTTTGGCCTGTAGTGCAAAGTTGATCCGTTGTTGAATATCTTTGGCCTGTAGTGCAAAGATGATCCGTTGTTGAATATCTTTGGCCTGTAGTGCAAAGATGATCTGTGGTTGAATATCTTTGGCTAGTAGTGCAAAGATAAACTGTTGTCGAATATCTTTGGCCCGTAGTGCAAAGATGAATTTATTAGTATGATTATGAACATGAATTCTGATTTGGTATAACCATGATCTTCGATGTTTCAGGTAAAGATAAGTGATGAAAATTATCTTCATCCTTGATGAGAAGAGGAATTTAGAACCACAATTAGGATTATGAGTTATTTATATGATTGTGGATTAGAACTGTTGATTGATGTTACAGGGATAAAACATTGTTGGTGGATTTTTAACATGGAGAAGATAATAGACTTTATGGTCTATTTGACTTTTCTAATGGATTGCTCGTTCCGCTGTAACTATGGTTGAAAATTTTTATCATCTACTATATGTTCTAAATCTCTGATTTATTACTGATGAAGGCTATTGATAATTTATTTATCTTTAGTCATTATATTCTTTACTGGCTAGTTGTGTTCACCCTTCTGCTTCACAATTCCTTTCAGGTAATAAGAGTGTAGCTAGGTCGAGCGGGGTAACAGGGGAATAAAACAATGGTCTCTAGTGGTGGAAGTTCTACCTAAACAGTATAAAAAAGTGTGTTATATTGTATACATCATTTAGTAGTTATATTTGGTGAATCAAATAAGGTGAGGTGAACCTAATGTTGGATGGGTGTTTTGCCACTATTATACAAGATGTCTAATGACATACAACCTCGTGTTAACATAAGACATGATTGTGCACATCTACTTGTTGAGTATATCTACGAGCACTACATGTATGATCTTAGAGTTTAGTTGAAATATAATCCTCAATTGGAGACATTGGAGATAGTTATATGTCAAAAGAAGACTCATCATTGGAAAGAACATGATAGTAATCTTCTCGTTTTTCTTTGGGGTCTATTGGGTCCACCAAGGATAATTCTGTGGACATATGATATCTATAATAACCTAGACGCATTGCCCCCCATATACGAATGTTTCCTTGAGCACTTCCCAAAGGTTTTAATTTCTGAAACAATTTTTAACTGTACCTTTATATAAGGTGCCATTGTGACTTGCTATACAAGGTTAGGATGAGAGTCACAGTTGGTATATATTTGTATCAAACTCACAGCATATGTGTTGTTGTATTTTGCACGACAATTATAGTAATAAAGTTGTAGTTGTTTTCTGTACCATGTATTTAGCGACTCAGAATAGGTTGGATGGATTGGACCTATTTTGGGGGCGTTACATTTGGTATCAGAGCTATAAGTAAAGAGCCTCGAGCCTCTCACTGGTGACTTCCCGCTGATGGGGGATGCACCGAAGCCAGACTCTCCATACGGGATGTCGTTCTGCGGTAGCAAACTGATAGGTATCAATGTAAGGTGCTGTCCACGTTTTGGTCATGAGTTACATTTTGTATCACAGCTTAGGGATATGGTCTCTAACGGAGATCCGGGATTAGAACTAGGAAGAGAGAGACGAGTAATATCCTTCGCTAGTGTGTGTCCTACCTAAGATGATTTTTGTTACTTGATTAGTTAACAAATTGTGATATGTCAATTAACCTTTGTTTTGAAGCTGTATTCTAGAATGATATCTGAAATACAGGAGATGAGCAATTGAGAAATCATGATGACATGGAAGATGGAATCTGAAATGAAAACAATGTATTCTCAACTCTTTGTAGTGATTTGGTATTTTTCTTGAAAATGGTCTAGTTATGAGTAAATGAATTAAATATGTTATGTGAAGTAAAAAATGAAATATAGGATTTTATGGCTTGAGAATCCTATATAAGGTATATGTAGATTTTTGATGAGAGTTTTGGTTATTGGTGATGAAATCTTATGAGTTTTGCATTTTAGGATGATTAAATGCATTACTTAGTAAAGTGTAAACAATTAAAATAAATTATTTATAAGTTTAAGAAATAATTAAAATATTATTGTAACATTAATAATTTTAGATTATAAGATTATTAATTGATTTATAACATTTGGATTAAGGTGTTATAAATATTGATATGGGTTTTATTGTAAAATTTTATCTTTTTATGTCGAGGTTACTATTCATGAGTTACTATTCACGAGTTACTATTCATGAGTTACTATCCATGAATTATTATTCACGACAAAATTGGTTTCTTTTTCTGACCAAATTATCGTTGATTTATGAATTTTACTCTTGAGATTAAATCTATATGTTGATTATATTATTTTTATTATCATATATAACATTATTATAACCCTAATGATGATATTTCTCTTTGACTTGAGTGTAAAGATGGGAAGATTATTGGTATGATCGTGACTATGGGTTCTCTTTGGCTAGTAGTGCAAAGATGAATTGTTGATTGGTATGATCATGACCATTAAATTTATAATTGAATATCTTTAGCTTAAGTGCAAAGGTGAATTGATCAACATGGTTATAATTATTGTTTATATAAATTCTGAAATGATTATATATTTCTTTGAGATATTAATATCTTTGGCTTGTAGTGCAAAGATGATCTGTTGTTGAATATCTTTGGCATGTAGTGCAAAGATGATCCGTTGTTGAATATTTTTGGCCTGGAGTACAAAGATGATCCGTTGTTGAATATCTTTGGCCTGTAGTGCAAAGATGATCTGTGGTTGAATATCTTTGGCCAGTAGTGCAAAGATGAACTGTTGCCGAATATCTTTGGCCCGTAGTGCAAAGATGAATTTATTAGTATGCTTATGAACATGAATTGTGATTTGGTATAACCATTATCTTCGATGTTTCAGGTAAAGATAGGTGATGAAAATTATCTTCGTCCTTGATGAAAAGAGGAATTTAGAACCACAATTATGATTATGAGTTATTTATATGATTGTGGATCAGAACTGTTGATTGATGTTACAGGGATAAAACATTATTGGTGGATTTTTAACATGGAAAAGATATTAAACTTTATGGTATATTTGACTCTTCCAATAGGTTGCTCGTTTCGGTGCAACTATGGTTTAAAATTTTTATCATCTACTATATGTTCTAAATCTCTGATTTATTACTGATGAAGGCTATTGATAATTTATATATCTTTAGTCATGATATTCTTTACTGGGCTAGTTGTGTTCACCCTTCTGCTTCATAATTCCTTTCAGGTAATAAGAGTGTAGCCAGGTCGATCGAGGGTAACAGGGGAATAGAACGATGGTCTCTAGCGGTGGAATTTTTACCTAAACAGTATAAAAAAGTGTGGTATATTTTATACATCATTTAGTAGTTATATTTGGTGAATCAAATAGGGTGAGGAGAACCCAACGTTGGAAGGGTGTTTTGCCACTATTATACAAGATGTCAAATGACATACAACCTCATGTTATCATAAGACAGGATTGTCCACATATACTTGCTGAGTATATCTACGAACACTACCTGTATGATCTTAGAGTTTCGTTGAAATATAATTCTCATTTGGAGACATTGGAGATAGTTATATATCAAAAGAAGACTCACCATTGGAAAGAACATGATAGTAATCTTCTCGTTTTTCTTTGGGATCTATTGGGTCCAACAAAGATAATTCTGTGGACATATAATATCTATAATAATCTAGACGCGTTGCCTCCCATGTACGAAAGTTTCCTTGAGCACTTCCCAAATGTTTTAATTTTTAAAACAAGTTTTAACTGTACCTTTATATAAGGTGCCATTGTTACATGCTATCCAAGGTTGGGATGAGAGTCACAGTTGGTATATATTTGTATCAAACTCACAGCATATATGTTGTTGTATTTTGCACGACAATTATAGTAATAAAGTTGTAGTTATTTTCTGTACCATGTATTTAGCGACTCAGTATAGGTTGGATGGATTGGACCTATTTTGGGGGCGTTACATTTGGTATCAGAGCTATAAGTAAAGAGCCTCGAGCTTCTCGCTGGTGACTTTCCGTTGATGGGGGATGCACCAAAGCCAGACTCTCCGTAAGGGATGTCGTTCTGCGGATGCAAACTGATAGGTATCAATTAAAGGTGCTATCCATGTTTTGGACATGAGTTACATTTTGTATCAGAGCTTAGGGATATGGTCTTTGGCGGAGATACGAGATTAGAACTAGGAAGGGAGAGACGAGTAATATCCTTCGCTAGTTTGTGTCCTACCTAAGCTGATTTTTGTTACTTGATTAGTTAACAAATTGTGATATGTCAATTAACCTTTGTTTTGAAGCTGTATTCTAGAATGATATTTGAAATACAGGAGATGTGCAATGGAGAAATCATGATGACAGGGAAGATGGAATCTGAAATGAAAACAAGGTATTCTCAACTCTTTGTAGTGATTTGGTATTTTTCATGAAAATGGTCTAATTAAGAGTAAATGAATTAAATATGTTATGTGAAGTAAAAATAATTAGAATATAGGATTTTATGGCGTGAGAATCCTATATAAGGTATATGCAAATTTTTGATGAAGGTTTTGGTTATTGGTGATGAAATCTTATGAGTTTGACATTTTAGGATGATTAAATGCATTAATTAGTAAAGCGTAAACAATTAAAATAAATTATTTATAAGTTTAAGAAATGATTAAAATATTATTGTAATATTAATAATTTTAGATTATGAGATTATTAATTGATTTATAACATTTGGATTAAGGTGTTATAAATATTGATATGGGTTTTATTGTGAAACTTTTATCTTTTTATGTCAAGGTTACTATTCACGAGTTACTATTCACGACAAAATTGGTTTCTTTTTCTGACCAAATTATCGTTGATTTATGAATCTTACTCTTGAGATTAAATCTATATGTTGATTATAGTATTTTTATTATCATATATAACATTTTTATAACCCTAATGATGATATTTCTATTTAACTTGAGTGTAAAGATGGGTAGATTATTGATATGATCGTGACTATGGGTTCTCTTTGACTAGTAGTGCAAAGACGAATTGTTGATTGGTATGATCATGGCAATTGAATTTATAATTGAATATCTTTAGCTTAAGTGCAAAGGTGAATTGATCAACATGGTTATAATTATTGTTTATATAAATTCTGAAAAGATTATATATTTCTTTGAGATATTAATATCTTTGGCCTGTAGTGCAAAGATGATCTGTTATTGAATATCTTTGTCCTGTAGTGCAAAGATGATCCGTTGTTGAATATCTTTGGCCTTTAGTGCAAAGATGATCCGTTGTTGAATATCTTTGGCTTGTAGTGCAAAGATGATCTGTGATTGAATATCTTTGGCCAATAGTGCAAAGATGAACTGTTGACGAATATCTTTGGCCCGTAGTGCAAAGATGAATTTATTAGTATAATTATGAACATGAATTGTGATTTGGTATAACTATGATCTTCGATGTTTCAGGTAAAGATAGGTGATGAAAATTATCTTCGTCCTTAATGAGAAGAGGAATTTAGAACCACAATTATGATTATGAGTTATTGATATGATTGTGGATCAGAAATGCTGATTGATGTTACAGGGATAAAATATTGTTAGTGGATTTTTAACATGGCGAAGATAATAGACATTATGGTCTATTTGACTCTTCTAATGGATTGCTCGTTCCGATGCAACTATGGTTGAAATTTTTTATCATCTACTATATGTTCTAAATATCTGATTTATTACTGATGAAGGCTATTGATAATTTATTTATCTTTAGTCATGATATTCTTAACTGGACTAGTTGTGTTCACCCTTTTGCTTCATAATTCCTTTCAGGTAATAAGAGTGTAGCTAGGTCGAGCGAGGGTAACAGGGGGAATAGAACGATGGTCTCTAGCGGTGAAATTTCTACCTAAACAGTATAAAAAAGTGTGTTATATTTTATACATCATTTAGTAGTTATATTTGGTGAATCAAATAGGGTGAAGCGAACCCAACGTTGGAATGGTGTTTTGCCACTATTATACAAGATGTCTAATGACATACAACCTCGTGTTATCATAAGACAGGATTGTCCACATCTACTTGCTGAGTATATCTACGAACACTACCTGTATGATCTTAGAGTTTCATTGAAATATAATTCTCAATCGGAGACATTGGAGATAGTTATATGTCAAAAGAAGACTCACCATTGGAAAGAACATGATAGTAATCTTCTCGTTTTTCTTTGGGGTCTATTGGGTCCACCAAGGATAATTCTGTGGACATATCATATCTATAATAACCTAGACGCATTGCCTCCCATGTACAAAAGTTTCCTTGAGCACTTCCCAAAGGTTTTAATTTCTGAAACAATTTTTAACTATACTTTTATATAAGGTGCCATTGTGACGTGTTATCCAAGGTTGGGATGAGAGTCACAGTTGGTATATATTTGTATCAAACTCACAGCATATGTGTTGTTGTATTTTGCACGACAATTGTAGTAATAATGTTGTAGTTATTTTATGTACCATGTATTTAGCGACTCAGTATAGGTTGGATGGATTGGACCTATTTTGGGGGCGTTACATTTGGTATCAGAGCTATAAGTAAAGAGCCTCGAGCTTCTCGCTGGTGACTTTCCGTTGATGGGGGATGCACCAAAGCCAGACTCTCCGTAAGGGATGTCGTTCTGCGGATGCAAACTGATAGGTATCAATTAAAGGTGCTATCCATGTTTTGGACATGAGTTACATTTTGTATCAGAGCTTAGGGATATGGTCTCTGGCGGAGATACGGGATTAGGACTAGGAAGGGAGAGACGAGTAATATCCTTCGCTAGTTTGTGTCCTACCTAAGCTGATTTTTGTTACTTGATTAGTTAACAAATTGTGATATGTCAATTAACCTTTGTTTTGAAGCTGTATTCTAGAATGATATCTGAAATATAGGATATGAGCAATGGAGAAATCATGATGACAGGGAAGATGGAATCTGAAATGAAAACAAGGTATTCTCAACTCTTTGTAGTGATTTGGTATTTTTCATGAAAATGGTCTAGTTATGAGTAAATGAATTAAATATGTTATGTGAAGTAAAAATAATTAGAATATAGGATTTTATGGCGTGAGAATCCTATATAAGGTGTATGCAAATATTTAATGAGAGTTTTGGTTATTGGTGATGAAATCTTATGAGTTTGGCATTTTAGGATGATTAAATGCATTAATTAGTAAAGTGTAAACAATTAAAATAAATTATTTATAAGTTTAAGAAATGATTAAAATATTATTGTAATATTAATAATTTTAGATTATGAGATTATTAATTGATTTATAACATTTGGATTAACGTGTTATAAATGTTGATATGGGTTTTATTGTGAAACTTTTATCTTTTTTTGTCGAGGTTGCTATTCATGAGTTACTTATTCACAAGTTACTATTCATGAGTTACTATTCACGACAAAATTGGTTTCTTTTTCTGACCAAATTATCGTTGATTTATGAATCTTACTCTTGAGATTAAATCTATATGTTGATTATATTATTTTTATTATCATATATAACATTTTTATAACCCTAATGATGATATTTCTCTTTGACTTGAGTGTAAAGATGGGTAGATTATTGGTATGATCGTGACTATGGGTTCTCTTTGGCTAGTAGTGCAAAGATGAATTATTGATTGGTATGATCATGGCAATTGAATTTATTATTGAATATCTTTAGCTTAAGTGTAAAGGTGAATTGATCAACATGGTAATAATTATTGTTTATATAAATTCTGAAATGATTATATATTTTTTTGAGATATTAATATCTTTGGTCTGTAGTGCAAAGATGATCTGTTGTTGAATATCTTTGGCCTGTAGTGCAAAGATGATCCGTTGTTGAATATCTTTGGCCTTTAGTGCAAAGATGATCCGTTGTTGAATATCTTTGGCTTGTAGTGCAAAGATGATCTGTGGTTGAATATCTTTGGCCAGTAGTGCAAAGATGAACTGTTGATGAATATCTTTGGCCCGTAGTGTAAAGATGAATTTATTAGTATGATTATGAACATGAATTGTGATTTGGTATAACCATGATCTTCGATGTTTCAGGTAAAGATAGGTGATGAAAATTATCTCCGTCCTTGATGAGAAGCGGAATTTAGAACCACAATAATGATTATGAGTTATTCGTATGATTGTGGATCAGAACTGTTGATTGATGTTACAGGGATAAAAATTGTTGGTGGATTTTTAACATGGAGAAGATAATAGACTTTATGGTCTATTTGCCTTTTCTAATGGATTGCTCGTTTCGCTGTAACTATGGTTGAAAATTTTTATCATCTACTATATGTTCTAAATCTCTGATTTATTACTGATGAAGGCTATTGATAATTATTTATCTTTAGTCATGATATTCTTTACTAGGCTAGTTGTGCTCACCCTTCTGCTTCACAATTCCTTTCAGGTAATAAGAGTGTAGTTGGGTCGAGCGGGGGTAACAGGGGAATAGAACGGTGGTCTCTAGTGGTGGAAGTTTTCCCTAAATAGTATAAAAAGTGTGTTATATTTTATACATCATTTAGTAGTTATATTTAGTGAATCAAATAGGGTGAGGCGAACCCAACGTTGGAAGGGTGTTTTGCCTCTATCATACAAGATGTCTAATGACATACAACCTCGTGTTATCATAAGATAGGGTTATGCACATCTACTTGCTAAGTATATCTACGAGCACTACCTATATGATCTTGGAGTTTCGTTGAAATATAATTCTCAATTGGAGACATTGGAGATAGTTATATGTCAAGAGAAGACTCACCATTGGAAAGAACATGATAGTAATCTTCTCATTTTTCTTTGGGGCCTATTCGGTCAACCAAGGTTAATTCTGTGGACATATGATATCTATAGTAACCTAGACGCATGGCCTCCCATGTACGAAGGTTTCCATAAGCACTTCCCAAAGGTTTTAATTTCTAAAACAATTTTTAACTGTACCTTTATGTAAGGTGCCATTGTGACGTGCTATCCAAGGTTGGGATGAGAGTCACAGTTGGTATATATTTGTATCAAAACTCACAACATATGCGTTGTTGTATTTTGCACGACAATTGTAATAATAAAGTTGTAGTTGTTTTCCGTACCATATATTTAGTGACTCAGAATAGGTTGGATGGATTGGACCTATTTTGGGGGCGTTACATAGACTTTGCAAAAATTTATAATTAACTAACCCGTGATAACTTCATTCGTGTTCCTCGTCACAAAAAAAATGCTCTCTTTTAAACAATCAATTTTGACTTGTCTGGGACATTCTTTGGCGTCACCATCCCAGCTAGACTTGACTTTTCTATAGAGGACATTCCACCATTAATTGCTTCATCGCATTCCTGATCCATGATTTGAATCATTACTCTCCGATCCATATCGAATTTGGGTTGACCGCTCTGCACAGGGTAATTTCGAACTAGATGTTGGATTCTACCAATTGCTGTCCAAAAAGAGAAATCTATTTCATCTATTTTGGCTTTATTGGATCAGACGTCTTTTTCTACAATATCAACACGTCGTGCGGCTTTTACCTATGCATCCTCCATTCTCATTTGTTTAGTTGTTTCTTCTTTCGTCAGAACTTTGATCATAGCATTATTAGATTCCAGCTCTAATATCGCACATCGGGTAACACAATTTTAAATTGTTACATCTTTTTGCTCCACGACCGCCTGTCGTTCTTCAACCTGCTCTTCTAACTCATGAATACGATTTTGTAATTCTAAATTTCTATCATAAAATTCTTCTAATAAATTCTCCTCAGGTTCCTCCTCTTCCTCTTCTTCCTCACCCTCAGCTGCTACCTCTGCGACTAACTCGGGTGCAACTATTAGTTCTTCACCCACCACGTAGATATCTCTAATTTCTTCTTTGTCTGACATCACATTTGTAAGCCCCCAAATTATTATAAATAAAATCGAATTTCCTCTAATTAATATTGTGAATAATAAGGTGTTAATTTGATATAATGCTTTGATTATGGGTGAAATGTGCAAAGTTTGCAAAATAAGCAAGTGGTTATAAAATATTCATTATTGTAGGGGAATATTCGTAAGACAGCGCAACCATTTGTGGGCCCCATAACGGGTAACGGTCGGATGAAGAAAATGACAAATTTGAGTTTTTACAAATAATAGCGTAGTTGTTATCGTTAACACTGTTGGAATACCCAGTGGTTAAAATACAGTAATACTCGTGGTTGCACAGTAGTACACAGTTTTGCATAGTATTTTTAAATTATTGATTCTTACGTAAGAAGGCACTACTCAATAATTATTATAGTAATTACTGTTCAAATTTTTATTTTATTGGTTCAATAATTGTTGCGTTGATATTTTATATTATTGTTGTTGTCACTGCATAGTATTTCCAATTATCGGATCAATAATTCATATTATTTGAATAATATTATGAGATAACATTATTGGCAATGTTTAGAAAGTTCTGTCAAGGAGAGGTTTGGTCACCTAATTGCGCGCCAGTAAGGAGAAATCCTTATCGGAAAGCCCCCCTTATTCTTGGGAACTGCCTGGTTGTCATAAATGTGATTCTGTAATATTATTTGTGAATAATTAATTATTGATTTATATGATAAGGAAATATTTATTTGATGCAGATTTAAATGATGGATTTATTTATGTGGTTATAATTGATGGAATTAATGTTGAGGTGTTTTGTCATTATTTTATCGGAATGGAGGTATTAAAAATCAAACCAGTGTTCTTGAGATATATTGCGTGAGTTATAATTTTTAATCCGACCGTTGGATTGTTGTGATTTTTGGATATGTTATACATCTATAAGTTGAGTATATGTCCACAAATTTTGAACTGTTAAAAATGAACATATGATTTGTTATGAATTTTAAGAGGTGACTCGTTCAGAAATTGTTGAAGTTTCGGAATTAATCATTTTGGTGGAAAATTCTAGAATTGGTGGGCCCCAGTTTTGGTTGGTGAGAAATGTGCTCAAATTGAATTTCAAATGTGGTGGGTGGCAATAATAGCAGGTAAAGCCATCAGGTAGCAGGTCAAGTCTTCTTCGGCGTGCTAACATTTTCCTATAAATAGAGGGCTAAGTTAGAATTAAAAATCACACCAGAAACAAGTTTTCTTTCTCTCTATATTATCGAGCGTATTTTGTGAGTTTTTAGATACTTTGAGAGTTGCTATTCAGTACAAGTTTCATTCAGCATCATATCCGATATTCCATTTCGAAGTACAGTTTCTTTGAGGTAAGGGATGTTATTTTCTTCCTAATGATGTTATTCTTTTAATATCATTATACCGAAATATTGGTATGGATTTTATTGTGGAATTTGGAACTTTTTGTGTCGGGATTACTATTCATGTATACGGCACTATTCACGAATACGACACTATTCATCGAAAAATAAATTTTTTTTCCTTTTGTTCAATATATCTATTATGGTTACTATCTTTGATTGTATTCATGTTTTGATCTTTATTTTTGAATCCTTCTTCAAAATTGGTTATTATGGATTATTATTGATCTTGGATAAACTGTAATACGAAACCCTAATATTTGTTCTTTTATCTCACTGGATTAGTTTTTTTTAAGATATTTTTAATAATCCTCAGTCCTAAATGATGATATTACTGAATATCATTGACCTATAGTGCAAAGATGAATGATTAACTGATGAATATCATTGGTCTGTAGTGCAAAGACGAATGATTACCTAATGAATATCTTTGGCCCGTAGTACAAAGATGAACAGGTGTTGAGATGAATATGACCAACTGGTGATACAAATGAATATCTTTAGCCTGTAGTGCAAAGTTGAATATTTGATTCAAGATGTATATTGATTGATGTTACAGGGATAAAATATTGATAATGGACTTTTAAATCTTAGAAGATTATAGAATTCTTTCTCTACTTGACTCTTCTAATGGATGTATATTATATTTTATCAGATTTTTCCCTGTTGAAGACAAATGATAAATTGTTGTATATTATCTTAGTCATAATATTCTTTACTGGGCTAGTTGAGCTCACCCTTTTCCTTTTTGTTCCATTTTTCTTCTCAGGAAGCGAAACATAGCAGGAACCAGTCAGGGTATAGAGTGATGGTCCTAGACAGTTATTTTAGTAGTCTTTGCTATTTTTATAAAATAGTGTATCAATAATTGTAATGAGGACTTATATGAGTGTGAATATTGTCTAGAAGACAATATTTGTATTTAAACTCATAGTATATGTGTTGTCGTATTTTGCACGACAATTGTATTACTGAAGTTGTATTTATTTCTGTACCATGTATTTGGCGACTCAAAATGGGTGATGTATACCTATTTTGGGGACATCATAGTTGGTATCAGAGCTTAGGGATATGATCCCTAGCTGAGGTGTGAGACAAGAACTAGGAGGGGAGAGGCGAGGAATTCCTTCGCTAGTATAACCTACCTAAGTTTATTTGGTATTTAATTAGTCGGTCAGAGTATATAGATAATATGTGATATGTCAATTAACCCTTTTTTTGTGGTAGTGTTTAAAAATGGCATCTGAAAATGTTGTGATAAGCAATGAAGCACATGAGACAGTTGAGTCACCCAGGATAATGTGCATCGGGATGTAAATAATCCTCAGGTAAACAACAACACTGATCAAATGATGAACGATGAGATATTCAGAGGCTTTATGCAATTCATGCAACATCAGGCGAGAGAGACTCCTGTTCAAAATGTAGGAGAAACACTATCAACTCTCGGATAGTCACTGCTAAGCAGTTCAGGGAGCTGGGACCACCGAAGTTTTTGGGAAAGGCCAAACAACTTACGGCAGAGACGTGGATAAAGCAGATCACAAAGATATTTGATGTCTTGGGATGTTCCGAGGAGCAAAAGTTTCCCTTTGCCACCTTCATGTTGCGAGGAGAGGCATATTATTGGTGGGAATTTGTAAAGCTTACTCAATCTGCCGCACTGAAGATGTCTTGGGAGAATTTCCATGAATTGTTGAACGACAAGTACTTTCCCAAAATTATTCATCACATGAAGGAGGTTGAGTTCATCAAGCTGGAGCAAAACAATATGAACGTGTCGCAGTACGAAGATAAATTGACCGAGTTATCCCGATATGCATCCCATTTGGTTGATAATGAGGAGAGAATGACGCGAATGTTTCTGCGAGGTTTGAAACCCGAAATACGTCAATACCTCATTTCTCACAAACTTTGTTTATATTCATATATAGTAAATATGGCTCAATTATTGGAGTGCGATAATGAGGCAGCCCAACCAAAGGATAACAAGCAACAACACGATAATAATCGTACCGGTGGCAACGGTCATCAGAACAATGATAACCATCGTGGAGGAAATTATCATGCCAGAAATGGTAACCATTTCGATGGTAATCATGGCCAAGATAATAGAAGAAATGATTCAAGTGGAAATTTCTAGAAGAAAGATTTAACGATGACGGGAAGACGTCGGCAACAACACCAGTACCAACAACAAATTCTAGGGGAGGAGAACGACCGCCAGTTAGATGCTACAGATGCGGAGAAGAAGGATATATAAGTCCAAACTCTTCACAGCTTTCCAAGATATGTTTTAGTTGTGGAAAAGACGGTAACATAGCTCGATTTTGTCTTGTAGCGAAATCAAGTCCAGTTGGGACGGTGGTACTAAAGGTGGATACGGACAAAACAAAGTCGGTGGTTTCAGGAAGAGCATTTTTCGTGACTTCTCAAAGAGTGAGTAACCCGAAAGAAGTTAGCACGGGTTAGTTAATTATAAATTCTTTCAAAGTCTATACCTTATTAGATACTGGTTCTACCCACTCTTTTATTTCTCCTGCTTGTGCTCAACGTTTAAACTTGACTCCGGAGAAATTAGACTTTGACTTATCTGTGGAGACTCCGTTAGGAGAAACTGTTATCATATCCACGATTTATAAATTTTGTTTGATCCAAATGGGCACAATCACATTACCTATTGATCTTATCTCTTTAAAGATACTTGCATTTGACATAATTTTAGGGATTGATTGGTTAACTACTCATCATGCCAAAATTGATTGTTTTCCTAAGGTTGTTAGTTTTCATTTTCCTAACTAACTTGTTATTCGAATTCAAGAAACCAAATCATTGAAGTCAAACACTTTCATATCAATCCATAAAGTCATTCATTTATTGCAAAATGTATGTCAAGTTTTCTTAGCCCATTTCATGAATTAAACAAAAATACGTCAGATTTGAATGATATTTCTGTTGTTAGTGAATTTCCTGAAGAACTTCCTGGCCTACCCCCAGAGTGTGATATTGAATTTTGTATCAACTTTGAACCCAGTACAAAACCCATTTTCAAAAATTCATATCAAATGGCTCCTATTGAACTTCAGAAGTTAAAAACCCAACTATAGAAGTTGGTACCCTAGCCTCTATCTAGTAACTTCCTTTGTGGAATGCACCGAAGCTAGACTCTCCATATATATTCGCGTGGTGGTAAACTGATAGACGCCATTGTGACATGCTATCCAAGATTGGGATATGAGTTACAGTTGAGCGCAACCTAAGTCAGTAATCAAAATATCTACCTTTCTAGGCTTAGCTGGTTACTATCGGAGATTCGTGGAAGGATTTTCTCGAATCACTACTTAACTGACTCGGAAAGATATAAAATTCGAATCACTACTTAATGGAGCGAGGAATGCAAGAAGATTTTCCAAAAGCTCAAGAGGCGACTCATTTCGGTACCTGTTCTGATCATACCATCCTGGAAAAGCAAACGTGGTAGCTGACGCATTGAGTAGAAAGATCGTATGCGAGTACGAGTGCGATATTATAGAACACAAAGACCTATTTTGTATAATTTACAAAGGATGGAGATGGAGTTAAAGGCTCCAAGTACCCACATTATGATGTTAAATATATGAGTATAATCGACTTTAATTGATAAAGTTAAAACCGCTCAAGCTACACACTGGAGTTGATAAATATAAAGAAGAAAGTGCAAGAATGCATTATTCTAGAAGTAAGAGTCGATGAAGAGAAGAAAGCTCAAGCCTTTGATTTATTTGAAATCCTCGATCGAGTAGGAACTGTGGCCTATAGACTCACCTTAACGCTAAGTATGTCACGTGTTCATAACGTTTTTCACGTATCGATGTTACGTAAATATGTGGACGACCCAAACCACATTATTGTGTTACAACCAGACGAGATAGCCATAGATTTAACGTACGAGGAGGTACCTATCTAGATCTTGGATAAGAAAGAACATGTCCTATGCACAAAGGTTATACCTCCAGTTAAGGTTTTGTGGAGGAACCATGTTATTAAAGAAATGAACTGGGAGTTGGAATCAGAAATGAAAGCGAGGTATCCTCACCTTTTCAAAATAACAGGTACGTATGTCAATTTTGAGGACGAAATTTCATAAGGAGGGGAGGTTGTAAGACCCCAACTTATAATAAATAAAATCAAATTTCCTCTAATTATTATTGCGAATAATAAGGTGTTAATTTGATATAATGCTTTGGTTATGGGTGAAATGTGCAAATTTTGCAAAATAAGAAAGTGGTTATAAAATATTCATTGTTGTCGGGGAATATTCATACGACGGCGCAACCATTTGTGGGCCCCATAACGGATAATGGTCGGATGAAGAAAATGACAAATTTGAGTTTTTACAAATAACGGCGTAGTTGTTACCATTAACACTGTTGGAATACCCAATGGTTAAAATATAGTAATACGCGTGGCTGCACAGTAGTACACGGTTTTGCACAATATTTTTGAATTATTGATTCTTACGTAAGAAGACACTACTCAATAATTGTTACAGTAATTACTGTTCAATATTTTATTTTATTGGTGCGTTGATATTTTATATTATTGTTGTTGTCACTGCATAGTATTTTCCATTATCGGATCAATAATTCATATTATTTGAATAATATTATGAGATATCATTATTGGCATTGTCTAGAAAGTTCTGTCAAGGAGAGGTTTTGTCACCTAATTGCGTGCCAGTAAGGAGAAATCCTTATCAGAAAGCCCCCTCTTTCCTGGGAACTACCTGGTTGTCATAAATTTGATTATGTAATATTATTTGTGAATACTTAATTATTGATTTATATGATAAGTAAATATTTATTTGATGCGGATTTAAATGATGGATTTATTTATGTGGTTATAAATGAAGGAATTAATGTTGATGTGTTTTATCAGTATTTTGTCAGAATTGAGGTATTAAAAATGAAACCAGTGTTCTTGAGATATATTGCGTGAGTTATAATTTTTAATCCGACTGTTGGATCGTTGTGATTTTTTGATATGTTATACATATATAAGTTGAATATATGTCCACAAATTTTGATCCGTTAAAAATGAACATATGATTTGTTATGAATTTTAAGTGGTGACTGATTCAGAAATTATTGAAGTTTCAGAATTTATCGTTTTGGTGGAAAATTCTTGAATTGGTGGGCCCCACTTTTGGTTGGTGAGAAATGTGCTCCAATTAAATTTCAAATGTGGTGGGTGGCAATAGTAGCAGGTAAAGCCATCAGGTAGCAGATCAAGTCTGCTTCGGTGCACTAACATTTTCCTATAAATAGAGGGCTAAGTTAGAATTGAAAATCACACCAGAAACAAGTTTTCTTTCTCTCTATATTATCGACTGTATTTTATGAGTATTTAGATATTTTGAGAGTTGCATCACCCATTCTGAGTCACCATATACATGGTACTGAATACAAATACAAACTTAAATACACAACATGAGCTTTGACGCCCCCAAAATAGGTATATAACACCCATTCTGAGTCGCTAAATACATGGTACAAAAAGAAAACTACAACTTCAATAATACAATTGTCTTGCAAAATATGACAACACATACTTTGAGTTTAAATACAAATATTGTATTTTAGACAATATTCACACTCAAACACGTCCTCATTAAAATTATTCAAACACTATTTTATAGAAATACTGAGGACTGTTAAAACATCTTTCTAGAACTATCACTCCATACCCCGACTAGATCCTGCTATGGTCTCACCTCCTGAGAAGAAAAATGGAACAAAAAGGAAAAGGGTGAGCTCAACTAGCCCAGTAAAGAATATTATGGCTAAGATAATATACAACAAATTATCATTAAATTTCAACAGGGAAAAATCTGATAAAATATAATAGACAACAAGTTTTAGATCAACAACTGCACTGGAAATAACAATCCATTAGAAGAGTCAAGTAGAGAATGAGTTCTACTATCTTCTAAGATTTAAAAGTCCATCATCAATATTTTATCCCTGTAACAACAATCTATATACATCTTTAATCAAATATTCATCTTTGCACTACACGCCAAAAATATTCATTTGTATCACAAGTTGGTCATGTTCATCTCAACATCTATTCATCTTTGCACTACGGGCCAAAAATATTCATCACTTAATCATTCATCTTTTCACTACAGGCCAAAGATATTCAGTAATATCATCATTTAGGACTGAGGATGATGAAAAATATTTTTAAAGAAAACGAATCCAGTGAGACAAAAGGACAAATATTAGGGATTCGTATAACAGTTTATCCAAGATCAATAATACTTCATAATAACCAATTGTGAAACAGAATTTAAAATAAAGATCAAAACATGGATACAATCAAAGATAGTAACCATAATAGACATCTTGGACAAAAGAAGTAAATTTCATTTTTTGGTGAATAATGTTGTATTCGTGAATAGTTTCGTATACGTAAATAGTGCCGTATACATAAATAGTAACCCCGACACAAAAAGTTCTAAATCGGATAAAAGTGCAAACCAATATTTTGGCATAATGATATTGAAAGAAATAATATCATTTACGAAGAAAATAACACCCCTTACCTGAAAATAACAGTACTTCTAATCGAAATATCGGTATAAGGGTGAAAGAAACTTGCACTGATAAATAGAAACTCACAAAGTATTTTAATACTCACAAAATACGCTCGATAATATAGAGAGAGAAAGAGAGAAAACTTATGTTTCTGGTGTGATTTCAATTCTAACTTTGCCCTCTATTTATAGGAAAATATTAGCACGCCGAAGTAGACTTGACCTGCTACCTAATTACCTTACCTACTACTATTGCCACCCACCACATTTGAAATAAAATTCAGCACATTTCTTCACCAACCACAAGTGGGTCCCACTCAATTCTAGAATTTTCTACCAAAATTATTTATAAACCTAATTTCTGAATCAGTCACCTCTTAAAATTCATAACAAATTATACGTTCATTTTTAACGGTTCAAAATTTGTGGACATATACTCAACTTATATATGTATAACATATCCAAAAATCACAACGATCCAACGGTCAGATTAAAAATTATAATTCATGCAATAGATCTTTCAGAACACCGATTTGATATTTTAATACCTCAAATCCGACAAAATACTGATAAACACCTCAACATTAATTCCTTCATTTATAACCAAATAAATAAATTCATCATTTATATCCACATCAAATAAACATTTCCTTACCATATAAATCAATAATTTATTATTCATAAATAATATTACAGAATCACAATAATGACAACCAGGTAGTTCCTAGGAAAGAGGGGGCTTTCCGATAAGGATTTCTCCTTATTGGCGCGTAATTAGGTGACCAAACCTCTCCTTGAGAGAACTTTCTAGACATTGTCAATAATGCTATCTAATAATATTATTCAAATAAATTGAATTATTGATCTGATAATGGGAAATACTGTGCAGTAACAATTATTGAACAACAATAATATAAAATATCAACGTAGTAATTATTGAATCAATAATATAAAATATTGAACAGTAATTACTGTAACAATTATTGAGTAGTGTCTTCTTACGTAAGAATCAATAATTTAAAAATATTGTACAATACCGTGTGCTACTATGCAACAACGCGTATTACTTTATTTTAACCACCGGGTATTCCAACAGTGATAATGGTAACAACTACGCCGTTATTTGTAAAAACTCAAATTTATTGTTTTCTTCATCCGACCATTATCCGTTATGGGGCCCACAAATGGCTGCGCCGTCGTACTAATATTCTCCGACAGAAAGAATATTCCACGACCAAACGAATATTTCTCGACAACAATGAATATTTTATAACCACTTGCTTATTTTGCAAAATTTGTACATTTCACCGATAACCAGAGCATTATATCAAATTAAAGCCTTATTATTTCAAGATAATAAATATTGGAAATTCTATTTTATTCATAATAAGTTGGGGTCTTACAACCTCTCCTCCTTATGAAATTTCGTCCTCAAAATTGACGTACGTTCCTGGTGTTTCGAAAAGGTGAGGGTACCTCGCTTTCATTTCTGATTTCAACTCCCAGGTCATTTCCTCAATAGCATGGTTCCTCCACAAAACCATAACTTGTGGTATAACCTTGGTGCGTAGGACATGCTCTTTCCTATCCAAGATCTTAACAGGTACCTCTTCGTATGTTAAATCTTCGGCTATCTCGTCTGGTTCTAACGCAATAATATGGTTCGGGCCTTTCACTTATTTACGAAGCATGGATATTTGGAAAACATTATGAACACGAGACATACTTGGAGGTAATGCGAGTCTATAGGCCACATTTCCTATTCGGTCAAGAATCTCCAATGGGCCAACAAATCGTGGATTGAGCTTTCCTCTCTTCCAAAATCATGTAACTCCCTTCCATGGAGCAATACGTAACAGTACATGATCTCTAATATTAAATTCCACATCCTTTCGATGAAGATCAACATAACTCTTTTGTCGATCTTGTGAGGTTTGAATACGTTTTCGAATCATTTGGATCTTTTCTGTAGTCATGTGTACTAATTCTGGTCTTAACACCGTTGCTTCTCCCACCTCGTCCCAACATACTGGAGAACGACACTTTCGTCCATACAACGCCTCGAATGGAGCCATGCCTATACTTGCTTGATAACTGTTGTTGTAGGAGAATTCCACCAGTGGCAAGTACTTATCCCAACTTCCTTTGAAATCTAGAACATAGAGTCTTAATAGATCTTCAAGGGTTTGAATAGTCCTTTCTAATTATCCGTCTGTTTGAAGATGATGTCGAAATGAATCATAAATTTGTGCCCATTGCTTTCTGCAACCTAACCCAAAATCGTGAAGTGAATCTTAGGTCACGATCCAAAACTATGGATACTGGCATGCCATGCAATCTCACAATCTCATTCACGTACATACGAGCAAGGCGTTCAAGGGAATAAGTCTCACATATCGGTAAGAAATGTGCAGACTTGGTTAATCCATCAATAATAACCCAAATCGCATCTATGCCTCGAGAAACTTTGGGAAGACCTGTAACGAAATCCATGGTAATGTGTTCCCACTTCCATTTTAGAATCTCAAGTGGTTGCAATGGACCCTTTGGCACTTGATGATCCGCCTTTACACGTTGACAGGTTAAACACTTCGAGGTAAACTCCGCGATCTATCTCTTCATATGTTCCACCAAAATGTGTGTCGAATATCATGATACATTTTGGTACTCCCAGGATGGATTGCAAACGGTGCATTGTGTGCCTCCATCATGATTATATGCTTCAAGTCAGAATTGTTAGGAACGCAAAGTCTAGAGTTGACTCGAAGTATTCCTTATTCATCGATTCTTGCTTCTGAAATAGCACCTTCTTGCACTTTCTTCTTCATACACATCATCCCCAGGTCCGTAGCATTAGCACCTTTAACTTTATCGATTAAAGTCAGTTCTACTCGTATATTCGCCATCATCATGTGGGTACTTAGAGCCTTGTGGTCATCAAGGAATATTTGGATCACTTTGTGGTCGTCTTTATTGATGACATCCTTATTTATTCCAAAAGCCGTGAAGATCATGAGAAACACTTGAGGCTGACACTCCAAAAGCTTCGTGAATATAAGCTTTATGCCAAGTTGAAGAAATGCGAGTTCTAGCTTGAGGAAGTAGCATTCCTTGGGTATGTTGTATCAAGTCATGGAATATCTGTTGACCCAGCAAAGATTGAAGCTATTCAAAGTTGGGAGCAACCTAAATCAGTGACCGAAGTACGTAGCTTTCTCGGTTTAGCTGGTTATTATCGAAGATTCGTGGAAGGATTTTCTCGAATCGCTACTCCATTGACTCAGATGACTCGGAAAGATACAAAGTTCGGTTGGAGCGAAGAATGTGAGAAGAGTTTTCAAGAACTCAAAAGGAGACTCATTTCAGCACCTGTTCTGACAATACCATCTGGCTCGGAGGGATTTGTCATCTACAGTGATGCTTCGGGCAAAGGGCTGGGATGTGTTCTCATGCAACATGGAAAAGTCATAGCCTATGCCTCACGACAACTCAAAGAATATGAGAAGAATTATCCTACTCATGATCTAGAGTTGGCAGCTGTTGTCTTTGCACTTAAAATTTGGAGGCATTACTTGTATGGGGAGAAAGTGGAGATCTTTACGGATCATAAAAGCCTCAAATATTTCTTCACTCAAAAGGAACTCAACATGCGACAACGACGTTGGCTTGAACTGTTGAAAGATTATGATCATACCATCCAATACCATCCTGGAAAAGCGAACGTGGTAGCTGACGCATTGAGTAGAAGATCACATGCAAGTACGATTGCGATATTGTCAACACAAGGGCCCATTTTGTGTGACTTGCAAAGGATGGAGATAGAGTTAAAAACTCCAGGGACGCATGTGATGATGGAGAATATACGAGTAGAACCGACTTTAATCGATAAAGTTAAAGCTGCTCTAGCTACAGACCTGGAGCTGATGCGTATGAGGAAGAAAGTGCAAGAAGGTGCTATGCCAGAAGCAAGAATCGATGAAGAAGGAATTCTTCGAGTCAACTCCAGACTTTGTACTCCTAACGACCCTGATTTAAAGTATAAAATCATGATGGAGACGCACAATACACCGTTTCCAATCCATCTTGGGAGTACCAAAATGTATCATGATATTCGTCATACATTTTGGTGGAGCAATATGAAGAGAGAGATAACGTTGTTTATCTCAAGGTGTCTAACTTGTCAACGAGTTAAAGTGGAGCATCAAGTACCAAAAGGTCCATTGCAACCACTTGAAATTCCAGAATGGAAGTGGGAGCACATTACCATGGATTTCGTTACCGGTCTTCCTAAGGTTTCTCAAGGCATAGATGTGATTTGGGTCATTTTTGATAGATTGACCAAGTCTGCTCATTTCTTACCGATACGAGAAACTTATACACTTGAACGTCTTGCTTGTATGTACATAAATGAGATTGTAAGACTGCATGGTATGCCAGTATCCATAGTTTCTGATCGAGACCCAAGATTTACTTCTCGATTTTGGGTTAGTTTGCAAAAAGCTATGGGCACAGACTTACGATTTAGCTCAGCATATCATCCTCAGACGGACGGACAGTCTGAGAGGACAATTCAAACTCTCGAAGATCTATTAAGACTCTGTGTCCTTGATTTCAAGGGAAGTTGGGACAAGTTCTTACCATTGGTGGAGTTTTCCTACAACAACAGTTATCAAGCAAGTATTGGCATGGCTCCATTCGAAGCGTTGTATGGAAGAAAGTGTCGTTCTCCAGTATGCTGGGATGAGGTGGGTGAAGTAACGTTGTTGGGACCGGAATTGGTATGTATGACTACGGAAAAGATTCAAACGATCCGACAACGTATAAAAACCTCACAAAATCGACAAAAGAGTTATGTTGATCTTCATCGAAAGGACGTGGAATTCAATATAGGAGATCATGTGTTGTTACATGTTACTCCATGGAAAGGAGTTACAAGATTTGGAAAGAGAGAAAAACTCAATCCTCGATTCATTGGTCCATTTTTAATCCTCGATCGAGTAAGAACTGTGGCTTATAGACTCGTTTTACCGCCAAGTATGTCTCGTGTTCATAACGTTTTTCACATATCCATGTTACGTAAATATGTGAAAGACCCGAACCACATTATTGAGTTAGAACCGGACGAAATAGCGGAAGATTTGACGTATGAAGAGGTTCCTGTTCAAATCTTGGATAAGAAGGAACATATTCTACGCTCCAAGGTTATACCTCAAGTCAAAGTGTTGTGGAGAAACCACGATGTTGAGGAAATGACTTGGGAGTTAGAATCTGAAATGAAATCAAGGTATCCTTACCTCTTCGACATACCAGGTACGTACCCTAATTTTGAGGGCGAAATTTCATAAGAAGGGGAGGTTGTAAGACCCCAGTTTTTATAAATAAAGATGAATTTTCTATAAATATTATTTTTGAATATTATGGAATAAATTATATATAATGTTATAGTTGTGTGTAATATTTATAAATTTTGCAAAGTACGCAAGTTGTTATAAAATATTCGTTTGGTCGGGGAATATTCTTTTTGTCGGAGAATATTCGTATGACGGCACAATCATTGGTGGACCCCACAACGGAAGTATTGTCGTAGTTAGAAAACGACAAAATTATCTTTCTATAAAAATAACGGCGGAGGTGTTACCGTTAAAACTGTTGAACTACTCGGTAGTAAAAGTACAGTAATACGCGTGGTTGCATAGTAGCACACGGTATTGATTATTGATGCTTACGTGAGAAGTCACTCAGCTATACTCAATTATTGCTACAGTAATTGCTGCATCATATCTCTTATATTATTGATTCAATTATTGTCACAGTATCATCTGTATAATATGTTATATTATTAAATCAATAATTGAGACAACAAGTTATAAATGATTAATAATTGTTGAAAGATTAATTAGGTGTTGATTAAAAATAAATTAATTTATGGTAATATTTATTCAATCCTTGATGTATATAAAGAGTCTGTTGTGAGACATTTGTGGTAAGTTTGGTTATTTTATGGGGGGCCCATATGTCATCATCTAAGAGTCTCATTCGTCAATAGTAATTACCTTCGTCAATAGTAATTATTTTCGTCAATAGTAATTACCTTCGTCAATAGTAATTACCTTCGTCAATAGTAATTACCTTCGTCAATAGTAATTACCTTCGCCAATAGTAATTACCTTCGTAAATAGTAATTACCTTTACCAGACGTCAAACCACTTGCCATTTCATATTACAGGCGTCGAACCACTTGTCGTTTCACATTACAAGCGTCAAACCACTTTTCTTTTCACATCACCAGTCGTCAAGCCACTTGCCTTTTCACATGGCAAGTGCAAAGCTAGAAATCTTCTATAAATAGAGGCCTAGTGCTTCATTATTTTTCACGAATTCATTCAAGCTATAGAGAACGAAAGTATAGAGAGAATAAAAGAGAAAGAAGAAGAGTATTCGGTTACTATACTACTGCAGTATTCAATCTCCTAATAAAGTAAGGGGTGTTATTCTTTCTTCTTGAAGAGAACTTATGTTATTCCATTCTTTGTTATTCTGTTGGAATAACCTGTAAAAGTTGCATACCCCATACATGACCTGTATACGCAGTATACCCTATACTTGGTGAAATCCTTATGTTATTCCATTCATTGTTATTCTGTTGGAATAACCTGTATACGCGGAATACCCTATACTTGGTGACATCCATTTAGTATTCTGTCTTTATATTTCTATCGGAATATCCTGTCTGTGCTATACGCCGGACCTGGTTCCATTTACTATTTCGTCTTTACATTTATGTTGGAATATCCTGTCTGTGCTATACGCCGGACCTGGTTCCATCATTTATTATTCCGCATTTATTATTCTGTTGGAACATCCTGTTGGTGTGAATTTCACCTGACCTGGTTCCGTTATTATTATTCTGCTAGAATAACCTGTCTGTGCGGTCTCTATCGCATGCATGGTGATATCTTTTGTTATTGTATTCGGTATTACTCAATTGATTAAAATTCTGACTTCTATACTCCATGAAATTAGTGGAATATCATTGATATTTGCGCTTCATCCAGTATCCTTTCATGGAAATATTCTTCTGATCATTCTGGAATTTTACTCTACAAAACAGTATCAGGTTGACAATTTGGACGTTAATAATTTCTGGATAAAATAATTTTTGAACTTGTTTTATTGAATTCTTATATCATTGTCATCATCCTCATGTTTATATTTTGTTAAAAGTTATCTGTGGCCTGTAGTGCATAGATGGACTTGGTATGATTATGACCAGGGATTATTCGGTGTAATCATGACCGTAATGTTACAAATGATGTGAAAATTTAAAATTCTCATTGGCCCGTAGTGCAATGATGGATAGTTGTTGGCATAATCATGACCATTAATGAATACACAAATATTATTGGTCGTAGTACATGAATAATTGTGGTCGTGATACTAAAGAATATCCTTGGCCATAGTGCAGGGGTGATTCGATGATGTGGAATATTTATTAAGCTGAGTCTCAGCTATAACAGTGATGAAAAACCTTTGAAATCATAAAAGATAGTAGATTTTATTTTCTACTTGACTCTTTTAATGGATTACTTGTTCCGCTGCAGTTAAACGTGATGTTTACTATATTTTATCAGTTTAACACTGTTGAAGGCTAATGATAATTTATCCTGCATTATCTTAGTCATAATATTTCTTACTGGGCTAGTTGAGCTCACCCTTTCTTTCACTGTTCTCTTCAGGAAATGAGAATATAGCTGGGATGAGTCGGGGAACGGAGTAATGGTCCAGAGGATAGCATTAGTAGTCCTCACTATTCTGTGAAATAGTGTGATAATAATTGTAATGAGGACTCCTTTTGAGTTTGTATAATCTCTAGTAGACAATATTTGTATTCAAACTCACAGTTTATGTTTTGTCGTATTGTACACGACAGTTGTATTAGTAAGTTGTATTTGAATTCTGTACCATGTATCTGGCGACCCAAGATGGGTGATGTATACCTAATTTTGGGGGTGTCACATTACTATTCACGTATAAGGCACTATTCACGCATACGGCACTATTAACCAAAAAATAATTTTTTTCCTTTTTGTCCAAGATGTCTATTATGGTTACTATCTTTGATTGTATCCATGTTTTAATCTTTATTTTTGAATTCTACTTCAAAATTGATTATTATGGAGTATTATTGAACTTGGATAAAACTATAATACGAATCCATAATATTTGTTCTTTTATCTCACTGGATTCGTTTTCTTTAAGATATTTTTCATCATCCGCAGTCCTAAATGATGATATAACTGAATATCTTTGGCCTGTAGTGCAAAGATGAATGATTAACAAATTAATATCTTTGGACTGTAGTGCAAAGATGAATGATTACCTAATAAATATATTTGGCATGTAGTGCAAAGATGAATGATTACCTAATGAATATCTTTGGCCCGTAGTGCAAAGATGAACAGGTGTTGAGATGAACATGACCAACTGGTGATACAAATGAATATCTTTGGCCTGTAGTGCAAAGATGAATATTCGATCCAAGATATATATTGATTTTTGTTGCAGGGATAAAATATTGATGATGGACTTTTAAATCTTAGAAGATAGTAGAACTCATTCTATACTTTACTCTTCTAATGGAGTGTTGTTTCCGCTACAGTTGTTGATCTAAAACTTGTTGTCTATTATATTTTATCAGATTATTCCCTGTTGAAGACTAATGATAATTTGTTGTATATTATCTTACTCATAATATTCTTTGCTAGGCTAGTTGAGCTCACCCTTTTCCTTTTTGTTCCATTGTTCTTCTTAGGAGGAGAGAATTTAACAGGAACTAGTTGGGGTACGGAGTGATGATTCAAGATAGTTGTTTTAGTAGTCCTCACTATTTTGTAAAATAGTGTATCAATAATTGTAATGAGGACTCCTTTTGAGTGTGTATACTCTCTATTAGACAATAGTTGTATTCAAAATCACAGTATATGTGTTTTCATATTTTACACGACAATTGTATTACTGAAGTTGTATTTGTTTCTATACCATGTATTTGGCGACTCAGAATGGGTGATGTATACCTATTTTGGGGGCGTCACACACTATATCTCTATGTGAATTACAATTAAAAAGGATTTAAAGCACAAGTTCCCTATAAGATTACATATGGCGTAAAGAAATATCTCTATCCTAAACACGAATCATCAATTCCATCTATGCAGAAATCACAAACACATGCTATCATGATAAGATCTAAATCAATACTTCATCCCTCGAGTTTATATAGATTATCACGGTAATTGTTAGCTAGGCAATTAAGCAATTAAGTCCAAATCATAATAGACAATCCTCACAATAAAACATAATAATTGATAGTGACGAATATTAAAATAAACTACACAATAAGATCCATTGTAATCTCAAACAAAGAATTAGTACATGATTATTGAATTAAAAGTAAGAATCCACAATTGAATAAATAATAAAAGACAAAGATAGAAGAAGATGAGAAGATAGAATCTATTGTCTGTAGATTTGATACTCTCTCCTTGCTCCTACTTTGAATCTTCAATGGTCTCCAAGTTGCTTCAATCTCCAAAACTCATTAGAACTATAGTTTTGATCTAATCTACTATAATCTAATCTAATGAAATCCTCTCTCTCCAATCTAATCTAATGGAATCCTCCTTCTAATATAATCTAATCTCCCTCTATTCTATGTGTTTCTACTCCTTTATATGCCTCTTTACATGTCTTTAAGTCCTCTTAGAAGTCCTTGAGTAAATCGGATCGAAACAATCCTTTCCGAACTCAAATTTGGACAAAATTTGTATTTTCTAGGCTTGTAAAGGGCCAGCCCCAGCAGGCTAGGGCCCTGTTTTATAGCTGGTATGCCCGCCTCGGCATGGGTTTTGTGAAAGAAAAACCCGCCCCGGCGGGGGTACCTTTTCTGCTGTGACGTCCTTTGGGAAAATGACCATAACTTTTGATCCAGAAAGAGTTACGAGGCCTGCCATCTATCAAAGCAAAGATATCGACGCACTCTACAACTTTCATTCTTTGAGAATTGAGAAATAACAGAGGGAGGAAGGTCGAAATATGGCTGGAAGTGACTGCTACGCAAATGGCCACCCAAAACAGTGGTGTTCGACGTCCGTTGGTACAAATGTCATAACTCTTGCATACGAACTCTGATTGGAATTATTTAAGATATTCCGGAAAGCTATGAAGAAGCTCTACAATGTAATTCAAGTTCTAAACCAAGAACATGAAATAAACATGAAAGCCCAAACGATGTCCGAATTGTTTTTCTTTGTGATTTTATACTAATTCTTTGCGATTTCAGCTCCCACACATATAATCTACAAAACGAATACAAAATGCATGAAAAGTAACTAAGAAACATGAGATTAAGCAACTAATTCATGTAACAGATACCGGATATGTAGGTATAAAACCTACTTATCAAATACCCCCAAACTTAAACATTTGTTTGTCCTCAAGCAAAAACACAAAACAACAATGCTATGTAATGCAACTAATCTACATGCCTAAGAATCTAGAAGTAATGATAGAAACAAGTCTATTCAACCGGCCTTAGAGATATCAAGTAAACATGATAAGACATCATATCAAAACTCATTAGTAATTTTCCAATCAATCATCAAATCTTAGACTATTATCACTTATATAGCGCGTATGTGTTCAACAACAATGCTAACTAATGTAAAATCAAATTTAACAAATAACAAGTCTCTTCGAAGGTATCATACAGTGTAAACTCAAGAAATCCAAAAACAAGCTAGATCCAACTAAAATCAAATAATTACAAATATCGAGGGTCAACATGAGATACTTATGCTTTATTTTTCATCTACGGGGGCTTTTTGCTCTTATTTCCCGTTTTATTTATTCTTTTTTTTCTTTTTCTTTTTCTTTTTTGATAGTGAGTGCATTTTACACTCCATCTCACGCCTATGTTTATGAGGAGTGCATTTCACGCTTCTTCTCGACCCACCACAGGACTCAATTCAACTCAATATCTTTTTTTTCTTTTTTTTTAAAAGCTTATATACCCCACTTTTCCCCCCAAACTTAGGTTCTTGCCTAATTCTTCGCCTTCACTGCCTATTCTTGTCATTCTCTTAGATAAACTATCATTATCCTTTAGAGGTCCTTTATGTATCAATTTAAACTCAATCATTCAGCAAGTTGTTTTTACTGTGCTATCCTTATTATAACAGTTTCAAACAGAAAAAGACTCAATTCATAACAATAAATCACATCAAAGCTCTAATGGTCAGTACTATACTTGTCTACCCAATTCCAATCTCATCATTGGCCAAAATAAACTTAAACTATCAAACAGCTGGACTAATACAAGATGAACATAGTAATTAACTATTATTTTTTATTTTTGATTTTTGATTTTTTTTAAGAAAATGAATGCAAAAACTAAATGTAACTATATGAACTACAATGTAAATAACTAATTATATGCAATACGACACTAAAAAGCCCCCAAACTTAAACTAGACATTATCCTCAATGGCTGAAATAGAAAAAATTAAAGCAGATGACTCCCTAAAAATATAGCAATCTCTTCCTTGTCCGCTAAGTTTGGAGAATAGATTAGGCGCATGGAACAAATTGGGCACCACACTTGAATTTAACTTGAATAACCTTTTTATAATCTTTTACATGTCCATTGAACCTCCAATACCTACACTGAAGAGAGACAACATGGATTAGAATAACACTTGGATTGGTAAGAGAACTTAATAAGCAAATTAATTCATATCTACTAAATAAACTAGTAAAGCAAATAAATAGAAAAATTCTTGCGTTGCCTCCCAGTTAACGCTTGAATTATAGTCTTTCGGCCTGATTTTATCTGGTCAACACTATTCAATTCCTCTTCGATAATTGAGGAACCCTCCATCCATCGAAAATAATGTAGCTTTTGGTAGGTTCCCAATTGTGATAGCCATTGCTTTAAAGTCACCTGGCATGCTCTGATTTGGTATGTTCTCAATCAAGAACGTCCCACAGCTAGGTGTTTTCTCCATTCTGTATGTGATCACTTTGGGGCATGGAAGCTTGTCACACACAATGGGCTCTTCGTCTATCTTCTCTGTCTCGTCCCACCATGGATTCAAAATTGTACTCGCTCTTTTGTCATCAAGAGCTTCGCCGACGACATAACTACCAAGTGGGCATACTTTTATAAATTTGACTGACTCTTTGATCTTTGGTGGAGACCCATTTAGATCTGTGTCGACCTCTATTTCATTATCCCCAATTGTCTCCATACTTTCGATATCTTGTGTCTCATCCAGTCGCATATTTGGTTCGGGTTCTCCGTCACTTTCGTCATCCATGTTATAAAGCCAAGTATTTAGAGGAAGGTTTCTTATGGCTTTGGTCATTTTCTCTATCTGGTCCGTAAGATTTTGAATTGACCTCGCTTGATTACTCATCTTCTCCACATTTACTACTACAAACTTGGAAAACAATTCCTCAAACCTTGAATTATCTGTCTCTTGTGACACTGGAGGTGGACATGAAAATTCTGGTGTGTATGATGGATTTAGAGCGTAATGTTTGTCGTCATAATTATAGCTCCACGAAAAATCTGGGTGATACCACCAATCTTGGTGATAGTTAGGATCAACATAGTTATTGAGGTAATCACCACTATGTTGTACCGGTTCAAAATTGATGGTGCATTGATAATTTTGATGGTTGACAGCGCAATAGTCACACGTAACTGCCATCCTTCGCCTCCGTTGGGCTGCGATAACCTCCAACATCTTCGAATTTGCCTCAATTTGTACGGACTCTGCGGAAAAAGTATTAAGTCCGTCAATCCCTGTTTCCCTTGGTTGAGGCATGTTCGTGTATGGCCATTGATACACAAAGTCATCCATGGTACCTGAAAAGAGAGAAATATAGGAAGAGAATTAAAAATAAAAATAAAAATATTTAAATTAAGACTAATTTGATTGAAATTAATATTGGTAAATAATTATTAAATTAATTCCCCGGCAACGGCACCAAAAACTTGTTGGGTAAAATCTAATTACGCATAACACGCAAGTATACGTGGTCAACAAGCAATAAAGTGAAAGTAGAGTATCGTTCCCACGAGAAATTGTTTAACAAAAAGCACCAAGTACTAACCCGTAACCAACTCAATCTTATTTAAATGAATGAATTATAAATTAAATTATTTAATTACACTAATTCTAATTACCACTAATTAAAAATCAACTTACGGATATTTAAGATCACAACTTCACTTATTTCTTCATTTAAGTTAACACACTTTGCATCAATTATTTTCTATCCTGAATTGTTAATCAAGAATAGTAAAGTAGATAAAACCACCTCTCGATGGATAATACTCATACTCACTTAAATCGACAGATGATAGAATTAAACAAGACACCCTAATTAACTAATCCACTATATCTCTATGTGAATTACAATTAAAAAGGATTTAAAGCACAAGTTCTCTATAAGATTGCATATGGCGTAAAGACATATCTCTATCCTAAGCACGAATCATGAATTCCACTATGTAGAAATCACAAACACATGATATCATGATAAGATCTAAATCAATACTTCATCCCTTGAGTTCATATAGATTATCACGTTAATTGTTAGCTAGACAATTAAGCAATTAAGTCCAAATCACAATAGACAATCCTCACAATAGAACATAATAATTGGTAGTGAAGCATATTAAAATAAACTACACAATAAGATCCATTGTAATCTCAAACAAAGAATTAGTTCATGATTATTGAATTAAAACTAAGAATCCACAATTGAATAAACAATAAAAGAAAGATAGAAGAAGATGAGAAGATAGTGTAAGACCCCAACTTTTATGAATAAAGATTAATTTTTCTCGAAATATATTTTTGAATATTATGGTGTGGATTTGATATAATGTTATAGTTGTGGGTATTATTTACAAATTTTGCAAAGTAAGCAAGTGGTTATATAATATTCAATTGGTCGGGGAATATTCGTTTAACAGGGAATATTCGTACGACGACACAATCATTGGTGGACCCCACAACGAAAGTATTGTCGTAGTTAGAAAATGACAGAATTATCTTTTTATAAAAATAACGGCGAAAGTGTTACCGTTAAACTGTTGAACTACCCGGTAGTAAAAGTACAGTAATATGCGTGGTTGCATAGTAGCACATAGTATTGATTATTGATGCTTAAGTGAGAAGTCACTCAGTTATAGTCAATTATTGCTACATCATATCTCTCATAATATTGATTCAATTATTGTCACAGTATCATCTGTATAATATTTATTATTATTAAATCAATAATTGAGACGACAAAGTTATTCATATTATTATTTGCAATATTGACAATGTCTAGATGTTCTGTCAAGGAGAGGTTTGGTCACCTAATTGCGCGCCAATAAGAAGAAATCCTTATCGGAAAGCCCCCTCTTTCCTGAGAACGACCTGGTTGTTAAATATTGTGAGTTATAATATTAATGATGAATAAGTTCGTGTTGATTAAAAATGAAATTGATAGTTCAATTGTGTTGGGATTATTAGTGTTAGTGGAAATTGACATTTATTTCGATAATAATTGATGTCTAGCGGTTATATTGACCAATCAGGTAAATAATTGGATAAATGAGGAATTAATTGCTATTATTTCACATGCTTATAACTATTTATTCACATGTGTATACTATTGATTCACATTCATGTACTATTAGGAGAGGTGGTGCAAGATTGATAATACTTGCATTACTAAATTAAAAATGGAGGTATAGATGAAGGTACTATACTGTAATTAGTTTTTTCACATGATTATACTATTAAGTCACATGAAGGAACTATTAATTCACATTATTTACTATTAAGGGGTGGTGAAAGTTTGATAATACTTGCAGGACTAAATTAAAAATAAAGAAAAAGAGGAACGTATTATACTGTAATACTTCGAGCCCCAAAACGTGCAATTATCGAAACTATATTTTCCTATAAATAGAAGCTCATTCTTCTTTCAGTCTCACCAATTCACTAAGTCTCACAAGAGCAATTATTATAGAGTGAAATTATAGAGAGAAAGAAGAATAGAAGTCTGCTACGTCACTATTCCAGTATCCAGTTTCTTCTAAAGTAAGGGATATTATTTATTTCGTATTCATGAAGAGAGTTATTTTCTTTCAATACTCGTAAGGGTCGTTATTCCATTTTTTATTATTATGTTGGAATAACCTATCTATTCGAAGTACCATATACATGGTGAAATTCTTCTATTATTCCATTCTTTATTATTCTATTGGAATAACCTGTCTGTGCGGTTTATCGCATGCATGGTGAATTCTATTGTTATTCCATTCTTTATTATTCCGTTGGAATATCTTTTTCGTGCGACTTACGCATGACCTAGTTTCATTCTTTATTATTCTATTGGAATATCCTGTCTGTGCGGGTTACGCATGACCTGGTTCCATTCTTTATTATTATATTGGAATAACCTGTCTGTGCGAATTACGCACGTATGGTGAATTTTTCTGTTATTCTGTTGGAATAACCTGTCTATGTGGATTACCGCATGCAGTTTCATATATTCTATTATACTTAGTTGGTTAAAGTTTTGGTTTTTATACTCCATGAAATTAATAGAATATCCTAGATATTTGCGCTTCATTCAGTATCTTTTCATGGAAATATTCTTCTAAGCATTCTTGAATTTTCCGCCACAAAGCAGTATCATGTTAACAATTTGGACGTTATTGATTTCTGGATAAATTAAATTATAAATCTTTAAAATTTATCTTGAAATTGTTTTATTGAATTATTATGTCATTATCATCATCCTCATATTTATAATATGTTGAAAGTCATATGTGACCTATAGTGCATAGATGGAATTGGTATGATTATGACCAGGGATTATTCGGTATAATCATGACCGTAATGTTACAAATGATGTGGTAAAAGTACTCATTGGCCGTAGTGCATTGATGGATAGTTGTTGGCATGATCATGACCATTGATGAATACACGAATATCATTAGTCCATAGTGCATGGATAATTTATGGTCGTGGTACTAATGAATATCCTTGGCCGTAGTGCAGAGATGATGTGGTTTATTTATTAAGATGAGTCTCAGCGATAAAAGTGATGAAAAACCTTTTAAATCATAGAAGATAGTATATTTTATTCTCTACTTGACTCTTCTAATGGATTGCTTGTTCCGCTGCAGTTAAACTTGATATTTATTATATTGTATCTGTTTAACTCTGTTGAAGGCTAACAATAATTTATACTGTATTATCTTAGTCATAATATTTCTTACTGGGCTAGTTGATCTCACCCTTTCTTTCACTGTTCTCTTCAGGAAATGAGAACGTAGCCGGGACTAGTCGGGGAACGGAGTGACGGTCCAGATGATAGCATTAGTTGTCCTCATTATTCTGTTAAATAGTATGACAATAAATGTAATGAGGACTCCATTGAGTGTGGATATTGTCTAGATGACAATATTATTATTAAAACTCTTAGATTATATTTTATCGTATTTTACACGACTGTTGTATAATTAAGTTGTATTTCAATTTTATATCATGTATTTAGCGACTCAAGATTGGTGATGTATACCTATTTTGGGGGCGTCACAGATAGAATCTATTATCTGTAGATTTCATACTCTCTCCTTGATCCTACTTTGAATCTTCAATGGTCTCCAAGTTGCTTCAATCTACAAAACTCATTAGAACTAGAGTTTTGATCTAATCTACTCTAATCTAATCTAATGAAATCTTCTTTCTCTCCAATCTAATCTAATGGAATCTTCCTTCTAATCTAATCTAATCTCCCTATAATCTATGTGTTTCTCCTCCTTTTATATGCCTCTTTACATGTCTTTAAGTCCTCTTAGAAGTCCTTGAGTCAATCGGATCAAAATAATCCTTCCCAAACTCAAATTTGGACAAAATTCCTATTTTTTGGGCATACCCCCGCCCCGACAGGGGTCTAGGCTTGTAAAGAACATGCCCCGGCGGGCTAGGGGCCTGTTTTGTAGATAATATGCCCACCCCGGCGGGGGTTTTGTGAAGGAAAAGCCCGCCCTGGCGGGGGTACCTTTTCTACTCTGACGTCCTTTTGGAAAACGGCCATAACTTTTGATTCAGGAAGAGTTACGAGGCCTGCCACCTATCAAATCGAAGATATCAAAGAGATATACAACTTCATTCTTTGAGCATTGAGAAATAATAGAATGCTGAAGGTTAAAATTAGTCTGGAAGCCACTGCTATGCAAATGGCCACCCAAAATAGTGACGTTCGACATCCGTTGGTACAAATGTCATAACTCTTGTATCCGAACTCCGATTAGAATGATTCAAGATGTTTCGGAAAGCTAAGAAAAAGTTCTACAATGTAATCCAAGTTTCGAAACAAGAACATAAAAGCCCAAATGTTGTCTAGATTGTTTTTCTTTTCGATGTCATACCAATTCTTTGCGATTTCAGCTCCCACACATATAATCTATAAAACGAACACAAAATACATGAAAAGTAACTAAGAAACATGAGATTAAACAACTAATTCAAGTAATAGATACCGAATAAGTAGGTATAAAACCTACTTATCACTTTGTTTAAAAACCTAATATAGATAATACCGATCTTGAATATTAGAATAATATCATCACAATATAATACTATTATATTATATATTCATAGAATATCCTAAACACATAACCCTATCAGTCTATACAGCACATAAGTCCTAGTATCAAGTCAAATTACTACAGTCTGAGTTGAGTCCAGTACAATTTTGACATCTTGACGGCCTAGTCGGATAATTAATGATTCTATTATCCATAAGACTCTGCCTAAACTGGTTAACAATTATCTTAGATAATTTATTTATTAGTCAAAATATTTTTCCATAACTCATAATAATTTTCAGATAATTATTACCATTTATCATGATTTTTTAATCATTTAATTCCATTATCATTAATATTTATTTAATATTAATATTAATGAAATTCTTAACATAATATTATAATATATTTATAATATCTCAAAGTATTATTAATACTTTATTATTACATTTAAATGATTTTAAAATAATTAAAACCATTATTAATTAACTGTCTTTAATATTAAAATATTAATATTTTGCATGACAAAATATCAAAAGTTATATTTTATAACTTAAAATATTTTTATAACCTTTAAACTATTTTTATATGATTTTTAAATCATTAATTTTATTTTTCCATAATTTATTTAATACATTTATTAAATTAATCAATTACTATTAATTAATGAAATTCATCACATAATATTAAAAGTCATTAAAAATAACTTAAAATATTTTCTTATACCATAATATAATTTTAAATAATTTTTCAAATATTATATTTAAATAAATTAAATACCATTAATATTTCAAAAATATTAAATATTTATGAAATATACTCAAAATTAATAAAACCCCATTTTTAAGCATTAAAATAATTTTTAGGAATTTATTTTGAATTTTTAATAATTAAAAACTATTTTTCTTTATTTATTTAATAAAAATAATTACTTTTGTAAATAATTGTCGCTAAAGATGCTATAGGCGACAAAACCGTCATTGAATGTGTTCTTGGGCCAAACACAGATCTTCATGCACTACTAATAGGTTGCTAGGTTTGACCAAGGCTAGATCTTTGGTCGTCTTTACGATTTCTGGCTTGATAAGGTGTTAATGTTGTAGTATTAATGTCACACTACAACCCTAAACAACTCTTATGGCCAACACATATCAAATCTGAGAGATCTAAGCTTCAGAAAAGGTTGTCAGAGTTGTTAACCCAAAAATGAAGAACAGTTAGATGGTCTACTTTCTGGGCCTTTAATCTTTGAGTTCTAGTCTTAGTTTGTAGGATCTAATGGTTCAATCCTATAGTATTGATGTCAGAGTATAACAACATATAATTATTTCAGTCTAATATCATAACACATGAAAGATATATGCTAGTCAAATTATGCCTAAAATTTGGCTCTTGAAGGTTCTGGGTTTTCCAGAAACCTTCATAAGGAAAAACGGTCAACGTACTTTGACCAAGGTTAAATTCGATCAATATCATGATCTGGGTAATATAAAGATATAAATGTGGAGTTCTTATGTCATATTACAACATCAAAACAACAATATGGACTAACTATCACAGATCAACAAGATCAAAGGCTTTAAAAGTGCCTGTAAGAAATTCTGGAAATCTGGGAATTTTCTAGGTTGCCCAAAAATAGATTTCATGATCAGTCAACTAGGATTGACTGCTTATAACATAAAATCTAGACATGATCTAACCCTGATTCAAGTTCCAGATCAAAGCCTACATGGCATAGAACAGATCCATAACTCTAAACACATATATCATCAAACACACAGATCTAGAAGCTTTGACATTTGCATGTCAGAGCACAAAACTAGGGTTCATGATCAATTTCTAAGAAAGCTATTTCGTGCATCTAAATGTTATGGATCTAAGTTATATCAACCTTGATCACTAAATGAAACCCTAATACACTACTTAAAACATCAAACCATAACATTTAACATACAAAACATGGATCTTCAATATTAAGGTTTTATACCTGTAGACACTCGAAATTTTCTGTACTACTGTTACTAACATTGCAGGAGGACAAATTCGTCTTTTAAGAGAGAACCCTGAAAGACAATCCAAATCCATACCGGATACTACCGGAAGTTCAGCATCAACCCCGGATCGCGATCTGGGAGTAACAATTTCAACCTCGGATCTAACCTCAAGACCTGCAGATACAATACCGGAACACACACCGGAGAAGACAGATTAATCTCGGAGATAACCCCGAGGTATCCAGTCTCAGTCCCAACCATAGGAATAGCCACCAACCTTGGTGATAACCCCAAGGAATGCAGTTTCGGAGATAACCCTGGAAATGCTTGTTTCAAATGCCATCAGCTTCAATCTCGGCACTCACAATAAGATACACTGTGCCAACCCGGCAATAACATCTGGAAGACAGGCACACCTCAAAGATGACAATGAGGACCTTCAACAAATGCAGCAGTCCAATCTCAGCGAAGTCTGAGCAACGCCTATTTTATCATCCCAATCCGGCGATAACACCGATGAGGGGCAACATCGTCATCTCGTCCAACACGATGCCACGTCACATCTCTAGGCAACAATGTCCCACAAGGCTAACCAATCCCGAGTGACTATTGTGCAGGGTAATGGATGAGAGTTGAAGCTTGAAGACCGGAGGGCCTCATCCCATCTTCAAAGACTTCGTACAAACTCTAATCCCATGCCATCGTACAATTCTCGACAATGGCGGTCTGAAATAGGTCCTGAATACCTCAAAACGGATGCCCGGATTGATCTTCTTAAAATCTGAGTGGACATTACAATACCTAAGTGCACGTACTTCGAGACGACCCGACCCGAAAAAGCCGAGCCGACCCGACTCTGGTACACATGCGGCACCTTTTGCCTATAAATAAGAGGCTTGGGGTGCTGATTTCTAAAAGAAAAAAGATGGGGAAATCCTGCACAATTTGCTCTGCACTTGCCATACAGTGTATTTTCTAACTTTCAAACACCTGTGAGCTCATATATAGCTTCATTTGTACCCACAAAAGCCTAGTGTTTACCCACTCTAAATATATAGAAGCAATTTTATCAGTCAGCTATAAGCCTTCTCACACACTTTAGAGTCTTTCTCTTCATCTTTGCACACACCCTTCTACACGTTGAGAGTCGTGTTGCTTGTTTTTGCCGAGACTTCGGTCCGTGGTTTCATTCCAGTCTGTATGTATATATATATGTATATATATATATATATATATATATATATATAGAACACGGATCCAGTCCGAAAGTCTGGACTGGATCAAAATACGGACCAAATTTTTTTTTCTTTTTTTTGCTTTTTTTTTTTTGAAACAACTAAAAAAAAAAAATTGTGGAACTGAAATTTTTCCATAATACAGTTTTTTGGGTGTGTTTTTAATACCTATACCAACCAATGTATGTACAGTCTGCCCAGACTGTACAGACATGTTTTGTCATAGGCATCCAAATCACGCCCAAAACACTGTATAATGTAAAAATTCCAATTCCATAAAAATTTTATTTTTTTTAGTTGTTTCAAAAAAAAAAGCAAAAAAAAAAAAAAAAAAAAAGGTCCGGATTTTAACAAAATCCGGGAGTCCGGACCTGATCCGGACTCTATATATATATATATATATATATATATATATATATATATATATATATATATATATTGACTAACAGTATCGAGTTATGCCTCGATTGAGCCTAGACTTCGGTCTGGAGCGTTTACTGCTTTAATATATATATATATATATATATATATATATAAGAGAATAAACGCAACAGACCGAAGTCTAGGCTCATCGAACAAAGTCTGACAGACAGTTAATATATATATATATAAACACATATATATATATATATATATATATATATATATATATATATATATATATATAATTATATATATCAACTGTGTGTCGGAATTTGTTCGATGAGCCTAGACTTCGGTCTGGTGCGTTTACTCGCTTTTATATATATATACTTATATATATGAACAGTGGTCGAACTATGTTCGATGAGCCTAGATTTTACATCCGGTACGTTTATTGCTTTTTAATATATATATATATATATATATATATATATATATATATATATATATATATATATATATATATATATATATATATATATTGTCCTGCCTGGAGTTCCCTTAATGGCAGTTGATCGCTTTTACAGCTTTCTTTACATTTCGTCCTGCCTGGAGTTTACTTCGTGGCAGTTGACCGTATTTACAGCTTTTAACAGCTTTATTCACATTTTTGATCCCCCATGGAGGTGCTTCGTGGTTGGTGATCATGTCTGTATATATATATATATATATATTGCAATATTCTGTGCGCCTAGGAATCATGTGATCACAGATTCATCACATTGGATCTAGGTGCAGTCTCAGCCATTCATGGTGCAGTCTCACCCCCTACCAAAACATAAACCATTGTCAATGGGTGTTGGGATTCCCTTTCAATCCATTATATGTCATTCGGCTTCAGACCAAAGGGATGAAATTACCTGAACTCCTCCCAAATAGGAGATTCGGTGACCATCTAATCTGCGATCATACCTCGAAGAGCAATACTAAACCATAAGAGGTGGAATTAACTAGGCTTCTCCTAAATAGAAGTACTGGCGACCATCTGTGGTGCGGTCAATCTCAGAGAGGAAAGCCATACTCCTCTCCACATTTCCATTCAGAAACAAGTCCCAAGACACCAAAGATGGTAGGGATACACATAGATCAATGATCCATTCTGAAATATCCAGAGACAGCTCAATGTCCATCCACAAAGGAAGAATTCAGAATTCATCAAGATCACAAGCCTTGAAGCAGCAGGCAAAATATCAAGCAAATAGCAAGGCATATCTAAAAGGGAAGTGATCCAAAAATATATTTCCCAATCATATATAATGTTGTTTGATATATATATAAAATGGGAACTGTACATGACAAAATGGCTAAGCTAGTTTGTGCAGGTAAATACAAGCTCATCTACGAATCAGGGTACATGGGAGATAGCAATACCAATATGGCATCCCTCTCAGACGAAGGAGGTAAATTTGTAGTCTCCTGGATAAGAATATCCACACGACCCAACAGATCTGTAGCCATCTGCAAGATGACCATATACACATCGATATAAGCGCTTATCTCTGCGATAAGGGACCTCACTGTAGTACTATCTGTGATAGCCACATCCCGGGCAGATATAGCACTATCTCGCTCAACTATCACTGTGTCTCTGTCTGACTTGGCCTCATCCCGCTCAACAACAGCGGCATCTCTATGAGATAATGCCTTGTCTCTCTCTAATAGGGCGGCATCCCTCGCATCAAGAGCAGTCGACATCATAGATCGAATCTGGTCTCTCTCAAAGGTCATCAAATGAAGACTCTGCTCTAAATACCGTGCCTAGTGCTGGATCACAAAAGTACTGGTACTAGGAGAATCCGAAAGAAATGCTGGCAACCTAACAGTGGTATCCTCCTCGATGTAGGTATCAATGTCCTCTATAGGCTCTACATCATCTAACTCAATCTCTGGTACTGCAAATACTGCTGCAGCTGATAAAACCTCCGTCTCCATCCATGCGGAGTACTCTGTGGAATAACCGGGACAACTGGCAGGAAAAACATCTAGCTCACGCTTATCCCAGCAAGCGTATACACGACATCGGTCCTCGGCTGAGAGGTATCGAGAAGCTGAGCGCTGACCTGCCGCCCCTCGAAAGGATGAAAATCTTAGAACTGGTCAAACTGCGACATCACGGCCAATGGATGATAAGTCGTCATGCCCCTCAAGCAAGCCAAAGGGAGGAAATCCATGTCCGGAGCATGAGTAATGAAGCTGTATGGTGAGCAAAGCCCCGAGCACAGTAATATGCTAAATGGATCTCGGATATCTACCAAAAATGCAGACCAGGACTGAGCATCTACACACTCCGATGGCTGAAAGGAATACGACATAGCCACCTCATGGGAGAAACAATACCTGTGCCGTCTAAAGGTACCAACCAGTCGCAAGTGTGACATAAACCACACATACAGCATGACCGAACTCCCAGTAAACACACCTTATGGGTAAGTATGGCAATAGGACACTGATCGCAAGGTCTCTGCCATGATCATAGGTACAATGGTACGACCCTCCCTAAGAGCTCTCACCGCCATGATAACGCCTATATCTATCTCATCCATGTACCGCGGCATGTACACCTATGACAGTACACATAGTATCAACACATCAACTCTGGCTAAACGCCAATGATCCTCCGACCCGTTGAAATCCCCGGAATGTCGTGAGTAGCTATCCTCCGCGCCAAATCTATCATACAAAAAACGCTGAGAGATTACGTGCCCAGATGTCAACTCATCCTGCACTACTCTGCGCCTTAATCCTGTAAGAGTCATGAATCTCCTACTCATGTCTCCCAAAACCATGTGCACACAAGGTCTGTCTAAGGGCAGCATCGTCAAACGTGCATACTCCTCCAGAGTAGGAGTCAACTCATGGGTACTAAAACGCAATACATGCCTATCAGCTAGCCAATACTCTAGCATCCCATCTACAAATCCTGCAGGAACCGAAAATGCCAAAGGGGTCATAGTATGCTGCAATAACAGATCTACAGTCACCCTATCTGGTGGTGATATGATATCGTACCACGAACGCATACCCAATGCCACCACTAACGGTGGGGTATGATCTATACAGCTAACTGTCGAAGAAGACATCTATGCGGACCGTGTCATAAGACCATCTAGGGGTCAATGTCGAATATCTCTGGACATACATACATATGCATAACATGATACATGCATAACAGATAATGGATGGCAATATGATATATGGAATGAAAAAATGGTTCATACATTCCTAAATATATCGTCATCTAATACATCAGCTCTATATAGCTACAAATACATGAAAATGGGGCACAGACACCCTACTACTAACATAGGCCTATCAAAAGATATAGCGAGAATGGGGAACAGCCACCCAATATCTAACATAGGCCTATCAAAAGATATAACTAGAATATACATCAGAAGAAGACCAGGGTCTCGATGTCCACATCCTCAATCCTGTCCACATGATGTAACTCCTCCTGAGTCACTGGATCTCTATCAACAGGGATGTCAGGCCTATAAATGGGAGGATCCGCGCCGGCAAAACCAAATGGGTCGTCTGAGGGGCCAGCACCTGAGCTGGAAGGAACAAATGTCTCCGCCTCTTCTGGATCTCTGCCCAAATGCCGAATAAATATGTGTGTCTGATCCAACTGCCGGGTCAAGCTATCAATCTGGGTCAGATGGACCTTGGACACAAGCCACCCAATCCGTCTTCATCAAAGATCCTGGAATAATGTCCCCCATAAACTGTGTGGCACGGGACTGGGCCCCAATAGTGCGAGGGAGCCACCAGCTCTGGAATATCTCTTGAGTACATGGACCCTCTGATAAATCAAAATCGTCAACTCCCAACAATGGAATATCAGTGGCGGGTGACTGTGATACAGGCCAATGATGCCTGACAGGAGGTAAGATCGGTATACGAATATCCCATATGGTGCTCCTAATAGCACGCTCTCCTAAATAGAGCTCCCAGCCTCCATCGGTGAAAAGAGGAAATCTCTGGGTGGAAATCAAATACTCTATTCCAGTAGGGTGTCCATCCTCAAAAACCGATGATCAAATGATCCCCCGAGTATAGAAGCCATGTGATGGCGTCAGCCGTCAGCAACTCCAACTGCATACGGTAGTGAGCGAAGCCCTCAGATACAGGGACCTCTGGCAAAATAGAATGGTGTCATCATCGTCCTCGTGGATAGGTATCTAATCCTAACACACTCACAAGATACAAACATAGAAGCCTCTCATAGGTCCAAAAATTCAAACACAATGATAAAACATCTGCTATCAGTAAACACTCTTAACCTGTGAAAGGAAAAAGACAAGAGAAATACTCACCAGCAGAAACGGGTAAAATCCTAGCCAAGCCTCGGTCAAACCCTGTGAGCGCAGACACATGCTCCAGAGGAAATAGGCAAAGGTGTAAGAGCCCCAATCGTACTCTCCTATATGGTCTACATCGCGTGTGGCGCTGACCAAAGCGAAAGATACCGTGGAAGAGTTATCTGCTATGAAGCAGCCTCAAATGATTATCAGGAAAAATCGCCGCAGAACGCGATCCCTGATACTAATATCATCAGGCATGGGCTCACCCAATAGCCCGCTCATAACATCTACGCTCAAAGGACCTGAACGGACAGTCCTACCTTTGAGCGCACCCGCCGGAACTCCTAACAAGGACAGGACGGAAGTAAGGGTGATATTCGCCATGCAAGGCACTGGCTCCCCTCCAAACTCCATACTTGTGATAAATTGCCAATCCATAGGCGTCATCATCACCTCGCAATCCAGTAGGTAAAGTGACTGAGTCTGATGAAACCATCGCTCAGACAATGCCCTGAGGTAACCCTAGGGACAACGACGGGGAAGGATGGAGAAAAATGCCCCAAATCCCCACTCATGCACTACTGCTCTATAATCAAGATGAAGCGCCTGGTACATAGAGTGGATGCTAAACCAGTTCCCCAGAGGCTGTGTAAAACCTGGAACCTGCATGAAGCACAGATCAACATCAGAACCCTTTTAACCCTCATCAATAGGAAAGAAGGAAGATAAAGTCTAACGTCATACCTCGTTAGCATGCAATTACATCGATGGGTGTCTACCCAAATCACCTAGAAACTCTGAGTTCACCACCTGGATGCTCGGAAGTTCCCTACGAGGGATAGATGTAGCAGGAGTGGGATCCTCAATATCCACCTCCTCGTCCTCGACGTCAGAAACATCTACCTGGACGGGGCGAATAACAGCCTCCACCAATCGATGAGGCTGTTTGACAGAACGGGGACGAGGTACTTCAGAAGCCCTCCGCCGTATGCCAGAAGCGATCCTATAAGAACTGCTCGACTGATCTGGATCCATAATATCTGGACAACAAGTCTCCAAATCACCTCAAAAAGGGTGTAGTATTGCCTTACTTGGAGCTTTCTAAAATGCATTATATGACTATATGCATGCATGCAATTACTTTAACATATAATAGAGTTAGAATGCATGACTACCCAATGCCTATATTTAGAAAAATTTCGCCAAAGTCCCCTTTGAAAATAGGACTATCCACATGCGCACATGCATGTCTAGGTGGCCATTCAGTAGCACACCTACCCCAAAGTCATATACAGAATATATGCATAAAAAATCAAGAACATCATGTATAAGGCCAACCTCAATGCTAGGAGTATTTTGCCTTTCTACCTTTTGCCCATTGGACCTCAAATAGGACAAGAAATAGCAGAAAAAGGTGCCAATTTGACTGTCTCAAAAGTCAAATTTTTTCACATCATTATGTTCAGCATGGTTTAATACTAACATTTACTATGTTGAATATTTTTTATTAAGTCATTTGTGCATACATAATCACTACTATGTGTTTAGATGCATTTCGTGCAATATCTCACAATCAAACAGACAGAAATTGGAAAAAATACATGCATACGTTACCAGGATAGTGTAGAACACTTGTATGGTGACAGAATTTACAGAAAGCAGCCCGAACTCAGCAAATCTGAAAGTGGCTCACGATTTTTTCTAGAGAGAAACAAGTTGAAAGTGACTTGTGAAGGCAGGCTGCTGGGATTTATCATCCACGCCTGGCCGCAGGCTCATCTGCGGCTGTAGCAGGTGCACCTACAACTCCTCTATTTGGGCCCCACCCCTCCGGCTCGGTCCATTTCGAGTTGAAACGGAGTTCTTATAGGCTAGAAAGGTCAAATCAGGAATAAAAATACCACACGATTGAGCAAAACAACATACAATCCTGGTTTTCTCAGAGAAGACTTTGAATCTGCACTTCACTCATTGGTAGTCGCTTGAACACAAGGTATGCTGTGCCGATGACCTCAGTTGTCACAAATCACATACGAAAATACCTTATATAGGCCCGATGCCGCCGACTCCAGGTCGTTACCCTACGTGAGTCCCCGACAAGGGTTACAACGTGAATCCCCGACGGGGGTTACAACGTGAATCCCCGACAGGGTTTACAACGTGAGTCCCCAATGGGGGTTACAACGTGAATCCCCGATGGGGGTTACAACGTGAGTCCCCGACGGGGGTTACAACGTGAATCCCCGACGGGGGTTACAACGTATATATCCGGCGGGAGTAGCAACGCATTCTCAGCCGTTGACACACATATCAACGAAGGTCAAGCAACCTTGACATCATTTCAGTCGATAGCGTTTAAACCTGTTAGAGCTATAGAGTTGTTCGAGGTTCTCATACCCAGCTGCTCATATTCCCCAGCGGATCCCAGGCGGGGGTCACAATGCAATGCTCCGTTGATCTACACGGCAGCGAATGTCAAGCAACCTTGACGATCTCCTCATAGAGTTTCAGCCGTAGATTCATACGTCAGCGAAGGTCTAGCAACCTTAACAGTATATCCCACAGGATACTTCAGCCATTGATTCGCACGTCAATGAAGGTTAGGCATCCCTGACAGCATTTGTTGTTGGCAGTAACTCCAACAGAATCATGACATATTATGGCGATACTAACCAGGAGAGGTCAACATTATCAAATAGGATAGATGATGGAATATGTTATACACATCCTCAAACAGATCAAACTTTATCCCCATAGATCTCTTACACATAAGAGATACCCCTTCAGTATCAAGTCGTTATCAAGAACACAGGAATTTGGTGATAACTCCAACACCAACATCCTAACAGATTCGACTTGCACATCAGATCTGGTCGGTATTGCCAATCCCTAGTTAAAGCAACAGGGAACCAGCAATCATCCGTAGCATATTGGGCCACAACCCCGTACACATGCATCATACATTTGCATCATGTTGTTATCCATAGTACCATGTTTATCTTGTTGCGTTTCAAGTTTCTAGGATTCTTTATCCTACCCATGCATCGTCATGCATAAGTATGATAAAGAGGGGCATCTGTAGACACTTGAAATTTTCTGTACTACTGTTACTAACATTGCAGGAGGACATATTCTCCTATTAAGAGAGAACCCTGAAAGACTATCCAAATCCTTACCGGATACTACCGGAAGTTCAGCATCAACCCCGGATCGCGATCTTGGAGTAACAATTTCAACCTCGGATCTAACCCCGAGACCTGCAGATACAATACCGGAACACACACCGGAGAAGACCGATTAATCTCAGAGATAATCCAGAGGTATCCAGTCTCAGTCCCAACCATGGGAATAGCCACCAACCTTGGTGATAACCCCAAGGAATGCAGTTTTAGAGATAACCCCAGAAATGCTTTTTCAAATGCCATCAGCTTCAATCTCAGCACTCACAATAAGATACACTGTGCCAACCCGGCAATAACATCGGGAAGACAGGAACACCTCAAAGATGACAATGAGAACCTTCAACAAATGCAGCAGTCCAATCTCAGTGAAGTCTGAGCAACGCCTGTTTTATCGGCCCAATCCGGCGATAACACCGGTGAGGGGCAACATCATCATCTCATCCAACACGATTCCACGTCATGTCTCTAAGCAATAATGTCCCACAAGGCTAACCAATCCCGAGTGACTATTGTGCGGGGTAACGGATGAGAGTTGAAACTTAAAGACCAGAGGGCCTCGTCCCATCTTCAAAGACTTCATACAAACTCTAATCCCATGCCATCGTACAATTCTCGACAACGGCGGTCCAAAATCGGTCCTGAATACCTCAAAATGGATGCCCAGATTGCACTTCTCAAAATCCGAGTGGACATTACAGTGCCTGAGTGCACGTACTTCGAGATGACCCGACCTGCCTCTGGTACACCTGCGGCACCTTTTGCCTATAAATAAGAGGCTTGGGGTGCTGATTTCTAAAAGAAAAAAGACGGGGAAACCCTGCACAATTTGCTCTGCACTTGCCATACAGTTTATTTTCTCACTTTCAAACACCTATGAGCTCATATATAGCCTCTTTTGTACCCACAAAAGCCCAGTGTTTACCCACTCTAAATATATAGAAGCCTTTTTATCAGTCAGTTGTAAGCCTTCTCACACACTTTAGAGTCTTTCTCTTCATCTTTGCACACACCCTTCTACACGTTGAGAGTAGTGTTGCTTGCTTTTGCCCGAACTTCGGTCCGTGGTTTCATTCCAGTCTGTATATATATATATATATATATATATATATATATATATATATATATATATTAACTAACATTATCGAGTTATGCCTCGATTGAGTCTAGACTTCGGTCTGGAGCGTTTACTGCTTTAATATATATATAAACTTATATATATCAACTGTCTGTCGGACTTTGTTCGATGAGCCTAGACTTCGGTCTGGTGCGTTTATTCATTTATATATATATATATATATATATATATATATATATATATATATCAACTGTGTGTCGGACTTTGTTCAATGAGCCTAGACTTCGGTCTGGTGCGTTTACTCGCTTTTATATATATATATACTTAGATATATATGAACTATAGTCGAACTATGTTCGATGAGCCTAGATTTTACATCTGTCGCATTTATTGCTTTTATATATATATATATATATATATATATATATATATATATATATATATATATATATATATATATTGTTCTGTCTGGAGTTCCCTTCGTGGAAGTTGATCACTTTTACAGGTTTCTTTATATTTCGTCCTGCCTGGAGTTTACTTCGTGGCAGTTGACCGTATTTACAGCTTTTAACAGTTATATTTACATTTTTGATCCCCCATGGAGGTGCTTCGTGGTATATATATATATATATATATATATATATATATATATATATATATATATATATATATATATATATATTTTCCGCTTTTATATATATACCTGCTTATTGCTTTTATACAAATTGCAATATTCTGTACGCCTAGGAATCATGTGATCACATATTCATCCCATTGGATCTATATTCGGTTCCCGTGATGGACATTTTCAGTTGTAAGAAACTTGTAAATTATTTTGCGATGTCTGTATTTCTTCAGATGGTTTCCATACCCACGAGGAAGTCGACATTATTTTTGGATATATTATTTTTCATACGGATGCCTTGCATCTGTCAAATAAAATCAATTCAGCCACTCACTTAATAAAAAATGGAAGTGTAAAAGGTCTCAATTCCTATTGAGCATCAGGGTTTGAAAAACCTCTTTTACAAAATATTATTGTCATATCTTGCTAAAAACTGAATTTTTACATAAATTCAAACCCTGTGTATAACGGTTCGAACGAGGCATCACACAACTTTCATATAACAGTACATTGACCCACACACAAACACACACACATACTTAGATAATAGTTTCTTGAAAAGAGGCGGTCAGCGTGGTAACACGGATGTCGGGGGGGTGCATAACACCTTCCCCCCGCATAACCAAGTCCCCGGACCCTAAACAAATCTCGATTTCACCGACCCGTATATCAGTGTCATATCACTGGGTCATTGTGCAAACCTTTTCTCGGTTGTGTTGGTACAACCATTTAAAAAAGCAACTAGCGACTCTTAACAGTCCCATCATCGACATTATACATGTCGGACCTTTTTCACTTGTTTTTTCAATCAAATCTCACCTAAAATGAGAACACCAAAGAACAAGTAACGGAAAGGGACATCCAAAAATCCCGACGTCGATAATACCTTTATGCTTGATTCTTGAACTTCTTATTCTTGATTCTGTTTATGGAAAGCCAAAGGTTGATATTAGTTCAACTTTTCACTCACTCTCACTCTACATTTTGAATCTTGGTTGGTTTGAAAAAGTAAAGTGAGTTACTTTTCTCTCTTTTTAACTTTTAAGCTTGGTTCAATGAATTTGTATGATATAGCTGCTGATTTTCTGAGAGTTAGAGCACATGGATGATATATAGTTGGTGAACTACCCATATACACTAGTACAAAGTAGTAAATAGACAACACTTAAACCACAATATTTTTATAAACAAACGTTGTGGTACTTTTTTCCACAACGTTTTTGAACAAAACATTGTAGATATATATGAAAAAATGTTATCTATTTAAAAGGGCATTTTTTGGTTTTAACTAGATAACTTTTTTTTAAAACGTTGTCTATCTAAAAAACACGGAGCTCAAGTGAACACTTAAAATTAAAAGACATATACTCTTTTTTCTCCAAGGCTCGTCAGTTTCGTTATTTTTCTCTCTGTGCTCGGTTTGGTTCTTTTTCTCTCCGTGCTCGACACTTTCGTTCCATCTCTTTAGTTTCCTCTCTTCGTTCCTTCTCTCTATCTGCTCTTTGGTTGTGTTCTGATTGGGTGTACCTTCTCTCTGAGGCTGAAATATGAAGATCTTTAATTGGGTGTTTGAAGATAAGCTATTTTGGGGCTAGGGTTTCATCGTAAGTTCTTCATCACTTTGGATTTGTTCTTGCATGTGTTTATTTTTAACCTATTTACAGTCTTTGTGTATACAAATGTGTTTGAGGTGCTCCATTTGTTTTGTTATAATGGTTTTTCTGCTTTCATAGTGGTAGCATAGTGGTGGCTGTGGTGGCAGCAGTGGTGTTTTCTCTGTCTCCTCCCCTAAAAATTAGGTTTTAATTTCTAACTTGTTAATTTTCCCTAAAATTTAAGTTTTAATTAGAAATTTTACGATATTTGGAGCTTCTAAGTGTTATTGAAGACTAATTAAATCTGTATTATTACATAAAGCATAATTATAATCTTCATTTCCATTTGAAAATCCTTTATTTTTCCTTCTTGGGTATGTTCTAATGTTTTTCTCACAAAGAGTGAGTTAAGGGGTTTCTGAATACTGTAATTCTTTTTGGTGTGCTAGATATTATGTACAAGGATTACCAGAGCGACCACAAGTTCACAATCACCACCTACTCTTCCATCGGAGTTGTGAGTTCTCAATTTTCTTATTGAAGATCTGTTAATTTACTTGTCGTATATGTCTTTCTATTTAACTATTTATTTAGTAATTAGTAGAGTTAGTAAATGTGTTCAGGAGAAGTTTGGTTTCATTAATTAAATATTTATGTTATGTAAATTCTTAATTATACTGCTACATGCTAGGTTATATATTTGTCTTCCTAAATATAATAAGTGTTTAATTTACTAGTTATGGAATGAATGTGAAATTATGTAGATTTTCTTTAAACTAATAGACTATTACAATATTAGATTGATTTAAATGTTCATAATTAACCTTCTAGCTTGATTCCCTTGTACAGTTTGTCTATTCAGTACAATTGGAGTTTCTCTATAGTTTTTAGTTTGAACGCGATTTGGTAATCATTTTGGAAGCATAGCAACTTTAATGTTAATGCTATTTATTTCTCGTGAACTAGGTATGCGATGGTCGTGTATATGTTTGTATATGTCATCATCCTTGTGTTTTTAGTGAGAATGTTTACTTATAGTTCAAGATTTCTCTAGTTTACTATAGTTGGTAATTTGGTATTATGGTGTTTAGTTGATAATGATGCTTTATTTTTCTTTTCACTTTTGACATAGTTATGTCTAGAGTTTGATTTGTTGACTGTATTTTTAGCTCTGAAGTTTAATATCGGGTTCTCTTAAAAAATGCCATAGGGTCTGATTTGTTGACTGTATTTGTCTGTAAATGTGGTTCTTCAATGGAGGTTTTTCTTTTGGAATCTAGAATTGTAGATTTATGTGCTAGTATAATCATTAGTTTTAGGTTTCTAACTAGCATTTTCCTCTGTTTTATCTTGTGTGGTTGCTACTGATATCAAAGTGGACACAAATTTTAATGTAATTTGTATCTTATTCATTGGCTGAAATAGTAACATTTCTTTTATCTAGTCCAGCCAATTGATAATTAACTGAGTGCTGATTTAGTGTTTTATATTTAATGTTGGACTCTAGATGACAGGTTTTATTTTTTTTTAAGATGGATAAGTCATGGATGTGTGCTTATAGAAGGCCACGACGGTATGAACTAGGCATTGATGAAATCTTGAGGTCTGCGGTAGACAACGTGAGAAATGTGAATCTTATTCATTGCCCTTGCGTAAAATGTGGAAACATTTTAGGATTTGGTGCCAGAATTATATGGGATCACTTGTATTTTAATGGTGTTGATACAAGTTATCAAATTTGGATATGGCATGGAGAACCTAATATGTGACGCCCCCAAAATTAGGTATACATCACCCATCTTGAGTCGTCAGATACATGGTACAGAATTCAAATACAACTTACTAATACCACTGTTGTGTATAATACGACAAAATACAACTGTGAGTTTGAATACAATAATTGTCTACTAGAGATCATACAAACTCAAAAGGAGTCCTCAATATAATTATTGTCACACTATTTAACAGAATAATGAGGACTACTAATACTATTCTCTGGTCCATCACTCCGTTCCCCGACTCGTCCCAGCTATATTCTCATTTCCTGAAGAGAACAGTGAAAGAAAAGGTGAGCTCAACTAGCCCAGTAAGAAATATTATGACTAAGATAATGCAGAATAAATTATCATTAGCCTTCAACAGTGTTAAACTGATAAAATATAATAAACATCAAGTTTAACTGCAGCAGAATCAGCAATCCATTAAAAGAGTCAAGTAGAAAATAAAATCTACTATCTTTTATGATTTAAAAGGTTTTTCATCACTGTTATAGCTGAGACTCAGTTTAATAAATATTCAACATCATCGAATCACCCCTGCACTACGGCCAAGGATATTCTTTAGTATCACGACCACAATTATTCATGTACTACGGCCAAGAATATTTGTGTATTCATTAATGGTTATGATCATGCCAACAACTGTCCATCAATTCACTACGGGCCAATGAGGATTTTTAATTTTTACATCATTTGTAATATTACGGTCATGATTACACCGAATAATCCCTGGTCATAATCATACCAAGTCCATCTATGCACTACAGGCCACAGATGACTTTCAACAAAATATAAACATGAGGATGATGACAATGATATAAGAATTCAATAAAAACAAGTTCAAGAATTATTTTATCCAGGAATTAGTAACGTCCAAATTGTCAACACGATACTGTTTTGTGGTGTAAAATTCAAGAATGCTCAGAAAAATATTTCCATGAAAAGATATTGGATGAAGCGCAAATATCAAGGATATTCCACTAATTTCATGGAGTATAGAAGTCAAAGTTTTATCCAACTGAGTATAATAATGAATGGAATAACAAAAGAAATCACCATGCATGCGATAGACCGCACAGACAGGTTATTCCAGCAGAATAATAATAACGGAACTAGGTCAGGTGAAATTCACACCGACAGGATGTTCCAACAGAATAATAAATAACGGAACCAGGTCCGGCGTAAAACGTACAGACAGGATATTCCAACAGAATAATAAAGAATGGAACCAGGTCAGGCGTAAAATGCACAGACAGGATATTCCAACAGAATAATAATAAAGACGGAACCAGGTCCGGCGTATAGCACAGACAGGATATTTCGACAGAAATATAAAGACAGAATAGTAAATGGATGTCACCAAGTATAGGGTATTCCGCGTATACAGGTTATTCCAACAGAATAATAATGAATGGAATAACATAAGGATTTCACCAAGTATAGGGTATACCGCGTATACATGTCATGTATAGGGTATGCCACTTTTACAGGTTATTCCAACAGAATAACAAAGAATGGAATAATATAAGTTCTCTTCAAGAAGAAAGAATAACACCCCTTACCTTATTAGGAGATTGAATACTGCAGTAGTGTAGTAACCGAATACTCTTCTTCTTTCTCTCTTATTCTCTCTATACTTTCTCTCTCTATAGCTTGAACGAATTCGTGAAAAATAATGAAGCCCTAGGCCTCTATTTATAGAAGATTTATTACTATTTACGAAAGTATTTACTATTTACGAAGGTAATTACTATTGACGAAGGTAATTACTATTTACGAAGGTAATTACTATTTATGAAGGTAATTACTATTTATGAAAGAGACTCTTAGATGATGACATATGGCCCCCCATAAATAATTAAATTTACCACAAACGTCTAATAATAGACTCTTTATATACATCAAGGATTGAATAAAAATTATCAGAAATCATTTTATTTTTAATCAACACATATTTAATCTTTCAACAATTATTAATCAGTTATAACTTGTCGTCTCAATTATTGTTTAAATAATATAACATATTATACAGATGATACTGTGACAATAATTGAATCAATAATATAAGAGATATGATACAGCAATTACTGTAGCAATAATTGAGTATAGCTGAGTGACTTCTCACGTAAGCATCAATAATCAAAACCGTGTGCTACTATGCAGCAATGCGTATTACTGTACTTTTACTATCGAGTAGTTCAACAGTTTTAACGGTAACACCTCCGCCGTTATTTTATAGAAAGATAATTTTGTCGTTTCCTAACTACTACAATACTTTCGTTGTGGGGTCCACCAATGATTGTGCCGTCGTACGAATATTCCCCGACAAAAAGAATATTCCCCGACCAAACGAATATTTTATAACAACTTGCGTACTTTGCAAAATTTATAAATATTACCCACAACTATAACATTATATCAAATTTATTCCATAATATTCAAAAACAATAATTATAAAAATTCATCTTTATTTATAAAAACTGGGGTCTTACATAATATGTTAGATGCAGATGCAAATGAACCTTTTGTAGGCACTATTGAACAAGGTTATGTCTCAGAAATAGTAGATATGGAAGATACTTGTTTTTGGGATTTCTCAAATGATCTGTGTGAGTTTCTTAATGTGATTGGGGATGGAGATGAACTCTTGTACCCTGGTTGTAAATTTAGTAAGTTAGGTATACTTGTTATACTCTACAATTTGAATGCAAAGCATGGGTTAAGTGATGTTGGTTTCACAGAGCAAATGATTTTTCTGACTGAACTTCTTCCAGAAGGTAACCAATTACCTTGCTCCTTGTACGAGGTAAAGAAGACTTTACATGCCTTAGGAATGGATTATGAGAAAATACATGCTTGCCCTAATCACTGCATCTTGTATAGAAAGTAATTTAACCAGGTAACTAATTGCTCAAAATGTTCTCTCTTAAGGTGGAAGATGAATAAGAATGAGCATGTAAGAAAAGGGGTGCTTGCGAAGGTGTTGTGGTACTTTCCTACTATCCCAAGGTTTAAACTTATGTTTAAATCTAGCAGGACAGCTGAGAGTTTGACTTGGCATGCTAATAATAACATGAGTGACGGTCATATGCGTCATCCATCAGATTCACCATCTTGGAAGCTAGTGGATGATAAGCGGTCGGAATTTGGTAAAGACCCTAGAAACCTTAGACTTGCTCTATCAGCTGATGGGATCAATCCTCATGGTTCTCTTAGTAGTAGATACAGTTGTTGGCCTGTTATAATGATTATTTATAATCTTCAGACTTGGTTATGTGTGAAAAGAAAGTTCATAATGTTGACTTTGTTGATCTCGAGTCCTAAACAAGTCCGTAATGATATAGATGTCTACTTGGAACCATTGATTGATAATTTGAAATGTTTGTGGAAGGGGGTTCCAGGGGTGTATGATGCATTAAGAGGAGAATACTTCATGCTCAAAGCCCAATTAATGTGGACTATTAATGACTTTGTTGCCTATGGGAACTTATCTGGATGTGTTGTAAAAGGTTATAAAGCATGTCCTATATATGGTGAGGATACACTTAGCCATAGGTTGACACATGGTAACAAAGTTTGTTACATTGGCCACCGACGATTCTTGCCTCAAGATAATTCATTTCGGAAGCAGCGAGTAACATTTAATGGAGAACAAGAATTTAGACCACCTCATGTGTCACTAACGAGAGAGGAAGTATTTAGAAAGGTTGATGGTTTGACTCATGTTGTTGATGACAAGGATAATAGACCTTGTTGGAAGAGGAATGTAACGCCTGAGAATTTCGAATTTTTAATGAATTAAATTTTTATTTGATTATGTGGATTAAATGAATTTAATTGATTAATTATGTGAGTAAGGTGTTTGTAGGTCGTTCTATGACCTAGAATGTGTGACTGTGGTTAGTATTTTGCCTTTGTGCTAGGATTAATTGTTTTGAATTATCAAGACGAAAATGAATGTTTTACGAGAAGTTTTTCGTAAAAACACTATTCATCTAATTTCGTTAGGAGCTTAGGTTTGAAATTCCGAGGAATGCAGAATGATAGAATATGAAGATATTATGGAATATCCAATAATATTTATGTTATGGAAAACAAAGTTTTCGGCTGCGGACTTAAAAGCTAAGGGTTTGTGAAAGAGATTTCTGAAAGGGAAATGTAATTCGTATACTCATTTTGGTTATTATGCGTATGAGATACGAGTATTATACTAGTTAGAATACGAGTATGATATTAAGAATAGTACAACATATAATATGAATATCGTATGAGTATTAGACGAAGAGAATACGGAAGTATACACTAAGAATACGAATAGTCTTATTGGATTATGGGTTAAGGATGTGACAAACGAGATTTATAATTTAATTTAATATTTATTGAAGTAAATAAATATTTTTGATGATTTAATTATTAGATTAAATAATTAATTGATGAAATTGTGGTAGATTAATTTAATTATATGTGTTACATTTATCAAATTGATGTGGAGAATTTTATTATTCGATGTATGTAATTATGTGATCTTATTATATTAAAAGAAATATTTAATAAGCCTAATATTATTTTAATTAATTTAATAATTAATTAGAGATTTAATAATTTAATATAATTAATTATATGACTATGTGATTTTATGAGAAATTATTATATTTTATTTATATTAAATTAAATAAAATATTCATGATATTGATTTATTTTATGAAGGAGTGTGACATTAATTAAATTATATGATATAGTTTTATTAAAATAAAGGGTTTTAAAATCTGGTATGCTAGCCAAACATGACACTAAGGGAGGTTGGGAGCAGTTATCCATGATAGGTAACTGACCTCCACAACACGTCAGTTCCTTTTCTATTTATTTCATACGTCTTCTTCTTCTTCATTTTTCTAAGCCTGGCATAACATCACATAGAGAGTTGAGAAATTGTTGAGTGAGAGTGTGAGTTGTGTGATTGAAGAGTTTGAGAAGAGTTTCAATTTGTCATCCTTATTCACACTACGCTTGGGTAATTCTCTCCAACACAATTCTTATTTTACGTCTTTTAAAGTTTTCATGAATATGGCTTAAAGTCTCTGTAATTGGGAAATTGTGTTTTTATATGGATATGTGTAATAATACGAGTAACATACCATGTTTTATATATATTGTATATGATTTCATATCATAAGTTTCATAATACTATGACTTGTTATTTCAAAAAATTATAGAGTATGGGTTAGGGCCATATGGCCCTTATATGTAACTTTAATACATCAACCATAAATTTTTCTGCAAACTTTTCACTTGTATATGATTAGGCATGCTAAAACGAACAAAACGAAACTTGAATGGTTGGATTTGGCCTTATAACGAATCCGTGGCGTTGAATTTTAGGAATTTATGTCCAACAGTTCAAGAACATCAAGAACAGTGAAATTTACATATTTTAATTCTATAATTATGTGTTTTAATTGGTTAAAATCACTCTATAAAGGTTGTGTAATGATCATATATGAATTATAGTATTTGGGTATGCTTAAATTAATATATGGACAATGAAATTGGAAGTTGTGGCCATGTTCTCTGTATTCTTCACAAGAACATATGGGTGAACTTGGGAGATTTTTATTGGCCCAACCTTGTTAGGTGTTAACTGCAGAAATTGCAAAAACTGAGTCTGGGTAACCCCGCCCCCGGCGGGTGTTACCAAACTAAATTACCTCGCCCCGGCGGGCAAAAATAAATAAATAAAAATAATAATAATTAATTAAAATATTTCTTAAATAAAATAAATTTTTTAATTGAGATATTTATAGAGTAAAATAAATATTCGATTAAAATTATTATTAAAATATTTATAAAATAAAATAAATATTTTAATTGAGATATTTATGGAGTAAAATAAATATTCGATGAAATTTTTTATTAAAATATTTATAAAATAAAATAAATATTTTAATTGAGATATTTATGGAGTAAAATAAATATTCAATGAAAATTATTATTTAAATATTTATAAAATAAAATAAATATTTTAATTGAGATATTTATGGAGTAAAATAAATATTCGATGAAAATTATTATTAAAATATTTATAAAATAAATAAATATTTTAATTGAAATATTTATGGAATAAAATAAATATTCGTTGGAAATTATTATGAAATAATTTATTCGAGTGTAATAATAGTAAAGGAATGAAAATATTCTAAGGGTAATGATTTGTTAAATAAAGTGGAGTTTATATTAAATAATTAAGTGAAAATATAACTAATGAATGTCGTGAATACATATGGTATGTGTATAGGATTTGTGGTGAACGGAAGTAGTAATCGTTTAGCCTACACATGAGGCAAATTTCCTAACCCTACTTGTTATCGTTATATATAATTTGGTTAATTCACCTTTCTACATTGAGCAAGTTCTCATTATTATTGATCAAGTTTGTCTTGTATATAAAAGTTATAAATCTTTCAAGCATGATGATGTTATACAATACTTATTCTATTGTATACCTTTTGAGATTCTATTCAAGTTAAGTTATCAATTATTGTTAAACCTGGTTAGACTAGCTAACCCTTTATGATTCGACTAGTCCATAGTTGATCAGCATTCTAAATTTCAGAACCATTGATGAATTATCCAAATCAAACTTCCTTTGGCGCGGGCTTGAATGTCAAACTGAGATGAACAACCCTGTATAGGGGATTACTTATGCGTTGGCATTAAGATATTGTGCACAGTATGGTACTAACGGCTGATCCCCCTAAATACGAGTAGAAAGGTCCATAGTCTTATAACTGTTAAAGGTTTCAAGTATAACCCTTGATAACCTAGGACATAATTCAAGGTCTTATGACCCTCAAAAACCTTTTGATTCTTGTTATTCATTATTGATTCAAAAGTTGAGCTTTTATTTCAGAAGTGTTTGATTCCCTCGCATGTTATTATACATTGTTATTTAATTATTTTTTTGTGGGCAATCATGGTCACTCTTGCGTAATAATAACATTGCAGTTAAGAACGAAAGAGAAGACGAACCTTCCACTAGTAAAGGCAAGGGCAAGTTTAACAAGTAATGAAGACTGATTATTTATGTGATGTAATTAGAATTGATGTTACTTAAGACTTATTTGTTTATGTTTCTGCACAGATGATTTAAGGTTAAAGTAACCTAGGATTTATTTATTATGTAGTTGATGTAACCCCATAAGGGGAGATTTATTATTATTTCTATCTATTGCATGGTTTGCATTTATTTATGGGTAAATAGATGGATGATGTTTGTACAGTGAACACCAAATCCTATGGAAATGGAAGTACCGGATTTGGTGGTGTCAAAGGTTGGTATCAAAGCCAGGTTATGAACCTTAGGTGGGGGAACAACCTTAGGTAGTAGCCTTATAGGAAGAACATAGAGATGGAAAACTCTTATCGAGTTCTAAGAAATGAATTTTTGTAATTCATTGAAGATAATAAAAGACTTTATGTGCTTATGTGTTAAATTATGTGCTCATTAGTACGACTTAGTAACTAAAACTTGAAATTTTGTTGTCAGGATGTCAGATGTTGGAGGAACTAGTCGAACTGGGGATGAGGAACCCCGAGTACCTACAGTACCTACAGAGGAGGAGCCCAGGGACATTCATGTCGTTAGGGAATAGCTGGTACAGAGGGAGTCATCTCCCTTGATGACCGTTGTTGGTCAGGAGCATGAACCTGAGACAGATCCTGAGGAGGATCCTGAGGAGGAATTTGACGAAGAAGAGGAAGAAGAGGAGTTTCCACAGCACTCCATTGATGCTGAGATGTACGACACATTATACGACCATAACGTGGAGTACGAGATGAGGTGTAGGATCTGACTAAGCGGGCTATTATTCAACAGATTACACTAGAACAAAAGGAAAGGGAGATTTTGACTCTTCACTCGCGACTGGGGAATGTAGAATGGGATTTGGTCCATGAGAAGGGTCAAACCGAAGATAAGACCGCAAAGATAGAAAAGTTGAAGAAGGATTTGAAAGAGAGCTCAGAGAGGCTTGCCATAGCAGAGGAGGGCTGGGTAAAAGAGTCACGTTGTACTGATCTTGCAGAAGAGGATGGTCGTGCAAAGAAGGCAAAACTTGGAGAGACATACTCTACACTTAATCATGCAATGGATGAGGCCCATGATCGAGTTTTGAGGTACCCCATCCAGTTCGAAGGACTTCCATCGTACATGCTGGATCGCAGGATGATGTCTCGTATCATGGAAGAAGAGCGTGGCAAGGCTATTCAGCACCTTGACAGGCAGGGATAGAATCTGTTTAATTATGTGAAAGACTTAATTAGTTTTTATATGTAAATTCCGATGTGTTTATGAACGAAGGAATATTTTAATATTTAAATCCTGTGGATTCTTTATCTCAGGATGGTTGATGTAAATAGTAGTTATGCTATCGTTTGATGTAAAACTTTTGGTTTGAATTAATTATATTAAGTTGTTTGAGATGATGTGTTAAATAATTATATTTAATTTTTGAGTTAAGTCTTAACTATTTAGAGAATTTAATAGAGATTTAATAAGCATATATCTCTTTAACAGAAATATGCCGCCACGAAGAAGACAACAACGTCAACCAGCTCAGGAAGAGTCTACCAATAATAATAATAATGACAATGCTAATCATGTTCAGCAATTGGTTAACTTGCTAGCTGGAGCAATGAATAATCAACCTCAAGCTCCACCAAATACTACGTTTAAGATTTCAAGGCGGTGGGACCGCCAGAATTTAAAGGTTCCATGAACCCGATCGAGGCTCAAATATGGGTTATAGAAATGGAGAAGGTTTTCGATGTTGCTAGGTTTAGAGAAGACCAGAAGACCGATTTTGCAACATTTATGCTGAAGTTTGAAGCTAGCTATTGGTGGCAAACAAACAAAGTTCGTGGAGGTGAAGGTGTAATTACTTGGGAGTGATTTAAAGAAATATTTTTTGAGATGTACTTCCCAACCAGCTCAGAGAACCAGATGGAGGTTCAATTTCTGGAATTGAAGCAGGGAAATATGAGCGTGTCTAATTATGCGGCTAGATTGAACGAGTTACGAGGTTCGACCCGTATCAAGTACACACGGACGACAGAAAAGCCAAAAGATTTGAACAAGGACTAAAGCCTTGGGTATATAGTAAAGTATCAATGTTTCAGATAAACACATTTGCCAGAGTATTGGAAAAGGCCATCCTCACTGAAGCTGGAAGCGATACGGTGACCAAGTATAATCAAGAGCAGAAAAAGAAGAAGAGTGATAATGAAAGTAATAACAAGACTGGTGGGAGTAACACTGGGGGTAGTCATAATCAGAAGAGGAAGTGGACGGATAATTCGTCAGCTGGAAGTCAACAAGGAGGGCAGAAGAAAAAGATCAAAGCGTGCTCAAACTACGTAAAAGCTCATTTGGGAGTTTGCATGAAAGGGAAGCGAGTGTGCTACAATTGTGGTCAGGAAGGCCACATAGCACCAAACTGTCCAAACCCAAAGAAGTGTGCTTGTTTCACTTGTGGTTCGAAGGACCATCTGGCAAGAGACTGTCCTAAGATGGGATCGGGAGGATCGGGATCAGGAGGAAACCGGGGAAACAACAGTGGAAAGGCCTTAACTATCACCGAACCAACCGCAACAAACCGACGGACTGTCGGGACTTTCAATATGACGGTGCAGGATGCAGTTCAATCTCGTGATGTGGTGTCAGGTATCATTCCGATCAATAAAATTAATGCTTATGTTTTATTTGATTCGGGTGCTACTTGTTCCTTTATATTCGATGACTTTGCCAAGAATTTAGATTTTCCTAAGAATGAATTAGATTACCCCATGAACATAGAAATTACGAATAGAGAAATAATCCATGTTAAGTACGTACATAAGAATTGTAGAGTGGATATTAAGGGTAATATCATGAACGTAGATCTTATCCTTATTCGACTTGGGGAATTTGACGTTATATTGGGAATGGACTGGTTATTCAATTACGGGGCTGTAATTGATTGCCAAAAGAAGCATATTAACCTTATGACCCTGTCAAAGGTTGTGTTTAATGGTAGCAAGTCGCCTAGACAATCGATTTGTCTGACGATGATGCAGGGCAGGAAGTTGTTAAGATAAGGCTGTGTAGGATACTTAGCTTATATAGTCGACAGTTGAAAAGAGAATCTGAAGGTAGAAGAAATACCGATTGTGAGGGACTTCGTCGACGTATTTCCAGACGATTTTCCATGACTTCCACAAGATAGAGAGGTAGACTTCGTGATCGATTTTGCGTTAGGAACTACTCCAATATGAAAGGCGTCATACCGAATGGCACCAGTAGAGATGAAGGAACTAATGGTACAACTATAAGAATTATTGGACAAGAAGTACATTCAACCGAGCGTATCGCCGTGGGGAGCGCCGATGTTATTTTTGAAAAAGAATGACGAATCGATGCGGCTCTGTATTGACTACAGAGAACTGAATAAGGTCACGATTAAGAACAGATATCCATTACCGAGGATCGACGACCTGTTTGATCAATTGAAGGGAGTGCTATACTTTTCCAAGATAGACTTGAGAAGCGGTTATCATCAACTGAAGGTGAGGCCAGAGGATGTAGCGAAGACAGCGTTCAAAATGCGATATGGTCACTACAAATTTTTAGTAATGCCGTTTGGTCTTACGAATGCTCCTGCAGCATTTATGGGACTAATGAATCGTGTGTTCAAGTTGTTTTTGGATAAGTTCGTAGTGGTATTTATATATGACATTTTGATCTATTCGAAAACCAAGGAAGAACAAGAAGAGAATTTGAGATTAACATTGGAAGTATTGAGAAGGGAAAAGTTATATGCCAAGTTTTTGAAATGCAAATTTTGGATTGAACGAGTGCAATTTCTTCGGCACATGATCGATAAAAATGAAATTTTGGTAGATCCATCAAAAGTCGAAGCCGTGATTAACTGGGATCAGCCGAGGACGCCATCAGAAGTACGAAGTTTTCTTGGATTGGCATGGTATTATAGAAGATTCATTCAAGATTTTTCCAAGATCGCAACTCCGCTAACGAATTTAACTCGAAAAGCTGTGAAATTTGTTTGGACGGATAAGTGTGAGGAAAGTTTTTGAGAATTGAAGAAGAGGTTGAGTACGGCACCTGTGTTATCTCTTCCGGATGATACAGGAAATTTTATTGTTTATAGTGATGCGTCGCATAAAGGACTTGGCTATGTGCTGATGTAAAACGGCAAAATCATTGCGTATGCATCACGACAATTGAAGGATTATGAGAAGGGATATCCGACCCATGACTTAGAGTTAGCTGCAGTTGTTTTTGCTTTGAAAATTTGGAGGCACTATCTCTACGGGGAGAAGTGTGAAATATATACGGACCACAAGAGTCTGAAATATATTTTTACACAGAAGGATTTGAAAATGTGTCAAAGAAGATGGTTGGAATTAATTAAGGATTACGACTGTAAGATTTTATACCATCCGGGTAAAGCAAATGTGGTTGCCGATGCCTTAAGTAGAAATGGTCGTGAGAAATTGATGATGTTGACTACTCAGGAGGAGCTAATTGCAGAAATGGAGAAACTGGAGTTGGAAGTGAAGTATCCTATGGAGATTAATGAGAAAATATTTTAGATACAATCTGGTACAACTCTACTAGATAAAGTAAAGGAGGCTCAGCTTCAGGACGACGAATGCAAAAAGGTGACAAAGAAGATATCTGAAGGATCTGAACCGAGATTTAAGATTGATAAGGAAGGAATACTGAGATTTGAGAGTTGAATTTGGGTTCCACCAGTACAAGAGATTAAGGAAGAAATTTTGAGTGAGGCTCATAGTTCACAATATTCAATTCACCCTGGTGGTACCAAAATGTACCAAGATATTCAAAAACATTTCTGGTGGCCAAATTTAAATCGAGATGTTGCAGAATGTGTTGCCAAGTGTCTTACCTGTCAAAAAATGAAAGCAGAACATCAGAGACCAAGTGGATTGCTACAACCGTTAGAGATCCCAAAATGGAAATGGGAACATATTACAATGGACTTCGTGGTTGGCCTTCTGAAGACTCAGAAAGGCTACGACGCAGTATGGGTTATCGTTGACCGACTGACGAAATCCGCACACTTCCTTCCGATCAAAATTAGATTCAACTTAGATCAGTTGGCAAGGTTATATGTGAAAGAGATTGTTTTGAGGCACGGAGTGCCGGTGTCAATTGTTTCTGATAGAGATATGCGCTTTACGTCGAACTTCTTGAAATGTTTACAAGAATGCATGGGTACACAGTTGCGAATGAGTACGACATATCACCCTCAGACAGATGGACAGAGTGAAAGAACAATTCAGACATTGGAAGATATGTTAAGAGCTTGTATAATAGACTTTAAAGGAAATTGGGATGATCATTTACCGCTTGTAGAGTTCGGTTACAACAACAGTTACCACGCTAGTATTGGCATACCGCCTTATGAAGTGTTATACGGCAGAAAGTGCAGAACTCCACTATATTGGGATGAAGTTGGTGAAAGACAACTACTAGGCCCAAAATTGGTACAGCAAACAGTAGAAATAGTCAAAGTAATCCGAGCACGACTGGTAGCAGCTCAAGATAGACAGAAGAAATACGCTGATCCACACCGTAAGAATGTTGAATTTGAATCGGGTAGTTATGTTTTCTTGAAGATCTCTCCCTGGAAGGGGAAGATCAGATTCAGAAAGAAAGGGAAATTAAGTCCAAGATTTATTGGACCCTTTGAAGTACTGTGAAGAATCGGGGAAGTTGCGTATGATGTAGCCTTACCTCCATCACTCGAGAACGTCCACAACGTCTTCCATGTTTCTGTGTTACGACCCTACAAAGTTGATTACAAGCATATAATTGAATACGAACCCCTACATTTTGAAAAAGACTTATATTACGAAGAAATTCCTGTTCAAATTATCGACCGAAAAGAACAAGTTCTCAGAAATAAAATAATACCTTTTGTTAAGGTAATTTGGAGGAACCACAACACTGAAGAAGCTACGTGGGAACTCGAAGAGAATATGATGAAGAATTACCCTCATTTATTTACTTAACTTATGTGTATCCGATTCTGGGGACAAGATCTTTGTAAGCGGGGAGAATGTAAAGGGTCGAATTTATTGAGTCGTGATTCTAGGGACATAATCCTTTTAAGGGGGAAAGATGTGACGAATGAGATTTTGTAATTTAATTTAATATTTATTGAAGTAAATAAATATTTTCAATGATTTAATTATTAGATTAAATAATTAATTGATGAAATTGTGGTAGATTAATTTAATTATATGTGTTACATTTATCAAATTGATGTGGAGAATTTTATTATTCGATGTATGTAATTATGTGAGCTTATTATATTAAAAGAAATATTTAATAGGCCTAATGTTATTTTAATTAATTTAATAATTAATTAGAGATTTAATAATTTAATATAATTAATTATATGACTATGTGAATTTATGAGAAATTATTATTTTATATTTTATTTAAATTAAATTAAATTAAATATTGATGATATTGCTTTATTTTATGAAGGAGTGCGACATTAATTAAACTATATGATAAAGTTTTATTAAAATAAAGGGTTTTGAAATCTGGTATGCTAGCCAAACATGACACTAAGGGAGGTTGGGAGCAGTTACCCATGATAGGTAACTGACCTCCATAACGCATCAGTTCCTTTTCTATTTATTACATACGTCTTCTTCTTCTTCATTTTTCTAAGTTTGGCATAACATCATAGAGAGCGTTGAGAAATTGTTGAGTGAGAGTATGAGTTGTGTGATTGAAGAGTTTTAGAAGAGTTTCAATTTGTCATCCTTATTCACACTATGCTTGGGTAATTCTTTCCAACCAAATTCTTATTTTACGTCTTTTAAAGTTTTCATGAATATGGCTTAAAGTCTCTGTAATTGGAAAATTGTGTTGTTATATGATATATGTAATAATACGAGTAGCATATCATGTTTTATATATATTGTATATGATTTCATATCATAAGTTTCATAATATTATGACTTGTTATTTCAAAAAAATTACAGAGTATGGGTTAGGGCCATCACTACAAGAAGTTAGGGATGTAGCGAAGGAAATTTTGTGAAGAAATTTATTCATTCACATGAAGAGTTTTTTAGCGAAGGAATAGTGAAGGAAAAAAATATAGTGACAATATAGTTATTAGCGAAAGAAACATCTTTCATAATTTATATTTTTTTCCTCGCAAAATTGAGGTGACAGAAGGTTTTTTGGCGCCAATTTATGATGAAATTTTGCAAGGAAAAAATCTATTAGTGAAGGAATTTTTACTCACTATATATTATTGTTCAGAGTTTTTTTGCGAGAGATAAAATCGGTCGCTATTTTCTTCTAAATAATTTTTTTAGAATTAATTGTGGTAAATATAAATTATAATATAAATACATTAAATTTTTTATAGTATTAAATTTATTTTTATTAACACTTTTTAAGTAACTTATAATATAATATAAATACATATTATTACTTTTTTATATATAAAAAATCACATTTAAGAGTAAATTAGAAGTATTAGAATTATATAAAACAGGTTAATTTTTGTAATTAGGAATTTCTTTAGTTGATTTTCATTTTGATGGAGGGGAGAAGAGAGCTAGGGTTTAAGAGGAGAAGAAAGAGAGGAGAAAGTTTGAGGATAGGAAGGAGTTCAATAGAGGTGAGAGAGTGGAGAGGAAAGAGAGGCGGAAATTTGACGGGGGTGATTGGAAGGTTAATAGGGAGGAGAGGAGAGAGAGGTAGAAATTTGAGGACAAGGATAAGAAAGAAGATATTTAGGTTGATGAAGAAGGCAAACAAAGGAGTTTTGTAGATAAATTATTAAAGAATGAACCTAAAATTGAGGAGTCTGCCAGTAATCAGATTGGCCGGTCATCCAATGGGGGTAGTTCTATTACCAATGTGAGTTTGCTTACTGGTGGCTCTATATCTTAAACGCGTTTTGATATGTTTTATACAATTAGTTTTATGGATTTCATTTTTTAATGTGTTGAATTCATTTTTGAATGTGTTGGTGTAAATTTAATTGATATTTCAATGAATGTCTGAGTTGTTAATGTGTAGTATGATAGCATGTAATACTTATTCTGTAAGTATTACATTTGTTTATAGGTTCACACAGGCTTAATCATTTTGGTGGGGTTGTGTTTAATCAGTTTGTTATCCTGGTCAATCCCTGCATCATTAGCCAATAATGCATCAAAAGACTATGAAAATCATTTCATTTCATGATTCTTTATGATGCATTCTTGTAACTAACCTGGCGGGGTAATCAATGGAAGTTTGGCACTGGACTAATAATACACCATAAGTCATATTTAATTTAATCACTCCAGATGTTAGATTACCTGATCACCTGGATGCCTGACATTTGAGGGAGTTATTTGGAGTTTTGGATTGTGTAATTGAAGACTGATCAATGTCAACAACCTTCCAGCTTGTCTTAGATACTTGCTCTTGATCTTCTAGGTTTACTTTAACTTGTCTACTAACTGCTTGCATGTAGAAGCAAGGTAGTTCTGCATCTGACCTCTTAAAAAGACTACTTTGCTTTTTAACCTTTCTGGTTCTGCATCACTTTTTAATTTTTCTAGTTGAGTATGATGTACCTCTGTCATAAGATCTGATCATAGTTAATAAGATACTCTCTCAATCTTCCAAAGAATGACTTGAGTACAATTTTTTAACGCAAATTAACTAATTAAGAAAGTTAAGCTAAAGAAGAGAGAATTATATAATTTCCAATTTCATAGTTATGATTTGCTTAAATATCATGCTAGTGGATCGCACATAATTACGGGCTAATGTAATCTTTTTTCTGCATAATGGCTTTAATTTTTGTACTTTAACCACTCTCGTGTTCAAATTTCTTAAGTACTAAAAATCCATTCTTTAGGGGATGGGAGGGAGTATTCTTTTGACCACAATATAATGGATTTCAGCACAACTAAGAGTTTTTGCTTTAATCCTCTTTTCCTTTTTCCTTATTTTTTGGCTTGTGTTTCATTTATTAGTTATTATTTTGTGAATAATTTTATCCAATCTGCACAGTTCACCTTAGTCTTATCATAGAATTCCGCACCAAAATAATTTGGTTCAGAAAAATTTTCAAAGAACGCTTAGGATTTTCATAAACGTTGGTATAGCCGAATCAAGTAGCATAGACTCATACCAATAATGCAATTTTAATTGAGATATTTACGTATAGCCAAACTCCGTTGGCAAATTATAATTTTAAAAATGACGTCATGATGACGTACTGTATTGACAGCCCGTTTGAGGATGCCATCATCGAGTGTCTTTCTCATAACACATCATACAATAGTGGAACAACGATTTTAGATCAAATTCAACACTAAGTATTCATTTATTTACAACTCCATCAACTTTTTATCATCTCTGCACCATGTTACATGGTACATAAGTGATAAATAAAAATATATTTTGATATTTCAAATCATTATCTTCTAGCTGAAACAAGTAGCATAAACTATTCTTTAAACCGTTCAAAAACCATTGCAATTCAGGTTTATCATCTCAATAGGTAACGATGTGTTGGTGGCCCGAAGTCCACACATACATAATGGTCACCAAGAGTTGAGAATAAAATTCATTTTCAAAAAGCACATAGTGTGTATTCAGTTTGATGTCAAAAATTTCGAAGTCTAGCATAGCTAGGAGATTTGGAAAAACCTATGTCTCCACTAATAATCCATTGCCTATTATTACTATACATTCTTATTATCCTCAATATTTTATGTGACGCCCCCAAAATAGGTATACAACACTCATTCTGAGTTGTCAAAATACATGGTACAGAAACAACTACATCTTTATTAATACAACATAAAAACTATGAGTTTAAATACAAATATTGTCATCTAGACAATATCCACACTCAAATAAGTCCTCATTACAATTATTAATACACTGTTTTACAGAATAGTGAGGACTACTAGAACAACTTCTAGAACCATCATTCTATACCCCGACTAGTACTCGTTACATTCTTGCCTCCTGAGAAGAAAAATGGAACAAATAGGAAAAGGGTGAGCTCAACTAGCCCAGTAAAGAACATTATGACTAAGATAATATAGAACAAATTATCGTTAGTCCTCAACAGGGAAAAATCTAATAGAATATAATAGACAACCAGTTTTAAATCAACAACTGCTGTGGAAACAACAATTCATTAGAAGAGTTAAGTAGAGAATGCAAACTACTATCTTCTATATATGAATTTAAAAGTTCATCGTCGATATTTTATCCCTGTAACATCAATCAATATATATCTGGAATCAAATATTCATCTTTGCACTACAGGCCAAAGATATTCATTTGTTGGTCATGTTCATCTCAACACATGTTCATCTTTGCACTACGGGCCAAAGATATTCACCAGAAAATCATTCATCTTTGCACTACAGGCCAAAGATATTCAGTAATATCATCATTTAGGATTGAGAATGATGAAAAATATTTTTAAGAAAACGAATTCAGTGAAACAAAAGAACAAGTATTAAGGATTCATATTTTAAATAACTCAAGTTCGAAAATACTTCATAAATAACCAGAGTAGAGTAAAATTCAAGAATGATCAAAACATAGATACAATCAAAGCTAGTATCCATAATAGATATTTTGGATGAAAAATAAAAATTTAATTTTTCGGTGAATAGTATCATATTCGTGAATAGTGTCGTACACGTGAATAGTGTCGTATACGTGAATAGTAACTCCAACACCAAAAGATAGAAATTTCACAAAAACATCATCATGCTTCGTGAATAGTATTCGTGAATAGTAACTCGTGAATAGTAACTCATAAATAGTAACTCGTGAATAGTAACTCATGAATAGTAACCCCGACATAAAAAAGTTCTAAATTTGATAAAAACGTTCACCAATATTTTGGCATAATGATTTTGAAGAAAATAATATCATTTAAGAAGAAAATAACATCCCTTACCTCGCAAAAACAGTACTTCTGACTTGAATACTGGATATAGTGCTAAAAGAACTTGCACCGTATAGTAATACTCAAAGTACAAAAATACTCGCAAAATACGTTCTATATTAGAGAGAGAGAAAGAGAGAGAAAACTTTAGTTTCTGGTGTGATTTTCAATTCTAACCTAAGCACCCTATTTATAGGAAATTGCTTAGAACACCAAAGCAGAAAATTTAATAAAATATTATTATATATTATTAAGTTTCCTATGCCAACCTTTGTAGATCTGAATTCAGCCATTAATGTCACATGCTAGACCCACTTAACTCAGCAAAAACGTTTTCTTTGAAAAAAATAATTAAAACTTCCAAAAATTAATTATTTCGGAACTTCGGAACTTCAATAATTCATAATAAATAGCCCTTTTATCAGAAATTCGAATCTCACGTTTTTTATAGGAAATTCAATTCTCTACAACTTTGCAGAAGAAAGTTTTTCCAAATTCCAAACAAAAATTCACCGAAATCCATATACGGACGATTTTACAGGCTATAATCAAATTTCAGTCAAAAGATGGGTCCACCAACATGTTTAACATGTTTTAAACAACTTTTACAACAAAATACTCTTCCTCCTCATATACTCATATATCCCACATTCATTGTAAAAATATTACCAATATTATATTATAATAATATAATAAAATATTATTTTATCAGAAAAGATAAAATATCAATTTTTAACAATTGTCACTTTAAAAAATTTTCTCCATCTATAACCACATAAAATCAATATTTTCCTCATCATATAAATCAATAATTAATTATTCATAAATAATATTACAGAATCACAGTACTAGCAACCAGGTCGTTCACAGGAAAGAAGAAGCTTTCCAATAAAAATTTCTCCTTACTAACGCGCAATTAGGTAACCAAATCTCTTCTTAGACAGAACTTTCTAGATATTGCCAATAATGTTTTCTAATAATATTATTCAGATAATATGAATTATTAATCCGATAATGAAAAATATTGTGTAGTGACAATTATTGAAATAATAGTAATATAAAAAAATTATCGCAGCAATTATTGAATCAATAAAATAAAATACTGAACAGTAATTACTGTAACAATTATTGAGTAATGCCTTCTTACGTAAGAATCAATAATTGGTACAATACCGTGTGCTACTGTTCAACAACGAGTATTACTGTGTTTTAACCACTGGGTATTCCAACAGTATTAACGGTAACAACTACGCCATTATTTATAAACAACTTATACTTTTCGTTTTCTTCATCCAATCGCTTTCCATTATGGGCCCACACAAGGCTACGCCGTTGTACGAATATTCCCTGACAGCAAGGATATTCCACGACCAAACGAATATTCTCCGACAACAATGAATATTTTATAACCACTTGCTTATTTAAAATATTTGCGCATTTTACCCATAACTAACCACATTAATCAAATCGACCCCTTACTATTTCAAAATAATAAATAGAGAAAATTAAATCTTCATTTATAAAAAGTTGGGGCCTTACAACCTCCCCTCCTTATGAAATTTCGTCCTCGAAATTGACATCCGTAGGACATGCTCCTTCCCATCCAAGATCTTGACTGGTACCTCCTCGTACATTAAATCTTCTGCTATCTCGTCTGGTTCTAACTCAATAATGTGGTTCAGGTCGTCCACATATTTACGTAACATCGATACGCGAAAAATGTTATGAACATGCGTCATACTTGGCTATAAAGCAAGTCTATAGGCCATAGTTCCTATTCAATCGAGGATTTCAAATGGACTAATAAATTAAAGGTTTGAGCTTTCCTCACATCACCGATTCTCACTTTTGGAATAACGACTTCTTGCATCTTTTTCTTCATATTCATCAACTCTAGGTCTGTAGCTTGAGCATCTTTAAATTTATCGATTAAAGTCGATTATAATCATATATTTACTATCTTCATGTAGGTTCGTATATTCGCACTTGTAAACGCAAACGATCTTCTGCTCAACGGGTCAGCAACCATGTTCGCTTTTCCAGGATGGTATGGTCAGAACATGTACCGAAATGAGTCTCCTCTTGAGCTCTTCAAAGCTCTTCCCACATTCCTTGCTCCATTCGAATTTTGTATCTCTACGAGTCAGCTGCGTTAATGGAATAGCGATTCGAGAATATCCTTCAACGAATCTTCCATAATAACCAACTAAGCCTAGAAAGCTACGTATTTTAATTTCTGACTTAGGTTGCTCTCAATTGTGACTCATATCCCAATCTTGGATAGCACGTCACAATGACACCTATCAGTTTACTACCGCGTGAATATGGCATCCCCTACGGAGAGTCTGGCTTCGGTGCATTCCACAAAAAAAAGTCACCAGATAAAGGCTTAGGTACCAAATTCAATAGTTGAATTTTTAACTCCTAAAGTTAAATAGGAGCCATAAGATTTTAGAAATAGGTTTTGTACCGGGTTCAAAGTCGATACAAAATTCAATATCACACTTTGGGAGTAAGCCAAGAAATTCTTCAGGAAATACATCAGGAAATTTACTAACAATAGAAATATCATTCAAACCTGACGTATTTTTGTTTAAGTCCATAACATGGGCTACGAAAACTTGACATCTATTTTTCAATAAACGAATGACTTTATGGATTGATATGAAAGTGTTTGACTTCAATAGTTTGGTTTCTTAAATTCGAATAACATGTTGCTTAGGAATATAAAAACTAACAACCTTACAAAAGCAATCAATTTTGGCATGATGAGTAGTTAATCAATCAATCCCCAAAATCACATCAGAAGCAAGTATCTTTAAAGAGATAAGGTCAACGGGTAATGTGATGGTGCCAACTTGGATCAAAAAAGATTTATAAACAGTGGATGTGATGAAAGTTTCACCTAACGGAGTTTCCATAGATAGTTCAAAGTCTAATTTTCTCCGGAGTCAAGTTTAAACGTTGAGTATAAGTAGGAGAGATAAATGAATGGGTAGAACCGGTATCTAATAAGGTATAAACTTCGTAAGAATTTATAATTAACTAACCCATGCTAACTTCGTTCGGGTTCCTCGCATTCTGACCAGTCATGACAAATGCTCTTCCAAGAACTGTTGACTTTGACTTTTCTGGGACAGTCTTTTGAGTCACCATCCCCACTGGGCTTGGTTTTGCTACCATACAATCTCGAGCGATATGTCCTTCCTTTCCACAGTTATAACATATGACCAGTGGTCGTTCTCCTCCCTTAGAACCAGTTGCTACTGGTGCTGACGTCTTCGTATTGTCATAGTTGAAACTCCTCTTTTTAAAATCTCCTCCCGACTCGCTTCTTCTATTTTCATGGCCACGGTTACCTCCAGAGTGGTTGTCGTTCTTGTCTGTATTTTTCTTTCTCCGCTGGTTATCGTTGTTCTGATGACTGTTGTCACCAGTATGATCCTGGTTGCGGTCTCTTGGTTGAACGTACTAACTATCTCACTCTAATAATTGAGCCATGTTGACAACATCTGAATATAAAGAAAATTTATGAAAGATAAGATATTACTGAATCTCGGGTTTTAAACCTCTCAGAAACTTCCTCGTCATTCATTCCTCATTCTCTACCAAATGGGGTGCAAACCTGGATAACTCTGCGAACTTCGCCTCGTATTGGGACACCGTCATGTTGTTTTGTTCTAGTCTAATAAACTCTACCTCTTTCATATGGCGAATACTTTCAGGAAAGTATTTTTCGTTGAAAAGTTTTTGAAACGTTTCCCAAGACATGTGGAATGCGGTAGGCTAGGTACGTTTCACAGACTCCCGCCAATAATCCGCCTCTCCATGGAACATAAAGGTGGCGAATGGAACCTTCTGTTCCTCCGTGCATCCCAAGACATCGAATATCTTGGTAATTTGCTTGACCCATGTTTCCGCCATGATCGGATCCGGCTTTCCCTTAAATTCTGGTGGTCCCAACTCTTTGAACTGCTTGGCCGTGACAAGTCACATGTTGCTATCATTTCCACCCGTATTTTGTACACGAGTCTCCCTCGTCTGGTTTTGTATGAACTGTAAAAAGCTCCTAAACATCCCGCCGTTCATCGTCTGCTCAGTGGTGTTGTTCAGAGCAGGAACATTGCCAGCCTGATGCACGTTCTCCTCGTTGGTGAGCAAAGGTGTCTCCATGGTCTCATTTAATCCACTGTTAACATTCTCAGTCGGCATTCTTAAATACTGCCATAAAACAAGGCTTAATTAAACAAATTAACAAATCACATAATACCCCTATATTATAACCGACCAACTAACAAATAAGCTTAGGTAGGACAAACTAGCGAAGGATTTACTCCTCTCTCCCCTCCTAGTTCAATTCCCCGATCTCCGCCAGAGATCATATCCCTAAGCTCTGATACAAACTGTGACGCCCCCAAAATAGGTATACAACACCCATTCTGAGTTGTAAAAATACATGGTACAGAAACAACTACAACTTTATTAATACAACATAAAAACTGTGAGTTTAAATACAAATATTGGCATCTAGACAATATCCACACTCAAATAAGTCGTCATTACAATTATTAATACAATATTTTATAGAATAGTGAGGACTACTAGAACAACTTCTAGAACCATCATTTCACACCCCGACTAATACTTGTTACATTCTCGCCTCCTGAGAAGAAAAATGGAACAAAAAGGAAAAGGGTGAGCTCAACTAGCCCAGTAAAGAACATTATGACTAAGATAATATAGAAAAAATTATCCTTAGTCCTCAACAAGGAAAAATCTAATAGAATACAATAGACAACCAGTTTTAAATCAACAACTGCAGCGGAAACAACAATTCATTAGAAGAGTTAAGTAGAGAATGCAAACTACTATCTTCTATATATGAATTTAAAAGTTCATCATCGATATTTTATCCCTGTAACATCAATCAATATATATCTGGAATCAAATATTCATCTTTGCACTACAGGCCAAAGATATTCATCTGTTGGTCATGTTCATCTCAACACATGTTCATCTTTGCACTACGGGCCAAAGATATTCATCAGAAAATCATTCATCTTTGCACTACAGGCCAAAGATATTCAGTAATATCATCATTTAGGACTGAGAATGATGAAAAATATTTTAAAGAAAACGAATCCAGTGAAACAAAAGAACAAGTATTAAGGATTCATACTTTAAATAACTCAAGTTCGAAAATACTTCATAAATAACCAGAGTGGAGTAAAATTCAAGAATGATCAAAACATGGATACAATCAAAGCTAGTATCCTTAATAGATATTTTGGACGAAAAATAAAATTTTAATTTTTCTGTGAATAGTGTCGTATTCGTGAATAGTTCCGTATACGTGAATAGTTTCGTATATGTGAATAGTAACTCCGACACCAAAAGATAGAAATTTCACAAAAACATCATCATTCTTCGTGAATAGTATTCGTGAATAGTAAATCATGAATAGTAACTCATGAATAGTAACTCGTGAATAGTAACTCATGAATAGTAACCCCGACATGAAAAAGTTCTAAATTTGATAAAAACGTTAACCGATATTTCGGCATAATGATATTGAAGAAAATAATATCATTTAAGAAGAAAATAACATCCCTTACCTCGCAAAAACAGTACTTCTGACTGGAATACTGGATATAGTGCTGAAAGAACTTGCACCGTATTGCAATAGTCAAAGTACTAAAATACTCACAAAATACGTTCGATATTATAGAGAGAGAAAGAGAGAGAGAAAACTTTAGTTTCTAGTGTGATTTTCAATTCTAACCTAAGCACCCTATTTATAGGAAATTGCTTAGAACACCAAAGTAGAAAATTTAATAAAATATTATTATATATTATTAAGTTTCCTACGCCAACCTTTGTAGATCTGAATTCAGCCTTTAATATCACATGCTAGACCAACTTAACTCACCAAAAATGTTTTCTTTGAAAAAAATAATTAAAACTTCCAAAAATCAATTATTTCGGAACTTCTAAACTTCAAAAATTCTTAATAAATAGCCCTTTTATCAGAAAATTCGAATCTCGCAACTTTTTATAGGAAATTCAATTCTCTACAACTTTGCAGAAGAAAGATTTTCCAAATTCTAAATGGAAATTGACCGAAATCCATATATGGACAATTTTACAGGCTATAATCAAATTCCAGTCAAGAAATGGGTCCACCAACATGTTTAACATGTTTTAAATAACTTTTACAACAAAATACTCTTCCTCCTCATATACTCATATATCCCACATTCATTGTAAAAATATTACCATTATTATATTATAATAATATAATAAAATATTAGTTTATCAAAAAAGATAAAATATCAATTTTTAACAATTGTCACTTTAAAAAAATTTCTCCATCTATAACCACATAAAATCAATATTTTCCTCATCATATAAATCAATAATTAATTATTCACAAATAATATTACAGAATCACAGTACTAGCAACCAGGCCATTCCCAGGAAAGATGGGGCTTTCCAATAAAGATTTCTCCTTACTGACGCGCAATTAGGTAACCAAACCTCTCCTTAGACAGAACTTTCTAGACATTGCCAATAATGTTTTCTAATAATATTATTCAGATAATATGAATTATTGCTCCGATAATGAAAAATATTGTGTAGTGACAATTATTGAAATAACAGTAATATACAAAAATCATCGCATCAATTATTGAATCAATAAAATAAAATACTGAATAGTAATTACTGTAACAATTATTGAGTAATGCCTTCTTATGTAAGAATCAATAATTTGTACAATACCGTGTGCTACTGTTCAACAACGAGTATTACTGTGTTTTAGCCACTGGGTATTCCAACAGTATTAACGGTAACAACTACACCATTGTTTATAAACAACTTATACTTGTCGTTTTCTTCATCCAATCGCTTTCCATTATGGGCCCATACAAGGCTACGCCGTTGTACGAATATTCCCCGACAGCAAGGATATTCCACGACCAAACGAATATTGTCTGACAACAATGAATATTTTATAACCACTTGCTTATTTAAAATATTTGCACATTTTACCCATAACTAACCACATTAATCAAATCAACCCCTTACTATTTCAAAATAATAAATAAAGAAAATTAAATCTTCATTTATAAAAAGTTGGGGCCTTACATTTTATTCACACTTAGTTCTACCCAGTTCGTCAAACTTACCACACTTATGAGTTCAGGAACTTTCCAAAATTATATGAGTTTAAGAACTTGTCCTAGTCAAACTTTTGGCGTCCATTCACTGAGGGGTTCATAAACATTTCATATAATTATGAGTCACGAACGTATCATAAGTATGAGTTTTAAGAACTCGTACTTAACCTTATATTCTCTAACTATACCCTACCTATCTGTTATACACCTGAGAACAAAATCACCTTCTCAACAGGTATATAGCAAATAGCGCGAAACATAAATTTCAATGATTATCAGTACCAAAAACTAAGTGGCTTTTACACCAAGTACAATTCTCCGCCCATAACAAGGAATCATACAACTCAGCTGCTGATATGAGTCCTCAATTGAAATACCCACCTAATCCTACCCTCTTCTCAATACAAATTTTATTTAACCCGTATTCATAATCGTTTTCTGAATCTATACCAATTCATAGTACAACTGACGCACAACTTTCTTTGCTTTAAACCTTTCAATCATTAGATTGATTCTTTTCCCTGTTATCACCTTATCAGATCACAGGGTGATCTCATCGTATATATTATGATTCATTTCTATGCTTTGATCGTTTTGTTTTACGATCTCTATCCCTGTACTTTTAGTCTTTTAGACTTTATCTATTCATCACTACTGTTCACCTTTATTATCAGAGTTAGGGAACTATGTATCTTTTATAACTCACTGAGATTCGTCTTTAGATCTTTTCGACTCACTAACTCTATTTGAGTTAGTACTTATTCTAATCACTACGGTTATTAGTCTCAGGTAACCTTACCTAATGTTCATACCCTACAACTTTGATACCAACTATAAAGACCCCAGATCCAGGTCCCAAATCACCGCGAATCTGGTACAATCATTCTATAACTATTGCGGAAGATATAAACATAAAGTGTTTATACATTAAACATTACCCACTATCCCCAAGGTCGAGAACCTTCACTTAATACACAATTCATAACCTTACTGACATACACTGTCATTATCATACATTAATCTTACAAATTTTATCTGCACATAAAAACTAATGCTGGAACTGTCTTTGACCTTTTCCTTGTATCCGACGTATTCGTTCTAATCTGCAATGTTTATCATGATATAGCAAGGGTGAGCAAAAAGTTTGTCCAGCAAGTTTAAGTTTAATAAATTAAGTATATATCATGATGGAAAGAATTGAACAATAAGCTGGCTAAATTTCTACAATATAATTGAGAACTAGCATGAACAAATTTTCATAGTTGAATGAACATTGAACATGAATAACAATATCTAGACCGAATTATAATTAAGGTGATTAGCCTTTCATACCTGTTGAATACATACAATGTGCACAGAGTGCGAATTAATAATTCATAGACATGGTATAATCAGTAGTTATTAACCACAAGCATATTTCAAAAATATCAACTCGAGATCGAATTAAAGAAAACTTAAATGTTCCGTTGATTATTGTACGCTATTTTTTTAGCTTTGTCTGAAAATCTAATATAGATAATACCGATCTTCAATATTAGAATAATATTATCACAATATAATACTATTATATTATATATTCATAGAATAACCTAAACACATAACACATAATCCTATTTGTCTATACAACATATAAGACCTAGTATCAAGTCAAACTATTACAGTCTGAATTGAGTCTAGTACAATTTTGACATCCCGACAGCCTAGTCGGATAAATCACGAGTCTATTATCCATAAGACTCCGCCTAAACTAGTTCACAATTATCTTCGAAAATTTATTTATTAGTCAAAATATTTTTCCATAACTCATAATAATTTTCAGATAATTATTACCATTTATCATAATTTTTCAATCATTAATACCATATTTATATTAATTAAATATCACTTAATTCCATTATTATTAATATTTATTTAATATTAAATATTAATGAAATTCTTAACATAATATTATAATATATTTATAATATCTCAAAGTATTTTTAATACTTTATTATTACCTTTAAATAATTTTAAAATAATTAGAATCATTATTAATTAATTGTCATTAATATTAAAATATTAATATTTTTCATGACAAAATATCAAAAGTTATATTTTATAACTTAAAATATTTTTATAACCTTTAAACTATTAGTATATGATTTTTAAATCATTAATTCTATTTTTCCATAATTTATTTAATACATTTATTAAATTAATTAGTTACCATTAATTATTAAAATTTATCACATAATATTAAAATTCAATAAAAATACTTAAAATATTTTCTTATACCATAATATAATTTTAAATGATTTTTCAAATATTCAAATCATTTTTAAATAATTTATTTAATATTATAATTAAATACCATTAATATTTCAAAAATATTAAACATTTATGAAATATACTCAAAATTATTAAAACCCCATTTTGGCATTAAAATAATTTTTAGGGATTTATTTTAAATTTTTAATAATTAAAAACTATTTTTCTCTATTTATTTAATAAAAATAATTAATTTTGTAAATAACTGTCGCTAAAGATGTTATTGGCGATAAAACCGTCGTTGAATGTGTTCTTGGGCCAAGCCCAGATCTTCATGCACTGCTAACAGGTTGTTAGGTTTGACCAAGGCTAGATATTTGGTCTTTACGATTTCTGGCTTGATAAGGTGTTAATGTTGTAGTATTAATGTCACACTACAACCCTAAACAACTCTTATGGCCAACACATATCAAATCTTAGAGATCTAAGCTTCAGAAAAGGTTGTCAGAGCTGTTCTTCATTTCTGGGTTACCCAGAAATGAAGAACAGTTCGAGGGTATACTTTCTGGGCCTTTAATCTTTGAGTTCTAGTCTTAGTTTGTAGGATCTAATGGTTCAATCCTATAGTATTGATGTCAGAGTATAACAACATGTAATTATTTCAGTCTAATATCATAACACATGAAAGATCCATGCTAGTCAAACTATGCCAAAAATTCGGCTCTTGAAGACTCTAGGTTTTCCAGAAACCTTCATAAGGCAAAACGGTCAACGTAATTTGACCATGGTTAAATTCGATCCCGATCATGATCTAGGTAATATAAAGGTATGAATGTGGAGTTCTTATGTCATATTACAACATCAAAATAAAAGTATGGACTAACTATCAAAGATCAACAAGATCAAAGGCTTTAAAAGTGCATGTCAGAAATTCTGGAAATCTGGGAATTTTTTGGGTTGCCCAGAAATAGATTTCGTGATCGGTCAACTAGGTTTAACTACTTATAACATAAAATCTAGACATGATCCAACCCTGATTCAAGTTCCAGATCAAAGCCTAAATGGCATAGAACATATTCATAACTCTAAACACATATATCATCAAACACACACAGATTTAGAATCTCTGACATTTGCTTGTCAGAGCACAAAACTAGGGTTCATGATCAGTTTCTAAAAATGCTATTTCGTGCATCTAAATTTTTTGGATCTAAGTTATATCAACCCAGATCACTAAATGACACCCTAATACACTACTTAAAACATCAAACCATAACATTTAACAAACAAAACATGGATCTTCAAGATTAGGGTTTTATACCTTTATGTTTGATTCTTGAACTTCTGATTCTTGACTCTGTTTATGGAAAGCTAAAGGCTGATATTAGTTCAACTTTTCACTCATTCTACATTTTGAAATTTGTAGAGAGAGAAGGTCTTGGTTGGTTTTGAAAAGTAAAGTGACTTACTTATCTCTCTTTTTAACTTTTAATCTTGGTTCAATGAATTTGTATGATATAGCTGCTGATTTGCTGAGAGTTAGAGCATATGGCTGATATATAGTTGGTGAACTACCCATATAAGGCAAGATCTACACTCCAACCTAATAAAGAATTGAAAAAGGGCATTTTAGTATTTCTCCTTGTAATTTTAATGGCATAATGGTCAATTGGTCCAACCTTAGGGTTTAACCCTATTTTACATAATTTTATTTTCAAGGATTTTTAAGTATAGCCAAAAAAGAAAATTTTTGTTAATAAAATGTAAATTATGGTTTCTTAATTAAATTAGGTTTCCTAATCATTTAGAACTCATAATTAGGATTAATATTTTCTAATTAACATAAAACTCTCTTAATTAGTAATTAGGGTTCCTAATTTTGCAATTAGGGTTTCTAATTTACAAATTAGGGTTTTCTAACTAAATTGTTAAGTTTTACCCTAATTAAGTTTCTAATCAACACACTTAAGACTTTGAGTTCCCAATTAGGGTTTTCGTAATCCGAATTAGGATTTCAAATTCCCGGAAGTGAAATTAGGGTTTTAATAAGTGAGTTTTATACCTATTATCGGATATCAATTCACGCGAATTACACCTATCTTAAGTACATTTTAGTGTGTTTTTAGTTGCATTTTATTTATTTTGCATTGCATGTACTTAGAACTCCCTTTGGTGCAAAAGTACAGGATATGTCATAATTTGGTGATGATAAATGGCAAGTGATCGATGAAGGCACAACATGAGGATCAAGTGGAGCAACGAACCCAAGTATTGGTGGATAAAAGAATGAGTTGCAGGACAAGAATGAGCAGCAGGACAAAGCAGTAGCAGCAGAATGCAGAATCAAAACTACATAAGCCGCGCGACTATTTAGGCACAAACACGCGCGCCCGCGCGATCACCTGGATTGGACAATCTTGACACACAAGCGACCGCGCCAGGAAAACAAAGGGGAAGCGCGCACCCGCGCGTGATGTCTAAGGCTGCTGAGCTGTTTTATTTTAATTTTTAATTTTAAGGGTTGTAATCGATTAAAAACAATTCTGACTGGTGTCAGGGTATCATTCAGTAGGTTTTACGTGTTTTTTATATTAGAACTAGGGTTTACACTTAGAGAGGATTCCAACGTAAAACCAATCATAGATTTTGTATTTTCTACTCTTTCTTTGGAATTCAGTATTTGTGGATGCTTTATATTATTTTTGCTGGATATTATTGAGGCCTTGCACGTTACGTTGTGTTTGTAATCAGCAATTGGGTTTTATCAATTCTTTCTTCTCTCTTTCAATTGTTTGTTTGTTATCCATATATTGATTTGATCCCATAATGGCTTTTGGTTCAGTCATGAACTAAATTCCATTATGGGATTCTAACGGATTTTAATATGTAGTTTAATTGATTGCTTGAGTGCTAGACTATTTTACATATTATAAGGAATTTCTGTAATGGTTGGTTTGTATGCATGAATGCTTGATCTCCATTCGTTTTCAGTACTTGTATGGAGTTGAAAAATAACATGCGAGTATGGATTGTAATCATGATAGCATGCTTATATATGGCTATTTTGCATAGCTTTGTATTTCGTGAACCAGATAGACATATATTGTTTCACCGTATGAGTTACAATAAGGGCTTGTGCTCAAATTCAATATGATTGTAATTTCACCTAGACATATAGTGATTTTGGTTATATCGATGATTACATGGTGTCTATCCAATTGTGGATACTGTGTAAGTAGGTCATAGTACATTGAAAAATGGTTATGTCTATATTAGTGTTCTTGACTACTTTTTTGTGATATGTAAGCAATCTTGCATGATGGTGGTAATTAGATGAAGTATTAAATGAAGTTAGAATCCCATTATTTCCAGATTTGATTCATTACTGTATTATTCCTGATTCAGTCGTTATTTGCAATTAGAATAATTCGCAATTACAATCTTTAGTTTAAGCATATTAATATAGTGATTTAATTGATGCATAGTGGTTGAAATTAGACAACTTTCCCTGTGGATCGATACTCAACTTACTCTGTATTACTTGTTGACGCATGTATATTTGCATGAGTTAGAGCTCTTTTGTTATAACTAAAAAAGAGGCAACAAGTTTTTGGCGCTGTTGCCGGGGAAAGGCGTTTAAATTTTTATTATTATCATCAGTTTTAAGCTATATTATATGACTTAGACAAATCTAATCTTATCTTATCTCATTTCCATTTTTGTTTTTGTTTTTGTTTTTGTTTTTGTTTTTGTTTTTGTTTTTGTTTTTGTTTCAGGAACTTGTATAAATTTTTATACGCACGCGGTCATCCAACCCCGACTTAACACCTACTCAGGACAACATAAACGGGAGACGTTGGAAAGCGAGTGTTCCTAGAAATTTACAAGCACAGTTATAGGGTACTCCATCTAATATGGCAGCCGATGCACAAGGAGAAGAGAAAAGAGAGGAGCATAGGGCTCTGAGAGAATATTTCATGCCTAATATTAATGGATTATAGTCTAGCATAGTCAGACCAGCGATAGCTGCTAATACATTCGAGATAAAAATGGGCACTATTTAGATGGTACAAAATTCGGTACAGTTTGGGGGTGCCACTACAAATGATCCAAATGAACACCTGTTGAGTTTTATTGAAATATGTGATCCGTTCAGATATAACGGGGTGACGGAGGATGCTATCAGACTTAGGTTGTTCCCATTCTCATTGAGGGATAAAGCGAGAAGTTGGCTTCATTCTTTGCTAGCAGGATCTATAACTACATGGGAGGACTTAGCACAGAAGTTCTTAGCCAAGTTTTTCCCAATGGCTAAGACTGCGAAAATGAGGACAACAATCTCTCAGTTCGAACAACAGCAGGGTGAATCCTTATATGAGGCATGGGAGAGATACAAAGAGATGCTACGGAAGTGTCCGCACCATGGAATGCCAGATTAGATGGTGATCAACACATTCTATAACAGATTGGGATGGTAGTCTAAGCCGATTGTAGATGCAGCTGCAGGTGGAGCATTATGGGCAAAGAGCTATGAGGAAGCCTATAACCTCATCGAGACAATGGCATGAAACGATTTTCAAAATCCTACATCTCGGATGCCACAGCCCAAAGTTGCAGGTTTGTTGGAAGTGGATGCTATTACTCAGTTGGTCGCACAGATGGCAGCTATGGCGAAGAAAATAGATTCAATAGTCGAGAGAAAAATGAAAATAGTTGCCTTTGTATGTGAAATTTGTATGCGGTCACACTCGACAGATCAATGTGCTATCAGCTCAGAGTCAGTACAGTATGTGAGCAACTACAAAAAAGACCAAGGTCAGTTTTAGAACATATACAACCCCAACAACTGTAATCATCCAAACTTCAGTTGGTCAAATAATCAAGGAAATCAGCAGAATCAGTTTTAGCCGACGAATCAGTTTTAGTCCCAGCCAGCGCAGCCACAGTTTACTCCTAGACCACCTTTTTCGCCGGGATTTTCTCAACAACAACGTCACACTCCAGCTGCACCTCAACAAGAAAATAAATCAGAAATGGAGGAGATGATGATGAAATACATGGCGAATACAGAGGTTATGATCAAAAGCCCAGCAGTGGCTATTAAGAATCTGGAATCTCAGATGGGGCAAATGGTGAATATGCTTAACAACAGGCCCCAGGGTTCATTACCAAGTAATACAGAAGCAAATCCATGAGGAGAAGGGAAGGAACAGTGTCAAGCGATTACATTAAAGTCTGGGAAAAATGTTGCAGGAACTGAGCATCGCGCGCCCGTGCATGAATTACAAGGGGGTACCGCGCGAGGCAGAGCAGGCAAATGCTAAGAAATAAAATCTGGAAAATTCTGAGGTTTAGCATTAAGAGAAAGATAAAGCAAGGTCAGTTGAGAAGCCTATGAGTTCAGTACCACCAATTCACCCTCAGGTACCGTATCCGTAGAGATTGAATATGCAGAGGGAAGATAAACAGTTCAGTAAATTCTTGGAGGTATTTAAAAAGCTACAGATCAACTAACCTTTCGCCAAGGCATTGGAAAAAATGCCAAGTTATGCAAAGTTCATGAAGGGTATATTGTCAAAGAAGAGGAGATAAGACAATTTTGAGACATTAGCCTTGACAGAGGAGTGCAGTGCAGTGCTTCAGCAGAAGTTACCTCTGAAGCTGAAGGATTCGGGCAGTTTCACAATTCCATGCACGATTAGAAAGATGAACTTTGATAAATGTTTATGTGATCTTGAGGCAAGTATCAATCTGATGCCTTTGTCATTGTTCAATCAGTTGGGGTTACCGGCTCCAAGGCTGACAAACATTTCGTTGCAGTTAGCTGACAGATCCATCACATATCCTCGGGGAATTGTTGAAGATGTATTAGTGAAAGTGGAAAAATTTATCTTTATGGCTGACTTCATCATTTTGGATTACGAGGAAGATAAAAATATACCACTCATACTGGGGAGACCATTCTTAGCCACGGGAAAGACTTTGATAGATGTGCAGAAGGGGGAACTCACTATGCGTGTTCATGATCAAGAGGTCACCTTTAATGTCTTCAAAGCCATGAAGTTTCTAGCAGATGAAGAGGAATGTTTCCTGGTTGATTTAGTGGATCAGGTCGTAAATGATGAAGTACAGAGTCTAGTGGAGGACGAACCTTTGAGGAGTGTAATTGCTGAAAATTCAGATTTGGAGGACGAGGAACTTGACAAACTTGTGCAATATCTGGATACCACTCCACAAGTCAGAAAATTCAGAACACCTGTCGAGCTATTGACAAAAGCTGGAGAATCCTCAGTAAAATTAAAGCCATTTCTTGAGACACCTCCAGAACTTAAATTAAAACCACTTCCAGAACATCTCAAGTACAAATTTTTAAATAAAGATTCAAAGCTACCTTTGATTATTTCTTTTGCACTAACATCTTTTCAGGAAGAAAAACTGCTACGAGTGATTCAAGAGTTCAAATCTGCTATTGGATGGACCATAACAGATATCAAAGGGATCAGCCCTTCGTTTTGAATGCATAAGATCCTGATGGAAGATGGGAGTAAGTTGTCGGTTCAGCAGCAAAGGAGACTTAATCTAATAATGAAATAAGTGGTTAAGAAAGAGGTACCGAAATGGCTTGATGCAAACATAATCTATCTGATCTCAGACAGCTCATGGGTGAGCCCAGTGCAGTGTGTACCGAAAAAGGGTGGCATGATCGTAGTGACTAATGAGAATAATGAGTTGATTCCAACACGAACAGTGACAGGGTGGAGAGTCTGCATAGACTACCGCAGGCTCAATAAAGCTACAAGGAAAGATCATTTTCCACTCCCATTCATTGATTAGATATTGGACAGATTAGCAGGTCATGAGTACTATTACCTTCTGGACGGATATTCGGGCTATAATCAAATTATGATAGCCCCAGAAGACCAGGAAAAGAAAACCTTCATATGTCTTTACGGCACTTTTGCTTTCAGAAGGATGTCCTTCGGGTTGTGCAATGCTCTAGCCACCTTTCAGAGATGCATGATGGCTATATTTTCAGATATGGTGGAGCATAATGTGGAAGTATTTATGGATGACTTCTCAGTCTTTGGGGACTTGTTTGATCTATGCCTTGAGAATTTGGTGATGGTTTTGAAGAGGTGTGTTAAGACAAATTTAGTTCTGAACTGGGAAAAGTACCATTTTATGGTACAAGAAGGAATCATACTGGGACACAAAGTGTCGAAGAAGGGACTCAAGGTGGATAGGGCGATGCTGGAAACTATTGAGAAATTTCCACCACCTACTTCAGTAAAAGGTGTTCGCAGCTTTCTAGGACATGCAGGTTTCTACCGCAGATTCATCAAGGACTTCTCCAAGATAACTAAAACACTATGTAGTTTATTGGAGAAGGATGCGCAGTTTAACTTTGATAAGGCTTGCGTGTCGGCATTTGTGCACCTAAAAGAGAAATTAACATCAGCACCAATTATTACTGCTCCATATTGGGATTTGCCATTTGAGCTGATGTGTGATGTCAGTGATTACGTCGTAGGGGCTGCTTTGGGGAAGAGGAAAGAGAAGATGTTTCATGTAATTTATTATGCCAACAAGACCCTTATAGATGCACATTTGAACTACACCACCACAGAGAAAGAGTTATTGGCAGTGGTGTACGCCTTTGATAAATTTTGAGCATATCTGATTGGCACAAAGGTGATAAATTATACGGATCACACGACAATTCGACATTTAGTGGCAAAGAAGGATGCAAAGCCCCGGTTGATCAGATGGATTTTATTACTTCAGGAATTTGATTTGGAGATCAAGGACAAAAAGGGCACTGAAAATCAAGAGGCGAACCACTTATCTCGACTTGAGAATCTGGAAAGGGAGGCAGACGACAAGGTTTTAATCAATGAATCCTTTCTAGATGAGCATTTATCTGTGGTGAAAGGGGAAGTGCCATGGTTTGCAGACTACGTGAACTATTTGGTGAGTAAGATGGTATGTTCTGACTTGGTGGGTTATCAAAAGAAGAAATTCCTAGATGATGTCAAATGCTACATATGGGATGCACCTTATTTGTTTAAATAATGTGTTGATCAAATGATAAGAAGGTGTATCTCGTATAGCGACACCGAGGGAATTTTGCAGGATTATCATTCTTCGATGTATGGTTGTCACTATGGTGGAAAGCGAACAGCGGCTAGAGTGCTACAAGAAGAATTCTACTGGCCGACAATTTTCAAGGATGCCTATAGTTTCGTCCAGCGGTGTGATAGATGTCAGAGAGTGGGAAACATCTCAAAAAGAAATGAAATGCCATTGAAATACTATCCTTGAAGTAGAAATTTTTGATGTGTGGGGAATTGATTTTATGGGACCTTTTGTTTCTTTTTGCGGAAATCTCTACATCTTGCTCGCAGTGGATTATGTCTCGAAATGGGTAGAAGTGGCAACTCTTCCAATAAATGTTACTGTGATAACCCAGGATTTCGAATAATTAAAATTTATGAATAAATTTTTTTATTTATTAATATTGATTATCAATTTTGCGACAAGTATCTATGATACGAGTCTCGAGAAGGTCAATTTGTGTATTGACTAATAAATTTAGAGTAGAGTTGTGCTTAAAAAGATTAGAAACCCTAACCCTATGTCCGGATAGGGATTCGATAGAAAATATAAATTAAAATAATTATTTTGATAAGTACGTGTTGGTACTGTTTAGAAATGTTGATCAATAATTGATCGGATAAGGTTTGTAATTAATAAACCCTAATAAGAGATTAAAAAACCTAATCTTAGGATTAGAAACCCTAACGCATAGTTAGAAATTGTAATAAAAAGCCGAAAAACCCTAATTTCATATTCGGGAATCCTAAAACCCTAATTAGGATACCCTAATTCTAATTAGTAAGCTTAATGTATTTATTAAACTTTAATATAATTAGAAACCCCTAATTATATTTTAGTTATCTTAATTTCTATTTTACAAACCCTAATTATAATTTAGAAATTTTATTTTTTTCTAATTAAAACCTTAATTTCATAGTCGGATTTCTAAACCCTAATTAGGAAACCCTAATCCAAATTAGCAAGCCTAAAGTGATTCGTATGTGTTAATATAATTAGGAAACCCTAATTATACTTTAGAAATACTAATTTCTATTTAAAACCTTTATTACATTTTCAAAATTCTTAATTTTCTATTTTTAAACCCTAATTAGAAAATTCTAGAATTTGAGTTTTTTTTAAACCCTAAGGGTTTGTACAATTGTCTAGAATGCCATTAAATTTATTTTACAAAAGACCAAAATGCTCTTTTAAGCATATTTAAATGGTAACTTGCGAAATTCACCAACACCTTTAGTTGGTGAACCACTAATTTGACTTTGGGACTTAAAATCTCAGCAATTCATCCAGCAAATCCGTCCATTGCATCAGCCATAGCGACATATCACAATATATATAGATTTGGGAGAGAGAGAAATCATAAAACCAGCCATTTTTCTCTTTTGTTTTCACCAACTCCCTCTCTCACTAGAAGCTCCGAATTTATCAAGTAAATCAGTCCCAATATCAGTTCCTATATCACCTTATAACATATTGGAGAGACAAGATCAAGATTTGAACAAGAAAAGGTATAAACCCTAAGTTTCATTTTGATCTTGTATGCTTAGTTAATTTTTGTGTTTAAGTGTTTAGAATCTTGCTAATGGATGTTTTATGAAGATCTATGATGATCTATCATGGATCCATAGCATCAAAGTGGCTAAAACCCATGTTTTTCAAAAAACTGTTCTTGAGTTTGAAATGTAGTCTGACAAGAAATGTCAGTGGCCACAGATCCTTGCTCGTATATGATATGTTATGTTGTAAAGTTGTTATATGTAACCTGTAATGTTGTCTTTAATCTTCAAGTGGAATAAGGGTCGTTTGAGTTTTAGATTCGCAGTTATTAACTGTTAAAACCCGTTGACCGGGCATGACCGGGCCAAATCTGGGTAACCCAGAAAGGCTAAATCAGTGTCTGACAACTATTTGAACGGTCTAAATCTGTCAGGTTATGTGTGTTTTGTTGATTGTGTTGTAATAGATTTGTAGCTAGTAGTATGGATGGTAGATCCATGCCTTAATAACTCTTAAAACAATCAATATATCGATTGTAGAAAGTGGTCAAAGTAGGCCACTCGCATCGATTTTGAAATTCTGGAATTTCCAGAAAAGTTCATAAGCCAAGTTTCTGACAGCGTTTGACCGTACTGATTCTGGATATTTAGATGATGATGAACTGTAATGTTGCTTTAAACATGTTCCTTGACATGTGGACTATAGATATGAACCATAATATTGATCATTTGATTACCATAACACCAAAATAATTGAGCCACAATGAGGCACCACGAACTGCCTGGGTTTCTAGAAAACCCAGGTAACGCCTGACAGTGACTTTGTGTGGCTGGATCTTCATGTTTTGATGTAGTATGACCATAATAAGAATTGTAACTTGTAGAGTTACATAAACACTACAAGTTGTATGTTCAAGCTAGCCCAGAAACTAGTTATATTGAGAATTAAAGCTGGTCAAAGTTGACGTCTTGATACTGTCTGCTGTCAGTGTTCTTGAGCTCAAGAACACCAACAGCGACGCTTAGTGTCGCTATAGGCAATTAGCGACGGTTTTGAATTTTTTTAATTTCTGAATTTCCGAAAATTATTTAAAAATAGAAATAAATTTCTAAAAATTACAAAAATGGTTTTAAAAATCATTTTAAATTCTGAACAATAACTTTTAATTATTTGGGACATTTTCCATAAATATTTATAATTATTTGAATAAAAATGATATTTAATTTATTTAATTAGTATTTTAAATAAATTAGAGAAAAATGATTTAATATTATAAAAAATCATTTTAAATAGGAATAATGTATTTAAAAATATTTTGAGTTATAAAATATAAATTTTAATATTTTTAGAGAATTTTCATTAATAATTTAATATTAATGATATTAAATTTATTTAATTATTAGATTAAATAAATAAGTTAAAAATGATTTTATGGATTTTAAAATCATTTTAAATAAGAATAAAGTGGTAGAAAATATTTTGAATTATAAAATATATATTTCAATATTTTTGGAGAATTCTCATTATTAAATTAATATTAATGATATTAGATTTATTTAATTATTATATTAAATAAATGAATTAAAAATGATTTTATTGATTTAAAATCATTTAAAATGAGAAAATTGATTTAAAAATATTTTAGGTTATAATTAATGACTTTTAATATTTTGATGATAATTTCATTAATATTTAAATATTAATGGTGATGATTTGAAAATGATTTTAATTATTTTAAAAATCATTTTAGTGGGATATTGTTGATTTAAAAATATTTTAAGTTATTAATAATAACTTTAATATTTTCACAAGTATGTTATTAATATTTTTATATTATTAAATATTAATAATGATAAGATCATTTGATAATAAAATCAATTAAAAATGATTTAAGTGTTTGAAAAATTATTACAAATTATTATAATTGTTTATAAATTATTAAAAGCTTCTGGAAAAATATTATAAATGATATTTGACGTATCTAAAATAATATTAAAGCTTAGAGACCAAGTTTAATTGACAATCAATGTGTTAATTGTCGGCTGGAGTGACCAAAACACTGAGAAGGGACCGAAGTCCAACCAGACCGAAATAGTTAGACTTGATAAGTGTTTATATAGATTATAAACACTAATGTGGCTATGTGGTAATGTGCCTAGGAGAAGTTTGACTGTAAATTACAATATTGGTTATAGGTCTTACGAAAGTAGATAAGTATATTTTGAAGCAGTAATCAACGCGGAAGGCAAGTTTTCTAACTCAACCTTGAGTTATATTCATTCAATTATTATAGTGGTTAATTATTGCTAATTATACCACATCCAAGGATTTATTGTTGAGTATTCGCAGTTAGTGCATGATTAATAATTCAAATTGAATTATTAATTTAAAAAATATACATTCGTAGAATAACTTTTATTGGATATTCATATTCGTAGAAGATAGAATTGACAGTACAGATAATTCCTATTTATTATCAAATTATGTTGAGAAATGTCTTAGCCAATTATTCTGGCTAGACGAACATTTGATAGAACTTGATAAATTTGAGAAAAGAATTCAATTGTTATTGATAGATCGATGCCAATTATTTCGGCTAGATCGATAAGTAAATAGAAATTGAAATCATTAAGTTTCGTTGTTAAATCAAATTTTGATTCAAAGACTGAGAAGAACAACCTTTTATATAAAGGGAACATTTTAGGTCGCATATTCGGCCATTGCGCACTATTAAGTATTATGCATAATATAGGGTATAATAAAGATGATCACTTGTTATACTTGCAAAGGGGGATGATTTAATCTTTATGGTTATCTGATACTCCTTCGTATGTATCAAAGTAAATCTTGGATAGATACCCGAGAAAGTAGAAGTTCTAGATCTAATGGATCGCTCAGTATAAATCTGGAAAACATTTCCACTTTGTTATTGTGTAGAATTGATTATTTTTTATTCAATATAATATCGTAGAAACTTTGAAAGCGTTGTACTCTTTCATTATCAGATTATTGTGTTGCCTAGAATACGAGAAGACTTGTTATTGATTAACAATTTGTTCAGCTATTTCAAAGTTCCCCGAACTTTGGAGTCATTCTATCAAAATAGATAGTCTATTATTCTAATACTTATACATTCATTGTATATCTTAACTTGCGGGGCAAATTTGTTGCTCACCCTTGCTAAATAAAATTTTTCAGCTAGGGACGAAGTTACAGAAGGTGTCGTGAAGAATAGCGGCAAAATGCTGGAGTAGTTATAATAAACTTATTATTATGTTATGTATGTAAACCCTTTTTATATAACTAAAGGGTATGTTTGTAATGTTAAGGTTAGAGAACCTGGGATAATGTGTTAACTATATCAGTTAATGAAATATATGTTCCTATTTATAATTAAATGGGTAGTTAAATGTTATTTATATTGTGGATCGTGAGCACCAAACTCAGGGGTCAGGTAACCAGGATTTGGGGGTGTCACAGATGCCAAGGTAGTCCTCAGGTTTTTACACAGGAGTATTTTCACTAGGTTTGGGACTCCAAGGGCCATCATCAGTGACGAAGGCAGTCATTTCTACAACAGGCAGTTTATAGCTTTATTAGCTAAGTACAGGGTAAACTGTAAGAACCCAACTTTTTGAATAAAGATTAAATTTTCTTGAAATATATTTTTGAATATTATGGTGTGGATTTGATATAATGTTATAGTTGTGGGTAATATTTACAAATTTTGTAAAGTACGCAAATTGTTATATAATATTCGATTGGTCAGGGAATATTCGTTTTAACAGGGAATATTCGTACAACGGCACAATCATTGGTGGACCCCCACAACGGAATTATTGTCAGATTGAGAAAACGATAAAAATACTTTATGAAAATAACGGTGAAAGTTTTACCGTTAACTGTTGAAACACCCGGTGTTAAAAGTACAGTAATACACATGGTTGCATAGTAGCACATGGTATTGATTATTGATGCTTACGTGAGAAGTCACTCAGTTATACTCAATTATTGCTACAGTAATTGATGCATCATATCTATCATATTATGGATTCAATTATGGTCAGTATCATCTGCATAAAATATTTTTTATTAAATCAATACTTGAGATGACAAAGTTATTCATATTATAAACTGAAATATTTACAATGTCTAGAAGTTCTGTCATGGAGAGGTTTGTTCACCTAATTGTGCGCCAATAGGGAGAAATCCTTATTGAAAAGCCCCATCTTTCCTGGGAACGACCTGGTTGATAAATATTGTGAGTTATAATATTAATGATGAATGTTGTTCGGAGTTGAATTTGGAGACGCGGACGTAATATTTGAGTCTGAAACGATAAAATTAGTAAAAATAGTCTATAAACACAAAATTATCCGGGATTCACTATTTGGTCAAAAACTCAATAGTTGACTTTTTCGAGAAAAGTCAAACTTCAAAATTTCAAAATTTATATTTTTGATAAAAATAGTTTCTTTATGTTGGAATTGTTTGTGTTAGTGAAAATCGACATTTATTCCTATGATAATTGATGTCTAGGGGTTATATCGATAAATCGGGTAATTTATCGGATAAATAAGCAATTAATTGCTACTAATTCATATGCTTATATAACTATTTGTTCACATATGTGTACTATTGAATCACATTATTTACTATTAGGGGAGTTGGTGCAAGATTGATAATACTTGAATAACTAAGTTAAAAATAGAGGTATAGATGGAGGTACTATACTGTAATTCTTATTTTTCACATGATTATACTATTGATTCACATTATTTACTATTAGGGGAGTTGGTGCAAGATTGATAATACTTGCAGGACTAAATTAAAAATGAAAGAAAAGTTGGAGGTATTGTACTATAATTTTCGAGCCCCAAAACGTGCAATTATCGAAACTATATTTTTCTATAAATAGAAGCTCATTCTTCCTTCATTTCTCACCAATTCACAAAAGCTTTAGAGCGATTATTATAGAGAGAATTATAAAAAGAAGAAGAGAAGTCTGCTACCTCACTATTTCAGTATCCAATTTTTCTAAAGAAATGGAGTATTATTTCTTTCTTATCTATGAAGAAAACTTCTGTTATTCCATTCTTTATTATTCTATTGGAATAACCTGTATATGCGGGCTACCATATACTTGGTGAAATCCTGTCTGTGTGTTCTACGTCGGACCTGGTTCCGTCTTTATTATTCTGTTGGAATATCCTGTCTGTGCGTTCTACGCCAGACCTGATTTTGTCTTTATTATTCTGTTGGAATATCATGTCAGTGCATTCTACGCCGGACCTGATTCTGTCTTTATTATTCTATTGGAATATCATGTCTGTGCATTTTACGTCGGACCTGATTCCGTTATTTATTATTCTGTTGGAATAACCTGCCTGTGCGGTCTATCGCATGCCTGGTGATTTCTTTTGTTATTTCATTCCTTATTATACTCAGTTGGTTAGAGTTTTAACTTCTATACTCCATGAAAGTAGTGGAATATCCATGATATTTGCTCTTCATCCAGTATCTTTTCATGGAAATATTCTTCTGAGCATTCTTGAGTTTTACTCTACAAAGCAGTATCATGTTGCCAATTTGGACGTTATTAGTTCCTGGATAAAATAATTCTTGAACTTGTTTTATTGAATTCTTATATCATTGTCATCATCCTCATGTTTATATTTTGTTGAAAGTCATATGTGGCCTATAGTGCATAGATGGACTTGGTATGATTATGACCAGAGATTATTCGGTGTAATCATGACCGTAATGTTACAAATGATGTGGTAAAAGTCCTAATTGACCCGTAGTGCATTGATGGATAGTTGTTGGCATGATCATGACCATTATTGAATACACAAATATTCTTGGTCCGTAGTGCATGGATAATTGTGGTCGTGATACTAAAGAATATCATGGGCTGTAGTGCAGGGGTGATTCGATGATGTGGATTATTTATTAAGCCGAGTCCCAGCGATAAAAGTGATGAAGAACCTTCTAAATCATAAAAGATAGTAGATTTTATTCTCTACTTGACTCTTTTAATGGATTGCTTGTTCCGCTGCAGTTAAACTTGATGGTTGTTATATTGTATTAGTTTAACACTTTTGAAGGCTAACGATAATATATTCTGCATTATCTTAGTCATAATATTTCCTACTGGGCTAGTTGAGCTCACCCTTTTACTTTTATTGTTCTCTTCAGGAAATGAGAACGTTGCAGGGACTAGTCGGGGATCGGAGTTACGGACCAGATGATAGCATTAGTAGTTATCACTATTCTATGAAATAGTGTTATAATAATTATAATGAGGACTCCTTTTGAGTTTGTATAATCTCTAGTATACAATATTTGTATTCAAACTCACAGCTTATGTTTTGTCGTATTGTACACGACAATTGTATTTGAATTCTGTACCATGTATTTGACGACTCAGAATAAGTTATGTATACCTGTTTTAGGGGTGCCACAATTGGTATCAAAGCCTATGGATATGATCCCTGTCTAAGATGTGAGACTAGAACTAGGAGGGGAGAGACGGGGAATTCCTTCACTACTATGACCTACCTATGTTTATTTGGTATTTAATTGGTCAGTCAGAGTGTAGGGATAATATGTTTCATGTCAATTAACCCTTGTTTTGTGGCAGTATTTGAAAATGGCATCCAAGAATGTTGAGAACATCAATAGAGCACAGGAGACCATTAAGTCTCCACAAATCAATAATCAGGACAATGTGCATCAGGAATGTGACAATCCTCATGCAAACAACAACACTGACGAAATGATGAACGATGGAATGTTCCGAGGCTTCATACAATTCATGCAACATCAGGCGAGAGTGGCTCCTGTCCAAAATGCAGGTGGAAAAACTGGCAACTCTCGGACGGTCACCGCCAAACAGTTCAAAGAGCTGCAACCATCGGAGTTTATTGGAGAGCCAAAACCACTTAAGGCGGAAGCATGGATAAAACAGATAACAAAGATATTTGATGTCTTGGGATGCTCCGAGGAGCAAAAGGTTCCCTTCGCCACCTTCATGTTTCGTGAAGAGGCAGATTACTGGTGGGAATCTATAAAACGTACCCAGCCTAACGCACTGAAGATGTCTTGGGAGAAGTTCCAAGAGTTATTCAACGACAAGTACTTTCCCAAAAGTATTCGTCACATGAAGGAGGTGGAGTTTATCAAGTTGGAACAAAAAAATATGACCGTTTTGCAATACGAGGCTAAATTTGCGGAGTTATCCCGGTTTACATCCCATTTGGTCGATAATGAGGAGAGAATGACACGAATGTTTTTAAGAGGTTTGAAACCGGAGATATGTCAATATCTTATTTCTCATAAACTGTGTTTGTACTCAGATGTTGTAAATAGGGCTCAGTTATTGGAGCGCAGTAATGAGTCAACGCAACCAAGGGAAAGTAGCCGGCAACATGAAAATACCAGTGGTAACGGTCATCGAAACGGTGACAACAAGCGTGGAGGGAATCAACATGCCAAAAATGGTAACCACTTCGGTGGTAATCATAGCCAAGACAATAAGAATGGACATTTCAAGAAGAGGAGATTCAACAATAATGGAAAGATGTCAGCACCAACACCCGTTGTCAAGGAAGGAGAACGACCACCTATCATATGCTTCAAATGCGGAGGGGAGGGAAACATCAGTCCAAACTGCACGATGCCGTCCAAAGCATGTTATAATTGTGGAAGAGAAGGTCACTTAGCTCGAATTTGTCGTTCACCGAAGACAAATTTAGCTAGGATGGAGGTACCAAAGGCCGTCTCAGAAAAGTCAAAGCCGGTAGTGCAAGGGAGAGCGTTTGGTGTGACCTCCCAGAAAAGCAAGGAACCAAAACGAGGTTATCACGGGTAAGCTTATCATAAACTCTGGTGAAGTCTATACCTTATTTGATACCGGTTCTACCCATTCTTTTATTTCTCCTACTTGCGCTCAACATTTAAATTTGACTCCGAAAAAATTAGACTTTGACTTATCTGTTGAAACTCCATTAGGAGAAACCTTCATTACATCCACTGTTTATAAGTCTTGTTTGATTCAAATCGGTAATCGCATGTTACCTGTCGATATTATCTCCTTAAAAATACTTTCATTTGACGTGATTCTATGGATTGATTGGTTAACTACTCATCATGCTAAAATTGATTATTTTCGTAAGGTTGTTAGCTTTCATATTCCTAATAAACCTATTCGTTTATTGAAAAACGGATATCAAGCTTTCTTAGCTCATGTCACGGATTTAAACAAAAATACGTTAGATTTGAAGGATATTTATATTGTTAATAAATTTCCTGACGTATTCCCTGAAAGAACTTCCTGGCCTACCCCCAGAGCGTGAAGTTGAATTTTGTATCGACCTTGAACCCGGTACAAAACCCATTTCCAAAGCCCCATATAGAATGGCTTCTATTGAACTTCAGGAGTTAAAGACCCAATTGCAGGAATTGTTAGACATTGGTTTCATTCGTCCTAGTACGTCTCCTTAGGGTGCTCCCGTTCTATTCGTGAAGAAGAAAGATGGGAGTATGCGACTTTGTATTGATTATCGGCAGTTGAATCATGTCACCATCAAAAATAGGTGCCCATTACCACGTATTGATGACCTGTTTGATCAGTTACAAGGAGTACAATTTTTTTCAAAGATCGATCTTCATTCTGGATATCATCAGCTGAAGGTTAAAACTAAGGATATTCCAAAGACTGCCTTCAGAACTCGGTACGGGAATAATAAATTCTTAGCCATGTCTTTTGGATTGACTAATGCTCCTGCTGCCTTCATGGATATGATGAATCGAGTATTCAAGGAATATTTGGATCACTTTGTGGTCGTCTTTATTGATGACATCCTTATTTATTCCAAAAGCCGTGAAGATCATGAGCAACACTTGAGGCTGATATTCCAAAAGCTTCGTGAATATAAGCTTTATGCCAAGTTAAAGAAATGCGAGTTCTGGCTTGAGGAAGTAGCATTCCTTGGGCACGTAGTATCAAGTCATGGAATATCCGTTGACCCGACAAAGATTGAAGCTATTCAAAGCTGGGAGCAACCCAAATCAGTGACCAAAGTACGTAGCTTTCTCGGTTTAGCTGGTTATTATCGGAGATTCGTGGAAGGATTTTCTCGAATCACTACTCCATTAACTCAGCTAACTCGGAAAGATACAAAGTTCGGTTGGAGCGAGGAATGTGAGAAGATTTTTCAAGAACTCAAAAGGAGACTCATTTCAGCACTTGTTCTGACAATACCATCTGGTTCGGAGGGATTTGTCATCTATAGTGATGTTTCGGGCAAAGGGTTAGGATGTGTTCTCATGCAACATAGGAAAGTCATAACCTATGCCTCAAGACAACTCAAAGAATATGAGAGGAATTATCCTACTCATGATCTAGAAATGGCAGCTGTTGTCTTCGCACTTAAAATTTGGAGGCATTACTTGTATAGAGAGAAAATGGAGATCTTTACGGATCATAAAAGCCTCAAATATTTCTTCACTCAAAAGGAACTCAACATGCGACAACGACATTGGCTTGAATTATTTAAATATTATGATCATACCATCCAATACCATCCTGGAGAAGCGAACGTGGTAGCTGACGCATTGAGTAAAAGATCATATGCGGGTACGAGTGCAATATTCACAACACAAAAGCCCATTTTGTGTGACTTGCAAAGGATGGAGATAGAGTTAAAGACTCTAGGGACCCATGTGATAATGGAAAATATACGAGTAGAACCGACTTTAATTGATATAGTTAAAGTTGCTCAAGTTACATATCCGAAGATGATGCTTATAAGGAAGAAAGTGCAAGAAGGTGCTATGTCAGAAGCAAGAATCGATGAAGAAGGAATACTTCGAGTCAACTCCAGACTTTGTGTTCCTAACGACCCTGATTTAAAGTATAAAATCATGATGGAGGCGCACAACACACCATTTGCAATTCATCCTGGGAGTACCAAAATGTATCGTGATCTTCGTCATACATTTTGGTGGAGCAATATGAAGAGAGAGATAGCGCTATTTATCTCAAGGTGTCTAATTTATCAACGAGTTAAAGTGGAGAATCAAGTACCAAAAGGTCCATTGTAACCACTTGAAATTCTAGAATGGAAGTGGGAGCACATTACCATGGATTTCGTTATCGGTTTTCCCAAAGTTTTTCAAGGTATAGATGCGATTTGGATCATTGTTGATAGATTGACCAAGTCTGCTCATTTCTTACAGATACGAGAAACTTATACACTTGAACGTCTTGCTCGTATGTACATAAATGAGATTGTAAGATTGCATGGTATGCCAGTATCCATAGTTTCTGATCGAGACCCAAGATTCACTTCAAGATTTTGGGTTAGTTTACAAAAAGCTATGGCCACGGATTTACGATTTAGCTCGGTATATCATCCTCAGACGTACGGACAGTTAGAGAGGACGATTCAAACTCTTGAAGATCTATTAAGACTCTGTGTCCTTGACATCAAGGGAAGTTGGGACAAGTTCTTACCATTGGTGGAGTTTTCCTATAACAACAATTATTAAGCAAGTATTGGCATGGCTCCATTCGAGGCGTTGTATGAAAGAAAGTGTCGTTCTCCAGTATGCTGGGATTAGGTGGGTGAAGCAACGTTGTTGGGACCAGAGTTGGTACGTATGACTAAGGAAAAGATTCAAATGATCCGACAATGTATAAAAACCTCACAAGATCGACAAAAGAGTTATGCTGATCTTCATCGAAAGGACGTAGAATTTGATGTTGGAGATCATTTGTTGTTACGTGTTGCTCCATGGAAAGGAGTTACAAGATTTGGAAAGAGAGGAAAGCTCAATCCTCGATTCATTGGCCCATTTTTAATCCTCGATCGAGTAGGAACTGTGACCTATAGACTTGTGTTACCGCCAAGTATGTCTCGTGTTCATAACGTTTTTCACATATCCATGTTACGTAAATATGTGAAAGACCCAAACCACATTATTGAGTTAGAAACGGACGAAATAGAGGAATATTTAACGTATGAAGAGGTTCCTGTTAAAATCTTGGATAAGAAGGAATATATTCTACGCTCCAATGTTATACCTCAAGTCAAAGTTTTGTGGAGAAACCACGATGTTGAGGAAATGACCTGGGAGTTAGAATCTTAAATGAAATCAAAGTATCCTCACCTCTTCGACATACCAGGTACGCACCCTAATTTGGAGGACGAAATTTCATAAGAAGGGGAGGTTGTATGACCCCAACTTTTTGAATAAAGATTAAATTTTCTCGAAATATATTTTTGAATATTATGGTGTGGATTTGATATAATGTTATAGTTGTAGGAAATATTTAAAAAATTTGCAAAGTACGCAAGTTGTTATATAATATTCGATTGGTCGGGGAATACTCATTTTAATAGGAAATATTCGTACAACGGCACAATCATTGGTGGACCCCCACAACGGAATTATTGTCATATTGAGAAAACGACAAAAATACTTTATGAAAATAACGGCGGAAGTTTTACCGTTAACTGTTGAAACACCCGGTGTTAAAAGTACAGTAATACGCGTGGTTGAATAGTAGCACACGGTATTGATTATTGATGCTTACGTGAGAAGTCACTCAGTTATACTCAATTATTGCTACAGTAATTGTTGCATCATATCTATCATATTATGGATTAAATTATGGTCAGTATCATCTGCATAAAATATTTTTTATTAAATCAATACTTGAGGCGGCAAAGTTATTCATATTATAAACTGCAATATTTACAATGTCTAGAAGTTCTGTCAAGGAGAGGTTTGGTCACCTAATTGCGCGCCAATAGGGAGAAATCCTTATTAGAAAGCCCCCTCTTTCCTGGGAACGACCTGGTTGATAAATATTGTGAGTTATAATATTAATGATGAATGTTGTTCGGAGTTGAATTTGGAGACGCGAACGTGATATTTGAGTCTGGAATGACGAAATTAGTAAAAATAGTCTATAAACACAAAATTTTACGGGATTCACTATTTGGTCAAAAAGTCAACAGTTGACTTTTTTGGGAAAAGTCAAAATTCAAAATTTCAAAATTTATATTTTTGATAAAAATAGTTTCATTATGTTGGAATTGTTTGTGTTAGTGAAAATTAACATTTATTCCGATGATAATTGATGTTTAGGGGTTATATCGATAAATCGGCTAATTTATCGGATAAATGAGCAATTAATTGCTACTAATTCACATGCTTATATAACTATTTGTTCATATATGTGTACTATTGAATCACATTATTTAATATTAGGGGAGTTGGTGCAAGATTGATAATACTTGCATGACTAAGTTAAAAATGGAGGTATAGATGGAGGTACTGTACTATAATTCGTATTTTTCATATGATTATACTATTGGTTCACATGATTGAACTATTGATTCACATTATTTACTATTAGGGGAGCTGGTACAAGATTGATAATACTTGCAGGACTAAATTAAAAATGAAAGAAAAGTTGGAGGTATTGTACTATAATTTTCGAGCCCCAAAAGGTGCAATTATCGAAACTATATTTTTCTATAAATAGAATCTCATTCTTCCTTCATTTCTCACCAATTCACAAAAGCTTTAGAGCGATTATTATAGAGAGAAATTATAGAAAGAATAAGAGAAGTCTGCTACCTCACTATTTTAGTATCCAATTTTTCTAAAGGTAGGGAGTATTATTTCTTTCTTATCTATGAAGAGAACTTCTGTTATTCCATTCTTTATTATTCTGTTGGAATAACCTGTATACGCGGGCTACCCTATACTTGGTGAAATTCTTCTGTTGTTCCATTCTTTATCATTCTGTTGGAACATCCTGTATGTACGTTCTACGTCGGACCTGGTTCCGTCTTTATTATTCTGTTGGAATATCCTGTCTGTGCATTCTACGCCGGACCTGATTCTGTCTTTATTATTTTGTTGGAATATCCTATCTGTGCGTTCTACACCGAACCTGATTCCGTCTTTATTATTCTGTTGGAATATCATGTCTGTGCGTTTTACGCCGGACCTGATTCCGTTATTTATTATTCTGTTGGAATAACCTGCCTGTGCGGTCTATCGCATGCCTAGTGATTTCTTTTGTTATTCCATTCCTTATTATACTCAGTTGGTTAAAGTTTTAACTTCTATACTCCATGAAATTAGTGGAATATCCTTGATATTTGCGCTTCATCCAGTATCTTTTCATGAAAATATTCTTCTGAGCATTCTTAAATTTTACTCTACAAAGCAGTATCATGTTGACAATTTGGACGTTATTAGTTCCTGGATAAAATAATTCTTGAACTTATTTTATTGAATTCTTATATCATTGTCATCATCCTCATGTTTATATTTTGTTGAAAGTCATATGTGGCCTATAGTGCATAGATGGACTTGGTATGATTATGACCAGGGATTATTCGGTGTAATCATGACCGTAATGTTACAAATGATGTGGTAAAAGTCCTAATTGACCCATAGTGCATTGATGGATAGTTGTTGGCATGATCATGACCATTATTGAATACACAAATATTCTTGGCCCGTAGTGCATGGATAATTGTGGTCGTGATACTAAAGAATATCATGGGCCGTAGTGCAGGGGTGATTCGATGATGTGGATTATTTATTAAGCTGAGTCCCAGCGATAAAAGTGATGAAAAACCTTCTAAATCATTAAAGATAGTAGATTTTATTCTCTACTTGACTCTTTTAATGGATTGCTTGTTCTGCTGCAGTTAAACTTGATGGTTGTTATATTGTATCAGTTTAACACTGTTGAAGGCTAATGATAATATATTCTGCATTATCTTAGTCATAATATTTCCTACTGGGCTAGTTGAGCTCACCCTTTTTACTTTTATTGTTCTCTTCAGGAAATGAGAACGTAGCAGGGACTAGTCGAGGAACGGAGTGACGGACCAGATGATAGCATTAGTAGTCCTCACTATTTTGTGAAATAGTGTGATAATAATTGTAATGAGGACTCCTTTTGAGTTTGTATAATCTCTAGTATACAATATTTGTATTCAACCTCACAGCTTATATTTTATCGTATTGTACACGACATTTGTATTATTAAGTTGTATTTGAATTCTGTACCATGTATTTGACGACTCAGAATAGGTGATGTATACCTGTTTTGGGGGAGTCACATGAACCATCGCATTGCGACAGCTTATCACCCACAAATGAATGGCCAAGTTGAAGTGTCGAATCGAGAAATAAAAAGAATCCTTGAAAAGGTTGTGAATCCCACGAGGAAGGATTGGTCGTTAAAGTTGGATGATGCGGTATGCGCCTATAGGACTGCATACAAAACTCTATTGGGCATGTCACCTTTTCAGTTTATGTATGGAAAAGATTTTCATCTTCCTATGGAGCTAGAGCATATAAGGCATATTGGGCGATTCGGAAGCTCAATTTTGATTTGAAAGCTGCATGGGATGTGATGGCCTCGAATTTGAGGTCCCGAATTACCACAGATCCGGTTCGATCATTCTATACAACTATTATTATTTGCGGAAGATATAAACATAAATTATTTATACATTACATTACACACTATTCCCCAAGGTCGAGTAACCTTAACTTATACATAATTCATAACTTTTCTAACATATAACATTATTATCATGTAACTCTATTACAAATCTGCTGCACACGTATACTAAAGCTGGAACTGCCTTGGACCTTTCCTTGTATCCGACGCATTCGTCTTAATCTACAATGTTTTATCATGATATAGCAAGGGTGAGCATAAGGATTGCCCAGCAAGTTTAAATTCAATAATATAACGATATATCATGATTGAAAGAGTCTGAATAATAAGCTGGCTATAATTCAACAATATAATTGTGAACTAGGAGGAACAAATTTATGACTGAACTAGTATTATACATGAACAAATATATCTGAAACCAACTGGTAATGAAGGTGATCAGCCTTTCATACCTGACTTATACATGCAATATGTACAGAGTACAATTCATGGCAACCAGCAATGATTAACCATAAGCTTATCCGAATGAAACACTCTTAGTAGAGTTAAGTAAAAACAAACTTGCCTAAACCGTTGATTACCGCTATGCAATTTATAACGCTTTGTCTGAACCTAATATATAAATAATATTTATTGCTAAGTTAGAATAATATCATCACAATTTATAAAATAACCTAAACACATTACACATAACACATAACCCTATCAGTCTACTACACACATAAGACTCGGTATCAAGTCAAACTATTGCAGTATGTGTAAGACCCCAACTTATTATAAATGAAAATTAATTTTCTCTATTTATTATTTTGAAATAGTAAGGGTTGATTTGATTAATGTGGATAGTTATGGGTAAAATACCCAAATATTTCAAAATAAGCAAGTGGTTATAAAATATTCATTGTTGTCGGGGAATATTCGTTTGGTCGTGGAATATTCGTACTGTCGGGGAATATTCGTACGACGATGCAGCCATGTGTGGGCCCCATAACGGAAAGCGATTGGATGAATAAAACGACAAATATAAGTTGTTTAAAAATAACAGCGTAGTTGTTACCGTTAATACTGTTAAAATACTCGGTGGTTAACACACAGTAGTACACAGTATTGCACCAATTATTGATTCTTACGTAAGAAGACCACTACAAAAAATAAGGTCATTGCCGACGGCACATGCCGTCGCCAATGACCCTTTTGTCGTCGGCAATGTGGTCATTTGCGACGGGACGTACCGTCGCCCTCGCCGTCGCCGTATGGGTCGTCGCCCCGGTCTCCCGTCGTTCGCCGTCGGCAAGTGGGTCATTAGCCACGGTGTCATTGCCGACGGCGTGCCGTCGCCTATGACTCATTGCCGACGGCAAGGCCGTCACCAATGGGCCCGTCGCCAATGACCCACTTTAAAAAAAAAAAATAAAATTGCAAAATTCCCCTGTTCATTTACATATACATTGTACCTGTTGTACCTGTTATAAACTAAGAAAAATAAATAATGACAATATATGCATATCAATAACAATCATATCTTTTACTATCAACAATTAATATAATTAGATACCAAACTCAAATCTATACAACTCAAAAGCTAAATACATACATGAAAGTCAAAATATAAATATAAACAACTACTGCCCAAGATCAGGAATCTCTGTCCCATCGCCAGTCCCATCCTCCATAGTCTCATCCGCATCAGCTCGGAAATCATCACCATCTCCTCCACGAGCATCACCTGTGCCGCCATCTCCACCTCCACGAGTCTCATCAACAAGACCCTACAAAATTAAAATATTAATAACGGAGTCCCCAAAATAGATCATATTTATATTATTTTAGTTTGTGTCAGTTGTAACGCGTGTCTAATACCTACGCGGTGCTGTGTGTGTGTTTGCGTGGCGTTCGGACGGACGATGCGGGTTTCGGGCTCTTTTTCGGCTTTTTGGCTAAGTGTGGTTCAGTTTCGCAAACTAGGCGGTAAGTCGGTCTCCGTATGTCGGAATCGAGTACCGTCAGTTGTAACGCGTGTCTAATACCTCTTCTTCACTAGACTCACTAATAATTGTCACAACAGCAGGTGTGACACTAGTAGACTCGACTTGTAAAGGTTCATCGTCTAGACGAGGAGTTGTGCCTTGAAAACCACGGGCTTTGGTGGTTATAACAGCATGCCATGGGCTTGAAGGAGTCTTAACACTCCGCGCGTAGTACACCTGTGTCGCTTGACTTGCTAAAATAAAAGGCTCGTCCATACCACTCATCAGTCTTAGTTTTGACTTAACATTAACAGTCACCCGTCCTGATTTTTTATCTACTTTAACTCCATTCTGAACATCAAACCAATGACATTTGAAGCAAACTAATTCTTTATGACCCCAATATTTGAGAACGACAACTTCTAGCAATCGTCCATACCAGTCATCCCAAATGTTATCGTAGCAGCTACCTTTCACCACAACACCAGAATCAGCAGAAGCGACTTCCCCAATATCGCAACACTTAAATCTGTAACCGTTGACAATGCAACATGTATAAGTATCTACAGATCTTTCGGGGCCGTCGGCTATAAGCTTTAGTCGATTGTCAGCTAACTCATCAGCGAGGACCTAATGTACATTAACACAACATATTCTAAAGTTAATTACGCCATAAGAATAAGTCTATGATGGTAGATTCACTTAACGTTTAAAGGTTAGACTTACATGATCCTTAAACCATTGCACAAATTCTCCATTTCTCAAATTTTGCAAATCCTCGTCCGATATACTCGGATTCGTTTCACGTACTTCAACATCATATTGACTGCACAACAGTTATATACTCAATGTGTTTGGAAAGGAACTTGACACAATTACACCAGACATATATAGTTATGACTACTTACTTAATATTTGGCGCTACTTCATTCATGTTGACAAGTGCATACAATGTGGCAGCTGCATACTCACTATCGGTCAAGAATCGCCTTTTTTTACCGCCGAATGGGCGTACAGGATGACTAAAGGCAGTTAATTCTCCATTTTCCTCGTGCGCAACAGCCTGATTCCGACGTAAGCGATTGTGCTTCGTATGAACATTCGGCTCAAAGTACAACGAGCAGAAATTAACAAGTTCCTCCATAACATAACTTTCAGCAATCGACCCCTCTACACGGGCTCTATTCTTCACCTTTTTCTTTAGACGTCGCATATACCTATGTGATATATAGATTAACAAAAAATTAATGAACATTTTACCACATTAAAAACATTAATGTCATTACCTCTCAAATGGATACATCCATCTATATTGTACGGGACCGCCAAACTTAGCTTCGTATGGCAAGTGAATAGGTAAATGCTCCATTGAATTAAAAAACGATGGAGGGAAGATCATTTCTAACTTGCACATTATTTCCACTATCTGCATCTCCATTTTATCTATGTCTTTGACCTGAAGCTCCGTCAAGCATAGATCTCTGAAGAAATTAGAAAGCTCTGTCAGTGCTTCAACCACACGTTTCGGTAACAAGTCGATAAATGCCACAGGGATCGGCTTCTGCATGAATACGTGACAATCATGACTTTTGAGACCCCGAAACTTCAGCTCTTCAACTTTACAACACCTTGCTATATTCGAAGAATATCCATCTGGGAGCTTCAGTCCACTAATCCAATTACATATCAATATCAATTGTTCCCTGGTCAAAGTATATTCAGCTTTAGGCGTTACCGTCTTACTACCCTCCTGATACAGCCACAAATCTTCCCTAATGTTCATTTCTACCAAATCAAGCCTCGACTTGTTGTTGTCCTTTGTTCTACCAGTGGCATCTATGACTGTATAAAAAATATTATCAAATACGTTCTTCTCAGTATGCATCGGATCTAAACAATGACGGATGCAGAGTGTAGCCCAATAAGGCAGGTCAAAGAACATGGATCTGTGTGTCCAGTTGTGAACCTTACCGTAACCATAAGCTCGCTCTAATCTGTGATTCTTCCCTGGAGGTGGAAACTTCAAATGACTAATCCAACTCAACACTGCTAACCCAGAAAGACGGCCAGGTACTTGACGTTTCTCTGTTTTTCGATTGAATTGTCTACTCATCCGTCGATAACGATGTTCAATCGGCAAAAACTGTCTGGATGTTGCGAAGAAACTCATTTTCCCCCCATGTTTGAGCCGCACAGCTTTAACTGACCCCATGCACACGGGACATGATAAGCCCCCATGAGTCGACCATCCACTGATCATTCCTAACGTCGGGAAGTCATTTATTGTCCACAGTAAAGCTGCCCTCATGTCAAAGTTCTGCTTAAGAGATACATCATAAGTTTGAACCCCTTTTTCCCACAACATCTTCAACTCATCAACTAACGGCCTGAGGTATACATTGATGTCTTTACTCGGACACCTATCACCCGGAATCAGTAAAGGCATGAACATGTAGGGATCTTTCATGCACATCGAAGGCGGGAGGTTATACACCACAATAATCACCGGCCAAGTTGAGTAAGGCTTTGTGTAAGGCCCGTTAAACGGATTAAACCCATCCGTAGCAAGTCCAAGCCTAACATTGCGAACCTCTTCAGCAAACGAGGGGTGTTTGTTATCAAAATTTTTCCACTCAAGCCCATCTGCCGGGTGCGTCAGTTGACCTTCGACTATGTCCCGTGTAGAGTGCCACCTCATATCCTCGGCGGTATGTATTGACATGAACAACCGCTGAAGCCTCGGGGCAATGGGAAAGTAACGTAAGATCTTTCTCGGCACGTCTTTTCCCTTTTTCTTGCGCTGTTCACAGTATCTACTTGTACCACAAATATCACACGACCTCTTATCTTTATTGACATCACCGTAATACAACATACAGTCATTCTCACAAGCATCAATCTTCTCATACCCTAGATTGAGCCTTTTGACCATTTTCTTCACATCATAGTACGACTCCGGTAACTTATTACCTGCAGGTAAACACTCCTTCACAATGCTTAACAGTTCATTAAAACCTCTCTCGCTACAGTCATGCTCATTCTTGAAGTGTAAAAACTTAGTCACAGCAGATAAGACGGTGTGTTTTTCGTGCCCGTCATACAGTGGTGTCGCTGCTTCATGCAATAACTCATAGAAACCCTTAGCCCCATCATTCGGCTCTTGCTCGACGCTACTGCCATCCCTGTCTGTATTCCACTGAAAGTACGAACCAGCAGCTTCGACTATCATGTTAGTACAATCAAAGTTTTCGTCACCTCTGGATTCCGGTTCTGATTCATGTTCATCCAACCAGGTTTCCCCATGATAGATCCATGTTGTATAACCCTGCTTGAACCCATACGCAAATAAGTCGCACATGACATCACTCCTTTCCTTCCACACTTCATTCACACACCTCTTACAAGGACATCTGATCTCACCGCCGCTGACTTGCTCAAACGCGAAGTTGAGAAACTGTTCAACCCCACTACGATACTCAGAGCTAAGCCCACTCCTATCAGTGGCTACCCTACGTTCCATCCAACTTCGATCAACAGACATCTCGGACAACTGTCTGCTATATATATGGAAAGTTAGACAAACACAATCAAGTCTCCAAGTTAATGTATATGCAAGCTTATGAGTTTCCTAACTTCATCTCCCACTCTAACGGGTCAGGCTTCTATCCCATTCCCGGATGTGTCGCCTCACTGATGCCAACAACTTGAACACATCTTTACATTTTTCAGAATTTTCGGTAGCACCTCCCCATGGTCTTCAAGTACACGAAATAGACTAACACATCGTAGTCTAAATATGCACCCGAAGAACATCAAGAGATATATACTGACCGAAAATTCAAAAAATATAAAGACGTGCTCAAGTCGTTAACACCGACCTAAGTGAGATCGAAACATACAAGAACAGTCCCAAAACGGGGACTATTTGAGATTCACTCCTACTAAGTGAATCTCAAACGGGTTTCTAAGCTTCCTAAACTATATGAAAATATGCATGTATGAAATTGAACTATTTCCTAGAACAAAAAAGAATACTATATTATTGAGAATGAATTATGAACCCAAAATTTTTATGGTTCTTACTCATAATTAAAAACTGTTTTTGATTTCCTTTGACATAAAAGCTCAAAATAGTTTCATAAGAGAATTGACATAACATACTTATCTATATAAGCTAAAAAGAGATTCAATCAATCAGACTATAACAGGAATGCTTGATAGCCACATATTAATTTTCCTAAAATTCATTTATCCAAATTACAACCAACCAACATTCACGAACGCATTTGTTTGATGTCAGTCAAACATGAAACAAAATATTTAACACTATTAACCAAATAAGCACGTCACGAGTTCCTATAGTTTTTGCCTAAGATTTACTATGTTTGATCAGAGATAACTTCATGATCACTTGCAAAGACAAGTAAAATACAAAGACATGAAGGTGTGCACTCATTGACCACACACTCGCTACCAAAGTAGGTAATTTAGTCGACACGCCATCAATATAATGGTTCATGTTTACTTTTCTTGAAAAATTAAGTTGAGGTCTTGTCTTCATGTTACTGTAATATATATAATTTTTCAGTTTATAATATAAGCACATGTTTGTATTCTAATTTCATTATCATGCCACAACTAAAGCTAACAACATATTATTTTTAGAGGTCAACATGAAACAAATTCATCCTTAATATTTGCAAATGGGGACTCTTTTTGTGGGCTGAAGAAACTATTTACAAAGTTGTCTTTACTACATTGCAGCTCAATGAACTTTTGCTTACCTTTTCACTACTAAATTGCAGAAAAATTGAAGAGGAGACTTCTCATTTTTTTCGTTTGACATTCTCACACACAAAAAAAAACAAAAAAACTCTAGCAAACATTGCAATTGATATTTTTATGTAAACTTGCAAACATTTGAAAGAGAGGAAGATTAACTTGCAAATAATTGTAGTCGAAATTGGGAGAAAACTAACAAACATTATTAGCTAGGTTAAATTTGGGGGAAAACTGAAATTGGGATATGATTACCTTGTAGTCGAGAGAAACAGAGAGGGACGACGGTAGAAGAGAGACGGCGACGGCAAGAAAAGGGCAGTGGGCGACGGGAGAGAGAAGGCGACGACGGCAGCAGGAAGAAAGGGAAGAAAAAAAAAGAAGAGAAATGAAAAAAAACGCAGCTGCTGTAAATAAAAATTAACTCATTAGCGACGGCAGTCAATACCGACGGCATAGGCCGTCGCCTATGACCTTTTCCTAAGCCCGCCAAAAAATTCCCACCAAAATTAGGCCCGGGAAGGGTCATTATCGACGGGCATCATTAGCGACGGTTATGCCGTCGCTAAAGAGGTTATTGGCGACGGGGTTTCTGCCATCGCGAATGATGCCGTCGCCAATGACCTGTTTTTTTGTAGTGGACACTACTCAATAATTGTTACAGTAATTACTGTTGAGTATTTTATTTTATTGATTCAATAATTGCTGCATTGATATTTTATATTGTTGTTATTTCAATAATTGTCATTACACAGTATTTTTCATTATCGAAGTAATAATTCATATTATCTGAATAATATTATTAGATAAAATTATTGGCAATGTCTAGAAAGTTCTGTTTAAGGAGAGGTTTGGTCACCTAATTGCGCGCCAGTAAGAAGAGATCCTTATTGGAAAGCCCCATCTTTCCTGGGAACTGCCTAGTTGTCAATATTGTGATTCTGAAATATTATTTGTGAATAATTAATTATTGATTCATATGATGAGGAAAATATTGATTTTATGAGGATATAGATGGAGAAAATTTTTAATGTGATAATTGTTGAAAATTGAAATTTTATCTTTTTCTGATAAAATAATTATTATATTTTAATAATATAATAATGATGATATTTTTACGATGAATGTGGGATATATGAGTATATGTGGAGGAGGAGTATTTTTGTTACCAAAAATATTTAAAACATGTTAAACATGTCGGTGGACCCCATTTCTTGACTGAAATTTGATTATAGCTTGTAAAATTGCTCCTTTGTGGATTTCGGTCAATTTTTGTTTAGAATTTGGAAAAACTTTCTTCTGCAAAGTTGTAGATAATGAAATTTCCTATAAAAAAATGCGAGTTTCGAATTTTTCTAGTAAAAGGCTATTTATTATGAATTATTGAAGTTCCGAAGCTCTGAAATAATTAATTTTTGGAAGTTCAAAATAATTTAAATTAGAAAAACGTTTTTATTACTTTTCTAGAAGGCTGGCATATGGGAAATGTTAGGAGCTGATTTCCAAAGAGGCGTAGGAAAATTTATTATTAATAATATATTTATTAAATTTTCTGCTTTGGTGTTCTAAGCATTTTCCTATAAATAGGGTGTTTAGGTTAGAATTGAAAATCACACCAGAAACTGAAGTTTTCTCTCTCTATATTATCGAGCGTATTCTTGTGAGTATTTTGAGTATACTTTGAGTATTGCTATACGGTGCAAGTTCAAGTCATAGCCTATATCCGGTGTTTCAACTAGAAGTACTGTCTTTCGAGGTAAGGGATATTATTTTTTTTTAAATGATATTATTTCTTCTAATATCATTATGCCGAAGTATTGATCTGAACTTTTAATCAAATTTGAAACTTTTTGTGTCAGAGTTACTATTCATGTATACGGCACTATTCACGTATACGGCACTATTCACGAATACGGCATTATTCATCGAAAAATGAAAATTTTCCTTTTCTTCTAAAATATCTATTGTGGATACTAGCTTTGATTGTATCCATGTTTTGATCATTCTTGAATTTTACACTACTATGATTATTTTTGAGGTATTTTTGGACATGGATAAAACAAAGTACGAATCTTTAATCTTTAATCCTTGTCATTTTGTTTCACTGGATTCGTTTCTTTAAAAATATTTTTCATCATCCTCAGTCCTAAATGATGATATAATTGAATATCTTTGGCTTGTAGTGCAAAGATGAACAGGTGTTTAGATGAACATGACCAACTAATGAATATCTTTGGCCTGTAGTGCAAAGATGAATATTTGATTCCAGATATATACTGATTGATGTTACAGGGACAAAATAATGATGATGGACTGTTAAATTCATAGATATTAGTAGATTTCATCTTCTACGTAACTCTTATATGAATTAATATTTTCCGCTGCGATTATTGATTTAAAACTTGTTGTCTATTGTATTCTATTAGATTTTTTCCCTGTTGAAGACTAACGATAATTTATTGTATATTATCTTAGTCATAATATTCTTTACTGGGCTAGTTGAGCTCACCCTTTTCTTTTTTGCTCCATTTTTCTTCTCAGGAGATGAGAATGTAGCGAGTACGAGTCGGGGGATGTAATGATGGTTCTAGAGAGAGTTGTTTAGTAGTCCTCACCATTTTTGTAAAATAATGTATCAATAATTATGATGAGAATTTATTTGTATGTGGATATTGTCTAGATGGTAATATCTGTACTTAAACTCACAGTTTGTATGTTGTAATAATAAAGTTGTAGTTATTTTTGTACCATGTATTGACAACTCAAAATGGGTGATGTATACCTATTTTGGGGGCGTCACAGTATGAGTTGAACCCGACACAATTCTAACATCTCGACGGTCTAGTCGGACAATTGACGAGGTTAAGTTAAATTAAACTCTGCCTAAACACTTAACAATTATCTTAAATAATTTTAATAACAGTCGAAATATTTTTCATAATCTCGTAATACTTTTTAAATAATTATTACTATTTATCATAATTTTTTAATCATTAATATCGTATTTAGATGAATTAAATATAACATAATTCTTTTATCATTAATATTTATTTATTATCAAATATTAATGAAATACATGTCATAATATTATAATATATTTATAATATCACAAAGTATTTTTAATACTTTAAAATCACCTTTATATGATTTTTAAACCGTTAAATTCATTATCCGGTAATTACTATTAATATTAAAATATTAATATTTTTATGACAAAATATCGAAAGTTATAGGTTATAACTTAAAATATTTTTATATCACTTAAATCATTTTTATATGCTTTTTAAATCATTAATTCTTTTTTCCTTAATTTATTTAATATATTTATTAAATAAACTAATTATCATTAATATTAATTAATTAGTGAAATTCATCACAAAATATTAAAAGTCACTGAAAATATTTTTAAATATTTTCTTATATCATAATATTATTTTTCATAATTTTTCATGTATTAAAATCATTTTTAAATAATTTATTTAATATTGTAATTAAATAAATTAAATATCATTTATATTCCAAAAATATTAAATATTTATGAAATATACTCTAAATAATTAAAAACTATTTTTCAGACTTTAAAATAATTTTTTGAAATTTATTTAGTATTTTTAATAATTAAAAATCATTTATTTCTATTTATTTATTAAAATAAATCATTTTTGGAAATTAATAATTAATTTCTTAATTAAACTGTCGCTAAAAGGGTCCTATAGCGATAGACTCGTCGCTATACACTACAAAAAATGGGGCTTCGGCAACAACCAATTTTCGTTGCTAAAGATGCCAAATTTTGTTGCAAAAGAGTTTTGGCAACGACTTTACTGTCGTTGCGTCTTTTGTTGCGCAATAAGCGTTGCTAATTGTTTCGCAACGAACGTTTTTTTTCGTTGCCAAAAGTAATACATTTTGTAACGAAATTTGACTTTCGTACAGAGACATCGATCCTTTAGGAACAAAATGTATTGTTGCAGAATAATTAAAATTTTGTTGTTAAAAACCCTATTTTGTTACAAAAGCCTATAAATTGGTAACGAAATGGACTCTTTTTTTTTTGCAACGACCAAACATTTTCGATGCAATTGACACCATTTTGTAACGATATTTTTCGTTGCAGTAAATTATGAAAATTGTTGCCTAAGCTTGCTTTCGTTGCGGAATGTAAACTTTTTAGCAACGATTTTCGTTGCTGATTATATTATTTGGCAACGACATTATGCTGAATCCGCAACGAAAATATTTGTTGCTGGTTATTTTTCAATAGCAACGAAAGTTGTCGATTAGCAACGAAATTATATGTTGCCGTTTCTTTATATGTGCAACGAAAGTTGATATAAGTTGCAACGATAAAAAAATGTTACTTTTTATGTTATTATTAGCAACAATATCTTTTCCGTTGTTATTAGGTTAATTTTTCGTTGCTAAATATTATATTTTTAATGTCATTAGCAACGAAAAATTATTTCTAAATGTATAATAAATTGTTGCTATATTAAAACTTGTTCAATGCTTTAGTAACGAATTATATTGTTGCCAAATCAAAATTTGACGTTCTTTTTGTGTACCTGACTGGCTCAATGTCTCCAAAGAAAATAATGGCAAAAATACAAAAACTAAAATATTATTAACTTAATAAAATCATCCACTACATAATCATTCATTATCTTTACAATTAACCATCTAAATTTACCACAATTCTTCAATCAAAGTATATCTACATATATAGATATATATATATATAGAGAGAGTACACTTCATAATTTCGTCCCTTGTCTTCCGTAAACGTAGCATGGGAGCTGTCGTTTACACTCCTAAATTAACCTCACTTTCACTTTATAATTTTAAACAATTAGTACAGTAGTAAGCAAGGATCGATCCCACAGAGAGTGATTTGTTTTATATTTATCCTATGATTTCTAATGAAAAGGGGATTTTGAATTAATTAATTAAATTAACAAGAATAAATTAATAAGAATAAACAATGAATAAAAAGCTTCAGTTCTTCAGTTCAGTATCACCTTTTTACAATAATAGATTAATCAAGTGTAACATTATTTATCCTTCAATGAAACTAATAGTCCTAGGTAACAACAAGCTCTGCTACCCGAAACTCCCCTTAGATTGTCACTCAATGAAACAAGCTCTTCACAAGATTCTAACAATTATATAACCTAGAACAAGCTCTCTAGATTTAATATAATAGCAGCATTAAGAAATAGGGAATTAGACTATTCCAAGCAACAAACACATAAGCTCGGATTGTTTAACTTGTCTTCTGATAATCATAGCAATACTCAAAAGCTTGTCCACAATCAGATATTACTAATTACTACTTGTGATTAGAAACAATATCAATTACACGTAATATTCTTCCTTGATCTAGCATATGATATTCGTTAACCAACTCAATCCTGCAGAAATTAAATCAGTTAAGCCAAATAGCATTTAGAAATTAAATCAGATTATCAAGAATGAATTTCATGTGAGAAGGAATAAATAATGAATACTCAATTAACCATTAATTATAAATAAGGTTCAACATCCCTTAGAACTGAATAAAAATAACTTAGCTCATATCTTCAATCCTCCAATGTTGTAGATGAGAGAATGTAGTAGATGATTGAATGAATAAAATCATGACTAACATCCTCTATTTATAGTGCTAGACAAAGTCCTAAATCCTATAGGAAGTAGAAATCCAAATCCTAAAAGGAATTACAAATCATAATTAGTTTCCATAAAGAAATAGAATCTAATTTGGAAATAAATCTTAGTATAAAGTAAATCCTAAAGCTAATAGAAATAATAATCCCATTCCATGTTGAAATCTGCCAAAATCTGCATTTAGAAACTTTCCAAAAATCCAAGATTTTCTAATTTTCGCGCTCAAATTCACTGGGGCGAATTTCTATTTTCTGCTGCGACGTCCTTTGGCAAAACGAGCATAACTTTTGATCCAGGAGGAGTTACGGGGTCTGCTACCTATCAAAACGAAGATATCGACGAGATCTACAACTTTTATTCTTTGAGAATTGATAGAATCTTTCAGAATCAAGATCGAAATCTGTCTCCAAGTGACTGCTGTGTAAATTGCAATTTCCAAACTTTGAGGTTCAACGTCCGTTTAGTAAAAATATCATAACTTTTTCATATGAACTCCGATTGGGACGATTCAAGATGTTCCGAAAAGCTAAGGAAGAGCTCTACAATAAAATCCAAGTCCCAAGCCAAGAACATGCATCCAACTTAATGCTAAAAATCCTATAATTTTTGCTTTTTCCTCATTTCAGCTCCAATTCTTCCTGAAATCATTAAACACCTTAATAAGCTCATATACACATGAAACATGCAATAAAACTAAATATAATTGAATCAAAATAAATGAATAATATGCACTCATCAAAGCACAAAAATTTGATACCCAGTATTGCAAGGCAAATCGTAGAAGCAGTTTTCCTGCACATTTAAAAATAATAGCAAATCAGGAAAATGAAGCAAATAGGTCACCAAATGCACTTGGTATTTATAAGTTGTAACCTTTCCCTGTGTCTTTTTGCTGAGATTTGAAATTTCCCCATTCTAAGCTAATAACCTGAAAGTTAAAACAGTCGTTAGTCATTAGTAATTAGATCTTATTTTTTGTTTTCTTGTATGAGATAACTAGGAATTAGTACTACTATCAAATTACTGACCATTTCTCCATATTCAGGGGATAGACCATGCCATTTGGGAACTTCTTGAGGTGGTTCTATGTAAGCAGCATTGGTGGTCATACCTAGAGTAATTGCTGCTATGCTCTCATTGTTGTAAGAAACTAATTCGGAATGAAACGTTAAAAGAAAAGCTACTGCTATTGAAAAAGCATCCCAATGACCATAACGGGAATGCATTCTAGCCTTGAATGGGGCATCCATTCTACAAATATAATTATGTGTTGGGTTGTTCTTACCTTGAATGTTATTGAGGATGAAAAAGTAGAAAGCAACAACTCTGTCTCTTCTTATGTTATTAATTATAGCTAATTAATAACATAAGAACATGAGGTATTCATTGTTTGAACCATGAATAGGTCCACACTTAATATAGAAATGAAATTTGTAAAGCATAAGAACAACTTGCATGTGACATAATATGTAATAATATAAGAATAGTAGAGAAGGAAAAGATTCTACTAGAACCACATAGTTCTGGAGCTCTGTACCATCTTAGAGAAAAAAGAACCAAATAATTCTAGAGCTCTATACCATCTTGTAGCAACATAATCCTATAAAATATTAGTGTAAAATTTCATAATGACTCATATAGTCCATACAGTATAATTCAAAAACATATGTATAAAAGTGCACGAGTGAGTTGAAAATTCATGTATCATGGTTCTAGATCACATACCATCCAAAATATAGTAGTAGGTGTATCATTGAATTCACTGTCTGGTCAAACCCATCCATCTACAAAAGTTGATCTAATTATATAAACTTGAAAATTATTGCCCAAAAAAGATGGCCAAGTGCAGGATGACTCCATCTATGATTTCGCACAAAGAAAACAAAGAAAGATGATTATTCCACTCGCCAATAGTCAACTCTAATTATCTTAAAGTTTACCTGGTTTAGAAGTACCCATAAGAATTTGCTGGACTTCTCTATCAGCTCCAGTATGAGCATCAAACCTAGCAGTTGCAATGGCATCTACCTCATCAATAAAAATAATTGCAGGAGCATTTTCCTTGGCAAGGCGAAAAACATCACAAACCATTCGTGGACCCTGCATAAAACACGCGCAACTATCACATAAAAACAAAATGATTTTTTTTCCCATCATTTTTTCTTGACACTGTAATGAACAAGATTTTTAATTTAAGTGAAGATCAAATTAAGCTCCATTTGCAAATTAAACAGTGGGAGCACGAGGGGAAAAATGCTCTAACTTATTTAATAAGTAAATGTTCTAAAATTCTTAGGGAGGAAAATAGTTTCCTTTCCTTTCTAACTCTTTATAAAACACAAGCTCACCAAATGTATGGATGACGACTTCCACACCAATGGGCAAGTGAGAGCACAAATTATCAGCAGTTCACTAAAAAGAATTACTTGTACCTGATGGTTGAAAGAAATGTGTGTTTGTGTAAAAAGATTACGACCATAAGTATACAAGAGAAAGATATGTCTAAGCTGCACATATAAGAGCATCAAATCTTTACATACCTCGCCCAAGTACTTTTGAACAAATTCTGAGCCAACTACTCTAATGAAGGCTGTTGTTGTATGATTAGCAACAGCTTTGGCAAGCATTGTTTTACCAGTGCCTAGAGGACCATTCAATGATATTTTTTGGTTTCAAATCTCGGTGGTAGACATTTGCTGCATCAAAATTGTTAACCATCAGATTAATAACTTCCAACTGTAAAACTGAACAGAATCACAGTTACGCATGGTGCTCATATTAAAATATTTGACAACAACTTCTAACATACAAATAGATATGCAACTCATAGTGCTACTGATCCATCAACAATGTCAACTTCAATTCAAAGACCAATGACTAGTGATAATTACCTGTGTGAATATACTTTTAAACATCTCTCTGATGCCATCAATTTCAAACAGAAGACAAATCTTTACATTTCACATGGTTATGCCTCCCACCAAAACTGCCATGAATACGACTGTTTGCCATGAGGGAGTAATTAACACAAGATTAAATATTTAACAAATATTCCAGCTAAACATGAAAAAAAAACAGATTTGTAACTGTAATGGCAATCCTAATATCATAGAATCAGTATTTGTCAAAATAATAATGAGTATCATATTAAACGGATTTGCTGCCCCTGCCTTGGAGATTGTACAGCCGACAGATATAACTGGAAAAGATCTGACACGTGGACATCTCCCCGACCTTTTTGCACTTTCCATCAACCAACCCATAAATAAATGGTGTTGCAGTCCCGCCCTTGTTCAACCATTAATAATTCCAGTCCAGAAACCTCAAATTTACACTCTGTATCCAACAATGGCGAAAAAGTCTTTCAAATACGTGATCTTTGGTTGTGGTGTTTCAGCTTTGAGTGCTGCTGATCCTTTAATTATTTTATACTTCATTTTGATCCTTTTTTTTATTCGTGTCTAATTTGATTTGATTTGTCTATCCAACGTTTCTTTTGATTAAGGAATCTGATCAAATAAAATAAAAAAACACGGGTCGAGTTTTAGTAGTTCATTAGAACTAGGTGTGAATATGTGATCACTCTAGTTTTGCATATCATTTTTTTAGTTTGTTTTTCTATGGGTATGTTTTTTTGTTAGTTGTCCAGTTTTGGAGAACAGGAAATGAGGATTTATCCCAATTCCCAGCAGCAGCAGTAAAAAAATTCCCTCAATTTAGCCATAAAAAACTGCCATGACAAGCTAATTAGAAATCTATAACCCATATGACCTTCAAATCTATTACATAAGCAAAAAAAAACACATAATCACACATATGATAGAATCATAAATAAATGGATATAGAAGGAAATCTAGTTTCTGTCATGTTGTAAATGGTCCATAATTTAACAAGTCATATGCTATATAATGTATGTATGTACGTATCTCTCTCTTTATTTTCTATATATATATATATATATATATATATATATATATATATATATATATATATATATATATATGGGGAAAATGGGTATGCACAGCCGTGTTCTTTTTTTACACAGTCTCCAAAACGACGTCGTTTTGGAGTTAAAAAAATAAAATCACGACTTCTCTCCTTCTCCTCAAATCGTGCATCATCTCCTCCCCAGTCGCTTAAGGGTTTCTCTCCCTTCTCCTCAATCGCACATCATCCCTACCACTGCCGCCACCGCCGCTGCGATTACCATCATGACTTCAGACCAATAAAAAAACACGGCTGCTCATCAGTTCGATCTCGACTTCTATTTCAAATTCACACATCAATTCGGTAAGGGTTTGTTTTATTTTGATTTCTAGGGTTTATCTGAATGTTGCGATTTGGTGAATTTTTAATGCGTTTTTCACCACGATTGTTCCTCTGTTCTTCTGCAACAATATTGGGTTTGTATGAATTTGTAGAAATTGTGGGTCTGATTGTTATATATCATGACTATGATTGGGGCTTGTTCGTTCCCCATATCTTTTCTTTATAGTGCCTGAGAAGATTCTTGTTGTTTCCAAATAACATTGGGTTTGTAGCATCTTTTAGTCTTATCCTTATTTTCCCTTTTTTTGTTCTGTTGGGTGTACCCCTCACCTCACCCCACTTTCACATTCAACACATCCATTAATTCATCAACAAATTCTTCAGCTCTCTAATTTTTAGAGTCAATAAATACTCCTTATGATGCTTTTGGAATGAAACTTAACTTTAATAATTAATAAAAGTTTATTTGAAATAAATTTATACTTGCACTTTCTAACCAATAATTTAAACACTACTACTATAAACGCAATAATTGACAACTCAATTCTAAGCTTTGAAATTACAATTGTAAGTCTATAAAATTGTATTTTGATTAAAATTTGGCACTAAATTCCAAACCTAAAACTTGGAATGCATTTTGTAATACCATGTGCAACACATTATTGCCACCACACATGGTAATTGGTTATTCTCAACACATTAATCCCATGTGCAACACATATTCTTCAGCATTTTTGCTTAACTTTATTATTGTTCTATGTCCAGAGTATAAAAGTAATTGGTTATTCTCTACATATGCTCTTACTGAATGAAGGTGGAGCTTTTAGAAGGTGGAACTTTTTGGTTGTCGGAGTACCCATCAGTCCCTAGAAGCATGTCATGGGGATGTGAAGGTCTGTGCATTGCAACCTGGGCGATATCCTTTTGAAATTTGATATGCGTTTGATATTTAGCATTGCTGCAAAAAAGGGCAGCATTTAGCCTCCAGCCAAAACATGCTCGGCAAGGCTCATCTTTTTATAAGCAATGGTCATTTGATATGAGTTGATACATAGGTGGTGCTTGTGGTTGGCTTTTGGTCATTCTAGTTGTATTTATTTCTGGATTATTATGGTGTACCTTTGGGTGGAGATTTTGTTTATAGCATTTTTTTATCACTCTTTTAAGTGTAGAATTTAACTCACTTTGTAATGACCGAGTAAGCTGATTGGAGGTTTGTATTAGTTATTGTTCCTGTTTTCTTGTTTGCAACAATTATTTGTCGAATATAGTTTATGTATTATATTTCTATTCTTAATTAATATTTACCAAATCTCCTGATGAATTTGGTTTTGCAATTGTATAGAATGTGAATGAATGCTTTAGGTTTTACAAGCAAAATGGCAGGAGCATTTTCTATGTCCCAACCTAAGGGATCCATCTATTCAACTACCTCATGGAATATGTGTTCTCCTTGATAATATTTCAACTCTATCACAAAACATACGGATCACAAAACACTAATTTCATACAACCTTCGTATTGTTGTCTCATTAAAAATTGTTGTCTCATTAAAAATTGCATGACTTTTTAATGTTGTCTCATGTAATACAAATGACACTAAGAAAAAGTATGAAAAAATTCCATTAACAAATGATAAAACAAATCAAAACAATTTTTGACCAAAATTATCTTTAATATTCTCAACATGGCACGGGAAACTTGATAAAACAAATCAAAACAATTTTTGACCAAAAGTATCTTTCTTTCTGTCTTCATATTTATACAAGAAATGAATAACATGAAACAAAAGATTACAGTGGACTAGGACTTAGTAGGGGTGTCAACTACTCCACTTGCTCTTACGGAACATGTAGCTTTAACTCGAAGTGCGGCTTTAACAAGTCTCTTAGTGATTCCCTGTAGATGAAGCATAAATGGTGACTACATTTTAAAGTTATGGCCTGAAAAGAGACTCAGCAATTAGATACATCAAAGAGAATAATATGATTTATATAACTTAATACGATGTAAATACATTTACAAAGTAAATTAACAGATAACTAGCAACAAAGGATCACTTTCTTTTATTTCTTGAACTGGACAACAAAAACAGGGAGAACATGTGCAACACCAATTGTCAATTTCTTCAGCTCTTCCACAACACCATTAAAGGCCGGTTCCACCTGTAGAAGTGTCAAATTATTCAAGATATGTAAGACTATTCCATAACAAGAAGCCATTGGAGACAAAAAAAGGAAAAAAATTTAGGCTCCTAATACTATAAGCAACAACTAAGCCTATAAATCCTATTGTGCAATTATATTACTAACGTTTAAACTGAAAACTCAATCATCGTATTTAGTCAATATGAAGTTAATCTATGGACAATAGAATGGTCACAAGTAAACAATTTATTTAATCTGACTAGTACCACCAAAAATAGTCTACCGAAGCTTTTGTATTGTCATCCTCTATATTAACAATGGAACAAAAAAGAGAACATATAATTCAATTGATAATATAATTCAAAGTTCAAAATGTTGGGCAAATTTTTTATTGTGTCATGAAGGTTTAACGTCGACTCTGAGTGTTGTAATGGTAAGGTCGTCTCAGATTGTCCTGGCATAGCATTATCTGCACGTCCATATTCAGGAACATTACAAACTTCCATCTTAGGACTTCCACTGCTGTAGAAACAGATGCGATATAGTCTAATCACAAGGAGAAATTTAATATAAATCTAAGAGCTTCGAAATGAATCCACTGAGTACACAAACCACTGTACAATCAAAAAGTACCACCATAAAGACAAATGAGGAAGGCAGACTTAATTTTAAACATATTTAAGGCAGCTTTGATGAAGCATCATACGAATTTCAACAATACCACATAAGTTGTGCTGATAAAAAAAATATAAGTAAATCAAACATAGTGATAAAGGAAAATAGGAAAATCAACAAAACATTCCCCAGTTTACCTTGAGACAAAAGCTCAACACATGTAAAAATAGATACCACCTATATGTTTTATGAAATATAAACAAAATAGTTAAGCATTCTCAGAAAAAAGCATAAAAATCCTAAACCCACTTCTAAATGTAAGCAGAACCACTGAGAGACCCAAGTCAGATGAGCGCTACTAGTTCTCTACACCCACGTTATGGTGGTTAAGTGCAAAAAAGTGATTTCGATCAACTCTTGCTAATAGGGGAGAGAGAAGAATAAAATGAACAAGAATAAATTGAATTGTAAATGGGTGAAAAAGAATAAATTGAACAAGTATATGCTGTGAAAAGAAATCGGACATAATTACACAAAATAGAGAAACTAAATGCATACCTGTATACGTACTGGGTCGGAATGGCATACAAATCTTTGGCGATTTCACACGGTGATTCAAGGTGGGTGCTGACTTCTCCAATGGATGTGAACAAGAAGGAATTAGAGGAAAAGCCCTGATGCGCGATTGATTTGGGGGAGAAGCTTCGCGATCGATTTGGGAGGAGAGGGCTTTGATCTATGATTTGGGAGGGGAGAGGTTCGATTGTTTTAGGAGGAGGGTAGAGAGGAGATGCACGATTTGAGGAGGAGAAGGAGAGAAGCCGTGATTTTATTTTTTTTTTAACTCCAAAACGACGTCGTTTTGGAGACTGTGTAAAAAAAAAGAGCACGGCTGTGCATACCCATTTTCCCCTATATATATATATATATAAAAACTAAATGAAATTAGTTAATCAATAACTACTCATCGATCATGCTTGCTAAACAAGGTCATTGTTAAAAATATTCCAAAAGATCAAAGAAGATCAATAAAATTAAAAACCATAAAAAATTCATGGGACGGGGGGTTAATTAACCTAGCTAAGAAATTAAGAAACATAACTTAATTACCCAAAACAAAATTATTTCATAACAAACCCTAGAAATAAAAACAAACTTAATTCAAGAAATATTGAACTTAACTCAAGAAAATATGAATAAAAGTCATGGATAACAATTTAGAAAACAAATGAAGAAACATAACTTAATTACCCAAAACAAAACTATTTAATAACAAACCCTATAATCTGTGGAGAAGAAGCCAATAATCAAGTGTAAATCTTAATACCTAAAAAAGAAGCAGTGAAGAGATTGATCGGAGGCCGAGAAAGAAGATTGAGACTGAGATGGTGATTGGAGAGTCGATCTGTGATCTGTCGACTGTCGATAAGTCAATTGATTGTCGATAAGCAGCAACAGAGATGACTCTGACGAGACCGAAGACGACTCAAACCAGACGAGACTAAAGAGTGGAGATAGAGAGTAAAAATGGTGAGTCGGAGAAGAGAGCGACAAGAGATCGGGTTTGATTTGGGTCTTTGGGATAAAGGCAGAAGGCGTAGAAGGTTTACAATTAGCAAATAAATGGTTTTATTCGATTAACCGGTAAAACCCAAGAAAAAACCCAATTATTTGCACAACCCTATATATTACTATTGAATAATTTTTATCCATCTATAAAATTAATTGTAAAAAAAACAAAATATTACGCTTGATAGTAATATATGAGATTTATCTTTTTCAACCCAAATATTTGTGTTGTATAATTTTATTTATCTATAATTAATTGTAAATAATAAATAACTTAAACTTGATTGCAATATATAGAATACAATAATATATAAGACAAATGATGCAACAGTAAATCATAATTGAATTGTAATTTAAAGTATTGATTACTCTGGTATAAATTTTTCGCATTTGTTTCGATGCAAATAAAGATGTTTAACGATTCAAATAAATTTTTATCATTTTCAAAATCCTAAATTTCAAAATAAATAATCTAATTATAAATATAATTAGAATAAGAATAAATAAATAAATTATGAGTTTTAAAGTATAATTCATTATTTAATGAATGTTAATTTATTTATTTTTAATAAATACAATAATCAATACTCTAAATTACAGTTCAAATAAGTTTTCATCATTTTCAAAATCCTAAATTTAAATTTCAAAATGAAAACTCTAATTACAACTATAAATATAATAAGAAAATAATAATAATGAGTTTTTAAGTATAAATAATAATGTTCTAAATTACAATTCAAATAAGTTTTCATCATTTTTGAAATCTTAAATTTCAAAATGAATGCTCTACTTATTAATGTTTAGATGTCCATTAATAAGTAAATGTCTATTTTATGTGTGTGGAGTAATACTGAAGTGTGTATAAATATTTATAATCTATACTTAGATTCAAAAGTTTACATTGAATATTTAATTATTTTTTTCTCAAATAATTAATTAAAACTTTAATAATATGTTTATGGGGACTTTTATTTATTATTTATCCTCAATACTCTACTTCAATTTGAATTCATAATCGAATTCGATTTGGATTCGAATTGCATTTATAAAACTCTAGTCAAATTTGACTCGACTCAAATATTCATTACTCAAATTCGATTTGACTCGGATCGAATTATATTCAAACTACTTGTGAGCTTCGAATTCAAGCTCAAAATTTGAGTCTTTTCAGAGTAACTACTTCTATAATAGATATAATAATAAATTAAACTTATTATTTTACTTAAATATAAAATCACAATTAAAAATAAAAATAAAATAAAATAATTATTATTAATTATTCTAATTTTATTTAACTTTGTATATATTATAAAAAAAATGTATCGAGTACCAACTCGAATATGTATCAAATCACAATCGAGAGTTCAAGTATAATTATTGTAGCCACTAAACTCCGTCAAATAAGGCCCGTCATCCCCTGGAATCCGTAGCCTTTTCTCTCCAACACTCCTGTCTGCTTGAGAATCTGACATCATACCGAAAATAGACAAGCATTTGTCTTTAAAACTGATAAATTTTATTTTACAAATATAAGAAAGAGAATTTATGGCATGTAAACAGCGAATGAAAATGGCAATGCACATTTAGTATGTGTAAACCAAAACAAAGTCTCAAACAAAGCATTTTGCAAGTGATAATGAAGATAACAAAGTATTATTCCCTTAAGCATTTCATCACCATAATAACATGTACATTAAAGTACTGAATCTGCTCCACAAGTGTTTATTGTTGTTTGATTTTCATATATTTTTTGATCTTACAATAAGAATCAAGAACCTAAAATAACTGATCCTTCTAAATAAAAATTTAACATTATCTAAGTATCCATTCCAATATTATCAGATTAATCACAAAGTTGAAACACTTGACAAAATAATGGAATATTCATTCCAAAACACAGAAGAACCGATTTCAATAAACTGCTCCTACTTGCTCCTATAAATTCTTTAGCAATACAACCCATTAAATTGATAACGAAAATATTCCTTCCATGAAAAAAACATTCCTTAAATTTTCACTTCTTATCAACAAATACAAAAGGAAAAAAACATGTTTATATCAAAAATTGCCTCTCCAAAAATTTGAACTCGCAACCTCACATTTGAAATTTTAGTCATATTACTGCTGGAGCAACATAGATCAATTGTTAATATCTTGCAAGGATTAATATTTATATCAAAACATGAGATTTTCCCCATATATTCCTTTCTTCTCCTTCACTACATACCATAACTAATTGTGTGATAATAATAATAATAATAATAATAATAATAATAATAATAACATTCATAATAATAATAGTACTAATAATAATAATAGTACTAATAATAATAACAATAAAAATAAAAATAACAATAATAATAAAAAAATAAAATAAAATAAAATAAATGTAAGAAAAATTTACCTTCAATTTGTAACACCCACTAAATTCTATCTTCTTTCAATAAATAGACTCGAATTTAAAATTTTATACAATAATAAAAAAAGACTTTTTCCACTAAATTATTATGAATTTATGATTATTAGTATGCATGCATACAATTCAACTTAGATTTTACAACGAGGGTATTCAAGTAACTCAGGTGAGGAAGGAGTAGTAAACTGCAGAGACTCAGGAGTAATAACAATAACAATTATTATTATTATTATTATTATAATTATCCTTTAAATAACTAATTATTATTATTATTAAAAAAATAATTACTGGATATATGGTTGAAGCATATAAATCGAAAGACACTTATTTTTTTAGATTTAACGCCAAGTTTTGTCTTCTTCTCCTCATTCATTTTTAAATCTAAAGCTTTTGACTTCTGATTCATAAAGTAACTTAAAAATTTGATTTATAAAGTAACTTTAAAAAAAAATCAAAAAATACAAATCTAACGCCACTTAAAAAAAGTTGGTATCAGTTTGTTTTTTTTGAAAAAAAAAGAAACTTAAATTCATTTTTAAAAAAAATAGCAGTAATTTTTTTAAAAAATATAATTTACAAAAAAAGAGATTTCGACGTTGGTACTGATTTTTAAATTGGAGTTTGTACAAATAGAATGTTGCTAATAAGTGTTGAACTCTAGACCTCCCCAAACTAGAACTTTATATCCTAACAAAAACCACTAGACCAACTACCTTTTATGCTAAAAATTATGTAACACTAATATTTAAACCATATAGCATAGTTTATATGCATGTGAAAATGAGATAATAATAAATGTAATAATAATAATTGTAATAATTATTATTGTAATAATAATACTAAATTTTAAATAATTAAAATTTTAAATAATAATAATTATTGTAATATCAATCGTCTATATTGTCTTTGTATTGAAGAAAGAGAGTGTTATTTATTGGGCATAAAATAGTGAGAGAACCAAAATTATATTTAATACTTAGAATAATATTAAAAACTAAACAATTAAAATTTTCAAAAAATAAATATTAAGAAACAATAATACTTATTTAAAAAAGAAACATGGAGAGTACTTTAAAAATGATGATAGTAATAATGTTTTAAAAATGGAGCAGAATTTATTGTTCCTCGCATAATTGCTTATTGTGTTGTGACGTGGCTTGCGCAGAAATGGAGTAAAATTAGAGTTTTTGTGTACCCCACTAAAATTTTGACACCTGACTATTACTTAATACCGATTAATTTTAAAATTAAATAAGAAGTCAGGTGTCATAATTTACATGAAAACTTTTGAAATATATAGGACTCCTTTTTCTAACCCATTTTTACTATATTGTTTACATAACAATTAAATTTGACAATTGATATTTTTACAAATAAAAATATTAATTTCACATAAATAATATATGAGATTCACTTTCATGTAAAAAAAGAATATTATGAAATTAATATTTTCAATATAAAAATATCAATTCTCTAAAATTTTGGAGTGTATAGATATGGCACTACTACTGGTAGTAGTATTCCCATTTCCCTCCCCAATTTCAGTGCTCACAAGAGACGAAAAGCTACTTATCCAACTGGCAAACCGTTGAGAGAATAGAATTAATGTAAAATAATAATAAGAAAAGAAAAAATGATAAAAGAAAAAAGAAAAAAGAAAAAAGAGAAAATTAACGATAAGAGAAACTCATTGTAACTTTTAATCTTGTCAAATTACTGATCTGAATTTCACCCAAAATTAAAAATACAAAACGACATATTAAATTTTAATTTAATATAAATTTATTTAGTTTTAATTGATGTAGTTATTATAATTGTACAATAAATAATAAAAATTATTAGTTATAAATTTTATTTTATTCTAAATTTTTATAAATTATACTAGTTTAAAATTTTAATATAATATTATTTAATTTCAAAAATCAAATTTATTTTTAATTTTGAGATGGGGGGATTACTATTTAATTTATATTAAGGAGTATTTTATTTAGTAAAACTGTAGAGGCAGAGTAATTATTATCGCCACTTTCCAGATGACAATAATTACAATAATTATTATTTAAAATTTTAATTATATAAAATTTAGTAGTATTATTATTATTACAATTATTATTATCTCATCTTGACATGCATATAAACGATGCTAGGTGGTTTAAATATTAATGTTACATAAATTTTAGCATAATAGGTAGTTGGTCCAGTGGTTTTTGTTAGAATATAAGGTTCTAGTTTGGGGAACTCTAGAGTTCAACACTTGCTAGCAACATTTTCTTTTAAAAAAAATTTAAGACAAGCCTTCTGCCCTCCATGTCAGCAAAAATAACGAGCCAATATGCACAGTCAGCATTTCCGTCAAATTTTTGAACGGAAATCAAACGGAATGACCATTTTATAATTTTTGAGAGTATAGTTATTCGATTGTAACAAAAAAAGTTTCGGTAACCATAATGAAGACCTGATCCTAGTACAGTGACCAAAATGTTATTTATCCCAAGTGCAATTTATACAACTTATATGTACAATTTATATTAGTAAATTTTAATTAATTTTTATGATCAATTATGAATGATGATGTATTTGATATGTCTCCCATTTATGATATGTATTTTTACAATTTTAAATGGTTGTGATTTGTTAGTAATTGGTCAATATATTTTTTTTATAAATAAATTGTTTATTAGGTGATTGATATTCGAATTCGCATATTTGAATAATTTGTTTATTCGAATAAAAAATGGAAACAAATATGTTCCGCATTTGGACATAATTTTTAAATACTAAATACGAATATTTTTTGACAATTCTCAAAATACCGAATACGGTCTTACAAAAACATGATTATTGAGATTATCTTAATTTAAGGTAATATTTTAATAGTCGTTGCAAAAAGTTGTATAAAATATGCAACGAAAATAAATTTGTTGCCAATGAATGTGGTCCATATTAGGCAATGAAATATAGCACCAAAAAAACTTCCGTTGCTCACGATGAGGAGAAATCAAGTGGTTAGAAATTTTGTAACGAATTTCTAATGAATTTTGTTTCCAAATTTTGCAACGACTTATGAATTTCGTTGTGAAAAAGTGAAAGCCTGACACAATCTGCAACGAAGGACAAGTTTCGTAGCTAAAGATACATTTTTAGCAGCGACTTATAAAGTCGTTGCCTGAAAAATCGTTGCTAAAGCCCCATTTTTAGCAACAAAAAAACTTTCGTTGCCCACGATGACGGGAAATCAAGTGGCCGAAAATTTTACAACGAATTTCTAACGAAATTTTTTCCCGCCAATGAATTAGCAACGAAATTTTGCAATGACTTGTGAATTTCGTTGCAAAAAGTGAAAGCCTGACACAATCTGCAACGAAGAACAAATTTCGTTGCTAAACATATACTTTTAGCAACGACTTATAAAGTCGTTGCCCGAAAAATCGTTGTTAAAGGCCAATTTTTTTGTAATGATAGGTATTCTTGTGGTGTTCTTGACCCTGCCCAGAAATTCGTGTCAGTGGACAAGGTGGGTACTTTGACCAACAATAAATTTAAGGTTATATGGTTTCTGGGCTGGATAAAGTTCTTAGATTGTAGCATACGTGCAACACTACAACTACATTTTAAGTTCATGGCCAAAACATTTCACCACTAATAGATCTAATGTAACAACCCGATATTTTCTATAAAAATAAATAAGAAATTTTATAAAAAAAATTTATTTTAAGGATGAGGATTTGTACAAGATAATGTGTATATGTATTTATGTGGTAAATAAAAATATATTTATTACATGATTATTTACAAGTACATTTATTTTAGAATTATTGATTATTATAAAGTATATTCTAATAATAATTAATTTATAGCAGAAATATTTTTATTAATTATTTTCCATGAAAATATAATCATATATTATTTAAATAATATATGGAGTGATTTTTAGAATAATTAGAATAATTATTTTATTATATGAATTTTAGTATAGATTATTAAGTTAATTATTTTACCTTAATTATTAAAGTTAAATATGAAGAATAAATCAGATATGGAATCCAAACCCTAATTTTAGATTATTGTCAAGGTATGAGAATAATAATATAATATTAATTATATTTTGATTTTTCTGTGCTATGAATATGTACTGTATTTCCGTATTGATAATGGTTGGTCAATTACGGTATATTATGACCAAACCCTAGTAATAATTTTAAACCCTAATTTGAGATCCAAATTAGAGTACAAGATTCTTTTATAAGCGTGTTATATAATTTATGTCGTGTATTAAATATATTAATTAGGTCAACCCTAATTAAAATTCTAGAAACCCTAATATTTGGAAAAGCCTAATAAAACCCTAATTTTTGGAAATGAGAAACCCTAATTTGAAATTCAAATTAGAGTTCGAGATTGTTGGTAATTGTGATAAGATGATTAATTAACAAGTATTAAAATTATAATTGTTAATTATAGAAACCCTAAATTGTTAAACCCCAATTACTGAACTAGAACCCTAATTTTAATTTGATAACCCTAATTACCAAAAGAATAAACCCTAATTGCTAAATTAGCAAAGTTAATTATAATCAGAGATTTTAAACCCTAATGTTCATGTATAAAGTAATTAGAAAATTAATCATAATTATGAAACCCTAATTTCAAAATTTTAGAAACTAAAATTTATTTTATTTTTGTGCAAACCCTAATTGCTAAATCCTATAAATGTTATGTGTTAAACCTTAGGGTTAAACCCTAAGGATCAAACCCTAAGGGTCAAACCCTAAGGGTTTGTATGATTACAAGTTTGCCATTAAATGTGTTGGACAAAAGACCATTATACCTTTTTGTGCATAATTGAACTCTAACATGTAGGTTTTGACAATAGGATGGGTTGGTGACCTAAACCAACAACTCCTTTGACTTAAAAACTCCAACAATCAGTCTCTATCTTAGCTATACATGTATCCAAGACATGTATATATAGAATTGGAGAGAGAAAAATTACAGTTGTCCACTTATTTTGCACAAACTCTTATACTTGAGCCTCTCTCTCTAAAACCCACGGGATTTTGTAGCACACCAGTCACATTATCAAACCCCACCATCATCCATAACCAAATCAGTAGCCAGAATCAAGAATCGTTCATAGAAGGTATAAACCCTAGCCATGATTTCTGTCCAACGATCTGTTGTTAGATGTTAGATTTTTTGTGGTAAATGTGTTGTTAGTAATGTCTAAGGATGATCTGGGTTGCTAGATGTTAGATCCATAACATCTAGAGGCTCGAATTTGGCATTTTACAAAATCTGGAAAAAGGTTTAACAGTCGTCTGACAATGAATGTCAGTGGCCATAGATCTCTGTATGATATGTGTTTTTGTGTTTTACGTGTTTGAGCTTGTAGTATGTAGAGAGATCTGTGTTCTGGAACTCATAGAAGAACCAGATCATGCACGAAGTGATAGTTATTCCTGGTCAAAGGTCGTTGACCGACCATGACAGAACCATTTCTGGGTAACCCAGAAATGGGTTATCAGTGTCTGACAAGTTATTTGAGGCTCTAGATCCACTACTACAAAATAGCAAATAGACAACGCTTAAACCACAACATTTTTTTATAAAAACTTTGTGATATTTTTTTCCACAACGTTTAAATTTTTTTTTTTGTAGATATATATGCAAAAACGTTATCTATTTAAAAGAGCATTTTTTTTGTTTTAATTAGATAGCGTTTTTTTTAAAAATGTTATGTATATACAAAAACACGGAGCAAAAAATTGGGTCAAGTGAAAACTTAAAATAAAAAAACATCGTTCATTTCTATCTCCCCAACCCCTTTCTCTCTACTCCTTGCGCTCTCTCTCTCTCTCTCTCCAGTCTGTTTACTTCCTCCAAACCCTAGCCACTCGCATTTCTCTTTGCCTATTGTGCTATAGTTTGAGTGCAGATGTCAGTGAGTCTGAGAGTTCTAGTAGTTTCTTTTATCGCCGGTTCGATGCTAAAGGTTCGTCTCCTCTCGCTCGCTGTGGTTTGATCGCTATTTCTTGTCGGTCGTTTCCGCCGCCATTGATGTTGCCTGTGATTGGAGGTAAAGATGTGGTGGTTTGGGAGGAGAAGTCTCAGAAATCGGAGACTGATTTTTCTGGTAAGTACTCTTCTGGCTTTAAGTTCTTCATTTTCATGGTTTAATCGTACATTTGATACTAAACCGACACAAATCTGTTCAAGTTGATTTGGGTAATTGCTACTCTAGTCTGATGAAGTAAATAGACTGTGCTCTACATCATTTCCCTTGCTCATTTTACTGACTTTTCATGAATTTTATAAAGTCATGTGCTTGGAGATATATATGTGTGACCGTGTGAGATAAATAATTTAATTATCTTTATAGTTTTACTAGATCCAATTTATTCTGTTCAAATTTTATTCAACTTCCGTCTGCTTTTCAAAAAATAAATAGAAGCCTAGAAGTTTCATTGAAGAAGCCCTTATTAATTTAACTTTTAAAAGATATTAAATTTCAAATTGATGTGAATATATTTAATTTTTGTTGATACAATGTGAATAACTGAGAACATTAGTGACTATATTATTTGCTACTTTCGAATCCATTTGGCTGCTGCAGAAGTTGAGTAAGTATTGATGCAGTAATAGTGGAGAGATATTAATAATATTTCTGATCAAATAGTATTTATTTTACTGACTTTTGACACCCATTTTTATGAGCTAATGAAAGCAACAATTGAACATTATAAGTTGGGCCTTAATCTAGCTACAGATTACTAATTCCCATTCCTGTTTAAATTCTCTTAGTCATATATACATTATGTTAAGTTAAATTACATTATGTGAAGTCATATATGCATCAGTAGCATTTCCCCTACTGCTTATGCATGCTATAAGCTATTCTATGTCATCCAAATATATGTTATGCATGTTAAATACCATATAAAGAAGATAGTATAAGCTTCTATGTTGCACACTCATACTATCTTTGTAAACATGTTGGTTTCGAACCGTTCTCCTTAAGGAAGCAGGGAATTAAAGGGGTACTACCATACCACATCTTTGCGTAAGCAGGGAAAGGGGTAACACATCTAATTCTTTTTTCTTGTGTTGATCATTACTTAGTCTTTCTCATTGAACTGCAATTCTCTGCATTTAGATTTGTTATTTCTTCTACAAGAACATCACCTTTGGCCTTACACTGTTCTACTTTGAAGCATTCACCGACTTTTCTGGGCAATCAGTTTATGACGACTGGTATATGCTGCTATTCAATGTCGTTCTTACCTCATTACCTGTCATTTCGCTTGGGGTCTTCGAACATGATGTTTCTTCTGAGGTCTGCTTACAGGTCAGTCTTCCAGTGACATTTGTTTTGAACTGTAATGTACATTTACTTCACCAATGCTTTTGCACTAACATGAACAACTTATGACTTCACAGTTTCCAGCATTGTATCAGCAAGGACCCATAAACTTATTCTTTGACTGGTATCGGATATTTGGATGGATGGGAAAAGGTATCCTTGTAAGAAATAATAGAATTTCTTTGGGTTTGAACAAACCATACTGTTCAGTGCACATTTCTTTTCTTGGTCATCTTTAGTTTTAAGTACTTTTGATTAGATTACTCATCTGTGCAGTCAGTGAAATTATGAACATTCCTGTTTAAATTCTCTTGTAGTCATATATACATTATGTGAAGTCAAATTACATTTTGTGTTTTTATGCCGCTTGTCCCAGTGCTTGCATGTCTTATTTAGCCGCGCTCTGGAAATTTCTGGTTGTGTATTTTTTGAGGCTACCTCATACTCTTGATTTGAGTTTCAGTACAGCTTCCAGCTTCCCGCATCATTACATGCGGCTTCCAGCATCCTTAAGTTATACCCCTAAGTTATGCACTGATCAGATATATCATCCTTACATGCAGCTTCCAGCATCCACGATATGGTATCATGTTAGATTAATGAATTATCGTCTAAGTTATAGCCTACAGCATGCTGCATTTGAAATTGGAAGTTGCATTAGTATTTATTGTTAGTCATTAATCATCTGATATATATGTTTTGTTATTTGGGACATTGTAGAATGATGATACGTTGGTGGCTAAATTGAAAATGTAAAACCTTACCTTCATTTTCATTTTGTATTGATCTACAGTGAATTAGCATACTCCGCCTATCTAACTTGTAAGAACCAAATATTTGTTAATGGTATGCACTTTTAGCCCTTTAACAAGTATCATTGTATGCTTGTTTCACACAGTATAAGTTGAATTGAAGTAATTATTCTATTGCTTCAAAATAAAATGGTTTCTTTTCAGAATCAGCATGATTTAATTGTTTTCTGGGTCTTTAATAGAGTGATGTTTTACTAACAACTAATTGTTTGCATTTGTTATGTAACTGAAGCCAAGTAAGGAAACATTCCAAGGTGCATTATTGGAGGACTCCTACATTTTCCTTCAAGAAGGTAATAATTGTATAAGTGTGTACAAGCATCTTCAGTTTGAGTATGTGCAGTATTTAAAATAGTTCACCTGGAGCAATGTGGATACCCATTTACGCTCACCTTAATACTTCTTAGCCCGAATTGTTACATCTTCCATTTGATTCTTTGTGATCATGTCGTACAATTTTTGCCTTGAATACTTGTAGATTATAATTAAAATGGCAGCTGCAAATGGAGTAAGATGTGTTTGGGTTGATCAAAATGGATTGTTGTCCACTCCTGCTGTATCAGCTGTTATACGAACAAGAGTTGGGGCTGACGTAAGTTAACCAGCCTCAATTGTCTATATTTAGTTGTGTTCTGAGTTTTCTTTCAGTCTTGTAATGTTAAACAATATTGATAAATTCACATTTATGATTATCCATGTATTTACTTGTTTTTCTGTGTATATAGGATTTCTAGGTTGTATAGTCAGTATCCAAGAATTGCATTTTTTGGGCAATAATCGTTTGGTTGAGTGATTATATGGATATTTTGGTATATATTTTGTGGATGTAGTAATTTGAAACGGTAAAAGAATAGTATTATTGGGATGTATTTTGAATGGTTGATACATTCTGGCTATATATCATGGCATTAGCATATTGCAGGTGCATTGGTAATATAGGTGAGCCACATCTTTTTTTTCTTTTTTCTTTTTTATCTACAACGTTTAAAAAACGTTGTCTGATATACTAAACAACAACGTTTTTATTCAAAAAACGTTGTGGAATCATACCTACTACAACGTTTTTAAACATCTGCTAATTTTTGAAAAATAAATCTACAACATTTTTTTCCTAAAAAACGTTGTGTATTGTGCTTAACTACAACGTTTTTAAAACGTTGTGTAAGGGTGTCAAATAGATGACACCCTTAACCACGACGTTTTCCTGACTGAAACCACCGTTTTTTCCGCGTTGTCTATTTACTGTTTTCTGGTAGTGATCTATCATGTTTTTGGTGTTTTAAGTTCTTTGTTGTATTCATCTTGTAGTATGTTGTGTACCCTTCTGATATATGCTTATAGTACTGATAAGTGGATTTTATATACACTTATCCGGTATCTTTTACTTGAATTAGTTGCTTATATTTATGTGTCTTAGTTACTTTTCATGCATTTTGTGTTCATTTTGTAGGTTATACGTTTGGGAGCGGTGTGAGCGACTATTGGTAAGGAAAAGCAAAGAAAACGCAAAGAAAAGCAAACCGGACATCATTTGGGCTTTCATGTTTACTTCATGTTCTTGGTTTAGAACTTAGCTTACATTTAAGAGCATCGTCTTAGCTTTCTGGAACATTTTGAATCATTCCAATCGGAGTTCGGATGCAAGAGTTATGATCGTTGTACCAACGGACGTCGAACGTCATGGTTTTGGGTGGTCATTTGCATAGCAGTTACTTCCAGCTCAATTTCAGCCTTAATCCACCCAGAGTGTCTCAATCCTCAAAGAATAAAAGTTGTAGATCTCGTCGATATCTTCAATTTGATAGGTGGCAGGCCCCGTAACTCCTCCCGGATTAAAAGTTATGACCGTTTTTCCAAAGGACGTCGGAGCAGAAAATGTCAGAACTTGGGGCCAGCACTGGGGCGCCCAAAATAGTCTTATGCCCAGCGCTGGGGCGCTGGGGGGCAGTGTTTGAGCGTCGTACCCAGCGCTGGGGAAGGGCTTGGTGATGGCCTGGACGCGTTTTTGGCGAATTTTGACACCTTTTTGACTCCAAATAGGATTGGGTTTGTTCCTAAGCTAAAAATTGGACTTGTAACCTATAAATACATGATGTAAGGCATAAAATAAAGGGAGATTACATAGCTTAGGTTAGATAAAACACTCCATTAGATTAGAATATAAACCCTAGTTCTTAATTAGCCATTGGAGATTGAAGCAAATTGAAGAACACTGAAGAGCAAGAGCAAGAGGGGAGCATCAGATTTGCTGACAACAGATTCTATTCTCTTCTCTTATCATACTTTTATCTTTTAATGTCTATTCAGTTGTGGATTCTTGGTTTTAATTCATTAATTATGAACTAACTCTTTTACTAAGATTTCAATTGAACCCTTTATGTCTATAAATTAGTTATTCGATGTATTCCAATTATTTATGTCAAAGTGAATTGTTTATCTTGTCTTGTGCTTATTGCTTAATTATTTGATCAGTAATTACCTTGTTACTCTATAAGGAATTGGAAGAGGAATTTTAAGGTTAGAACTGGGCATGATATCATGTGACTTAGTTATTTGCATAATGAATAATTAGGTTTGTGAATTGAATGGAAATATCTGTTCACAGCATGTAACACATAAGGAAATGGGATTGAAAGGAGTTTAATTCAATTGTTTTGCATAGAAATATAGCAAGATTAATCTGGGTTAAATAGAAGGCAATTGATCACTTGGAAAAGGACTTTTGGCATTTTGAGAATTCCTGTTAACAAATCAGTAGGCATAATAATTGAGATAATTAGATAATTGATTTATAGTTCATAATTGGGGATATTGAAGTCTTAATCTTTATTTATTTGATTTATAGTTCATACACGAACGTGACTCAACCAAGGGGGATGGAGATTGATAGACTCGCGATACTTTCAGCAATGTCAGCACAAATTAAAGAACTTTCGAGGAATTTGGACGTTATCGCATCCCAATAGAGTCGAAGGATGACAGTTATGTGTGACTATTGTGCTGGCAATCACCCGAGTAATTGTTGGGTAAAATCTAGTTACGCACAACACGTAAGTATACGTGGTCAACAAGTAATAAAGTGATAAGTTGAGTATCGTTCCCACAGAGAATTATTTAATAAAAATCACCAAGTACTAACTCGTAACCAACTCAATCTTATTTAAACGAATGAATTACAAATTATATAAATTAACTACTATCACACTAATTAAATTAAGACTATGGAGATTTAATATCACAACTTCACTTATTGCTTCATATAAGTTAACACACTTCTCGTCAATTATTCTCTATCCTGAATTGTTAATCAAGAACACTAGAGTAGTATTAACCACCTCTCGATGCACTAATACCGTATTAACGTCAATCCACAATTAAGATAGAAATTCGTTAAACACCTTAATCAACTAACCCACTATATCTCTATGTGAATTACAATTGAAGAAGGTTGAAGAATAAGTTCTCTACCCGATTACATGCGATGTCAAGCATATCTCTACCTTAACACTCATCAAGTTTAAGCTATTAACAAAATCCTGAACACATGCTATCATGATTAGATTTAAATCTATACTTCATCTCTCGAGTTCATATAGATTATCACGGTAATTGATGGCCAAATAATTAAACAATTAAGTCCAAATCACAATAGACAATCATCTCAATAGAACATAATAATTGATAACGAAGCATATTAAAATAAACTAAACAATAAGATCCATTGTAATCTCAAACAAAGAATTAGTTCATTGAATTAAAACTAAGAATCCACAATTGAATACACATTAAAAGATAAAGATAGAAGAAGATGAGAAGAAATAATCTATTGTCTGTAGATTTGACGCTCCCTCCTTGCTCCTACTTCAAATCTTCAATGGTCTCCAAGTTGCATCAATCTCCAAATCTCATAAAAACTAGTGTTTTTCTCTAATTTACTATAATCTAATTTAATAGAATGCTATATAATCTCCTAATAATCTCTTCTAATCTATGTTATTCCCCTCCTTTTAAAAGCCTTTGTATACGTCTTTAAGTCTTATTGGAAGTCCTTGAATCAAACAACTCAAAAACAATCCTTTTCGGACTCAAATTCGAACAAAATCTCCTCCTTTTCGCGTGTACCCATCCCCAACTGGCCTATTCCCTTGCAAAAACCCAGCCCCAGCTTGCTAGACTACTGATTTCATGCCCAGGACACCCAGCCCCGGCTGGATCTTAAGGCTAAAAACGTCCAGCCCCGGCTGGACACTAAACTGCGAATTGATTTTCTGCTGGAACCTCCTCTGCTAAAACTGCAATAACTTTTACACCGAGAGGAGTTACGGGGCCTGCGGCCTATCAAATCGAAGATATCGACGAGATCTACAACTTTCATTCTTTGAGATTTCAGAAATAACAAACGTATGATGGTCGAAATTGGACTGGAAGTAACTGCTATGTAAATGACCACGCAAAACGGTGAAGTTCAATGACGTTCGTTGGTAGAAATGCCACAACTCTTTCATCCGAACTCCGATTTGAATGATTCAAGATGTTCCGGAAAGCTAAGAAAACGCTCTACAATATAGTCCAAGCTCCAAGCCAAGAACATGAAATGACATGAAAGCACAAATAATATCCGGCTTATTTTTGTTTGCATTTTCCGTGCTTTTCCTTACCAATAATCGTTCACATTGCTTCCAAACGTATAACCTACAAACCGAACACAAAATGCATGAAAAGTAACTAAGACACATGAATAAAAACAACTAATTCAAGTAAAAGATACAAGATAAAAAGGTATAAAACCTACTTATCAGTAATCAATGCACTATCAATGTTGGGCCGGTACAGTATGGTGGTAACTACCTCAATCAGTATGCATATGATAATTATGAACAAGTTTGGGGGTACCACCCAAATTTTTCATGGAGCTACAACTATCAAGACCAGTACTCTACTCCAAATCCAACATACATGCCAAAATTCTCATATCAACCTCTATTAAAAGAGGAAAATTCAAGGTTGGAGGAATTGTGGTCCAAGTTCGAGGAGAGAGGGATTAATCAAACTGGGTCAATTATAAATCTTGCGGATCAGATAGAGCAAATGACCAAAGTCATAAACAACCTTCCTCCAAACACTTGGCTTTATAACATGGATGACAAAATTGATGAAGTGCCCGAGCCAAATCTACAACTGGATGAGACACGAGATGTTGAAAAGAGGAGACACGTGGGGATAATGAAAATAAGGTCGGTGAAGAACTAACTATGATTACCAACGAGGAAGAGCCGATGTTATTAGTGCCCCAAGTTCCTTCTCCGCCAAAGTTCAAGAATCCGGTTAGATTTGCAAAACCATGTCCGCTAGGTAGTCATGTCGTCGGCAATACTCCTTGTGACATAAAAGCGAGTATAACATCGAAGCCATGGTTCAATGAGTTGGAGAAGATAGAAGAAGAGATTGTTTTGTCTGACAAGCCTCAATGCCAGAATCTATTCGCAGACACAATGGAAAAAACACCTAGGTGTTGGACGTTCTTTAATGTGATCTTATCTAAACAAAGCATGCTAGGTGACTTTAATACAATGGCTATTGTAAATGGGAACCTACCAAAAGCTATATTATTTCTGATGGAGGAGGGTTCCTCAACTTTTGAAGAGGAATTGGATAGCATTGATCAGACAAAGTCAGGCTAAAAGACTATAAATCAAGCACTGACTGGGAGGCAACCCAGGAATTTTTATATTTATATGATTTACTAGTTTATTTAGTAGATAGGAATTAATTTGCTTAGTAAATTCTCTTATAATCTAATACATGTTGTCTCTCTTCATTGCAGGTATTGGAGGTTCAATGGATAGGAAAATGATCGTCGCTACCATCGCCACCAGCACCTCACGCTTAGCTGATTACAGGCAAGTTCTCTTCTACTTATCACTATATTCTTAAAATGAGTACATTGTAATTGCTAAGTTTGGGGGAGTTTAGTTTATTTCGTTATTGCATGTTTAGTTTCATGTTTATGTTATGTTATTTTGCATATGTTGTTAATATAGTTTAGGTTCATTATAAAAAAAATATTCAAAAATTCAAAAATTCAAAAATTCAAAAATAATAGTTAGTTACTATGTTCATTTTGCATAAGTACAGCAGTTTGTTATAGTTAAGTTTATTTTGGCCAATGATGAGATTGGAATTGGGTAGACAGGTATAATACTGACTATTAGAGCTTTGATGTGATTTCTTGTTATGAATTGAATCTTTTTCTGTTTGAAACTAGTATAATAATGATAGCACAATAAAAATAACTTGTTGATTGATTGAGTTTAAATTGATACATAATGGGACTCTAAAGGATAATGCTAGTTTGAATGAAAGAATGACAAGAATAAGTAGTGATGACTAAAGTTAGACAAGAAGCTATGTTTGGGGGAATATATGTGGGGTATATAAGCTTTAAAAAAAGAAAAGAAAACATGTTGAGTCTTGTGGTGGGTTGAGGAGAAACACTCCCCATAAACACAAGCATGAGATGGAGCGTAAAACGCACTCACCAACGATCTATCAAAAGAAAAAGAAAAGGGAAAAAAAGGTATGCAGGGTGACTAGTCTTTTTTCGGGGCCTTTGTTACTTGAGCAAGTACTCCCGAGGGGATTGTCTTTACACCTAGCACCCTAAGGTCTTTTATGGTCTCGGAGTCGTTAGTCGAAAGCTCGCTAAGGGGTAACACTGTTAGCCTAATGGGATGAGACATTGCACAGTCATTTATGTATATATATAAAAAAATGAATAAATCACGGGAAAAGAGAAAAAAAAAACCCCGTGTAAAAAAAAAGAGAAGGAAGAAAAGAAAGTATAAGTATCCTGCATGTACCCTTGAATTTGGTTGAGTTTAATTTTAGTTGAATCGTGCCTATCTTTGAGATTTCTTGAGTTTACACTGTATGATGCCTTCGAAGAGACTTGTTATATGTTAAATTTGATTTTATATCAGTTAGCATGGTTGTTGAGCACACACACGCACTATACCAGTAATAACAGTTTAAGACTTGATGATTGACTAGGAAATTGTTGATTGGTTTTGATATGAAGTATTGTCGTTTTTGCTTGATTGCTCTAAGACCGAGTGAATAGATTTGATTCTATCAAATACTGCTGGATTCGTAGGCATATAGATGAGTTGCATTTTATTGCATTGCATTGCATTATGTTGTGTTACTTGGGGACAAACAACAGTTTAAGTTTGGGGGTATTTTATAAGTGGATTTTATATACACTTATCCGGTATCTTTTAATTGAATTAGTTGCTTATATTTATGTGTCTTAGTTATTTTTCATGCATTTTGTGTTCATTTTGTAGGTTATACGTTTGGGAGCGGTGTGAGCGACTATTGGTAAGGAAAAGTAAAGAAAACGCAAAGAAAAGCAAACCGGACATCATTTGGGCTTTCATGTTTACTTCATGTTCTTGGTTTGAAACTTAGCTTAAATTGAAGAGCATCATTTTATCTTTCTGGAACATTTTGAATCATTCCAATCGGAGTTCGGATGCAAGAGTTATGATCGTTGTACCAACGGACGTCGAACGTCATGGTTTTGGGTGGTCATTTGCGTAGCAGTTACTTCCATCTCAATTTCAGCTTTCACCCACCCATAATTTCTCAATCCTCAAAGAATGAAAGTTGTAGATCTCGTTGATATATTCGATTTGATAGGTGGCAGGCCCCGTAACTCCTCTTGGATCAAAGGTTATGACCGTTTTCCCAAAGGACGTCGGAGTAGAAAATGTCAGAACTTGGGGCTAGCGCCGGGGGGCCCAAAATAGGCCTATGCCCAGCGCCGGGGTGCTGGGGGGCAGTGTTTGAGCGTCGTGCCCAGCGCCGGGGCACTGGGGAAGGGCTTGGTGATGGCCTAGATGCGTTTTTGGCGAATTTTGACACCTTTTTGACTCCAAATAGGATTGTGTTTGTTCCTAAGCTAAAAATTGGACTTGTAGCCTATAAATACATGATGTAAGGCATAAAATAAAGGGAGATTACATAGCTTATGTTAGATAAAACACTCCATTAGATTAGAATATAAACCCTAGTTCTTAATTAGCCATTGGAGATTGAAGCAAATTGAAGAACACTGAAGATCAAGAGCAAGAGGAAGATGGGAGCATCAGATTTGCTGAAAACGGATTCTATTCTCTTCTCTTATCATACTTTTATCTTTTAATGTCTATTCAGTTGTGGATTCTTGGTTTTAATTCATTAATTATGAAATAACTCTTTTACTAAGATTTCAATTGAGCCTTTTATGTCTATAAATTAGTTATTTGATTTATTCCAATTATTTGTGTCAAAGTGAATTGTTTATCTTGTCTTGTGCTTATTACTTAATTATTTGATCAGTAATTACCTTGTTACTCAATAAGGAATTGGAAGATGAATTCTAGGGTTAGAATTGGGCATAATATCATGTGACTTAATTATTTGCACAGTGAATAATTAGGTTTGTGAATTGAATGAAAATATCTGTTCACCGCATGTAACACATAAGGAAATGGGATTGAAAGGAGTTTAATTCAATTGTTTTGCATAGGAATATAAAAAGATTAATCTGGGTTAAATAGAAGGCAATTGATCACTTGGAAAAGGACTTTTGACATTTGAGAATTCCTGTTAACAATTCAGTAGGCATAATAATTGGGATAATTAGATAATTGATTTATAGTTCATAATTGAGGATATTGAAGTCTTAATCTTTATTTATTTGAATTAATTTTAGAGTAATCTAGTTTTAATTGTTTAATTTAATTTTCTTAATTATAAAAATCACATTTTATGGTTGTTTAAATAAAATTGATTTGGTTAAGAGTTAGTACTTGGTAATTTTTATTAAATAATTCCTCGTAGGAACGATACTTTTCTTATCACTTTATTGCTTGTTGACCGTGTATACTTGCACGTATTCATTGATTGCGAAATAGATCAACAAGTACATCTAGATATCAAATACACTGGATTTAATGATCGGTCAAACTAGCAGGGTCAAGCACAAAAATGATTTTCTGGGTAACCCAGAAAATCTAAGAACACAGTTTCTGACATGCTTTGACCGGTCCGGATCTGACGATTGTGATGTGTTTTTGTTGATGTTATGTGATATATCTCTTGTCCTACATGTTGTCTGCACACTGCAACCTTTATTTCACACAATCATTACATGTATTACAAGTTGTAGAAGCCCAAAAATGGACAGTCGAACGGTTCTTCATTTCTTGGTAATCCAGAAATGAAGAACAGCTCTAACAGCTTGTTCATGAGCCTAGATCTTGCAATTATGTTATGTTATGAACATGTTGGTGGTTGGATCATGTAGTCTTGAACGAGTACTACAAGATCGGATCAACAACATGTCCAGAAACATCATGAACCGATCAGAAATCTTGGTCAAAGGAGGCCACTCGGTAATTGTGTATGAAGATCTGGGTTGCATGAAGAACACCTATAGCGACAGTTCTGTCACTATAGGTGGTATTTAGCAACAGACAGTATAATTAAATTAATTTAATTTCTAAAAATTAATTAATTTAATTAAATAAATAGAAAAAATAGTTTTTAATTATTAAAAATACAAAATAAATTATTAAAAATTATTTTAAATTCTAAAAATTAGTTTTTAATTATTTTTAATATATTTCATAAATATTTATTTTTTTTGAAATATTAAAAGTATTTAATTTATTTAATTATTATATTAAAAAAATCATTTAAAAATGATTTTTATATTTAAAAAATCATTTAAAATTATATTATGATATAAGAAAATATTTGAAGCTATTTTTAATGACTTTTAATATTTTGTGATAAATTTCATTAATAAATTAATATTAATGAATATTAAGTTATTTACTAAATAAATTAAATAAATTAATTAAAAATGATTTTATTATATTAAAAATCATTTTAAAAGATAATAAGGTATTTAAAAATATTTTAAGTTATAAAATATAACTTTCAATATTTAAAGGTAAATTTCATTAATTAATTATTATTAATGATATTAAATTTATATAATAATTATATTAAATAATTTATTTTAAAAATAATTTTAATATTATAATCATCATGTTAAATGAAAATAAAGTGTTTAAAGATATTTTAAATTATAAAATATAATTTTTAATATTTAAAGGATAATTTCATTAATAATTTAATATTAATAATTATTAATGTATTATTAAATATATTAAATTTATTTAATAATTATTTTAAAAAAATAGTTTAAAAATGGTTTTATTAATTTAAAAATCATTTAAAAAGGATATAAATGAATTAAAAATATTTTAAAGTTAATATTAATGACTTTTAATATTTTGATAAATAGTACATTAATATTTAAATATTAATGGTAATTATTTAAACATGATTTTAAATGTTTTTAAAATCATTTAAGGGTAATATTAATACTTTAAAAGTATTTTAAGTTATTATAAATAACATTAATATTTTGGAAATGATTTCAATAATAGTTTAATATTAATTAAATATTAATGATAATAGGATTGTTTAATACTTAAATCATTTAATAATGATTCCGGTGTTTGAAAATTCATAATAAATTTTAATAAATGTTTTAAAATTATATTAAGTCATTTAAAAATTAGTCTGACTGATATTAAGTTACAGAATAGAGTCTTAGACTCGATAATTACCCGATAAAGCTGTCCATACACCGACATGTTTTAGAAATTGATCTGGACTTAGATAAATTGATTAGATATAAGTGATTATTTGTGATTCAATGCTTATTAAATATGGGTAATAATGTGATTAGGTTATGTGCTGACTGCGAAATGCAGTACTATGTGTTATAGTATATTGTTCTAATCGAACGAATGATCTGATTAATGATAGGTTGTGAGATAAACGATAAAACTAAGTTGCAAATTGTAAGCAGCGCATCAGGCAAGTATCTTACCTTTGCATTTTCTTTATGCAATGGACATGAGTAAGAATGTTTCTAAACTATATTATTACTGTATATATTATTAACCTTATATTATATACACCCATTGATTATCAACATGTTAGTATATGATAATTCAGATATATATTATGTTCGTTAATTTCGATAAATGGTTATACAAGTGTCCCCACTTGGATAATCATTGTATTTAATCACATGTTGATATACCTTTGTCAATTACCCGTATACATATATGTTGAATTATAGATTATTGTTGAACAAGATAAAACCTTTGATTTGGAACCTAGACAAGTATGAACATCCCTACACGGGAAAACTTTTTACGCACCCAAGGTGGACAGAGTGAACGATACCCTCGTTCTTGCGCGTATTATTGATCAATGCAGGGCATAACGGGCTAATCACCTCCCGTGCCTGTAAGTTATGACGGTTTATAGATAAATTTCTGTTTAACCTTTTCAAAAATGAAAACAATGTTCATAGTATGTCACATAAACCCTATTTATAGTCAGTACGTAGTTTCAAAGATTTGGTATAGAATTGATATATTATTATCATTTGTACAGATTACTTCACAACTGTTGAATCGTTGTAGAAGGGTAGTATAAAGAAAATATTTAAATTCTTTCAGCTTACATATATATATATATATATATATATACATATATATATATATATATATATATATATATATATATTGTTAGGTTTGTAATATTCATGAACGCAGTCAAATTGCAAAAATATGCGGAAGCGTGTAAAAATCAGAGTTTAAAAATTTTACAAACCATATACCTGGATCACCCTTTATGCGCAATTATTAATTAAACGAAAAAGAAAGAACAAGAATCATACCCTTGAAGATCCAAGCTTCCTCAGGTACAAGTTCACCCCCAATCCTTTTCGCGTTCATCTTGAATCCACCGGGTTTGGTTCCTTCCTTTGATCAACATTAGCCACTCAAGTGTTTGGCCTCTAGAGGTGATCCACCAAGGAAGAAGAAGAATTCAAGAAGATGGGTATTTGGCTCAAACCCTAGTTTTCTATCTCTATAGAAAAAGGGACGTACTCTCCAACTATTGGAATTACGTATTCTAATAATACGTCAACCTCTCCCCATCCATAATAAGACTCCTCTTATTTATAGATGTGGGCAACCCTCCTTAACAATTAAGGAATTGGGTTTTATTTAATTAATTGAATTCTTTTAATTAATTAGCCTCCCTAATCTTATTAGGGATAATTAATTAAACTCTTTTAATTAATTTAACCTCCTAATCTTATTAGGAATAAATGAGAGTACTTATATTAAATTAATTCCTAAACTCTTTTAGAAATTAAAATAATAATAATTGTAATAATATTAATAAGACTCCTCTTATTAATTTATATTTAATATTTCTAAAATATTAAATAATAAATATTAAGCTATTTAATTTATTCTATCACCATAGATTAAATTAAATATACTTAACATATTATTACGATTATGCCATTAACTTCTTAAATAATTATTCTTCCTTTTATGGTGTGACCCTTTAGGTTCTCCATATTAAACCGGTTGTGAATAAATCAATTAGAACAATTCTAATCTTATTTAAATAAATAAATTAAACTAATAATTTATTTAAATAAATAATATTTATTCTACAATAGGGATAAGCCTCCCTAGCGATCAACGACTTTCCAGATAATATAGATTTCAACATTAATCATAAAAGAACCTTTGAGTAAATAGTTACCGTACAATTCAATCCTTCCACCATACAATGTCCCAATTAAATATAAGACATGGAATTACTGTCAAGTCTTATTTTATTTAATTATATGTATTTCGACTCTTAAATGCACAACTCCAAATAATGCAAATTAGAAACTCCTTTCTAATTTCATTCTGCCTTGGCCAACGACTACTGGGTTGTCATTTATCGAATCACATAGGACATTTCTCTTCTTTTACTAGAAGTGGTAGATTCTTTATTGATCATACATTATCTCCATGTACAACTTATTATACCCAAGCATACCCTTTGATATACCCTAAGGGTCTTAAGGAATAAGTCAAAGTATAACTCATCATACACAAGATACTATGATGATCTCAAGTCCAAGGATCACTTGTACTACTATCACTACAGGAATTCCTATTGACATGCAAGTAAAAACTCCATTAGGTATTCCTTAGCGAGTCACGTTCAGTGAACTTATTCTCTAATAAGCACCTACATACTTGCTTTAGTGTCTCCACACAAATGATCATGAGATCAATCATCCTCATCCAATGAGCAAGCAACGTATGTACCAATCTATCCGGATTCACTAATCTCCAATTTAGTAATCCAACGATTGGGAACTATTTTAGTTTTAAGCTTTCTAAGAATTTAGATCTCATTAGAATGATCATCATCATTATTCTAAAAGCATTGCTTAAAACTATGGGTTTATCACATATTATAAAACAGCATCATGTAGATAATTAAAAGCCTTTAATAAATAAATACTTTTTATTAATAAATGAATAAGATTGTTTACAAAGTATATGCTTTATCATCAAACATGATTGGCTTGTGAGCATACTACTTTCAATCTCCCTCTTGCACTAAAGCCAATCGCCATAGTATCTCATACTCTTCTTCTCTAAGTGACGATTATCCTGCTGTTAGATAAGCTTTAGTAAATAGATATGTAATGTTGTTCTTGAGAGTTCACTATCTCTATAGTTATTTCCCATCTTTCAATGATTCTTATAATCACATGAAAGTGCCACAACACATGTTTGGATCCAAGATGAGACTTAGGAACTATTCCTAGTTCTGTAATGAACTTTTAATCCAAACAATCAACTTGCAGCTTCATTTATAGCTATATACTTTGTCTTTATCACTACATCAGCAACTCTTTACTGTTTGAAACCTTTCCAATTCACTGCACCACCGTTTAAGGTAACCCTTTACCTTAAAGTGGATTTTCTGTCGTCTTGGTCTGTCTGAAAAAAAAACTTGTGTCTGTTAAGCCCTCTAGTTTTAATTCAGACCCACCATGTATGATCACATCCTTAGTGCCAGTTAAGTACTTTAAGATGTTTTCACTGTCTCACAGTGAACTTCTCCAGAATATGACTGATCAACATCAGGTCGCGTATATTTCATTGCATACATGATTGTCACTCATGTGATCTCTCTTTTAGGAGTCTATGGGGACTATTAAGAGAGATACACTCCATGGCTCATAAACATGAGACATCCCATGGAGTTTGCCATGCTAAACGACTTTAGCATCAAATGAATATACGTTCCTTGGGTTAAGTCGAGCATCCTTTTAAATCTATCTATATAGATTTGCATCCCCAATTAAGATACTCTTCCCAAATCATTCGTGAAGAAATGTTTAGACAACTTTATCTTTACTGATTCTAGCATTGGCATGTCATTCCGTATCCATAGTATATCAACATATAATAAAGGAAAAGGAAAGCTAACCAAATAAGATTTGTGGTATTCTATGTAATAGTTTGAGACTATTAAGACAATGATATATATATTATCTATCATGATATGTAATGAATGTAATAAAGGTTACGTACTTGGGAGCTAGACTCTGATAATTATGTAAATTAAGTTTAAAATTTATATTATTCTTATTATTATTAGTATTATTCCGCTCATCGAAATGGTATCGTAAAACACCGAGTTCGGGTTTCAAGTACCCAGATTTGGGGGCTCTACAAGTTGGTATCAGAGCTTAGGGTTAAAAACCTTAGGTAGGTTAGACCTTAGGCTATAAACTTAGAACAGAGGGAAACATTGAAAATATTAATAACTCATATAGAGTTTAAAAAGAGATGAATTGACTAAATTGATCGTCAAACAAAATAAAATATAACTTATATAAAATTATTATTTGTTGTGTGTATAAACTATATGCTAATCAAAATAATTTTTATGTGTAGATGTCTGGTGGAAAAGTCTTGTTATATGCATATAACATGAAGAAGGGTCAAACCCATACACCTGAGCTGATATCGAAGCCAATAGCTGAAATAGAGGCTCACAATGCAAACAACGACAGACCCGTCGCTATAGGTGTTCTTGAGGTGTTCTTGAGCCTGCCTAGAAATTTGTGTCAGTGGACAAGGTGGGTACTTTGACTAACAATAAATTCAAGGTTATATGGTTTCTGGGCTGGATAAAGTGCTTAGATTGTAGCATACATGCAACACTACAACTACATATTAATTTTATGGCCAAAACATTTCACCACTAATAGATCTAAGCCACCAAAGTTCATGTCAGAACTGTTCTTGAATCTCTGGGCTACCCAAAAATTCAAACAGTGCGAAGGTCCCTTCTTTGAAGCTTCATAATTTGCATTATGTGTCTAGTTTGTAAGAGGTAATGGTTTTTACTTGTGGTCATGATGACAGTTTACAACAATAACTAATTAGATCAATCTAAAAACAATATATATATGAGATCATGGTCGGTCAAAATGATGTCAGGAACTGTTCTTGACGATTTCTTGGTTTTTCAGATTTTGTCAAGAACATTCGGTCAACGATACTTTGCCCAAGATTATGTAGGATTCTGTTAAGGATATAGGTTATCTAAAGCAATTATTATATAGTCCTTATGTCTGATTACAACACCAAAACAACAACATGGCCAAACAAGCAAACCACTGCAAGATACGAGGCTCATAAACTCTTGTCAGAAGAAATCTGGAAATCTGGGCTGCCCAGATTTCAGTTTTCGTGAGTGGTCAACGCTGTTTGACCGCGTGTGACTTTTCATCTAGACTTGATCTGAACTTGCTTAAAGTAATAGATCACATTCCTTACAACATAGAACGGATTCAAAACATCAAACACATAAAATATCAAGCACATAAAGATCTAGAGGGCCTAACATTCGACTGTCAGGCCATTTTTCAACCTTTTTCCAGAATTTTGAAAACTCGATTTTGTAGCATCTAGATGATATGGTTCCAAGTTTCAGCAACCCAGATCATCAAATGACACTCTCTAACATGACTTATAACAACCAATTACAACATCTAACATAAAACACATGGATTTCAAAAATTTGGATTCTTTACCACTTTGAGCTTTGATCTCTGATTTCTGATCCTTGCTTTTGTTCTTAAAGAGCTAAGTGGTGATCATAACTTTGTTTCTCACTCATTCTCACTCTAGATTTCGAAAATTATAGAGAAAGAGAATCTTGGTTGGTTTGAGAAATATAGTGAGTGATTTTTTCTTACTTTTCTCTTTTAATCTAGTTGATTCATTGAATGGGGCTGGTATAACTGCTAATTTGCTGAGATATAAGTCATATGCTAGTCATTGGTCATGATCAACACAGTAACTCATTAAAGAATTACAAAAAGGGTAAAATGGTTTTTTTGCAAACAATTTTAATGGCATACAAGTCCTTTTGCCCAAACTCTTAGGGTTTAGGGTTTGGAAACCCTTAGGGTTTAGGGTTTAGAAAAATAAATTCTAAGATTTCTAATTTAGGTTTTAAAAATCGAAAGTTAATATTCCTAAATTATAATTAGAATTTTTTTAATTATATTAACATTTCTTAATCATATACTAATCAGGAATAATATTTCCTAATTAAAATCGCTAATTTACCAATTAGGGTCAAAATGGTCATTAGGGTTTATAAACCACTAATTAGGATTTCTAATAGAAAAATAAATTTTCTAGTTTAGAAATTAATTTTTTGTAATTAAATTAGGGTTTTCTAATTACTTATAACTTTAAAATTAGGATTAATATTTCCTAATTAATATTAAAAGTATTAAATTAACACTTTCATTTTCCCTAATTATAAATTAGGGTTTCAAATTCCGAAGTTAGGGTTTCTAAATTTGAAATTAGGGTTTACTAAATAATTAAGCTTGACCCTAATTAAGATTATAATTAATATCACTTAAGAATTATAATTATCCTTTAAGTTCCCAGATTAGGGTTTTAAATTCCCAAATTAGGGTTTCGGATTCCTGGAACGAAAATTAGGGTTTTCAGAACAGATTTTAGGGTTTCTTGTTAAACGCTAGGGTTTTCTAACCGAACATTGACGTTCTTAATATATACTTAGGGTTTGTTACAGATATCGTTTATCTGGTCAACCCTTGACCCTTAACCACATACTGTACACATATACAACCATATACACAAAATATTTTCATGTATTTCCTTAATCTTGAATAATTCACCTAAATCCTTCACAGAATTTTTGAAATCCTCAAAATTCCATCTTAAAAATATCAAATGCATACACTTATTTTCTGTCTAGGTTCTAATATTAAACCTTAAATTAATTAATAAAATTTTAAAAAATATTCAAAATTCTCGGGTTGTCACATTCACCCCTTCTTCTAAAAATTTCGTCCCCGAAATTTACCTTAAACCTTACACCTTACACATACATTATCACATGCTACCCAATACACCATTCACAAGAGTAAAAGTTTTCAAATTGTGCTGAGGGGTCATATAGACTATTTGTCTGTCATTTTCGCAAAGGATTTATGGAAATTTATGCGCAAACCGTCATAACTTGCAGACACAAAGGGTGATTAGCCCGATATGTCATGTACTGGACAAGTACTAATTTTATCTATTTCTCTTCACTGCTATAGGCACAAAATTCTACCCAGTCTTATTGGATTCCACACCAAAACAATTTGGTTCGAGAAATTTCTTTTAATAAACACTTATAGTTTTCATAAATGTTTGTCTAGCTGAATCGAATAGCATAGACTCATATCAATAATTCAATTCAATAGAATTATTTAAGTGTAGCCAAACCCCGTTGGCAAATTAAAATTTTTGAAAATATTTTTGAGAATGACGTCATGATGCCGTACTGTATTAACAGTCCGTTTAAGGATGCCGTCATTGTATGACTTTGTCATAACACATCATACAATAGTGGAACAACGAATTTAGTTCAAATTCACACTAAGTATTCCTGTATTTACAACTCCATCACTTTTTATCATCTCTGCACCAGGTTACATGGTACATGAGTGATAAATAAAAGATATTTTGATATTACAAATCGTTTGCGTCTAGCTGAAATAAGTAGCATAGACTATATTTAAACCTTTTCAAAAATGATTACGAGTCTACATATTTTTTTTAAAGGCACATAGTGCGTATTTAGCTTGATATCAAAATTTTGAAGTCTAGCATAGCTAGGAGTTTTGGAAAACTTATGTCTCCACTAATAATCATTTGCTTATCAATCTATCTGTTCCTATTATCTTCAATACTGCAATTACACACAACTATACCCAGTTCGTCAAACAACACTTATGAGTCCATAAATTGCCACAATCATATGAGTTTAAGAACTTTCCTAGACAGACCTTCAGCGTCCATTCGCTGAGGGGTTCATAAACATTTCATATAACTATGAGTCAAGTATGTCACATAAGTATGAGTTTTAAGAACTCGTACTTAACCTTATATCCTTTACCTATAACCTATATATCTTTTAGACACATGAGAAAAGAATCACACTCTTAATATGCATATAGCAAATAGCGCGACACAAACATTTCAATGATTATCATTGTTAGAACTAAGTAGTTGTTACACCAAGTACAATTCCCCGCCCACACAAGGAATCATACAGCTCAGTTACTGACATAAATCCTCAATTGAATCCCCACCTAACACTAACACCCTTCTCAATACGAATTTCATTTAACTCGTATTCATAATCCTTTCCTGAATCTGTACCAATTCATAGTCCAACTGACATCTAGCAATCTTGCTGTAAACTGTTCAATCATTCGCTTGATCTTTCTCCCTTCTATCACCTTATCAGATCACGGGGTGATCTCATCGTATATATTACGATTCATTTCTATATCTTGATCGTTTTGTTGTACGATCTCCTATCACTATACTTTCAGTCTTTTAGACTCGATCTATTCACCACTACTGTTCAAATTTATTATCAGAGTTAGGAACTCTGTATCTTATAACTCGCCGAGATTCGTCTTTGGATCTTACCGACCAACTAATTCTATGTAAGTTAGTACTTATCTTAATCACTGCATTTATTGGTCTCAGGTATTCCTACCTAAGCTTCATAACCAACAGTTTTGATACCAACTGTGAGGACCCCAAATCCGAGGTCCCGAATCACCGCGGATCCGGTTCGATCATTCTATACAACTATTATTATTTGCGAAAGATATAAACATAAATTTTTTATACATTACATTACACACTATTCCCCAAGGTCGAGTAACCTTAACTTATACATAATTCATAACTTTTCTAACATATAATATTATTTTCATACAACTCTATTACAAATCAACTGCACACGTATACTAAAGTTGGAACTGTCTTGGACATTTCCTTTTATCCGATGCATTCGTCTTAATCTGCAATGTTTTATCATGATATATCAAGGGTGGGCATAAGGATTGCCCAACAAGTTTAAATTCAATAATATAACAATATATAATGATTGAAAGAGTCTGAATAATAAGCTGCCTATAATTCAACAATATAATTGTGAACTAGCAGGAACAAATTTATGACTGAACTAGTATTATACATGAACAAATATATCTGAAACCAACTGGTAATGAAGGTGATCAACCTTTCATACTTGACTTATACATGCAATATGTACAGAGTACAATTCATGGCAACCAACAATGATTAACCATAAGTTTATCCGAATGAAAAACTCTTAGTAGAGTTAAGTAAAAACAAACTTGCCTGAATCGTTGATTACCGCTACACAATTTATAACGCTTTGTCTGAACCTAATATATAAATAATATCCATTTCTAAGTTAGAATAATATCATCATAATTTATAAAATAACCTAAACATATTACACATAACACATAACCCTATCAGTCTATTACACACATAAGACTCGGTATCAAGTCAAACTATTGCAGTATGAGTTGAACCCGACACAATTCTAACATCATGACGGTCTAGTCGGACAATTGATGAGTTTAAGTTAAATTAAACTATGCCTAAACACTTAACAATTATCTTAAATAATTTTAATAACAGTCAAAATATTTTTCATAAGCTCGTAATAATTTTTAAATAATTATTACTATTCATCATAATTTTTCAATCATTAATATCGTATTTAGATGAATTAAATACCACATAATTCTTTTATCATTAATATTTATTTATTATCAAATATTAATGAAATACATGTCATAATATTATAATATATTTATACTATCACAAAGTATTTTTAATACTTTAAAATCACCTTTATATGATTTTTAAACCGTTAAATTCATTATCCGGTAATTACTATTACTATTAATATTTTCATGACAAAATATCAAAAGTTATAGGTTATAACTTAAAATATTTTTATATCACTTAAATCATTTTTATATGCTTTTTAAATCATTAATTATATTTTTCCTTAATTTATTTAATATATTTATTAAATAAAAAAATTATCATTAATATTAATTAATTAGTGAAATTCATCACAAAATATTAAAAGTCACTGAAAATATTTTTAAATATTTTCTTATATCATAATATTATTTTTCATGATTTTTCATGTATTAAAATCATTTATAAATAATTTATTTAATATTGTAATTAAATAAATTAAATGCCATTTATATTCCAAAAATATTAAATATTTATGAAATATACTCTAAATAATTAAAAACTATTTTTTAGACTTTAAAATAATTTTTCAGAATTTATTTAGTATTTTTATTAATTTAAAACCATTTATTTCTATTTATTTATTAAAATAAATCATTTTTGGAAATTATTAATTAATTTCTTAATTAACCTGTCGCTAAAAGGGTCCTATAACCACAAACCCGTCGCTAAAGGTGTTCTTGAGCCTGCCCAAAAATTTGTGTAAGTGGACAAGGTGGGTACTTTGACCAACAATAAATTCAAGGTTATATGGTTTCTGGGCTGGATAAAGTTCTTAGATTGTAGTATACGTGCAATACTACAACTACATATTAAGTTCATGGCCAAAACATTTCACCACTAATAGATCTAAGCTACCAAAGTTCATGTCAGAACTGTTCTTGAATTTCTGGGCTAACCAGAAATTCAAACAGTGCGAAGAGTAAAATGGCCTTTTCGCAAACAATTTTAATGGCATGCAAGTCCTTTTGCCCAAACTCTTAGGGTTTAGGGTTTGGAAACCTTAGAGTTTAGGGTTTAGAAACCTTAGGGTTTAGGGTTTGGAAAAATAAATTCTAGAATTTCTAATTTAGGTTTTAAAAATTGAAAATTAATATTCCTAAATTATAATTAAGATTTTCTAATTATATTAACATTTCTTAATCATAATTTAAATCTTGCTAATTAGGATTAACATTTCCTAATTAAAATTGTTAATTTAGCCATTAGGGTCAAAATGGTTATTAGGGTTTATAAACCACTAATTAGGGTTTCTAATAGAAAAATAAATTTTCTAATTTAGAAATTAAATTTTCGTAATTAGATTAGGGTTTTCTAATTACTTATAACTTTAAAATTAGGATTAATATTTTCTAATTAACATTAAAAGTATTAAATTAACACTTTCATTTTTCCTAATTATAAATTAGGGTTTCAAATCTTAAAAGTTAGGGTTTTCTAAATTTGAAATTAGGGTTTACTAAATAATTAAGCTTTACCCTAATTTAGATTATAATTAACATCACTTAAGAATTATAATTATCCTTTAAGTTCCCAGATTAGGGTTTTAAATTCCTGAATTAGGGTTTCGGATTCCCAGAACGAAAATTAGGATTTCCAGAACCGGTTTTAGGGTTTCTTTTTAAACGCTAGGGTTTTCTAACCGAACATTGACGTTCTTAATATATACTTAGGGTTTGTTACAGATATCGTTTATCTGGTCAACCCTTGACCCTTAACCACATACTGTACACATATACAACCATATACACGGAGTATTTTCACGTATTTCCTTAATCCTGAATAATTCACCTAAATCCTTCACAGAATTTTTGAAATCCTCAAAATTCCATCTTAAAAATATCAAACGCATACACTTATTTTCTGTCTAGGTTCTAATATTGAACCTTAAATTAATTAATAAAAATTTTAAAAATATTCAAAATTCTCGGGTTTTCACAGGGGAGAAACGCTTACTCCAACTCAACGAGTTGGATGAATTTAGATTACAGGCATATGATAATTCAAAGCTATACAAGGAGAAGGTGAAGAAATGGCATGATCGAAAGATAATTGATAGAACATTCGAACCGGGACAAAGGGTTTTGCTTTATAACTCCAGACTTAAACTTTTTCCCGGGAAGCTGAAATCGAGATGGTCAGGACCATTTAAAGTAAAGATTGTACTCCCGCATGGTGCAATTGAAGTATTTAACAATTTTCCGAACAAGCCTTTTAAAGTAAATGGGAAACGATTGAAGCATTATTTTGGTGGCGAGGTGGACAGACAGAAAATCACCTCAATTCTTTCTTCAACATGAGATTCAGAAACAGTCAAGATAATTGACTATAACTTAGCGCTTGATGGGAGGTGACCAAATATTTCTATCTCTAATCTTTATTTATTCACTTTAGGTTGTTGTAGTTAGTTATCTTTATTTCATTTTTAATAGTTGTATGCTTTACATAATTGAGTGTGTAGATGAATTTGCATTGAGAGTTGTTTGAAGTGGTATAGAGTTTATTTGGTTAGTCATGTCCGCTCAGTCATTCAATAAATCTAAAAGGGGGAGGGTTGAATAGATCCTTTTATTTCAAATACTTTTCTGGTTAATGTTGTGTTGTTCATATTTAAGTATATGACAAACATAAGAATCTTTTCAAGCACAACGGAATAAGTAAAAGATTCCACTTCATTGATATATTCATAATCATACATACATTGTTCGTTGGGTTAGTTTAGTTGTACGCAGTTAGAACATACATAGCGATTATAGCAGTTATAGACATAATGTAAATGGCATAATGTAAAAGACACAAGAGGTTTTAAGTGGTTTAGATACTCAAGCTCCTAATCCACTCTTCTGCTGTCAACTAGCAGGATTTCCACTAAGGAAGGGCAGCATCCTGAATCTCTACGATTCCTTTAAGGCCAGCAGCCTTGGGGCTTCAGTTCACTAAGAACTCTTCAAGGCCAACAGCCTTGGGACTCATCTAGTTCCCTAGGAACTCTTCAAGCCCAGCAGGCTTGGAACTTCGTTTAGTCCCTCTGGACAAGGACCCTCTTGGCCCTGCTTCATTTAGTCCCTCTGGACAAGGACCCTTTGGCACTGCTTTGTTTAGTTGTTTGTTTGTTGTTGTTGGAGTCGGCGCTGAGCTGTTAAGATGTCTTCATGCTCTGAACATCTTCTATCCTTAGCAGCTTGGCTTGATCATCCTAGAAGAGCAGTTGAGTGTTTCATGATGCTCAGCTTCTTAGGTTGGTCAACTACTCCGGATGACCTCTTGATGAACTGCCTTGAAGATCATTCTCCTTGGTACTTGATGGCTGCGCATGAGAAGCTTCTAAGATGACTGTAAGCTCTTCCATTAGGTACTTAGAATCTTTCTCATGCTTGCCACCAAGATGGTTTTTGTGATCTCTCTTCTTGCTACTTGATGCCTTCTCATGATGGACTTACTAAGATGACTGTAGGCTATTCTTTATTGTACTTAGAGTCTTCCCATGATGGACATCCAGATGGCATGATGCTCTTCTTTCTCTCGGCAGTTTAGAACACTCTTCATGTAGTAGAACTCTCATTTCTATATAGTAGAACTCATACTTCTACTTCTTTCTTGATTTGACTTCTGAGTGTTCTTGGTGGATCGTATAGTGAGCCTTCGGACTCACTATAACTCGGTTGGATCAGTCCACCTTCTCTCCAAATTCAACAACTCCAGCAACCTTGGATCTTTGAAGCTCTTTCTCATTTATAATTCTTCCCAATCCTTCCGTTGGAAAGTAACCGTTGAAGGCTATTCAAATATCTTCACAGATCTCAAGTTGCTTGAAGCAGACTGCTTGATGTGACTTGTCATACTTTTTCGGACGCTGCAGTCTATTATTTCATCTACCTTGTCAGATGTATCACTTTACTGTCTTGGACAGGTCGAAGACTTTACTTCTTTTGATTCCTTGATCAGAGGTTGTCCTTTTGCATCGATGCTCTCGATAAGCACTTGTTCGAATGTTACCCTTCAGATTGAACCGTTGCCAATGCTTCAGTCTTCAGGTATTCGAACTCTACGATTCTGATGCATGTCTTCAAGGACCTGATCGTAGTGTCTTGTTGATTGTTTCTCATTGACTAGTAGAGTTAACACTACGATCCTGAAGAGTGTTGATTGGATCTTCAATATAGAACACCTCTTCCATGTACTGTGCAGTGCTTCAATACTTCTATTTGCTTTGACTATTCTCAGATACTGATGGCCTAATTCCTTGCTCTGGTCCCCTTCTTAATATCAAGACACTTCAGATTTGTGGAGCATCCAGCTTACTTTCTCCTGGTGATCTTCCGCTCACTTATCATCAATGAAATGACCCTGTACTTAATCACTTTAGCCTTGCTCTTCAGAAGCTGACCAGTATCTCGGTTCACCTTCTATCTGTTCCTTCTTTGTTTAGCCAACACGACGATCTTGGTTGCTTCCAAGATCGTTGTCTTCTTTACACTTGATAGCTACTGCATAAGCTGACTTTCCTTAGTCATCTTCTGAAGTCTTCTTTGGATCTCCTTGTGGAAGACTTCATCACGAATGGCCTTACACTTCAATCTTAATGATGATTGGGTTTTTGATGAGATCTTCTGTTAGTTTGCATGCCATTCATTAAGTGCTCTCTGGTTCCCTTTCTGTGGATTGCATCTTTGTAGTGCCAACCAGAGGTTTCGTACCTTTGGATATTCTAGGAGTGCTCATTCTTTGAGAACAGTATCTGCTCTACGATTCTGAATTGTCATTGTGAGAACTTTTGTTGGAGTCGTAGCTCTGAACTCTATCATTCAGCTTTGGCTGTGCAGACACTATGATCCTGAGATCAGATCTTGACACTCTACGATTTCTGCCTTTTGCTTGATGTTTTCATCTGATCTTGCCCGAATATGATCTCTGTATGCATTCGATGGACTCTACGAACTCAGAGTGTAGTCTACGATCCTTGACTTGTCTTCAGCATCACTAGGCTCTACGACTCTTAGTGTAGTCTATGTTTCAGACTTGGCTTCGAAAGATGATCGTTCGGCTCTTAGGTAGGCTGTCTCTACGATTCTGAACATGATTCCCTCATAACACTACGATCCCAAGGAAGCTCTTCTCGATACACTATGATCCTTCTTCGTTTCCACTGGAAGTCTACGAACTCCGAGATCTATTATCTTGCATACTCCTTTTCTGCCTCGATAGCTCCCGAGTTAACCTTGACTCACCTGGCAGACTACGACTTCTGGTGCAGTGCTCGACGATCAGACTATCCTATCTACTACATCATAAGATTAACTTAACAAGCTTGATCTTTCTATATTTATAGTCCTTGTACATCATTTCTTTTTAAGGACTTTACAAAGCTGTTTTGCTCATGTAGGATCAACCTAACATATTTGATCAATTCATTCTAAGTCCTTGTACATATATTTCTATTATCTATCAAAGGACTTTACAGCTTTTCTTAATGCAAGCATACTTGTATATTATTCATTCATATACATATATATCATAATCAAATCATATATAAATAGGAATAACATTCACATGCTTATTCCTAAAAATCTCCCATATTTGATTATGACAAAAACAATAAGTGCATATGCATGTTATGAATGAATCTTATATACAGTGAGCAGCTATATTTCTAAAACAGTTAATCATGAATGTTAATTATATTGAAATGGCAATTTATACATTAAGACATTCTACATCCTGGATCTAGAACACATTCCTAGCAGATTATAGATGTACCTTCTTGGCTCCTTGTGTTTCCAGGATGCTTATTGATCAGCTACTCATCTTTTTCTACTTCTTGCTCTTGCTCCCCTTCAGCTCCCCCTCTAATGATAACCTTCTATCTTTGTTTGGCTCCTCTTCATCACCTTTCTGATCTGGCTCACCTTCAGCTTCTGTGATTTTGGAATCATCATCTTCAGGCTCCCCCTCAGATGATGATTCTTTATCTACTGCTACTTTCTTCCTCTTTGGCTTCTTCTCCCTTAACCCTTTGCTCCTCTATGAGTGACTTTTGCTCCTCTTCTTTCTTTGCCTATTTTTCTTCCCATTTTTGTCATCAATCATTTGAGAGAGCTGCTCCATGTTGGACATAAGCTGCACCATCGGGTAGGAGGAGTTTGCAACTTCAAACTTTAGTTCTTGCTGGCCGAGCTCAAGTTGCACAGAGAAGGAATATTTCAGATCATCAATCTTGTCAGAGAGGGCTTGAATCTGCTCTTCGTTGGTCTTCTGAATTCATAGGGCATCTGCCTTCTGATCTTGTATGGCCTTCTGATAGATGTTGTCTCTCTCTTGGAGTTTGAGAGATACATCAGCCATGATAGCTTGAAGTTAGTGCTGGAAAGAATCATCTCCTACTGTTATCTGCTTCTGTGATTCTTTAGTGAGCATTGCTATCTTCTTGCTTAGATCATCAGAGCTCTTCAGTAGTTCCTGCTCCAAAGCGGTTTGATCCTCTTGATTGGCAGCTTCAGGTTGAGCAATGGATTGGACTCTACGATTGTCATCTTTCGACAGATTTTCAAATGTTTGGATAATCTGAACAATCTTGGAATACCAATTACTTGTGGAGGATGATGGAGTGTCTGATATCAGTGCTTAATCATAAGGAGGCTTCTGGTTTTGGATTTGAACATCATTAGAAGTAGAGTGACCAGACTCTATGATCAGCTTCTTGGTCATGACTCTTCTTCCTTCAGAATCCACTCTATGATCGTAGGGGATGTAGAGATTTCTAGCATGTTGATAGACCTTGAAGTGGGGCTGGTTTGTGATCAGCTTGGTGGAAAACTTCTTCACTCTTGGAAAGTTCTGAGCCACCAATTCCATGCTTGGAAACTGCTTGTAACACCATCTGAAGTAGCTTCCATCTTTTTTAGTAAAGGCCTTTAGCCATGGCATCCACTGGAAGAACCATCTCATCAGCAGATCATCAGGGTTATAGAGAATGGTTGAGCAGTCTAGCTCCATATTGTTCCAGTTCTTGACTAAGTCAGAAGTAGTCATTCTTACTACTCTGAGCTGCTCGTCTCCATAGTTTACCCATCTATCAGGAGGAGACTCTGATGGTTCATTGGGAACTTCTACCACTATTCTCCTGATAAATCTTGCAGGTGAGAGAATAGGGTGAAGTTCTGAGTTTTTGATTCCTGATCTTCAGAGTTGGAATCATTTCCTGCTTCTTCCTTCTCAGAACCAGAACCGTTTAGATCAGCTTCAGCAGAGAGGTCTTCTTGCTGCATTTCATGTTCAGAACCTTATTGATCATCTTCAATTGAAAATCCTTCTTGCTGAGTTTCATTATCAGAACCTTCTTCAGCAAGTATTTCCTTAGATTTTTCTTCTTCATTGTTGGCTTCATCTTCAGCACTTTATCCTGGGGATAATGACTCATCATCACTCAACTGAATGATGGCATTTGATTGGCCACTGTTCCTTTTGGATGCAAACTGGGCTTGCAGCCTGTAGCTCTTCCTTCTTCGTGGAGGTTCAACTATTGGAGACACATATTCTTCTCCTTCTTCTTCAGGCTCTGACTCCTCTTGCTCAACAGATATACTTCTTCGGAGTTCAACACTTGCAGAGGCATATTCTTCTTTCTTGGACTCATCACTTTCTGAGCCATCTTGAGAGCTTTCTGGATTTGAGGGGACATTCTCTTCTTCTTCTTGAACAGCATTTTCTGAACCATTCTCTGGGCTCGTTGGGGCAGTGACATTTTGGGATACACTTTGGTCACTTTGACTCTTTTTTGCCATCATCAGAATGGCTTCTCTGAGAATTGGCCATAGGGCTTGGGCATTCTTCTTTGTCAGCAGTTTCTGCACTTTCTTGCATTACATCAGCCTCATTTTCATTGCTGGATGCTGACTGTGGGGATTAGACCACATCTTCTGTTTCTTCCTCTTCTGCTGACTCTACGTCCCTTTCTTTAGCAGATGTATTGATTTGAGAAGCCACGGCTGGTTTGTCTTCCACCTTAGCTTTCTTGCTGACTGGCCCTTGAAGCAACCTACTGCTTCTTCTTTTTGTGGTTTCAGCAGTTTGGGCCTTTTCTTCTTTATCCTTGTTCATTGAGGAAACTCTCCTTGGTGGGGCCTGAGCTTTCTTAGCATTACCAGCTTTCTTCACCACTTTTGATTTCTTCCTAGCTGGTGTGATTTCAGCTGCTTCAGAGTCACTGGACTCAGAGTTCTCTGTCTTTACTGTCTTCCTCTTCTTTGCAGAGGTTCTACTGCTGCTCCCAGCTGTCAGGCTTTTTTTTCCTTGGGGTTCTTCTTCCAGTTCTCAAATAACTGTGGAGACATCACCTTGTGCACATTTAAGGCTTCTCCCTCATCATCCTTGATTTTCCCTCCTAGTTTCTTCTTCAGAATGATACTCAGTAACCTCCCATGAAATAACTTGGTCAGTGGCTTCTTCTCAGCCTTCTCTACCCACTTAGAGATTTGATCAAATAAAATGGCTCCAAATTCAATTTGTTTCTTCAGAACTATAGCTTACATTATCTTCAGTTGTTGATCAATCACCGTATCATGTGCAGTGTTTTTACACAGTATGCACTTTCCTACAATTTTAGCAAGGAACTCATATTCTTCAGGGAACTCCTTCTTCATGTCTTTGAAGCTAGGGTTTCTTTGGTATCCCATCAACTCCTTCGCTTGCTCAATGTTGACATCTTCAAGGTTCTTCAGCCCTTGGCTAGGGAAACCTAGGCATTGATTTAGGTCAGAAGATTTCAGCTTCAGAATCTGACCTTTAACCTTGGTAGATAGAGTTCCAGAGTTTATGGAGACATTTGAGTAAAACTCCTTAACCAGGTCAATGTATACACAAGTACTCGCCTCGAGACATTCTGAAAACCCAGCTTCCTTTAAGAGTCTAAGTATGTCCCTGAACTTTTTCTCAGATTTCTCAAATGATTTGGTTCCAAGCTGAATGCCAGTGATAACTTAACAGTTCTCCATTTGAATTGTTCAAAGACTGTGGGTGTTTGATTTAGAGAGATTTATGCGAGATGGCTGACTGAGATTTGGTAAGGCTCTGGAGGGTTAACTGATTTTTCTCTTGAAAAGCTTTCTAGGGTTTTGAAAATGGGAGGCAGAAAGGTTCGATATCTTCCGGTAACTATCTGCAGATTTGAACTTATCTTTATGGCAGTTCCTTCTAACTCTGCATACTCAGTGATGTGTCAACTGTCCATTGGTTGCATGTTGCCCAGTAATGAGCTGTAACTCCCCCACAACTTTTCAGTTATTAGAGGGGTGGACATTTAATTGATGTGGCTTTGACCGTTGACCTTTGGATTTGTAGAGTAACATGATGAGATAGCTTTAGACTCTACGATTTCATTTGTTGACTCAACGATCAATTTCTGAGAGATGCTGCAGTGGATGGCTTTGTCTTTCCTCCTTACTTCGATGCAGCATCGCTCAATCACTGATGAATTCGAACTTATCTCCTTAACTTAAATGGCTTAGCAGATGACTCATTCTTCATGCTCCTTGTGAATTGGAATACCCTTTGGTAGGACTACGATCGTTGAGTTGTCATTTACGATCGCTGAGGTTGCACTATGATCATTTAGATAGCATTACGATCGTTGAGTTTGTACTACAATCGTTTAGTCTCCTTCAAGCTCAACTCTACGATCGTTGACTGACGTGGTTCTTTTGAGATGAACTAGATCAAACACTCCTTCTGAGATAGGGTAGCTCAGGAAGGACCAACCTCTTAGAGTTAGCTAAGGGTCAGGTTTATCCCTGAGGTGCTCTCCAGATGATATACTAAGACAGATATTTTCAATGACATCTCATTAGACCTTTTTTGATGGGGAGGTCTTTCTACCAGCTCTGGATATCTGTATTGTTGAAATCATGGTGGCCTTCTACTCTTACACTACGATCATATGGTTGATCGTAGGAACTTCACGATTATGGATTGGGTGGCTAAAGGGTTATCAGTAGTATGTTTTGAGACGTTCCTACTGACTATGGATCTTCATTTGGTTCATCAGCCACAAAGTTTTGGGACTCTGTAGCTGGTACATATCTTCCAGGTTTAATAGTGCTGTTATTCCATAACATATCACTGCTCCCCTATTGTTGATGTTGTCTTCTCAGATAGATGTGATTCCATCTTCATGTTCATTAGAAGGCTGCCCAGCATTCCTCCTTCTGATTGGAATCATCATCGTTGCTTAGTTTTCCTTGTATCGTAGAGATGAGTATTTTCAGGATTAATCACTCTACGATCATTTGATAGCACTACAAAAGTAGTCTTCTTTGACAGTCCTTTGTTTTGAGAAGTTCTGCTTCGTAAAGAACTCCTTTTGTCTTAAGCTCAATGATCTTCTGTTGAGGCTTTCCTTAAGGATTCTTTTCATAAAGTGTATCTTTCTTGATATGGGCACATAGAATCCTCTTTATCTTCTGTTGCATGGTGTTGATCGATTTCGCAATCAATGAATACGTGCAAGTATACACGGTCAACAAGTAATAAAGTGAAAGTAGAGTATCGTTCCCACGAGGAATTATTTAATAAAAATCACCAAATACTAATTCTTAACCAAACTAATTTTATTTAAACAATCTCAAATCGTGTTTTTTCTAATTAAGAAAACTAAATTAACTAATTAAAACTAAGATTTTAACGAATGAATTCAAATAAATAAAGATTAAGACTTCAATATCCCCAATTATGAATTATAAATCAATTATCCAATTATCCCAATTATTATGCCTACTGAATTGTTAACAGGAATTCTCAAATGCCAAAATTCCTTTTCCAATTGATCAATTGCCTTCTATTTAATCCAGATTAATCTTGCTATATTCCTATGCAAAATAAGTGAATTAAACTACTTTAATCCCAATTCCTTATGTGTTACATGCGGTGAACAGATATTTTCATTCAATTCACAAACCTAATTGTTCAACATGCAAATAACTAAGTCACATGTTATCATGCCCAGTTCTAACCCTAGAATTCCTTTTCCAATTCCTTCTAGGATAACAAGGTAATTATTGGCCAGATAATTAATCAATCAGCACAAAGCAAGATGAACAATTCATTTCAACATAAATAATTGGAATAAATTAAATAATCAATTCATAATCATAAACGGTTCAATTGGAATCTTAATAAAAGAGTTAGTTCATAATTAATGAATTAAAATCAAGAAACCACAATTGAATAGACATTAAAAGATAAAAGTAAGAGAAGAGAAGAGAATATAATCTGTTGTCAGCAAATCTGATGCTCCCCTCTTGCTCTTGCTCTTGATCTTCAATGGTCTCCAAGTTGCTTCAATCTCTAAAACTAATACGAACTAGGGTTATGTTCTAATCTAAAGGAGTGTTTAATCTAGTCTAATCTATGTAATCTCCCTTTATTTTATGCCTTACATTATGTATTTATAGGTTACAAGTCTAATTTTGAGTTTAGGAACAAACTCAATTCAATTTGGAGTCAAAAAAGTGTCAAAATTCGTCCAAAACACGTCCAGGCCCGCACCAAGCCTATCCCCAACGCCCCAACGCTGGGCTTGATGCTCAGACTCTGCCTTATAGCTCCCCGGCGCTGGAAAATGCACTAAGAATAGCGCCCCGGCGCTGGCCCAAAATCTGACATTTTCTACTCCGACGTCCTTTGGTAAAACGGCCATAACTTCTTCGTCCGAACTCCTATTTTTATGATTCAAGATGTTCCGGAAAGAGGAAAAGTATATCTGCAACTTTCATTCTTTGAGATTTTCGAAATAAGGTCCGGAACTATAGTAAAATTGGCTCTGAAGTGACTGCTTTGTAAATGGCAAGCCGAAAACGCGAATCTAGCCACCCCAAACGTCGATCCATGTAACTTTTGTCTCAATTCCTACAAAACAATATAAAACATGCATGAATAGACATAAACACAAAAAAACATCCTAAAAGACTTGAGAACAATAATAAATTAAGCCCGAATGTATCCAATTCATGTGTATAAAACTCACTCATCAAATACCCCCAAACTTAAACCTTTGCTTGTCCTCAAGCAAAAACACAAAAATGTTATGCAATGCAATGTAATGAAACTAATCTATATTCCTACGAATCCAACAGTATTGACAGAAACAAGTCTATTCAACCGGCCTTAGAGAAATCAAGTAAACATGATAATACATCATATTAAAACAAATCAGTAATTTCCCAATCAATCATCAAATCTTAGATTGTTATCACTGATATAGTGCGTGTGTGCTCCAAAATAATGTTAACTGATATAAAATCAAATTTAAGACATAATAGATATCTTTGAAGGCATCATACAGTGCAAATTCACAAAATTCACGAACAAGCTAGATCCAACTAAAGTCAAACATCCACCAAGTTCAAGAGTCCAATCCGGGATACTTATGCTTTACTTTTCATTACGGGGGCTTTTTGCTCTTTTCCCGTTTTATTGTTTTTTTTATTACTTTTTTTTTCTTTTTTTTAACCATGACTGTGCAATGTCTCATTCCATTAGGCTAACAGTGTCACCCCTTAGCGAGCTTTCGACCAACGACTCCCAGACCATATAAGACCTTAGGGCGCTAGGTTTTAAGATACCCCTTCGGGCGTACTTACTCAAGTAACAAAGGCCCCGAAACAAAACTAGCCACTGTAATTTTTATTTTATTTTTTTCTTTCTTTTTCTTTTTTTTAGCGAAGCTTATATATCCCAAATTTCCCCCCCAAACCTAAGTTTTTATCAAAATTTAGTCATCTCCGCCTATTCATGTCTTTCATTCCTTCACATTAGTATTATCCTTATGAAATCCATTATGTATCAATTTAAACTTAATCAGTCAACATAGCTGTTATTAACGTGCTAACCTTAATTATACCAGTTTCAAACAGGAAAAGATTCAATTCATAACAAGAAATCACATCAAAGCCTGAATATTCAATACTATACTTATCTACTTAACTCCAGTCTCATCATTGGCCAAAATAAACTTTTACTATCTAACAGTTGGAATCATGCAAATATAAACTAACTGCAACAAACATAGTAAACTAACTACTATTTTTGCGATTTTTAAAATTTTTTTATTTTTTTAAACAAAAAACTGAATGCAAAAACTAAATGTAAATAATTCGAAAATATAACGAACTACAATGTAAATAACTAACTATAAACAATACGACACTAAAATGCCCCCAAACTTAAACTAGACATTGTCCTCAATGGCTACAATAAAAAAATTAAAGCAGAGGGCTTCCCTGAAAATATAGCAATCTTCTTCCTTGTCCGCTAAATTTGGAGAATAGGCTAAGCACAAGGAACAAATTGGACACCACACTTGAATTTGACTTGAATAACCTGTAAAACCATGATAGAAGCAATTTTATTAAATCCTAAATAAATGCAAATTCAAAACTACTAATATAAAACCTAATAAAAACTAAAAATAAAAATTAAACTTGGGTTGCCTCCCAATAAGCGCTTGTTTTACAGTCTTTCAGCCTGACTTTGTCTGGTCATCGCTATCCAATTCCTCTTCGAAAGTTGAGAAATCCTCCATCCATCGGAAATAATATAGCTTTTGGTAGGTTCCCATTTGTAATAGCCATTGTATTAAAGTCACCTAGCATGTTTTCTTTAGATAAGATCACATTCAAGAACGTCCAGCATCTAGGTGGTTTCTCCATTGTGTCTGCGAATATATTCTGGCGTTGAGGCTTGCCAGACACAACAATTTCTTCTTCTATCTTCTCCAGCTCATCGCACCATGGTTTCGAAGGTGTACTTGCTTTTACATCACAAAGAGTATTGCCGACGACATGACTACCAATCGGACAAGGTTTTGCAAATCTAACCGGACTCTTGAACTGTGGAGGAGAAGGCACTTGAGGCATAAATAACATTGGCTCATCATCATTGGTTCTCACAATTAGTTCTTCACCGACCTTGTTGTCATTATCCCCATTTGTCTCCTCTTTTTCATCTCGTGGCTCATCCAGTTGTATATTTGGCTCGGGCTCACCATCGGGCTCATCATCAGTCTCGTTATCCATGTCATAGAGCCAAGTGTATTGAAGATGATTGTTCAACGCATGTGCTATCTGTCCCAATTGATTTTCCATATTCTTGATCGATGCATTCTGACTTTGTATTCTCAGCTCCATTTGATTAAGTTTCTTTTCATGTTCCTCTTGTTTCTTTTCAGAAGCTTTAATAACTTTTTCCAAGGCTTCCTCCTAATTTGAATGTTCTTCCTATTGTAGTGGAGGTGGACACGAGAAATCAGGTGGGTATGTTAGACTTGGAGCATAAAATTGATCTTGATTGTTACTCCATGAAAAATCTGGGTGATTCTCCCAAACTTGTTCATAATTATCATATGCATACTGATTGAGGTAGTTACCACCATATTGTACCGGCCCAAGATTGATGGTGCATTGATTACTCGGGTGATTGCCAGCACAATAGTCACACATAACTGCCATCCTTCGACTCTGTTGGGATGCGATAACGTCCAACTTCCTCGAAAGTTCTTTAATTTGTGCTGACATTGCGGAAAGTGTCGCGAGTTTGTCAATCTCCATTCCCCTTGGTTGAGTCACGTTCGTGTATGGCCATTGATACGCAAAGTCATCTATGGTACCTAAAAAGAGAGAAATATAGGAAGAGAATGAAAAATAAAAATAAAAATAAAATTTTTTAAATTAAGACTAATTTGATTGAAATTAATATTGGTAAATAATTATTAAATTGATTCCCCGGCAGTGGCGCCAAAAACTTGTTGATCGATTTCGCAATCAATGAATACGTGCAAGTATACACGGTCAACAAGTAATAAAGTGAAAGTAGAGTATCGTTCCCACGAGGAATTATTTAATAAAAATCACCAAATACTAATTCTTAACCAAACTAATTTTATTTAAACAATCTCAAATCGTGTTTTTTCTATTTAAGAAAACTAAATTAACTAATTAAAACTAAGATTTTAATGAATGAATTCAAATAAATAAATATTAAGACTTCATATCCCCAATTATGAATTATAAATCAATTATCCAATTATCCCAATTATTATGCATACTGAATTGTTAACAGGAATTCTCAAATGCCAAAAGTCCTTTTCCAAGTGATCAATTGCCTTCTATTTAATCCAGATTAATCTTGCTATATTCCTATGCAAAATAAGTGAATTAAACTCCTTTAATCCCAATTCCTTATGTGTTACATGCGGTGAACAGATATTTCCATTCAATTCACAAACCTAATTATTCACCATGCAAATAACTAAGTCACATGTTATCATGCCTAGTTCTAACCCTAGAATTCCTTTTCCAATTCCTTCTAGAATAACAAGGTAATTATTGGCCAGATAATTAATCAATCAGCACAAAGCAAGATGAACAATTCACTTCAACATAAATAATTGGAATAAATTAAATAATCAATTCATAATCATAAACGATTCAATTGGAATCTTAATAAAAGAATTAGTTCATAATTAATGAATTAAAATCAAGAATCCACAATTGAATAGACATTAAAAGATAAAAGTAAGAGAAGAGAAGAGAATATAATCTGTTGTCAGCAAATCTGATGCTCCCCTCTTGCTCTTGCTCTTGATCTTCAATGGTCTCCAAGTTGCTTCAATCTCCAAAACTAATAAGAACTAGGGTTATGTTCTAATCTAAATGAGTGTTTAATCTAGTCTAATCTATGTAATCTCCCTTTATTTTATGCCTTACATTATGTATTTATAGGTTACAAGTCTAATTTTGAGTTTAGAAACAAACCCAATCCAATTTGGAGTTAAAAAGGTGTCAAAATTCGCCCAAAACGCGTCCAGGCCCGCACCAAGCCTTTCCCCAGCACCCCAACACTGGGCTTGACGCTCAGACTCTGCCTTATAGCGCCCCAGTACTGGAAAATGCACTAAGAATAGCTCTCCGACGCTGACCCAAAATCTGACATTTTCTACTCCGACGTCATTTGGGAAAACGACCATAACTTCTTCGTCCGAACTCCGATTTTGATGATTCAAGATGTTCCGGAAAGAAGAAAAGTAGATATACAACTTTCAGTCTTTGAGATTGTCGAAATAAGGTTCGGAGCTATAGTCAAATTTGCTCTGAAGTGACTGCTGTGTAAATGGCAAGCCGAAAACGCGAATCTAGCCACCCCAAACGTCGATCCATGTAAATTTTGTCCCAATTCCTACAAAAAAATATAAAACATGCATGAATAGACACAAACACATAAAAACATCCTAAAAATCTTGAGAACAATAATAAATTAAGCCTGAATGTATCCAATTCATGTGTATAAAACTCACTCATCACATGACATGCTCCCATATACATATTTGCAGCCATGAGAGCTCCATTTTAGTTAGCTCAGAGGGTCTTCAAGAACAGGCTTGGACATATAGGAAACTTATTAGACTCATCTCTGAACAGTCTATAGCCTTCTGCTGGATGAGTCCTATTGAATGAAGTCTTCTGCTTCAGCATTCCTTAGTGTGGTCAGACTGGCCAAGTACCTGCAAGTTTAAGTATATTTCTGTTTTTGGTCCCCATGTTTGAATGGGTCCTGTTTGGTTAGTTTTCTAAACCCATGTTCCTCTTAACTGGATAATCATCATGTTTATCACCAACAGACATATTCATGCATGCAACTATCTTGAGATAATACATTTTTGAGATGCATGATGGTGAATGTGTGTAGGATTTGACAGTAAAAGACACTCTTTATCTATGATTATTTCATCATTTACTGGGTTATGTTCACAATATTTAAATGTTCACAGAGTGTGAATCAACTCTACGATTTATGAGTATCAAGTTGATTTATGGATGTGATCAGTTTCTACAAATCAGCAAGATCCTCTTGTGGAACTAATCAGTCTCTGTGTGTTGTCAAACACTTAGAACATAGGCTTGTACATGCATATTAGCACATCAGCAATGATTACTTAACATAATGATCATTTGGTCTGTGATACTCTTATGATCTATTTCAGATTTTCTTCAAGATGTCATCTTCAGTCTAAAGCTTGGTTAAAGAGAAAGTTTGTAGACATTTGAATTTTCCATCTTCAGACTACTTTCTCTCTTCACCTTTTTAGGTAGATTATGACTTCTTGACAAAATGCTGTCATAGTTCATATAATGGTGCAAATATGATGTATACATTAATAATGGTGAGAAACCGTACCTTTTTACTGTTTGTTTCTTAACAGTCATTTACCTTAGATATACTGAGTTCAAGTATTGATGTGTATAGCTTTTATTTTTGCTCCTTTCAGCTTAATGCTCTTGTTGGCCTTTTATCAATCAGTCGTGGTCTTGAAGATGTAGATCAAGAGAATCGTAGCATTAAGATCTTTGAAATCTTTTAGTTTACAAAGATAGCACCCAGTTGTTGGTTGGTCACTCATGAGTTTGAGAAGATCTTCTTTCTCCTCTCGATCAACATTTCTTAGTACGCGTGACTTCTTCATCTTTCAGACTGATGAATGCTTTACTCTTTGTCACTGATGTCTTTTGCTCTCTTTCTCTCATCTGGTCTTCAGACTACAAGATTGACTGTAGGCTAGGATTGGTCTTGTTGATATTGCAATCGATGAAATGGACTAATCTAAGTAGCTTCAGGTGTATACACATTTTTACCTATACACAATATTTCCAACATGTGAGCTCTTCTGCATATAACAAGTTACTTACTGCTAAACAAAGTTTAGAACAATGTTAGTGCCTGGGATCAGACTCAAAGCGATTAACTTTTGAATATAGCATGAGAACCTGCTTTGATACCAATTGTTAGTTCCCAGAGGGCACAATAGATCTAGAATGGGGGGTTGAATAGATCCTTTTATTTCAAATACTTTTCTGGTTAATGTTGTGTTGTTCATATTTAAGTATATGACAAACATAAGAATCTTTTCAAGCACAGCGGAATAAGTAAAAGATTCCCCTTCATTGATATATTCATAATCACACATATATTGTTCGTTGGGTTAGTTTAGTTGTAAGCAGTTAGAACATACATAGCGATTATAGCAGTTATAGACATAATGTAAATGACATAATGTAAAAGACACAAGAGGTTTTAAGTGGTTCAGAGACTTAAGTTCTTAATCAACTCTTCTGCTTTCAACTAGGAGAATTTCCACTAAGGAAGGGCAGCACCCTGAATCTCTATGATTCCTTCAAGGCCAGCAGCCTTAGGACTTCAGTTCACTAAGAACTCTTCAAGGCCAGCAGCCTTGGGACTCCTCTAGTTCCCTAGGAACTCTTCAAGCCCAGCAGGCTTGGAACTTCATTTATTCCCTTTGGACAAGGACCCTTTGGCCCTACTTTGTTTAGTCCCTCCGGATAAGGACCCTCTTGGCCCTACTTCATTTAGTCCCTCTGGACAAGGACCCTTTGGCCCTGCTTTTTTTAGTCATTTGTTTGTTATTGTTGGAGTCGGTGCTGAGCTGCTAAGATATCTTCATGCTCTGAACATCTTCTATCCTTAGCAGCTTGGCTTGATCATCCTAGAAGAGCAGTTGAGTGTTGCATGATGCTCAGCTTCTTAGGTTGCTTAACTACTCCGGATGACCCCTTGATGAACTGCCTTGAAGATCATTCTCCTTGGTACTTGATGGTTGCACATTAGAGGCTTCTAAGATGACTGTAAGCTCTTCTATTAGGTACTTAGAATCTTTCTCATGCTTGCCACCAAGATGGCTTTTGTGATCTCCCTTCTTGCTACTTAATGCCTTCTCATGATGGACTTGCTAAGATGACTGTAGGCTCTTCTTTATTGTACTTAGAGTCTTCCCATTATAGACATCCAGATGGCATGATGCTCTTCTTTCTCTCGGTAGTTCAGAACACTCTTCATGTAGTAGAACTCTCACTTCTACATAGTAGAACTCACACTTCTACTTCTTGCTTGATCTGACTTCTGAGTGTTCTTGGTGGATCTTAGAGTGAGCCTTCGGACTAACTATTACTCGGTTGGACCAGTCCACCTTCTCTCCAAATTCATCAACTCCAGCAACCTTGGATCTTTGAAGCTCTTTATCATTTATACTTTTTCCCAATCCTTCCGTTGGAAAGTAACCGTTGAAGGCTATTCAAATATCTTCACAGATCTCAAGTTGCTTGAAGTAGACTGCTTGATGTGACTTTTCATACTTTTTCTGACGATGCAGTCTACTATTTCACCTACCCTGTCAGATGTATCACTTTACTGTCTTGGGCAGGTCGAACTTTATTTCTTCTGATTTCTTGATCAGAGGTTGTCCTTTTGAATTGATGCTCTCAATAAGCACTTGTCTGAATGTTACCCTTCAGATTGAACCGTTGCCAATGCTTCAGTCTTTAGGTATTCGAACTCTACGATTCTGATGCATGTCTTCAAGGAACTGATCGTAGTGTCTTGTTGATTGTTGCTCGTTGACTAGTAGAGTTAACACTACGATCCTGAAGAGTGTTGATTGGATCTTCAATGTAGAACACCTCTTCCTTGTATTGTGCAGTGCTTCAATACTTCTATTTGGTTCGACTATTCTCAGATACTGATGGCCTAATTCCTTGCTCTGGTCCCCTTCTGAATATCAAGACACTTCAGATTTGTGGCACGTCCAGCTTGTTTTCTCCTGGTGATCTTCCGCTCACTTATCATCAATGAACTGACCCTGCACTTAATCACTTTAGCCTTGCTCTTCAGAAACTGACTAGTATCTCGGTTCACCTTCAATCAGTTCCTTCTTTGTTTGGCAAACACTAAGATCTTGGTTGCTTCCAAGATCGTTGTCTTCTTTACACTTGATAGCTACTGCATAAGCTTACTTTCCTTAGTCAGCTTCTGAAGTCTTCTTTGGATCTCCTTATGGAAGACTTCATCATGAATGGCCTTACACTTCAATCTTAATGCTGATTAGGTTTATGTTGAGATCTTCTGTTAGCCTGCATGCCATTCGTTGAGTGCTCCCTGGTTCCCTTTCTGTGGATTGCATCTTTGCAGTGCAAACCAGAGGTTTCGTACATTTGGATATTCTGGGACTGCTCATTCTTTGAGAACAGTATCTGCTCTACGATTCTGACTTGGCATTGTGAGCACTTTTGTTGGAGTCGTAGCTCTGCATTCTACGATTCAGATTTGGCTGTGCAGACACTACAATCCTGAGATCAGATCTTGACACTCTATGATTTCTGCCTTGTGCTTGTTGTCTTCATCTGATCTTGCCCGAATACGATCTCTGTGTGCATTCAATGGACTCTACGAACTCAAAGTGTAGTCTACGATCCTTGACTTGTCTTCAGCATCACTAGGCTCTACGACTCTGAGTGTAGTCAACGTTTCGGACTTGGCTTTAGCAGATGATCGTTTGGCTCTTAGGCAGGCTGTCTCTACGATTCTGAACATGACTACCTCCGCACACTATGATCCTTCTTCGTTCTCCTGGCAGTCTACGAACTCTAAGATCTACTATCTTACATACTCTTATTCCTCAATAGCTCCCGAGTTAACCTTGACTCACCTGGCAGACTACGACTTCTGGTGCAGTACTCGACAATCAGACTAGCCTATCTATTACATCATAAGATCAACTTAACAAGCTTTATCTTTCTATATTTATAGTCCTTGTACATCATTTCTTTTTAAGGACTTTACAAAGCTGTTTTGCTCATGTAAGATCAACCTAACATATTTGATCAATTAATTATAAGTCCTTGTACATATATTTCTATTATCTATCAAAGGACTTTATAGCTTTTCTTAATGCAAGCATACTTGCATATTATTCATTCATATACATATATATCATAATCAAATCATATATAAATAGGAATAGCATTCACATGCTTATTCCTGACAGTCATCACTGGTTTGCAGTACTGGAATTGAATGTTAGCAGTACAGGTACCAAGGTCGCGCGGCCGCTCCATGAATATAGCATAAGACCGTGCACCCGCGCGTTATACCTGCTAGGCCCAATATGCCTCTCTCGCGCCCGCGCCCCAAGCCCATTCAAAGACCGTGCGGCCACGCGCGACACCAATAGTGGACAATGTTTTAAGTTTTAAAAGACGTGTACTCCCACTTGGCTTATATTCGTGGCAGTATATTCTCTTGCTCTCCTCAACAAACACGTCTCCCCAACTCTCGGCAGTTACAAATTGAGCCAAACTATCGTCTCCACGATTACACACAAGTGTCATAAGTGAAGTATAAATCTAGGGTTTCTGCTTGGGTTGTGCAGCAACGAGTTTGGGGGTACTCTTATCAGTAGCTCTTAATCATTATCAAGCAAAGCATATGTATTCTCTCTATCATCTGCAAATGGGTCCAAAGAGATCACGCTCCATCTCCATCTCTTCTTCCGATTCCTCGTCCTCTAGTAACCAAGAAGAGGATGACGTGAACCACATGAAATTTATCATTTGGGAGGCATAAGTAGAATATTATCGAATCGTGGACAAATCGTTCGTGAAGGAACGAGGATTTAAGCCTGACAAGCAAGAAGGCCAACTATGGAATATGATACGAGAAAAAGGGTGGGTTGGTTTGGCTGCAACTCCTATGCCTATTCCCATGGGGGGTTTTCGAGAGTTCTACGCGAATGCTAAGGACATAAAAGGAGGAATAACGCTGGTTCGAGGAGTGCAAGTGGATTTTTGACCTCTAGAGATCCGAGAAGCTTTCAGAATCAGTGATGCACCACCAACTAGGTTTGCTAATTAGGTCAAAGGTGCACATCTAGACACAGATTTAGACTTAGTAATTGTTGAATTGTGCATTCCAGGAACAAAGTGGAATTATAAGGCCAAAACGAATGAGCCTAAAACTTTCCCAGCGTCCGCCTTGAATCGATATGCAAAAAGATGGAATCTGTTTATTTGTGCCAAGTTAGTTCCGTCATCTCACCAACATGAAATAACCACTGAGCGGACTATCATTTTGTGGGGCATCATCAAATTCAATTACATTGACGTAGGCCACCTAATTCATCAAAAACATGTTGCGTTATTTATGGGGGAGCACTACAGGGGGTATTCCACATGCGTCTGTGGTAGCCATGCTTTGTTTCCAACAAAGAGTCCAGTGGGATAACGAACAGATGTAGAAACTGAGCCAAGACATCACACATAGAACTATTGTCAAGTTTAAGGATTGGACAGGAGGTGAACCGCATCCGAGAGGATTAGGTTTTATCATTCAGCCTACATTTCTAGAGCAACCACATCAGCCCTCTCAGACAGATGAGGCAGGCCTGTCAACCCAAGTTCCCTTTGCTACTGGGGATCGACAGCTCCGAAGGTTGGAGCGAAAAGTCGACGCCATGTACGACAATTTTTCAGCCTTTGCAACGGGGTTGACGAGGTCATTGGTAGAGGCTTTTGTACAGCAGGGGACAATGCTAGAGTGGCCTCAGTTCGGGAAAGCTGTTCTATATCCACCACCAGATTCACCACCCGCAGAGGGTGGTGCGGCTGAGCATTAGGGGATTTTTCTTGAACCCTTTACCTTCACTCATTGGGACATTGAATATTATAAGTTTGGGGGTATTGGGGGTAGTAGTATAGTTGTACGTAGTATCTGCATGTTAGTTTAGTACTTGCATTTAGTATTTGAATGTTTAGTTTGCATGCTTATGTTGCATATAGTAGTTTCTTATCAAAATAATTTGTTTATTATGTTAGTATATTTTTAGTTTGCATGTCTCACAGTTCTAGCTTTATGGAAATTTTGTCTGGCCGATGATGATAGTGAATTTTGAAGGATTTTTGAGTATTTTAGGATAACATGAGCTAAGATATAATGTTTGACACAATGCAATTCATAATGTTGTTTAAATGCTTTCGGTTTGCACGGCCAGTTCACAAACACTTGTAGGTATAAGAATTATGTGTTGCATTGCTCGATAGAAAATGTAGTTTTAAAAAGGAAAATATGTGGAAAGTGAACTTAAACTGTATAAAACATTGATATTCAAACTTTGGAAAAACATGGGTATGCTATGTATAAAAAAATAAAAAAAAATAAATAGCAATAACGTGGCTAGTCTTATTTCGGGACCTTAGCTACTTGAGTAAGTACGCCCGTAGGGGTGTCTTAACACCTAGTGCCCTAAGGTCTTTCATGATTTGGGAGTCGTTGGTTGAAAGCTCGCTAAGGGGTAGCAGTGTTTGCCTAAGGAATAAGGCATTGCACAGTCATGTGAAAAAAAAGAAAAAAGAAAAAGGATAAAAAATAGAAATAAACACCGCGGAAAAATGCGAAAATCGCCCTCGTGAGTAGAAATAAAGCAGTTAAGCCCATTGTTGAACCTTAGTTTGTTTTAATATGTTGGAACAGACTTTGTTGCATAAATATACATGAGTCTTGATTTAAACAGTAATTTTTTGTATGAGCAGTTAGCATGTGTATTCTTTGCTTAAATCAAGTTTTGGTGAACACAACACACACACACACAGCATCTCTATAGCATATATGAATTATCTGAGTGTATGATATTATGCCTATAGTTTGGTTTGAATTTTTATTCTTGAATCTGGAATAATTCACTGAGGCAATGTTGGACTGAAACTCTGTAATAGCTAGAACAATGTGAGACTAGTTGCATCATAATTTAGTTGCATAGCATGTAGTTGCATTTTCAATGTTTTATGTGTATGCATTGCTTGAGGGCAAGCAACAGTTCAAGTTTAGGAGTATTTGATAAGTGGGTTTTATACCTACTCATCGGATATCAATTCACGCGAACTACGCCTATCTTAAGTACATTTTAGTGTGTTTTTAGTTGCATTTTGTTTATTTTGCATTGCATGTACTTAGAACTCCCTTTGGTGCAAAAGTGCAGGATATGGCATAATTTGGTGATGATAGATGGCATGTGATTAATGAAGGTACAACATGAGGATCAAGTGGAGCAACGAAACCAAGCATTGGTTGATAAAATAATGAGTAGCAGGACAAGAATGAGCAGCAGGACAAAACGTAGCAGCAGCAGAATGAAGAATCAAAACTGCAGAAGTCGCGCGGCCGCGCGACTATATAAGCACAAACACGCGCGCCTGCGCGATCACCTGGATTGGATAATCTTGACACACGCTCACCCACGCGAGGAAAACAAAGGGGAAGTGCGCGCCCGCGCGCGATGTCTGAGGCTGCTGAGCTGTTTTATTTTAATTTTTAATTTTAAAGGTTGTAATCGGTTAAAAACAATTCTGACTGGTGTCAGGGTATCATTCAGTAGGTTTTACGTGTTTTTCATATTAGAACTAGGGTTTACACTTGGAGAGGATTCCAACGTGAAACCAATCATAGATTTTGTATTTTCTACTCCTTCTTTGGAATTCAGTATGTGTGGATGCTTTATATTATTTTTGCTGGATATTATTGAGGACTTGCACGTTACGTTGGGTTTGTAATCAGCAATTGGGTTTGATCGATTCTTTCTTCTCTCTTTCAATTGTTTGTTTATTTTCCATGTATTACTTTGATCCCATAATGGCTTTTGGTTCTGTCATGAACTAAACTCCATTATGGGATTCTAACATATTTTAATATGTAGTTTAATTGATTGCTTAAGTGTTGGACTGTTTTATATATCATAATGAATTTCTATCATGGTTGGTTTGCATGCATGAATGCTTGATCACCATTCATTTTTAGTACTTGTATGGAGTTGAAAAATAACATGCGAGTATGGATTGTAATCATGATAGCATGCATATATAGGACTGTTTTGCATAGCTTTGTATTTCGTGAACCAGATAGACATATACTGTTTCACCGTATGAGTTAAAATAAGGGCTTGTGCTCAAATTCAATATGGTTGCAATTTCACATAGACATATAGTGATTTTGGTAATATTGATGATTACAGGGTGTCTATCATATGTGAATACTGTGTAAGTAGGTCATAGTACATTGAAAATGGCTATGTCTATATTAGTGCTCTTGGCAACTTTTTTTGTGATATGTAATCAATCTTGCATGATGGTGGTAATTAGATGAAGTATTAAATGAAGTTAGAATCCCATTATTTCCAGATTTGATTCATTACTATATTATTCTTGATTCAGTCGTTATTTGCAATTAGAATACTTCACAATTACAATCTTTAGTTTAAGCATATTAATATAGTGATTTAATTGATGCATAGTGGTTGAAATTAGACAACTTTCCCTGTGGATCGATACTCGACTTACTCTGTATTACTTGTTGACGCATGTATACTTGCATGAGTTAGAGCTCTTTTGTTAGAACTAAAAAAGAGGTGACAGGTTTCCAGAACCGGCATTAAGGTTTCTTATTAATCGTTATGGTTTTCTATCTGACCGTTGACGTTCTTAATATATACTTAGGGTTTGTCACTGATATAGGATATCTGGTCAACCCTTAACCCGTAACCATATATTGTACTCATATAATACCATACACACAGATCATATACACTTAACCTTGTAAACCTTCACCAAAAGATTTTAAATCCACCAAAATCCTTCACAGAATTTTGAAATTCTTAAAATTTCTTCACAGAAATATCAAATTCATTCACTTATTTTCTGTCTATGTTTATTATTTAACCTTTATTTAATCTTTTAAGATTTTATTAAATTATCTTAATTCTCGGGTCGTCACAGTATTGGTATAATCATGACTTGTAATGTTACAGACAAATGATGTGGTGAAAGTCCTCTTTGGCCCATAGTGCATAGATGGATAGTTGTTTGGCATGATCATGACCACTGGTGATACTAACGAATATCTTTGGCCCATAGTGCATGGATAATTCATTGATGTGAAATATTTATTGAGTTGTGTTATAGAGATAAAATATTGATGATAAACTTTTAAATCATAGAAGATAGTAGACAGCATGCACTACTTGACTCTTCTAATGGATTGCTTGTTCCGCTGCAGTTGTTGATCTAAACTTGTTGTCTATTGTATTCTATCAGATTTTACACTGTTGAATACTAAGAATAATTTATTCTACATTATCTTAGTCATAATATTCTATACTAGGCTAGTTGATCTCACCATTTTCTTTCATTGTTCTCTTCAGAAAATGAGAATATAGATTGGACTAGTCGGGGAATAGAGTGATGATCCAATATGGTGGATATAGTAGTCCTCACTATTCTATAAAATAGTGTGATAATAATTATAATGAGGGCTTATTTTGAGTTTGGATATTGTCTACGAGATAATATTTGTATTAAAACTCACAGTTTATATTTTGTCGTATTTTGCACGACAGTTTGATAATTGTATAAATGAATTTTTATTAAAACTATGTACCATATATTTGGCGACTCGAAATGGGTTGTGTATACATATTTTGGGGGCGTCACAAATACCGCATGCTACTGTGGAATAACACATATTTCTGTACTTTTATCATCGGGTATTTTAACAGTTAACGATAAAAGTTCCGCTGTCAATTTTTTTTTTAAATTTATTTTGTCGCTTTCTATATTCGATAGTTATTCAATTGTGAAGCTTACCAATGATTGATTATTTAGGCGCAGTCATATGAATATTCTACAACAAAAAATATTATCAGACAAAACGAATATTTTCGACAAACTTATAACTTTGTAAAGTGAAAATAAAGTATTAAGTTATTACCTTTGATTTTATGCATTATGAAAAATTAACTACACTTTAATAGTTAAACGTGTCAAAACAAAATTCTGGTCCGTTTGGTAACTGAATATGTTTCCATCATTTTTTAAATTTTATTTTGTTAAAAACAAAGCAAAAAATAATGCTTAGTAACTATTTTTATTTTATTTATAAGAAAAAAGTGGAAACAAAATTCATTATGTCAACAAAAAAATGGAAATACAAAAAATAAATTGTTTTTTTTTTATTTTTGGCAACCTAAGGAGCCATTTCAACTTTAATCGGGTCTAGATATCGAATTTTATTAACAATAAATTTTAAACTCTACCTCGTCATAAAAATAAATAAAATTAATATTCAAATATAATTATCAAACAATGTCGTGAAGAAACATATAAAAATATAATTAAAAACAAAAGTTAAAAATTAAAAACAATTAACAAACGAACCTAATTTTGAACTTGTTAAGGGTCAAAGGCAGAACTAGGGGGCGAGGGGGGGCATCTGACCCCGGTAGATCGGGGGTTCAGGCGGAAATAGGGGTAGGGCGGGGCTAGGGTGGGGGCAGCCAACCAGGCGCCAGCGGCAAGCCACAGAGCTTCTGCAGTCTGTTTGCCGCTCCGGTCTTCTTCTTCTTCACTCCTGATCAGGTAATTTGGATCTGCAGTCTGTTGGTGATGAATTTCTCATTGGATCCTTCCAGGTTTTGAGTTTTGGGGTTAGGGTTTTCGATCTCACCCCTTTTTAAAGATCAAAAATGTGTTTGGGTATTGTGTATGAGCTCTCTGGAGCTGAGAGGAGTCCAAACCTTATCTTGAAGATTGACGTTAATTGACATTTAGGGTTTAATAGGGTACTTTTGTTCAGCATGTGGCTGCTGATTTCAATCAAAACAGTGTTGATTGGGTGGAAGGTCTATTTGTGTTCTGATTAATCAATTCAATTAAGAATGGGATATGCTTTAAAGTAGTTTTGATCCAATATTCCTCTGGTTTCTTTGAAGTTTGAGTTGAAATCAATTTTATGCAAGTTAAGGTAAATGTTCTGATAAGTGGGTTCATTTTGTTATTTGAGATTATAGAATGCAATTTAACTATTTTGGGGTCTAAATGCTGAATGAATTGAATTTTTATTGTGTTTAATATAGTTTGTTGATCAATGGGATCATATACCTTTTTCCTAATCTGTATTTTGCATTTTGTGGTAGACTTTACTAATTGCTAAATATTACATTTACACCCAACTAATTATTGGTGAATAACATAAGAAAACATAGAGTCATGCGGTGCACATTTTTTGTTCTCTAAGAGGGGAAAATGCGTGTGCTGTGATGACTACCAGCTATTTGATAATTTTCCTCTATAAAGTAGATATCTTTATTTTTTGGTTTTCTCCTTTTAGTGTACTTTACTATACTTTGTTAAACAAGTTATGCTTTCTTAGTTTTTGCTAGTGGAGGAAAAACTGTCAAGATTGAACATACATGTGGTCCATTTGGTTGGTGTTAGTAGATTGGGTAGAAATAACAAAAATATACCAATTTTTTCTTGTTTCTTGGAGCTGTTCTAACTAGTGATAAATATGCTGTTTTTGTGTGTATATAATTTGGGTTTTGGTTAATTCTCATGGATGTATTGAATTTATGAGTTTTTCGTTTTCTGGATCTGTGTGTTGCATGAACGTCGCTGCTCCGAACCTCCGATAACCGCCCTCAAATTTTGACCCCCCTCAAATTTTGTTCTGGTTCCGCCGGACCGCCACTGTTAAGGGTCCACTTTAATATAATTGAATAAGATACTGCGTCCTCTCCATTTATTTCTTTGGTTACATCGTGTAAGAAAGGAAATAAAATATACGGTTATAACGAATAAACATATAGATCTCAAATGTATAGCACGTCAATTAATCTTAAACAAAATAAATCTCAACTCTTAAAGAATTTCTTAGGTACTTCTGCCAATGAATGAATGACACGTCACAATAATATTTTGCTCGGACATTTTGAAGAGGGACCATGCTGACTAATGAATGAACAACCATTCGAAATAAAATATTATGATTACAAATAGAAAAGTACATAACTATTATAAAATTAATAAAGTAGGATCCCAATTCACTTGATGATTGAAAACATTTAACAAAAATTGAAGTAAGGCGTGTTAATTATTTTAGTTTTCTTAGGAGGAAAAACATATATATATATATATATATATATATATATATTAGACATAATTTATTATTAAGAATTAAAATCATTAAAACTAAACATGTCTCAAAAAACAAAACCTTGTATAGTATGCAAGGTCGGTCCAAACTTTTGTGAGGCATCAAGCCAAATCTTAAATTGCGATTTTTTTTAACCATTCAATACTATTTTTTTATTATAATTTTATTTTTCTTGTTCTTTTAGATGCAAAATTATTGATCAAACTTTTATAATCAATTTTCTACATATTCTTTTCAATTGATAAAATCATTAATCCAATTAATCTTTCTTGCGACTTTTGGGGGTTTCAAGTTATTGCTTAAATGACTTAACATATAGATCGACCCTGATATTATATGTTAAAAATAGGAAGAACAAAAAATCAAAACCTAAACTATCCGTTATTGTAGATTGAATGTTGTATATTTTAGTGAGTAGACATATAAGCTTGTTTAGAGTGAAATACTTGTATTTGGATTGAGAGAATGGAGTAGAGGAATAAATTAAATAAAAATAATGTATTTGGATGATTATTTTAGAGGATAAATCATTTCAATAGAATGAAAATTCATTATATCCCTTTTTTTATTTCCATGTGGAGAATGTGGAATAAAATTAATTCCAACGAAATGGATATATGTTGGGGAGAAGCTACATGAATAATTTTTGTGTGGGTGTAATTTAGTAATTTGACCCCACTGAAATTATATATATATATATATATATGGGTTATATGTATATACACAGCTGTGTATTACACAGTTGGACTATGGCAACGGGTTTTTTGGGGTATGACGACGGTTTACCCGTCGCTGTATCCCAGAATAGCTATGGCAACGGTTTCAATGAGTGAAACCGTCGCTAAGCCCAAAAACCGTTGTCATAACCGACTGTGTACTACACAGCTGTGTACATATATATTTTCCCATATATATATATATATATATATATATATATATATATATATATATATATATATATATGACGTAATAAAATTTTTGTGGGTGTAATTTAATAATTTGACCCCATTGAATTTTATATACGTGTATATGATGTAATAGATTTTTTTGGGTCTAATTTTTAGTAATTTGACCTCACAAAAATTATTTTCGGGCTTCACCACCGGATATATTTGATAATTTTATCATTATATGACAACACCCATAACCACCAACAATTATCAAACATACACTTAAAATACCTTAAAATAATTAAAATCATTATATTCTATCTTTCATTCAATTCTTTCGATCTAAACGCAGCATAAGTTATTGAAATGATTGCTTTCCTTTAATTGTCGAATTGTATTTGGTTAATATTTTTCAAAAACACTTTATAAATGTATTTAGGGCTGGTTTTTAGTTCAAATTTAAGCTTACTTTCAAAAACATAAATTTTTTACTTCTCCCAAAATAGCCTTTACACCTTTTTAAAAGAAGTTTGGAAATTAACAAAATCCAAATAAAAAATAAATAAATAATCATTCATTCAATTAGAAAAATTCAAATTACATGTATAATAAAATTACGATGATACCTACTCAACCTAAAAGTGAAATCTGAGTTAAATAATTCCATAATCTAAGCACAAAAGAAATCAAGAAAACTGTTAGAGACATGCCGTATCGTGCATCCAATTAGCAAATTTTCAATTACGCATCACCGTAGACAAAATCAAACTCTACATTGAGAGAATCCACATTAATTGAAAGAATCCAACCTCCCGGAAATAATCAATATACCAAAAACAATTTTATGATATGATATGAAAGAATCCAGCCTCCCGAAAAAAGGGCACTATATATGATAATTGTCCTATATTACTGATTTAATTTACCCGTAATTTCTCCTTGTTAAAAATCAATAAGTATAATTAATCATCTGGAAACAATTTTAACTGGTGTGGGGTTAGAATTAGATGACAGCTGAGATGTTAAACCAAAAAATGTTAGTTTGCTGTTGAGAGGTGGTTTTCAACAGATTTTGTGTCCCAAAATCAAAAATCTTAGATGGTACTCCCTCCGTCCCTATTTAAATGACGTTTTAGAGTTTTTTATTTGTCCTTAATTAATTAACGTTTATTCAAATTTAGAAGAATTAATGATAATTTTTCCAAAATTACCCCACATTACTCTACCTATTTTTTTAGTACTTTAAAATCTTGTGCTATGATAAATTAATGATTTAAGGGTATTATAGACAATTGAAAACTATATTTAATATTTTTCAATCATTATCTTAATTTTTGTTCACATCTTTAAAATGTCATTTAAATATGGACGGAAGGAGTAGCATATAACAGCTCAAATGTTACCATCTTTGTGGTCTTCAATCTCTTGGTTTGTTAATCTGCTTGTGGAATTGTACAAAACGCATGGCCAAACAACATAACCTACTTAAAGCACTTTGCTGAGTAGCTGACTGCTTAAAGTACTGCCATAATAAGTAAAAAAGTCATTTTTAAACATAGTAAAAAAACCACCCATGCACTAGTCAAAAGTGACATTTAGGTGGAATTTGGAAGGATCAGTTGGTCCAACTCAAAGAAAGTAGAAACACATTTTATATAATATAAAAAAATGGTAGGCAATAAAGAAAATGATTATTTATACCAAGTCTCTAATGGTTAAATAATAAAAAACTACTCATAACATTTGGGTGCATGAAATTTTGGGATCCAAGATAAAAATATTAAATTCTCTTCAAACTTAGCAAATAAAATTATTTTTTATTTTCTTCCAACAAAAGTATTATCCCGACAGTTCCATAAAAAGAGTCTCATTGATAAAAACAATTATTTCATAAAACTTTTTTTTTGATAATAGTAAGTATAAATGACACAATATACTTAAGTTTTGCATTACAATTTCACTATCATGTCACTAATATTAAACTAAATATTCATTATATATAGGGATAAATATGTAAGAAAATATTTTGTTAAAAATTCTAAATTTTAGAAATGGGTTTATTTCTATGCATGGTAGGAAATATTTTCAATAAACATATACTTTAAAAAAAATGTTAACTACAATTTTGAAATATTGTGTATAACTGATGTGGTTCATTAAATAAAAAATATATTTTCACTTATATATATATATATATATATATATATATATATATATATATATATATATATATATATATATATATATATATATCAAGGATCAAGTGCATATGTAAGACCCCAACTTATTATAAATAAAATCGAATTTCCTCTAATTATTATTGTGAATAATAAGGTATTAATTTGATATAATTCTCTGGTTATGGGTGAAATGTGCAAATTTTACAAAATAAGCAAGTGGTTATAAAAGAATCATTGTTGTCTGGGAATATTCGTTTGGTTGTGGAATATTTTTGTTGTCGGGGAATATTCGTACGATGACGCAGTCATTTGTGGGCCCCATAATAGAATAACTGTCGGATGAAAAAAATAACAAGTTTGAGTTTTTATAAATAACGACGTAGTTGTTACCGTCAACACTGTTGGAATACCCGGTGGTTAGAATACAGTAATATGCGTGGATGAACAGTATTGATGAATTATTGATACTTACGTAAGAAGGCACTACTCAATAATTGTTACATTAGTTACTGTTCAATATTTTATTTTATTGATTCAATAATTGTTGCGTTGATATTTTATATTATTGTTGTTTCAATAATTGTCACTGCACAGTATTTCCCATTATCAGATCAATAATTAATATTATTTGAATAATATTATTAGATAGCATTATTGACAATGTCTAGAAAGTTCTATCATGGAGAGGTTTGATCACCTAATTGCGCGCCAGTAAGGAGAAATTCTTATTAGAAAGCCCCATCTTTCCTGGGAACGGTCTGATTGTCATAAATGTGATTCTGTAATATTATTTGTGAATAATTAATTATTGATTCATATGATAAGGAAATATTTATTTTATGTGGATATAAATGTTGGATATATTTATTGTGGTTAAAAATGAAAGAGTTAATGTTGAAGTGTTTTATCAGTATTTTGTCAGAATGAAGGTATTAAAAATTAAACCAGTATTTTTGAGATATATTGCGTGAGTTATAATTTTTAATCTGACCGTTGGATCGTTGTGATTTTAGGATATGTTATACATATATAAGTTGAGTATATGTCCACAAATTTTGAACCGTTAAAAATGAACGTATTATTTGTTATGAATTGTAAGAGGTGACTGATTCAGAAATTAGGTTTATAAATGATTTTGGTGGAAAATTCTAGAATTGAGTGTGACCCACTTGTGGTTGATGAAGAAATGTGTTGAATTTTATTTCAAATGTGGTGGGTGGCAAAAGTAGCAGGTAAAACCATTAGGTTGCAGGTCAAGTCTGTGACACCCCCAAAATAGGTATACAACATCCATTCTTAGTCGCCAAATACATGGTACAGAAAGCAAACTACAACTTCAATAATATAATTATCGTGCAAAATACGACAACACATACTGTGAGTTTAAATACAAATATTGTGACGCCCCCAAAATTAGGTATACATCACTCATCTTGAGTCGCCAGATACATGGTACAGAATTCAAATACAACTTAATAATACAACTGTCGTGTACAATACGACAAAACATAAACTGTGAGTTTGAATACAATTATTGTCCACTAGAGAGTATACAAACTCAAAAGGAGTCCTCATTACAATTATTATCACACTATTTCACAGAAAAGTGAGGGATACTAATGCACCATCTAGGATCATCACTCTATTCCCCGACTAATCCCAACTACGTTCTCATTTCCTGAAGAGAACAGTGAAAGAAAGGGTGAGTTCAACTAGCCCAGTAAGAAATATTATGACTAAGATAATGCAGAATAATTTATCGTTAGCCTTCAACAATGTTAAACTGATAAAATATAATAACTATCAAGTTTAACTGCAGCGGAACAAGCAATCCATTAGAAGAGTCAAGTAGGGAATAAAAGCTACTATCTTCAATGATTTAAAAGATTTTTCATCACTTTTATCGCTGGGACTCAGCTTAATAAATAATCCACATCATCGAATCACCCCTGCACTACGACCAAGGATATTCTTTAGTATCACGACAATGAATTATCTATGCACTATGGCTTAAGATAATCATGTTTTCATCAACGGTCCTGATCATGCCATAAAATAATTCATCTTTGCACTACGGCCAAAGAGAATCCATAGCCATAATCATACCAAAAACTGTCCATCAATGGACTACGGGCTAATGAGGATTTTTTCCACATCATTTATAACATTATGGTTATGATTATACCGAATAATCCCTGGTCATAATCATACCAAGGCCATCTATGAACTACAGGCCACAGATGACTTTGAACATAATATAAACATGAGAATGATATAAGAATTCAATAAAACAAGTTCAAGAATTAATTTATCCAGGAACTAATAACGTCCACATTGTCAACATGATACTTCTTTGTAGAGTAAAATTCAAGAATGCTCAGAAGAATATTTTCATGAAAAGATACTGGATGAAGCGCAAATATCAAGGATATTCCACTAATTTCATGGAGTATAGAAGTCAAAGTTTTAACCAACTGAGTATAATAAAGAATGGAATAACAAAAGAAATCACCATGCATGCGATAGACCGCACAGGCAGGTTATTCCAACAGAATAATAAATAACGAAACCAGGTCCGGCGTAAAACTCACAAACAGGATATTCCAACAGAATAATAAAGAATGGAACCAGGTCTGGCGTAAAACGCACAGACATGATATTCTGACAGAATAATAAATAATGGAACCAGGTCCGGCGTAAACGCACATACATTATATTTTGACAGAATAATAAAGAACGAAATATTAGAAGAATGTTACCATGTATAGGGTAGCCCGTGTATACAAGTTATTCCAACAGAATAATAAATAATGGAATAACAAAAGTTCTCTTGATGAGTACAACAAATAACATCTCTTACCGTAAAAGAAACTGAATATAAGAGTAGGGAAGTAGCAGAATACTTTTCTATAGCTTTTCTATAATTTCTCTCTCTAGAGTTTCAGTGAATTCATAAGAAATAATGAAGGAATGAGCTTCTATTTATAGAAAAATGGACTGCATAGTAACTAACTCATGAACAGTCGAGATTGATTTACTTTTAAACGGACGGTCCATATTGGTTAACTATTAAAATTTAAAGCAACGGTCCATACTGATTTACTATTAAAACTTTAAACCAGCGATCCATATTGATTCACTATTAAAACTTTAAACCAGCGATCCATATTGATTTACTATTATATCTTCAACCAACAGTCTGAAAAATTAGCACATCTCCTAATAGACTAATATTGTACCCAAAAATAATTTGGACCGAAAAGAAAAATATTTTACGGGTGATCAATAGTACCCCGTGTATAGTAACTCGTGAATAGTAACTCATGAATAATAACTCGTGAATAGTAATTCATGAATAGTAACTCGTGAATAGTAACTCATGAATAGTAACTCGTGAATAGTACTTTGACACGAAAAGTGTCCCGAATACCCGATTGAACAATACTGAGTGACTTCTCACATAAGCATCAATAATCAATACCGTATACTACTATGCAACCACGCGTATTACTGTACTTTTAACACCGGGTATTTCAACAGTTAACGGTAAAATTTTAATCGTTATTTTTATAAAGTATTTTTGTCGTTTTCTCTATCCGACAATAATTCTGTTGTGGGGTCCACCAATGATTGTACCATCGTACGGATATTCCCCGACTAAAAGAATATTCCCCGACCAATCGAATATTATACAACCACTTTCTTATTTTGCAAAATTTGTAAATATTACCCACAACTATAACATTACATCAAATCAACACCATAATATAAAAAAAAATTATTTCGAGAAAATTAAATCTTTATTCATAAAATCTGGGGTCTCACAATCTCCCCTCCTTATGAAATTTTACCCTCAAAATTTACGTACGTACCTGGTATGCCGAATAGGTCCTCATACCTTGACTTCACTTCAAATTCTAACTCTTAAGGTATAACCTTTGAGTGTTGAATACGATCCTTCTTATCCAAGATTTTAACACGTAGCTCTTCATACATTAAATCTTCTGCTATCTCGTCTAGTTTTAATTCAATAATGTGGTTCGGGTCGTCCACATATTTACGTAACATCGATACGTTAAAAACGTTATGAACACGCGACATACTTGGTGGTAAAACAAGTCTATACGCCACAGTTTCTACTTGATCGAGGATTTAAAATGGGTCAATTAAATCGAGGGTTGAGATTTCCTCTCTTCGTCGATTCTTGCTTCTAGAATAACGCCCTCTTGAACCTTCTTCTTCACATTCATCAGCTCTGAGTATGTAGCTTGAGCAGCTTTAACTTTATCGATTCAAGTCTATTCTAATCGTATATTCATTATCTTCTTGTGGGTCCCTAAAGTCTTTAACTCTATCTCCATCATTTGTAAGTTATACGAAATGGGTCTTTGTGTTAACAACATCACACTCGTAAACGCATACGATTTTCTACTCAACGCGTCAGCTACCACGTTCATTTTTCCCACGATGATATTGAATGGTACGATCATAATCTTCAACAGCTCGAGCCAACATCTTTGGCACATTACACATTTGTTTTAGGTGAAGAAAATATTTGAGGGTTTTAGAAATGGGTTTTGTACTAAGGTCAATACAAAATTTGATTTCATGCTATAGGGCAGCCTAAGAATTACGTCAGGAAATTTATTAACAATAGAAATACCATTCAAAATTATGACTCTCATCCAAAACTTGGATAACACGTCACATTGATACCTATCAACTTGCCATCGTCATTCACGATGTTGCCTACAGAAAGTCTGGCTTCGGTGCATTCCACACAAAAAAGTCAACAACGAAAGGATCGGGGTTCTTTATTTATGGCTTGATATGACAATGATTGACTTTAGTGGTTTGATTACTTTGAATTTGAATAACAGGTTGGTTAGGAGTATGAAAGCTAACAACCTTACGAAAAGCATGATGAGTAGTTAACCAATCGTTTCCAAAAATCACATCAAAGGCAAGTATTTTCAAAGAGATAAGATCGATAGGTAACGTGAAAGTGTTGATTTGAACAAGATTTATAAATAGTGGAGGTAACGAAGGTTTCTTCTAACTGAGTTTAAACCGATATGTATAACTTGAACATTGAACACAACTAGGTGCAATAAAAGAGTGAATATAACCGGTATCTAACACAGTATAGACTTCGCAAGAGTTTATGACTAACATACCCGTGATAATTTTATTCAGGTTCTTCGTCACGAAAAAAAATGCTCTCTCTTAAACTACTGGCTTTGGCTTGTCTGGGACATCCTTTGGTGCCTCCATCCTAGCTGAACTTGTCTTCAGTGAATGACAAAATCGGGCTAAGTGACATTCTCTTCCACAATTATAGCATGCTTAGGACGACATCGCACAGTTTGGACTGATGTGTCCCTCCCCTCCGCATTTGAAGCATATGATAGGTGGTCGTTCTCCTTCCTTAACAACGGGTGTTGGTGCTTACGTCTTTCCATCATTGTTGAATCTCCTCTTTTTAAAATGTCCATTCGTATTGTTTTGACCATAATTACCACTGAAGTGGTTACCATTTCTGGCATGTTGATTCCCTCCATGCTTATTCTCACCGCTTTTATGACTGTTATCACCAGTATTATCATTTTTCAAGCTACTCTTTTTTGGTTGCTTTGACTAGTTATCGCGCTCCACTAACTGAGCCCTATTTACAACATTTGAATACAAACACAGTTTATGAGAAATAAGATATTGACGTATCTCCGGCTTTAAACCTCTTAAAAACATCCGCGTCATTCTCTCTTCATTATCAACCAAGTGGAACGTAAATCGGGACAACTCGACAAACTTGGCTTCGTACTGCGACACGGTCATGTTGTTTTGCTCCAATTTGATAAATTCCACCTCCTTCATGTGACGAATGCTTTCGGGAAAATACTTGTCATTGAAAAGCTCTTGGAACTTCTCCCAAGACATCTTGGGTGCGTCAGGCTGGGTACGTTTTACAGATTCCCACCAGTGATCTGCCTCTTCACGCAACTTAAATGTGGCAAAGGGAACCTTTTGCTCCTCAGAGCATCCCAATATATCAAATATCTTGGTGATCTGCTTTAATCACATCTCCACCTTAAGTGTTTCTGGCTTTCCCAAAAACTCCGGTGGTCCCAGCTTCTTGAATTGCTTAGCGGTGACCAACCGTGGGTTGCCATTGTTTCCTCCTGCATTATGAACAGGAGCCGCCTTCGCCTGATGTTGCATGAATTCTAAAAAGCTCCTAAACATACCATCATTCGTCAATTGATCAGTGTTGTTGTTTACAGGAAGATTATTGCCATCTTGTTGCACATTGTCCTGATTATTGATCTGTGGAGAATCAATGGTCTCCTGTGCTCCATTGCTATTCTCAACATTCTCGGATTTCATTTTCAGATACTGCCACAAAACAAAGGTTAATTGACATATAACATATTATCCCTATATCCTGACCGACCAATTAAATACCAAATAAACTTAGGTAGGTTATACTAGCAAAGGAATTTCCCGTCTCTCCCCTCCTAGTTCTATTCTCACATCATAGCCAGGGATCATATCCCTAAGCTTTGATACCAACTGTGACGCCCCAAAAATTAAGTATACATCACCCATCTTGAGTCGCCAGATACATGGTACAGAATTCAAATACAACTGTCGTGTACAATACGACAAAACATAAACTGTGAGTTTGAATACAAATATTGTCTACTAGAGAATATACAAACTTAAAAGGAGTTCTCATTACAATTATTATCACACTATTTCACAGAATAGTGAGGGATACTAATGCACCATCTAGGATCATCACTCTATTCCCCGACTAATCCCAGCTACGTTCTCATTTCGTGAAGAGAACAGTGACAGAAAGGGTGAGCTCAACTAGCCTAGTAAGAAATATTATGACTAAGATAATGCAGAATAATTTATCGTTAGCCTTCAATAATGTTAAACTGATAAAATATAATAATTATCAAGTTTAACTGCAGCAGAACATGCAATCCATTAGAAGAGTCAAGTAGGGAATAAAATCTACTATCTTCAATGATTTAAAAGATTTTTCATCACTTTTATCGCTGGGACTCAGCTTAATAAATAATCCACATCATCGAATCACCCCTGCACTACGGCCAAGGATATTCTTTAGTATCACGACCATGAATTATCTATGCACTACGGCTTAAGATAATCATGTTTTCATCAACGGTCCTGATCATGCCATAAAATAATTCATCTTTGCACTACGGCCAAAGAGAATCCATAGCCATAATCATACCAAAAACTTTCCATCAATGGACTACGGGCCAATGAGGACTTTTTCCACATCATTTATAACATTATGGTTATGATTATACCGAATAATCCCTGGTCATAATCATACCAAGTCCATCTATGAACTACAGGCCACAGATGACTTTGAACATAATATAAACATGAGAATGATGACAATGATATAAGAATTCAATAAAACAAGTTCAAGAATTAATTTATCCAGGAACTAATAACGTCCACATTGTCAACATGATACTTCTTTGTAGAGTAAAATTCAAGAATGCTCAGAAGAATATTTTCATGAAAATATACTGAATGAAGCGCAAATATCAAGGATATTCCACTAATTTCATGGAGTATAGAAGTCAAAGTTTTAACGAACTGAGTATAATAAAGAATGGAATAAAAAAAGAATTCACCATGCATGCGATAGACCACACAGGCAGGTTATTCCAACAAAATAATAAATAACGGAACCAGGTCCGGCGTAAAATGCACAGACAGGATATTCCAACAGAATAATAAATAATGGAACCAGGTCCGGCGTAAAACGCACAGATAGGATATTCCGACAGAATAATAAATAATGGAACCAGGTCCGGCGTAAATGCACAGACAGGATATTCCGACAGAATAATAAAGAACGAAATATTAGAAGAATGTCACCATGTATAGGGTAGCCCGCGTATACAGGTTATTCCAATAGAATAATAAATAATGGAATAACAGAAGTTCTCTTTATGAGTACAACAAATAACATCCCTTACCGTAAAAGAAACTGAATATAAGAGTAGGGAAGTAGCAAAATACTTTTCTATAGCTTCTCTATAACTTCTCTCTCTAGAGTTTCAGTGAATTCGTAAGAAATAATGAAGGAATGAGCTTCTATTTATAGAAAAATGGACTGCATAGTAACTAACTCATGAACGGTCGAGATTGATTTACTTTTAAACAGACGGTTCATATTGGTTTACTATTAAAACTTAAAGCAACGATCCATACTGATTTACTATTAAAACTTTAAACCAGCGATCCATATTGATTCACTATTAAAACTTTAAACCAACGATCCATATTGATTCACTATTAAAACTTTAAACCAATGATCCATATTGATTTACTATTATATCTTCAACCAACGGTCTGAAAAATTAGCACATCTCCTCATGGACTAATATTATACCCAAAAATAATTTGGATCGAAAAGAAAAATATTTTACGGGTGATCAATAGTACCCCGTGATTAGTACCCCATGAATAGTAACTCGTGAATAGTAACTCATGAATAGTAACTTGTGAATAGTAACTCGTGAATAGTAACTCATGAATAGTAACTCGTAAATAGTACTCCGACATGAAAAGTGTCCCGAATACCCGATTGAACAATACCGAGTGACTTCTCACATACGCATCAATAATCAATACCATGTACTACTATGCAACCACACGTATTACTGTACTTTTAACACAGGGTGTTTCAACAGTTAACGATAAAATTTCTGCCGTTATTCTGTTGTGGGGTCCACCAATGATTGTACCATCGTACGGATATTCTCCGACTAAAAGAATATTCCCCGACCAATCGAATATTATACAACCACTTACTTACTTTGCAAAATTTGTAAATATTACCCACAACTATAACATTACATCAAATCAACACCATAATATAAAAAAAATTATTTCGAGAAAATTAAATACAAATATTGTCTTCTAGACAATATCCACACTCAAATAAGTTCTCATTACAATTATTCAAACCCTATTTTACAAAAATAGTGAGGACTGCTAAAAAATCTTTCTAGAACCATCACTCCATACCCCGACTAGATCCTGCTATGTTCTCACCTCCTAAGAAGAAAAATGGAACAAAAAGGAAAAGAGTGAGCTTAACTAGCCCAGTAAAGAATATTATGACTAAGATAATATACAACAAATTATCATTAGTTTTCAACAGGGAAAATCTGATAAAATATAATAGACAACAAGTTTTAGATCAACAATTGCAGCGAAAATAACAATCCATTAGAAGAGTCAAGTAGAGAATGAGTTCTACTATCTTTTAAGATTTAAAAGTCCATCATCAATATTTTATCCCTGTAACAACAATCAATATACATCTTTAATCAAATATTCATCTTTGTACTACAGGCCAAAGATATTCATTTGTATCACCAGTCGATCATGTTCATCTCAACACCTGTTCATCTTTGCAATACGGGCCAAAGATATTCATCATTTATCTTTGCACTACAGGCCTAAGATATTCAGTAATATCATCATTTAGGACTGAGGATGATGAAAAATATTTTAAAGAAAACGAATCCAGTGAGACGGAAGGACAAATAGTAGGGATTCGTATAATAGTTTATTCAAGATCAATAATACTTTATAAATACCAATTTTGAAGCAGAATTCAAAAATAAAGATCAAAACATGGATACAATCAAAGATAGTAACCATAATTGACATCTTGGACAAAAAGAAAAGAGTTTCATTTTTCGGTGAATAGTGCCATATTCGTGAATAGTGCCGTATATGTGAATAGTAATTTCGACACAAAAAGTTCCAAATTTGATAAAAACATTCACCAATATTTCGGCATAATGATATTGAGGAAATAATATCACTTACGAAGAAAATAACATCCCTTACCTCAAAATAACCATACTTCTGACTGAATTTCGGATATAGTGCTGACAGAAACTTGTACTGAATAGCAACTCTCAAAGTATCTAAATACCCACCAAAAATACGCTCGATAATATAGAGAGAAAGAAAACTTTGTTTCTAGTTTGATTTTCAATTCTAACCTAAGCGTCTATTTATATGAAAATGCTAGAACGCCATAGGAGACTAAAATAATAAAATATATTATTTATTTTCTTTCTTTGCATCTGCAGCCATCCTAGACTAGCCTCCACAATTGAAAAATCAATCCAGCACATGTATTTAATAAAGGACACTAGTGGGGCCCACCTATTTTAATAAAAATCATTTTATTTTCTAAAACTTCAGTAATTCATAGAAAATAGTCCGGTTATCAGAAAAATATGAATTTTATGTCCATTCTACCTGAAATCGAATTCTCTACAACTTTGTAGTTTTGAGTTTTTCCAAATTCCAAACATAAAATATCCGAAATCCACAAACGGATGATTTTTAATACCTCTACACCTACAAAATACTGATAAAACACCTCATCATTAATTCCTTCATTTTTATCCACATAAAAATAAATATATCCATCATTTATATCCACATAAAATAAATATTTCCTCATCATATAAATCAATAATTAATTATTCACAAATAATATTACAGAATCACAATTATGACAACCATGCCGTTCCTAGGAAAGAGGGAGCTTTCCAATAAGAATTTCTCCTTACTGGCGCGCAATTAGGTGACCAAACTTCTCCTTGACTGAACTTTCTAGACATTACCAATAATGCTATCTAATAATATTTTTCAAATAATATGAATTATTGATCTGATAATAGGAAATACTGTGCAGTGATAATTATTGAAACAACAATAATATAAAATATCAACACAACAATTATTGAATCAATAAAATAAAATATTGAACTGTAATTACTGTAACAATTATTGAGTAGTGCCTTCTTACGTAAGAATCAATAATTCAAAAATACTGTGCATTCACGCGTATTACTGTATTTTAACCACCGAGTATTCCAACAGTGTTAACGGTAACAACTACGCCGTTATTTATAAAAACTCAAACTTGTCGTTTTCTTCATCCGACAACTATTCTGTTATAGGGCCCAATAATGACTGCGCCGTCGTATGAATATTCCCCGATAACAAGAATATTCCACGACCAAACGAATATTCCCCGACAATAATGATTATTTTATAACCACTTGCTTATTTTAAAAAATTTGCACATTTCCCCCATAACCAGAGAATTATATCAAATTAATACCTTATTATTCACAATAATAATTAGAGGAAATTCGATTTTATTTATAATAAGTTGGGGTCTTACAACCTCCCCTCCTTATGAAATTTCGTCCTCAAAATTGACATACGTACCTGGTGTTTCGAAAAGGTGAGGGTACCTCACTTTCATTTTCGATTCCAACTCCCAGGTCATTTCTTCAATAGCATGGTTCCTTCACAAATGCTTAACTTGTGGTATGACCTTGGTGCGTAGGACATGCTCTTTCCTATCCAAGATCTTAACAGGTACTTCTTCGTATGTTAAATCTTCGGCTATCTCGTCTGGTTCTAAAGAAATAATATGGTTCGGGTCTTTCACATATTTACGAAGCATAGATATGTGAAAAACATTATGAACACGAGACATACTTGGGGGTAATGCGAGTCTATACGCCACATTTCCTATTCGGTCAAGAATCTCAAATGGAGCAACAAATCTTGGATTGAGCTTTCCTCTCTTTCCAAATCTTGTAAGTCCCTTCCATGAAGCAACACGTAACAGTACATGATCTCCAATATTAAACTCCACGTCCTTTCTATAAAGATTAGCATAATTCTTTCCCAGCATACTGGAGAACGACACTTTCGTCCATACAACGCCTCAAATGGAGCCATGCATATACTTGTTTGATAACTGTTGTTGTAGGAGAATTCTACCAATGGCAAATACTTATCCCAACTCCCTTTGAAATCTAGGACACAAAGTCTTAATAGATCTTCAAGAGTTTGAATAGTCCTCTTTGATTGCCCGTCCGTTTGAGGATGGTATACTGAGCTGAATCGTAAATCCGTGCCCATAGTTTTTTGCAAGCTAACCCAAAATTGTAAAGTGAATCTTGGGTCACGATCCGAAACTATGGATACTGGCATGCCATGCAATCGTACAATCTCATTCACGTATATACGAGCAAGACGTTCAAGGGAATAAGTCTCACGTATCGGTAAGAAATGGGCAGACTTGGTTAATCTATCAACAATAATCCAAATCACATCTATGCCTTGAGAAACTTTGGGAAGACCTGTAACGAAATCCATAGTAATGTGTTCCCACTTCCATTCCAAAATCTCAAGTGGTTGCAATGGACCCTTTGGCACTTGATACTCCGCCTTTACACGTTGACAGGTTAAACACCTCGAGATAAACTCCGCGATCTCTCTCTTCATATTATTTCACCAAAATGTATGTCGAATATCATGATACATTTTGGTACTCCCATGATGGATTGCAATCGGTGTGTTGTGTGCCTCCATCATGATTCTATGCTTCAAATCAGAGTCGTTAGGAACACAAAGTCTGGAGTTGAATATAAGTATTCCTTCTTCATCGATTCTCGCTTCTGGAATAGCTCCTTCTTGCACTTTCTTCTTCATACGTATTAGCTCCAGGTCCGTAGCTTGACCAGCTTTAACTTTATTGATTAAAGTCGGTTCTACTCATATGTTTGATATCATCACGTGGGTACTTGGAGCCTTTAACTCTATCTCCATCCTTTGCAAGTCATACAAAATGGGCCTTTGTGTTAACAATATTGCACTCGTACTCGCATATGATCTTCTACTCAATGCGTCAGCTACTACGTTCGTTTTTCCAGGATGATATTGAATAGTGTGATCGTAATCTTTCAACAGTTCAAGCCAACATCGTTGCCGCATATTGAGTTCTTTTTGGGTGAAGAAATAGTTGAGGCTTTTATGGTCCGTATAAATCTCCACTTTCTCCCCATACAGGTAGTGTCTCCAGATTTTCAACGCGAAAACGACTGCTGCCAACTCTAGATCATAAGTAGGATAATTCCTCTCATATTCTTTGAGTTCTCATGAGGCATAGGCTATAATTTTCCCATGTTGCATGAGAACGCATCCTAACCCTTTGCCTGAAGCATCGTTGTATATAACAAATCCATCCGAACCAGATGGTATTTCCAGAACAGGTGCCGAAATGACTCTCCTCTTGAGCTCTTGGAAACTCTTCTCGCATTCCTCGCTCCATACAAATTTTGTATCCTTCCGAGTTAACTGAGTTAACGGAGTAGCGATTCGAGAAAATCCTTCCACGAATCTCTGATAATAACCAGCTAAACCTAGAAAGCTACGCACTTCGGTCACCGACTTCGGTTGCTCCCAACTTTGTACTGCTTCAATCTTCGTCGGGTCAACAGATACTCCATGTTTTGACAGCACGTGCCCAAGGAATCTACTTCCTCAAGCCAGAACTCGCATTTCTTCAGCTTGGCATAAAGTTTGTTTTCACGAAGCCTTTCAAGTATCAGCTTCAAATGGTGCTCATGATCTTCACGGCTTTTGGAATAGATGTGGATGTCATCAATAAAGACAACAACGAACTGATCCAAATATTCCTTGAATACCCGGTTCATCATATCCATGAAAGAAGCTTGAGCATTAGTCAATCCAAAAGACATGACTAAGAATTCATAATGCCTGTACCGAGTTCTGAAGGCAGTCTTTGGAATATTCTCAGTTTTAATCTTCAACTGATGATATCCAGAACGAAGATCGATCTTTGAAAAGAATTTTGCTCTTTGTAACTGGTCAAATAGGTCATCAATGCGAGGTAGCGGATACCTATTCTTGATGGTGACATGGTTCAATTCTTGGTAGTCAATACAAAGTCGCATACTCCCGTCTTTTTTCTTTAAGAATAAAACAGGGGCACCCCAAGGAGATGTACTAGGACGAATGAAACCGATGTCTAATAATTCTTGTAGTTGGACTTTTAACTCCTGAAGTTAAATAGGAGCCATTCGATATGGGGTTTTAGAAATGGGGCTTTGTACCCGGTTCAAGATCAATAAAGAATTCGACATCACGTTCTTGGGGTAGACCGGGAAGCTCTTTAGGAAATACATCAGGAAATTCTCTAACAACAGAAATATTATTCAAATCTGACTTTTCTTTATTCAAATCTATAACATGGGCTAAGAAAGCTTGACATCCATTTTTCAATAAACGAAAAGATTTGTGGCTTGATATGGTAGTAACTGATTTTAGTGGTTTAGTAGTTTGAATTCGTATGACAGGTTGGTTAGGAATATGAAAACTAAACAACCATATGAAAATAATCAATTTTAGCATGATGAGTGGTTAACCGATCAATTTCTAAAATCACATCAAAAGCAAGTATCTTTAAAGAGATAAGATCAACAGGTAATGTGATAGTGCCAACTTGGATCATGCAAGATTTATAAATTGTAGATGTAACTAAGGTTTCACCCAACAGAGTTTCAACAGATAAATCAATGTCCAATTTCTCCGGAGTCAAGTTTAAACGTTGAGCACAAGCAGGAGAGATAAAAGAATGGGTAGAACCGGTATCTAGTAAGGTATAAACTTTGCAAGAATTCAAGATTAGCTTACCCGTAATCACCTCGTTCGGGTTCCTCATGTTTTGGATAGTCACGACAAACGCTCTTTCAGGAACCGCTGTTTTCGACTTGTCCGGGACAGCCCTTGGAGTTACTATCCCCGTTGAACTTGGTTTTGCTACAGAAAAATCCCGAGCTATGTGGCCTTCCTTTTCCATAGTTATAACATACCTTGGATTGTTGTGGACAATTTGGCCTGATATGTCCCTCTTTCCCGCATTTGTAACAACTAACTGGCGGTCGTTCTCCTCCCCTAGAATTTGTTATTGGTGCTGGTGCTGCTGATGATGTCTTCCCATCATTGTTGAATCTCCTCTTTCTAAAATTTCCACTTAACTCACCTCTCATACTATTATGGCCACTGTAGACACTCGAAATTTCCTGTACAACTGTTACTAACATTGCAGGAGGACATATTTATCTTTTAAGAGGGAACCCTGAAAGACAATCTAAATCCGTACTGGATACTACCGGAAGTTCAGCATCAAACCCCGAATCGCCGTCTGGGAGTAACCAAATCCAACCTCGGAGATAACCCCGAGGCCTGCAGATACAATACAGGAACACACACCAGAGAAGACCGATTAATCTCGGAGATGACCGCGAGGTATCCAGTCTCAGTCCAAACCATGGGAATAACCACCAACCTTGGTGAAGACCTCGAGGACTGTAATTTCGGAGATAACCCCGAAAATGCTTGTTTCAAATGCAACCAGCTTCAATCTCGGCACCCACAATGAGATACACTGCACCAACCCGGCAATAACATCGGGAAGACAGGCACACCTCAAAGATGACAATGACGACCTTCAACAATTACAGCAGTCCAATCTCAGCGAAGTCTGAGCAACGTCTGCTTTATCAGCCCAATCCGGCGATAACACCTGTGAGGGGCAACATCGTCATCTCATCAAAACACGATGCCACATCACGTCTCTACGCAACAATGTCCCACAAGGCTAACCAATCCCGAGTTACTATTGTGCAGGGTAACGGATGAAAGTTGAAGCTTGAGGATCGGAGGGCATCGTCCCATCTTTAATGACTTCGTACAAACTTGAATCCCATGCCATCGTACAACTCTCGACAACAGCAGTCTGAAATAGGTCCTGTATACCTCAAACGGATGCCCGGATTGCACTACTAAAAAACCGAGTGGACATTACAATGCCTGAGAGCACGTACTTCGAGACGACCCGACCCGACAAACCCGGGCCAACCCAGGTTGCCTCTGGTACACCTGTGGCTCATATTCCTATAAATAGAGGGCTTGGGGTGCTGATTTTCTAAGAGAAAAAGACGGGGAAACCCTGCACAATTCGCTCTGCACTCGCCCATACAGTGTATTTCCCACTTTCAAACACCTGTGAGCTCATATATAGCCCTTTTGTACCCATTAAAGCCAGTGTTTATCCACTATAAAGATATAGAAGTCTTTTTTAGCCTTCTGCTGTAAGCCTTCTCACACACTTTAGAGTCTTTCTCTTCATCTTTGCACACACCCTTCTACACATTGAGAGTCGTGTTGCTTGCTTTTGCCCGGACTTCGGTCCGTGGTTTCATTCCAGTCTATATATATATATATATATATATATATATATATATATATATATATATATATATATATATATATATATATATTGACTAACATTATCGAGTTATGCCTCGATTGACCCTAGACTTCGGTTTGGAGCGTTTAATTACTTTTCTATATATATATATATATATATATATATATATATATATATATATATATATATTATATTAACTGTGTGTCTAACTTTGTTCAATGAGCCTGGATTTTATATCCGGTGCATTTATTCGCTTATATATATATATATATATATATATGAACTGTGGTCGAACTCTGTTCGATGAGCCTGAATTTTACATCCGGTGCGTTTAATGCTTATATATATATATATATTTACTTTCGTCCCGCCTGGAGTTTCCTTCGCGGCGGTTGACCGTATTTACAGCTTTATTTATGTTTTGTCCCGCCTGGAGTTTCGTCCTTGGCGGTTGATAGCTTTTAACAACTTTATTTACATTTCTGATACCCCATGGAGGTGCTTCGTGGTTGGTGATCATGTCTGTATATATATTTATTTACCGCTTTTATTTATATACTTGCTTACTGCTTTTATACAAATTGCAGTATTCTGTGCGCCTAGGAATCATGTGATCATAGATCCATCCCATTGAATCTAGATTCGGTTCCCGTGATGGACATTTTTAGCTGTAAGCAGCTTGTTAATTATTCTGCGGTGTCTAAATTTTCTCAGAGGGTTTCCATACCCATGAGGAAGTCGGCATTATTTTTGTATATTATTTTCGTACGGATGCCTCGAATTCGTCAAATAAAATCAATTCAGTCGTTCACTTAATAAAAATAGGAGTGTAAAAGGTCTCAATTCCTATTGAGCATCAGGGTTTGAAAAACTTCTTTTATAAAACATTACTGCCATATCTTGTTAAAAACTGATTTTTTACATAAATTCAAACCCTGTGTATATAGGTTCGAACGAGGCCTCGCACAACTTCCATATAACAGCACATTGACCCACACACACACACACACATTCTGATAATAGTTTCTTGAAAAGAGGCGGTCACCGTGGTAACAAGGACGTCGGGGGGTGCCTAACACCTTCCCCCCGCATAACCTAGTCCCCAGACCCTAATGAATCTCGGTTTTACAAACCCGTTTAGCAGTGTCACATCACTGGGTCAATGTGGAAACCTTTTCTCGATTGTGTTGGTACAACCATTTAAAAAACCAACTGGCGACTCTTAACAGTCCATCGTCGACATTATACATGTCGGACCTTTTTCACTTGTTTTTTCAAACAAATCTCACCTAAAATGAGAACACCAAAGAACAAGTAATGGAAAGGGACACCCAAAAATCCTGACGTCGACAGGTGGCGACTCTGCTGGGGACTCCAGTAAGAGGACTCAAGCCACTATTACAATCTTTTCAAAACTGTTATCTGCTTGTGTGTGGATGTTGCATTTACATTAGATGAATGTATACGAATGCATTTCCTTACTTAGTGCTTCGCACTATAACTGCTTTGTGATATTAGTGCTTCGCACATGTCATCATTTTCATACAGTGAGACGCGATGTATGTTAATGTATGATGTGTGGTCCCTCCACCAGGAGGCTTTCCCATCAGTGTTTGATTACTGGACTCGTGAGAAGACTAATTCTCCGAGGCTCAGGAAAGGCACCACCCATATTGGGTCTAGTTGAAAGACCGGATTAACTTCCCGTCAAGTAGATTGCGATGATTTGGGAACCTTCATGCCAAAAAGCACCGAGAGTAACCTAAGATAGGTAAGCCTCTGATAAACCCAAAACGGAGGAAAGTCTCTTCATGCTCTCATTTCAATTACTTGTAAACACAATTACTTTTAATTTTGTTCCATATCTATCTCCATGTAATGAGAAATATGAAGAGATGTGTGCACATACATATTAACATGCTATAAACAGCTGACACCCATTGTGCAGGATAAAAATTCCTAAAATGGACACATCGCATAACATGTTATTGCATACATTCCCTAAAGACTAAACTATACCAGTCTTTCGCAAGGAATCAATCGGACCTACTACCCGGTCAAAATCCAAAAAGGCAACAGGCCTACAGTCAACCATGTCGTCATCCGACCAGACTGAACTTAATCCAGTTTCTCGTAAAGAATTCGACGGATTAAGCAAACAAATCACAGATTTGGCTGTTCTACTCAAAGAATTACACCAGTCTACACAGGGTCAGAAAATACCCATACATGCTGAATCCTCAACACAAGGGGGAACCCAGGCCATTACAATACCTGAACTATAGTTGGATACGACCAACAAAACTTATGATTCTGCCCATCCCACTAGAGATCCAGACACCGGTGACATCAAAAAGAAAGTCCTCCAGATGGAAGAGACCCTTCGCACTATCAAAGGAATTGGAACACACGGGAGTGTTTTATATGCCGATCTATGTATTTTTCCTGGTGTTCATTACCCAGAAAAATTTAAAACTCCTGAATTTGAAAAGTATGACGGGTTAGGAGATCCTTACACATATTTAAAAGTGTTTATTGGAGAACTTGGATCCAATGCAGAGGATGAAAAGCTCAGAATACAACTGTTCTAAAAGAGTCTAACTGGAGAAGCCCGTTCGTGGTACACAAGATTAGACAACTCCAAAATCCATAGCTGGGAAGACCTAGCACATGCCTTCCTCACTCAATACAGTTTTCAAACTCAGATGGCTCCTGATCAGTATCAAATTACCAAGATCAAGAAACAGTCTAACGAGTCTTTCAGAGAGTATGCTCAGAGGTGGAGATGACTGGCTGCCCAAGTTAGTCATGCCATGACGGAATCAGAAATGGTCACGACTTTCATACACATACAAGAAGCTCCCTTCTATGAGAGACTTTTATCCGGCATCGATAAACTGTTTTCTGAAATGGTCAAGCATGGGGAGATTGCTGAGATGGGATTGAAGTCAGGAAAGATTCAAGACCTAGCTGCACTCAAGCTGATACTGATCACATCCAATTTGGAAATTATGGGAACAACCCCTGGAGGGTCCATAAAAAGAAAGAGGAAAATGTTTCCCTGATACTACAGGGTCAAAAAGGCAATCAAAAAATGCCTATTCAAAGGAGAAACTACACTCCCTTTCCAGCACATTCTACAAACCCTCCAATAACAAAAGGTGGAGAAGTTAAACGCCCTCGAGTGTTTACACCCTTAGGGATTACCCTCGAGAACATTTTAAGTCTTCTGATAACACAGAAGAAAATCACTCATCTTCTTCTACCAGCTAGCCCTAATGGACGAGGTTTCAATGCTGTTAGGAAATGTGCTTATTATGCCGGGGCACCTGGACATGATACTCAGGATTGTTGGGCCTTGAAACACAAGATCCAAAACCTGATAGACAATGGAAAAAATGTGGTAACTAAACTAGATCAACCTCACGTACAAGACAACCCTTTTCCTCAGCACAAAGAAGAAGAGGTCAACATGATCAATTGGAGTAATGGACAGAATTCCAATTTCAGCTGTGATTCTTCCCAGACCATCAAAGAAAGTGATGACAAATGGGATTATGCTAAGTTCTAATTCATAATGGAATGAAAGATCAAAGCTCTATGCAAACAAATTGAACAATTGGCGGAACTGGTGACTTATCAGCATCAAGTGACACGTCAGTTAATCAGCCAGGAGCATGCCAGTCTCCTACCTATTGTCATGAATATTCCCTCGTCACTTTCAGAAAATGAAATGCTAGAAGACAAAGTGACAAAGATAGCAAATGCCAAAGCCCGTCGGGATTTCGCCAATAAAAGGGAATTCACCTATCTGGGCCAACCTATTGAGGAAATTCTTCATATGTTAATCAATGAAGGAAGGATTAGTTCCCTTCTACCTCCAATCAACCCCCGTTCGGGACGGTACAACTCTAATGGAGTATGTCAATATCACTCCCAGTCTCGTGGTCACAGTACAGAAGAATGCTGGGCATTCCGCCACCTTTTTCAAAATTTAATCAACATTAGTGTACTGCGCTTGGCAGAAAACGACATTGTGGTACGTGCAAGTGAGAATACAGTCCCTACTAAGTGGAAAAGTGTGGTAGCAGTCATATCCACTGAAGCTGGTGGGATTAATACATTACTCACAACGCCAATAATTCAACTCAAGGGAGGCAACAATCCTTTGAAAGTGGCCACTCCCGAACCAATCAATTTGCCGTGCAGAGCATAATATCCTATTGTTAGCTTACACAAGGTTCTGTGGAAGTATGGAGAAGGTGAAGGTCCACCTCACATACAACTACTGCAGTGTTGAAGGAAAATCCACTGTATCTCCCCCATTGGGTGATGAAGTCTACCACCAAATCAAAGGGGAAAATACCCATGGAGAAGATTAAAAAATTCCTCCGCGCTGTGGGTCATAATGAAGCTACGGTGGTTTTAAGCTTGAAAGAAGCTCCACAGCAAATATCAATTTTGGACTTGGTCCTTACTTTCGAGAATCACAAGAAGGTCTTGTTAAAGGTTTTGGAAGAAGCCTATCTCCCGACATCAGTGCATACGAAAAAGTTTCAACATATGGTTGATCACATTTTCAACAACAATGTGATATCCTTCACGGATGATGACATACCGCCCGAAGGGACTGGTCATTGTAAACCGTTGCACATCGCGGTCTTGTCCTCCAGATATATGGTAGCTGGAGTCTTAATAGATGGAGGTTCCTCTCTGAATATTGTCCCATATTCTACCCTGGTAAAGATGAATATCAATCTCAATCGAATTCGAATTAGCCATACTATCATCAAAGCTTTTGATGGAGCCCGCCGTAACTCAGTCGAAGTAATTGAGCTACTAATCGAAATTGGTCCTCACACATTTTGCGTATCTTTCCATGTGCTCAAGATAGACTCACGATACAACCTGCTCCTGGGACTACCATGGATTCACATGGCAAGGACAGTCCCCTTCACTCTTTCACCAATAGTTGAAATACATCATCAACAATAGCCTGATTACAGTCAACGCTGAACCGGAAATTCCTCAGCACGGGGAAATGCCGTCCATCAATGCCAATGAGGACGTTGAACCAATCAGTTTTCATGCTTTGGAAATAAGCAACACCCAATACCATGCTATTGGAGCACCATTGCCCGAACCTAAAATTTTTGCCGAAGTAATGTCGGCTACTCAAGAAATGATGTCGTTGGGTCATAAGTCGGGACAAGGGTTGGGTAAAGATTGCCAGGGTATCAAGTACCCTATTCGCTTAACCAAGCAAGATGGAACAGCTGGACTAGGCTATTCTGCCAGCTCTAGTCACAGGAATCCTCATAAGCATCAGCAGATTCCTTCAGTTTCAACCATGTGGCGTTTAGCTTCGCCTTCAAACTCCGAGTCCGCACAACTTCCCATAAAGTTGCCAGCCAATGTAATGGCTATGTTATTTCCAAATCCAGTACCAGTGAAGGAGGAAGAAATCTTTGTTCCAAATCCCACAGCAGAAGAAAAGGAACGAAGAATCAAGCAAGACGTCATACGAATGATGTCCGGTATACGTATCATCATTCATGATGAACATACCAACAGATACACCCCAGACGATGATTGCCCAGACGTGATGGTCATCATTTGGGACAAGGAGGATGATGACAATCCTTCCATCACTACGGTCTACCCGGACTTTACCATTTCCAATTGGAATAGCATTCCTTACATTGGTCGTCAAGGGTAAAGTGGGCAAAAACTCTTTCTGCCCTGTAAATATAATAATTGCTTACTTTTCTGTACAGTATTAGCAGTTTATTTTGCCAGTATATGCTAACACTATGTATGATCAACGCATTTCATATATACTAAGTGAAAGCATATTTTGGTTTCAGGACTTTGAATTTAAATGTGCCCATACTTGCTGATACGGTGCCTCTTCTACACAGGGATTATACCTTTGATGTAGAGATGAATTCAGCCTTGATGGATATACAGGATGACATTTAGGTGCCTCCAGAAATTCAAGAATGGGTCAAAGACAAACCCAAACTTGATCAAACCACTTCTTTCAATCTCGGAACCTTAGAAAGCCCTAAGTTAATCCAGATTGGTTTAGACCTTACCCCCAAACCAACAAAATGACATGGTTACGCTATTGACCCAATTCTAGGATGTGTTTGCATGGTCTCATGAAGACATGGTGGGTTTGTCCACTGACATTGTCCTTCACCACCTTCCCATCAAAGAGGGATTTAAGCCAGTCAAGTAGAAACTTAGGCGATTGAAACCTGAGTGGAGTTTAAAGGTGAAAGAAGAAATTGTGAAATAATTTCAAGCTGACATCATTATGGTGTCTACATATCCTGAGTGGATATCCAATATTGTGCTCGTGCTTAAACCTGGAGGGAAGGTGCGAGTTTACGTGGATTACTGGGACTTGAACAAAGCTTGCTTAAAAGATAGCTTTCCCGTGCCATTTATCCATATTCTCATTGACAATAGTGCACAATACGACATGTATTCCTTTGCTGATTGCTTTGCGGGGTACCATCAGATTATGGTTGCCGAGGAAGATCGTGAGAAGACTGCTTTCATCACTACTTGGGAAACTTTTTACTATAGACGGTTGTCATTCGGCCTTTTCAATGCCGGAGATACCTATCAACGAGCTATGATGGCTCTTTTCCACAACTTAATGCATAAAGAGATTGAGATCTACGTGGATGACATCATTGTTAAGTCCCGAAAGGAGGATGACCATATAGACCATCTCAGAAAGTTGTTCAACAGGTTGTGTAAGTACAACTTGAAGTTGAATCCAGCTAAGTGCGCCTTTGGGGTCAAATCAGACAAGTTGCTTGGATTTCTAGTCATCCACAAAGGGATAGAGCTGGATCCTGCCAAAATCTAAGCCATCACTGAAATGCCCATTCCTCAGACAGAGAAGGAAATACGGGGATTTTTGGGAAGAATCAACTTCATTAGCAGGTGTATCTCCCAACTCATAGCAACCTATGAGCCAATCTTCAAACTATTAAGGAAGAACTCCTCCATGAAATGGAATGATGAGTGTCAGAAGGCCTTCCTTACAATCAAGAAATAGCTAGTCAAAGCTCCTATTTTGGTGCCACCCAGGGATGATGTTACTCTGTTTATGTACCTGTCCATAAGTGACAATGCCATGGGCTGCATGCTTGGATAGAAGGACGATAGAGGCTAAGAATGAGCTATTTATTACCTCAGTAAAAGGTTCAGTAGCAGTGAACACAAGTACACCCTGATCGAAAAGACGTGTTGTGCTTTAGCATGGGCCTCCGTGATGTTACAGCATTACCTCCATGGTCAAACAACCCATCTCATATCCCGCATAGATCCTCTCAAGTACATGTTCAACAAACCCATGTTAAATTGCCGGCTGTCCAGATGGCAGTTGATCCTACAATAATTTGACATTGTATATGTGACTCAAAAGTCCATCAAAGGTCAAGGAATCGCGGATCAACTGGCCACCGCACCTTCAGGGTATTTCAAACCATTGGAAACATATTTCCTCGATGAAGGAGTAATGATAGTGAAGCAACACCATCAATACGATACGCGCCAATCATGGAAGATGTATTTTGATGGAGCTGTTAATATGGAAGGCTCTGGAGCTGGAGCAGTTCTAGTATCTGGTATGGGGGAGTAGTATCCCGTTGCCGTCAAGTTACAGTTTGGCAGAACTAACAATACGGCTGAGTATGAAGGCTGCCTCATGGGGCTAAAACTTTCCCGTTCGATGGGCATCAGACGGTTAACTGTCCTTGGAGATTCAGAGTTGGTAATCAAACAATCCACCAGAATCTATCAAACTAAGGAACTACATTTGCTACCTTACCATCGGCAGGTTTTGAAGATGGCTTTGGAGTTTGAAGAAATCTCCTTTCTAATGTTCCTCGTAATATGAATGATTTTGCGGATGCATTAACAACTTTGGCCTCCTTGATTCGCATATCAAACAAGGAACACTTGCCAAGCGTCATAATTTCCCTGAACAAGGCCCAAGCCTATGGGAATTACATTGGAGAAGTATCAGATGAACTACCTCCCATCCAACCTCCTTGGTATCAGCATATCAAGGAATATCTACGAGATGGATCTACACACGTTGAGGCGTGCCTGACTGAGAAAAGGTGGATCCATCGACTTGCTATGAAGTTCTATCTGAGTGGAGATGTGATCTACAAAAGAGATGCAGGACTAGGTATCCTCAGGTGTCTTGACAAAGATCAAGCCCAAAGGCTTATAGATGAAATCCATGGTGGAGTCTGTGGCCCCCATATGAGTGGCTCCCTCCTTGTCAAGAAAGTCCTCAGGACGGGACATTATTGGCTATCTCTCAAAGCTGATTGCAACGACCACGTCAAAAGATGAAATCAGTGCCAGATTCATGGGAATGCTATACACGCCCCTCCACGGGAACTCCACAGTATGAGTTCACCTTGACCCTTCTCAATGTGGGGAATGGACGTTATCGGGCTCATCGAGCCTAAAGCCAGCAATGGTCATCGATTTATCTTCACCATGATCGACTACTTCACCAACTGGGTAGAAGCAGCCTCCTTCCCCAGGGTCACTAAAAAAGTCATCATTGCTTTCATCAGAAACAATGTCATTTGTCGATATGGACAACCAGAGGTGATTGTGTCAGACAATGCCATGAACCTCAACAACAAAATGATGGAGGAATTATTCAATAAATTCCACATCAAACATCTTAACTCTGTCATCTATCGTCCGAAGATGAACGGTGCTATTGAAGCGGCTAACAAAAACATCTAGAAGATTATGCAAAAGATGTCTGCTAACCACAAAGATTGGCCTGACCTGTTGCCTCTTACTCTGTTAGCCTACAGAACTTCAATGGGTACTTCAACTGGGGCAACCCCCTACACTTTAACCTATGGGATGGATGCAGTACTCCCCATAGAAGTTGAGATGGAATCCCTCAGAGTGTTGATCGAAGCTTAACTAGATGAAGACCAATGGGTACAAGACAAGTATCACCAATTGTCTCTAATAGACAAAAGGCGAACCGCGTCTATCGTCCATGGTCAGTTATATCAACAAAGGATCGCCAGATCGTACAACAAAAAAGTTCGACTATGGCAGTTTAAACAACATGACTTGGTTTTGAAAAAAATTCTTGACAACCAAGATCAGACTAAAGGAAAATTCGCTCCTAACTAGGAAGGCCCATTTATTGTCAAGGAAGTATTCACAGGAGGCGCTCTCAGATTGCAGGAAATGGACGGTGATGAATTTCTACAACTCATCAACTCAGACACCGTGAAACGGTATTATGTCTGAAGTAATTCGCAAACACCCTGATGCGTTATCATCAGGTCACCAGTCATTTCAATTTTTAACCCTTTACTACCTACAAATTTTCTACACTTTATCCCTCAGGGAAACGTACTCTTCAAGCCAGCAACCTGTCTTTCTCCTCTGCGTTCCTACAACTTAGGTCATCCCACCGCGGATTGAACCTCTTGTGTTTGCAGTTTGGCTACCCTTACCTGGGATCAAACTTCTCGTACCTACAATTTATCCTCAACCTAGGATTAAACTTTCTCCTTCCTGCACTATGACCTGTACATGGCATTACACTTTTCTTCTTTCACTGAGAGACGAACTACATCGACCTGATCTCCTCTTCAATAGGAGTACGTAGGCAACCATTTCATATGGCCCGATCGCAATAAAACAAAAACAACAAAAATATTTTTACCCTCTTCTCCTCACAAAAACAACCAAAAACATTCCTACACCATGTTAGCCGTATACAGCTTTAAACCTCTTACACCAGGTTTGAACTACGCAGACCTGATCTCCTCTTCAATAGGAGTACGTAGGCAGCCATTCATGGTGCGCTCTTACCCCCTACCAAAACACAAACCCTTGTCAGTTGGTACTGGGATCATCCTTCAAATACACTACATTTCATTTGGCTTCAGACCAAATGGATGGAATTACCTGTACTCCTCCCAAATAGGAGATTCGGCGACCATCTAAGCTGCGGTCATACCTTGAAGAGCAACACCAATGCATAAAAGATGGAATTAACTAGGCTTCTCCTAAATAGAAGTACTGGCAACCATCCGTGGGGCGGTCAATCTCAGAGAGGAAAGCCACACTTCTCTCCATATTTTCATCCAAAAACTAGTCCCAAGACACCAAAGATGGTAGGGATACACAGAGATCGATGATCAATTCTGAACTATCCAGAGACAACTCAATGTCCATCCACCCAGGAGGAATTCAGAATACATCAAGACCACAAGCCCTGAAGCAGCAGGCAAAATATCGAGAAAATAGCAAGGCATATCTAAAAGGGAAGTGATCCAAAAATATATTTTCCTGCCATATATATAATGCTATTTGATGTATACAATGTGAACTGTACATAAAAAAATGGCTAAGCTAGTCTGTGCAGGTAAATACAATCTCATCTACAAGTCAGGATATATGCGAGCTAACAAGCCTAATATGGCGTCCCTCTCAGAAGACGGAGGTGAAACTGTGGTCTCCTGTACGAGAATATCCACACGACCCAAAAGATCTGTAGCCATCTACATGGTGACCATATGATCATCAATATATGTTCTTATCTCTGCGATCATGCCAGTGGTAAGGGACCTCACTGCCGTACTATCTATGACAGCTACATCCCGGGCAGATATAGAACTATCCCGCTCAATTATCACTACATATCTGGCTAATCTAGCCTCATCCCACTCAACAACAGCGGCATCTCTGTGATCTAATGCCTCATCTCTCTCTAATAGAGTTGCGTCTCTCCCATCAAGGGCAGTTAACATCATAGATTGAGCCTGATCTCTTTCAAAGTTCATCAGATGAAGACTCTGCTCTAAGTACTGTGCCGAGTGCTGAATCACAAAAGTACTAGTACTAGGAGAATCTAGGAGAAATGCTAGCAACCCAGCAGCGGGCTCCTCCTCGATGTAGGTATCAATGTCTTCCCTGCGCTCTGTATCGTCTAACTCACTATCCTTTACTGTAGATACTACTGCAACCAATAAAATCTCTATCTCCATTCATGCAGAATACTCTACAGAACAACCGGGATGACTGACCGAAAAAGTAGCTATCTCACGCCGATCCCAACAAGCATACACACGGGATCGGTCCTCTGCTGAGAGATATCGAGAAGCTGAACACTGACTTATCGCCCCATCAAAAGGATAGAAATCCTTGAACTGGTCGAATTGTGACATCATGGCCAATGGGTGATAAATAGTCACGCCCCTCAAGACAGCCAGAGGGAAGAAATCCATGCCCGGAGCATGAGTAATGAAGCTGTATGGCGAGCAAAGCCCCGAGCACAGCAATATGCTAAATGGATCTCTGATGTTTGCCAAAAATGTGGACTAGGACTGAGCATCTGTACACTCCGACGGCTGAAATGAGTATGACATGGCCACATCATGGGAGAAGAAATACCCATGTCATCTAAGGGTACCCACCGGTTTCAAGTGTGACATAAACCACATATACATCATGACCTAACTTCTAGTGAACACGCCTGACGGGTAAGTACATCGGTAGGATGCTGACTACAGAGTCTCTGCTACAATCATAGGCACAATGGTACGACCCTCCTTGAGAGCTCTCACGACCATGATAACGCCTATATCTATTTCATCCATGTACCACGGCATGTACATATATGATAGCACACATAACATCAGTACATCAACTCTGGCCGAACGCCAATGATCCTCCGACCCGGTGAAATCCCCAGAATGTCGTGAGTAGCTATTCTTCGCGCCAAATCTGTCATACAAAAAATGCTGAGAGATCTCGTGGCCAGATGTCAGATCATCCTGCACTACTCTGCGCCTCAATCCTGTGAGAGTTATGAATCGTCTACTCATGTCTCCTAAAGCCATGTCCATACAAGGTCTGTCTACAGGCAGCATCGTCAGATGTGCATACTCCTCCAAAGTAGGAGTCAACTCATGGGTGCCAAAACAGAATACCTGCCTATCAGGTAGCCAATGTTCTAGCATCCCGTCTACAAATCCTTCAGGAACCTGAAATGCCAAAAGGGTCATGGTATGCTGCAACAACAGATCTTTAGTCACCCTATCTGAGGGTGACATGCTATCGTACCACGATCGCATACCTAATGCCACAACTGATGGTGGGGTATGATCTATACGGCTAACCGTCGAAGAAGACATTTGTGCGGGCCGTGTCATAAGACCATTCAGGGGTCAATGCCGAATATATCTGGACATACATACATATGCATAACATGATACATGCATAACAGATAATGGATGGCAATATGATATAGGGAATGAAAAACGGTGCATACATTCCTAAATATATCATCATCTAATACATCAGCTCTGTACAGCTACAAATACAGGGAAATGGGGCACAACCGCCTTACTACTAATAGAGGCCTATCAAAAGATACAGCGAGAATGGGGAACAACCACCCAATATCTAACAGAGGCCAATCAAAAGATATAACAAGAATATACATCAGAAGAAGACCAGGGTCTCGATGTCCACGTCCTCAATCGTGTCCACCTGATGTAACTCCACCTGAGTCACTGGATCTCTATCAACAGGGATATCAGGCCTATAAAGAGGAGGATCTGCGCCGACAAAACAAAATGGGTCGTCTGAGGGGCCAGCACCTGAGCTGGAAGGAACAAATGACTCCGCCTCTGTTGGATCTCTGGCCAAATGTCGTATAAATATATGTGCCTAATCCAACTACCGGGTCAAGCTGTCAATCTGGGTCATATGAGTCAGAGCTCGGACACAAGCTACCCAATCCGTCATCATCAAAGACCCTGGAACCATGTCCCCCATAAATTGTGTGGCACGGGACTGGGCATCAATAGTCAGAGGGAGCCACCAATGCTCGAACGTCTCCTGAGTACATGGACCCTCTGATAATGCAAAACTGTCAACTCCCAACAATGGGATATCAGTGACGGGTGATGTGATACAAGCCAATGACGTCTGGCAGGAGGTAAGATCGGTAAACGGATCTCCCCTGTGGTGCTCCTCCTAATAGCACACTCTCCTAAATAGAGCTCCCAACCTCCATCAGCAAAGAGAGGAAATCTCCTGGTAGAGATCAAATACTCGACTCCGATGGGATGTCCATCCTCAAATTCGATGATCAAATACTCCCCTGAATAGGGAATCCATGTAATGGTACCCACTGTCAGCAACTCCAGCTATATACGGCAGTGAGCGAAGCCCTCAGTTACAGGGACCTCCGGCAAGATAGAATGGTGCCATCGTCGTCCTCGTGGATAGGTATCTAAACCTAACACACTCATATGACGCAAACATGGGAGCCTCTCATAGGCCTAAAACTGCCAACACAATGGAAAACCATCTGCTATCAGTAAAAACTCTTAACCTATGAATGGGAAAAGATAACAGAAATACTCACCAGTAGAAATTGGTAAAATCCTAACCAAGCCTCGGTTAAAACCTATGAGCGCGGACGTATGCCCCGGAGGAAATAGGCAAAGGTGTAAGAGCCCCAGTCGTACTCTCCAATACGGTCTACATCACGCGTGGCGCTGACCAAAGCAAAAGATACCGTGGAAGAGTTATCTACTATGAAGCAGCCTCAAATGATTATTAGGAACAATCACCGCAGAACGCGATCCCTGATCCTGACATCATCAGGCATAGGCTCACTCAATAGCTCGCTCATAACATCTATGCACAAAGAACCTGAACGGACAGTCCTACCTTTGAGCGCCCCCGCCGGAACTCCTAATAACGATCTAACGGCAGTAAGGGTGATATTCTCCATGCAAGGCACTGGCTCCCCTCCAAACTCCATACCTGTGATAAATCGCCAATCCATAGGCGTCATCATCACCTCGTAATCCAGTAGGTGGAGTGACTGAGTCTGATGAAACCATCGCTCAGACAATGCCCTGAGGTAACCCCAGGGACAACGACTGGGAAGGATGGGGAGGAATGCCTCGAATCCCTACTCATGCACTACCGCTCTATAGTCAGGATGAAGTGCCTGGTACATGGAGTGAATGCTAAACCAATTCCCCCGAGGCTGTGTAAATCCTGGAACCTGCATGAAATGCAGATCAATATCAAAACCCTTTAATCCTCATCAATAGGAAAGAAGAAAGATCAAAGTCTAACGTCATACCTCGTTAGCATGCAAGTACATCGATGGATGTTTGACCAAATCACCCAACAACTCTGGGTTCACCACCTGAATGCTCGAAAACTCCCTGCGAGGGACATGTGCAGCAGGAGCGGGATCCTCCATCGGAATATCTGCCTCCTCGTCCTCAACGTCTGGCACATTTGCTTGGACATGACTTATCACGGCCTCCACCAACCGACGAGGCTGTTTGACAGAACAGGGATGAGGCACTTCGAAAGTCCTACGCCGTACGCCAGACACGGTCCTATAAGAACTGTTCGGCTGATCCGGATCCATAATATCTGGACAACAAGTCTCCAAATCACCTCAGAAAGGGTGTGGTATTTCCTTACCTTGAGCTTTTTAAATGCATTTATGACTATATACATGCATGCATTTACTTTAACATATAATAGAGTTAAAATGCATGACTACCCAATGCCTATATTTGGAAAAATTTTGCCATAGTCCCCATTGAAAATAGGACTATCCACACGCACTCAGGCATGTCTAGGTGGCCATTCAGTAACACACCTGCCCCAAAGTCATATACGTAATATATGCATTAAAAATTAAAAACATCATGCATAAGGCCAACCTCAATGCTAGGAGTACTTTGCCTTTCTACCTTTTGCTCATTGGACCTCAAATAGGACAAAAAATAGCAGAAAAAGGTGCCAATTTGACTGTCTCAAAAGTCAAAATTTTTTTACATCATTATGTTCAACATGGTTTAATACTAATATTTACTATGTTGAATATTTTTTATCAGGTCGTTTGTGCATACATAATCACTACTATGTGTTTAGATGCATTTCGTGCGATAACTCACAATCCAACGGACATAAACTGGAAAAAATACATGCATACGTTACCAGGATAGTGTAGAACACTTTTACGGTGATAGAATTTTGCAGAAAACAGCCCGAACTCAGCAGATCTGAAGATGGTTTGCGGTTTTCTCTATGCAAAATGAGTTGGAAATGAACCTGCGAAGGCTAGCTGCAGGATTTATCATCCACGCATGGCCGTAGGCTCACCTGCGGATGCAGCAGGTGCACCTGCGGCTCCTCTATATGGGTCCCACCCCTCCGGATCGGTCTAGTTCGATTTGAAACGGAGTTCTCACGAACTAGAAAGGTCAAATCGTGAATAAAAACGCCACACGATTGAGCAAAACAGCATACAATCCTGGTTTTCTCGAGTGAGACTTTAAATCTGTACGTCGCCCATTGGTAGTCACCTGAACACGAGGTATACCTTGCCAATGATCTCAGTTGTCACCGATCACATCCGGCAATACCTCGTACAGGTCTGATGCCGCAAACTCCGGGTCATTACCCTAAATGAGTTCCCGACGGGGGTTACAACGTGGATCCCCGACGGGGGTTACAACGTAGATCCTCGGTGGGGGTTACAACACGTTCATCCATTGACATTTCTATCAACGAAGTTCAAGCAGCCTTGACGATTATTTTAGCCGATGGAAAGTAAACCCATCAAAGCATTGAGAACCGTTCGATAGTTGCATACGTACTCATGTATCTTAATGAACGAACGTGATTGTTATTCCTTAGATGTTAATGAACGAACGTGAGGGATTACTATGATTGTTATTCCTTAGATGTTGAGTGACGAAGATAATGAATATCATTCCGATATTATGTCATGGTAATGAGAGATAAGTGTAAAGCGTATAAACACTGTGAATGCAACGATGTTGCAATGAACGATCAGTCTTAGTATTCAACGAACCGTATGGCTTCGACATTAAGAAAGGATAATGAACATGGGGTTCATGGGTTGGATAATGATTGAATGCAATTGAAACCTTGAATAAAGGTTGAGTGAGAGATCAATAGACGAGCAACGTAAACGTCGAATACGTAAACGATCCTTGTGAATTGTATTCGCGTTGGACGAATGTTCTAAGTGTACACATGGTTGTATAACTTGGACGTTGACGAAAGTAGTAAGTAAGATATGAATTATCGTGAAAAGGCATAGCGAATGGTAATAAGAGTAAGGAAAGTCTGGTATAAGTCGAATAGAGAATGTTAAAAGGAAAGGTAAGTGTTAAACACTTTAACCAACATAAGGGTTGAGTGTACGTGAATATTTAACTGGTAAAACCTACACTTCGTGAATGGTTTTACCATAAGGTAATGAAGACTAAGATTTAACCGTGAACGGTGAAGAAACTGAGTTACAGATAATAACGTATAACATTAAGAAGTCGAGTTAATAAGTATAACTTGGACAACGTTCTGAGTTGAAGGAACCGAACGTTGTAAGGTACAAATAAGTTAATATAAAATTCTTAATGCTATAATTGCATAGAGTTAATATGGAATGATCGTTTCGAGTATACAAAAGGCTGTATGACTTAGACGATAAAGAATGAATCCTGAGGTATGACATTTAGTTACTAGAAAGCCGTAAGGAATAAGAATTTGACTTATCGAACATTATAATAGTTCGTACAAGTTAATAGAAGTTAGGTTGTGGTACAATCGTAACCTTTGATAGTTGAAATATAGGACTTGGGCTAAAAAATTCCTTCAGAGAGCGAAGGTATATACGAAACTGGCAACTGATCTAACTCACGGTGTGGGCAGTGTAGATGAGACGGGAACTTGTTTGTTGGTTGTTTGTGGGAAACCACTCAGAGTACCTTATAGACTACTAGCAGAGAAGCGATGGATGCGAGGCCTATAGACGTTATAACAAGAAGATAAGAATGTAAATCATCAAAGATGATGAACATTTTAAGTAAGACATCTACGTATGTCATGAAGCCGTAAACCGGTAATGAAAGTTAGTCGCGTAAGCTTAAATTGCAAGAACGCGAATCTTAAGAAGTAAAGTTAAGTAATCAAATGCGTAAGTCAAGTATATGACTAATTGGTGTACGTGTTATTTCCTTATGTGTTATATAGGGATTTGGAATGAGCAATTCAGTGTAAACTATAAGCTGTAGCTGTGCGTAAGGTAAGTTTCCTAACTTCATTCATAATATATGAATGCTAGTTTCTTAGACTTCTCAGATGTTGAACTTGAGAAGTCGTGTCTATGTGCATATGTGCGAGATATGTACAAGGTGGAAGAATATATGAGGCTTTGTGCCACAATGTGAGCACTTCGGTGTTTCTTTGATTGAACTGTTCTGTGATTGAGTTGTTCAATACGAGTATGTTCGGTTTATACATGAACCGTTATTGGTAAGTCTGCACTAATGATTCTAGCCAGACAGGATATGTATGAAAAAGGTAGAGGAATGAAAGTATTTCAAAGTGAAAGTGAATATGGTTTTAAGATAGTAGGAATCGAGACTATTCCTATTATTCAAGCTGCTTCATAACCTTTGTTCGGTTATTAAAGTTCTAAATAAATGTTTGAATTCTGAAATTGTTTATTCAAACTGTGATGACTTGCTGGGCAATTGAATGCTCACACTTGCTTTAAATGAAAAACATTTTCAACGAACGACGTTAAAAAGAACTTAAGGATCTCGTAAAGATCAATTTGAGCGGTATCCAAACGAAGTGCCATTCAGTATATGAATGTGTGTGAAGAGAAAGTGAAGACTTGTAATATAGAATGATAGAATTAACCTATAAACTAGTTTAATGAACAGTTATGAATCCTTGGTGGCGGATGGAAGTGACTCGTGTAAGATGTAAAGAATAATGTAATTATCATTATTTATAATGAAAGAGGTTCTAAGGTTTCGAGAACCTGGGATTTGAGAATATATGTTATTATATTTATCTATATAATGAGGTATATTTGGAAGGAAATGGAATCGTGATGCACAGAGTCTAGGTCTGAAAGTAGACCGAATTTCGGGGCGTCACAATGTTTAGAAGATTTTTGCAGTTCATGCAAAATCAGACGAGGGAGACTCGTGCACAAAATACTGGCGGAAATGATAGGATTGCGCGGCTTGTCACATCCAAGCAGTTCAAAGAGTTGGGACCACTAGAATTTGTGGGAAAGCCGGATCTGATTAAGGCGGACACGTGGGTCAAGCAAATTACCAATATATTTGATGTCTTGGGATACACGAAGGAATAGAAGGTTCCATTAGCCACCTTTATGTTTCGTGGTGAGGCAGACTATTGGTGGGAGTCTATGAAGCGTACATAGCCTGCTGCACTCACCATGTCTTGGGAAACGTTTCAAAAACTGTTTAATGACAAGAACTTTCCTGAAAGTATTCACCATATGAAGGAGGTGGAGTTTATTAGACTGGAACAAAATAACATGACGGTGTCCCAGTACGAGGCAAAGTTTGCAGAGTTATCCAGGTTTGCACCTCATTTGGTAGAGAATGAGGAACGAATGACAAGGATGTTTTTGAGAGGTTTAAAACCCGAGATTCGATAATATCTTCTCTCTCATAAATTTTCTTTATATTCAGATGTTGTCAACATGACTCAATTATTAGAGCGAGATAATGAGTATGCTCAACCGAGGGACCACAATCAGGGTCATACCGGTGACATCAGTCATATGAGCGATGATAACCAGAGGGGAGGAAAGAATATAGACAAAAGTGGTAACCACTCATGTGGTAATCGTGGCCATTATAATAGGAGAGGTGAGTCAAGTGGAAATTTCAGAAAGAGGAGATTCAACAATGATGAGAAGACATCAGCAGCAGCACCAACACCAGCACTAATAACAAATTTTAGGGGAGGAGAACGACCGCCAGTTAGATGCTACAAATGCGAAGAGGAGGGACACATAAGTCCAAACTGTTCATAGCCTTCCAAGGTGTGTTTTAGTTGTGGAAAAGACAATCATATAGCTCAGTTTTGTCCGGTAGCAAAGTCAAGTCCAGTTGGGATGACGACACCAAAGGCGACTACGGTTAAAACAAAGTCGGTGGTTCATGAGAGGGCATTTATCGTGACTAGCCAAAACGCGAGAAACCTGAACAAGGTGATCACGGGTAAGCTAATCATAAACTCTTGCGAAGTTTATACCTTATTAGCTACTGGTTCTACCCATTCTTTTATCTCTCCTGCTTGTGCTCAACGTTTGTACTTGACTCCGGAGAAATTAGACCTTGACTTATTTGTTGAGACTCCGTTAGGAGAAACTTTAATTACATCTACTGTTTATAAATCTTGATTGATTCAAGTTGGAACCATAAAATTACATGTCGATCTTATTTCGTTGACAATACTTGCTTTTGATGTGATTTTAGGGATTGATTAGTTAACCACTCATCATGCTAAAATTGATTATTTTCGTAAGGTTGTTAGTTTTCATATTCCTAACCAACCTGTTATGTGAATTCAAACAACAAAACCACTAAAGTCAATCACTGTCATATCAAGCCATAAAGCTATTCGTTTATCAGAAAACGGATGTCAAGCTTTCTTAGCCCATGTCACTGACTTGAACAAAAACACGTCAGATTTAAAAAATATTTCTGTTGTTAGTGAATTTCTTGAATAACATCCCGGTCTACCCCCGGAATGTGAAGTTGAATTCTGTATTGATCTTGAACCAGGTACAAAGCCCATTTCTAAAATCCCATATCGAATGGCTCCTATTGAACTTCAGGAGTTAAATGTCCAACTACATGAGTTGTTGGACATCGATTTCATTCGTCCTAGTACATCTCCTTGGGGTGCTCCTGTGTTATTTGTAATAAAGAAAGACAGTAGTATGCGACTTTGTATTGACTACCGAGAGTTGAACCATGTCACCATCAAGAATAGGTATCCGTTACCTCACATTGATGACCTATTTGACCAGTTGCGAGGAGCACAATTCTTTTCAAAGATCGATCTTCGTTCTGGATATCATCAGCTGAAGATTAAAACTGAGGATATTCCAAAGACTTCCTTCAGAACTCGCACTACTACAAAATAGTAAATATACAACGCGGAAAAAACGTTGTGGTTTCAGTAAAAAAAACGTCGTGGTTAAGGGCGTTATCTATTTGACACCCTTACACAACGTTTTTAAAACGTTGTAGTTAAGCACATTACACAACGTTATTTTTAAAAAATGTTGTAGATTTGTTTTTCAAAAATTTGCAGATGCTTAAAAACGTTGTAGAAAGTATGATTCCACAACATTTTCTAGATAAAAATGTTGTTGTTTAGTATATCAGAAAATGTTTAGGCACATTTACACAACGTTTTTAAAATGTTGTAGATTAAAAAAAAAGTTGTGGTTCACCTACATTACCAATGCACCTGCAATATGCTAATGCCATAATATATAGCTAAAAGGTCTAAATTCTCATTTAAATTTAAAGCCAAAATATATCAACCATTCAAAATACATCCCAATAATACCATTCGTTTACAGTTTCAAATTACTACATCCACAAAATAATTACCAAACTATCCATATATACATCTCAAATTCACTTTTCAATATAAATTACACTGAAGAAGCAATATAAGTTTCAGTTGTCCAGTTCTTGTACACCTACTAGAAGTATATATTCCACCTTAATTCTTATTACTACATTTCCATCACTTCCGGAATACTCGTGCAGACTGTTAAAGAATATTTTTCAAGTACTCAGTCTCGCATTATATGCAACCATAAAAAGAACTTACTGCATTCGAAGGAGATGGCCAGCAATGTAGCGCTGCACCAGCATGAACTGCATCAACTGAACCTGATGTGAAAGGAAGCCTGGAAACATCTACCCTTACAAGTGCAAGATTACTGTATATTATCATTGAAACAAAATTGAGTTAACCATCACATACTGGTTGGTACAAGAATCAAAGCCCTAATACTTGGGATATTATCCATTTCACTTTATCCCTCCCAACTAAGCATTTTCTTCTTTTCACAACACCAATGTAGAAAGCAGGATAGTGTATACGATCTCCCATCTGCCATAAATTATGCATGCTTAAGATCAAAGAGCATTAAGAAGACAAAACAAAACTCGAATATATATACCATCCAATACTTCAACTCACAAACATGAACCAACTCTTTCTAATTTGTGTATTGAATGCGAGTTAGAAACTGAAATTGAACTACAACTATGATTGTCACAATAACAGGTTCAAATTGGTTTTTTGATGACAAAATATAGTATGTCCCAACTACTAATTGAAAGAATTGTAAGAGCATAGATATAAATAGTACTGGTGAGCATACCACATTGGCCATATTGTAGTAGCAAGTGTACGACTTGATTCAAATTGGTAAAATGGAATATACCAACAAATTTTTTTGCTAAAATGGAAGCAAAAAGAAGGAGCTTTATTAACTTGATGGTGCAGTCACATAGTAAGCAAGACCACCAACCAGGACTGATTGACCCGAATATTCAGATTCTTGCCATTTGCCCAACAGATTTACCAAGAAATTTCCACTGTACTTCCTATACAGCAATTGTAAATAAACAAATGGTATTATACAATTTCATATACCATGAGAAAGTAAAATACTTCAGCTACACCAACACATGTAAGGACCAGTACCTAAGTGCAAATCTAGTAAACCTAATCCAGTCCAACAAGGAGCTGAACATTGTTAAGTCACATCAGACCAAAAGATTAAGAAACTATTAAACATTTCAGCTGCTTCACAATGCAACATTATATCAAGACCAATAAGACATAGGCATTCTTTCTTTATAAACTTCTACCCATTTAAAGCATCTGGCATTGCAAATGGTAAACAACATAATTGATCTAATAAATTTAATAAGACAAGGTAGCCAAACTGGGAACCTGAGTGCAAATTATAGTTGATCTAATAAATTTACATTTAACATCCTTATTGAGTAAAAATATTTACTAAAAAATGAAAGAAATAAACAAAATCATAAACATAATGAGCCTTTTATTACTTTTATTTTCTAGGGTAATAAAAAAGCTATTCTCCGCATTGAAGCCATTGACCACCAAAATTTCCCCTGATTTCTGCAATCAAGAAGTAAATCAGAAAAAGGAACCCTCTGGCAGCAAGGTTGCAAAAACAAAGATGAAACACTCACCTTCCAAAACAAGGGCAACACCCCAAAGAACAAAATTGTAGAATCCATAAATATAGTAACATTCTCATGAACAATATGGAAGTTGCTTAAAGTAAACAATGCAAAATAATACCCATAAGTAAATGACTGCTCAGTGATTAGACCCATTTGAACTCTCCTAGCTAAGTAAAGCCCTGAGTCAATCACAATTGGCAGAACGAGCTGACCTCTGCAACAATATAACATAAATCAATTCTTACTCGACACAAAGATATGTACAACAAAATCATGAACATAACTAGCAAACTGGGTTAGTAACTTTGAAGCTTACTCCTGTACCTTCCAACAAATGCTGGCCCGATATTGTTAGTATATCATTTCGTCCTGTACTAATGTTTTCACCAGTCGATTCCTTCATTAACTCAATAATTTTTCATGTGAAAATATACAATGCAAAATATAAGAAACCAACAAAATCTTAGAAAGACTAGCATGAATGACGTAGAACAGATAAACACTAAGACGTAAATCTTCTGATTCTTCTTGCTGGCTTTACTTATAAATCTCATCCTTTTTTATTTTCTTATTAACACGCAAAAAAAGCTCTTCATTATCGTTTTTCACCCCTTGTCTTAGTTTAGCAGCTAGCCGAAGGAAGATGGCAACACTCATAGGCCGCAACTTGGTGAACATGTTTGGTTTAAATTCAACTTATGGATAGAGAAGAAGAAAATGCCGAATAGATTTGTTTTACCTTTAATTTAATTGAGACAATAAAGAGGTGGTGGTAGGCTGGGCTTTCTAAACGAGGGAGGGGAAAGTTACAAGGAATTAGGCCTTTTTATGTCATGGATTAAATTTCTTACTATGGCAGTACTGTATTGTAGTGCATTAATATTAGAGAGCCCATCTCATATTTTTTATATATGCATAATACCATATATAATAAAAATATATAAATATATAGAGTTGAACCTATATATTTATAAACCTGGGAAACACAATGAGGTCGCTGATGCTCTTTCTAGACGACCATATGACATTTCAGTTGATGGTACTCTAATGGTTTTGTCTCTTCCTAAGTTTCAAATCATTGACCAGATTTTACAAGCTCAACAGTCGGCTACAGAATTACAATACTTGTTTACTCAAGGAAAGTTAGAGACAGAACAATATCAATGCGTTTATACAAAAAGTTCAATTCACATTTCTGTTCACTGCAAAACACGAATGATTTTTTTGCTATTGATAATTATCTTTTTCACAGCAAATCCTCCATTTTAACCATTGATGGCTATATATATAATGAAATGTGTTAACATCAAGTTTCGCCAGCGCGTCTAATCACAGAATCCACGCGCTATAACATCCACAGTAACAGATCACACAGAAGCTTGACAGCTTGTGCCACCGGGGGATAGCTCCGGTGTGAGAATGAGTACAGGCCGTTACAAGGTTTTAACAATGGACGCTAAGTGTTTAGTGCTCAAAAGTATGAATTACCTCTTAATTGTACACTTGGCCTTGTATTTATAATCATCTCACTGCCTTAGAATCATTCTATTAATCGGTTAAGGATTCCTAACTATGGTAGTTACCATAACTTAGGTCCAACACAATCTCCTTAAAAGATGCAAGTAGAATCCAATCTAATCACTACCTTTGAAGTAACCGTATTTAATTATAATTGGGACGTCCAACTCTGCACGCAGGAAGGCCCACTGTACAGGCCCAAACTATCCCACTGTTAGACCTAGGCTTCGGCCCAAAGGACCCGAAGACCCGACTCCTAACAGCACACAATAGGATAAGGCTCCGGCCCAAGGGGCTCGAATGTCGAACCCGAAGACATCCACCAAAGTGAGGGTCCGACCCAGAAGGACTCAGACACCGACCCGAACACCTCTAACTCCACCATGGGCTTCGGCCCAATGAACTCATACAACTCCTCTGATGTTGGGTCTTCATCCCAAGTGAAGGTCAGTAGAATGCTCCCGGACATTTCCCCCACAGTCTTCAATTATAAGGTACTTATGATTGGAGACTTGAACGGTCTATTCTTGATATTTGAAACGTTGCACACCTTTTCACGCCTGGCCCCACCTTAAGCATTTAATAGCCGCCCTGGGGTTCCGTGTCGTACTCCTTATAAAAACCCCTCTTCCCTCCTCATTACCTCCTTTACTGACTCCTCTCTCCCAAACTCCCTGTTTTCATTTTCTCCGGCAAGGCGATTTCCGGCGAGCTCATTTCTTCCCCAAAACTCCCCAAATTTCCACCACTTTGCAGATATTTGAGTTCTATTCTAGATCATCTCTTCTTTGAAACTTCTTATTTGCATCCCATCTCTTTTTAATGGCCGATTTCACCTCCACTATTACCACCGGCAACCTACTAGAGGTCGAACTGCCGGATGCCTCTGCTGCTACCACACCTTCGATCCTGCCTAGTCCGTGAGACGCCGAGGCTAGGGTTCGAAATGCTTACCACTCCTCAGAGGAGTTTTCTCACCTCCATACTCCTTCCACTATCACCCCCTCCCAGATCTCTGACATCCGACACCTCTTTAAAATCCCTAAAGAATACAAGCTCCGAGTACCGATGTCTGATGAGAAGATGTTCTGGCGTCCCGAGGGAGAGTGGGTAGCCGTCCCCATGTACGTTCTGAAATACGGGGTTCGGTTCCCACTTCATGATTTCATTTCCTCTTTCCTGAGCTTCGTGGGAGTGGAGTTCGCGCAACTCGTGCCGAACGCGTACATCCACTTAGTCTCTTTTATAGCCATCTTCCAAGAGGTGGGCATCGCTCCCGAGCTCGATCTATTCTTCGCCCTGTTCACCGTCGGTGGGTCGAAAGAACCCGGTCTTCGGCAACTCAACAAACGCCCCAACCGCACCGTCCTGATCAAAACCCCTTTAAGCAACAAGGGGTGGCACGAACAGTGGTTTTTTGCCAAAGGAACCAACCTCTAGCTCCTTCCCTCCTGGGCCCACCCGACCGACCAGGCGGCCAAGGTTTCAAAGTTCCCAAAAGGTCGGGCCGATGCCTTCAGGACCTTCTACTAGCAACGGAAGAAGATCCAATGGAGTCTAGGGCTTCTGATGGACGAAGCCTGGTTGTAAAAACACAACTGTAAGTATCCTTCTGTTTTTCTTTATTTTTTCTCCTATTCTCTTAAGCGTTCTACGCCTTAACCCAATTGTCCCCGTGCAGTGATATTGAATTTTAACTAAGAATCCACAATTGAATAATCATTAAAAAGATAAAGATAGAAGAAGATGAGAAGATATAATCTATTGTCTGTAGATTTGACACTCCCTTATTGCTCCTCCTTTGAATCTTCAATGGTCTCCAAGTTGCTTCAATCTCCAAATTTAATAAAAACTAGGGTTTTGATCTGATTTAATCTAATCTAATCTAATGGAATTCTTCCAAAAACTCCCTAATCTCTCAAAAATCCCCCCTAATATATGTTATTCCCCTCCTTTTATAAGCCTTTGTACATGTCTCTAAGCCCTATTGGAAGTCCTTGAATCAAACAACTCGAAACAATCCTTTTCAGACTCAAATTCGGACAAAATCTACTCTTTTTCGCGCATACCCAGCCCCGGCTGGGTATTTCCTTTGTAAAAACCCAGCTCCAGCTTGCTAGGCTACTTATTTCACACCTAGGACACCCAGCCCCGGCTGGATCCTAAGGCTAAAAACGTCCAGCCCCGGCGAAGGTGCAAACTGCGAATTAATTTTCTGCTGGAACCTCCTATGCTAAAACTTCCATAACGTTTACACCGATAGGATTTACGGAGCCCGCGACCTATCAAATCGAAGCTATCGATGAGATCTACAACTTTCATTCTTTGAGCTTTCTGAAATAACAAACTTATGATGGTCAAAATTGAACTGCAAGTGACTGCTATGCAAATGACCACCCAAAACGGTGAAGTTCAACGTCCGTTGGTAGAAATGTCATAACTCTTTCATCCGAACTCCGATTTGAATGATTCAAGATATTCCGGAAAGCTAAGAAAAAGTTCTACAATATAGTATAAGCTCCAAGCTAATAACATGAATTGAACATGAAAGTATAAACGATGTTCAGATTGCTTTTTCCTTGCATTTTCCTTGCTTTTCCTTACCAATAGTCGCTCACACCGCTCCCAAACGTATAACCTACAAAATGTACATGAAATGCATGAAAAGTAACTAAGAAATATGAGTTTAAGCAATAAATTCAAGTAAAAGATATCGGATAAGTAAGTATAAAACCTACTTATCAAATACCCCCAAACTTAAACCGTTGCTTGTCCGCAAGCAACACATCATAATGCAATGCAATGCAATGAAATGCAACTAATCTACATGCCTACGAATCCAGCAGTATTGATAAACACAAATCTATTCACTCGGCCTTAGAGCAATCAAGCAAACATGATAATACATCCTATCAAAACCAATCAACAATTTCCTTGTCACTCATCAAGTCTTAAATTGTTATCACTGGTATAGTGCGTGTGTGCTCCACAATAATGTTAACTGATATAAAATCAAATTTAACACATAACAAGTCTCTTCGAAGGCATCATACAGTGTAAACTTAAGAAATCTAAAAATAAGCTAGATCCAACTAAAATCAAACAATTACCAATATCGAGGGTTAACATGGGATACTTATGCTTTATTTTTATCTATGGGGGCTTTTTGCTCTTATTTCCCATTTTATTCTTTTTTTTTCTTTTGGTTTATATACACATAGCTATGCAATATCTTATTCCCTTAGGCTTTTCAATGCTACCTTAACGAGCTTTCGACCAATAACTCCCAGACCATTAAGACCTTAAGGCGCTAGGTGTAAAGACAATCCCCTCGGGCTTACTTACTCAAGTAACAAAGGCCACAAAACTAGACAAGCACGCTACGGTGTTTATTCATTTTTATTTTTTTTTCGCTTCTCTTTTTTTTTTCAATAGCTTATATATCTCACATATTCCCCCAAACTTAGGTTCTTGTTTAACTTTAGTCATCACTACTTGTTCTTGTCATTCTTTCATTCAAACTAGCATTATCCTTTAGAGTCCCATTCTGTATCAATTTAAACTCAATCAATCAACAAGTTGTTTTTACTGTGCTATCTTTATTATGCCAGTTTTAAATAGAAAAAGATTCAATTCATAACAAGAAATCACATCAAAACTCTAATAGTCAGTATTATGCTTGCCTACTCAATCCCAATCTCATCATTGGCCAAAATAAACTGTAAATTATTAAAAAGCTGGACTCATGCAAGATGAACATAGTAACTAACTATTATTTTTGAAATTTTTGAATTGATTTTTTTTTTAATAATGAACCTAAACTATATTAACAAAATATGCAAAATAACATAACATAAACATGAAACTAAACATGTAATAATGAACTAAACTAAACTCCCCCCCAAACTTAGCAATTACAATGTCCTCATTGTAAGAATATAGCGGTAAGTAAAAGAGAACTTCCCTGTAATCAGCTAAGCGTGAGTTGATGGTGGCGATGGCGGCGACGATCATTTTCCTATCCATTGGACCTCCAATACCTACAATGATGAGAGACAACATGGATTAGATTATAAGAGAGCTTAATAAGAAAATTAATTCCTATCTACTAAATAAACTAGTAAAGCATATAAATATAAAAATTCCTAGGTTGCCTCCCAGTCAGCGCTTGATTTATAGTCTTTCAGCCTGACTTTGTCAGGTCAATGCTATCCAATTCCTCTTCGAAAGTTGAGGAACCCTCCATCCATCAGAAATAATATAGCTTTTGGTAGGTTCCCATTTGTGATAGCCATCGAGTTAAATTCACCTAGCATGCTTTGTTTGGATAAGATTACATTGAAGAACGTCCAACATCTAGGCGTTTTCCCTATTGTGCCTGCGAATAGATTCTGGCATTGAGGCTTGTCAAACACAACAGTCTCTTCTTCTATCTTCTCCAGCTCATCACACCATGGCTTCAAAGTTGTACTCGCTTTTACGTCACAAGGAGTATTACCGACAACATGACTAACAATCGGACAAGGTTTTACAAATCTAACCGGATTCTTGAACTGTGGAGGAGAAGGCACTTGAGGCATAAATAACATCGGCTCATCATCGTTGGTTCTCACAATTAGTTCTTCACCGACCTTGTTGTCATTATCCCCACTTGTCTCCTCTTTTTCAACATCTCGAGGATCATCTAGTTATAGATTTGGTTCAGGTTCTTCGTCAATTTCGTCATCCATGTCATAAAGCCAAGTGTTTGGAGGAAGGTTGCTTACGACTTCGGTCATTTGCTCTATCTGATCCGCAAGATTTTGATTTTCCCTCGCTTGATTACTCGTGTTCTCGTCATCTACTATAAACTTGGACAATAATTCCCTCAGCCTTGAACTTTCTGTTTCAGTCTAGGAAGCCATGTATTGACGACCATTGGTTGAGGCTGTGAAACGTTTTTCCATCCAATTATTAAAATTTTTGATTGACAGCTCCTGACTGTTTATAAACTCTTCTTTTTCTGCTATAGCCCTTAACATGAATTCTATAAACTCTAAATTGTCTTCTTGTCGTATTGGAGGTGAATATGAGAATTCTGGCTTGTATGTTGGACTTGGAGCAGAGTATTGGTATTGATAGTTGTAGCTCCATGAAGGATCCGGGTGATACCCCCAAACTTGATCATAATTATCATATGTATACTGAGTGATGTAGTTACCACCATACTCTACTGGCCCAAGATTGATGGTGCATTGATTACTCGGGTGATTACCAGCACAATGATTGCAAGTAACTGCTATCCTTTGATTATGTTGGGCTACAACAACGTCCAACCTCCTGGAAAGTTCTTTAATTTGTCCTGACATTGTGTAAAGTGTCGCAAGTCTGTCAATCTCCATTCCCCTTGACTGAGTCATGTTTGTGTATGGCCATTGATACGCAAAGTCATCCATGGTACTTGAAAAGAGAGAAATATAGGAAGATAATTAAAAATAAAAATGTTTAAATTAAGACTAATTTGATTGAAGTTAATATTGGTAAAAAAATATTAAACTAATTCCCCGGCAACGACGCCAAAAACTTGTTGGGTAAAATTTAGTTACGCACAACATGCAAGTATACGTGGTCAACAAGTAATATAGTGATAAGTTGAGTATCGTTCCCACAGAGAATTATTTAATAAAAATCACCAAGTACTAACTCGTAACCAACTCAATCTTATTTAAACGAATGCATTTAATGTTATAAATTAAAATATTTAACTAAACTAATTCTAATTAACACTAATTAAAAATCAGATTATGGAGATTTAAGATCACAACTTCACTTATTGCTTCATTTAGGTTAACACACTTATCATCAATTATTCTCTATCTCGAATTATTAATCAAGAACACGAAAGTAGTATTAACCACCTCTCGATGCACTAATACCGTATTAACGTCAATCCACAATTAAGATAGAAATCCGTTAAACACCTTAATCAACTAACCCATTATATCTCTATGTGAATTACAATTGAAGAAGGTTGAAGAATAAGTTCTCTATCTGATTACATGCGATGTCAAGCATACCTCTACCTTAACACTCATCAAGTTTAAGCTATTAACAAAATCCTGAACACGTGCTATCATGATTAGATCTAAATCTATACTTCATCTCTCGAGTTCATATAGATTATCACGGTAATTGATGGCCAGTCAATTAAACAATTAAGTCCAAACCACAATAGACAATTCTCATAATAGAACATAATAATCGATAACGAAGCATATTAAAATAAACTACACAATAAGATCCATTGTAATCTCAAATAAAGAATTAGTTCATGATTATTGAATTTAAACTAAGAATCCACAATTGAATAATCATTAAAAAGATAAAGATAGAAGAAGATGAGAAGATATAATCTATTGTCTGTAGATTTGACACTCCCTTCTTGCTCCTCCTTTGAATCTTCAATGGTCTCCAAGTTGCATCAATCTCCAAATTTAATAAAAACTAGAGTTTTGATCTAATTTAATCTAATCTAATCTAATGGAATTCTTCCAAAAACTCCCTAATCTCTCAAAAATCCCCCCTAATCTGTGTTATTCCCTTCCTTTTATAAGCTTTTGTACATGTCTCTAAGTCCTATTGGAAGTCCTTGAATCAAACAACTCGAAACAATCCTTTTCGGACTCAAATTCGGACAAAATCTACTCTTTTTCGCGCATACCCAGCCCCGGCTGGGTATTTCCTTTGTAAAAAACCCAGCTCCAGCTTCCTAGGCTATTGATTTCACGCCCAGGACACCCAGCCCCGGCTGGATCCTAAGGCTAAAAACGTCCAACCCCGGCGAAGGTGCAAACTGCGAATTAATTTTCTGCTTGAACCTCCTCTGCTAAAACTGCCATAACTTTTAAACCGAGAGGAGTTACGAGGTCCGCGACCTATCAAATCGAAGCTATCGATGAGATCTACAACTTTCATTCTTTGAGCTTTCAGAAATAACAAACGCATGATGGCTGAAATTGGACTACAAGTGACTGATATGCAAATGACCACCCAAAATGGTGAAGTTCAACGTTCGTTGGTAGAAATGTCATAACTCTTTCTTCCGAACTCCGATTTGAATGATTCAAGATGTTCCGGAAAGCTAAGAAAACGTTATACAATATAGTATAAGCTCCAAGCTAAGAACATGAATTTAACATGAAACCATAAATGATGTTCGGATTGCTTTTTCCTTATATTTTCCTTGCTTTTCCTTACCAATAGTCGCTCACACCGCTCCCAAACGTATAACCTACAAAATGAACATGAAATGCATGAAAAGTAACTAAGAAACATGAGTTTAAGCAATAAATTCAAGTAAACAATACCGGATAAGTAGGTGTAAAACCTACTTATCAAGTGACCATTTTCAAGCCGGAGGGCATTGTCGACGCCTTCATCCCCACCACCATCGCAACCGAGTTCATCCGACCCCCAGTGACTAAAGACGCTCCTGAGGAGGATACAGTCCCTATCAGTGAGCTGTCTCTGGGGTCCACGTCGGGGATCGAGTTCCCGACCACACAAAAAGGGGCGCTGAAGATGAGCCGTGCGGAGAAGGCGGCTTTGCTGAAGAAATCCAAGAAGCCCTCCAAGCCGACCATCAAAGCGCCTACAATAGTCCGTCCGCCTTCCCTGGTGAAGCCAACTCTACCATCGCCCCCTCCTCCGACCGAGGTGGTTGAGGATTCGGACGATACCGAAGAGGTTCTTCTCGAACCTCGATCCAAGAGACCTCAATTATCGGAGGGTTCCGATCAGCCGACGTGACAGATGGTGGTCCCTGGTCCGGACCGTGCCCCCACTCCTTCGTCTGAGCCAAGCTCCTCCCAGGGATTGCCGACTACCTGTTGGCCCAAGAGCCTATCCGAGGTTTTCCCTTTTACCCTCTTCGATCACTTCAAACTTCCTAGTGATGACGAGCGGTTTGAAGGGTATTCTTCTGATCAGTTCTTGGTGGCTTATGTTCGAGCCCAGACTCAGGTAATTCCCTTTATCAATCTGAGTACAGCTATTAACTTGGATTTTTACTTCGTGTACTGATGTATATGTTCGCTGCAGGCCAACACTAAACTCGCCCGAGCCATCACTCCCCTCGCCCGATCTATAAAGAAAGAAATTCAGCTGGGAACGGAGGTGGAGCTGCTTGAGGCTGATGTTTGGGGTCTGCAGTCGGATCTGAAGAAGGAACGAGATTCTCATACCTAAACCCAAAATAAAGTTACTCGAGCGGAGGGCCAGATCAAAGAATTGGAGCAGAAGCACGGAACTCTTCTAACCGAGAGGGATCATCTTCTCAAGGAGGTCAAGGATCGAGGGAATGCTGTTGACATCATTACGCATAAGTTCTCTGAGATGCACGACAAGATGATGTTCTTGATCAAGGAGAACAACACTTTAACCGCTACTGTCAACGTATTTCCCGAGAAGGTTGTCAGACAGCAGGCCATCGCCGAATACGAAGATTCTGAAGCCTTGAGTGATAAGGTCATAGCCCAATTCGGTGAAGGGTATGAGACTCATCGGGAGAAGGTAAAGGAAAAGCTGATGGCTTCTGGGCTCGATATCTCCATCCTTGACTCTTCTGATGACGAGTCCAAAGCTGAAGATGATCCCCCATGCAGAGTAGATATTTAGGATTTGTAAATTTTTATTTTTTTTTTGTACTTTGCCTGAATCGTTGGCGATCGGGCTTGTAAAAATTTTCTAAGTGTAAATGAGATATACTTTTTGCCCATGAATGTTTGTTGTCAGTCTTACTTATGACTAATCTCGATCGGTTATGTCCACCCGAACTTTCTGATCGGATTGTCCTTAGAGTTTATCTGATCTTGAAGGGTCTAACAGTTATACCCGGGACTTATCTCGATCAGTGGTGTCTTTCCGAACCTCTTGATCGGATAGTTTTCGAGATCCGTACTTTAAGAATTTTCTGAACCCTCGGCCAGTTATGCTCGAGACTTATCTCGATCAGTGGTGTCTTTCCGAACCTCTTGATTGGATAGTGCCCGAGATCTTTACATTAAGAATTTATTGAACCCTCGACCAGTTATGCTCGGGACTTATCTCGATCAGTGGTGTCTTTCCGAACCTCTTGATCGAATAGTTCCCGAGATCTGTACTTTAAGAATTTACTGAACCCTCGGTCAGTTATGCTCGGGACTTATCTCGATCAGTGGTGTCTTTCCGAACCACTTGATTGGATAGTGCCCGAAGCGTGTCTGTTCGGGTAGTAATGGGATATATAAATATAAATAAAGTTAAACATTGACAGAAATAGGAGTTTTCATTTATATCAATTGAATTGAATTGGTTACATGGGTAAAAGTAAGAATGACATAACTATTACTGGTAAAATTTTCTAAGATATTTTAGCTGTTGTATTGGGAAATAATAAGTTGTTTGGATAGTCTAGGTTGCTGGATTAGGTATTCAGCTTACTGGATTATAAAGATGAACTTATAAACTGAAAGGTTAAGTGTTAAATCATAATGTATATGATAAAGAGTTTTTGTAGAACAATGTAAAGATTTTGGTTTTGGGAATAAATGAATGTTTCATATTTTCAATAATCAAGTTTATCAATTAAATTATTGATAAATATGTTAAATTGTTATCAAGGAGAGGTTATGTTCATTTAATTATGAATAAAGATTGTATTTATTGAGATGATTATAGCACCGTAACGCACCATGTCTGAGGTTCAAGGGACCTGGATTTTGGGGCATGACAGGTTGGTATCAGAGTTGAAGGTTAGAAACCTTAGGTAGGAGTACCTTCGGCTATAACCGCAGAGATGAGGATAATGAATAAACTCAAATCCAGTTTAAAGTGCTAAGAGATGAATTCAAAGAAGAATCTTGAAGAGCTATAGAAGACAAGAATCCAGAGTTACCTGACTCCAGTAATAATGATGAAAAGTGATAATAAATAAACGATGTCTATAAGATGAAAAATGTAAATAAAATCATAATATAATATGATTAAAGAGAAGAATAATAAGATCGTAGTATAAAACGATCGTAAGGATAAGGAGAAATAATTACAAAATAAGATCACGACGTGATTAGATTGAATTGTTGAATAACATATGATATGTTAAACGATTAAGAAGATATAACTTGACGCTATAAAGAAAATGTACTATGAGATTATACGATGTAAACTCAGAAAGAGTTTTAAATTATGACATACGGATTAAATGAAATTCATATTGAGTAAAGAGAAAGTTAGGATTATGGGGGATTTCAATTGAGGATTCATGCGATAGCTGAGTTGTACAAGCCTTTGTATGGGTAGGGGTTTTGTGCTTGGTTTAATTACCACTTAGTTTATGACATTGATAATCATTGAAATGTTTGTGTCGCGCTATCAATATACATATGGCGAGAAGGTGATTCTTTTCTCATATTTATATTTGATAGTTAGAGGATATAAGATTAGGTGCGAGTTCTTAAAACTTATGTTTATGCTAAGTTTGTGACTCATAATCATATGATATGTTTTTTAACCCCTAAGCGTATGGACAGTTCTTGATTGGTTCTTAGACTAAGTATTGTTAAGACAAGTTCCTAAACTCGTGTTATTGTGGTAAGTTCTTGAACTTATAGCGTGTGGTATGTTTGATGAACTATATTGGGGTATAGAAAAGTTGTGTATTGAGAATTGAGATTTTTCAGTATAGTAAACTTTAGTGATAATAAAATCATATAAAATTATTAAGTAATGGAGTGTGGAGAAAATTGGAGTTGATGAAGGAAACATAGGTATTCCAAATCTTCTAGCTATGCTAGATTTCGAATTTATTGACATTGTGCTGATGAGTGCACTTTTTTGTTTTCGAAAAATATGTTCGATCAATTTTTGAACCAATAAGTTTTACAAAGTTCTATTATTCATATGTCTATGCTAATTGTTTCAGCTAGAAAAAATGATTTGAAATTATCAAAATGTATTTTATATATCATTAATACATTTAGTAGAGAGATGATAAATGATGGAGTCATCAATACAGTCTTACCTAGTGTTAGATGTGATCTAAGGATCTCCAGTCCACTATGGTATGTTGTAGTAAGACAAAGTCACAAAATGACGGAATCCTCAACGGATTGTATAAATAGTACAGTATCATGACATCATAAAATGATTTTTAGAATTTTAAATCCTCAACGGATTGTATAAACAGTGCAGTATCGGAGTTCAGATGCAAGAGTTATGACATTTGTACCAACGGACGTCGAACGTCACTGTTTTGGGTGGCCATTTGCATAGCAGTCACTTCCAGCCCAATTTTGACCTTCCCCCATCTTTTATTTCTAAAATCTTAAAGCATGAAAGTTGTAGATCTCGTCGATATCTTCTATTTGATTGGTGTCAGGCCTCATAACGCTTCCCGAATCAAAAGTTATGGCTGGTTTCCCAAAGGACGTCAGAGTAGAAAATTTTCCTTCATAAAATCACCGCAGGGGTGGGTATGCAAGTCACAAGACAGGCCCTTAGCCCGCCGGGGCGGGCCCAAAACAAGCCTAGACCCCCACTGGGGCGGGGGTATGCCCAGAAAATGCGTGAAAATGCGAATTTTGGTCTAATTTGAGTCCGGAAAGGATTGTTTCGATCCGATTGACACAAGGACTTCCAAGAGGACTTAAAGACATATAAAGAGACTTATAAAAGGAGGAGAATCACAAGGATTATGGGAGTTTTAGAGATTAGAGAGAGGATTCTATTAGATTAAAGTAGAGTAGATTAGATCAAAATCATAGTTCTAATAAGTTTTGGAGAATGAAGAAACTTGAAGACCATTGAAGATTCAAAAGGAGGAGCAAGGAGGGAGCATCAAATCTATAGACAATAGATTCTATCTTCTTATCTTCTTCTATCTTTATCTTTTAATGATTATTCAATTGTGGATTATTAGTTTGAATTCAATGAACTAATTCTATGTTTGAGATTACAATGGATCTTATTGTGTAGTTTATTTTAATATGCTTCGCTATTAATTATTATGTTCTATCGTGAGGATTGTCTATTTTGATTTGGACTTAATTGTTTAATTGATTGGTCATCAATTATCGTGATAATCTATATGAACTCCAGAGATGATGTTTAGATTTAGATCTAATCATAATAGCATGTGATTGTGTTTTCTACATGGCGTTGGAATACATATTTTATGTCTAAGATAGAGATATACCTAACATCACGTGTAATCTTATAGAGAACTTGTGCTTTAAATCCTTTTTAATTATAATTCACATAGAGATATAGTGGATTTATTAATTAGGGTGTCTTGCTTAATTCTATCATCTGTGGATTTAAGTGAGTATGAGTATTATGCATCGAGAGGTGGTTTTATCTGCTATAGTGTTATTGATTAACAATTCAAGATAGAAAATAATTGATGAGAAGTGTGTTAACGTAAATGAAGCAATAAGTGAAGTTGTGATCTTAAATCTCCGTAATCTGATTTTTAATTAGTGATAATTAGAATTAGTGTAATTAAATAATTTAATTTATATAATTTGAAATTCATTCGTTTAAATAAGATTGAGTTGGTTACAGGTTAGTACTTGGTGATTTTCTATTAAATAATTCCTCGTGGGAAAGATACTCTACTTTCACTTTATTACTTGTTGACCACGTATACTTGCGTATTGTGCGTAATTAGATTTTACCCAACAAGTTTTTGGCACCGTTGTCGGGGAATTAGTTAATATATTTTTGCCAATATTAGCTTCAATCAAATTAGTCTTAATTTAATCATTTTTTATTTATTTAATTCTCTTCCTATTTTTCTTTCTTTTCAGGTACCATGGATGGATTCAACTATCAAAGGCCATATTCGACTATGACTCAACCAAGGGGAGCGGGGATTGATGGACTCAATGTATTTTCTGCATTATCAGCACAACTTTAGACACTTTCGAGGAGGTTGGACATTCTTGCAGCCCAATGTAATCGAAGGATAGCAGTTAATTGCAATTATTGAGCTGGTAATCATCCGAGTCATCAATGCACCATTAGTTTTGGGCCGGGACAACACGGTGGTGAATACCTCAATGATTATACATATGCTAATTATCACCTAGATTCATCATGGAGCGATATTTATGAAGACCAATACTACGCTCCAAATCCAACATTTTCACACCAGAATTTTCATGTCCACCTCCATTTCCACAAGAAGAAAAGCCAAATCTGAGGGATGTAATATTGAAGGGTATAGCAAACCTAGAGGGGATGAGGATTAGCCAAGAGTTGTCAATCCAAAATTTTAATAATCGGATGGAACAACTCGTCACTACCTCAACTAATGGTCCTCAATACATGTCTTCCGAGACTGAGACAGATAATTCAAGGTTGGAGGAATTGTGATCCAAGTTTGTAGCATCAAATGAAGAGAGGATGGTTAATCAAGAGCGATCAATTCAGAATCAAGAGAAATCAATTCAAAATATGCATAACCAGATTGATCAAATGCTCAAAGCCTTGAACAACGGTCCTCAAAACAATTGGTGTTATGATGAGGATTCTGAGATTGGTGAAGTGACCGAACCAAATCTATAGTTGGATGAGACACGAGATTTTGAAAAAGAGGAGACAAGTGGGGGTAATACATATAAGGTCAGCGAAGAACTAACTATGGGTACCAACGATGATGAGCCTATGTTATTGATGCCCTAAGTGCCTTCTTCACCAAAGTTCAAGGATCCAGTTAGATTTTCAAAATCATGCCCACTTGGTAGCCATGTCGTCGGTAAGGCTCTTTATGACATGAAAGCTAGTGCAACAATGAAGCCGTGTTGGGAAGAGAAAGAAAAGATAGATGAAGAGCCCATTGTGTTTGACACACTTCCATGCCCACATATGATCTCAAACACAATGGAGATATCACCTAGTCATGTGCCCTTCTTAATGGAGAGCATACTAAATCAGAGCATGCTAGGTGACTTTAATGCAATGGCTATCACAAATGGGAACTTTCCAAAAGCTACATTATTTCTGGTGGATGTAGGGTTCCTCAATTACCGAAGAGGAATTGGATAGCGTTGACCAGAAAAAGTCAGGCTGAAATACTATAATTCAAGCGCTAACTGGGAGGCAACCCAAGAATTTTTTTTTTATTTATATGCTTTCCTAGTTTATTTAGTAGATAGGAATCCAAATATTATTCTAATCCATGTTGTCTCTCTTCATTGCAGGTATTGCAGGTATTTGCTTATTAAGTTCTCTTAGAAATCCAATTGTTATTCTAATCCATGTTGTCTCTCTTCAGTGTAGGTATTGGAGGTTCAATGGACATGCAAAAGATTATGAAAAGGTTATTCAAGATAAATTCAAGTATGGTGCCCAATTTATTCCATGCGCCTAATCTATTCTCCAAACTTAGCGGACAAGGAAGAGGATTGCCATATTTTCAGGGAAGTCCTCTGCTTTAATTTTTTTCTATTTCAGCCATTGAGGACAATGTCTAGTTTATGTTTGGGGGAATTTTAGTGTCGTACTGCATATAGTTAGTTATTTACATTGTAGTTCATATAGTTACATTTAGTTTTTGCATTCACTATCTTAAAAAAATCAAAAATCAAACAATTCAAAAAAAATGTTCATTTGCATGAATCTAGTTGTTAGATAGTTTACAGTTTATTTTGGCCAAGGATGAGATTGGAATTAGGTAGACAAGTATAGTACTGACCATTAGAGCTTTGATGTGATTTCTTGTTATGAATTGAGTCTTTTTCTGTTTAAAACTGATATAATAAGGATAGCATAATAAAAACAACTTGTTGAATGATTGAGTTTAAATTGATACATAATGGGATTCTAAAGGATAATGCTAGTTAAAATAAGAGAATTACAAATATAAGCAGTGAAGGCAAACAATTAGGCAAGAACCTAAGTTTGGGGGAATATTTTGGGTATATAAGCTATAAAAAAGAGAAAAAAGAAAAAAAAAGAAAAAGTATAAATAAACACCATAGCGTGCTTGTCTAGTTTTGTGGCCTTTGTTACTTGAGTAAGTAAGCCCGAGGGGATTATCTTTACACCTAGCGCCCTAAGGTCTTAATGGTCTGGGAGACGTTGGTCGAAAGCTCGTTAAGGTAGCATTAAAAAGCCTAAGGAAATAAGACATTTCATAGCTATGTGTATATAAAATGTTTTTTGAATAAAACGGGAAATAAGAGCAAAAAGACCCCGTAGATGAAAAATGAAGGATAAGTATCCCATGTTGACCCTCGATATTGGTAATTATTTGATTATAGTTGGATCTAGCTTATTTTTGGATTTCTTGAGTTTACACTGTATGATGCCTTCGAAGAGACTTGTTATGTGTTAAATTTGATTTTATATCAGTTAAGATTATTGTGGAGCACACACGCACTATATTCGTGATAACAGTCTAAGATTTGATGATTGATTGAGAAGTTACTGATGAGTTCTGATATGATGTATTATTGTGTTTACTTGATTTTTCTAAGGCCAGTTGAATAGACTTGTTTCTGTCATTACTGTTGGATTCATAGGCATGTATATTAGTTAGCATTGCATTATTGTTTTGTGTTTTTGCTTGAGGACAAACAAAGGTTTAAGTTTGGGGGTATTTGATAAGTAGGTTTTATAACTACTTATCCGGTATCTGTTACTTGAATTATTTGCTTAATCTCATGTTTCTTAGTTACTTTTCATGCATTTTGTATTCGTTTTGTAGATTATATGCTTGGGAGTTGAAATCACAAAGAATTAGTATGAAAACGTAAAGAAAAACAATTCAGACATCGTTTGGGCTTTTATGTTAATTTCATTTTCTTGATTTGGAACTTGAATTAAATTGTAGAGCTTCTTCTTAGCTTTTCGGAACATCTTGAATCATTCTAATCGGAGTTTGGATGCAAGAGTTATGACATTTGTACCAACGGACGTCGAACATCACTATTTTGGGTGGCCATTTGCATAGCAGTCACTTCCAGCCCAATTTCGACCTTCATCTGTCTGTTATTTCTAAAATCATAAATAATAAAAGTTGTATCTCTCGTCGTTATCTTCGATTTGATAGGTGGCAGGCCTCGTAACTCTTCCCGGATCAAACGTTATGGCTGTTTTCCCAAAGGACGTCAGAGCAGAAAATTTTCCTACACAAAACCCCCGCCAGGGTGGGCATGCAAGTCACAAGACAGGCCCCTAGCCTGCCGGGGCGGGCCCAAAACAAGCCTAGACCCCAGCCGGGGTGGGGGTATGCCAAAACAATGCACGAAAATACAAATTTTGGTCCAATTTAAGTCTGGAAAGGATTGTTTCGATCCGATTGACACAAGGACTTCCAAGAAGACTTAAAGACATATAAAGAGACTTATAAAAGGAGGAGAATCACAAAGATTAGGGGAGTTTTAGAGATTAGAGAGAGGATTCCATTAGATTAGAGTAGAGTAGATTAGATCAAAATCATAGTTCTAATGAGTTTTGGAGAATGAAACAACTTGGAGACCATTGAAGATTCAAAGGAGGAGCATCAAATCTACATACAATAGATTCTATCTTCTTATCTTCTTCTATCTTTATCTTTTAATGGTTATTCAATTGTGGATTCTTAGTTTTAATTCAATGAACTAATTCTTTGTTTGAGATTACAATGGATCTTATTGTGTAGTTTATTTTAATATGCGTCGCTATTAATTATGATGTTCTATCGTGAGGATTGTCTATTTTGATTTTGACTTAATTGTTTAATTGATTGGCCATCAATTACCGTGATAATCTATATGAACTCGAGAGATGAAGTTTAGATTTAGATCTAATCATAATAGCATGTGATTGTGTTTTCTGCATGGCTTTGGAATACATAATTTATGTCTAGGATAGAAATATACCTAACATCGCATGTAAACTTATAGAGAACTTGTGCTTTAAATCCTTTTTAATTGTAATTCACATAGAGATATAATGGATTAGTTAATTAGGGTGTCTTGCTTAATTCTATCATTTGTGGATTTAAGTGAGTATGAGTATTATGCATCGAGAGGTGGTTTTATCTGCTTTAGTGTTCTTGATTAATAATTCAAGATAGAAAATAATTGATGAGAAGTGTGTTAACTTAAATGAAGTAATAAGTGAAGTTGTGATCTTAAATCTCCGTAATCTGATTTTTAATTAGTAATAATTAGAATTAGTGTAATTAAATAATTTAATTTATATAATTTGAAATTCATTTGTTTAAATAAGATTGAGTTGGTTACGGGTTAGTACTTGGTTATTTTCTATTAAAAAATTCCTCGTGGGAACGATACTCTACTTTCACTTTATTACTTGTTGACCACGTATATTTGCGTGTTGTGCGTAATTAGATTTTACCCGACAGTACTCTTGGGTAAGGTATACATAAATATTATACGCTTAACCCGCCTATTTTTGCTTCATCACGCAAATTATTTCCAACAATTTTATTTTCCCCCACTTAATAAATACATAATATATATTCATTCACTCCCAATTACCAGTTACTCCAAACCTACACACATCACATATAGAAAATAATTAATAATTTTATTTTCTCACGTTATAAACTGTTTATATCAATTTATGTACATATACCATATCTAATTTAATATATTTACCATATTACGTAAACATACATATTCTTCATAAATCATAAAATTATTTATATACTCATATATTAGACTAGACATTTAATTTAACGTCTAGTAACTCTCTTAATACAATTTTCTACATTCAATAAGTCTTTTTCGTATGGCTAATCATATATATTATTTTGACTTGCCAAATTCTTATTTATTTTTTTTATATAAGATTTCTAATGCTTGACTACTACCAACTTCTTATAATGAAGCTTTTCATTTATTCTTGTATGATTAATTTAAATAATCAATTTTCTTGTTTAGCTAAATCATATGTAACACATCTCCAAGTATATACGTATCTATACATATACACATTTAATTTAATCTAATAATATCTCTTCATTTGAAATTTATTTCTTTAAATAAATTTTTCACATAAAAATCTCTTTCTAGGTTTTGAATTTTCATAACCCTTATATATTCTCAATTCTTTTTCAAATAATATACCATATAGATTCTTCTAAAAAAATTTAAATTATTCCTCTATTTTCACTCTAGATTTTAAACTTTAACCTTTAACCTAATCATCCAAGATTCTTTAAATTTTCAGGTTGTCACAATATCTGCTGTTGTGTTCTTAATAAACAATCTGGAATAGTTTAGTTGAATTAAAAGGAAGTGTTTCATTCTGAGTGATGCAGCAGTAAGTGAAGTTGTAAGCTTAGTTCTCCAAAATCTTGATTTAGTCCTTTGATAATTAGTAGTTACTATTTAATTAGTAGTTTTTCATAAATATCATCACTTAATCATTAGTTTAATAAAATTGAGATAATATAAAATTGGTAATTTTTAGGATAAAATTATGTTATTTTCTCTGTTGGAACGATACTCGACTCATCACTTTATTATTTTTTGACCACGTACACTTGTGTATTGTGCGTAGTTAGAATTTACACCAACAAAGATAATACATATGATGAGGTAAGTTGATGAAATGAGTTGATTAAGAGAAATCGTGTAAGGGTTTAGTACTAAAATAAACTAGAAAGTTTCAGTAATAGTGATTCCAGTATGGAATCCTTATAAATGGGAAAAAGTAATAACTAAATGATGAAAAGATAAAGTTATATGGTTAATTAAGTTAAGTATGTGAGAAATAAGATAAAACTATATTATAAATTAACATAGCTTGAATGATGGCCATGAATGACAAGTGAAATAAATAATAATCAATAAATGATTAGCTAATATGGTTAATCAATAAAAATAAAGTAAGTTAAAACTCAAAATTTGAGTTATGGAAAGAATTTTGAAGTACAGACTGCTCGGTTGAATTCAGAGTGTCAAGTTTAGTCAGAAAAGATTGTAAACACAAAATATGACGGGGTTCACTATTTGGTTAAAGTCAACAGTTGACTTTTTATTGAGAAAAGTCAAAATTGGAGCTAAAAGTGGAATTTAAAGACGCAGACGAGATATTTAAGTACGTAACGTCGAAATTAGTAAGAATAGACTCTAAACACAAAATGTGGTAGGGTTAACTTTTTGATCAAAGTCAACAGGTGACTTTTATGAAGAAAAGTTAAACTTAAAATTCAGAGTTGAATTTGAATAAACTGATGTGTCCATGATGTCGAGAGCGTCGAATTTAGTAGGAATCGACTATAAACTCGAAAATTTGAGTTTTCGGGTTCGAAAGTTAAAGATGTGATTAAATATGCAAAATGAGGAATTAAAATAGGGACCCACACGTCTTAAAATAGCTGGAAATTTCAGCACATGGGTGCCAACCACTCCCCATATAATCTTATCTAATCCTATCTAATCTTAACCACATTATCTCTCTTTAATCTTCTAATTCTTTTAACTAAAGAAAATGAAATAAAGAAAAGTCATTTTCTCTCATTCTCCCACACCACATCTAACCAAATAGAGAGGAAGAGAGAGAAGAGGGCTGTCATGGGAGGAAGAAAGAAGAGAAGAGAAGAAAAAGAAAGAAGTGGGAGAAGATGAGTGAGTTCTCTCTATCATTCTCACCCAAAACCTTAGAGAAACTTGAGAGCTTCAGAGGGATGGAAGGGGCGAATTCATGGTTAGGGAGGAACAAAGATAAGAGGGATATAAAACTCATCCAAGAAGGAACAGCCATCATCCAACCATTCCTAGCAAATGTTGAAAAGTTTTCTAAACCATAATCTCACTTTTCTTGGTTTAGATTATGTTTTGTTTGTTTATGGTAAGAGTTTGATGAAATAGATCATGGATCATGGTAGATCCATGAGTATAAGATGTATTAAGATGTATTAATTTGGTTAATGTTTGATTAATCAAGAGATCAATGAAGTTTTCTTAAAAAAAATAAAGGTTAGAAAATCAGATTTTTGAGAAAACGAAGAATGAAATTCAAACGATCATATCTCTCATTCTATTTTGAATTTTTGAATGTGGTCAAGTCCTAGAGTTAGATCTATGAGTCTTCTAACATCCCCAAGTGGAATCACTAAAAACGGTATTGAAGATTTTTGTATGGATTGTTTTTGTCAAAGTACGAAAATCTAGAAATACGAAAAAATAAACTGTCCAAATTTTTGCAGGGGCATTTTCAGCAATTTTATTGTTGAACTAAATTCATGACTTTTGTGACATGAAAATACATGATAGAAAGTAGCTCATGTCCAAATATGATCTTATTCTGACTTAAATCGATCGAGTTATGACCATTTAAATTTTTGGGTTTTTTCGACGAAAACTGCTATAATTGGAGTTCTGTAACTCTGATGGCCACGAAAGTTAAACTGGAAGTTCATGTTAATATGTGTAAGATCCTGCCAAGAGTTGGGTATGATATTGCTAATTGTTTACGTTACGAACTAAAAACGGACTTTTAAAAAATATTAAAGGAAATTGAAAAATTCCAGAAATTTTTTTTTTCTGTATGGAATATATGTATATATGTGTGGCCAAAAGATAAAAAAAATAATAAGATGATTTGTTATTTTTCATGCTTATGATTAAGTTATGAATAATTGACAAAATTAGATTATATTAAGTCTTAAAATTTTTTAATATGTTATATTAATGATTATTAATATGTTATATTAAGACTATAGAAGGGTAATTTGGAAATTTTTGATAAAATGTTATATGAAGGGTTTGATATGTTTGTTAAATGAATTAAATAGTAAGAGATAAGTAAATAAATAAAAATTGTTTATAAGTATGGATAAAATATTATTAAATGATTACTAATATTAGAAAGTGATTAAAATATTATTAAGTGATTAATAATATTTGTAAGAAATAAAATATTATTAAATGATTAATAGTATTAGTAAAGTAACAAAATATTATTAAATGATTAATAGTATTAGTAAAGAAATAAAATATTATTAAATGATTAATAGTATTAGTAAAGGAATAAAATATTATTAAATGATTAATAATATTAGACAAGAAATTAAGATGAATGATAAAATGGTTAAGAAAGTTTAAATGAGGGTATTAGGCTTTCAGCGAAATGAAAAGTTTAATCACATTTTTATGCAAATATTAAAAAAGTAATGCGAAATGATGTATACTTTGGTATAAGTCGAAGGGTAACTACCAGGTTAAGCTGCGAAATGACGATTAATTACTTAATCAAATAGATGTTCATCGATTCTATAAGTTATCATTTGAAGTAAATTATGAATGAAGATGAAGTAAATGATACAACGTCGGTACGTGCAAGTTTTTCAGAACTTGAGTTTATATGTTAAGTGTAAAGAAAGAGAAAATGTAATAAGACGTAAAATGAAGTTTAATGTTATAACCGAATGGATAATAAAGTGTCCTAGAAAGACTTGAACACATGATTGAGCATTGTGTATCAAGATTTAAAAAGAAAAAATAATGAAAGGTAAAGTAGAGCTGTCATAATTATGAGTGGGTTTCATCCCTACGAATTGGGTTCTTATTTGGATGTAAACAGTGTTTATTCCGTCTATTTTAGTTTCATTTTACGTGTGTTTGTGTTTATTTTGTTTGTAGGTTTCTTTATGTGTTAATGTTGGTACAATGGTGGCAATGCAGTGGAAAACAACATGAAAAGGAAGGTGTTGGGTCTCTAACTTTTAGTTTTATTTTGATGATAACAATAATTAGTAAATAAATTAATTAAAAAGGATTCATAGGATTTTTTATTATAATTGTTTTAATTATCTTATTTACTTTGATCAAAGATATTTTCTAAATCTTATTTAATTGATTTTCTTGATTTTGATGTTTTAAAGTGTGAAATCAATTGGGTCATGCATTGTGGGACAAAAAACAAACATATGTTTATCATCAAATGCTTGTTTGGCCGAATTTGGAAAGAAGATGAAGTTTTTGATTAAATTATTTTTTTTCTTGTGGGCATCTTTTATTTATTTTCAAATTAATTTTATTATTTAAAAATCTCAAAAATTATTTTATTTCAAAATTGGGCAAAATTATTGTTTATATATGTGACGCCCCCAAAATAGGTATACATCACTCATCTTGAGTCGCCAAATACATGGTACATAATTTAAATACAAACTTCTTTTATACAGTACGACAAAACGTAGCTGAGAGTTTCAACACAGATAATGTCTAGTAGAGAGTATCCAAACTCAAATAAATTCTTCATTACAATTATTATCACACTATTTTACATAATAGTGAGGACTACTATAGCCACCTATCTGGACCGTCACTCCATTTCCCGACTCGTTCCAGCAATATTCTCATTTTCTGAAGAGAACAATGAAAGCAAAAGGGTGAGCTCAACTAGCCCAGTAAAAAATATTATGACTAAGATAATGCAGAATAAATTATCATTAGCCTTCAATAGTGTTAAACTGATAAAATACAATAAACACCAAGTTTAACTGCAGCGGAACAAGCAATCCATTAGAAGAGTCAAGTAGAGCATGATATCTACTATCTTTTATGATTTAAAAGTTTATCATCAATTTTATTGTTGGGAGTCAACTAAATAAATAATATGCATCACTGAATTATCCATGCACTACGGACCAAGGATATTCATTTTTATCACCAATGGTCATGATCATACCAACAACTATCCATCAATGCACTACGTGCCAATGAGGACTTTTACCACATCATTTGTAACATTTCGGGTCATGATTATTCTAAATGATCCCTGGTCATAATCATACCAATCAACAGTCCATCTATGCACTACGACCAAAGATGACTTTCATCATAATATAAACATGATGATGATGACAATGATATAATAATCCAATTAAATGAGAGCAATAATAAATTTTAAAGATTTATGATTCAATTTATCCAGAATTCAATAATGTCCAAATTGTCAACATGATACTACTTTGTGGAGTAAAATTTAAGAATAATATTGTATCAAAAATAATTTGGACATAAAAGAAATTATTTTTTTTCATTAATAGTAGCCCATGAATAGTACTTCGTGAATAGTATCTCGTGAATAGTACTCTGGCATGAAAAGATTAAACTTTGACAAGAATGTTCAGAAAAATATCCTTGTGAAATGATACTAGATGAAGCGCAAATTTCAAGGATATTCTACTAATTTCAAGGAGTATAGAAGCAATACTTAACAACATGAGTATAAAATTCAGAATCTGAAACGAAATAATATTACTTATATACTAAAAATATGGAAGAAAATATTATTTTATACGAGTATTGAACAAAAATAATATCCCTATATTAATATGAAAGAAATAATACCCCTTACCTTAGTAGGAGATTGGATACTGAAATAGTGTAGTAACATAATACTCTTCTTCTTTCTCTCTGATTCTCTCTCTATAGAATTATCTTGTGAGTCGTAGTGAATTGGTGAGAATGAAAGAAGATTTAAGCTTCTATTTATAGAAGATTTCTAGCTTAGCCCTTGCAATGTGAAAAGGCAAGTGGTTTGACGACTGCTGATGTGAAAAGAAAAGTGGTTTGACGCATGTATTATGAAACAACAAGTGGTTTGATGCTTGTAATGTGAAACAACAAGTGGTTTGACGCCTGTAATGTGAAACGACAATTGGTTCGACGCGTGTAATGTTAAACAACAAGTGATTTGAAGCCTGTAATGTGAAACGACAATTGGTTTGACACCTGTAATGTGAAATGACAATTGGTTCAATGCTTGTAATGTGAAATGACAATTAGTTCGACGCCTGTAATATGAAACGATAAATGGTTTGACGTCTGATAAAGGCAATTACTATTAGCGAAAGTGACTCTTAGAAGACGACATATGGGCCCCCATAGAATAAACCAAACTTACCACAAATGTATTATAACAGAATTCTTATTTATATCAAAGATTGAATAAATATTACCATAAATCATTTTATCTTCAATCAACACATATTTAATCTTTCAACAATTATTCATCATTAATATTATAACTCACAATATTTAACAACAAGATCATTCCTAGGAAAGATGGGGCATTCCAATAAGGATTTTTCCCTATTGGCGTGTAATTAGGTGACCAAAACTCTCATCGACAGAACTTTCTAGACATCGTCAATATTCTAAATAATAATATGAATAACTTTATCTTCTCAATTATTGATTTAATAATATAAAATATTATACAGATGATACTATAATAATAATTGAATCAATAATATGAGATACTATGCAGCAATTACTGTTGCAATAATTGAGTATAATTGAGTGGCTTTTTACGTAAGTATCAATAATCAATACTGTGTGCTACTATGCAATCACGCGTATTACTATACTTTTACCACCGTGTATTTCAACAGTTAACAGTAAAACTTTTGTCGTTATTTTTATAAAAAGATATTTCTGTCGTTTTCTAACTCCGACAATAATTATGTTCTGGGGTCCACCAATGATTGTGCCATCGTATGAATATTCTCCGACAAAAAGAATATTCCCCGACCAAAAGATTATTTTATAACAACTTTCTTACTTTGCAAAACTTATAAATATTACCCACAACTATAACATTATTTCGAATCCAAACTATAATATTCAAAATGATATTTAGAGAAAAATAATCTTTATTTATAAAAATTGGGTTCTTACAATATATATATATATATATATATATATATATATATATATATATATATATATTATAACATGTGTGTGTAATCATTTAGTCTTACATATATATATATATATATATATATATATATATATATAAATCATACATGCATGCCTATTTAATAATATAATATAACAAGTGTGTGTCATCATGTGCTATATTATATATATAAACCGAAAATGCATGGATTCTTTTTGAAAAGCAAATGTTCTGGCATATAGTATATATAATAAGATGATTGCATGCATGTGTTATCATATATATGCAGGGCCACCCCTGAGTTTTGAAGGGCCTAAAGCGAAAAACAACAAAATGGGCCTTTTGCGAATTGCTATTAAGATAGGCATAAAAACGAAGAACTTTTACTAAACAAAAGAGGATCAATACAAAAGTATAATAACCGACTATTTCAATATTTCCAAAACATCATTTAGATATCACATTATCACTAAGTCAAACAAGTAATCAGTTCAAAGACATCACTTGAATATCATCATTCTTGCAGTTTTAGCAGCAAAAGTATTAATAATATACACACAATCAATCTTATCCACCATCTCATGTTCAATGGATAGGATGGATAATCCATTCAACCTTTTTTGTGACATAGTTGAGCAGAGGTAGTTCTTAATTAGCTTCAACTTCGAAAAACTTCTTTCTCCGGAAGCAACGTAACAGAAATAGTCAATAATATCCGATACACAATTCACACATTTGGATAACAATCCTCCATCAATTTCAATTGATTGAGCACTTCAATTGGTTTTGTCATCTCTTTTGGTAAACATTCTCTGAAGACTTTCAATTCTGAAAACAACTCATTTTCGTTGATATCAGAAGTTCCTTCATGTTTCAAAGCATCTTCTAACTTGGAGCAATACATCATTAAACGTTCATCGGTTGTAGACTTTAACTTGTTCACATCAAACAAAAAACCCCAAATTTACTTATATTTCTCAAACTATTCAAATCGGCTCTTAAGTGATGAAAGAGCTTGATCTACTATAGATAAGAAGTAGTTAACTCTAAATGATTCTTTAGTCGAAAGGTTCACCTCTTCACTCCCATTCTCATCAAACTGTTTCTTTCGATGAATGACACGCTTCTCGTAACACTTTCAACATGGCTTTCCCAACGCTTTTGTGATAATGACTTAACATTGAGATTTGTAACATATTTTATCAAAACATGCCATCGCTTGGTAGAAGCCGCAAACAAACAGTAGATACGTTGTACAACTCCAAAAAAAAGATATAGTTTTGTTACAACAGTTTGCCATATCGCAAAGCATGAGGTTAAGACTATGGCCACCTCCTATCTTTCTTCTCTCCGTTTGACAAACGACGGATGTAATGAAAGGAAGTGAAATGCCTACCCTCTGTATCCTTAGGAAATTGATCCCCATCTCTTCTTAAAGGCCCTCTTTCAACTACAAAGTCAATAAAATTTTGATCAATTGTGTCCCAGTTGCTTGGATCATCAATATCTGTAGGTCCATATTCACAATCCAAGCAATTAGCCACACGGTTTTAAAAGCAATTAGCCATATGTTTGAGTACACAGTTTGAAACAGTTTGTCAGCACATGCATTCATTCTTGGTTTATTCACAAATCTACTCAATCAGTCATTAAGCCCAATTAAATTAAACAATGCTTCTAAATCTCATAAACAAAACAATTAATTTCAAAACCCTAAAAAATAGAATTAATACCTGAAATTGAAGGAGACGAAGTCCGTTGGAGAAGATCAATTGATTATTTGCTTTTCAGATTGATTGATTTGTGTGAATGAGATGAAATATTTGTGTGAAGTGAGTCTGTGAAGGAGACTATCTGAGATAGTGAGATGAAGGAGAGTCAGAGATAACGCCAGGCAATTGTGAAGGACTGAAGGAGACGAACGTGATTCTGTGAAGGAGACTAATACTATCGGACCAATATGCTATTTATGGGGGCCCTAAAAAATTTTGAGCCTAAAGCCCGGGTACCTTGGGCTTTAGCCCAGGGCCGGTCCTATATATATGTATAAACCAAGAATGAATGCATGTGCTGACAAACTGTTTCAAACTGTGTACTCCAACATATGGCTAATTGCTTTTAAAACCGTGTGGTCAAAGAGAGTAATAAATACTAGGTAAATGGAATTTGGCCTGGGTGATTTTTTAAGTACTTCTGCGTAAAAATGATGTTCCATTTGGACCATTAAATTCAAAAATCCTTCACCCAAACCATAAATTCAAAATCAGTTTTTACAAATTACCATTTTACCCTTGACTTCAAAAATCTATAAATAGAAGGCATTTCTATCATTTTCAATTTTCCAATTCACTTTCAAGAAAAGCTTATTTCTCTCCTAAATACTCTCTCTAAGAAGATGTCTCTCTCTTCTTATCAAAGTTGTAATCATTTGAGAAGAGAAAAATTGGTCTAAGCAAATTGAGATAAGTTGTTTGATTTAATTTATTTGAATTATCTCTTGCTTATTTATATTTATAGATATACGAATATAAATTATTATACACAATTCTATATATTTATATTTCATATATTTATCAAGTAAAAGGGTTCTTAGACGCCGCAAGGCTACAGAGATAAACCTCTACGGAGAGAAATTCGAACCGTAAGATTCCTTATAGTCTTCAGTAACCTTTTATTGATATTATTTATATAAATATCATAAAATAGATACGACACTTGATAGCTCAAAACAATACTGAGATATTCCTCCAAAAAGGGGAATCATCCGAAACGGATTTGAGAATCGTAGTGATCTATGAAAAATATTTATATAAATATGAATTGTGAAATTATAAATTTTGTTATACTTAGACGCCGCAAGGCTACGGAGATACACCTTTACAAAGAGGAATTCGAACCGTACGATTCCTTATAGTACTAAGTGACATTATTTATAAAAGTTCACATAATAGATAAAATATTCTTATATATTATCTGAGTTAAACAATAATATTTGTTATATCAAGTATTGCATAACTGATTTATATATTATACTTGATATCTATCATCACAAGTATTTGATCATAAATTCATTTATTCATAAAATACTTGTTGCATAATATAAAAGTTATTTAAACTTTTATTTCACAAATTTAAGTGAATATATCTGCTTAAATAGAAGCATATTTGATTCAAAGTTTAAAACAACTTATTTGCTTACTCAGAAACATTTTCACTCTAAAAGTTATTTAAACTTAAAGTGACTTTTCTTTACTCCATAAAGAATACATAACTCTTTATATATTTGCAATAAATTATATATCTGCTTAAATATAAGGATTTTTGAGTAAAATCTAAAATTGATCTATTTGCTTATTCAAGAAGAACTTTTCACACAAAAATATAAAAGTTATTTAAACTTTTATACCAGTGCATAATTTACATATTTGCTTACACAGAAGAATTATTTGATCTAAGCACAAATTACTATCTACTTACAAAGAAGCATAATTTTTCAAGTATAAAAGTCTTTAAACTTTTATAAATATATTTGCTCTTTAATTGATATATGCTTATTTGAGAAGCATCAATCTGTACTAAACTATATCTGCTTATTTAAGAAGCATCCATCTGTACTAAATTCTTATCTGCTTATTTAAGAAGCACATTGTTGTAAAATCATTTGTAAAAAGAGAAAAGGTCAGAGTTAGTTTATTTTATGTACATGTGAGAAAGACGAGTAATTCTTCGACCAAAACCAGAGTCTTAGAGAGGTCAGCGGGAAGTTGGGTCTCTAGTGTACTTGTGAGGTGAGGAAGATGATGTTGTTTCAAGAACAGATCATGTAATAACCCAATATTTTCAATAAATCATTTGTAAAAAGAGAAAAGGTCAGAGTTAGTTTATTTTATGTACATGTGAGAAAGACGAGTAATTCTTCGAACAAGACCAGAGTCTTAGAGAGATCAGCGGGAAGTTGGGTCTCTAGTGTACTTGTGAGGTGAGGAAGATGATGTTGTTTCAAGAACAGATCATGTAATAACCCAATATTTTCAATATAATTAAATAATAAGTTTTGCATTTAATTTTTTTATATATATAAAGGTGGGATTATTTGCAAAGAAAAGTATATGTATTTATGTGATAAATAAAACTTATTTATTATATGAATAATTATAAATAAATTCTTTTATGGATTATTGATCATTATAGATTATATTGTTATTATAAATTAATTTTATTATAAAAATATTTATTATTTAATTTCCATGAAATATGAATATTATATATATATATATATATATATATATATATATATATATATATATATATATATATATATATTTGATATGATTATAAGGATTATTATGATATGTATTTTATTATACTAGTTAAGTTAATTACTTTAACTTAATTAATAATGGTTTATATGAAAGTGAGGTGGGATATGGATTCAAAACCCTAATTCTAGATTTTGAATAAGGAATGAGAATATTGATATAATATTATTTATATTTCAGTAATATAAACATGTCTGATATGTGTGGAATGTTAATATGTGGAACAGTTATAGTAACACAGCGCAAAACCCTAGCATTACTCATAAACTATAGTACATGAGTCAATTATGACTATAAGATTTGTTAAGTTATTGTGTAATGTAATTTTTGGAAATTATTATATTTAATGTTAATTAGGTAAACCCTAATAAATATTTAGAAACCCCAATTATTAAATTAGAAACCTAATTGCTAGGTTGTAAACCCTAATTATTATTTTAGCAAGGTAAATGGTAATTAGTATATTATAAAGTCTAATTTACAAACCCTAGGTGATTAGTAAACCTAATTTAATTAGGGAACCCTAATTCATATTTTTAGAAACTAAGATTCTCATTTTAGCCCTAATCTCAAAATCCTAGAACATGGACTTTTGGAACTCTAGGGTTAAACCCTAATGGGTGAGATGAAATGTCAACCTTGCCACTAAAAGTAAAAACCAATTGACCAAAATACCCTTTTTAATATTTTATTATGGTGGAGTATAGATCTAGACCTAGTAGGTAGTTGGTGACCAACTCTAGCTAGCCATGTGGTCTAGAAATAGTCTTTAATCAGTCAAAAGGTTGATCACATGATCAGCCATAACCATTACACTATATTATATATATATATATTGAGAGAGAGAAAAGGTTACTAACTTGCTCATATTTTTCACCAACACTCAACCAAGCTTCTCTCTCTCTCTAACCCACGAATTTCTTGAGCATTTCATTCCCAAAAAGTAGCCCCACTAACATTTGTAGCATAACAGAAGTCAGATTCAAGAATTGATCAAGAAAGGTAAACCTTAAGCCACGAAAAGTTAATCTTGTATGATATGTTAGATGTTATGTTTAAATGTTTAAATATGTTGTATAAGGCGTGAATCAATGATCTGGGTTGCTAAATAGTGGATCCATAACATTTATATGCTCGAATCTAAGTTTTTACAAAATCTGGGAAATTTTAAAAAGTGGTCTGACAACAGAATGTCAGACCACATAAATCTTTATCTATTTATCATTTTTGTTGTTTAAATGTTTAGACTTATAGTTTGCTGTAAGGACTTTAATCTAGACTTGAAATCATACGTAGATCATGTCCAGAATGAAAGATATTCATGGTCAAACTCAGTTGACCGAGCATGACCAAGAGTTTTTAGGCAACCCAAAAACTCAAAGTCAGTGTCTGACAACACTTCCCAAGGCTTGTATCTGTCAGGCGTTAAATGTTTTGGAGATGTTATTGTATTTAGTTTGTAGCCTGTCAGATATACTCTAGATTCGTGCCTTAAAATCACTCACACAGTCAACAGGTTGTAAGTGGTAGATGGTCAAAGTATCCTACTCGGCATTGACTTTTATTTTCTAGGTAACCCAGAATGTGTTTTTTAGTGTCTGACAAGAACTTCATGGTTCCAGATCTTGATGTGTTTGATCATTTTGCTTGTGTTAGTGTTATAAGATTATACTCTTGTGTGTAGACTACTTATTCATGCCCTTAGAACACCAAAACAATAAACAGGCTTCTTGCAGTAGACGGTCAAACTAAGAAAGAAATTCATGAAATGTGTTTTCTAGGTAACCCAGAAAACTTAAACTGTGATGTGACACCCCTAAAATAAGTATACATCACCCATCTTGAGTCGCCAGATACATGGTGCAAAATTCAAATACAACTTAAAAATACAACTATCGTATACATTACGACAAAACATAAACTGTGAGTTTGAATACAAATATTGTCTACTAGAGAGTATACAAACTCGAATCTAAGTTTTTACAAAATCTGGGAAATTTTAAAAAGTGTTCTGACAATAGAATGTCAGACCACATAAATCTTTATCTATTTATCATTTTTGTTGTTTAAATGTTTAGACTTGTAGTTTGCTGTAAGGACTTTAATCTAGACTTGAAATCATACTTAGATCATGTCTAGAATAAAAGATATTCATGGTCAAACTCAGTTGACCGAGCATGACCAAGAGTTTCTTGGCAACCCAAAAACTCAAAGTCAGTGTCTGACAAAACTTCCCAAGGCTTGTATCTGTCAGGCGTTAAATGTTTTGGAGATGTTATTGTATTTAGTTTGTAGCCTGTCAGATATACTCTAGATTCGTGCCTTAAAATCACTCACACAGTCAACAGATTGTAAGTGGTAGATGGTCAAAGTATCCTACTCGGCATTGACTTTTATTTTCTAGGTAACCCAGAATGTGTTTTTCAGTGTCTGACAAGAACTTCATGGTTCCAGATCTTGATGTGTTTGATCATTTTGCTTGTGTTAGTGTTATAAGATTATACTCTTGTGTGTAGACTACTTATTCATGCCCTTAGAACACCAAAACAATAAACAGGCTTCTTGCAGTAGACGGTCAAACTAAGAAAGAAGTTCATGAAATGAGTTTTCTGGGTAACCCAAAAAACTTAAACCGTGATGTGACACCCCTAAAATAAGTATACATCACCCATCTTGAGTCGCCAGATACATGGTGCAAAATTCAAATACAACTTAATAATACAACTATCGTATACATTACGACAAAAACATAAACTGTGAGTTTGAATACAAATATTGTCTACTAGAGAGTATACAAACTCAAAAGGAGTCCTCATTACAATTATTATTACACTATTTCATAGAATAGTGAGGACTACTAATGCTATCATCTAGACCTTCACTCCATTCCCCGACTAGTCCCTGCTACGTTCTCATTTCCTGAAGAGAACAATGAAAGCAAAAGGGTGAGCTCAACTAGCCCAGTAAGAAATATTATGACTAAGATAATGCAGAATAAATTATCTTTAGCCTTCAACAGTGTTAAACTTATAAAATATAACAAACATCAAGTTTTACTGTAGCGGAACAAGAAATCCATTAGAAGAGTCAAATAGAGAATAAAATCTACAATCTTCTATTATTTAAAAGGGTTTTCATCACTTTTATCGCTGGGACTCAACATAATAAATAATCAACATCATTGAATCACCCATGCACTACAGCCAAGGATATTCTGTAGTATCACGACCATAATTATCCATGCACTACTAGCCAAGAATATTTATGTATTCATTAATGGTCATGATCATGCCAACAACTGTCCATCAATGCACTACAGGCCAATGAGAACTTTTACCACGCAATTTGTAATATTACGGTCATGACTACATCGAATAATCCCTGGTCATAATCATACCAAGTTCATCTATGCACTACAGGCCACAGATGACTTTCAAAAAAATATAAACATGAGGATGATGGCAATGATATAAGAATTCAATAAAACAAGTTCAAGAATTAAGTTATTCAGGAACTAATAAAGTCCAAATTGTTAACATGATACTGCTTTGTAGAGTAAAATTCAAGAATGCTTAGAAGAATATTTTCATGAAAAGATACTGGATGAAGCGCAAATATCAAGGATATTCCACTAATTTCATGGAGTATAGAAGTCAAAACTTAAACCAACTGAATATAATAAGGAATGGAACTACAAAAAAAATCACCATGCATGCGGTACTTCGCATAGATAGGTTATTCCAACAGAATAATAAGTAACAGAACCAGGTCAAGCGAAACTCGCACTGACAGAATGTTCCAACAGAATAATACAGAAGGAACCAGGTCCGGCGTAAACAACACAGATAGGATATTCCAAAAGAAAAATAATACAGACGAAACCAGTTCCGGCGTAAAACGCACAGACAGGACATTACAACAGAATAATAATAAAGACGGAATAATAGAAGAATGTCACCAAGTATAGGGTAGTCCGCGTATACTGGTTATTCCAGTAGAATAATAAAGAATAAAATAACAGAAGTTCTCTTCATGAATACAAAAGAAATAATACCTCTTACCGTAAAAGAAACTGAATATAAGAGTAGGGAAGTAACAAAATACTTTTCTATAGTTTCTCTATAATTTCTCTCTCTAGAGTTTTAGTGAATTTGTAAAAAATAATGACGGAATGAGCTTCTATTTATAGGAGAATGGAAAGGCACTGTGTAATGCAACAGTTATGCAATCGGATGAAAATTTCTTATAACTCACACACACCCAATTTGTCAATCAACCAACCAATAAGAATAAAGCAACATTATAATACATATATATATATATATATATATAACCCACACACACAATTTGTCAATCAACCAACCAATAAGAATAAAGCAACATCATTTCCCCCACCATTTTCCACTCACACACATCACTTTAACTCTTTCTTTTCTCCCACCAATCTCCACTCACACATATAATATTATATATATACACACAAATTACATCTTATATATATAAACTCCCTCTCCTATACGTAACTCTTTCCCACCCCCATTTCCAAAATTAGTTTTTCAACACATATGGGCCCCACGTATGGCCCCCACATGCGGGCCCCACCTATAAATAATTTTCTACTAATTATTTTGAAAAATGAATAAATGGGGGTCCATTAAATAAGTAAAACTTCATAAAAATCACCTTAATAATTTTAACAACATTTATCAGCTTTATTATAATTCACAATATTAATCGACCAGGTCATTCCCAGGAAAGAGGGGGCTTTTCAATAAGGATTTCTCCCTATTGGCGCGCAATTAGGTGACCAAACCTCTCCTTGATAGAACTTCTAGACATCATCAATATTGAAAATAATAATATTAATAACTTTGTCATGTCAATTATTGATTTAATAATATATAAAATATTAATAATAATTGAATCAAATAACGTGAGATACTATGCAGCAATTACTGTAACAATAATTGAACAAAACCGAGTGACTTCTCACGTAAGCATCAATAATCAAAATCGTGTGCTATTCTGCATGTGACAATCCAAAAATTTATAAAATCTTGAATGATTAGAATAAAGGTTAAAGAATAAAACCTAGAAGAGAATTTGTGGATTTATTTGAAATTTTCAAGTAAAACTTATATGGTTTGCTATTCGAATGAGAATAGAGAAACTATGGGTTACAAAATTTCAATACCCTAGAAATGAATTGATATGTATTTGAATAAATATCAAGAATAAGGTATTATGATACCTGTAAAATTTGATGTGAATTGAACAAGTATAAAGTCGTTAGTTAATACGATTAACAATATGAAGGAGTAATTTAAAACTCAAAATTTGAGTTAGAGATAGAATTTAAAGCACGGACTGCTCGGTTGTGTCCGGAACGTCAAGTTTAGTTAGAAAGGACAATTAACACAAAATGTGTAAGGGTTGACTTTTTGGTCAAAGTCAATAGTTGACTTTTATAGAAAAAGGTCAAAATTAGAGTTAGAAGTGAAGCATGTTATGATTATGTGAATTATGTATATGATTAAATAAATATACATTATATAATGAGAATACATTTATTTTGTATATAAAAGTGAAATAAAAATTAAGTTAAGTAACCTAATATATATATTAGGTGTGTTAATTAAATAACCTAAGAGGTTATAATATGGTAGAATATTAGTATTTATAATATATACTAATTTTAAGAGATTTATTTTATACATCTCAGTTAATTAATTTTATAACCTAATTATAGCAAGTCTAATTGGGTTAAGAAAATAAATGTGCATGAGTAAGGATCTATGTTTTAATGGAGTAAATGAAAACCCTAATTAAATAATTAGGGAATGGTAATAATAAGAGTGTTGGAAATGTAATATTTTGTTATGGCCCAAAGAAATTTATTAAAAGTCCAAAGAGATTAAATATGGTGGCCCAAGAGTTGGCCCAATCAATAATTTAAAAGCCCAAAAATTTGATCCAAGTATAGGGGGATATTTTTGGACAAGAAAAGGAATAAGTAAGGAATTTATTTTCTAGTGTGAGAAATAAAAATCCTAATTAAATAATTAGGGTACAATAGAATTAAGAGTAATGGACTATAATAATATCATAGTCCAATAATTTATTTAGAGTCCAAAAGAATTAGATTTAATGTACTAATGAGGTTATATTATTTAAACAACTCTAATTAATTATTTAATTATGTGACTTGTGGATAAAGTGATTACGGGTGATTAAATTGTTAATCTAGCCCAATATATTATGTGTGGGACAAGTATTACCCAATTACATTTTTTGGTGGAAGCCGAAATTTATTTTGTTAGTAAGCAAAATAATAAAAGTACAAGCCCAATAGAATTTGATTGATAAGTGGCCCAATTTTTTACCCACTTAAGGAGGGGCTATCTAGTCACTTGTTAAGTAAATTAACAATTAAAGAAAAAAGAAAAGGATATGTTGGAAGATGATAAGGCCACATGGCCATGAAGAGAAAGAGATAAGAAGGAAAAAAATAGGAGAGCAATGATTATTTTTTTTCTTTCTTATGCTTTAGGCTTAAGTGTCACTTATTAACTTGGCCACTTATTTTATCCAAGAGTGCAAGCAACTAGATAATGATTAAGCAAGAGAAGAAGAGATGAGATTAGGAGATGTATGTAGATATAAAAAAATATATTTATACATTAAATCTCCAACAAACAAATATCTAATTATTTCTTTCATCTCTTATTATTTTTTTCTAACAAAAAAAAAACCAAGAGAGAGAGAGGAGCAATTCGGCACTTAGAAAGAAAAAAGGAAAGAGAGGGCTGCCATTAATGGATGAAGGAAGAAGAAGGAAGAAAATAAAAACAAGGTAAAATCTATACTTGATTTTGTATGCTATTTGTATTTTTATGATGGATCTTTGGAGTTTAAGTTTTATGTGGCTAGATCCATGAATAAATGTTAGATCTAGAATTTTATTGGGTTGAGTTATGGATTTACATGGGTATAGATGGTAAGATTTGGAAAAAAAAGGTAAGAAAATAGAATTTTCCAGAAAGCTTAAACTTGAAAGTGTGATCTAGCTTTTGATTTTTGAAATCTATGATGAATATTTGTGATTTATGAAGTTTTGTGATCTTGTTGGGGAAAACCTTATGAAAAAGGTTAGATCTTGAGATATGTTATATATCTTGGTTATATATGTCAGATTGTGTTAGAAACTTTTGGGAATAATGAAGTTAGTAAGTTTTATAGAAGTTTTTAGTTAATATGTGGGATCCATGTGATTTATTTTGAAGATTCATTTTTTGATGTTTGAGATCTAATTGTTGATTATGCTAGATCTATGTATTAAAGATAAAAACTTTTGGAATCACTCAATTAGGTTGAAAAATGAGCAAGTTATGGAAGTTATCCCAAACTACTTAAAGCTAAGAAAACTGTTAGAACAACAGTTTTTACCAGCTACTTCTGGGCTAATTTCTGGGAGATTAACATGTCCAAATATGGATTGTGATAGATGAAAATTGTATATAGGAAAGATACGAATCCAAAATAATTGACGGATCGTTAATTGGAGCTATAGATCTCATTATATTTATGTTTTACCAAAGGACTCCAAAACTGTAAATGGCCATTTCGCTACTGCCCAAAAATTTTAAAATGGCTGTTTTGGCAACTTAATTTGTGAGAAAAATTCTGGACTTTTGGGACATGAAAATATATGGCATAAATTACCTACTGTCCAAAAAAGAGCTCATTCTGACTTAAATTGAGCAAGTTATGACCAATTCAATTTCTGTGATTTTCCGACAAAAATGGCTATAACCGGAGTTCTATAACTCCGATGGCCATGAAATTTAAACTGGAGCATCATCTTAACACGTATAAGATTGTGTTAAAAGATGGAAATTTTTGGAGTTAAGCGTGATGGGGCTAATTTCTTAAGGAATTGACTAAGAATGATTTTTGAAAAATACCAAAAGAAGTGGGAAAATTATGGAAAATTACTTTTTGTGTATGAAATATATGTATATATGTTTGGACAAAGGATAAAAAAAGGCAAAAAGCACCTTTTTACCACTGTGGTTATAGTGATTTAACGAAATAGCCATTATGCTTTTAAAATATTCAATTAGCCCATTGTACTTTTTAAAAATGTTCAATCAGGCCATTCCGTCCATTTTTTGTAACTGCCGTTAACAAATTGCTTACGTGCCATTTAAAAAACAAAATAAAAAATGACAAATTGCTTACGTGGCTTTTAAAAACAGATTTGTTAAAATTTTTAAAAACAGATTTTTTAAAAAAAAAATTTAATTTATTTTAAACAGATTTGTTAAAATTTTAAAAAACAGAATTTTTTTTAAAAAATAGATTTTTTTTTAAAAATAGAATTTGTTAAAAACAGAATTATTTTAAAAAATAGATTTTTTTTAAAAATAGAATTTTTTTTAAAAACATAAATTTTTTTAAAAACAATAAAATTTTTAAAAACAGATTTGTTAAAACAGATTTGTTAAAAAAAAATTAAAAAAAAATTTGATAAAACAGATTTTAAAAAACAGATTTGTTAAAAAAAATAAACTTTTTAAATTTTTTTAAAAAAAACAAATTTGTTAAAAATAGATTTTTTTAAAAACATAATTTTTTTTAAAACGGATTTTTTTTAAAAAATATAATTATTTTAAAAAAATAGAACTTGGTTTAAAAACAGAATTTGTTAAAAAATAGATTTTTTTTTAAAAATTGTTTTTTTTAAAAAAAACTGTTTTTGAAAAACAAATTATGCTTTTAAAACAAATTGTATTTTTAAAAAAAAATTCTGTTTTTTAAAAATAATTATTTTTTTATAAAATCCATTTTTTAAAAAATTCTGTTTTTAAAAAAAAATCTATTTTTAAAAATAATTCTATTTTTTTTAAAAAAATCTATTTTTTAAAATAATTCTGTTTTTAACAAATTCTGTTTAAAAAAAAATTCTGTTTTTTAAAAAAAATTCTGTTTTTTAAAATTTTAACAAATCTGTTTAAAATAAATTAAATTTTTTTTAAAAAATCTGTTTTTAAAAATTTTAACAAATCTGTTTTTAAAAGCCACGTAAGCAATTTGTCATTTTTTATTTTGTTTTTAAATGCCACGTAAGCAATTTGTTAACGACAGTTACAAAAAATGGACGGAATGGCCTGATTGAACATTTTTAAAAAGTACAGTGGGCTAATTGAATATTTTAAAAGCACAATGGTTATTTCGTTAAATCACTATAACCACAGTGGTGAAAAGGTGCTTTTTGCCGATAAAAAAATAATAAGCTGATTTGGTATTTTTCGTGAAAAGGATATGAAATCCAGCTTGCTGGATTGGAAAATCTGATGAATCCAGCTTGCTGGATTGAAAAGAACTTTACTGAATTGAAAATTTATTAAATCCAGTTTGCTAGATTGCAGTCTAGATGCCGGATATGGAATCCAATTTGATGGATTGAATTTGGGTTTGTGGGACTGACCATCTAGGTTACTGGATTTGGAATCCAGCTTGCTGGATTTGAAATCCAGGTTGCTAGTTTGGTATTTGACTTATTAAGGTGTTAAATCATAATGTATATGATATAGTGATTAAATAATTATCAAAGGATGATAATAATACTGATGTGTTAAGATGTTATCTAATATTTGATTAATTGTTAGATAATTTATGGATAAAATAATAGTATTATGAGCTAACAGGTTTGTTATGCTAATTGAAAGATTAATCTGATAATTGATAGGTCTTTCATGCAAGATTAAATTAGATTGCTTAGCGGTAATCAGCGGTACATGCAAGTTTACTTAACTCAAACTCGGGTTATATTTCAAAGTATGTTAGTGAATGAGTATTGATGATTATTCATGTCTAAACTGATTATTGATTCGCACTTAGTGCATGTTACATATGTTCATCAGGTATGAAAGGCTGATCACCTTCATTACCATAAGGTTCAATTAAATTGTTCATGGTTATTGTTGACCTTCAAACATTATTGATTCAATCATTCAATTATTGACATCTTGATTCATGTTCCTTCACAATTATTAAATTGTTGAAAACTTCAAAGCTTATTATTCTTTCAATCATGATATATCTTTATTGAATTTAAACTTGCTGGGAAAAGTCGTTGCTCACCCTTGCTATGTCATGATAAAATTTTCAGATTAAGATGAAAGCTTGAATAAAGACAGAGGCAAAGGCAAAGTGTAAGATTAAATTATGATGCAGTAAGATATATTAAATTTTCTGATGAAAATAGTATTGTAAACCTTTAAGATATTGAAGGTATGTAATAAGTTAAGGTTGTAGACCTCGGGGTTTATGTTGTAAAAGTTTAATGTATAAAAAAATTATGTTTATATCTTCCGCAATATTTATAGAAATGATGTACCAGATCTTAGGTAAAAAAACTCGGATTTGGGGATCGCTACAGTGCAACTACGCGTATTACTGTACTTTTAACACCGGGTGTTTCAACAGTTAATGGTAAAACTTTCGCCGTTATTTTCATAAAGTATTTTTGTCGTTTTCTCAATAAGGCAATAATTCCGTTGTGGGGTCCACCAATGATTGTGCCGTTGTACGAATATTCTCTGTTAAAATGAATATTCCCCGACCAATCGAATATTATATAACAACTTACGTACTTTGCAAAATTTATAAATATTACCCACAACTATAATATTATATCAAATTTACTCCATAATATTCAAAAATGATATTTATAGAAAATTCATCTTTATTCAAAAAGTTGGGGTCTTACAACCTCCCCTTCTTATGAAATTTCACCCTCGAAATTAGGGTACGTACCTGGTATATCTAAGAGGTAAGGATACCTTGATTTCATTTTAGATTCTAACTCCCAGGTCATTTCCTCAACATTGTGGTTTCTCCACGAAACTTTGACTTGAGGTATAACCTTGGAGCGTAAAATATGCTCCTTCTTATCCAAGCTTTGAACAGGAACCTCTTCATACGTCAAATCATCAGCAATTTCGTCTGATTCTAACTCAATAATGCGGTTCGGGTCTTTCACATATTTACGTAACATGGATATGTGAAAAACGTTATGAACACGAGACATACTTGGCGGTAAAGCGAGTCTATAGGCCACAGTTCCTACTCGATCGAGGATTAAAAATGGACTGGTGAATCGAGGATTGAGCTTTCCTCTCTTTCCAAATCTCGTAACTCCTTTCCATGGAGCAGCACGTAACAACATATGATCTCCTATATCGAATTCCACGTCCTTTTGATGAAGATCAGCATAACTCTTTTGTCGATCTTGTGAGGTTTTTATATGTTGCTGGATCGTTTGAATCTTCTCTGTAGTCATACGTACTAACTCCAGTCCCAACAATGTTGTTTCTCCCACCTCATCCCAGTATACAAGAGAACGACACTTTCTTCTATACAACGATTCAAATGGAGCCATGCCAATACTTGCTTGATAACTGTTGTTTTAGGAAAACTCCACCAATGGTAAGAACTTATCCCAACTTCCCTTGAAGTCAAGAACATAGAGTCTTAATAAATCTTCAAGAGTTTGAATAGTCCTCGCTGACTACCCGTCCGTCTGAGGATGATATGCCGAGCTAAATCGTAAATCTGTGCCCATAGCTTTCTGCAAACTAACCCAAAATTATAAAGTGAATTTTGGGTCTCGATCAGAAACTATGGATACTGGCATACCATGGAGTCTTACAATCTCGTTTATATACGTTCGAGCAAGACGTTCAAGTGTATAAGTTTCTCGTATTTGTAAGAAATGAGCAGACTTGGTCAATCTATCAACAATGACCCAAATCGCATCTATACCTTGAGAAACCTTAGGAAGACCGGTAACAAATCCATGGTAATGTGCTCCCACTTCCATTCTGAAATTTCAAGTGGTTGCAATGAACCTTTTGGTACTTGATGCTCCGCTTTAACTCATTGACAAGTTAGACACCTTGAGATAAACAGAGCTATCTCTCTCTTCATATTGCTCCACCAAAATGTATGACGAATATCATGATACATTTTGGTACTCCCAGGATGGATTGCAAATGGTGTGTTGTGCACCTCCATCATGATTTTATACTTTAAATCAGGGTCATTAGGAACACAAAGTCTGGAGTTGACTCGAAGTATTCATTCTTCATCGATTCTTGCTTCCGGCATAGCACCTTCTTGCACTTTCTTACTCATACGCATCAGCTCCAGGTCTGTAGGTTGAGCAGCTTTAACTTTATCAATTAAATTCGGTTCTACTCGTATATTCGTCATCATCACATGGGCCCCTGGAGTCTTTAACTCTATCTTCATCCTATGCAAGTCACACAAAATGGGCCTTTGTGTTGACAATATCACACTCGTACTTGCATATGATCTTCTACTCAATGCGTCAGCTACCACGTTCGCTTTTCCAGGATGGTATTGGATGGTATGATCATAATCTTTCAACAGTTCAAGCCAATGTCGTTGTCTCATGTTGAGTTCCTTTTGAGTGAAGAAATATTTGAGGCTTTTAGGATCTGTAAAGATCTCCATTTTCTCCCCATACAAGTAATGCCTCCAAATTTTAAGTGCGAAGACAACAACGGCTAACTCTAGGTCATGAGTAGGATAATTCCTCTCATATTCTTTGAGTTGTCTTGAGGCATAGGCTATGACTTTTCCATGTTGCATGAGAACACATCTCAACCCTTTGCCCGAAACATCACTGTAGATGACAAATCCATCCGAGCCAGATGGTATTGTCAGAACAGGTGCTGAAATGAGTCTCCTCTTGAGTTCTTGAAAACTCTTCTCAAATTCTTCGCTCTAACCGAACTTTGTATCTTTCTGAGTCAGCTGAGTTAATGGAGTAGCTATTCGAGAAAATCCTTCCACGACTCTCCGATAATAACCAGTTAAGCCGAGAAAGCTACGTACTTCGATCACTGATTTAGGTTGCTCCCAGTTTTGAATTGCTTCAATCTTTGCCGGGTCAACAGATATTCCATGGCTTGATACTACGTGCCCAAGGAATGCTACTTCCTTAAGCCAGAACTCACATTTCTTTAACTTGGCATAAAGCTTGTATTCACGAAGCTTTTGGAGTGTCAGCCTCAAGTGTTGCTCATGATCTTCACGGCTTTTGGAATAAATAAGGATGTCATCAATAAAGACGACCACAAAGTGATCCAAATATTCCTTGAATACTCGGTTCATCATATCCATGAAGGCAGCAGGAGCATTAGTCAATCCAAAGGACATGACTAGGAATTCATAATGTCCATACCGAGTTCTGAAAGCCGTCTTTGGAATGTCATATGTTCTAATCTTCAATTGGTGATATCCGGAATGAAGATCAATCTTTGAAAAGAATTTGGCTCCTTGAAACTTGTCAAACAGGTCATCAATACGTGGCAATGGGTACCTATTTTTGATGGTGACATAATTCAACTCCCGATAATCAATACAAAGTCGCATACTCCCATTTTTCTTCTTCACGAATAGAACAGGAGCACCCCAAGGAGAAGTACTAGGACGAATAAAGCCAATGTCTAACAATTCCTGCAATTGGGTCTTTAACTCCTGAAGTTCAATAGGAGCCATTCGATATGGGGCTTTGGAAATGGGTTTTGTACCGGGTTCAAGGTCGATACAAAAATCAATTTCACGCTCTGGGGGTAGGCCAGGAAGTTCTTCAGGGAATACGTCAGGGAATTTATTGACAATAGAAATATCATTCAAAACTGACGTATTTTTGTTTAGATCCGTGATATGAGCTAAGAAAGCTTGACATCCATTTTTCAATAAACGAATAGCTTTATGGCTTGAGATGACCATGATTGATTTTAATGGTTTGGTCGCTTGAATTCCCATAATAGGTTGATTAGGAATATGAAAGCTAACAACCTTACGAAAATAATCAATATTTGCATGATGAGTAGTTAACCAATCAATCCCTAGAATTACGTCAAATGCAAGTATTTTCAATGAAATAAGATCGATAGGTAATGTGAAGGTACCGATTTGAACCAAACAAGACTTATAAACAGTGGATGTAATGAAGATTTCTCCCAATGGAGTTTTCGCAGATAAGTCAAAGTCTAATTTCTCCGGAGTCAAATTTAATCGTTGAGCGCAAGTAGGAGAAATAAAAGAATGGGTAGAACCGGTATCAAATAAAATATAAACTTCGCTAGACTTTATGATAAGCTTACCCGTGATGACCTCATTCGGGTTCCTTGCTTTCTGGGAGGTTAGAACAAACGCTCTCCCTTGCACTACCGACTTTAACTTTTCTGGGACGGCCTTTGGTGCCTCCATCGTAGCTGAACTTGTCTTCGATGAACGATAAAATCGAGCTAAGTGACCTTCTCTTCCATAATTACAACATGCTTTGGACGGCATCACACAGTTTGGACTGATGTGTCCCTCCCCTCCGCATTTGAAGCATATGATAGGTGGTCGTTCTCCTTCCTTAACAACAGGTGTTGGTGCTGACGTTTTTCCATCATTGTTGAATCTCCTCTTCTTGAAATGTCCATTCTTACTGTTTTGGCCCTGATTACCATCGAAGTGGTTACCATTTCTGGCCTGTTGATTCCCTCCACGCTTGTTGTCACCGCTTCGATGACTGTTCTCACTGGTATTATCATTTTGTCGGCTGCTCCCTTTTGGTTGCGTTGACTCGTTATCGCGCTCCACTAACTGAGCCCTATTTACAACATCTAAATACAAACACAGTTTATGAGAAATAAGATGTTGACGTATCTCTAGCTTCAAACCTCTAAAAAACATCCGCGTCATTCTCTCTTCGTTATCCACCAAGTGGGACGCAAACCGGGACAACTCGGTAAACTTTGCTTCGTACTACGACACGGTCATATTATTCTGTTCCAACTTGATATACTCCACCTCCTTCATATGACGAATACTTTCGGGAAAGTACTTGTCGTTGAATAGTTCTTGGAACTTCTCCCAATACATTTTTAGTGCGGCAGGTTGAATACGCTTTACCGATTCCCACCAGTAATCTGCCTCTCCTCGCAACATAAAGGCGGCAAAGGGAACCTTTTTATCCTCGGAGCATCCCAAGACATCAAATATCTTGGTGATCTGTTTTATCCATGCTTCCGCCTTAAGTGGTTTTGGCTCTCCAATAAACTCCGGTGGCCCCAGCTCCTTGAACTGTTTAGCGGTGACCGTCCGAGAGTTTCTAGTGTTTCCACCTACTTTTTGGATAGGAGCCGCTCTCGCCTGTTGTTGCATGAATTGCATAAAGCCTCTAAACATTCCCTCATTCAACATTTGGTCAGTGTTGTTATTTGCAAGAGGATTGTCTCCTTCTTAATGCACATTATCCTGATTATTGATATATGGTGAATCAACGGTCGCCTGTGCTTCATTGCTATTCTCAACATTCTCATATGTCATTTTTAGATACTGCCACAAAACAAAAGTTAATTGACATGTAACATATTATCCATATACTCTGACCGACCAATTAAATACCAAATAAACTTAGGTAGGTCATACTAGCGAAGGAATTCCACGTCTCTCCCCTCCTAGTTCTAGTCTCACATCTTAGCCAGGGATCATATCCCTAAGCTCTGATACCAACTGTGACGCCCCAAAATAGGTATACATCACCCATCTAGAGTCGCTAGATACATGGTACAAAATTCAAATACAACTTAATAATACAACTGTCGTATACATTACGACAAAACATAAACTATGAGTTTGAATACAACTATTGTCTACTAGAGAGTATACAAACTCAAAAGGAGTCCTCATTACAATTATTATTACACTATTTCATAGAATAGTGAGGACTACTAATGTTATCATCTGGACCGTCACTCCATTCCCCGACTAGTCCCTGCTACGTTCTCATTTCCTAAAGAGAACAGTGAAAGCAAAAGGATGAGCTCAACTAGCCCAGTAAGAAATATTATGACTAAGATAATGCAGAATAAATTATCATTAGCCTTCAACAGTGTTAAACTGGTAAAATATAACAAACATCAAGTTTAACTGCAGCGGAATAAGCAATCCATTAGAAGAGTCAAGTAGAGGATAAAATCTACTATCTTCTATGATTTAAAAGGTTTTTCATCACTTTTATCGCTGGGACTCAGCTTAATAAATAATCCACATCATTGAATCACCCCTGCACTACGACCAAGGATATTCTTTAGTATCACGACCACAATTATCCATGCACTATTGGCCAAGAATATTTGTGTATTCATAAATGGTCATAATCATGCCAACAACTGTCCATCAATGCACTACATGGCAATGAGGACTTTTACCACATCCTTTGTAACATTACGGTCATGATTACACCGAATAATCCCTGGTCATAATCATACCAAGTCCATCTATGCTCTACAGGCCACAGATGACTTTCAAAAAAAATATAAACATGAGGATGATGGCAATGATATAAGAATTCAATAAACCAAGTTCAAGAATTAAGTTATTCAGGAACTAATAACGTCCAAATTGTCAACATGATATTGCTTTGTAGAGTAAAATTCAAGAATGCTCAGAAGAATATTTCCATGAAAAGATACTGGATGAAGCGCAAATATCAAGGATATTCCACTAATTTCATAGAGTATAGAAGTCAAAACTTAAACCAACTGAATATAATAACGAAGGGAATAACAAAAGAAATCACCATGCATGTGGTACTTCGCATAGACAGGTTATTCCAACAGAATAATAAGTAACGGAACCAGGTCAGGCGAAATTCGCACAGACAGGATGTTCCAACAGAATAATACAGACGGAACCAGGTCCGGTGTAAAACGTACAGACAGGATATTCCAACAGAAAAATAATAAAGACGGAACCAAGTCCGGCGTAAATCGCACAGACAGGACATTCCAACAGAATAATAATAAATAAGGAATAATATAAGAATGTCACCAAGTATAGGGTAGTCCGCGTATACTGGTTATTCCAGCAAAATAATAAAGAATAGAATAACAGAAGTTCTCTTCATGAATACAAAAAAATAATACTCCTTACCGTAAAAGAAACTGAATATAAGAGTAGGGAAGTAGCAGAATACTTTTCTATAGTTTCTCTATAATTTTTCTCTCTAGAGTTTTAGTGAATTTGTAAGAAATAATGAAGGAATGAGCTTCTATTTATAGGAGAATGGAAAGGCACTGTGTAATGCAACAATTATGCAATCGGATGAAAATTTCTTATAACTCACACACACCCAATTTGTCAATCAACCAACCAATAAGAATAAAGCAACATTATAATACATACATATATATATATAACCCACACACACAATTTGTCAATCAACCAACCAATAAGAATAAAGCAACATCATTTTCCCCACCATTTTCCACTCACACACATCACTTTAACTCTTTCTTTTCTCCCACCAATCTCCACTCACACATATACTATTATATATATACACACACACACACAATACATCTTATATATATAAACTCCCTCCCCTATACGTAACTCTCTCCCACCCCCATTTCCAAAATTAGTTTTTCAACACATATGGGCCCCACATATGGGCCCCACCTGTAAATAATTTTCTACCTATTATTTTAAAAAATAAATAAATGGGGGTCCATAAAATAAGCAAAACTTCATAAAAATCACCTTAATAATTTTAACAACATTTATCATCTTTATTATAATTCACAATATTAATCGATCAGGTCGTTCCCAGGAAAGAGGGGGCTTTCCAATAAGGATTTCTCCCTATTGGCGCGCAATTAGATGACGAAACCTCTCCTTGACAGAACTTCTAGACATCGTTAATATTGCAAATAATAATATTAATAACTTTGTCATCTCAATTATTGATTTAATAATATATAAAATATTGACAATAATTGAATCAAATAACGTGAGATACTATGCAGCAATTACTGTAACAATAATTGAACAAAACCGAGTGACTTCTCACGTAAGCATCAATAATCAAAATCATGTGCTACTGTGCAACTACGCGTATTACTGTATTTTTAACACCGGGTGTTTCAACAGTTAACGGTAAAACTTCTGCCGTTATTTTCATAAAGTATTTTTGTCGTTTTCTCAATCCGACAATAATTCCGTTGTCGGGTCCACCAATGATTGTGCCTTTGTACGAATATTCCTTGTTAAAACGAATATTCCCCGACTAATCGAATATTATATAACAACTTGCGTACTTTACAAAATTTATAAATGTTACCCACAACTATAATATTATATCAAATTTACTCCATAATATTCAAAAATGATATTTATAGAAAATTCATCTTTATTCAAAAAGTTGGGGTCTTACACGTGACTTCTGACATGGTTTGACCGGGTTAGATCTAACGTTTGTATTGATGTTATGATGATGTTATGTAATAGATCTGTACACCTACATGTTGTCTACACACTGGAAGCAAATTGTACACGCATAGCATGTAGTGGAGGCCCAAAGTAAGACCCTCGAGCTGTTTTTCATTCTGGGTAACCCAAAAATGAAGAACAGTCTCTGACAGCCACTTTGATGGCTTAGATCTCCTTGTTGTGATGTGCTATGACTTAGATGGTAGTTGGAACTTGTAGTGTTATAGCAATACTACAATGTCAGTGTCTTAGTTAGCTCGGATCATGATTATGCATGGAATTATTGGTTGTCAAACATGACCCCTTGAACACTGCCTTGTCAGTGTTCTTGAGCTCAAGAACATTAACAGCGACAGACAGTGTCGCTATAGCCTATAGGGACGATTCCTATTATTTTTATTTTCTAATTTCCAGAAAATAATTTAAAAATAGAAATAAATTCTAAAAATCATTTAAAATAGTAAATAAATTCCAAAAATTATAAAATCAGTTTAAAACTAATTTTAAGTTATACACATTAACTTTTAATAATTTAGCATATTTTCCATAAATATTAGTAATTATTTGAATATTATTAATTTAATAAATGCACTAAATAAATTACTAAAAATGATTTTATTATATTAAAAATCATTTTGAATGATAATAAGGTATTTAATAATATTTTAAGTTATAAAATGTAACTTTAAATATTTTAATGAAAATTTCATTAATTATATAATATTAATGATATTAGATTTATTTAATAATTATATTAAATAAATTAGTTTAAATATGATTTTAATATTATAAAAATTATTTTAAATGCAAATAAAGAGTTTAAAGATATTCTAAGTTATAAAGTATTACTTTTAATATTTTAAGATAAATTTCATTAATTAGTTGATATTAATGATATTAGATTTATTTAATAATAATATTAAATAAATAAATTAAAAATGATTTTATTAATTTAAAAATCGTTTAAAAGGATATAAGTGATTTGAAAATATTTTAGGTTATTATAAATGGCTTTTAATATTTTAGTGAATAATACCTTAATATTTAAATATTAATGGTAATTGTTTAAAAATGATTTTTAATGTTTTTAAAATCATTTAAAGGTAATATTAGTACTCTGAAAATATTTTGAGTTATTATAAATTATTTTAATGGTTTCATTAATATTTGGATATTAATTAAGTATTAATGATAATAGAATTATGTAATATTTAAATCATTTAATAATAATTCTAGAGTTTGAAAAATTAAGATAAATTATGATAATTATTTCAAAATTATTATAAGTCATGGAAAAATAATATGAGTGATATTTAAATTATCCAGAATAATGTTTAAGATACAGATTAGAGTTTTAAACTCTATAATTACCTGATAAAGCCATCAGTACACCAAAATGCTACAAAATTTGATTCGAACCTATATAGTTTGATTGTATAAGTGTTTGTTTGTGTCTTAATGACTAATATAACTATGTGAAATTGTGATTAGGTTATGTATTAACTGTAAATAACAGTATGATGTGTTATGATGTTTTATTCTAATCAATAGAACAATCTTATAAATGATAGGTCGTTGAATTAAGGATAGAATTAAGTTGTGTAAGCAGAAGACCAGGTAAGTATCCTAAACTCTTTTTTTACTTTATTCAACGGATATAGTAAACAAGTATCTTTACCTTTGCATTTTATTTATGCAATGGACATGAGTAAGAAAGTTTTAGAATTATATTATTATTGTACTAGAATATTAACCCTATTGTTATATATGTTATATCCGATCATTGATTATCAACATGGTACTTTATTATAATTTAGACATATATATTATGTTCGTTATTTTCTAAACATGGTTATACAAGTGTCCCCACTTAGATGGTCATTGTATTTAATAACATGTTGATATATATATATATATATATATATATATATATATATATATATATATATATATATATATATATATACCTACTGATACCAGTATGTATATTTTGAGGTCCCCGAATCCGGATACTTGAAACTCGAACTCGGTACTTCACGATACCATTTCTATGAGCGGAATAATACTAATGATAATAGCAATAATATAGATTTATCAAATTTAATTTACATATTATCAGAGTTTCCCAAATCCCAAGTACGAAACCTTTAACATTCATTACATGATAATAATAATATTTATCATCCATGTCCTAATAAAGTTAAACTATTACAGAAGATAGCATAAAAAGTCATTCAGCAACTCTCCCATTCCCCTTGTTCTTGGCAGATCCTTCGGGTTGTTCATACTTAGCTGAAAACATTTAAATTAAACAAGGATGAACATTTGAGTGCCCAGCAAGTATTTATATATATATAAGCAGAAAGAATTTAAATGTTTTCTTTATAATATTCTTCTATAACCAATCAATAGTTGTGAAGTAATCTGTACCAATAATAATAGCATAACAACCCTCTTTCAAATTTTTGAAAATAGGTATTGACTATACATGGGGTTTCTGTGACATACTATGAACATTGTTTTCATTTTCGAAAAGGTTTAAACAGAAATTCATCTATAAACCGTCATGACTTACGGGCACGGAGCGTGATCAGCCCCGTTGTACCCTGTAATTATCAATACTACATGTACAAGAACGAAGTTATCATTCACTCTGTCCGCCTTGGGCGCATAAAATTTTTCCCATTATCGGGATGTTCATACCTGTCGGGTTTTCATAACAAAGATCTTATCTTGTTCAACAATAATATATAATTCAATATATATGTATATCAAAGGTGTATCAACGTGTGATTAAATACAATGATTATCAAAGTGGGGACACTTGTATAATCATTTCTAGAAATTAACGAATAGAATATATATCTGAATTATTATATACTAACATGTTGATAATCAAAGGGTGTATATAATATAGATTTAACAATCTGTACATTAATAATAATAATTCTGAACTTCTCACTTCTGTCCATTGCATAAAGAAAATGCAAAGTTAGGATACTTGCCTGATGCGCTGCTTACTAATCTCAACTTAGTTTTATCTTTTATGAGATCTCCTATCATTAATCAGATCATTTTACTGATTAGTATAACATAACGTAACACATAACACTGCCTATTGCAGTCAGCACATTCCTAATCACATAGTCACATAACCTTAACAACCATTGAATCACAAATAAATAGTTAACTAACTAAATTATCCAAGTCCAGATCAATTTCTAAAACATGTCAGTCTACCGACAGCTTTATAGGGTAAATATTGAGTCTAAGACTCTATCCGCAAGTTCAATATCCAAATAGTTAACTTAAACATCAGTCGCACTATTTTTTATAGCCTTATAATAATTATTAAATAATTATTACCATTTACCATAATTTTTGAAATGTCAGAATCATTATTAAATGATTTAAATATCAAACAATTCTATTATCATTAACATTTAATCAATATTAAACTATTAATGAAACCATTGCCAAAATATTAAAGTTATATATAATAACTCAAAATATTCTTAACGTATTAATATTACCCTTAAATAATTTTTAAAACATTTAAAATCATCATTAAATAATTACCATTAATATTTAAATATTAATGTACTATTATCTAAATATTAAAAGTCATTAATTATAACTTAAAATATTTTAATTCATTTATACCCTTTTTAAATGATTTTTAAATTAATAAAAACATTTTTAAACTATTTATTTAATATAATTATTAAATAAATTTAATATCATTTAATCATTAAATAATATCATTAATATTAAATTATTAATGAAATTATCCTTTAAATATTAAAAGTTATATATTATAACTTAAAATATCCTTAATCACTTTATTTCCATTTAAAATGATTTTTATAATATTAAAATCATTTTTAAACTAATTTATTTAATATTATTATTAAATAACTTTAATATCATTAATAATCATTAATTAATGAATTTAACCATTAAATATTAAAAGTTATATTTTATAACTTAAAATATTCTTAAATACCTTATTATTAGTTAAAATGATTTTTAATATAATAAAATCATTTTTAATTTAATTACTAAATTCATTTAATAAATAACTTAATTATCATTAATTATTAATTTATTAATGAATATTATCACATAATATTAAAAGTTATTAAAAATAACCTAAAATATTTTCATATATCATAATATAATTTTTAATGATTTTTCATGAATTAAAATCATTTTTAAATAATTTATTTAATATTATAATTAAATAAATTAAATACTTTTAATATTCCAAAAATATAAAATATTTATGAAATATATTTAAAATAATAAAAATATAATTTTTGGACATTAAAATAATTTTTAAGAATTTATTTTATATTTTTAATAATTAAAAACTATTTTTTTTCTATTTATTAAATAATTTTCGGAAAATAATATACTGTCTGTCGCTAAAGGCCACCTATAATGACAAAATTGTCGCTATAGGTGTTCTTCATGTTCTTGAGCATTCATAGGGCAGTTTCGAGGGGTTCTATTTGACCAAGATTAAAATCGTGTGTAGTGTTTTTCTGGACTCGTTTCTGGACAGATCTGGTAGATCTAATGTAAGACTACAAGATCCAACAACAAATACGTTCATATCATACATGAAATGAAAGATCTAAGCCATCAAAGTGGCTATCAGAGGATGTTCTTCATTTCTGGGTTTCCCAGAAATGAAGAACAGATCTTGGGGCTCACTTTGGACCTCCACTACATTCGGATCGTGTACTGTTTTAGTGATCTAGGACTTCTATATTCTATCCCACATGTAACACTACAAATCTATCACAAAACATAACCATAACAACAAAACAATAGCAAGATATAGATCGGTCAAAGGCTGCCAGAACACATGGTCAAAGGGTTTCTGGGTTGCCTAGAAAAATGTATCCGTGATTAAGCTACCCACTTTGACCGATCCCTGAAGCCAGCATACTAGATTTTTAGTCAATTTTAAGGCATAATACTAGAGATCATATACAGGACTACAAGTTAAATACAACAATCAAACTAAAACATCAACAAAATGACAGATCTAGACGCTTGAACATATTGTCAGACACTGGAAATAACCTTCTGGGTTGCCCAGAAATTGTCCGGTCAATGCCGATCAATGGTATTTGACCGTTAATAACTAACAATATACACATCAAATGACCTCGATTCTTTCTGCAAATTAAAGACAACACTACAAACTACATATAACAACTTATAAATAACAAAAATCATAAACTATCAAGGATCTGTGGCCTCTGACAATCGTTGTCAGACCACAGAACCAAGTTTTTCCAGATTTTGCAAAAACTTAAATCCGAGCCTCTAGATGTTATGGATCTAACATCTAGCAACCCAGATCATCAATAGACACTACTAACAACATATTCTAACACTTAAACATAACATCTAACAACCGAAATTTGGACAGATTTTGAATTAGGGTTTAATACCTTCTTTGATCAATTGATGATTCTGTGCTTATGATATGTTATTGTTGATCGTGGGGCTGTTCTTAGAGACTGAGGAACTTATGAAATTTGTGGCTTTAGGTGAGAAAGAGACTTGGATGTGGAATGTGATCAAATGAGCAATAAATGACATTTTCTCTCTCTTGAATATATATATATATATATATATATATATATATATATATATGTGTGTATGTGTGTGTGTGATAGATGCAATGTATGGCTGGTGTATTGGCTGATATGAAATTTTGGCACATGGGATTTCTAGGGTTGGAAAACAACCCAAATTATGGCAAGATTTGCAAGCAAGCTCAATTAAATAAATCCAAAAATGCTATTTTAGTAATTTAACAAAGTAATTAAGGGTATTCTTGTCCATGGTACTTGAATCTAGGTTTTATTCACTAGATTTTAAACCTTAAGGTTTTCCAAAAAATTCTAGGGTTTGATCAATTAAGAATAAAGTTCAATAAAATTTTAATTATAACTTACTAATTAAAATTTAGGATTTTTTAATAATTTAGGGTTTCTAGAACTTTAATTAGGGTTTACCTAATTAATCAAATCATTATATAATACACAACATAAAACATATAACACAGTTAAATAACCGTCTTAAACCCACAATTGATTTTCAAATTAGGGTTTTCCTTAGTAAAATTAGGGTTTAACCAATTAATATTAGTGTTTTGAAATTAAACACCATAATTAACCAATCATCATCAACACGTACATACAACACATATTTATAGCACTGAAAAATCAAAATATAATTAATAGTATATTATTATTCTCATACCTTGACAATAATCCAAAATTAGGGTTTGGATTCTATATCTGATTTATTTTTCATATTTAACCTTAATAATTAAGGTAAAATAATTAACTTAATATCTTGAACAAAATACATATAATGAAATAATCATTATAATTATTCTAAAATTATTTCATATATTATTTAAATAATATATACCTATACTTTCATAGAAAATAATAATAAAAGCATTTCCAATAAGGAATTAATTAGTATAAAATTTATAATTGATAATAATCAATCATTCTAAAAATTTATTTATTTGCAATACTTAATGTAATAAATAAATTTTATTTATCACTCATATAATTATAATTACACATTACCTTGACACATATCATTCATATTTATTTTAATAAATAAATAAAATTTATACGCAAAATTTATGATTTATTTATATAGAAAATATCGGGTTGTCACATTCACCCTCCCTTATAAAGATTCTGTCCCCGGAATCACCACTTTAAAACCTATACATACTAGGGTACATAGCATACGCAATCTTCGCAAATAGATCTTGATCATAATTGATCGTACTGATCTTTAACTATTCACGTAAAGCTTGTCTTTCTGATTAAATGGAAATTTGATTTCTAAGAGAACTTAAATTCCTCCTTCAAATTTCTTTATAAAATAATTTACTATAAATAGAAAAATTATAAATATGCAATTAAAAGTTATTCGAATATTACCTGGAACTGCATTGCCAGCTGTCACCGTGTCTTGAACCGTCATGTTGAAGACCCTTGATATTGACTTTGTTGGTTTGTTCGATGATGTCGGTCCTGTGATTGCTAACGTTTCACTACCCTTATCAGTATTCTCCTTTCCTGCCTCCACCCTCCTGTTCGGACAATCCTTCACCTTGTGCTCCATTGATCCACAAATAAAACAACCACTGTTCATTCTAGGATTTGGGCAGTTGGGAGAGATATGGCCCTCCTGCCCGCATTTGTAGCAGACAAATTTCCCTTTCAAACACTCTCCACAGTGGTTCTTTCCACATGTCTTGTACTGAACTGCCTGCCTTTTCACTCCCTCTTGCTTCACCTGCACGTTTCCAAAGTAGTTTCCCTTCTGTTTTTCATCAACACTCCTGCTTCCACTATTAATTCTCACCTTTTCAGTTCCCTCGACCTTGCCCTTGTTTTTCCTCTCCTTGTTGTAGAGGCTCATAGCCTCACTCCCTTCCTCAGCAATTATTGCCTTCAACATGAGTGCTGCAAATGTTGGAATCTGCAACACTGCCACCTTATTATAGAGCCAGGGTTTTAATCCCAGCTCAAATCTCCTCGCCTTCCTAGCCTCCGTATCAACTTGATGCGGAGCAAACCTAGCTAACTCATTGAATTTCGCAGCATATTCCGCCACCGACATATGCCCTTGCTTCAACTCCAGAAAATTTACCTCCATTCTAGACTGCATACTAGCTAAAAAATAATTTTCGAAAAATAAAGTCTTAAATCTATCCAATGTTACCACACCTGCTCCTGCCCTCACCTGATTCGCTTCCCACCAGAAATTTGCCTCACCCTTCATCATGTAGGTGGCAAAAGAGGTCTTTTGCCCCTCAGCTACCCTAGCTATTACAAACGCCTTCTCAATTTCCTTAACCCAAGTTTGGGCTTCTATAGGGTCAGTTGTACCTTTGAATTTTGGCAGTCCTACAACCTTAAAGTCTTTGAAATTTGCCAAGTGATTATCCGGCTGGTTCCCTTGTTGCATAGTCTGGGCTACCATATTTGCGAACTGCTGCTTTGGGTCCGCTTATTGTTGTCCTTCAACATTGTTGACAGACTCTTCTGCCCTCTAGTTTCGAGTTTGACGTCTTGGCGGCATTATCTAGTTAAGTAAAACCATAAATTAACTTACATTCTAAACCTTATCATATAAGTTTAAATTTATTAAACTTGTTTCATAACTCAAACTTAGATTCATATTCATTCATTACTTTCAAAATACTTTACATAACACAGCACATAGTGTTTTAAACATCAGTTATCCCTTTGTGACTGCAAAAGTCGGGATTTACTTCACCACTTGTACAAAAGTTTTGAATAATATATTACACAGACATACTAAGCACACATATTATATTAAACATGTCTACACAACAGAACCTACACTACCTATTTACTAAGCCTTCTTTCTTGGATAGCTTCTCGCCTGATGATCTTCCTTTCCAGAAATAAAACATGTTCCCCGTTTATAGTCAGGATAATACAGAGTGGTATGCCCTTCATAACCGCAAAGATAACATATTCTTTTCCATTTCTTCTTACCAGGTTTTCCTAAATCATGATCTTCTACCTTCCTTTTTCCCTTATCTCTCGGAGCTGCACACGAAGTGTTGCTTGAGGCTCCCATCTGATTAATTTTGAGTTTAAGCTTATCCTGCTCTTCCATTAATTCTATTAACGCTTGGCGCAACTGACTATTAAGCAGCTTTTCTATCTCCCACAACCCTTCTAGAGAAGAAACCTTGTTCCTCAAATCCTGCACCTCCATTGATGCTTGATCAACTTCAGCTTTAGGGTCTGAATCACTATCTGTCAAATCCACTATTTCCGAGTCTGGTACTATGTTTTCCACGATAACCACCTCATCCGAGTTGGTTTCATTGTGAGCTTCTATTTCCGCTATTGACTTCGATATTAGCTCCTTCTTTACGATCCGTGGGTATCCTAATCCTTTTTCAACTGACATCTACACACAGCAATTATCCTGATTAGCATATAATATATACATATAACACATAAAGGTTTTATATAAGTTATCTTTTAGTTTGTTTGACAATGAATTTATCCGATTTATCTATTTTAAAATCTATGAGTTATTTATATTTTCAACGTTTCCTTCTGTTCTAAGGTTATAGCCTAAGGTCTATCCCACCTAAGGTTTCTAACACTATAGCTCTGATACCATGATGTGAGGTCCCTGAATCCGGATACTTAAAACCCGAACTCGGTACTTCACGATACCATTTTAATGAGCGGAATAATACTAATGATAATAGCAATAATATAGATTTATCAAATTTAATTTACATATATTAGAGTTTCCCAAGTACGAAACCTTTAACATTCATTACATGATAATAATAATATTTATCATCCATGTCCTAATAAAGTTAAACTATTACAGAAGATAGCATAAAAAGTCATTCAGCAACTCTCCCCTTCCCCTTGTTCTTGGCAGATCCTTCGGGTTGTTCATACTTAGCTGAAAACATTTAAATTAAGCAAGGATGAGCATTTGAGTGCCCAACAAGTATTTATATATATATATATATATATATATATATATATATATATAAGCTGAAAGAATTTAAATGTTTTCTTTATAATATTCTTCTATAACCAATCAATAGTTGTGAAGTAATCTGTACCAATAATAATAGCATAACAACCCTCTTTCAAATTTTTGAAAATACGTATTGACTATACATGGGGTTTCTGTGACATACTATGAACATTGTTTTCATTTTCGAAAAGGTTTAACCAGAAATTCATCTATAAACCGTCATGACTTACGGGCACCGAGGGTGATCAGCCCCGTTGTACCCTGTATTGATCAATACTACATGTACAAGAACGAAGTTATCGTTCACTCTGTCCGCCTTGGGCGCATAAAAATTTTCCCATTATCGGGATGTTCATACCTGTCGGGTTTTCATAACAAAGGTCTTATCTTGTTCAACAATAATATATAATTCAACATATATGTATATCAAAGGTGTATTAACATGTGATTAAATACAATGATTATCCAAGTGGGGACACTTGTATAATCATTTCTAGAAATTAACGAACAGAATATATATCCGAATTATCATATACTAACATGTTGATAATCAAAGGGTGTATATAATATAGGTTTAACAATCTATACATTAATAATAATAATTCTGAACTTCTCACTTCTGTCCATTGCATAAAGAAAATGCAAAGTTAGGATACTTGCTTGATGCGCTGCTTACTAATCTCAACTTAGTTTTATCTTTTACGAGATCACCTATCATTAATAAGATCATTTTACTGATTAGTATAACATAACCTAACACATAACACTGCCTATTGCAGTCAGCACATTCCTAATCACATAGTCACATAACCTTAACAACCATTGAATCACAAATAAACAGTTAACTAACTAAATTATCTAAGTCCAGATCAATTTCTGAAACATGTCAGTCTACCGACAGCTTTATCGGGTAACTTTTGAGTTTAAGACTCTATCCCCAAGTTCAATATCCAAATAGTTAACTTAAACATCAGTCACACTATTTTTCATAGCCTTATAATAATTATTAAATAATTATTACCATTTACCATAATTTTTGAAATATCAGAATCATTATTAAATGATTTAAATATCAAACAATTCTATTATCATTAACATTTAATCCATATTAAACTATTAATGAAATCATTGCCAAAATATTAAAGTTATGTATAATAACTCAAAATATTCTTAATGTATTAATATTACCCTTAAATGATTTTTAAAACAATTAAAATCATTATTAAATAATTACCTTTAATATTTAAATATTAATGAACTATTATCTAAATATTAAAAGTCATTAATTATAACTTAAAATATTTTTAATTTATTTATACCCTTTTTAAATGATTTTTAAATTAATAAAACCATTTTTAAACTATTTATTTAATATAATAATTAAATAAATTTAATATCATATAATCATTAAATAAATATCATTAATATTAAATTATTAATGAAATTATCCTTTAAATATTAAAAGTTATATTTTATAACTTAAAATATCCTTAATCATTTTATTAATCGTTGGTGACTCAACGGTCTCATATGCTTCATTGCTTATCACAACATTTTCTGATGCCATTTTCAAACACTGCCACAAAATAAGGGTTAATTGACATATCACATATTATCCATATACTCTGACCGACCAATTAAATACCAAATAAACTTAGGTAGGTCATACTAGCGAAGGAATTCCCCGTCTCTCCCCTCATAGTTCTTGTCTCACACCTCAGCCAGGGATCATATCCCTAAGTTTTGATACCAACTATGACGCCCCCAAAATAGGTATACATCACCCATTTTGAGTCGCCAAATACATGGTATAGAATAAATACAACTTCAGTAATACAATTGTCATGCAAAATACGACAACACATATACTGTGAGTTTAAATACAAATATTATCGTCTAGACAATATTCACACTCAAATAAGTCCTCATTACAATTATTGATACACTATTTTACAAAATAGTGAGGACTACTAAAACAACTATCTTGAATCATCACTACATACCCCGACAAGTTCTTGTTACATTCTCTCCTCCTGAAAAGAACAATGGAACAAAAAGGAAAAGGGTGAGCTCAACTAGCCCAGTAAAGAATATTATGACTAAGATAATATACAACAAATTATCATTAGTCTTCAACAGGGAAAAATATGTTAAAATATAATAGACAACAAGTTTTAGATCAACAAATGCAGCTGACACAACAATCCATTAGAAGAGTCAAGTAGAGAAAGAATTCTACTATCTTCTAAGATTTAAAAGAACATCGTCAATATTTTATCCATGTAACATCAATCAATATACATCTTGAATCAAATATTCATCTTTGCACTACAGGCCAAAGATATTCATTTGTATCACCAGTTGGTCATGTTCATCTCAACACATGTTCATCTTTGCACTACGGGCCAAAGATATTCATTAGCCAATCATTCATCTTTGCGATACAGGCCAAAGATATTCATCAGTTAATCATTCATCTTTGCACTACAGGCCAAAAATATTCAGTAATATCATCATTTAGGACTGAAGATGATGAAAATATATTAAAGAAAACGAATCCAGTGAGATAAAATAACAAATATCAGGGATTCGTATTACAGTTTATCCAAGTTCAATAATACTCCATAATAACCAATTTTGAAGCAGAATTCAAAAATAAAGATCAAAACATGGATACAATCAAAGATAGTAACCATAATAGACATATTGGACAAAAAGGAAAAATTTTCATTTTTCGGTAAATAGTGTCGTATACGTGAATAGTGCCGTATACGTGAATAGTAACCACGACACAAAAAGTTCCAAATTTGATAAAAAAGTTCAGACCAATATTTCGGCATAATGATATTGAAAGAATAATATCATTAGGAAGAAAATAACATCACTTACCTAAAATGAACAGTACTTCTGATCGGAATATCGGATATGAGGCTGAATGAAACTTGTGCTGAATAGAAACTCTCAAAGTATCAAAATACTCAAAAAATACACTCAATAATATAGACAGAGAAAGAGAGAAAACTTGTTTCTGGTGTGATTTTCAATTCTAACATAGCCCTCTATTTATAGGAAAATGTTAGCACGCCGAAGCAGACTTGACTTGCAACCTGATGGTTTTACCTGCTACTATTTCCACCCACCACCTTTGAATAAAAATTCATGTACATTTCTCACCAATCAAAAGTGGGGCCCACCAATTCTATAATTTTTCACCAAAATGATAAATTTTGATACTTCAACAATTTCTGAACTAGTCACCTCTTAAAATTTATAACAAATCATACGTTCAATTTTAACGGTTCAAAATTTGTGGACATATACTCAACTTAAATATATATAACATATCTAAAAATCAGAACAATCCAACGGTCGGATCAAAAATTATAACTCACGCAATATATCTCAAGAACATTGGTTTGATCTTTTAATACATCCAATCTGACAAAATACTGATAAAACCCCTCAACATTAACTCCTTCGTTTTTAACCACAATAAATATATCCAATATTTATATCCACATAAATAAATATTTCCTTATCATATGAATCAATAATTAATTATTCACAAATAATATTACAGAATCATATTTATGACAACCAGATCGTTCCGAGGAAAGAGGGGGCTTTCCAATAAGGATTTCTCCTTACTGGCGCGCAATTAGGTGACCAAACCTCTCCTTGACAGAACTTTCTAGACTTTGCCAATAATGATATCTAATAATATTATTCAAATAATATGAATTATTGATCTGATAATGGGAAATACTGTGCAGTGACAATTATTAAAACAACAATAATATAAAATATCAACGCAACAATTACTGAACCAATAAAATAAAATATTAAACAGTAATTACTGCAACAATTATTGAGTAGTGCCTTCTTACGTAAGGATCAATAATTCAACAATACTGTGCAATACCGTGTGCTACTGTGCAACCACGCGTATTACTGTATTTTAACCACCGGGTATTCCAGCAGTGTTAACGGTAACAACTACGACGTTATTTATAAAAACTCAATTTTGTCGTTATCTTCATCCGACAGTTATTCATTTATGGGGCCCACAAATGGTTGCGTCGTAGTACGAATATTCCACGACCAAACGAATATTCCCCGACACAATGAATATTTTATAACCACTTGCTTATTTTGCAAATTTGCACATTTCACCCATAACCAAAGTATTATATCAAATTATCACCTTATTATTCACAATAATAAATAGAGGAAATTCGATTTTATTTATAAAAAGCTGGGGGTCTTACAACAATGGGCAATACAACATTCTCTCTAGCAACAACTAGAGGTATAAACCAGCAACAATCATCAAGAATAACATATTCTTGGCATACATCTTCAACACGAAGAACAATAAGAGAAAACTTGAAAAACTCCAACTATCGCTAAAAATGTACCAACAACATACAGAAAAACTTGATGCTAGGAGACTCCGTTGCTCAATCCCACCGTTCAAATTGAAGACTAACAAGTTACGGCGTCACGTACAAAAAATCAGCCCAATCAGACCGCGAATGATCTTCTGATCGCTGAGTTATAAAATACTGCACTATTTCTTGCGAGAATCAATTTTTCCTTTTTCTCTCTTTTGTTTTGTTACTTGTTACTTCTGTTTTTACTAAAATCTAAGTTATATCATCTATAAAGGTCAATAGACCATCTGGACTATTAATTGGACTAACCCACATGGGAGGGAATAACCCAGCAAATTACTCCCAAATAAATAATAATTAAGTCACACACATATAACAGAAATCGTGTCAAAATATCAATATTTGCTTGTAAAAATAAGAGTATGTTGCTGCCTATATAAAGTGAGTTCTGATGCTTCAAAGACCATTGTTTGTTTATGTTAAAATCCAAAGAAAGAGTTCGACAAAGGGTGATTTCAGTTGGAGGGGAAATTCCTCAACATATTGAAGACTCGAGAAGGGGCTATAAGAGTTCTAGTTTTAGTAACTGACATAAATCTTTTCTTTTCATTTCCTTTTTCTTTCAACTCTTTTTATTTTCTGTTCTTCTATCTTTTCTATCTCTATTTTTTATTATTATTTATAATAGAGAGTATTTGAAGAGAAAAAAATGATTGGTTGGTTACATATCGACTACGAAAATAAGGTAATTTATTTAATCTATTTTATTTATCAATTTATGCTAATTATATGTGTTTACACATTTTATCTCTACCTAATATATTCATGCATTTGGAAGAAAATCATTGTTATTTAATTGTAAAAAAATGGATATTTAATTAATTGATAAATAAACATTAGTGAATAATTACATAATATAACTATACAAGAATAAATCACATATTACTAAGTAATAGCTTGTCATTTTCCTTTTTTATCTTTGAAATTTATTAAATTTTGAAGAATAAATATTGCAAAAAAAATAAAAATAGAAACTATTGTTGTTCTTCCCCCAAAATCAGTGAAATTAATTCAAAAGGATGAACCCGCACTTGCATCTCAATGCAATAATTCAATAATTGTCCGTATTTGTGCACAATCCAATCCGTCACAATAATAATCTAGGTTAGGGTTTCATTGATTGTTTTAGAAGTGAGATTTGGAGTTTAAATCAGATCTCTGTAATTCATATACAGTACTGCGAATTTCAAAAATGTAGAAATCGCCGGAAAATGAGCTTCCGATCTGGAGTTCAGACAAGGAAAGAGAAACTAAATCGCCGTTAAATAGCTTTAGATCCGGAGTTCGGATGTAAGAGTTTCCTTCCATTTCGAGTACTAGTAGTGTTTTTGAAATAGTTTGACAGACTTTAGAAGAGAATTATAACTATCAATCCATATCAAAAGTCTGACCTCATCTCTAAAGATTTCTAAAGACTTTCAAATATTAAACACAAAGATGGAAATTTGGATCGCCAGTAAAGAGGGAACCCAGAAATTCACGGTGTAAATACAAATTCGCGGTGTAATACCCAGAAACAAATAATAATAAAGAAATAAAATAAAATAAAATAAAATAATAACATTTAAATTGATATTTTAAATAATTTAATTGGACTTTGTCTTTTATTGGGTCAAACTAGTTATTTATTTTATATGGGCTAATAAGTATTAATATGTGAAAGATAAATTAATTTGGTAAAATTTGGGCCTTTAAACTAATTAAATTTAATTTATATATGTGGATAAAATTAAATCATATTATAATTAAGAGAATTAACAAGATATATTAATAAGTAAACAAATAACTAAAGATATAATCTGTCTCGCAATATGTGTAATCGAGGAAAGAGGTAAAATGCACAGCAAATTGGTACAGGAGAAAGCAGTAGTTCGAAAGCTTTCAAAACAAAGGCGAAAGAAATTTGTTTAATAAAGATGAGATAAAATTATGAAACTCTCAGATCAATTGTGAAGATTATGTATGTATATATATTTAAAACTTTTGTCTTATTATTAATTATACTGCATAATTTGGTAAAATGAGGGATTATATATATATATATATATATAGTAAAGCAATCAATATGGTATTGAATCACACGCTCACACAAGAGTGTGGATTTCGTTTCCTGCAAAGGTAAAAAAATGAAATCATGAAGCCAATAATTGAATGCTCAGAAGCCATGTAATAAATATATTATAATATATATGTATTCTAATGCTTAGATAAAATAATATTGTCAGAACTTAAAGTTTTTGTATAATATATTTTCTGAAAGTTGTTATCATGAGCAGTAGATTATTATTTATAATATATGCACTAAAAAATATAATAAATAATTTAATTGTGTAGCAAAATTTTAATCTTAAATCTAATAATCTTTCAATTTTATATATTAGAAGTATACAAAAGTCTATCACAGTCTTTATAAAAAGTTTATAAAAGTCTGTTACTTACTTCATAGAGTCTATAAAAGACATTTAAAAAAAGTTTTAAAAGTCATTAAATCCACAAATTCTACAAAGAATTGTCACTTAAAAAAAGTATTTAAAAATCTTAATTGAATACACCCCCTTAAGTATTTCTCTTAATTTAGCACTACTTCAAACTATTTGATCCCTATGATGATAGATTAATAATCCTTTTAAAGACTATTTTGTCATTCATAAGTTTATTTATGTATAATCCTTTTAAAGACTATTTTGTCATTCATAAGTCTATTTATGTACAAATTCTATGATGATGAATGTGGAGTCTCCCATTTTAAGAGCTTTATTTAAGGGACTAATAGTCCATCGTCGAAGGATTAAATAATGTGAACTAGTGTTAAATTGAGACATGATCCAATCCCAAACTTGTTTTTTGCAAATAAACATGGACTTGTTATCATCTATCTTTTTGCTACTTCCTCTTGTATACTTTGCATCCTTGTTATGGCACCTTATTCATGTCTTATTAAGATGTTCTACATGTATATATCACAAAAATTGAATCCCTTTCTACTTCTATCAATAATGATTTATTAGTTTAGTGTACATTAAACAATGAGATCAATTATGAAAAGAGATTATATATTCTTTTAATTTATATATAAACATATTAAATCTTTTAAAATTTTTATTATTGCAAGACATATTTGTAGCAATTTAGGTTAGAATTTACAAAATACTAGAAATAAAGAAGGGATTTGACCGTCCTTATTCAAGTCAATACAACGTGTTGGTTTGATGTAATGTAGTTCTTGTGCTTAGGGCAGCTACCTCTTATTTTATTATAATCAATGCTCAAATTAATAACAGCCAGTATCGTTAAAAAACAAATTATATGTTGCCATAGTAAAACAAAATTTCTGGATACACCCCAGCTTATAATAAAGCACAATGTTAACATTGGGTGTTTGATTATTGATTCTTTATGTACTATTGTCAAAACGCGTGAAAGTACACCCTCGCATCTCTAAACTTTTATTGTGAAAGAGTGAGAGTTAAGCTTAACCCCAAGGTTTAAAAGCTTTAGTTTAAAATGGGTGGTATAGTTTTTTGTGTGCGTGCTTCGGAATAACATATAGTATTTATAGTGAATAATGCTTAAAGCCACAGAATTTGTATTTGATATGAAGAACTTCTTCATCGAAATCTAGTAGCTTGACCTTAACATCTGACTTAACATGCTTCTGTTGGTTTAGACAGCACCTATCTGTTGTTTGCAAGGATTATAATCCCGGGATTATAATCAATGAGATTATAATCTCAAGACTATTAAGTCATTTTATAATTCCTAGAATAATAGTTTTAAGTCTATATTTGAAAACAAACAAGACAATTGGGATTACTATTCATATCTCAAATATAATACTTGCAAACAAACATAGACTATGTGTAGTATGTGGACCAGCAAGATAGTTTGGACAAAGTTTTGTTAAGTATGTTCGTCTTCTCTTCCTTTGCATCTTTAGAAGTTAGTTTGAATTAATTGATTAAATTGAGTACATGAAATTTGAAATTTATTCGACGAAATTATGTTTATTATTTGGGTAATGCTAGACATCTCAAATTATTTATCTCAAATGTGTCTCATCAAACGATCTACATTGAATAAGACAAATGGTACTTACATAGCCAATCACGAGAGATGTACTCAAGCAATGCAATGATGATGACGCATCATTTAAGACCCCTAGCATTATATTTGTGAGTTTTTGTTTTTTATATTGTTAGTAAATTTAAATGAAATTATATATATATATATATATATATATATATATATATATATATATATATTTATATAAACTTATTCGGTATAAAATAATTTGTCAAGGCTAGTACTTGGTACTTCTTTAAGACAATTATGCCCTCCGTATGGTGCTCAGAGTTGATAGCACTTGTCTCCAAGGATATAATGACTTCGTATACATTAGCAGCACTACAAAAGGTATATACAACGAACCAAAACTAAATGCTCTAACTCTCTCTCTTTTTAGACTATGAAAAATGATGAAAATAGAATACTAAAGGACTATTAATGCTAATTGCTTGTGAAAATTGAGTGAGTATGAAGACTGCCCCCTCCTATCTATTTATAGGAGGGTTAGTGACCCTTCGGAAGGGTGCCTAGCCCTTTGAAAGGGCATGAGATCCCACTGAAAAGGCATATATGGCATCTATTGGTTAAAACGACGTAGTTTTGATCATATGCAGTATAGGCGCGTCCATTCGAACATATAAAACGACGTAGTTTCAGTATTACATATACCGCTACCTCAAAATGACACAGTTTTGATTATACCGCTTCTCAAAACGACACAGTTTTGATAATATAATAAATACAGCTCTTAAATAGACCCAGACCCTCGTGCCACTAGGCACTAGGCACTAGTCGGTCGCAGGTTCGAACCTAGCCTTGGCTAGGTCCTCTCCCTTACACAAAAGTGGGGTGCCCGTTGGGGCCCAATCCCAAGAGCACTTTCCTTGTATATAAACATATAAAATATTTAATTCTTAATCTTTGTGGGACTTGATTTTTTCCACATGTATTTATTACCTTTTATCATTTCCAAGTGTGATCTTTGGGAGTTAATATCTCATTCATTACTCCTTGGATTTGAGCTTCCAAATACTTAATTTAATCTACTCATGGAGTAGAACACATTAATATATAGAATCATTAAAATTAATGATACCCATATTAAATTAGGCTCAAATTCCAACATATATTTCATTATGAAAAGGGATTGGAACAATAGGCAGAACATTTTATTTTGAGTACTATGTTGCATGACTCTAAGCTGCCTTCAGTTACACTTCACGAGTTGCACTATCTACTGAACAATTGGTTAATTTTCTTTCTAGAGGAAGATAGCATCTCCATTTAGTTGGGGCCCAAGAAAGTTAATAGGGTATTAGGTTAATAAGGTAACCAGATGTGCATACTCAATGCTCCTGAATGTGCTGGATTTTCTACTCCATATACCGGGGCTTAGGTCTTCCGGAGAATTTGTACTGATACTAGTTAAAGGTTCTAATCCAGCAAGTGGTCAGAATTTCTACAATTGTCTAAGGTTGTGAGACCCCGAATTTTAAGAAATAAAAGTATTCAATTTTTCTATTTTGGTAAATAGTTAAATTGATAAAAGTTTAAAGTTAAGGGTAATATGTGAAAATTTTGCAAACTAAGCAAGTTGATATAAATTATTCGTTGTGTTGGGGAATATTCTTTTTGTCGGGGAATATCCGTACGACGGTACAATCATTGGTGGACCCCACAAAGGAATTATTATCGGATTGAGAAAATGATAAAAATATTTTTTATGAAAATAACGGCAGAAGTTTTACCGTTAAAACTGTTGAACTACTCGGTAGTAAAAGTATAGTAATACGCATGGTTGCATAATAGCACACGGTATTGATTATGGATGCTTACGTGAGAAGTCACTCAGTTTTGTTCTATTATTGCTATAGTAATTGCTGCATAGTATCTCACGTTATTTGATTCAATTATTGTCGATATTTTATATGTTATTATATCAATAATTGAGATGACAAAGTTATTAAGATTATTATTTGCAATATTAACGATGTCTAGAAGTTCTGCCAAGGAGAGGTTTGGTCACCTAATTGCGCGCCAATAGGGAGAAATCCTTATTAGAAAGCCCCCTCTTTCCTGGGAACGACCTAGTCGATTAATAGTGTGAATAATAATAATGATGATGAGTTTTGTTTTATTAGTATTATTAATATAATAAAATAATAAAGCTTTTTATATAAAACAGAATACTTTTATAAAGTTATTTTTTTTATTAGACTATAACTAGAATATATGATATTCTATTTTGCTTAGTGTTTGCAAAGTAAAATATTTTTATATAAAACAGAATACTTTTATAAAGTTATTTGTTTTATTAGACTATAAATAGATTATATAATATTCTATTATGCATAGTGTTTGCATAGTGTCAGCATAGTATTTGCATAGTAAAATCTTTTTATATAAAACAGAATATTTTTATAAAGTTATTCGTTTTATTAGATTATAAATAGAATATATTATATTTTATTTAAAAAAATTTGTTTTATTAGAATATTTTATTAAATTAATATGGACCGTCCGATTAAAAGTAAATCAATCTGGATCGTTCATGAATTAGTTAATATTCAGTTCATTCTTCTATAAATAGAAGCTCATTCCTTCATTATTTCTTACGAATTCACTGAAACTCTAGAGAGAGAAACTATAGAGAAAGTTCTTTTTCTGTAATCTCGATCATATTTCTTTAGAGTTTAAGAAAGCTTTAAGCGTAGAAGATAGTGCAAGTTTTCTTGAAGTATATTCTCGCCCTACCAGTCGGAATACTTTTCTTTTTAAGGTAGGGGATATTATTTGTTGTACTCGTAAGAGATATTATTTGTTGTACTCGTAAGGGATATTCTTTCTTTCTTATTCATGAAGAGAACTTCTGTTATTCCATTCTTCATTATTATGTTGGAATAACCTGTATACGCGGACTACCGTATACATGGTGAAATTCTTCTGTTATTCCATTCTTTATTATTATGTTGGAATAACATGTCCATGCGAAGTACTGCATACATGGTAAAATTCTTATATTATTCTGTTCTTTATTATTCTGTCAGAATATCCTGTCTGTGCGTTTACGCATGACCTGGTTCAATTATTTATTATTCTGTTGGAATAACATGTTTGTGCAGTCTATCGCATGACTGGTGAATTCTATGTGGATTACCACATGCATGGTAAATGATCCTTCGTATTCATACGAATAGTATTTTCATTAAAATGGGAGTTCTTCCAGGAGCATTTTCGTAACTTTTCTGACCCTCAAAAATTCTGGAAATATTTGAAATGATAATTTGATGAGTTTTCTAGATTGTGTCCAAAAATGGCGCTTTTTGGATGTATAGATTAAGAGTTATGGATTTTATGGGAAACGACTATTTTAAAAGTAAACCCTTATAACTCCTTGTAGTTAACTCCAAAATTGGTGAAATTTTTATTTGAAGTAAATGTATATAACAGGAGTATACCCTGTAAATTTTGAAATTTTTGGACAGAAGTACAATGTATGATAAATGTCTAAATACTCGGCAGTTTTAGCCATATAAAAAATAGTAAATGAATTTTAAAAATTCTTTGAAAAATATATGTTCAAGATGGGACTATATTCTGCTAAATCCCAGAAAAATATATTTTTGGGACTGATTTGGTATTTTTCATGAAAATAAACTAGTTATGAGTAAATGAATTAAATATGTTATGTGAAGTAATAAAATTGGAAAATAAGATTTTATGGCTTGGGAATCCTATATAAGGTATTTGCAGATTTTTGTTGAGGGATTTGATCATTGATGATGAAATCTTATGAGTATGAAATTTTTGAATGATTAAATGCATTATTTGATAAAGTGTAAACAATTGAAATAAATTGTTTATAAGTTTAAGAAATGATTAAAATATCGTTATAATATTAATGATATTAGATTATGAGATTATTAAGTGATTGATAACATTTGGTTATTATTGAACACTGGATAAATTGTATTATAAATGTTTAATATTTATCCTTTATCTCATTTGATTGATTCTTATATCATTGTCATCATCCTCATGCTCATATTGAGTTGAAAGTCATCTTTGGCCGTAGTGTATAGATGGACTTGGTATGATTATGACCAGGAATTATTCGGTATAATCATGACCGTAATGTTACAAATGATGTGGAAAAAGTCCTCATTGGCTGTAGTGCATTGATGGATAGTTTTTGGTATGATTATGGCTATGGATTCTCTTTGGCAAAGGGTGCAAAGATGAATTGTTTTATGGCATGATCATGACCATTGATGAAAACACGATTATCTTTATCCCGTAGTGCATGGATAATTTGTGGTCGTGATATTAACGAATATCCTTAGCCGTAGTGCATGGATAATTCAGTGATATGGATTGATTATCGAGCTGAGTCTCAGCGATGAAATATAAATTCATGGATGTGATATTAACGAATATCCTTGGCCGTAGTGCAGGGGTGATTCGATGATGTGGATTATTTATTGAGCTAATTCTGCGCGATAAAATATTTATTATACACTTTTAATTCGTAGAAGATAATAGATATCATGCTCTACTTGACTCTTCTAAAATACAGTTGTATGTCTTCGGCATGTAGTGCAAAGATGAATTTATTAGTATGATTATAAGCAGAAATTCTGATTTGGTATAACCATGATTTTTGATGTTTCAGGTGAAGATAGGTGATGAAAATTATCTTCGTCCTGGTTGCGAAGAGGAATTTAGAACCACAACTATAATTATGAGTTATTCATATGATTGTGGATAGGAACTGTTGATTTATTTTACAGGGATAAAATATTGTTGGTGGACTTTTAACATGGAGAAGATAATAGACCTTAAGGTCTATTTGACTTTTCTAATGGATTGCTCGTTCCGCTGCAACTATGGTTGAAATGTTTTATCATCTACCATATGTTCTAAATCTCTGATTTATTAATGATGAAGGCTATTGATGATGTAAATTAGCTTTAGTCATGATATTCTTTACTGGGCTAGTTGTGCTCACCCTTTCTGCTTCACAATTCCTTTCAGGTAATAAGAGTGCTACCGGGTCGAGCGGGGATAACAGGGAAATAGAACGGTGGACTCTAACTGTGGAGGTTCTCCTTAAAAAGTATAGAAAAGTGTGTTGTATTTTATACATCATTTAGTAGTTATATTTGGTGAATCAAATAGGGTGAGGCGAACCCAACTTTGGAAGGGTGTTTTGCCACTACCATTCAAGATGTCTAATGGCATACAACCTCGTGTTCTCATAAGACATGGTTGTGCACATCCACTTGCTGAATATATCTATGAGCACTACTTATATGATCTTGGAGTTTTTTTGAAATATAATTTTCACTTGGAGACAACGGAGATATTTATATGTCAAGAGAAGACTCACAATTGGAAAGAAGATGATAGTAATCTTCTTATTTTTCTTTGGGGACTTTTGGGACAACCAAGGATAATTCTGTGGACATATTATATCTATCATAACCTAGATGCATGGCCTCCCATGTACGAAGGTTTCCTTGAGCACTTCCCAAAGATTTTAATTTCTAAAACAGTTTTTGACTATACTTTTATGTAAAGTATCATTGTAAGGATGTGGTCGAGACACCATGAGAGTTACATACATTTGTATTAAAACTCACAGTTAACTGTGGTCGTATTCTATACGACAGTTCAACAGTTGTATAAATGAAGTTTGTATTTGATTTTATAGTGTGATATCTGGCGACTAAGAATGGGTCGTGTGGACCTATTTTGGGGGCGTCACAAATGGTATCAGAGATTAGGGATATGGTCGATGGCGGAGATAAGAGTCTATAACTAGGAGGGGAGAGACGAGTTATATACTTCGCTAGTGTGTGACTTACCTAAGCTAAAAAATTTTACTTGATAAGTTGACAAATTGTGAGATGTCAATTAACCTTTGTTTTGAAGCTATATTCTAGAATGATATCTCAAATACAGGAGATAGGAAATGGGAAAATCATGATAGCGAAGAAATTACCGGGAAGGTACAATCTGAAAAGAAAGCAAGGTATTCTTATCTCTTCGAATATCAGGTGTGTACATAAATTTCGAGTGCGAAATTTCATAAGGGGGGAGATTGTGAGACCCCGAATTTTAAGAAATAAAAGTATTAAATTTTTTTATTTTGGTAAATAGTTAAATTGATAAAAGTTTAAAGTTAAGGGTAATATATGAAAATTTTGCAAATTAACCAAGTTTATATAAATTATTCGTTGTGTTGGGGAATATTCACAAACTGAATAATTGGACACCTTGGGAGCCTACACCAACAGATTGGGTGGGATATAACAATGAAGACAACTTCAAATAGACAATCCCAATCGGACCTTGTTTTCAAGCCAATGTGTCTGAGTGGACTAGCCCACCTTGTCAAGAATAAGCATGTGAATGTTATTCCTATTTACATATGATTTGATTATGATATATATATATATATATATATATATATATATATATATATATATATATATATATATATAAATGAATATGCAAGTATGCTTGCATTGGGAAAAGCTGTAAAGTCCTTTGATAGATAATAGAAACATATGTACAAGGACTTATAATGAATTGATCAAATGTGTTAGGTTGATCCTACATAAACAAAATAGCTTTGTAAAGTCCTTGAAAAGAAATGATGTACAAGGACTATAAATATAAAAATATCAAGCATGTTAGGTTAATCTAATGATGTAATAGATAGGCTTGTCTGATCGTCGAGCACTGCACATGAAATCGTAGTCTGCCACGAGAGTCAAGGAAAACTTGAGAGCTATCGAGGCAGAATCGTAGTCTGCAAGATAGTTGATCTCAGAGTTCGTAGACTGCCAGGAGAGACGAGCAAAGATAGTAGTGTGTCGAGTAGAACTTCCTCAGGGTCGTAGTCTACTGAGGAAGTCATGTTCAGAATCGTAGAGACAACCTGCCTATGAGTCGACCGAACATCTGTCGAAGCCCAAGTCAAGAATCATAGACTACACTCAAAGTCGTAGAGTCTACTGATCATACCAAAGGCAGAGATCGTAGTCGAGCAAGATCAGATGAAGACAACAAGCACAATAACAGAAATCGTAGTGTCAAGATCTGATCTCGGAGTCGTAGTGTCTGCACTGCTGAAGCTAAATCGTAGAGTGCAAAACTAAGACTTCAACAGATGTGCTCACAATGCCAAGACAGAATCGTAGAGCAAAAACAATTATCAACGAATGAGCACTCCCAGAATATCCAAAGGAATGAAGCCTCTGGTTGGCACTGCAAAGATACATCCCACCTTAAGGAAACCAGAGAGCACTTAACGAATGGCATGAAATCTAACAGAAGATCTAAGCACCAACCCAATCAGCATCAAGATTGAGTTGTGAAGCCATTTGAGATGAAGTCTTCCACAATGAGATCAGAAGAAGACTTCAGTAACTAACTAAGGAAAGTCACAAGGAGAAAGTGATTAAGCATTGGGTCAGTCCATTGATGATAAGTGAACGGGAGATCACAAGGAGAAAGTGAACTGGACACGCCACAAATCTGAAGTGTCTTGCTATTCAGAAGAGGCCAGAACAAAGGAGTCAAGCCATCAGTATCTGAGAGCTGTTGAGGTAAACAGAAGTGTTGAAGCACTGTACAAAAGAAGGAAGAGGTGTTCTACATTTAAGATTCAATCAACACTCTTCAAGATCATAGTGTTGTCTCTACCAGTCAATAAGACACTACGATCAGGTCTATGAAGACATGCATCAGAATCATAGAGTTTGAATAGCTAAAGACTGAAGCATTGACAACGGTTCAATCTGAAGGGTAATATTTAGACAAGAGCTTATTGAGAGCATCAATGCAAAAGGCCAACCTCTGATCGAGAAATCAAAAGGAGGAAATAAAGTCTTCGACCTGCCCAAGACATTAAAGTGACATCTCTGATGGGGTAGGTGAAACAATAAGCTGTAGTGTCAGAAAAGTATGACATATCACATCTGCAGTCTACCTCAGTCAACTTGAGATATGTGAAGATATTTGAATAGATTTCAACAGCTACTTTCCAACGGAAGGATTTGGAAGGAGTATAAATTAGCAAGAGCTTCAAAGATCGAGGGTTGCTGGAGTTGCTGAGTTTGGAGAGATGGTGGACTGATCTAACCAACGTAAAAAGTGAATGACCAATAAAGGTCTGAAGACTCACTCTATGATCCACCAAGAACACTCATAGACGTACAAAGAAAGAAGTAGAAGTGAGAGTTCTATAATGTAGAAGTGAGAGTTCTACTACATAAAGAGTGTTCTGAACTGCTGAGAGAAAGAAGAACATCAATGACATCTTAATGTCCATCATGGAATGACTTTAAGTACCATAGAGAAGTGCTCACAGTCATCTTAGCAAGTCCATCGTGAGAAGGCATCAAATATCAAGAAAGGAGATCACAAACGTCATCATGGTGGCAAGCATAAGAAAGTTTCTAAGTACCTAGCAGAAGAGCTTACAGTCATCTTAGAAACCCATCATGTGCAGCCATCCCATATCAAGAGGAATGATATTTAAGGCAGTTCATCAAGGGATCATTAGAGGAGGTTGAGTAACTGAAGAAGCTGAGCATCATGCAACACTCAACTTCACTTCAAGGATGATCACGCCAAGTTGTTAAGTACATAAGATGTTGAAAGCATAAAGACATCTTAGCAGCTCAACACCAACTCCAACAAACAAACAAACAACTTAACAACAAGAAGCCAGGGCCTGAAGGGTCCTTGTCCAGAGGGACTAAATGAAGTTCCAAGCCTGCTGGGCTTGAAGAGTTCCTAGGGAACTAGAGAAGTTCCAAGGCTGCTGGCCTTGAAAAGTTCTTAGTGAACTGAAGTTCCAAGACTGCTGGCCTTGAAGAAATCTTAGTGATTCAGGGTGCTGCCTTTCCTTAGTGGAAATCCTGCTAGTTGAAAGCAGAAGAGTAGATTAGGAGCTTGAGTCTCTGAACCACATAAAAACCCCTTGTGTATTTTACTTTATGTCATTTACATTATGTACATTAACTGTTATAATTGTTATGTATGTTTTAACTGCTTACAACTGAACTAACTGTACGAACAATGTATGTACGATTATGAATATATCAATGAAGGGGATCTTTTACTTATTCCGCTGTGCTTGAAAAGATTCTTCTGTTTGTCATATGCTAAAACATTAGTTATGCAAAATAAACCAAAAAAAGTATTTCAAATAAAAAGGATCTATTCAACCCCCCCTTCTAGATTTATATTGTGCCTACTGGGAACTAACAATTGGTATCAAAGCAGGTTCTCAAACTATATTCAAAAGCTAATCGCTTTGAGTCTGATTCTAGTCACAAACATTGTTCTAAACTTAGTTTAGTAGTAAGTCACTTGTTATATGCAGATGAGCTCACACATTGGAAATATTGTGAATAGGTAAATGTGTATATACACCTGAAGCGGCTCAGATTGGTCCATGTTCTCGATTGTTACATCAATAAGACCAATCCTTGCCTGTAGTCAATCTTGTAGTCTGAAGACCAGATGAAAAAGATCAAGAGACATCAACGACAAAGAGTCAAGCATCCACCACCCTGAAAGATGAAAAGGCCACACATGCTAAGAAACGTTTATCCAGAGAAGAAAGAACACTACAAAAAAGTAGGTCATTACCGACGGCATATACCGTCGCCAATGATCCTATTGCCGTCGGAAATGAGGTCATTGGCGACGGCACTGTCCGTCGCCCTTCCCGTCGCCATATGGGTCGTCGCCCCGGTCTCCCGTCGCTCGCCGTCGGCAAGTGTGTCATTGGCGACGGATGTCATTGGTGACGGCGTGCCGTCGCCTATGAGTCATTGCCGACGGCATGGCCGTCACCAATGGTCCCGTCGCCAATGACCCACTTTAAAAAAAAAATAATAAAATTGCAAAATTCCCCTGTTCATTTACATATACATTGTACCTGTTGTACCTGTTATAAACTAAGAAAAATAAATAATGACAATATACGCATATCAATAACAATCATATCTTTTACTATCAACAATTAACATAATTAGATACCAAACTCAAATCTATACAACTCAAAAGCTAAATACATACATGAAAGTCAAAATATAAATATAAACAACTACTGCCCAAGATCAGGAATCTCTGTCCCATCGTCAGTCCCATCCTCCATAGTCTCATCCGCATCAGCTCGGAAATCATCACCATCTCCTCCACGAGCATCACCTGTGCCGCCATCTCCACCTCCACGAGTCTCATCAACAAGACCCTACAAAATTAAAATATTAATAACGGAGTCCCCAAAATAGATCATATTTATATTATTTTAGTTTGTGTCAGTTGTAACGCGTGTCAGTATGTCGATAACTAGGCGATAACTCGGTCTCCGTATGCCGGAATCGAGTACCGTCAGTTGTAACACGTGTCTATTACCTACGCGGTGCTGTGTGTGTGTTTGCGTGGCGTTCGGACGGACGATACGGGTTTCGGGCTCTTTTTCGGCTTTTTGGCTAAGTGTGGTTCAGTTTCGCAAACTAGGCGATAACTCGGTCTCCGTATGCCGGAATCGAGTACCGTCAGTTGTAATGCGTGTCTAATACCTACGCGGTGCTGTGTGTGTGTTTGCGTGGCGTTCGGACGGACGATGCGTGTTTCGGGCTCTTTTTCGGCTTTTTGGTTAAGTGTGGTTCAGTTTCGCAAACTAGGCGATAACTCGGTCTCCGTCTGTCGGAATCGAGTACCGTCAGTTGTAACGCGTGCCGAATACCTACGCGGTGCTGTGTGTGTGTTTGCGTGGCGTTCGGGTGGACGATGCGTGTTTCGGGCTCTTTTTCGGCTTTTTGGCTAAGTGTGGTTCAGTTTCGCAAACTAGGCGATAACTCGGTCTCCGTATGCCGGAATCGAGTACCGTCAGTTGTAACGCGTGCCGAATACCTACGCGGTGCTGTGTGTGTGTTTGCGTGGCGTTCGGGTGGACGATGCGTGTTTCGGGCTCTTTTTCGGCTTTTTGGCTAAGTGTGGTTCAGTTTCGCAAACTAGGCGATAACTCGGTCTCTGTATGCCAGAATCGAGTACCGTCAGTTGTAACGCGTGCCGAATACCTACGTGGTGCTGTGTGTGTGTTTGCGTGGCGTTCGGGTGGACGATGCGTGTTTCGGTCTCTTTTTCGGCTTTTTGGCTAAGTGTGGTTCAGTTTCGCAAACTAGGCGATAACTCGGTCTCCGTATGTCGGAATCGAGTACCGTCAGTTGTAACGCGTGCCGAATACCTACGCGGTGCTGTGTGTGTGTTTGCGTGGCGTTCGGGTGGACGATGCGTGTTTCGGGCTCTTTTTCGGCTTTTTGGCTAAGTGTGGTTCAGTTTCGCAAACTAGGCGATAACAAGGTCTCCGTATGTCGGAATCGAGTACCGTCAGTTGTAACGCGTGCCGAATACCTACGCGGTGCTATGTGTGTGTTTGCGTGGCGTTCGGACGGACGATGCGTGTTTCGGGCTCTTTTTCGGCTTTTTGGTTAAGTGTGGTTCAGTTTCGCAAACTAGGCGATAACTCGGTCTCCGTATGTCGGAATCGAGTACCGTCAGTTGTAACGCGTGCCGAATACCTACGCGGTGCTGTGTGTGTGTTTGCGTGGCGTTCGGGTGGACGATGCGTGTTTCGGGCTCTTTTTCGGCTTTTTGGCTAAGTGTGGTTCAGTTTCGCAAACTAGGCGATAACTCGGTCTCCGTATGTCGGAATCGAGTACCGTCAGTTGTAACGCGTGCCGAATACCTACGCGGTGCTGTGTGTGTGTTTGCGTGGCGTTCGGGTGGACGATGCGTGTTTCGGGCTCTTTTTCGGCTTTTTGGCTAAGTGTGGTTCAGTTTCGCAAACTAGGCGATAACTCGGTCTTCGTATGTCGGAATCGAGTACCGTCAGTTGTAACGCGTGCCGAATACCTACGCGGTGCTGTGTGTGTGTTTGCGTGGCGTTCGGGTGGACGATGCGTGTTTCGGGCTCTTTTTCGTCTTTTTGGCTAAGTGTGGTTCAGTTTCGCAAACTAGGCGATAACTCGGTCTCCGTATGTCGGAATCGAGTACCGTCAGTTGTAATGCGTGCCGAATACCTACGCGGTGCTGTGTGTGTGTTTGCGTAGCGTTCGGACCGACGATGCGTGTTTCGGGCTCTTTTTCGGCTTTTTGGTTAAGTGTGGTTCAGTTTCGCAAACTAGGCGATAACTCGGTCTCCGTATGTCAGAATCGAGTACCGTCAGTTGTAACGCGTGCCGAATACCTACGCGGTGCTGTGTGTGTGTTTGCGTGGCGTTCGGGTGGACGATACGTGTTTCGGGCTCTTTTTCGGCTTTTTGGCTAAGTGTGGTTCAGTTTCGCAAACTAGGCGATAAATCGGTCTCCGTATGTCGGAATCGAGTACCGTCAGTTGTAACGCGTGCCGAATACCTACGCGGTGCTGTGTGTGTGTGTTTGCGTGGCGTTCGGGTGGACGATGCGTGTTTCGGGCTCTTTTTCGGCTTTTTGACTGCACAACAGTTATATACTCAATGTGTTTGGAAATGAACTTGACACCATTACACCAGACATATATAGTTATGACTACTTACTTAATGTATGGCGCTACTTCATTCATGTTGACAAGTGCATACAATGTGGCAGCTGCATACTCACTATCGGTCAAGAATCGCCTTTTTTTACCGCCGAATGGGCGTACAGGATGACTAAAGGCAGTTAATTCTCCATTTTCCTCGTGCGCAACAGCCTGATTCCGACGTAAGCGATTGTGCTTCGTATGAACATTCGGCTCAAAGTACAACGAGCAGAAATTAACAAGTTCCTCCATAACATAACTTTCAGCAATCGACCCCTCTACACGGGCTCTATTCTTCACCTTTTGCTTTAGACGTCGCATATACCTATGTGATATATAGATTAACAAAAAAATAATGAACATTTTACCGCATTAAAAACATTAATGTCATTACCTCTCAAATGGATACATCCATCTATATTGTACGGGACCGCCAAACTTAGCTTCGTATGGCAAGTGAATAGGTAAATGCTCCATTGAATTAAAAAACGATGGAGGGAAGATCATTTCTAACTTGCACATTATTTCCACTATCTGCATCTCCATTTTATCTATGTCTTTGACCTGAAGCTCCGTCAAGCATAGATCTCTGAAGAAATTAGAAAGCTCTGTCAGTGCTTCAACCACACGTTTCGGTAACAAGTCGATAAATGCCACAGGGATCAGCTTCTGCATGAATACGTGACAATCATGACTTTTGAGACCCCGAAACTTCAGCTCTTCAACTTTACAACACCTTGCTATATTCGAAGAATATCCATCTGGGAGCTTCAGTCCACTAATCCAATTACATATCAATATCAACTGTTCCCTGGTCAAAGTATATTCAGCTTTAGGCGTTACCGTCTTACTACCCTCCTGATACAGCCACAAATCTTCCCTAATGTTCATTTCTACCAAATCAAGCCTCGACTTGTTGTTGTCCTTTGTTCTACCAGTGGCATCTATGACTGTATAAAAAATATTATCAAATACGTTCTTCTCAGTATGCATCGGATCTAAACAATGACGGATGCAGAGTGTAGCCCAATAAGGCAGGTCAAAGAACATGGATCTGTGTGTCCAGTTGTAAACCTTACCGTAACCATAAGCTCGCTCTAATCTGTGATTCTTCCCTGGAGGTGGAAACTTCAAATGACTAATCCAACTCAACACTGCTGACCCAGAAAGACGGCCAGGTACTTGACGTTTCTCTGTTTTTCGATTGAATTGTCTACTCATCCGTCGATAACGATGTTCAATCGGCAAAAACTGTCTGGATGTTGCGAAGAAACTCATTTTCCCCCCATGTTTGAGCCGCACAGCTTTAACTGACCCCATGCACACGGGACATGATAAGCCCCCATGAGTCGACCATCCGCTGATCATTCCTAACGCCGGGAAGTCATTTATTGTCCACAGTAAAGCTGCCCTCATGTCAAAGTTCTGCTTAAGAGATACATCATAAGTTTGAACCCCTTTTTCCCACAACATCTTCAACTCATCAACTAACGGCCTGAGGTATACATTGATGTCTTTACTCGGACTCTTATCACCCGGAATCATTAAAGGCATGAACATGTAGGGATCTTTCATGCACATCGAAGGCGGGAGGTTATACACCACAATAATCACCGGCCAAGTTGAGTAAGGCTTTGTGTAAGGCCCGTTAAACGGATTAAACCCATCCGTAGCAAGTCCAAGCCTAACATTGCGAACCTCTTCAGCAAACGAGGGGTGCTTGTTATCAAAATTTTTCCACTCAAGCCCATCTGCCGGGTGCGTCAGTTGACCTTCGACTATGTCCCGTGTAGAGTGCCACCTCATATCCTCGGCGGTATGTATTGACATGAACAACCGCTGAAGCCTCGGGGCAATGGGAAAGTAACGTAAGATCTTTCTCGGCACGTCTTTTTCCTTTTTCTTGCGCTGTTCACAGTATCTACTTGTACCACAAATATCACACGACCTCTTATCTTTATTGACATCACCGTAATACAACATACAGTCATTCTCACAAGCATCAATCTTCTCATACCCTAGATTGAGCCTTTTGACCATTTTCTTCACATCATAGTACGACTCCGGTAACTTATTGCCTGCAGGTAAACACTCCTTCACAATGCTTAACAGTTCATTAAAACCTCTCTCGCTACAGTCATGCTCATTCTTGAAGTGTAAAAACTTAGTCACAGCAGATAAGACGGTGTGTTTTTCGTGCCCGTCATACAGTGGTGTCGCTGCTTCATGCAATAACTCATAGAAACCCTTAGCCCCATCATTCGGCTCTTGCTCGACGCTACTGTCATCCCTGTCTGTATTCCACTGAAAGTACGAACCAGCAGCTTCGACTATCATGTTAGTACAGTCAAAGTTTTCGTCACCTCTGGATTCCGGTTCTGATTCATGTTCATCCAACCAGGTTTCCCCATGATAGATCCATGTCGTATAACCCTGCTTGAACCCATACGCAAATAAGTCGCACATGACATCACTCCTTTCCTTCCACACTTCATTCACACACCTCTTACAAGGACATCTGATCTCACCGCCGCTGACTTGCTCAAACGCGAAGTTGAGAAACTGTTCAACCCCACTACGATACTCAGAGCTAAGCCCACTCCTATCAGTGGCTACCCTACGTTCCATCCAACTTCGATCAACAGACATCTCGGACAACTGTCTGCTATATATATGGAAAGTTAGACAAACACAATCAAGTCTCCAAGTTAATGTATATGCAAGCTTATGAGTTTCCTAACTTCATCTCCCACTCTAACGGGTCAGGCTTCTATCCCATTCCCGGATGTGTCGCCTCACTGATGCCAACAACTTGAACACATCTTTACATTTTTCAGAATTTTCGGCAGCACCTCCCCATGGTCTTCAAGTACACGAAATAGACTAACACATCGTAGTCTAAATATGCACCCGAAGAACATCAAGAGATATATACTGACCGAAAATTCAAAAAATATAAAGACGTGCTCAAGTCGTTAACACCGACCTAAGTGAGATCGAAACATACAAGAACAGTCCCAAAACGGGGACTATTTGAGATTCACTCCTACTAAGTGAATCTCAAACGGGTTTCTAAGCTTCCTAAACTATATGAATTATGAACCTAGAAATTTTATGGTTCTTACTCATAAAAACTGTTTTTGATTTTCTTTGACATAAAAGCTCAAAATAGTTTCATGAGAGAATTAACATAACATACTTATCTATATAAGCTAAAAAGAGATTCAATCAATCAGACTATAACAGGAATGCATCCACTTCTTGAAATCTGCTAACATTCATATATGTATCAAATATCCCAACAACTTTTGCTTCAAATATCCCAACAACTTTTGCTTAAAATTTAGAACAAGGAACAAATTAAAGAACTTCAGTTTTAAATATCCCAACACCTTTTTCTTGAGGAAAACTTTCAAACGTATCACATAAGTAAACACATAGTTCAAACTTTCAAACGTATCACATTAAGAATATTATGCGAGACGAGGATATGATATATATTCAAAAAAGTAAGGAGTCTAACTAGATATAGGTTTCTGCTTCCCAAATATATTGATTCACATGATACAAGACTTCTCAAATTTAACACTAGTTGAAAGAGATAAGAAAATACAGAGAAAAAGTATCTACACCATGTTATCGGAGCTTACTGAGGGTCCTGTTATCAGTTATATCTAAAATGTATTTACTTATTCTACCACATTCACATATAGTCTTTTTGCAATAAAATACCAATGTCTTCAGTATTCTACCACCATTCACTTGGTCTTTTCGCAATAAAATACCAATGTCTTATGTATATATTATATTAACCCTAACGACATCCCTACTAAGAAAATAAGAATACATAATTTTTCATAGAGGTAATGTAGAATCTGTTTATACTCTGTCTCTAATTTCATTTGTTTTGTTCAATAAATCAGCATACCAATTACCTCCTCGCCAACAAGTTACGAATTCTCCAAATCAATGAAAAATTCGAATATTCATTAATAGCAATAAAAATTAAATTAAGTGAATCAGTGATTTTACTTACAATATTAAACATATATACATGATCAACTGACATGCATAATACTCCAAAAAAAAGAGAGGAGATAAAAGAAAAACTTACAAAAAAGAGAGAGATGCAGAGAAGGTCAATGCTCGTTGCTTACTGCCCAAAACAAGACATACAGGTAATAGAAAAAAAACCCAAATTAAACCCTAAGATAACTAAATTGGAACTTATATACAAATAAAACCTTAATAAGAAAAAAAGTGTAACTTACTAATGGAAGCCAACAATAACAAATGTAGAACCAAGGCTGAGAGGGAACGAAAATTGGGGGAGATTATAACAGTGTATCAGGCCAAAGAAAGGGGAGCTAGAAAGAAAGGGGGAGGCCAGACAGTGGAGGACCGACGATGGGGACCGACGGCGGCGAACGACGGCGGCGAACGACGGTGAGAAGAGACGACGAGGACAGTGGTGGTGAGAGAAACAGAGGGAAGGAACAAAACGAGAGAGGGAAATAAAATGGAGAGGAAAAAGAAATTGAATCTGTTGAATTAAAAATAGGACCTCATTCTCGACGGCATGTACCGTCGTTAATGTACCGTCACCCATGAGTCATTACCGACGGCTATACCGTCGGTATTGACATTAATCGCCGTCGCCAATGAGTTTTCCCTCCACCGCCAAATCTTCGCACCTTTTTTTCCTGGGAAAATGTTATTATCGACGGTACCCATTAGCGACAGCTATACCGTCGGCATTAAAGTCATTCTCGACGGTACATAAGCCGTCGCTAATACCCCCGTCGCCTATGACTATTTTTTTGTAGTGGAAGATCTTCTCAAATATGTGTTTGGCCAACCAGCAGCTGGGTGCAAACTTAGCAAACTGAAGGATGCCAAAGAATTAAAAATGATGAGATTCTCTTAGATTTCATCTTCAAGACCACGACTGATTGATTGAAGGTCAACTAGAACAACAAGCTGTCAGGAGCAAATGAGAAACTATGCACATTTATGTCGAACCTCAGTATGTCTAAGATAAATGACTGTTAAGAAGCTGACAGTAGAGAGGTACGATTCTTCGCTAATATAATTGTATACATCATGATTATACCTCCTTATGCACTATAATTGTATCCTGTCAAGAAATCATAATCTACCTAAAAGGGTGAAGAGAGAAAGTGCACTGAGGTTGGAAACCCAAATGCTTACAAACTTTCTCTCCATCCAAGTTTTAGGTTGAAGATGACATCTTGAAAGAAATCTGAAATAGTTCATAAGCATATCAAAGGTCAAATCAATTTTATGTGGAGTAATTTTTGCTGATGGATTAGTATGTATGTACAAACCTATGTTCTACGTGTTTTTAAAACCCATAGAGTATGATCAGTTCTACTAGAGTATCTTGATGATTTGTAGAAACTGATCACCTCAATTAATCAACTAGATACACATAAATCGTTGAGTTGATTCTCACTCTGTGAACACTGAAACCTTGTAAACATAACCTAGCAAATGATGAAACTATCAAAAAAAAAAGAGCGTGTTATTAAAATGACGAATCTTACACACACTCACCTTCATGCATCTCAAAGTGTATTATCTAAAACTAGTTGCATACATGAATATGACTGTTGATGATAAATGTGATGATTATCCAAATGAATGAGGAACAGGGGTTTAGAAAACTAACCTAACAGGACCCATTTAATTAGGGGTACCAAAAATAAAAATGCATCTAACCTCCAGGTACCTGGTCTATCCGGCCACACTAAGGAATGCTGAAGCAGAAGACTTTAGTCAAGAAGATTCAACCAGTAGAAGGCTTAAGACTGTTTAAAAATGATTCTGATAAAACTCCTATATGTCAAAGCTTGTCCTTGAAGACCTGTTGAGCTGACATGAATAAAGATCACTTGGCTGCTGATACTTATATGGAAGCAGGCCATTCAACCATAGATGGAAAGGGTCTTATATGCTCAAGCATGTCATATGAGAGGAATCCTCATGGAAGCTAATCACAGAGAACAATCGAGCATCAAACAAGAGGAACTCATCGTGGAAGCAAAACTCAGCAAGCACAACACTGTCAAAGAAGACTGTGTTCGTAGTGCTGTCAAATGATCGTAGAGTGATCAGTCCTGAAAATATACATGCCTACGATACAAGAAGATTTAAGTGATAATGGTGATTGCAGTCAGAAGAAGATATGCAAGGCTGCCTTCAAATGAACATAAAGAAAAGGGAATCACATCTATCTGAGAAGACATCATCAACCATGGGGGAGCAGTGATCTGTTAAGAAATAACAATACTGAGATATACTATGAAGCAATGTACCAGCTACAGAGTCCCAAAACTTTGTGGTTGATGAACCAAATGAAGATCCATAGTCAGTAGGAACGTCTCAAAACGTACTACTGATAACCATTCAGCCACCCAACTCAAAATTGTGGAGTGCCTATGATCAAACATCTGATCACATTGTAGAAGCAGGAGGACACCATGATTACCGCAAATGCAATTGTCTAAAGTTGGTAGAGGATCTCCTCGTTAGAAAAGGTCAAATGAGATATCAGTGCAAATCACCTCTAAAGGATTTCATCTAGAAAGTGCCTCAACTAAAAACTTGACCCTTAGTTCACTCTAAGAGGTTGGCCCTTCCTGAGCTACCTTGACCCACAAGTAATGCTAAGTAAAGTTCATCTCATGGACCAAGTCAGTCAATGATCATAGAGTCGAGGTTGAAGAGAACTCCATGATCGTAGTACAACCTCAGCGATCGTAGAAGCAGACTCGACAACCGCAGTCCTACTAGAGGATACTCCAGTTCACAAGGAGCTTGGAAAACGAGACAATTGCTCAACAATTCAGATTATGAGGAGATAATTTCGAATATATCAGTGATCAAGCTATGTTGCATCAAGATGAGGATTAATGTCAAAACCACCCACTACAACGTCTCTCAAAAGATGATCGTTGAGTCTACAAAGGAAAACGTAGAGTCCATAGCTACCTTATCATGCTACTCTACGAATCAAAATGGTCAATGGTCAATCCGCGTCATTGACACCTATTTGTTTTGAAAAAAGATATTAAACTGAAGAGTTAATGGAGAGTTACAGCTCATTACTGGGTATCGTGCAACCAATGTTTGGTTGACACATCACTATTTATGCAGAGTTATAAGGGACTATCATAAAGGAAAATTCAAATTAGCAAACAACTATCAAAAGCTATTAAACCTCTCTCCCTCCCATTTCCAAACCCAAGAAACCTCTCAAAAGCCAAAAATAATTAATCCTCTAGAGCCTTGTCCAAATCACAATCAGCCATCTCTCATAAACACCTCTGAATCAAATACCCATATTCCTCGAACTATTCAAATTGAAGACTGGCGAGTAATCACTGGCATTCAACTCAGAACCAGGACGTTTCAAAAATCCGAAAAGAAGTTTAGAGACATTCTCGAACTCGTGAAAAAGCTGGATTCTCAGAATGTCATGAGGCTAGCACTCGAGTATATACTGAACTGGTCAAGGAATTTTACTCAAATGCATCCATAAATGTCGGAACCCTTTCAACCAAGTTTAAAGGTCAATCTCTTAAGCTGAAATCATCTGATATAAATCAATGCATAGGTTTGCCTGAACAAGGACTGAGAAACCTTAATGAGATCAACACTGAGCAAGCAAAAGAGATTATGGGGTACCAAAGAAACCCCAGTCTAAAGGATATGAAGAAAAAGGAGTTCCCTAACGAATTTGAGTTCCTTACTAAAATAGTAGGAAAATGCATACTATGCAAGGACACTGCACATGACACGGTGCTTGATCAACAGTTGAAGATCATGTCTGCTATAGTTCTGAAGAAATGAATTAACTTTGGAGTTATCCTGTTTGATCAAATATCCAAATGGGTGGAAAAGGCTGAATTGAAGAAGTCTATAGAAAAACCACTTACAAAAGTGTTTCATGGAAGACTATTGAGCTTTGTGATGAAGAAGAAGCTAGGAGGGAAAATCAAGGATGATGAGGGAGAGCCTTTGAATGTTCACAAAGTGATGTCTCCACAACTATTTGTGAACTGGAAGAAGAACCCAAAGGAAAACAAGAGGTTGACAACAACAAGAAGCAGTAGAAAGAACTCTGCGAAAAAGTGAAAGGCAATAGTGACGGAAAGCTCTGAGTCTGAAGACTCTGCACCAGCAGAAATCACATCCACGAGAAAGAGATCTAGGGGTGTGAAGAAAACTGAGACCCCATTAAGAAGTCTATCCACCAAAGACAAAGATGAAGAAGAAAAAGTCCTGACTGCAGAAACCACCAAGAGGAGAAGCAACAGACTACTTCAAGGGCCATCACGAAAGAAAGCTAAGGTGGTAAACAAACCAGCCTTAGTTTCCCAAGATAGTACATCTGATGAAGAGGAGAACTCAGATTCAGAAGAAGCAAATGGAACCGAAGATCTCAAGATCGAGTCCCCACAAACCAAATCCAACGATGAAGGTGAAGCTGGATTAATGGAAGAAAATGCAGCATCTACTGATGATGAAGAAAAGATTCAAGATGACCAAACTCCATCCCCAAATACAAATGCCCCAACAAGCCCAGATGATGGGTCAAATAATGTTGTTTCAAAAGAAGCAGAACATACCCCTTCCAATCCTGAAAGCCCCCATGACGGCTCAAAAGGTGATAAGTCCAAAGAAGAAGGGTATGCCCCTATCAGTGCTGAACCTCAAAGAAGTTTGTCTGATGATCCAAGGTTTCACAGTCTAAAGAGGAAGAAGAATCTGACTCTCTCATAGCTGAACCTCTAAGGAGAAGGAAGAGCTACACACTACAAGCTAAATTTGCCTCCAAAAAGGGAAGTGATCACTCCAATGTTGTCATTGAAGTAAGTGATGATGGGTCGGTATCATAGAAAGAAAGTGTTGAAGATAGGACCAGTGATGAAAAAGATGAATTAGAGGAAGATCTTGTTGAAGAAGGTTCTGGAAATGAAATGCAGTAAGAAAGATTCATTGTTGGAAATGATCAAAATGGTTCAGGCTCCGAAAGAGAAGAAATGGAGAATGATTTCAATTCTGCAAATCAGGAATTAGAGGAACCAGAATTCTATCTTGTCCTCTCTCAAGCAAAAATCACCAGGAGAATAGTGGTAGAAGTCTCGAATGAACCACCAGAAACACCACCAAAAAGATGGGTGAACTATGGAGATGAACAACTCAAGGTGGTAAGGATGACTACATTTGATGTAGTTAAAAACTGGAACAACATGGAGCTAGACTGCACGACCATCCTCTATAATCCTGATGATTTGCTGATGAGATGGTCCTTCCAATGGATGCCATGGCTAAAGGCCCATACTGGAAGAGATGAAAGTCACTTCAGTTGGTGCTACTCTCATTTTCCAAGCATGGAGCTGGTGGCACAAAACTTCCCAATGGTGAAGAATTTTGCCACCAAAATGATCAAATACCAGCCCCACTTCAAAGTCTATCGCCATGCTGGAAATCACTATATTCCTTATGATCATAGAGTGGACTCTCAAGGAAGAAGGATCATGACCAAGGAGATGATCGTAGAGTCTGTTCACTCTACTATTGATGGTGTTCAAGTTCAATATCAGAAGCCTCCATCAGCCCAAGCACTACTATCTGACACTCCCTCATCCTCAAATAGCAATTGGTACTCAATGATTGCTCAGATTCTCAAAGCTTTCGAAAATCTGTCCAAGGATGAAAATTGTGGAGTCCAATCAGATGCCCAACCAGATGAGCAAATCCCTATGGAGGAGGAACTATTGAAGAATTCTGATGAGCTGATTGAGAAGATATCTCTAATCAATAAAGAGACAAAGATGGTAATGCCAGGAGATAATTCATTTCAAAACAGACTTCAAGATACTATGGCTGATGTATCTCTCAAACTCAAAGAAAGAGATAATATCTATTTGAAGGCCATACATGATCTGAAGGCAGAAGCTTTACAAGCACAGAAGGCCAATGAAGAGAAGATCCAAGTCCTCTCTGATATGATTGACAACATGAATCAGTCTTTCTCAGTGCAACTTGAGCTAAGACAACAAGAACTCAAGTTTGAAGTTGCTAAATCCTCCTATCTGATGGAGTAACTTATGTTCAACATAGAGCAGCTCTCCCGAGTGATTAATGACAAGAAGGGGTAGAAAAAGAGGCATAGAAAGAGGCAGAGCAAGAGGCATTCAAGGAAGAGCAAAAAGATTAAACAAGAAAAGAAGTCAAAGAAGCAGACAGCACAAGAAGAGGCAGAGTCATCATCTGAGGGGGAGCCAAATAATGATAAGCCTATGTATGCCGAAGTTGAGGGGGAGCCAGAAGGAGAAGAGAAGCATACATCTAAGGATAAGAGCAAAGACAGAAAGTCATAATCTCAGGGGGAGCAGGAGCAATAAGATCAAACAGATGATTAGTTGATCAACAAACATCCTGGAAACATACATGGAGCCAAAAGAGGTACATCTCTAACTAGTTAGGTATGTTCTGGATCCAGGATGTAAAATATCAGTGTACTAAATTCCACATCATTATAAATAACATTCATGATTATCTGCTTTAGAAATACAGTTGCTCACTGTATATAAGATTCATTCATAACATGCATATGCACTTATTGTTTTTGTCATAATCAAATAGGGGGAGATTGTCACGAATAAGCATGTGAATGTTATTCCTATTTACATATGATTTGATTATGATATATATATATATATATATATATATATATATATATATATATATATATATATATGAATAAATATGCAAGTATGCTTGCATTGAGAAAAGTTGTAAAGACCTTTGATAGATAATAGAAACATATGTACAAGGACATAGAATGAAATGATCAAATGTGTTAGGTTGATCCTACATAAGTAAAACAGCTTTGTAAAATCCTTAAAAAGAAATGATGTACAAGGACTATAAATAAAGAAAGATCAAACATGTTAGGTTGATCTAATGATGTAATAGATAGGCTTGTCTGATCGTCGATCACTGCACCATAAATCGTAGTCTGCCAGGAGAGTCAAGGAAAACTCGAGAGTTATCGAGGCAGAATCGTAATCTGCAAGACAGTTGATCTCAGATTTCGTAGACTACCAGGAGAGACGAGGAAGGATCGTAGTGTGTCGAGTAGAACTTCCTCATAGTCGTAGTCTGTTGAGGAAGTCATATTCAGAATCGTAGAGACAGCCTGCCTACGAGCCGACCAAACATCTGTCGAAGCCCAAGTCAAGAATCGTAGACTACACTCAAAGTCGTAGAGTCTGCTGATCATGCCAATGGCAGATATCGTAGTCGAGCAAGATCAGATGAAGACAACAAGAACAATGACAGAAATCATAGTGTCAAGATCTGATCTCGGAGTCGTAGTGTCTGCACAGCCGAAGCTGAATCGTAGAGTGCAGAACTAAAACATCAACAGATGTGCTCACAATGCCAAGACAGAATCGTAGAGCAAAAATGATTATCAATGAATGAGCACTCCCAGAATATCCAAATGAATGAAACCTCTGGTTGGCACTGCAAAGATACATCCCACCTGAAGGAAACCAGAGAGCACTCAATGAATAGCATGAAAGCTAACATAAGATCTAAGCATCAATCCAATCAACATCAAGATTAAGTTGTGAAGCCATTCGAGATGAAGTCTTACACAAGGAGATTAGAAGAAGACTTAAGTAACTGACTAAGAAAAGTCAACAAGTGCAGTAAGTATCAAGTAGACAGAAGATGACAATCTTGGAAGTAACCAAGATCATAGTGTTTGCCAAACAAAGAAAGAACTGATGGAGTGCACACAAAGATACTGGACAGCTTCTGAAGAATAAGGCTAAAGTGATTAAGCATTGGGTCACTCCATTGATGATAAGTGAACGAGAGATCACAAGGAGAAAGCAAGCTGGACATGCCACAAATCTGAAGTGTCTTGTTATTCAGAAGATGCCTGAACAAAGGAGTCAGGCCATGAGTATCTGAGAGCTGTTGAGGCAAACAGAAGTGTTGAAGCACTGTACAAAAGAAGGAAAAGGTGTTCTACATTGAAGATCCAATCAACACTCTTCAAGATTGTAGTGTTGTCTCTACAAGTCAACAAGACACTACGATTAAGTCCATGAAGACATGCATCAAAATCGTAGAGTTCGAATAGCTGAAGACTGAAGCATTGGCAACGGTTCAATCTGAAGGGTAATATTCGAACAAGAGCTTATTGAGAGCATCAATGCAAAAGGATAACCTCTGATCGAGAAATTAGAAGGAGGAAATAAAGTCTTCGACCTGCCCAAGACATTAAAGTGACATCTCTGACGGGGTAGGTGAAACAGTAGACTGTAGTGTCAGAAAAGTATGATATATCACATTTGCAGTCTATCTCAGTCAACTCGAGATCTGTGAAGATATTTGAATACCTTTCAATGACTACTTTCCAACGGAAGGATTGGGAAGGAGTATAAATCAGCAAGAGCTTCAAAGATCGAGGGTTGCTGGAGTTGACGAGTTTGGAGAGATGGTGGATTGATCTAACCAACATAAAAAGTTAGTGACCAATAAAGGTCTGAAGACTCACTCTACGATCCACAAGGAACACTCAGAGACATACAAAGAAAGAAGTAGAAGTGAGAGTTCTATAATGTAGAAGTGAGAGTTCTTCTACATGAAGAGTGTTCTGAACTACCGAGAGAAAGAAGAGCATCAATGACATCTTGATGTCCATCATGGGAAGACTCTAAGTACCATAGAGAAGAGCTCACAGTCATCTTAGCAAGTCCATCATGAGAAGGCATCAAGTATCAAGAAAGGAGATCACAAACATCATCATGGTGGCAAGCATGAGAAAGTTTCTAAGTACCTAGCAGAAGAACTTACAGTCATCTTAGAAACCCATAATGTGCAGCCATCACGTATCAAGAGAAATGATCTTCAAGGTAGTTCATCAAGTGATCATCAGAGGAGGTTGAGTAACTAAAGAAGTTGAGCATCATGAAACACTCAACTGCACTTCAAGGATGATCACGCCAAGCAACTAAGTACAGAAGATGTTCAAAGCATAAAGACATCTTAGTAGCTCAGCACCAACTCCAACAGACAAACAAATAACTCAACAACAAGAAGTCAGGGCCTGAGGGGTCCTTGTCCAGAGGGACTAAATGAAGTTTCAAGCCTGCTGGGCTTGAAGAGTTCCTAGGGAACTAGAGAAGTTCCAAGGCTACTGGCCTTGAAGAGTTCTTAGTGAACTGAAGTTCCAAGGCTGCTGGCCTTCAAGGAATCTTAGTGATTCAGGGTGCTGGCCTTCCTTAGTGAAAATCCTACTAGTTGAAAGTAGAAGAGTGGATTAGGAGCTTGAGTCTCTGAACCACTTAAAATCTCTTGTGTCTTTTACTTTATGTCATTTACATTATGTACATTAACTGCTATAACCGCTATGTATGTTTTTACTGCTTACAACTGAATTAACTCTACGAACAATGTATGTACGATTATGAATATATCAATGAAGTGGATCTTTTACTAATTTCGTTGTGCTTTAAAAGATTCTTATGTTTGTCATATGCTAAAACATTAACTATACAAAATAAACCAAAAAAAGTATTTGAAATAAAAAGGATCTATTCAACCCCCCCTTCTAGATCTATATTGTGCCTACTGGGAACTAACACACCTCACAAGATTTCTCATGTTGGTGAAATTGAGCACGACACTCTAAGGTGGTTAGACACTAGAATATTGCCTATCCAAAACAAAATCTTACCAGGAACCAAAGTAGCTGTGATGGGGAAATGGAGGACTAATTTTTGTCTATGTGCCTCCCCCGGATCCCGAGAATGTGTTAAAAACCATATCGCTGTGTAAAGGACTCTATTGCAGTCAGAGCTCGGGCTAGTTTACTGCAGATGGAGTTTTAATGAGATGGGAGACAAGATTCCCAAATTGTGGACTTCAGTGGAGCAGAAGAAGTTTGAATCTCTTGTGAAAGTGAATCCTATCTCAGTGTAAAAGCTTTTTGAAGCCTGATTTGGAGTGTTTGCAATGCCAATCTAGAAAAAGCATAGTGAACTACTACTTGAATGTACATATTCCTAGCCGAGAATAACCAAACAAGATTAGGATGTATAATAATTGATACGGATGGTGAAGCCGAAGAGGCCCCTATTCCAAATGTTTCTCAAAAGAGGTATCGAGCTCATAATGTTTCTTCATACAGTTCCAAAGTTGTTAAGTCTAATTTCTTGAATCGGTGTCGATGATGCTTCAACCTTCACACCTTCATGGAAGTTCTCAAGCCTTTGGTTGAGGCTATGAGTAGTCATGTTTTTTTCTTTCTTTGTGAACTTGTAACAATTACACAACATACACTCCAGAATCTAAATCATGTTTGTTTAGCACTTGATGATCCTATTTTTGTCTACCTTCAACACTAGGTATTGGTGCTCCCAGAGCCAGCCCTGGGCAAAGGTCATCAGGGCAACCGCCCAGGGCCCACAGAGCCAGCCCAATTTTTTTATAAACTTATGTATTTATGTATATAAAAAATAAAATAATAAAAAGATTAACGATATTATGCATTAAAAATGATATGTTAAAAAAATATTAAATATGAAAGTATAATTGATGATTTTGCATCTAAAAGTGTAACAAGAAGACATTTTAAATGATATTTTGTGGTTTAGATTTCATTGGACTAAACTAAAGAAATACCCACTGTAGTCGGTAGATTTTACTGATTATATCATTGAACTTTAAATTTTTTCAATTACACCACTAAACTAATTATTATTTTGAAATTGGGTCATTTCGTTAAAAAAATAAACGAATGTTAATTTTTTATCTACAAAACTAATGAATTACTCACTGTAGTTGGCACATTTTACGGATTACAACATTAAACTTTTAATTTTTCAAATTACCCCATCAAACTAATTAAAAATAATTATTTTAAATATTTTTAAAAATAATTATTATTTTAAGTAAAAAATATTAGAAACTTTTTTTTTCTTCATAAAATGAGTACAGTTTCATAAAATATAGATTCAAACAAATTAAAGTGATTTTAAATTAAATTAATGTCTAGTTAATTTTTTAACAGAATGACCCATTCTTAATATTAGAATTTTTATTAAAAAAACTAAAAATTAAAATTGAAATTGAAAAAAAAAACAGTAAATGATAAATAAAAAAATTGATTCAATTTTTTCAAAAAAGAAATTAATAATTTTTATAAATAAATATTATTTTCAAGAAAAACTTGGAAAATTCTTCATATTTTAAAAAAGTGACTAAAATTTTATAAAATATAGATTCAAAAAAATAAACTTTATTTTCAAAAGGAAAAAAGAGATTTTTTTTAAAATCAGTAAAGTTTCATAAAACTTTAATTTTTTAAAATCTATATTTTATAAAACTTTACTCATTTTATGGGAAAAAAATTAAAGTTTATGATATTTTTTACTAAAAATAATAATTATTTTTAAAAATATTTAAAATAATTATTTTTAATTAGTTTAATGGGGTAATATGAAAAATTAAAAGTTCAATGGTGTAATCAATAAAACGTGTCAACTACAGTGGGTAATTCATTAGTTTTGTAGATAAAAAAATTAACGTCCGATTTTTTTTAACGGAATAACCCAATTTTAAAATAATAATTAGTTTAGTGGGTTAATTCGAAAAATTAAAAGTTCAATTGTGTAATCAGTAAAACTTGCCAACTACAGTATGTATTTCATTAGTTTTACCGATTTCATTGATATTTTTATTTTGTAGGTACATGTGATGATTCTTTGCTTCGATGACATTTTAAAGTGTTTTTCCTTATCTTTTGCAAATTCTTATAATTTTAATAAAAATAATTAGTTGATAATTTATTTATTTTTTAATTTAATTTGTATAAAGTGACACATTTAAAAAAATTTACCCTAGGCCTTAGAAAACCCAAGACATTTTAAAGACCTCTGATCAGCTTCCGATGATAAAGTCAGTAAATAACGTGGGAGGTTTTTAAGAAGGAACAATTACATATTATAGTACATTTATGAAAGTAATTACAAAAATCATACATTAATAAAATAATTACAAAAATATGACATTTCATCATATATATTTACAATACTAATACAACTAATACAATTAAGATTCCTTAATTTAAGGGATAAATATTAATTGGCTGACATAAAAAAAGTTTTTTTTTTGAATCGCGTGATAACCGCCTATCGTTTGTACAGGACTATGCAGTTACCAAACCCTTTTGCACATGCTGAAACCCTTGTTCTCTCCTCTGTCACGACTAAACGTAATCGGAGTTAAAAACTATTGTTTCCGGTGATTGTTGTTCATCTGAGTTCGTGTGTTCTTCATCTCTATCATATTTGTTTAGTTGTTCGGCATACTCGTTCAGTTGTTCGTCATTGTCGTTGTTACTCGTTACTCGTCTGGTTCATTGTCGTTGTCATTTTTACTCGTCTGGTTCATTGTCGTGGTGTTTATCGACTCTGGTTTTTATTATTTCTTCAAGTGAGTATTTTCTTATTAAGTTTAATGTATTATATATTAAAGTAATTTACTAACAGAATGGATTATTCATTGTTTTGATTTATGTTGTTTTTATGTTTTTGTATAGAATGGGTGATACAAGGAATGATACAAGTAAGAAGGATGGAAAGAGGAAAAGGATCGTGGAAGGTGATTCTGTTAAGAAATTGAAGAAGTTTGTTGTGGACAGCAAGGGGAAGGGGAAGGGAAAGGGGAAGGGGAAGGGAAAGGGGAAGAGGAAGGATGTAGGTAATAAATCAAGTAAGAATGATAGTAGTTTGGTGATACATAGTGATATCAAACATTCCGTAGTGCAATTAGATTCTGATTTTGATGTCCTTGTTAAGAATGAAGTTCAAGTGCTTATCCAGAAGATAATTCCAACTCAACGAATTTTAAAGGTGTGTTAATTTAAATATTGTTATTGTTTACTGTATAATGCTTAATTGGTTATTGCATAATATTAATGATTAATGATTGGTAACCACAAGATTGGTAACCAATGCATTAGACAATAACAATCATGTTGCATGAAGGTAACCAAAACTGACTTGGGTACTGTCTTATGAGTGTTTTGGTTACTATCTAATGTTGTATTGGTTACTGCTTATGAGTGTCTATGGTTACTGTCTAATGATGTCTTGTTTATTGTCTTATGATGCATTAGACAATAACCATCATGTTGCATGAAGGTAACCAAAACTGACTTGGGTATTGTTAGACAATAACCATCATGTTGCATGAAGGTAACCAAAACTGACTTGGGTACTGTCTTATGAGTGTATTGGTTACTGTCTAATATTGTATTGGTTACTGCTTATGAGTGTCTTTGGTTACTCTATAATGATGTATTGGTTACTGTCTTATGGGTGTCTTGATTACTATCTAATGATGTCTTGATTACTGTCTTATGATGTCTTGGTTATTGTCTTATGATTTTTAGGTTACTGTCTTATGCTTTCTTGATTACTGTCTAATGATATATTGGTTACTGTCTTATGATGTCTTTATTGATGTCTAATGATGTTTTGTTTACTGTCTAACCAATATATTGTCTAAAGCTCTATTGGTTACTGTGCAACATTTAATTGGTTACTGTATAATGCTGAATGGGTTACTGACTAATGCTGTTTTGGTTACTGGATAATTTTTCTGACTAATAATTGGTATGCACATGGTTGGTAACCAATGTATTAGATAGTAACCAACATGTTGCATGAAGATAATCAAGACAGCATTAATAAGTAACCAGTTTACATTGGTTACCTTTTTGCAACATGTTGTTTACTGTCTAATATTGTATTGGTTACTGCTTATGAGTGTCTTTGGTTACTGTCTAATGATGTCTTGGTTACTGTCTTATGATGTATTGGTTACTGTATAATGATGTCTTGGTTACTGTCTTATGGATGTCTTGATTACTATCTAATGATGTCTTGATTACTGTCTTATGATGTCTTGGTTACTGTCTTATGATTTTTGGGTTACTGTCTTATGCTTTATTGGTTACTGTCTAGTGATATATTGGTTACTGTCTTATGATGTCTTTATTGATGTCTAATGATGTTTTGTTTACTGTCTAACCAATATATTGTCTAAAGCTCTATTGGTTACTGTGCAACATTTAATTGGTTACTGTATAATGCTGAATGGGTTACTGACTAATGCTGTTTTGGTTAATTGTCTATGTTTTTTTGGTTATTATCATATGATTGGTTGGTTAACTTTGTAAATATGATTTTGTTTACTTGCAGTTATGGGATCTTTATTACGAGGAATGGAACAGAAAATTCAACGGAAAAGTGATATATTGGTGCGACATGGAAGTCCCCAGTATAATTGCAAAAAAATTGAATAAGAGTCAGCTGGATAAATTTAAGGCAACATATTTTGGTAATTTTCTTGAGTTTGGTGAGCACCAAATGTATTCCCAGATCATTCACCATGCTCTTGTGAGGGAGATTCACCAGAGGGATGACGGTGAAATGTGGTTTTTGTTCGGAGAGAAAAGGGTCAGGTTCGGTTTGCCTGAGTTTTGTATGATATCTGGGTTGAGATGGAAAGGTGAGGATGATATAACTCCATATAAAGGTATGGATAATATGCTTGTTGGTAAGTTTTTTGGTGACGAAGCTGTGACACGTAGTAGTATAGGTAGGATATATAGGAAGGCAGTTTTTGATGATGATGACGAGGCTATTAAGATGTCTATGATATTTTTGGTCTTTAATTTCATTATGTGCACATTTTCTGAAAATTTCGTTGATGGGGCAATGGTTAATTTTTTGTGTTACGGCGATGTTAATAGTTTTCCTTGGGGGAAAGTTGCTTTTGAGATGACAAAGTACTCTTTGTCTAATGCTTTAAAGGGGCGTTATAGGAAAGGAAAGAATGGTGTTTCAACATACAATTTTTACATGGATCATTACACCAAACTGTACAAGTTGGATGGGCTTCCGTATGTATTCCAAGTTTTTATGTTTGAAACTATTCCGACATTCAAAAGTCGGGGTATATGCAATGACGAGCATCCATCGGATGTCCGTTTATTCAGATGGAAGGAGTTAATGAAGCCGCTTTCTAATGACAAGTTGAATGAATTAGTTTTTTGTTCCGGACAGGTATGTTGTTTCACTTTTAGTTATATACTTGATAAATGAAAATATTATAAGAAGTTTACTATCAACAAAGTAGTTAGTTATCTTTATATACACGTTTGGTTACTGATTATTTTATATGCATGTTAATAATAACAATGTTTTTGGTTACTTGAATATTAAAATACGTTTACTGATTAGATTACATTCAGGTTACTAATGACATTGTTTTTGGTTACCAATCATATACACATTTTGGTTACATTTATACATTTAGTTGGTTACTACTTATTATACATTTGGTTACCTGTATATATGTATTTGATTACTGATTATGTTTTATGATTCCTTATTTACTGTTTATTTCAATGTTATTGTACATTGTTTGTTAGATGATATACTAAACTACACTTATTATTTTTTCAGATGAGGATAAACAGTTTGACTCCCACGGCCGATGAGAAGGATCGACTTGATTTGGGCGGTTTTCACTTTTTTAATGGGAAGGATGGTGACAAGAAAGTAGATAAAAAAGTGAAGACCGACAACACTGGTTTTGATTTATCTGCTGTGAAAGAGGCAATTGATGTACGGTTTAAGCCGTTGGAGAAGAAAGTGTCTGAATTGAAGAAAGATGTTTCTGAATTGAAGAAAGAATTTGGAAATTTGCGAACTGATATTAAAGATGAAATGCAGCTTTTACATGTCCAGTTATGCAGGGACCTTAGGTCCATTATTAGAGATGAGTTACGTGCTATCAAAGACGTGGGGGACAAAAAGCTTGATGGTGAGTCTGATGATGACGATTCTGACAATGCTGGTGATGATGATGATGATGATGATGATGATGATGATGATGATGAAAATGAAGGTGATGAAGGTTATGAAGGCGGTGAAGGTGATGATGATGATGCTTCCGATGACATTGATAATGAGAATGCTGATGTCATGGTGGAGGAGGTCCATGTTGATGAGGATGTTGATCATGGTTCAAAAGTGAATAAGAATAATGATGGTGATGATGTGTTGGATGAAGTTGAGAAGAAGGGTGGGAATGAAATTGAATTGGTTAATGAAGTTGGCGATGATGTGTCAATATTCGTGGAGAAGAGTGATGTGAATGTAATTGAGATTGCTAATGAAGTTGAACGTGCTGCTATGGTTGAAGAACCCGATGAAAAAAAAATAATGATGATGAAGAAATTGTCAAGGTTAGACATATTTGTTTGTTCTGTTATGTGTTATATGTATTTTGTTTTAATTATTAAATGGTTCTTTATTTTACGCAGATTGACAATAATAATGACATGCCATCTTTTGACATATTAAGCCAATGTTCTGGGAAAGAGATTGTTGTGTATGATGCTGTTAAGGTTAGTGTTATAATTATGGGCCATCATTTATTGAAAACATCATTTATTGAAATGTTATTTATGTTTTGGTTACCATCATATAGTGAATTGGTTACTATGATATTGTGTTTTGGTTACAATTATATTATGTTTTGACTACTATTATATTGTGATTTGGTTACTAGTTTATGTTACTCAGATTGCTAATATAACATGTTCATTTTAGTTCATTAGCTTTTTTAAAGTCAGTTGGTTACTAGTTTATTTTATTCAGGTTACTAATCGTATATATTACCTTTTTATGTCAACTGAAAAAGGGGAAGAAAGGTGAGTCAGCAAGCAGGTATGCTCTTGATCTTATGGTTCTCACCACACAGGACATAGATATGTGTGATGAGTTGGAGAAGAGTGTCCAGAAAGCCGGTGGTAGACCTTTACGTGATCCTGCAAAGAGTGCCATTTTACGGTCTCCATATACAGCAGCGTTCGGATCTGCTGGTTCATCATCTACTGTAGTGGGTGATGATTGTCAAACACTTGCACGTTTAAGTGCATTCCCCAAATCATGCATGGAGATGCCCTCAAAAATTGAAGAGGCATTGTTTGAAGAATGGTTCAAAATTGGAATAAACAACAGAAAAAGGTTTGTTTTTGTTGTTAACAATGCTATAGTTTTTTATGAAACAAATAAGTTTTTATTATTGTAGTAAAATATGGTTAATATTTAAATAAATTTTATGGTTACTATTATTTTATATTCTGATTAATATTAGACATGCTGTTTTGGTTACCTAGTAGTTATGTTTATGTTACTATGTGATTATGGTTTGGTTACCAGATTAATGTTTAAAATTAAGTTTATTAGTTTACTGATTTTGGTATGCTGTTTTTGTTACTGTCTAATGATGTATTGGTTACTGTCGAATGTTGTATTGGTTAATGTGCAACATTACATTGGTTAATATATAATACTTAATTAGTTACTGACTAATGTTGTTTTGGTTACTGCGTAATATTAAATATTTATTAAATGTTAATATTAAATAAATGGTGTGGTTACTATTAAATTAATGTTATGGTTGCTATTACTTTATAATATGGTTAATATTAGTTTATGTTTCGGTTACCTATTAGTTATGTATTAGTTACTATTTGATTATGGTTATGATTTTAATATTTGTTGGTTAGCAGGGTACTGTTTAAAATTAAGTTGGTTCATTAGTATGTTAATTATAGAATGTGCAAGTTTGATTTGTAGTAGTGTGTATATTAATACGGTATTTGTTAATGTTAGTGTGTATACTAATATTATATTTTTATATTGAAGGACGGACAAATTTCCAGGAAAGAACGATATTATCATGCCTTCTTTTGAATTTGGATCAATTGCAATATCATCGAAGATGTGGTTCTATAAATTAAAGACGCCTGGGCAGTGGTTAGACGATGATGTGAGTATTATTTTAAAAATTATGTTTTTGTAGTTATGTTTACATTATTTAGTTATATTAATCACATACTTGCATTTCCCAACAACTGTTAGTATCATATTAAGTAATGCTGTATAATGATGTATTGGTTACTGTATAATGATGTCTTGGTTACTGTCTTATGGGTGTCTTGATTATTATCTAATGATTTCTTGATTACTATCTTATGATGTCTTGGTTACTGTCTTATGATTTTTGGGTTACTGTCTAATGATATATTGGTTACTGTCTTATGATGTCTTTATTAATGTCTAATGATGTTTTGGTTAATGTCTAACCAATATATTGTCTAAAGATGTATTGGTTACTTTGCAACATTGTATTGGTTACTGTATAATGCTGAATGGGTTACTGACTAATGCTGTTTTGGTTACTGCATAATATTTATGACTAATAATTGGTATGCACATGGTTGGTAACCAATGTATTAGACAGTAACCAACATGTTGCATGAAGATAATCAAGTCTGCATTAATAAGTAAGCAGTTTACATTGGTTACCTTTTTGCAACATGTTGTTTACTGTATAATGCTGTATTGGTTACTGTCTTATTATGTATTGGTTACTGTATAATGATGTCTTGGTTACTATCTTATGATGTATTGGTTAATGTTTTTGTAGTTATGTTTACATTATTTAGTTATATTAATCACATATTTGCATTTGCCAACAACTGTTAATATCATATTAATTTTTTTTGGCTCAGCACATCAATATTGCCTTGTATTATTTCCGTAAATTGGCAAGACATTCCGAAAGTGTTCCTATAAGGGTAACGACTACGGATTGTTGGTTTCACAGCAAGATCACCGCTCTTTTCGAGGAGTATACAAAAAAAAATTGTGACAAAATTGTTCTGTCTGGGGAGGGTGATGTTGCTGAATACATACATGGGCTGTTTATGGATGTCAACACACCATGGAGGAATGTTGACTATGTGTTGTTCCCAATTCATATGTCATCACCGGACCATTGGCTGTTGTTGTCTTTTGATGTGCATCATAGGTGTCTAACTGTGTACAATTCTCTACAACCAAAAAGGAAATCCATGCAAATTAAAATATCTGATTTTTGTGAGCCGTACATCTTCATTCTTCCCATACTACTGCGCAAGTCTGGTTTTTGGAAGGATAGGTCTGACATTGACTTCAGCAGTGACCCGTATCGCAACAAGGACGAAGACGATATAATTGAGTTGGAATTTGCTGAGACGGTTCCTGAACAAGTAGAGGGGTAAGGGTTAAATTTTGTACATTTTTTTTAATTATTACATATAGGTTGATTTTATTTTTGATTTTTGTTATATGTTGTTTGTTGTTACAATGATTGTGGGATGTTCACAATTTGTTTTGCTGAGCATGTCATTCATCAGAAGTTTGATCAGATTCCTATTCCTTTCCCCATTGCGAAGTATCGGAAAAAGTTATGCACAAACCTATTTATGCATGCTAGGAACAAGCAGTTGGAGGGCTATGATACTGATAGAGAATTTCCAGGAAGATTTGTTCCAGATTTTGATTAGTTCGGATTTCGTTGTTTTGTCTTTATTAATTTTGTTGTTTATTTTTTGTTTTAGTTTTGGTGTTATACACAACATTTGTGTATTGTTTATGATTTTTTTGATGTTCATTGGATCTAATGTAGATTGGATTACATATTTGATTATATTTGAAAGAGATATTGTTTGTTGGTTGGTATTTTGTTTCTTTTTAAGTTGTGTTTGTTGAATTTTTTTGAAATATACTGTTGGTAACCAATCATATATAAAGGGGTAACCAGATAATGATTTGATAGTAAATATGTAGTTACAAGATTGTATCAGGACATATATCATATGTTAAATGTACATGTGTTATGTATACATGGGTTTCTTAAAATTCAATACCCTTTTAATTACATGTTGCTTAATATACAGGTTGTTTATGTTGTGGTTACCATTATAAACTGATTTGGTTACTGTTATGAAATTAGGTGGTTATTGTGATGGTTACTGTCATGTAATTATTTGGGTACCATTAAACATTGTTATGGTTACTGTTATATAATTATTTGATTTACATTAAAAACCGGCATAGTTACTGTTATGGTTACTGTCATGTATAAAATGATTACCAATTATAATTTTGTAATATACAGTTTGTAACCAATCATGTATAAATATGTAACCAGATAATGATTTGATAGTAACCAGAGTAACGATATTGTATCAGGACATATGTCATATGTTAAGTGGACATGTGTGAGTATACATGGGTTTCATAAACTTCAATACCATGTTAATTATATGTTGCTGGATATATATGTTGTTTATGTTGTGTTTACCATTATAAAATGGTATTGTTACTGTTATGAAATTAGTTGGTTACTGTGATTGTTACTGTTACGTAATTATTTGGGTATCATTAAACATTGTTATGGTTACTGTTATGTAATTATTTGGTTAAAAACTGGTATGGTTACTGTTATGTTATTAGCTGGTAAATGTTCTGGTTACTGATATGTACATATTTGGTTACCATTAAAAACTGTTATGGTTACTGTTATGTATTTGTTTGATTACTGTTATTGTTAATGTTTAATTGAAATCAAAAATCAATATATAAATGAATAACAATTTTGTTTACTAAACACAATCAAAAATTTTACAAACCAATCGTTTAATGGTTACTCAAAGTAAACAATAATACATTCATGTATCTATACTCTTAATTTAACTGCACGATATCAGACCCTTTTTAGTGGTTTTAAAACCGGGGGATTAGTGCATGTCTTTCTGTTGTGTCCTTTTTCTTGACACCTGCTGCATTTGTTTTGAATTTTGATTTCAGATCCGTGTTTGTACCTCCCTTTCTTTGGTCTTCCTGCTGGCCTTCTTGTGTTGGGTGGTTTTATACATATGTTTTTTACTTCTTCTGATACATCCCAGTTTTCTTTGTCATCTAATGGCATGATGGAAGCTGAATATGTCTTGACCAAAGTTGCTTTAGTGTAATTTCTTGAGCAAAAATCATAACAGCTCAAATTTCTCTTGCTCATAACAGCAGCAGCGTGCGGGCAAGGCATCTCATGGTACTGAAATTTACGGCATGTGCATGTCTTTTGTTCGATGTCCACAATATACTGTTTAGAGACATCGTAAACAGTAAAAATCACTAAGTTTGATGTCTCAACCTACAACACCCAATGTATACAATCAGATTAACAGTTGCATGCCAAATATGCAGTAACCAATTTACTAGTACACAATGTTATTCAAAAAGTAACCACCAATATAAAAGAAAGAATTATGAATAACAGTAACATTATAATGTTACATAGTAAATAAGTCAGTATTGATCAGTAACTAGTATAATGTTACACAGTAACCAAATAAGTATTATACAATAACCATTATATAATTACACAGTAAGCAATTAGGTAGTAGTTAGTAACCAATATAATGTTGCACATTAAGAAAGTCAACAATAGTTTGTAACCAAATCAGTATTATTCAGTAATATTATGCAATAAAGATTATAATTTTATCTAGTAACCAAGTTTCTGTAGTCAGTATAATGTTACACATTAACCAACTCAGCAATAGCGAGTGACCATTATATGGTTACACAGTAACCAATTCAGCAATAGTCAGTAACCATTATATGTTTAAGAGTTGCATCCCAAATTCATAGTAACCAATTAACTAGTACACAATATTATTCAATAAGTAACCACAAATATAAAAGAAACAATTATAAATCACAGTAATATTATAATGTTATATAGTAACTAAGTCAGTATTGATCAGTAACCAACATAGTGTTACACAGTAACCAAATAAGCATAATATAGTAATCAGTATATAAGTACACAGTAAGCAATTCAGTAGTAGTCAGTAACCAATATAATGTTGCACATTAAGTAAGTTAGTATTAGTCTGTAACCAATAAAGATTATAATTTTATCCAGTAATCAAGTTACTGTTAGTCAGTATAATGTTACACAGTAACCAACTCAGCAATAGCCAACAACCATTATATGGTTACAAAGTAACCAACTCAGCAATAGTCAGTAACCAAGTTAGTAATAGTCAGTAGATTGCAAATGCAAATTAGGATGCAATAATTTAAATCGAGTATTAATTACCTTAAGTATCTTTGATTTAAAGATATTAGATTGCAACTTTCTCTCAGCTGTTGTGGAAAGTGTTGTGAATGTTGATATGGCTGCTTGTTTGTTTGTGAAATACCATTTTTGAACCAGACAACGTATGCATTCAATCATTGTCACAACTGGAAGATCCCTGATAAACTGGATTGCATTGTTAATAGATTCGGCGGTGTTTGAGGTCATTGTTGAGTACCTGCTTACAGTCCCATGGAGCCTGGTGCACCTATCCAACTTGACCTCTTCCTCCAGATATGTCCTTATTCGAGGATCAATGGCATCAAGTTCAGCCATGTGTTTATTGAATTGTTCAACAGTGTAAGATCTACAAACCCCGTTGTAAGCCTGTTTAACTTCTTCTCCTTTCTTTTTGAATCTGTTTTTTATATTTTTCAATATATGATATGTGCATGAACCATGCATGATATCCAGAAACACACAATTCAGTCCTTGTATAATGGCTTCATGTCTGTCTGAAACAATACATTGACCTTCCCTAACTCCACAAGCAATTCTCAAATTTACGAAAAACCATTTCCAAGACAATTCATTTTCGCTGTCAACAACTGAAAAAGCAATCGGAATAATATTTCGATTTGCATCTTGTGTACTTGCTATCAGTAATGTCCCCCCGTAAGTTGATTGTATGAATGTGCCATCGATTAAGATGATTGGAAAACAATGGTGCCATGCTTGAATGGATGCTCCAATGGCAAAGAATAGATACTTGAAACGACCATTTGTTTCCAACTCAAGGGCTGTGACGGAACCTGATATAAAACATCAGAACTATCATTAGAATTACAAGTAGTATACTGTATCCAAATAACTAGTAATCGGTAACTGTTCATGTGGTTAAAGGTACACAATTTGTAATAGTTTATTGTTTACTGTATAATGCTTAATTGGTTACTGTGTAATAGTTTATTGTTTACTCTATAATGCTTAATTGGTTACTGTGTAATAGTTAATTGGTTACTGTATAATAGTTTATTGGTTACTGTGTAATTATGTATGTATTGGTTACTGTGTAATAGTTTATTATTTACTGTATAATGCTTAATTGGTTACTGAATAATGCTATTGTTGTTACTGAATAATATTACTGACTAATGCTTGGTAACCACATGTTGGTAACAATGCATTATACAGTAATCAATTATTGCATGAAGGTAACCAATACAATATTAATTAGTAACAAATTTACATTAGTAAACACTCTATCGTGTAATGATATATTGGTTAATGTTGAACATCATATTGGTTACTGTATAATGCTATAAAACAAATAAATGTAATAAGGTGTTACCTGGATTTGTTTTCTTCAACATGTATAACCATGATGGGATGAGTGAGTAGTCGTGTGGATTTCCTCTCACCTTTTCCAACGCCTTCTCCTTCGATCTCCATGCTTTTTGGTAAGAGATAGACACATTATATTCTGAGATCATGTCTTCCACAATATCGGTTGGTGTGTATATTTTCTTCAAATTTGTTATTTTTTGCATTATGCATTCACTGACCAACTCACTATTTGCCTGTCTGTGGTCTCCCAACAATACATTGACCGAACAAGTGTGGATATCATTGAATTCTCTAACCTTGAACATACTGGTTTTTCTGAAACTTGATGCTCTCATCTTCCATTTGCAATTTTCATCGCATACACACACTAGCACAAAGTCTCTATAACTTGTTCGTTGGACTTTGTGTTGTCTGTTTTTTCTGATTGAATGCAGCCTCATAGCTTGTGAGAGGATTTTTTTGTCTGCGTATGTTTGATGTAATTTTACTTCACGTTCATTCGGATTCGATATTACATCATCATATAGTTCTTCTGCGTATGCTGAGTCATGTTGTCTGTCTCGTTGTTGTTCAATAATTTCCATTGCAAGCTGATCAACATATTGCGTTCTAAATTGGCTTGATTGGCTTGCTTGTGGAACTAGTGCTGAATTCCCTTGTGTTAATCTGATTGGCATTACATCGTGAATTGTAGATTCTTCTACATTTGTCAAGTTATGCAAGATCGTTGTGCGTCCCATTCTGTGTTCAATATCTAAAATCAGTGGGAATTTACCTTGTTCATCAGATTTTCTACTCACTTCCAGAAAGAATTGTAAGGTTGCTTCATCTGATATACTGATCGGTGGAATGTCGTTTCTAATCTGAAATTTGATTGACAATGTTGCTGCGTTTGTGTCTAGCCGTAATGCACTGCATATTTTGGTTAGTATTTCTTTGAACGAAATTGTTGATGGAACTAATATGCCAGTAACTTCAAATTTACCGTATTTGTTACTATCAGTCCATGTGTCGTTGAAGTAAAGTACAATTGGAATCATCTCCATTGTCTGTCAATAGAATAAGTAATGGTAAGTAACAAAATCAATGTTATCCGATAACCAATATAATGTTAAACAGTAACCAAGTCAGCATTAGTCAGTAACCAAGTATTCATCAGTAACCATTATAATGTTACACATTAACAAAGTCATTATTAGTCAGTAAACAATGCAGTGGTACACAGTAACCAAATGAGTATTAATAAGTAACATATACATAGTCAGGCAGTAAACAATATAATGTTAAACAGTAACCAAGTCAGCATTAATCAGTAAATAAGTCTTCATCAGTAACCATTATAATGTTACACATTAACAAAGTCATTATTAGTCAGTAAACAATGCATTGGTACACAGTAACCAAATCAGTATTAGTCAGTAAAATATACATAGTCAGACAGTAACCAATGTAATGTTAAGCAGTAAACAAGTCAGCATTAGTCAATAACCAAGTCTTCATCAGTAACCATTATAATTTTACATATCAACAAAGTCATTATTAGTCAGTAAACAATTCATTGGTACACAGTAGCCAAATCAGTATTAGTCAGTAAAATATACATAGTCAGACAGTAACAATGTAATGTTAAGCAGTAACCAAGTCAGCATTAGTCAGTAACCAAGTCTTCAGTATTAACCATTATAATGTTACACATTAACAAAGTCATTATTAGTCAGTAAACAATGCATTGGTACACAGTAGCCAAATCAGTATTAGTCAGTAACATAGAAATAGTCAGACAGTAAACAATGTAATGTTAAGCAGTAACCAAGTCAGCATTAGTTAGTAACCAAGTCTTCATCAGTAACCATTATAATGTTACACATTAACAAAATCATTATTAGTCAGTAACCAATTCAATGGTACACAGTAGCCAATTCATTATTTGTCAATAATCAACGTAATTGTACACGGTAACCAAATCATTATTAGTCATTAACCAATGCAACATTAATTAGTACTATTATGCATTAACCAATTTAGCATAAACAGTAACATATACATAGTCAGACAGTAACCAATGTAATTTTAAGCAGTAACCAATTCAGCATTAGTCAGTAACCAAAATTTAATCAGTAACCATTATAATGTTTCACATTGACAAAGTCATTATTAGTCAGTAACCAAAGCAATGGTACACAATATCTAATTCATTATTAGTCAGTAACCAATGTAATTGACACAGTAACCAAATTATTATTAGTAAGCAACCAATTCAACATTAGTTAATACCATTATGCATTAACCAATCCAGCATTAAACAGCAACATATACATAGTTAGACAGTAACTAATGTAATGTTAAGCAGTAACCAAGTGCATTTTTTCATGCTATTGCAATCAAAACATTCATATTGCAATCAAAACATTCATTATTCTTACAGTGTGACTATTTTAAATGAAAAAAACTTAAGAAAGGTAACCAATATAGTCATTCGTAGTAACAATAGCTAACTATATTATTATAAATTTTAAATTCACACACCTCAGTATTTTTTTTATCGAAGTTGATGTCGATCTTGTATGCAACAATCACTGCAGTATTTGGTTACTGATCTTGAAGGCGTTGGTTTTGATTTCGATCTTAGAGATGCGTTGCGACAACCGGCTTTCGTCTTCTCCGATTACGAGTTTAGTCGCGACAGGAGTCGTCGGTTTCTCTGTCGTTGATCTGTTGTTGAGTTTTCAAAGTTGCATGATTTTAGGGACGGTTAATTTGAATTATGAACATGGATAACTGTCCGGATAATGACACGCTATTTTAGGCGCGTTATATTGCTTATGTTTTATTTTTGTAATTATTTTGTGTATGTTTTATTTTTGTAATTACTTTCTAAATATTGTATATTAGTGTAAAGAACCCTTTTAAGAATCTGAGAGCGTGTATATAATACGTATCAGAGGCCCCCAGGTATTTATAGTCAGAATATAAGTTCCAGCTGTCTTAGGTTTCTGTCATTTACGGTAGGGGCCCATAATAAATAAGCCCATATATTAGAGGGATAGGATCAAAGTCCTTGACTGTTGGAGCCCATTCAATTTGCATACTTTGCCTTTGTGTTTTACATGGCTATGTCCTCGATCCAGACCCAACCAGTAAGCTCAAGTACAAGTCAGGCAAATGCTTATGGACAACTGGTCAGGAGCACAAGGGGCCACATTCAGGCCAATCAGTCCTAACAGCACTAGTTAGCTTCTTTTTCAGGTTATTTTTATTTGAATGTGTTGTTCTTTTGATTTTGTTGAAGGCGGATGCTATTATTCGAGTTTGGATGGGATGGTTGTTTCTATCAATTCTATGCGAGTAGTGAATTTTGGGATTTTTTTAGTCATCCAGCAGAGTAGGGAGTAAGATTCCTGTTGGATATTGGCGAGGCTGCGGAGATTTTTTTTTTCTTCTTTCCGCTCTAAATTACGGCTTCAGGGTAGTTTGAGCCTGTCTTTTCAGTGAGGATTGAATTGTTCTGAGGTGGGTTTTATCCCTTTGGATTGTTACATTGTGCTGCTATTTTTTAGTTGCAAGAGATATTCACTTGATCTATGTATGGTACAGCTGGAGTGCTGGTGCTATGGTGATAGTGCCTCATTTCTGTCTTTGCATTGTGGATTGTTTGATAAGTGCAAATTTCGTTGTGGTTTGTGTTGGCGTTAGCCATTAGCTCTGACCTGGTGTTCTGTAGTGATTGTCTTGGAAGAAAGAGACTAAAATTACTGTGAAATAATTAAACGAGTCATTGTTAAAATTAGATCGTGTCTTGCATGGTTATCAATCTTGTAATAATTAATTTGATAGTATATATGTAATTATGTGCACATTGCAATTAAATATGTAAATGTAAAATACATATCATATGGGTGTAATAAGAAAGTGGCAAAATAATGGAATGTTATTATTGACATAATTTTAGTTATTATAATGTAATTGGATGAAAAATATATAGCGAGATGTCACTATATATATATATATATATATATATATATATATATATATATATATATATATATATATATATATATATATATATATATATATATATATACGGTCCGGATCTTAAGCTCACCCTTTATCCAACTCACCCGAGCTCACCCCCCATTTAGCGACGGACCCGACGACGGTTCGGTCATACAACCGTTGTCTATACTTTTAGTGACGGACAACATATAGCGCCGCTAAAAGTATAGACGACGGTTGTATAATCGAACCGTCGCCGTGTCCGTCGTTAAAGGGGGGTGAGCTCGGGTGAGTTGAATAAGGGGTGAGCTTAAGATATATTCTCTATATATATATATATATATATATATATATATATATATATATATATATATATATGGGAAAAAAATGTATGTACACAGCTGTGTAGTACACAGTCGGCTAAGGCGACGGATTTATGGGCTATAGCGACGGTTTCATCCGTCGCTATAGCTATTCTGGGCTACGTCGATTGGTGACCGTCGCCATAGCCCAAAAAATCCGTCGTTATAGCCCAACTGTGTAATACACAACTGTATATATACATATAGCCCTATGTATACTCCCTTGGTTTTATAATAACTATCGTTTTAGAAGGAATTTTTTTTTTCAATTTATTTATCGTGTATAACTTTCTAAGAGAATAAATTATTTATTTTTCTATATTATCCTTAACTTCTCTCATTCTCTCAATAAATTTTCTCCCTTGCATTAATAGTTTTCAATTTTTCATAAAGGGGTAGTGATGAAATTTCATATAAATTTTAATTCTTAAATGACAGTATTAAATGACTTTCTTAATTCATGTGCATGAAGTTAAAAATACCGCCGATGGAATAGCATAAAATCGTCTGTAATACCCAGTAAAAAAATAAAAAAATAGATGACTTTTAAATGCATATTTTAAATATTTTAATTGAATTTGTCTTTTATTTGGGTCAAATTAATCATTTACTTTTGGGCTAATAAGTAATTAATAAATAAATATCTAAAACCTAACCCTTAGTAGTTCTGTTCGAATTAAAAAAATAATTGGGCGTGAGGCAGAAAGAAACAGAAGAGCAACGACGGCAGCATAAGAGGAGGAAGAGGAATTGAATTCTTTTCTAACATACATGTAAGTCTCTATCTTATGTTGTTATCAAGATTATTGAGAGTAGTCATAGCGATCATTGTAAATATATTTATATATATTCAATTAATAGTACCAGATGTATACATATATACTAAACATGTTCTGCTTTAGTGGTTTAATAATTTAGATATTATATATATATATTCTAACAGATTATAAAAGCATGTATGGAATAAGTTTATATACATATACTTTAATAAGTTTTATAAGAAACGGAAGGCAATAGTACTGTATTCATGCTTGATGCATGATTATATTTATATATATATATATATATATATATATATATATATATATATATATATATATATTTAAAGGATATTATTTTGTTAAAAAAATGATTAAACAATTAATTATAATTTAATTCGAGTTTATTTTGTAAATTGATGTAATTGGAGAAATTAATTTCATATTAATATAAATTATAAATATTAAGTAACTTATAATTGTATTATTATTATTTTATTAGATCGGACGGAGGGAAATTAAGGAGTATATTTGCAATATAATTTTTGGGTATTACATTGCTTAATCCAAGTACAAATTTCGTACTCTTTCAGCGAGACTCTTTTGTTTTTAATTTGTTCGTTTCATTATTCGTTTCGAAATTTAGTTTTGCCTATCATAATTGTTCTTTCTTAAATTCATGAGAATGTTTCATTTTGGCATTAGTATTTGAAACTAGTATTTGTACTCTTTGGTCTAGTGGGTCATGGTCTATATTTATTTCGATCTTTGTAGAAAGTAAATGTTAATATATTTGGAGACTTTGTGTTGATATTTCGTTTCAGTTTAACATGTACATGTTAGAACTCCTTTGTTGTGCCGCATGTGTTGTGACGTTATATTTCGTTAGAATACCGTAGGGTATACCTGAGCTATAACAACCTGTGGGGGTACCACAAGCATGTCCTCTTGGCACCGAGGCATGACACCTTCCGTGGCTGTGTGATCAGTCCACGGCGTCTCCGTTTTGTGCTCTGGTGGGAGTTAGCCATTTGGTGTTTTGTTGTGGGAGGCGTATGGGTCGACCCTAGTTTTCTGTTCTATTCTGCGGATTGGTGATGTTTATGCCAAACACACCTTTTGATTTTATATGTATTGGATTTGAGGTCCAACATGTGTGATTTGCCTCTGTGGTATTATTTGACTTGCCTGTGTGACATTATTTAACTTGCATGTGTGGCAAGGTATATTTCTGTTTTGTTCTTAGCTCGGTATAAAATAACACCCAGACATTTGATTTAGCCTATTATTTCGTTGTGTTAGCTTTGTTCGCTTCATTTCAGTTCAGTTCATTTAATTGAATTAATTATTTCGTTTCATTATTTGTATTCTATATCCGTACTGAGCATTTGGCTCATGCTGTGTTTTTCTTCCGGCAGGTAATCAGGGGGATCAAGAGCAAGTGTGATGAGAGCTCCCTTCATTCCAATGGTTTAGAGATATTCTGTTTAGGCTTGATTTGTCAGTTTATTTGAATTGTAACAATTAACTTAGATTATGGTTTGAGTTAGTGTGACATTTATTATAGTTTGTCTTGTGATATTTAATCATTATGAGACCATTCTTTTGTGGCGTAAAGCTTTTGTTTCGTTTTGTTATGTTTTGTGCGTAACCTATCTTTCTATTTTGGGAAAGGGGGTGTTATAGAGTTGGCATCAAAGCTTAGGCTCTTTCTTGTAAAAAACCTATTTAGGTTTGACCTGTGAGTTATGGGTAGACTTCTGGGTTAGGTTTTTGTTCTGTTTGACCTTCTATTCAGCTATCATATCCGCTATATTCGAATTTGTCTCTAATCTGCTTGTTTATATTCGTGATCTCTTTCTTAGATGGCTCGTATATCTGCTAGAGTTACTGGGAGGCGAGGCAACAATAGGGGAAGAGGTGAGGGTCAACCCAATGAGCAACCTAATGATGAGATTAATGCTCAATTGGCTACCTTGGTGAATCAGGCAGTGAATCAGGCTTTACCTCAGTTGGTGGCATAAGTTGTACAAGCAATGCAGCAGCCGCCACCAGAAATTCCTGAGCAAAGGAATCCAGGAAATAATGGTCCACAAGCAAACGAATAGGAAGGGTAGGATGCCCCCAAAATAGGTATACATCACCCATTCTGAGTCGCCAAATACATGGTATAGAATACAAATACAAACTTAAATATACAACATGAGCTGTGAGTTTTAATACAAATATTGTCTTTTAGATAGTATTCAAACTCAAAATAAGTCCTCAATACATTTATTATCACACTATTTCACAGAATAGTGAGGACTACTAATGCAAACATCTGGACCGTCACTCCATTCCCCGACTAGTCCCACCTATATTCTCATTTCCAGAAGAGAACAATGAAAGAAAAGGGTGAGCTCAACTAGCCCAGTAAGAAATATTATGACTAAGATAATGCAGAATAAAATATCGTTAGCCTAAACAGTGTTAAACTGATAAAATATAATAAACATCAGTTTTAACTGCAGCGGAACAAGCAATCCATTAGAAGAGTCAAGTAAAGTATAAAATCTACTATATTATATTATTTAAAAGGTTTTTTCATCACTTTTATCACTGAGACTCAGCTTAATAATCCACATCATCCCTGCACTACGGCCAAGGATATTCATTAGTATCACGACCACAAATTATCCATGCACTACGGGCCAAGGATATTCGTGTTTTCATCAATGGTCATGATCATGCCAACAACTGTTCATCAATGCACTACGGGCCAATGAGGACTTTTACCTCATCATTTGTAACACTACGGTCATGATTATACCGAATAATCCCTGGTCATAATCATACGAAGTCCATCTATGCACTACGGGCCAAAGATGACTTTCATAACAATATAAGTATGAGGATGATGACAATGATATAAAAATTCAATAAAACAAGTTCAAGGATAAAATTTTAAAGATTTATAATTTAATTTATCCAGAAATCAATAATGTCCAAATTATCAACATGATACTACTTTGTAGAGTAAAATTCAAGAATAATATTGTACCAAAAATAATTTGGACCGAAAACGAATCAATTTTTGTCATGAATAATACCCCGGGTGAATAGTACCCATGAATAGTAACTTCGAGAATAGTAACCCCGTGCATAGTGCCCCAACACGAAAAAGTTCAAACTTGTCAAGAATGCTCAGAATAATATTTCCATGAAAAGATACTGGATGAAGCGCAGATATCAAGGATATTCTACTAATTTTATGGAGTATAGAAGCCAAAACTTAACAAAATGAGTATAAAATTCAAAATCTGAAATGAAATAATATTACTTATGTAAGACCCCAACTTTTATGAATAAAGAATAATTTTCTCGAAATATATTTTTGAATATTATGGTGTGGATTTGATATAATGTTATAGTTGTGGGTAATATTTACAAATTTTGCAAAGTAAGCAAGTGGTTATATAATATTCGATTTTTCGGGGAATATTCGTTTTAACAGGGAATATTCGTACGACGGCACAATCATTGGTGGACCCCACAACGGAAGAATTATCGTAGTTAAAAAACGACAAAATTATCTTTTTATAAAAATAACGGCTAAAGTGTTACTGTTAAAACTGTTGAACTACTCGGTAGTAAAAGTACAGTAATACGCGTGGTTGCATAGTAGCACACGGTATTGATTATTGATGCTTACGTGAGAAGTCACTCAGTTATACTCAATTATTACTACAGTAATTGTTGCATCATATCTCTCATATTATTGATTCCATTATTGTCACAGTATCATCTACATAATATTTATTATTATTAAATCAATAATTGAGATGACAAAGTTATTCATATTATTATTTATAATATTGACAATGTCTAGAAGTTCTGTCAAGGAGAGGTCTGGTCACCTAATTACGCGCCAATAAGGAGAAATCTTTATCGGAAAGCCCCCTCTTTCCTGGGAACGACCTGATTGTTAAATATTGTGAGTTATAATATTAATGATGAATAAGTTGTGTTGATTAAAGATGAAATTGATAGTTCCATTGTGTTGGGATTATTAGTGTTAGTGGAAATCGACATTTATTTCGATAATAATTGATGTTTGGAGGTTATATTGACCAATCGGGTAATTAATCAGATAAATGAGCAATTAATTGTTATTATTTCATATATTTATAACTATTTGTTCACATGTGTGTACTATTGATTCACATTCATGTACTATTAGGGGAGGTGGTGCAAGTTTGATAATACTTGCAAGACTAAATTAAAAATGAAGAAAAAGAGGAAGGTATTATACTATAATATTTCGAGCCCCAAAACGTGCAATTATCGAAATTATATTTTCCTATAAATAGAAGCTCATTCTTCCTTCATTTCTCACCAATTCACAAAAGCTTTAGAGCAATTATTATAGAGAGAAAGAAGAAGAGAAAGTCTGTTACTTCAGTATTCCAGTATCACGTTTTTTTACGATAAGGGGTATTATTCTTTTGTATTCGTGTAAAGAGTTATTTTCTTTCAGTACTTGTAAGGGTTATTATTCCATTCTTTATTATTATGTTGAATAACTTGTTTATGCGAAGTACAGCATACATGGTGAAATTCTTCTGTTACTCCATTCTTTATAATTCTGTTGGAATAACCTGTGTGTGCGGTCTATCACATGCCTGGTGAATTCTGTTGTTATTACATTCTTTATTATTCTATTGGAACATCCTGTCTATGCGGATTACGCATGACCTGGTTCCATTCTTTATTATTCTGTTGAAATATCATGTCTATGCGGATTACGCGTGACCTGGTTCCATTCTTTATTATTCTGTTAGAATAACCTGTCTGTACGGATTGCGCAAGCCTGGTGAATTCTTTTATTATTCCATTCTATATTATTCTGTTGGAATAATCTTTCTACGTGGATTACCCCATGGCAGAAAAAATCCATTTGCGATTTCATATATTCTATTATACTCAGATGATTAAAATTTTTGGCTTCTATACTCCATGAAATTAGTGAAATATACTTGATATTTGCTCTTTATCTAGTATCTTTTAATGGAAATATTTTTCTGAGCATTCTTGAATTTTACTCCACAAAGTAGTATCATGTTGACAATTTTGACGTTATTGATTTCTGGATAAATTAAATTATAAATATTTATAAATTTATCCTTGAACTTGTTTTATTGAATTCTTATATCATTGTCATCAGCCTCATGTTTATAATATGTTGAAAGTCATCTATGGCCTGTAGTGCAAAGATGAACTTGGTATGATTATGACCAGGGATTATTCGGTATAATCATGACCGTAATGTTATAAATGATATGGTAAAAGTCCTCATTGGCCATAGTGCATTGATGGACAGTTGTTGGCATGATCATGACCATTGATGAATACACGAATATCCTTGGCCCGTAGTGCATGGATAATTTGTTGTCATGATACTAATAAATATCCTTGGCCGTAGTACAGGGATGATGTGGTTTATTTATTAAGCTGAGTCTCAGCGATAAAAGTGATGAAAAACCTTTTAAATCATAGAAGATAGTAGATTTTATTCTCTACTTGACCCTTCTAATGGATTTCTTGTTTCGCTGCAGTTAAACTTGATGTTTATTATATTTTATCAGTTTAACACTGTTGAAGGCTATTGATAATTTATTCTACATTATCTTAGTCATAATATTTCTTACTGGGCTAGTTGAGCTCACCCTTTCTTTCACTGTTATCTTCAGGAAATAAGAACGTAGCCGGGACTAGTCGGGGAACGGAGTGACGGTCCAAATGATAGCATTAGTAGTCCTCACTATTCTATTAAATAGTGTGACAATAAATGTAATGAGGACTCCATTGAGTGTGAATATTGTCTAGATGACAATATTCTTATTAAAACTCTTAGATTATGTTTTGTCGTATTTACATGACTGTTGTATAATTAAGTTGTATTTGAATTTTGTACCATGTATTTGGTGACTCAAGATGGGTGATATATACCTATTTTGGGGGCGTCACAGTTGGTATCAAAGTTTAGGGATATGATCCCTGGATGAGATGTGAGACAAGAACTAGGAGGGGAGAGACGGGGAATTCCTTCGCTAGTATGACCTACATAAGTTTATTTAGTTTTTATTTGGTCGGTCAGAGTATAAGGATAATATGTGACATGTCAATTAACCCTTATTTTGTGGCAGTATTTGAAAATAACATCCGAGAATGTTGAGAATAGCAATGGAGCACAGGAGACCGTTGAGTCTCCACAGATCAATAATCAGAATAATGTGCATCAGGAAGGCGACAATCCTCTTGCAAACAACAACACTGACCAAATGATGAACGATGGAATGCTCAGAGGCTTTATGCAATTCATGCAACATCAAGCGAGAACGGGTCCTGTCCAAAATATAGGTGGAAACACCGGAAACTCTCGGACGGTCACCGCTAAATAGTTCAAGGAGCTGGGACCACTGGAGTTTATTGGAGAGCCAAAACCACTTAAGGCGGAAGCATGGATAAAGCAGGTCACCAAGATATTTGATGTTTTGGGATGCTCCGAGGAGCAAAAGGTTTCATTTGCCACCTTTATGTTATGAGGAGAGGCAGATTACTGGTGGGAATCAGTAAAGCGTACTCAACCTACAGTACTGAAGATGTCTTGGGAGAAGTTCCAAGAACTATTCAACGACAAGTACTTTCCCGAAAGTATTCGTCACATGAAAGAGGTAGAGTTCATCAAGCTTGAGTAGAAGAATATGACTGTGTCACAATACGAAGCTAAGTTTGTCGAGTTGTTCCGGTTTGCGTCTCACTTGGTTGATAATGAGGAGAGAATGACGCGAATGTTTCTATGAAGTTTGAAACCCGAATACGTCAATACTTAATTTCTCACAAACTTTGTTTGTATTCAGATGTTGTTAATAGAGTTCAGTTATTGGAGCGCAATAACGAGTCAACTCAACCAAGAGAAAGCAGCCGACAAAATGATAACACTAGTGGTAGCAGTCATCAAAGCAGTGACAACAAATGTGGAAGGAATCAACATGCCAGAAATGGTAACCACTTCGGTGTTAATCATAGCCAAGATAGTAAAAATGGACATATCAAGAAAAGGAGATTCAACAATGATGGAAAGACGTCAGCACCAGTACCCGTTGTTAAGGAAGGAGAATGACCACCTATCATATGCTTCAAATACGGAGGGGAGGGACATATCAGTCCAAACTTCGCGATGCAGTCCAAAGCGTGTTATAATTATGGAAGAGAAGGTCACCTAGCCCGATTTTGTCGAGCACCAAAGATAAGTCCAGCTGGGATGGAGGCACCAATGGCCGTCCCAGAAAAGTCAAAGCCGGTAGTTCAAGGGAGAGCGTTTGTCGTAACCTCCCAGAAAGCAAAGAACCCGAACGAGGTCATCACGGGTAAGCTTATCAAAAACTCTAGCGAATTTATACCTTATTTGATACCGGTTATACCCATTCTTTTATTTCTCCTACTTGCGCTCAACGTTTAAATTTGACTCCGAAGAAATTAGACTTTGACTTATCGGTTGAAACTCTGTTGGCAGAAACCTTCATTACATCCACTGTTTATAAGTCTTGTTTGATTCAAATTGGTAACCACGCATTACCTGTCGATCTTATTTCTTTAAAAATACTTGCATTTGACGTGATTCTAGGGATTGATTGGTTAACTACTCATCATGCTAAAATTGATTATTTTCGTAAGGTTGTTAGCTTTCATGTTCCTAACTAACCTATTATGCGGATTCAAGAGACCAAACCATTAAAATCAATCACGGTCATCTCAAGCCATAAAGCTATTCGTTTATTGAAAAACGGATGTCAAGCTTTCTTAGCTCATGCCACAGATTTAAACAAAAATACGTCATATTTGAAAGATATTTCTATTGTTAATAAATTCCCTGACGTATTCCCTGAAGAACTTCCCGGCCTACCCCTATAGCGTGAAGTTGAATTTTTTATCGACCTTGAACCCGGTACACAACCCATTTCCAAAGCCCCATATCGAATGGCTCCTATTGAACTTCAGAATTTAAAGACCCAATTGCAGGAATTGTTAGACATCGGTTTCATTCATCCTAGTACGTCTCCATGGGGTGCTCCTGTTCTATTCGTGAAGAAGAAAGATGGAAGTATGCGACTTTGTATTGATTATCGGGAGTTGAATCATGTCACCATCAAAAATAGGTACCCGCTGCCTTGCATTGATGACCTGTTTGACCAGTTACAAGGCGCCAAATTCTTTTCAAAGATTGATCTTCGTTCTGGATATCATCAGTTGAAGATTAAAACTGATGACATTCCAAAGACTGCTTTCAGAACTCGGTACGGGCATTATGAATTCTTAGTCATGTCTTTTGGATTTACTAATGCTCTTGCTGCCTTCATGGATACGATGAACCGAGTATTCAAGGAATATTTGGATCACTTTGTGGTCGTCTTTATTGATGACATCCTCATATACTCCAAAACCCGTGAAGACCATGAGCAACACTTGAGACTGATACTCCAAAAGCTTCGTGTAAACAAGCTATATGCCAAGTTGAAAAAATGTGAGTTCTGGCTTGAGGAAGTTGCATTCCTTAGGCACGTGATATCAAATCATGGGATATCTGTTGATCCAGCAAAGATTGACGCAATTCAAGGCTGGAAGCAACCTAAATTAGTGACCGAAGTACGTAGCTTTCTCGGCTTAACTGGTTATTATCGGAGATTCGTAGAAGGGTTTTCTCGAATCGCTACTCCATTAACTCATCTGACTCAAAAAGATACAAAATTCGGTTGAGCGAGGAATGTGAGAAGAGTTTTAAAGAACTCAAGAGGAGACTCATTTCAGCACCTGTTCTGACAATACCATCTGGCTCGGAGGGATTTATCATCTATAGTGATGCTTCAAGCAAAGGATTAGGATGTGTTCTCATGCAACATGGGAAAGTCATAGCCTATGCCTCACGACAACTCAAAAAATATGAGAAGAATTATCCTACTCATGATCTAGAGTTGGCAGCAGTCGTTTTTGCGTTTAAGATTTGGAGGCATTACCTGTATGGAGAGAAGGTAGAGATCTATACGGATCATAAAAGCCTCAAATATTTCTTCACTCAAAAGGAACTCAACATGCGGCAATGACGATGGCTTGAGTTGTTGAAAGATTATGATCATACCATTCAATACCATCCTAGAAAAGCGAACGTAGTAGCTGATGCATTAAGTAGAAGATCATATGCGGGTACGAGTTCATTATTGTCAACGCAAAGGCCCATTTTATATGACTTATAAAGGATGGAGATATAGTTAAATACTCCATGGACCCATGTGATGATGGCGAATATACGAGTAGAACCGACTTTAATCGATAAAGTTAAAGCTGCTCAAGCTACAGACCTAGAGCTGATGCGTATGAGGAAGAAAATGCAAAAAGGTGCTATGCTGGAAGCAAGAACCGATGAAAAAGGAATACTTCGAGTCAACTCCAGACTTTTTGTTCCTAATAACCTTGATTTAAAGTATAAATCATGATGGAGGCATACAACACGCCGTTTGCAATCCATCCTGGGAGTATAAAAATGTATCGTGATCTTCGACATATATTTTGGTGGAGCAATATGAAGAGAGAGATAACGGAGTTTATCTCAAGGTGTTTAACTTGTTAACGAGTCAAGTTAGAGCATCAAGTACCAAAAGGTCCATTGCAACCACTTGAAATTCTAGAATGAAAGTGAGAGCACATTAACATGGATTTCATTACTGGTCTTCCCAAGGTTTCTCAAGGCATAGATGCAATTTGGGTCATTGTTGATAGATTGACCAAGTCTGCTCATTTCATACCTATACGAGAAACTTATACACTTGAAAGTCTTGCTCGTATGTAAATAAACGAGATTGTAAGACTGCATGGTATGCCGGTATACATAGTTTCTAATCAAGATGCAAGATTCACTTCAGGATTTTGGGTTAGTTTGTAAAAAGCTATGGGCACAGATTTACGATTTAGCTCGGCATATCATCCTCAGACGAACGGGCAGTCAGAGAGGATTATTCAAACTCTTGAAGATTTATTAAGACCCTGTATCCTTGACTTCAGAGGAAGTTGGGATAAGTTCTTACTATTGGTGGAGTTTTCCTACAACAACAGTTATCAACCAAGTATTAGCATGGCTCCATTTGAGGCGTTGTATGGAAGAAATTGTCGTTCTCCAGTATGCTGGGATGAGGTGGGTGAAGCAACGTTGTTGGGACCGGAGTTGGTATGTATGACTACGAAAAAGATTCAAATGATCTGACAACGTATAAAAACCTCACAAGATCGACAAAAGAGTTATGATGATCTTCATCGAAAGGACGTGAAGTTCGATATTGGAGATCATGTGTTGTTACGTGTTGCTCCATGGAAGGGAGTTACGAGATTTGGAAAGAGAGTAAAAGCTCACTCCTCGATTCATTGGCCCATTTTTAATCCTCGATCGAGTAGGAACTGTGGCCTATAGACTCGCCTTACCACCAAGTATGTCTCGTGTTCATAACGTTTTTCACATATCTATGTTACGTAAATATGTGAAAAACCCGAACCAAATTATTGAATTAGAACCAAGCGAGATAGAGGAAGATTTAACGTATGAAGAGTTACCTGTTAAAATCTTAGATAAGAAGGATCATATTCTACGCTCTAAAGTTATACCTCAAGTCAAAGTTTTGTGGAGAAACCACGATGTTGAGGAAATGACGTGGGAGTTAGAATCTAAAATGAAATCAAGGTATCCTCACCTCTTCGATATACCAAGTACGTACCCTAATTTTGAGGATAAATTTTGTAAGAAGGGGAGGTTGTAAGACCCCAACTTTTATGAATAAAGAATAATTTTCTCAAAATATATTTTTGATTATTATGGTGTGGATTTGATATAATATTATAGTTGTTGGTAATATTTACAAATTTTGAAAAGTAAGCAAGTGGTTATATAATATTCGATTGGTCGAAGAATATTCTTTTTAACAGGGAATATTCGTATGATGATACAATCATTGGTGGACCCCACAACGGAAGAATTATCGTAGTTAGAAAACGACAGAATTATCTTTTTATAAAAATAACGGCGAAAGTGTTACCGTTAAAACTGTTGAACTACTCGGTAGTAAAAGTACAGTAATACGCATGGTTGTATAGTAGCACATGGTATTTATTATTGATGCTTACGTGAGAAGTCACTCAGTTATACTCAATTATTACTACAGTAATTGCTGCATCATATCTCTCATATTATTTATTCAATTATTATCACAGTATCATCTGCATAATATTTATTATTATTAAATCAATAATTGAGACGACAAAGTTATTCATATTATTATTTGCAATATTGACAATGTCTAGAAGTTCTGTCAAGGAGAGGTTTGGTCACCTAATTGCGCGCCAATAAGGAGAAATCCTTATCGGAAAGCCCCCTCTTTCTTGGGAACGACCTGGTTGTTAAATATTGTGAGTTATAATATTAATGATGAATAAGTTGTGTTGATTAAAGATGAAATTGATAGTTCCATTGTGTTGGGATTATTAGTGTTAGTGGAGATCGACATTTATTTCGATAATAATTGATGTCTGAAGGTTATATTGACCAATAGAGTAATTAATCAGATAAATGAGCAATTAATTGCTATTATTTCACATGCTTATAACTATTTATTCATATGTGTGTACTATTGATTCACATTAATGTACTTTTAGGGGAGGTGGTGTAAGTTTGATAATACTTGCAGGACTAAATTAAAAATGAAGAAAAAGAGGAAGGTATTATACTGTAATATTTCGAGCCCCAAAATGTGCAATTATCAAAATTATATTTTTCTATAAATAGAAGCTCATTCTTCCTTCATTTCTCACCAATTCACAAAAGCTTTAGAGCAATTACTATAGAGAGAAATTATAGACAGAAAGAAGAAGAGAAGTCTGCTACCTCACTATTCTGGTATCCAGGTTTTCTAAAGTAAGGGGTATTATTTTTTCGTATTCATGAAGAGAGTTATTTTCTTTCAATACTCGTAAGGGTTGTTATTCCATTCTTTATTATTATGTTGGAATAACCTGTCTATACGAAGTACCGTATACATGGTGAAATTCTTTTGTTATTTCGTTCTTTATTATTCTGTTGGAATAACCTGTCTGTACGGTCTATCGCATGCCTGGTGAATAATGTTGTTATTCCATTCTTTATTATTCTGTTGGAACATCCTGTCTGTGCGGATTACGCATGACTTGGTTCCATTCTTTATTATTTTATTGAAACATCCTATATGTGCGGATTACGCATGACCTGGTTCCATTCTTTATTATTCTGTTGGAATATCCTGTCTATTCTGGATAAATTAAATTATAAATCTTTAAAAATTTATCCTTGAACTTGTTTTATTGAATTCTTATATCATTGTCATCATCCTCATGTTTATAATATGTTGAAAGTAATCTGTGGCCTGTAGTACATAGATGGACTTGGTATGATTATGGCCAGGGATTATTCGGTATAATCATGACCATAATGTTACAAATGATATGGTAAAAGTCCTTATTGGCCGTAGTGCATTGATGGATATTTGTTGGCATGATCATGACCATTGATGAATACACGAATATCCTTGGCCCGTAGTGCATGGATAATTTATGGCCATGATACTAATGAATATCCATGGTTGTAGTGCAAGGATGATGTGGTTTATTAATTAAGTTGAGTCTCAGTGATAAAAGTGATGAAAAACCTTTTAAATAATAGAAGATAGTAGATTTTATTCTCTACTTGACCCTTCTAATGGATTGCTTATTCCGCTGCTGTTAAACTTGATGTTTATTATATTTTATCAGTTTAACACTGTTGAAGGCTAATTATAATTTATTCTGCATTATCTTAGTCATAATATTTCTTATTGGGCTAGTTGAGCTCACCCTTTCTTTCACTGTTCTCTTTAGGAAATGAGAACGTAGCCGAGACTAGTCGGGGAACGGAGTGATGGTCCAGATGATAACATTAGTAGTCCTCATTATTCTGTTAAATAGTGTGACAATAAATGTAATGAGGACTCCATTGAGTGTGGATATTGTCTAGATGACAATAATCTTATTAAAACTCTTAGATTATGTTTTGTCGTATTTTACACAACTGTTGTATAATTAAGTTGTATTTGAATTTTGTACCATGTATTTGGTGACTCAAGATGGGTGATGTATATCTATTTTGGGGGCGTCAGAACTTACATACTACAGAGTATAGAAGAAAATATTATTTTAATCAAATATTGAACAAAAATAGCATCCCTTACCTTGAAAAGAAGAGTATTCTAACTGGTATAACGGGAATATTCTTGAAGAAAACTTGAACTATTTTCTACGCTCAAAGCTTCCTTAAACTCTAAAGAAATACACTCAATATTATAGAAGAAGAATTCTCTAATTCTGGTGTGATTTTTGATTCAAATTAAGCATCCTATTTATAGGAGAATGGAAAGGATACTATTTGAATTTAATTTCTCACTGATCAACAAAAGAATTCACGGGCGAACGAATTCGACGAATTCGTTGATTTTCTGATTTTTACTATTCATTACTGTGAAATAAAATATTCTAATAAAACAAAAATTTTAAATAAAATATAATATATATTCTATTTAAAATCTAACAAAACAAAACTTATAATATATATATATATATATATATAACAAAATGTTTATAATATATATATATGTTTATAATTTATATATATATATATATATATATATATATATATATATATATATATATATATATAATACCCTCCCTAGCACGTAAACTTTCCCCCACCCCATTTTCAATCCATCCATTTCTTCCACACGTGGGCCCCACATGTGGCCCCCATATGTGGGCCCCATATTTATTATAAAGAATAAATTTCTAACGATCATTTTGAAAAATGGGTAAATGAGGGTTCATAAATATAACAAATACTTCATATAAATTCCCTCAATATTTTTAACAACATTTATCATTATTATTATTATAATTTGCAATATTTAACAATCAGGTCGTTCCTAGGAAAGAGGGGGCTTTTCAATAATGATTTCTTCCTATTGGCGCGCAATTAGGTGACCAAACCTCTCCTTAACAGAACTTCTAGACATTGTTAATATTGCAAATAATAATATTAATAACTTTGTCGTCTCAATTGTTGATTTACTAATATATAAAATATTGACAATAATTGAATCAAATAACGTGAGATACTATGCAGTAAATACTGTAAGACCCCAACTTATTATAAATAAAATTGAATTTCCTCTAATTATTATTGTGAATAATAAGGTGTTAAATTGATATAATATTTTGGTTATGGGTGAAATGTGCAAATTTTTCAAAATAAGCAAGTGGTTATAAAATAAACATTGTTGTCAGAGAATATTCGTTTGGTCGTGGAATATTCTTGTTGTCGGGGAATATTCGTACGAAGGCGCAGTTATTTGTGGGCCCCATAACAGAATAACTGTCGGATGAAAAAAATGACAAGTTTGAGTTTTTATAAATAATGGCGTAGTTGTTACCGTTAACACTGTTGGAATACCCGGTGGTTAAAATACAGTAATACGCGTGGATGCACAATATTTTTGAATTATTGATTCTTACGTAAGAAGGCACTACTCAATAATTGTTACAGTAATTACTGTTCGATATATTATTTTATTGATTCAATAATTGTTGCGTTGATATTTTATATTATTATTGTTTCAATAATTATCACTGCACAGTATTTCCCATTATCAGATCAATAATTCATATTATTTGAATAATATTATTAGACTAGCTGGGTCCCGTGCCTCCGGCATTCTATGGATAATATGATTTATCTCAAACTTTGAACGACCAAAATAATTTATTGAGTGAGCGGGAAATTTAAAGTCATTTGTAGTTTATTAAATTATTATTAGATTATTAGATAGATAGATGTATTTTATTAGATAGATGTATGAATGGTGAGATTTATCCCAAACTTTGGACGGCCCAGATGATTTATTAAGTGAGCGGGAAATTCAAAATTATTTGTATTTTATTATATAGATAGCATTATTGGCAATGTCTAGAAAGTTCTGTCAAGGAGAGGTTTGGTCACCTAATTGTGCGCCAATAAGGAGAAATCCTTATCGGAAAGCCCCCTCTTTCTTGGAAACGACCTGATTGTTAAATATTGTGAGTTATAATATTAATGATGAATAAGTTGTGTTGATTAAAGATGAAATTGATAGTTCCATTGTGTTGGGATTATTAGTGTTAGTGAAAATCGACATTTATTTCGATAATAATTGATGTCTGAAGGTTATATTGACCAATAGAGTAATTAATCAGATAAATGAGCAATTAATTGCTATTATTTCACATGCTTATAACTATTTATTCATATGTGTGTACTATTAATTCACATTAATGTACTTTTAGGGGAGGTGGTGTAAGTTTGATAATACTTGCAGGACTAAATTAAAAATGAAGAAAAAGAGGAAGGTATTATACTGTAATATTTCGAGCCCCAAAATGTGCAATTATCAAAATTATATTTTCCTATAAATAGAAGCTCATTCTTCCTTCATTTCTCACCAATTTACAAAAGCTTTAGAGCAATTATTATAGAGAGAAATTATAGACAGAAAGAAGAAGAGAAGTCTGCTACCTCACTATTCCGGTATCCAGGTTTTCTAAGGTAAGGGGTATTATTCTTTCGTATTCATGAAGAGAGTTATTTTCTTTCAATACTCGTAAGGGTTGTTATTCCATTCTTTATTATAATGTTGGAATAACATGTCTATGCGAAGTACCACATACATGGTGAAATTCTTTTGTTATTCCGTTCTTTATTATTCTGTTGGAATAACCTATCTGTACGGTCTATCGCATGCCTGGTGAATTATGTTGTTATTCCATTCTTTATTATTCTGTTGGAACATCCTGTCTGTGCGGATTACGCATGACTTGGTTCCATTCTTTATTATTTTATTGAAACATCCTATATGTGCGGATTACGCATGACCTGGTTCCATTCTTTATTATTCTGTTGGAATATCCTGTCTATTCTGGATAAATTAAATTATAAATCTTTAAAAATTTATCCTTGAACTTGTTTTATTGAATTCTTATATCATTGTCATCATCCTCATGTTTATAATATGTTGAAAGTAATCTGTGGCCTGTAGTACATAGATGGACTTGGTATGATTATGGCCAGAGATTATTCGGTATAATCATGACCATAATGTTACAAATGATGTGGTAAAAGTCCTTATTGGCCGTAGTGCATTGATGGACATTTGTTGGCATGATCATGACCATTGATGAATACACGAATATCCTTGGCCCGTAGTGCATAGATAATTTGTGGCCATGATACTAATGAATATCCTTGGTCGTAGTGCAGGGATGATGTGGTTTATTAATTAAGTTGAGTCTCAGTGATAAAAGTGATGAAAAACCTTTTAAATAATAGAAGATAGTAGATTTTATTCTCTACTTGACCCTTCTAATAGATTGCTTATTCCGCTGCTGTTAAACTTGATGTTTATTATATTTTATCAGTTTAACACTGTTGAAGGCTAATTATAATTTATTCTGCATTATCTTAGTCATAATATTTCTTATTGGGCTAGTTGAGCTCACCCTTTCTTTCACTGTTCTCTTTAGGAAATGAGAACGTAGCCGAGACTAGTCGGAGAACGGAGTGATGGTCCAGATGATAACATTAGTAGTCCTCACTATTCTGTTAAATAGTGTGACAATAAATGTAATGAGGACTCCATTGAGTGTGGATATTGTCTAGATGACAATATTCTTATTAAAACTCTTAGATTATGTTTTGTCGTATTTTACACAACTGTTGTATAATTAAGTTGTATTTGAATTTTGTACCATGTATTTGGTGACTCAAGATGGGTGATGTATATCTATTTTGGGGGCGTCAGAACTTACATACTACAGAGTATAGAAGAAAATATTATTTTAATCGAATATTGAACAAAAATAGCATCCCTTACCTTGAAAAGAAGAGTATTCCAACTGGTATAGCGGGAATATTCTTGAAGAAAACTTGAACTATTTGCATTATTGGCAATGTCTAGAAAGTTCAGTCAAGGAGAGGTTTGGTCACCTAATTGCACGTCAGAAAGGAAAAATTCTTATTGGAAATCCCCATCTTTCCTGGGAACGATTTGGTTGTCATAATTATGATGCTGTAATATTATTTGTGAATAATTAATTATTGATTCATATGATAAGAAAATATTTATTTTATGTGGATATAAATGTTGGATATATTTATTGTGGTTAAAAATGAAGGAGTTAATGTTGAGGTGTTTTATCAGTATTTTTGTCGGAATAGATGTATTAAATATTAAACCAGTATTTTTGAGATATATTGTGTGAGTTATAATTTTTAATCCGACCGTTGGATCGTTGTGATTTTTGGTTATGTTATACATATATAAGTTGAGTATATGTCCACAAATTTTGAACCATTAAAAATGAACGTATGATTTGTTATGAATTTTAAGAGGTGACTGATTCAAAAATTAGGTTTATAAATGATTTCGGTGGAAAATTCTAGAATTGAGTGGGACCCACTTGTGATTGGTGAAGAAATGTACTGAATTTTATTTCAAATGTGGTGGGTGGCAATAGTAGCAGGTAAAGCCATCAGGTTGCAGGTCAAGTTTTCTTCGGCGTGCTAACACTTTTCTATAAATATAGGGCTAAGTTAGATTTGAAAATCACATCAGAAACATAATCTTTCTCTCTTTCTATCTCTCTCTATATTATCGAGCGTATTTATTAGTATTTAGATACTTTGTGAGTTTCTATTTTTCAGTACAAGTTTCTGTCAGCACTATATCCGAAATTTAGTCAGAAGTACGATTATTTTGAGGTAAGGGATGTTATTTTCTTCATAAATTATATTATTTCTTTCGATATCATTATGCCAAAATATTTGTTTGAACTTTTTATCAAATTTGGAACTTTTTGTGTCAGGATTACTATTCACATATATGGCACTATTCACGTATACGACACTATTCACCGAAAAAATGAAATTTTCTTCTTTTTGTCCAAGGTGTCTATTATGGTTACTATCTTTGATTGTATCCATGTTTTGATCTTTATTCTTGAATTTTACTTCAAAATTGGTTATTATGGAGTATTATTGATCTTGGATAAACTGTTATACGAATCCCTACTATTTGTCCTTCTGTCTCACTGGATTCATTTTCTTTAAAATATTTTTCATCATCCTCCGTCCTAAATGATGATATTACTGAATATCTTTGGCCTGTAGTGCAAAGATAAATGATTAACTGATGACTATCTTTGGCCCGTAGTGCAAAGATGAACAGGTGTTGAGATGAACATGACCAACTGGTGATACAAATGAATATCTTTGGCCTGTAGTGCAAAGATGAATATTTGATTAAAGATGTATATTGATTGTTGTTACAGGGATAAAATATTGATGATGGAATTTTAAATCTTAGAAGATAGTGGAATTCTTTCTCTACTTGACTCTTCTAATGGATTGTTGTTTCCGCTGCAGTTGTTGATCTAAAACTTGTTGTCTATTATATTTTATTAGATTTTTTCCCTGTTGAAGACTAATGATAAATTTTTGTATATTATCTTAGTCATAATATTCTTTACTGGGCTAGTTGAGCTCACCCTTTTTCTTTTTGTTCCAATTTTTTTATCAGGAGGTGAGAACATAGCAGGATCTAGTCGGGGTATGGAGTGATGGTTCTAGAAAGATGTTTTAGCAGTCCTCACTATTTTTGTAAAATAGTGTTTGAATAATTGTAATGAGGACTTATTTGAGTGTAGATATTATCTAGAAGACAATATTTGTATTTAAACTCACAGTATGTGTTGTCGTATTTTGCACGACAATTATATTATTGAAGTTGTAGTTTGCTTTATGTACCATGTATTTGGCGACTCAGAATGGGTGTTGTATACCTATTTTGGGGGTGTCACAATTACTGTAGTAATAATTGAACAAAACTGAGTGACTTCTCACGTAAGCATCAATAATCAATAATGTGTGCTACTATGCAACCACGCGTATTACTGTACTTTAACACCGGGTGTTTCAACAGTTAATGATAAAACTTTCGTCGTTATTTTTATAAAAAGATATTTCTTTCATTTTCTCATTCTGATAATAATTACGTTGTGGGGTCCACCAATGATTGTGTCATCGTACGAATATTTCCTATTAAAACGAATATTTCCTGACCAATCGAATATAATATAACAACTTGCGTACTTTGCAAAATTTATAAATATTACCCATAACTATAACATTATATTAAATTCACTCCATAATATTCAAAAATGATATTTATAGAAAATTCATCTTTATTCATAAAAGTTGTGGTCTTACAAACTCCTCTTCTTATGAAATTTTTCCCTCGAAATTAGGGTACATACCTGGTATGACGAAGAGGTGAGGATACCTTGATCTCATTTCAGATTTTAACTCCCAGATCATTTCCTCAACATCGTGGTTTCTCCACAAAACTTTGACTTGAGGTATAACCTTGGAGCGTAGAATATGTTCCTTCTTATCCAATATTTTAACAGGAACCTCTTCATACGTTCAATCTTTCGCTATTTCGTCCGTTTCTAACTCAATAATGTTGTTCGATTCTTCCACGTATTTACGTAACATGAATATTTGAAAAATGTTATGAACACGAGACATACTTGGCAGTAAAGCGAGTCTATAGGATACAGTTTCTACTCGGTCAAGGATTTCAAATGGACCAATGAATCGAGAATTAAGCTTTCTTCTCTTTCCAAATCTCGTAACTCCCTTCCATGGAGCAACACGTAACAACACATGATCTCCAATATTGAATTCCACATCCTTTCGATGAAGATCAGCATAACTCTTTTGTCGATCTTGTGAGGTTTTTATACATTGTCGAATCATTTAAATTTTTTCCGTAGTCAAATGTACCAATTCTGGTCCCAACAACGTTGCTGTACCCACCTCGTCCTAGAATACTGGAGAATGACACTTTCTTCCATACAATGCCTCAAATGGAGCCATGCCCATACTTGCTTGATAACTGTTGTTGTAGGAAAATTCCACCAATGGTAAGAACATGTCCCAACTTCCCTTGAAATCAAGGACCCAAAGTCTTGATAAATCTTCAAGGGTTTGAATAGACCTCTCCAACTGCCAGTCCGTTTGAGGATGATATGCCGAACTAAATCATAAATCTGTGCCCATATCTTTTTGCAAACTAACCCAAAATCATGAAGTGAATCTTGGGTCTCAATCAGAAACTATGGATACTGGCATACCATGCCGTCTTACAATCTCATTATTTATGTATATACGAGCAAGACGTTCAAGTGGAAAAGTTTCTCGTATAGGTAAGAAATGAGCAGACTTGGTCAATCTATCAACAATGGCCCAAATTGCATCTATGCCTTGAGAAACCTTAGGAAGACCAGTAACGAAATCTATGGTAATGTGCTCCCACTTCCATTCTGGAAATTTAAGTGATTGCAATGGACCTTTTCGCACTTGATGCTCCGCCTTGACTCGTTGACAAGTTAAACACCTTGAGATAAACTTCGCTATCCCTCTCTTCATATTGCTCCACCAAAATGTATGTCGAAGATCACGATACAATTAGGTACTCCCAAAATGGATAACAAACGGTGTGTTGTGCGCCTCCATCATGATTTTATACTTTAAATCAGGGTCGTTAGGAACACAAAGTCTGGAGCTGACTCTAAGTATTCCTTCTTCATCGATTCTTGCTTTCGGGATCACACCTTCTTGCAATTTCTTCCTCATAAGCATCAGCTCCAGGTTTGTAACTTGATCAACTTTAACTTTATCAATTAAAGTCGGTTCTACTCGTAAATTCACCATCATCACATGGGTCGATTGGGTCTTTAACTCTATCTCCATCCTTTGCAAGTCATACAAAATGGGCCTTTGCGCTAACAATATCGCACTCGTACCCGCATATGATCTTCTACTCAATGCGTTAGCTACCACGTTCGCTTTTCTAGGATGGTATTGAATGGTATAATCATAATCTTTCAACAGTTCTAGCCAACGTCGTTGCCACATGTTGAGTTCCTTTTGAGTGAAGAGATATTTGAGGCTTTTATGATCTGTATAGATCTCCACTTTCTCCCTATACAAGTAATGCCTCCAAATTTTAAGTGTAAAGACAACAGCTGCCAACTCTAGATCATGAGTAGGATAATTTCTCTCACATTCTTTGAGTTTTTGAGAGGCATAGGCTATGATTTTCCCATGTTACATGAGAACACATCCTAACCCTTTTCCTGAAACATCACTGTAGATGACAAATCCCTCCGAACTAGATGGTATTGTCAGAACATGTGCTGAAATGAGTCTCCTCTTGAGTTCTTGAAAACTCTTCTCACATTTCTCGCTCCAATCGAATTTTGTATCTTTTTGAGTTAGCTGAGTTAATGGAGTAGCGATTCGAGAAAACCCTTCTACGAATCTCCGATAATAACCAGCTAAGCCGAGAAAGCTACGTACTTCGGTCACTGATTTAGGTTTCTCCTAGCTTTGTATTGCTTCAATCTTTGTTGGGTCAACAGATATTCCATGACTTGATACTACGTGCCCAAGGAATGCTACTTCTTCAAGCCAGAACTCGCATTTCTTTAACTTGACATAAATCTTGTTTTCATGAAGCTTTTGGAGTATTAGCCTCAAGTGTTTCTCATGATCTTCACGGCTTTTGGAATATATGAGAATGTAATCAATAAAGTCAAACATAAAATGATCAAAGTATTCCTTGATTACTCGGTTCATCATATCCATGAAGGCAGCAGGAGCATTAGTCAATCCAAAGGACATGACTAGGAATTTGTAATACCCGTACCGAGTTCTGAAAGCCGTCTTTGGAATGTCATTAGTTTTAATCTTTAATTTGTGATATCCGGAACGAAGATCAATCTTTGAAAAGAATTTGGCTCCTTGCTACTGGTCAAACAGGTCATCAATGCGAGGCAACGGGTACCTATTTTTGATGGTGACATGATTCAACTCCCGATAATCAATACAAAGTCGCATACTCCCATCTTTCTTCTTCACGAATAGAACAGGAGCACCCCAAGGGGATGTACTAGAATGAATGAAACCAATGTCTAATAATTCCTGCAGTTGGTTCTTTAACTCCTGAAGTTCAATAGGAGCCATTCGATATGGGGATTTGGAAATAGGTTATGTACCGATTTCAAGGTCGATACAAAATTCAACTTCACACTCTCAGGGTAGGCCAGGAGGTTCTTTAGGGAATACGTCAGGAAATTTATTAACAATAGAAATATCATTCAAATTTGACGTATTTTTTTTAAATCTGTGACATGAGCTAAAAAAGCTTGACATCCGTTTTTCAATAAACGAATAGCTTTATGGCTTGAGATGACAGTGATTGATTTTAATGGTTTGGTTGCTTGAATTCGTATAATAGGTTGGTTAGGAATATGAAAGCTAACAACCTTATGAAAATAATCAATTTTTGCATGATGAGTAGTTAACCAGTCAATCCCTAGAATTACGTCAAATGCAATTATTTTTAATGAAATAAGATTGACAGGTAATCTGAGGGTACCGATTTGAACCAAACAAGACTTATAAACAGTGGATGTAATGAAGGTTTCTCCCAACAGAGTTTCAACAGATAAGTCAAAGTTTAATTTCTACGGAGTCAAATTTAAACGTTGAACGCAAGTAGGAGAAATAAAAGAATGGATAGAACCGGTATCAAATAAGGTATAGAATTCACTAGAGTTTATGATAAGCTTACCCGAGATGACCTCGTTTGGGTTCCTTTCTTTCTGGGAGGTCACAAAAAACGCTCTCCCTTGAAATACTTGTTTTGACTTGTCTGGGATGGCATTTGGTGTAACCGTTCCAACTGGACTTGGCTTCCCAGTATGACAAAATCTAGCTAGGTGACCTTCTCTTCCACAATTGTAACACGTTTTGGACTTCTGCGCACAGTTTGGACTGATGTGTCCCTCCCCTCCGCATTTGAAGCATATGATAAGTGGTCATCTCCTTCCTTAACAATGGGTCCTGGTGCTGAAGTCTTTCTATCATTGTTGAATCTCCTCTTCTTGAAATGTCCACTTTTATTGTCTTGGCCATGATTACCACCGAAGTGGTTACCATTTCTGGCATTTTGATTCCCTCCATGTTTGTTGTCACCGCTTCGATGACTGCTACCACTGGTATTACCATTTTATCGTTTGCTTTATCATGGTTGGGTTGACTCGTTATCGCGCTCCAATAACTGAGCCTTATTTACAACATCTGAATACAAACACAGTTTGTGAGAAATTAGATATTGACGTATCTCGGGTTTCAAACCTCTTAGAAACATCTGCATCATTCTCTCCTCATTATCAACCAAGTGGGACGCAAACTGGGATAACTCGGGAAACTTGGCTTCATACTACGACACGATCATATTGTTCTACTCCATCTTAATGAACTCTACCTCTTTGATGTGATGAATACTTTCAGTAAAGTACTTGTCGTTGAACAGTTCTTAGAACTTCTCCCAAGACATTTTGAGTGTGGAAAGTTGAGTACGCTTTACCGATTCCCACTAGTAATCTGCCTCTCCTCGCAACATAAAGGTGGCAAAGGGAACCTTTTACTCCTCGAAGCATCCCAAGACATCAAATATCTTGGTGATCTGCTTTATCCATGTCTCCGCCTTAAGTGGTTTTGGCTCTCCAATAAACTCTGATGGTCCCAGCTCCTTGAACTGTTTAGCGGTGACCTTCCGAGAGTTATCAGTGTTTCCACCTTCATTTTGGACATGAGTCTCTCTCGCCTGATGTTGTATAAATTGCAGAAAACACCTAAAAATTCTGTCGTTCATCATTTGGTTGGTGTGGTTGTTCACCTGAGGATTATTGCCTTCCTGATGCACATTATCCTCGGTGTTGATCTGTGGTGACTCAACGGTCTCCTGTGCTCCATTACTATTCTCAACATTCTCGGATGTCATTCTCAAACACTACCACAAAACAAGGGTTAATTGACATGCCACATATTATCCCTATACTATGACCGATCAATTAAATACCAATTAAACATAGGTAGGTCATGCTACCGAAAGAATTCCCCGTTTCTCCCCTCCTAGTTCTTGTCTAACATCTCAGCCATGGATCATATCCCTAAGCTTTGATACCAACTATGACGCCCCCAAAATAGGTATACATCACCCGTTCTGAGTCGCCAAATACATGGTATAGAATACAAATACAAACTTAAATATACAATATGAGCTGTGAGTTTTAATACAAATATTGTCTTCTAGACAGTATTCTAACTCAAAATAAGTCCTCAATACATTTATTATCACAATATTTCACAAAATAGTGAGGACTACTAATGCAAACATCTGGACCGTCACTCCATTCCCCGACTAGTCCCAACTATATTCTCATTTTCTGAAGAGAATAATGAAAGAAAAGGGTGAGCTCAACTAGCCCATTAAGAAATATTATGACTAAGATATTGCAGAATAAAATATCGTTAGCCTTCAACAGTGTTAAACTGATAAAATATAGTAAACATCAGTTTTAACTGCAGCGGAACAAGCAATCCATTAGAAGAGTCAAGTAGAGTATAAAATATACTATCTTCTATGATTTAAAAGATTTTTTTTTATCATTTTTATCGCTAAGACTCGGCTTAATTGTCCACATCATCCCTGCACTACGGCCAATGATATTCATTAGTATCAAGACCACAAATTATCCATGCACTACGGGCCAAGGATATTCGTGTTTTCATCAATGACCATAATCATGCCAACAACTATCCATCAATGCACTACGGGCCAATGAGGACTTTTACCATATCATTTGTAACATTATGGTCGTGATTATACCGAATAATCCCTGGTCATAATCATACCAAGTTCATCTATGCACTACAGGACAAAGATGACTTTCATAACAATATAAGCATGAGGATGATGACAATGATATAAGAATTCAATAAAACAAGTTCAAGGATAAATTTTTAAAAATTTAGAATTTAATTTACCCAGAAATCAATAACGTCCAAATTGTCAATATGATACTACTTTGTGGAGTAAAATTCAAGAATAATATTTACCAAAAATAATTTGGACCGAAAATGAATCAATTTTTGTCATGAATAGTACCCCGGGTGAATAGTACCCGTGAATAGTAACTTTAGGAATAGTAACCTCGTGAATAGTACCCCGACATAAAAAAGGTAAAACTTGTCAAGAATACTCATAATAGTATTTCAATGAAAAGTTACTGGATGAAGCGCAAATATCAAGGATATTCTACTAATTTCATGGAGTATAGAAGCCAAAATTTAACAAAATGAGTATAAAATTCGAAATCTGAAATGAAAGAATATTACTTACATACTACAGAGTATGGAAGAAAATATTATTTTAAGCGAATATTGAACAAAAATAACATCCCTTACCTTGAAAAGAAGAGTATTCCAACTGGTATAGCGGGGATATTCTTGAAGAAAACTTGAACTATTTTCTATGCTCAAAGCTTCCTTAAACTCTAAAGAAATATGCTCAATATTATAGAAGAATAATTCTCTGATTCTGGTGTGATTATCAATTCTAATTAAGCATCTTATTTATAGGAGAATAGAAATGATAGTATTTGAATTTAATTTTTCACGGATCAACAGAAGAATTCACGGGTAAACGAATTCGACGAATTCGTTGATTTTCTAAATTTTACTATTCAGTACTGTACAATAAAATATTCTAATAAAATAAAAACTTTAAATAAAATAAAATATAATCTATTTAAAATCTAATAAAACAAAACTTATAATACATATATATATAATACTTATGTATATATATAACAAAATGTTTATAATATATATAATACCCTTCCTAACACGTAAACTTTCCTCCACCCCATTTTCATTTCATCCTTTTCTTCCACACGTGGGCCCCACATGTGGGCCCCACCTTTATTATAAAGAATAAATTTCTAACGATCATTTTGAAAAATGGGTAAATGGGGGTTCATAAATACAACAAATACTTCATAAAAATTCCCTCAATATTTTTAAAAACATTTATCATTATTATTATTATTCGCAATATTTAACAACCATGTCGTTCCCAGGAAAGAGAGGGTTTTTTAATAAGAATTTCTTCCTATTGGCGCGCAATTAGGTGACCAAAACTTTTCTTGACAGAACTTCTAGACATCGTTAATATTACAAATAATAATATTAATAACTTTGTCGTCTTAATTATTGATTTACTAATATATAAAATATCGACACTAATTGAATCAAATAACGTGAGATACTATGCAGCAATTACTGTAGCAATAATTGAACAAAACTGAGTGACTTCTCACGTAAGCATTAATAATCAATACCGTGTGCTACTATACAACCACACGTATTAGTGTACTTTTAACACCGGGTGTTTCAACAGTTAACGATAAAACTTTTGCCGTTATTTTTATAAAAAGATATTTTTGCCATTTTCTCAATCCGACAATAATTTCGTTGTGGAGTCCACCAATGATTGTACCATCGTACGAATATTCCATGTTAAAACGAATATTCCCTGACCAATCAAATATAATATAACAACTTGCGTACTTTGCAAAATTTATAAATATTACCCACAGCTATAACATTATATTAAATTCACTCCATAATATTCAAAAATGATATTTATAGAAATTTTATCTTTATTCATAAAAGTTGGGGTCTTACAAAGGGAGTGTAGATGGTCATGATCTGTAGCATCCCTGAATTCGGGCCCCGAATCGCCTCGGATCCGGTTCACTATAATTTCTATCACTATTTGCGGAAGATATAAACATAAGTTGTTTATACAATACATTACACACTATTACCCAAAATCGAGTAACCTTAACTTGTTACATGATTCATAAGTTATCTAACACATAACATAATTAATATCATACAATACAAGTCTAACTGCACACGTCTACTAAAGCTGGAACTGTCTTGGACATTTCCTTGTTTCCGACGTATTCACCTTAATCTGCAATATTTTATCATGATATAGCAAGGGTAATCATAAAAATTGCCCAGCAAGTTTATATACAATATCATAACGATATATCATGATTGAAGAGTAAGAATAATTGGCTAGCTATAATTCAACAATATAATTGTGAACTAGCAGAAACAAAGTTTTGACTGAACAAGTATTTTACATGAACAAATATTTCTGAACCAACTGGTAATGAAGGTGATCAGCCTTTCATACCTGACTTATACATGCAAGATGTACAGATTACAAATTTTCATGGCATTCAGCAATGATTAACCATAAGCTTGAAGAAACTACTCTTATTAGAGTTAAGTACAAGAAAACATGCCTGAACCGTTGATTACCGCACGCAATTTAATAACTCTTTACCCGAAGACCTAATATTAATAATATAGATCTCCAATAATTAGAATAATATCATCACAATAATATACTGTTATATTTATATACACAGAATAACCTGAACACATTATCACATAACCCTATCAGTCTTTACAACACATAAGACTAGGTATCAAGTCAAACTATTTAAGTCTGAGTTGAAACCAACACAATTCTAACATCCTGACGGTCTAGTCGGACTAATATCGAGTTTAAGTTCAATTAAACTCTGTCTAACCACTTATCCATTATCACAGAAAATTTCTAACCAGACAAAACATTTTTTCTAGGCTCGTAATAATTTCTTAGATAATTATTACCATTTATCAACATTTTTCAATCATTAGTACCGTATTTAAATGAATTAAATATCACTTAATACCTTAATCATTAATATTTATTTAATATAAAATATTAATGAAAATCATAACATAATATTATAATATAATTATAATATCACAAAGTATTTTTTAATACTTTAAAATCATAATTATATGATTTTTAAACACTTAAATCTGTTATCCAATAATTAATATTAATATTAAAATATTAATATTTTCACGCCAAAATATCAAAAGTTATATTTTATAACTTAAAATATTTTTATTCCACTTAAATCATTTTTATATGATTTATAAAGCATTATTTCTAATTTTCCATAATTTATCTAATATATTTATTAAATAAACTAATTATCATTAATATTGATTAATTAATGAATTTCATCACAAAATATCAAAAGTTATCAAAAATAACTTAAAATATTTTCTTATACCATAATATTATTTTTCATGATTTTTCATGAATTAAAAACTATTTTTAAATAATTTATTTAATATTATAATTAAATAAATAAATACCATTTATATTCCAAAAATATTAAATATTTTCAAAATATACTCAAAATAGTTAAAAACTATTTTTCAGACTTTAAAATAATTTTTCAGAATTTATTTAGTATTTTTAATAATTTAAAACTATTTTTTTCTAATTTTAATTCAATTTCTGAAAATTAATATATAAACCGTCGCTAAAGGGTCTTTAGGCGACAGAAGTGTCGCTAAATGTGTTCTTCAGGTGTTCTTGAGTATTCATGTCAGACGCGAGGGTAGGTGGTTTGACCGGATTTAAAACCGTGTTCTGATCGATTTCTGAGCTCGTGATTGATTTCATGTTGTAGTATTTATGTAATACTACAATCACCAACCTGTTTCATGGCCAAACTACATCATATGAACGAGATCTAGGCTCTCAGAATGTCTGACATCGCTGTTCTTCATTTTCTGGGTTTTCCAGAAAACGAAGAACAGACGAGGGTTCGATTTTTGATCCTTGTAACTTTCAGTCTAAGCATTATTAGTTTGATATAAAGGTTCTAGTTTATAGTCCTGATGTCAAGGTACAATAAACAATCATCAGATCATCTAAACAACAACGGATGAACAAGATTCAAGCCGGTCAAAGTGGCGACCAAGAACTGTTCTTGAACAAATCTGGGTTTTCCAGATTGTTCTTGAGGCAGTTCGGTCAACTACATTTGACCATGATTTATTTATGATCCTGATGCAGATCTGGGTGATCTAAAGCTTTTACACGGTAGACCTTATGTCAGACTACAATTTTAAAGCAACAAAATGACCAAATTAACAAACAACAGCAAGATTCATGACCTGCAAAAACGTTGTCAGACACGATCTGGGTTTCTGGGTTGCCCAGAAACCAGATTTCTTGAATGGTCAACGACCTTTGACCGCTCATATCTTTTGATCTATACATGGTATGAGGTTTATTCCACTTCCAGATCCTAGTCCTCATGACATAGAACACATCTATAACATCAAACACAAGATATAATTAACACACAAAGATCTATGGACCCTGACATTCGGCTGTCAGGTCCAAATTTTCCAGATTTCCAGATTTCTATAAACATTAAATCCGAACCTCTAGGTGTTATGGATCTATGATCCAACAACCCAGATCTCTAATTGACACCTTATAACACATATTTGCACAATCAATTGCAACAATTAACAAGGAATCGAAGGATTTCAAAATTTGAGATTTCATACCTTTTATGCTTGATTTTCGATTTTCTGATCCTTTGATCTGTTTCTGGCTTGCTGATTCTTGATTATAGATCATCTTATCTCACTCTCTCACTCCAAATTTCGAATTTCTAGAGAGAGGAGAGTTTGGGAGAAATGAAATAAAGTGACCCCCTTTCTCTCTCTTAATCTTTTATATTAACTTGATTCAATGAATGTGGCTGCTGATTTGGGCTGATTTTCTGGATTTGTCAAAGGCTAGGCTAGAATAGCACTAGGGTTGTTCACCAAACCCAAGATCTTGGCAAGATTTGCAAGCAACTAAAATAATGCACAAAAAGGGCAATTTTGACATTTCCATTTTATTCTAGATTTTCCAATTCATGAAACCCTTAGGGTTTAGGGTTTGAGCATACTTATATTTAGGGTTTGGACAAATTTAGGGTTTAGGTTTTAACCATCAAATATTTAGCAACTTGGAAATTCCAAACCTTTTCTAATTTAATTTTAAAATAAAAAACTTTGATTTCTAAAATATAATTAGGCTCCCTAATTATTTTGTAATTTCCTAATAATGAATCATTATTTGCTTATTAGGACCATTTTATCCTAATTAAAATTGCTAATTACGCAATTAGGGTCAATATCACGGATTAGGGTTTATAACCCAATCATTAGAGTTTCTAATAGAAAATTTAATTTTCTAATTTAGAAATTAAATATTTGTAATTAGATTAGGGTTTTCTAATTACACAAAAATTTAGAATAATTAGGATTAGGGTTTCCTAATTAACATTGCTAATTTTAGCAATTAAATTCACCATTGAACATTAGGGTTTCTGACGGAACAATTAGGGTTCCATACATTGAAAATTAGGGTTTGTAAATTAATCAACTTTTACCCTAATTAGTACTTAACTAATACCACATAAGTATTATAATTCTCCGTTATATTCTCAGATTAGGGCTTCATTTTATCAGAATCTAAAATTAGAGTTTTCAGATCTGGTATTAGGGTTTTCAAATAATCAATTAAGATTTTAAATAATTCATTAGGGTTTTCCTTAATTAATGACATTTAACCTTGTACCTATCATTGCATTCCCAATCTAAGGTTTTCAATATCCGAATTAGGGTTTTGGATTTTCAGAACTGAAAATAGGGTTTCCAGAACCGATTTCTAGGGTTTCTTGTTAAACTTTAGGATTTTCTAACCGAACATTGTCGTTCTTAATATATAATTAGGGTTTATCACAGATGTAACTTATCTGGTCAACCCTTGACCCTTAACCACATTCTGTACACAGAACATAACCATATACACAGATCATAATCACATAAACACTTAATCTTGAATAATTCACCTATTTCCTTCACATAATTTTGAAATCCTCAAAATTCAATCCCAATAACCTTAAACTCATACACTTATTTTCCGTCTAGGTCTAATATTTGACCTTAAATCAATCATTTAAGATTTTCATAAATTGTCTAAATTCTCGGGTTGTCACATTCACCCCTCCTTATAAGAATTTTGTCCTCTAAATTCACCTTACACCTTACACCTTACACCGTGCACCTTACACCATTCACACATATCATCACATGCTACCCAATACATCACTTACAAGGGTAAAGATTTTTAAAACTGGGCTGAGAAATCATATAGACTGGTTGTTTTTCATTTTCGCAAAGGTTTTATGGAAATTCATCCGCAAACCGTCATTACTTACGGACACAAAGGGTGATCAGCCCGATATGCCTTGTACTGATCAGGTACTGTTGGTCGGAACAATTTGTTCCTCTCTTCCGCCTTGGGCGCATAAACTTTTACCTCAGTCTTATTGGATTCCGCAGCAAAACAATTTTGTTTGAGAAATTTCTTTCAATAAAACATTTTTGAGAATGACGTCATGATGCCGCACTGTATATAACAGTCCGTTGAGGATTTCGTCATTTTGTGATTTTATCATGCTACATCATACCATAGTGGAATAGTGCCTTTAAGTCAAATTCACACTAAGTAATACTGCATTGATGACTCCATCATTTTTATCATCTCTGCACCAGGTCGCATGGTACATAAGTGATAAATAAAAACAATTTTTATTTTAAAAGGCACATAGTGCGTATTTAGCTAATGTCAAAATTTTGAAATCTAGCATAGATAGGGGTTTAGGAAAACCTAATTCTCCACTAATGATCATTTATTAAACATTCTATCTGTTCCTATTATCCTTAACACTCCATCCACACATAACTATACTCAGTTCATAAAACCACACTTATGAGTTCATAACTTGGCCACAATTATATGAGTTTACAAACTGACCCTAGTCTGACCTTTGGCGTCCGTTCGCTGAGGGGCTCATAAACATTTCATATAACTATGCGTCAAGAATGTCACATAAGTATGAGTTCTAAGAACTCGTACTTAATCCTATATTCTCTACCTATGACCTATTTATCTATATAATAACTAGCGTGACACAACATTTCAACTATTACCAATGCAACCAACTAAGTAGTTTTTACACCAAGTACAATTCCCCTCCCATACAAGGAATCATACAACTCAGTTGCTAACACGAGTCCTCATTAAAATTCCCACCCAATCTTAACCCCCTTTTTCAATACGGATTCAATTCATATTCATGGTTCATAACTCATTTATGAGTTTTCATAGTACCATTTCATAGTACAAATTTCACACAGCATCTTGCTGTAAACATTTCAATCATAAGATTGATTCATTTCCCATATTATAACCTTTATCAGATCACGGGGTGATCTTATCGTATATATTACGATTCAATTCCATTCACTATGATCGTTTTGTTTTACGATCTCCTATCCCTGCACTTTCAGTCCTTTAGACTCGATCTATTCACCATTACTGTTCAACTTTATTATCAGAGTTAGGAAACTCTGTGCTTTACACCCGCCGAGATTCATCTTTGAATCTTACCGACCAACTAACTCTATGTGAGTTAGATATTATCGTAATCACTGCGGTTATTGGTCTCAGGTATTACTACCTAAGCTTCATAACCAACAGCTCTGATACCAACTGTAGCATCCCCGAATCCGGGCCCCGAATCGCCTCAGATCCGGTTCACTATAATTTCTATCACTATTTGCGGAAGATATAAACATAAGTTGTTTATACAATACATTACACACTATTACCCAAAATCGATTAACCTTAACTTGTTACATGATTCATAAGTTATCTAAAACATAACATAATTAATATCATACAATACAAGTCTAACTGCACACTTCTACTAAAGCTGGAACTGTCTTGGACATTTCCTTGTTTTCGACGTATTCACCTTAATCTGCAATGTTTTATCATGATATAGCAAGGGTGAGCATAAAAATTGCCCAGCAAGTTTATATACAATATCATAACGATATATCATGATTGAAGAGTAAGAATAATTGGCTAGCTATAATTCAACAATATAATTATGAACTAGCAGAAACAAAGTTTTGACTGAACAAGTATTTTACATGAACAAATATTTCTGAACCAACTGGTAATGAAGGTGATCAGCCTTTCATACCTGACTTATACATGCAAGATGTACAGATTACAAATTTTCATGGCATTCAGCAATGATTAACCATAAGCTTGAAGAAACTACTCTTATTAGAGTTAAGTACAAGAAAACATGCCTGAACCGTTGATTACCGCACGCAATTTAATAACGCTTTACCCGAAGACCTAATATTAATAATATAGATCTCCAATAATTAGAATAATATCATCACAATAATATACTGTTATATTTATATACACAGAATAACCTAAACACATTATCACATAACCCTATCAGTCTTTACAACACATAAGACTAGGTATCAAGTCAAACTATTTAAGTCTGAGTTGAAACCAACACAATTCTAACATCCTGACGGTCTAGTCGGACTAATATCGAGTTTAAGTTCAATTAAACTCTGTCTAACCACTTATCCATTATCACAGATAATTTCTAACCAGACAAAACATTTTTTCTAGGCTCGTAATAATTTCTTAGATAATTATTACCATTTATCAACATTTTTCAATCATTAGTACCGTATTTAAATGAATTAAATATCACTTAATACCTTAATCATTAATATTTATTTAATATAAAATATTAATGAAAATCATAACATAATATTATAATATAATTATAATATCACAAAGTATTTTTTAATACTTTAAAATCATAATTATATGATTTTTAAACACTTAAATCTGTTATCCAATAATTAATATTAATATTAAAATATTAATATTTTCACGCCAAAATATCAAAAGTTATATTTTATAACTTAAAATATTTTTATTCCACTTAAATCATTTTTATATGATTTATAAAGCATTATTTCTAATTTTCCATAATTTATCTAATATATTTATTAAATAAACTAATTATCATTAATATTGATTAATTAATGAATTTCATCACAAAATATCAAAAGTTATCAAAAATAACTTAAAATATTTTCTTATACCATAATATTATTTTTCATGATTTTTCATGAATTAAAAACTATTTTTAAATAATTTATTTAATATTATAATTAAATAAATAAATACCATTTATATTCCAAAAATATTAAATATTTTCAAAATATACTCAAAATAGTTAAAAACTATTTTTCAGACTTTAAAATAATTTTTCAGAATTTATTTAGTATTTTTAATAATTTAAAACTATTTTTTTCTAATTTTAATTCAATTTCTGAAAATTAATATATAAACCGTCGCTAAAGGGTCTTTAGGCGACAGAAGTGTCGCTAAATGTGTTCTTCAGGTGTTCTTGAGTATTCATGTCAGACGCGAGGGTAGGTGGTTTGACCGGATTTAAAACCGTGTTCTGATCGATTTCTGAGCTCGTGATTGATTTCATGTTGTAGTATTTATGTAATACTACAATCACCAACCTGTTTCATGGCCAAACTACATCATATGAACGAGATCTAGGCTCTCAGAATGTCTGACATCGCTGTTCTTCATTTTCTGGGTTTTCCAGAAAACGAAGAACAGACGAGGGTTCGATTTTTGATCCTTGTAACTTTCAGTCTAAGCATTATTAGTTTGATATAAAGGTTCTAGTTTATAGTCCTGATGTCAAGGTACAATAAACAATCATCAGATCATCTAAACAACAACGGATGAACAAGATTCAAGCCGGTCAAAGTGGCGACCAAGAACTGTTCTTGAACAAATCTGGGTTTTCCAGATTGTTCTTGAGGCAGTTCGGTCAACTACATTTGACCATGATTTATTTATGATCCTGATGCAGATCTGGGTGATCTAAAGCTTTTACACGGTAGACCTTATGTCAGACTACAATTTTAAAGCAACAAAATGACCAAATTAACAAACAACAGCAAGATTCATGACCTGCAAAAACGTTGTCAGACACGATCTGGGTTTCTGGGTTGCCCAGAAACCAGATTTCTTGAATGGTCAACGACCTTTGACCGCTTATATCTTTTGATCTATACATGGTATGAGGTTTATTCCACTTCCAGATCCTAGTCCTCATGACATAGAACACATCTATAACATCAAACACAAGATATAATTAACACACAAAGATCTATGGACCCTGACATTCGGCTGTCAGGTCCAAATTTTCCAGATTTCCAGATTTCTATAAACATTAAATACGAGCCTCTAGGTGTTATGGATCTATGATCCAACAACCCAGATCTCTAATTGACACCTTATAACACATATTTGCAGAATCAATTGCAACAATTAACAAGGAATCAAAGGATTTCAAAATTTGAGATTTTATATCTTTTATGCTTGATTTTCGATTTTCTGATCCTTTGATCTGTTTCTGGCTTGCTGATTCTTGATTATAGATCATCTTATCTCACTCTCTCACTCCAAATTTCGAATTTCTAGAGAGAGGAGAGTTTGGGAGAAATGAAATAAAGTGACCCCCTTTCTCTCTCTTAATCTTTTATATTAACTTGATTCAATGAATGTGGCAGCTGATTTGGGCTGATTTGCTGGATTTGTCAAAGGCTAGGCTAGAATAGCACTAGGGTTGTTCACCAAACCCAAGATCTTGGCAAGATTTGCAAGCAACTAAAATAATGAACAAAGGGGGCAATTTTGATATTTCCATTTTATTCTAGATTTTCCAATTCATGAAACCCTTAGGGTTTAGGGTTTGAGCATACTTAGATTTAGGATTTGGACAAATTTAGGGTTTAGGTTTTAACCCTCAAATATTTAGCAACTTGGAAATTCCAAAAATTTTCTAATTTAATTTTAAAATAAAAAACTTTGATTTCTAAAATATAATTAGGCTTCCTAATTATTTTGTAATTTCCTAATAATGAATCATTATTTGCTTATTAGGACCATTTTATCCTAATTAAAATTGCTAATTACGCAATTAGGGTCAATATCACGGATTAGGGTTTATAACCCAATCATTAGAGTTTCTAATAGAAAATTTAATTTTCTAATTTAGAAATTAAATATTTGTAATTAGATTAGGGTTTTCTAATTACACAAAAATTTAGAATAATTAGGATTAGGGTTTCCTAATTAACATTGGTAATTTTAGCAATTAAATTCACCATTGAACATTAGGGTTTCTGACGGAACAATTAGGGTTCCATACATTGAAAATTAGGGTTTGTAAATTAATCAATCTTTACCCTAATTAGTACTTAACTAATACCACATAAGTATTATAATTCTCCGTTATATTCCCAGATTAGGGCTTCTTTTTATCAGAATCTGAAATTAGGGTTTTCAGATCTGGTATTAGGGTTTTCAAATAATCAATTAAGATTTTAAATAATTCATTAGGGTTTTCCCTAATTAATGACATTTAACCTTGTACCTATCATTGCATTCCCAATCTAAGGTTTTCAATATCCGAATTAGGGTTTCGGATTTCCGGAACTGAAACTAGGGTTTCCAGAATCGATTTCTAGGGTTTCTTGTTAAACGTTAGGATTTTCTAACCGAACATTTTCGTTCTTAATATATAATTAGGGTTTATCACAGATGTAATTTATCTGGTCAACCCTGACCCTTAACCACATTCTGTACACAGAACATAACCATATACACAGATCATAATCACATAAACACTTAATCCTGAATAATTCACCTATTTCCTTCACATAATTTTGAAATCCTCAAAATTCAATCCCAATAACCTTAAACTCATACACTTATTTTCTGTCTAGGTCTAATATTTGACCTTAAATCAATCATTTAAGATTTTTATAAATTGTCTATATTCTCGGGTTGTCACATGATCAACAGGTGGTTCCAATGTATCTATGGTTGGAAAGGTTTCAGAAGCAGAAACCACAGACATTCAGTTCAGCTCTGACTCTAATTGATGCAGAGAATTGGATTGCTCACCTAGAGAAGATCTTTGATGTGTTGGGGTGCTCAGATAATCAGAAAGTGTTGCTTACAGCTTACAAGCTAGAAGGGGATGAACAAAGGTGGTGGAAAGCGATGAAAGTAACAAAGGGTGATGGTTATGTTGAGGCACTTAGCTGGGCTAAGTTTTATGAGGTCTTTTATCAGCAGTACTTCCCAACTGCGGATAAAGAAGCCTATGCTAGAGAGTATATGTTGATTCGGCATAAAGATGATGAGTCCATCACGGATTTCATGACGAGGTTCACCAGGTTGGCAGGCTTTGCGGTAACCTCAGCAGGGACGACGGCAGAACAAGCAAAGAAGTTAAAGTGGTAGATTCATTATAGGTTTCGCCAATATCTTATAAACAACAAGTTCGCAGATGTTTCGGTTGTGGCAAATACGACCAAAAATATTGAGATGGAGCGATAGGACTTTCGGTCTTCTAAACAGGAAGGGAGTCGAAAGAGGGACAGAGATGACCAATAGGGTCAAACTTCAGTTCAGCATGGGAGAAGTCAAGGTGGTCAGTGGAATAGGAACTGTGGTGGTCAACATGGGCAGTGGCGTGGCCAGAATCAAAATAGGGTTATCAGCAGATGCCTCAGCAAGGGCAGAATCGTCAGGTGCAGCTACCTTGGAATGGTTAGAATCGTTCACAGTGGCAGAATCGTCAGCAGGGACAGAATCAAGGTCGTTATCCGGGACCAGCTGGTGGGGGTAACCCAAATCCCATTCTGATAGCTCGTTGTGCTACTTATGAGGCTAATCTTCTGAGGAGGCTGTTGATCGATTTCGCAATCAATGAATACGTGCAAGTATACACGGTCAACAACTAATAAAGTGATAAGAAAAGTATCGTTCCCACGAGGAATTATTTAATAAAAATCACCAAGTACTAATTCTTAACCAAACTAATTTTATTTAAACAATCTCAAATTGTGTTTTTTCTAATTAAGAAAACTAAATTAACCAATTAAAACTATGATTTTAACGAATGAATTCAAATAAATAAAGATTAAGACTTCAATATCCCCAATTATGAATTATAAATCAATTATCCAATTATCCCAATTATTATGTCTACTGAATTGTTAACAGGAATTCTCAAATGCCAAAAGTCCTTTTCCAAGTGATCTATTGCCTTCTATTTACTCCAGATTAATCTTGCTATATTCCTATGCAAAATAATTGAATTAAACTCTTTCAATTCCAATTCCTTATGTGTTACATGCGGTGAATAGATATTTCCATTCAATTCACAAACCTAATTATTCACTTTGCAAATAACTAAGTCACATGTTATCATGCCCAGTTCTAACCCTAGAATTCCTCTTCCAATTCCTTCTAGAGTAACAAAGTAATTATTGATCAGATAATTAATCAATAAGCATAAGACAAGATAAACAACTCACTTTAACATAAATAACTGGAATATAATGAATAACTAATTCATAGCCATAAAAAGTTCAATTGAAATCTTAATAAAAGAGTTAGTTCATAATTAATGAATGAAAACCAAGAATCCACAATTGAATAGACATTAAAAGATAAAAGTAAGATGAGAGAAGAGAATAGAATCTGTTGTCAGCAAATTTGATGCTCCCCTCTTGCTCTTGCTCTTGATCTTCAATGGTCTCCAAGTTGCTTCAATCTCCAAAACTAATAAGAACTAGGGTTATGTTCTAATCTAAGTTATGTAATCTCTAAGCTAAGCTATGTAATCCCCAAGCTAAGCTATGTAATCCCCCTTATTTTATGTCTTACATCATGTATTTATAGGTTACAAGTCTAATTTTGAGTTTAGGAACAATCCAAATCCAATTTGGAGTCAAAAAGGTGTCAAAATTCGTCCAAAACGCGTCCAGACCCGCACCAGACCCTTCCCCAGCGCCCCGGCGCTGGGCACGGCGCTGACATTCTGCTCCCCAGCGCCCCGGCGCTGGTATCAAGCCAAAAACGAGCGCCCCGGCGCTGGCCCAAAGTCTAACATTTTCTGCTCCGACGTCCTTTGGGAAAACGGCCATAACTTCTTCGTCCGAACTCCGATTTAGATGATTCAAGATGTTCTGGAAAGAGGAAAAGTAGATCTACAACTTTCATTCTTGAAGTTTTTCAAAATAATGTCCGGAGCTATAGTCAAATTGGCTCTGAAGTGACTGCTGTGTAAATGACAAGCCGAAAACGCGCATCTAGCCACCCCGAACGTCGATCCATGCAACTTTTGTTCCAAATCCTACAAAACAATATAAAACATGATTGAATAGATACAAACACATAAAAACATCCTAAAAGACTTGAGAACAACAATAATTTAAGCCCGAATGTATCCAATTTATGTGTATAAAACTCACTCATCAAATACCCCCAAACTTAAACCTTTGCTTGTCCTCAAGCAAAAACACCAAAAATGTTATGCAATGCAATGTAATGAAACTAATCTATATGCCTACGAATCCAACAGTAATGATAGAAACAAGTCTATTCAACCGGCCTTAGAGAAATCAAGTAAACATGATAATACATCATATTAAAACAAATCAGTAATTTCCCAATCAATCATCAAATCTTAGACTGTTATCACTGATATAGTGCGTGTGTGCTCCACAACAATGTTAACTGATATAAAATCAAATTTAAGACATAATAGATATTTTCAAAGGCATCATACAGTGAAAACTCATAAAATTCACGAACAAGCTAGATCCAACTAAAGTCAAACATCCACCAAGTTCAAGAGTCCAATTTGGGATACTTAGGCTTTACTTTTCATTACGGGGGCTTTTTGCTCTTTTCCCGTTTTATTGCTTTTTTTTTTAACCATGACTGTGCAATGTCTCATTCCATTAGGCTAACAGTGTCACCCCTTATCGAGCTTTCGACCAACGACTCCCAGACCATATAAGACCTTAGGGCGCTAGGTTTTAAGATACCCCTTCGGGCTTACTTACTCAAGTAACAAAGGCCCCGAAACAAAACTAGCCACGGTAAATTTTTTATTTTTCTTTTTCTTTTTTTTTCTTTTTTTTTTGATAGATGGTTGGTGAGTGCGTTTTACGCTCCATCTCACGCTTGTGTTTATGGGGAGTGTTTCTCCTCAACCCACCACAAGACTCAACATGTTTTTTTTTAAAGCTTATATACCCCAAAATTTCCCCCCAAACTTAAGTTTTTATCAAAATTTAGCCATCTCCGCCTATTCATGTCTTTCATTCCTTTACACTATTATTATCCTTAAGAAATCCATTATGTATCAATTTAAACTTAATCATTCAACATAGCTGTTATTAACGTGCTAACCTTAATTATACCAGTTTCAAACAGGAAAAGATTCAATTCATAACAAGAAATCACATCAAAGCCTGAATATTCAATACTATACTTATCTACTTAATTCCAGTCTCATCATTGGCCAAAATAGACTTTTACTATCTAACGGTTGGAATCATGCAAATATAAACTAAACGCAACAAACACAGTTAACTAACTACTATTTTTGCGATTTAAAAATTTTTTTTTAAACAAAAAACAGAATGCAAAAACTAAATGTAAATAACTAACTATATGCAATACGACACTAAAATGCCCCCAAACTTAAACTAGACATTGTCCTCAATGACTACAATAGAAAAAATTAAAGCAGAGGACTTCCCTGAAAATATAGCAATCTTCCTCCTTGTCCGCTAAGTTTGGAGAATAGGCTAAGCACATGGAACAAATTGGGCACCACACTTGAATTTGACTTGAATAACCTGTAAAACCATGATAGAAGCAATTTTATTAAATCCTAAATAAATGAAAATTCAAAACTACTAATATAAAACTTAATAAAAACTAAAAATAAAAAATAAAAATTTAACTTGGGTTGCCTCCCAATAAGCGCTTGTTTTATAGTCTCAGCCTGACTTTGTCTGGTCAATGCTATCCAATTCCTCTTCGAAAGTTGAGGAACCATCCATCCATCGGAAATAATATAGCTTTTGGTAGGTTCCCATTTACGATAGCCATTGTATTAAAGTCACCTAGCATGCTCTTTGTAGATAGGATCCCCATTAAGAACGACAAACCACTAGGTGTTTCCTCCATTATGTCGATGATCAGATTAGGGCATTGAAGATTAATAAACATAATGGAATCTTCCTCTATCTTCTCTTTTTCATCCCACCATAGTTTCGAAGGTGTACTTGCTTTTACATCACAGAGAGTATTGCCGACGACATGACTACCAATCGGACAAGGTTTTGCAAATCTAACCGGACTCTTGAACTGTGGAGGAGAAGGCACTTGAGGCATAAACAACATTGGCTCATCATCATTGGGTCTCACAATTAGTTCTTCACCGACCTTGTTGTCATTATCCCCACTTGTCTCCTCTTTTTCATCTCGTGGCTCATCCAGTTGTAGATTTGGCTCGGGCTCACCATCAGTCTCGGAATCTGTGTCATAGGGCCAGGTGTATTGAGAACGGTTGTTCAACGCATGTGCTATCTGTTCCACTTGATTTTCCAGATTCTTGATCAATGCCCCTTGGCTTTGCAAATTCAGCTCTACTTGATTCATTTTCTTATCTTGTTCCTCGTTCTTTTTGTCAGAAGCTCTAATGAATTTTTCTAAGGCTTCTTTCAAACTTGATATCCTCTCTGGTTGAGTCATGTTCGTGTATGGCCATTGATACACAAAGTCATCCATGGTACCTGAAAAGAGAGAAATATAGAAAGAGAATTAAAAATAAAAATAAAAATTTTTAAATTAAGACTAATTTGATTGAAATTAATATTGGTAAATAATTATTAAATTAATTCCCCGGCAACGGCGCCAAAGACTTGTTGACCGTGTATACTTGCACGTATTCATTGATTGTGAAATCGATCAACAAGTTTTTGGTGATACCCCCAATCCTGATGATAGTTGTTGGGATAGACATAATTATTGGGGTAATCACCCAGATTTTTCATGGAGTAACAATCAAGCTGCAGCTCAACCACCTAGACAACAAAACACCTCCGGATTTCAAAATCCGACTCAACAACCAGAGAGGATATCAAGTTTGGAAGAAGCCTTAGAAAAATTCATTAGAGCTTTTGACAAAAAGAACGAGGAACAAGATAAGAAATTGAGTCAAGTGGATCTTACTTTGCAAAGCCATGGGGCATCGTTAAAGAATCTGGAAAATCAATTGGAACAGATAGCACATGCGTTGAACAATCGTCCTCAATACACTTGGCTCTATGACATGAATTCTGAGACTGATGGTGAGCCCGAACCAAATCTGCAACCGGATGTGCCAAATGATATAGATGTTGAAAGAGAGGAAACAAGTGGGGATAATGATAACAAGGTCGGTGAAGAACTAATTGTGAGAACCAATGATGATGAGCCAATGTTATTTATGTCTCAAGTGCCTTCTCCTCCACAGTTCAAGAGTCCGGTTAGATTTGCAAAACCTTGTCCAATTGGAAGTCATGTCATCGGTAAGGCTCTTGGTAACGTAAGAGCTAGTATAGTTGTGGAGTCATGGTGGGAAGAAAAAGAAAAGATAGAGGAAGATTCCATTATGTCTATTAAGCTTCAATGCCCTAATCTGATCATCGACATAATGGAGGAAACACCTAGCATGCTCTTTGTAGATAGGATCCCCATTAAGAACGACAAACCACTAGGTGTTTCCTCCATTATGTCGATGATCAGATTAGGGCATTGAATACGTGCAAAACCTTGTCCGATTGGTAGTCATGTCGTCGGCAATACTCTCTGTAACGTAAGAGTTAGTACAGTTGTGGAGTCATGGTGGGATGAAAAAGAGATGATAGAGGAAGATTCCATTATGTTTATTAAGCTTCAATGCCCTAATCTGATCATCGACATAATGGAGGAAACACCTAGTGGTTTGTCGTTCTTAATGGGGATCCTATCTACAAAGAGCATGCTAGGTGACCTCAATTCAAGGGTTTTTGCAAATGGGAACCTACCAAAAGCTATATTATTTTCGATGGATGGAGGGTTCCTCAATTTTCGTAGGGGAATTGGATAGAGAATTGAAGAAGTCAGGCTGAGACTATAAAACAAGCGCTTATTGGGAGGCAACCCAAGTTTAATTTTTATTTTTAGTTTTTATTAAGTTTTATATTAGTAGTTTTGAATTTGCATTTATTTAGGATTTAATAAAATTGCTTCTATCATGGTTTTACAGGTTATTCAAGTCAAATTCAAGTGTGGTGCCCAATTTGTTCCATTTGCTTAGCCTATTCTCCAAACTTAGCGGACAAGGAGGAAGATTGCTATATTTTCAGGGAAGTCCTCTGCTTTAATTTTTTCTATTTCAGTCATTGAGGACAATGTCTAGTTTAAGTTTGGGGGCATTTTAGTGTAGTATTGCATATAGTTAGTTATTTACATTGTAAGTTCGTTATGTTTTCGGGTTATTTACATTTAGTTTTTGCATTAAGTTTTTTTTGTTTAAAAAAAAAATTTTAAAATCGCAAAAATAGTAGTTAGGTTACTGTGTTTGTTGCAGTTAGTTTATATTTGCATGATTCCAACTGTTAGATAGTAAAAGTCTATTTTGGCCAATGATGAGACTGGAGTTAAGTAGATAAGTATAGTATTGAATATTCAGGCTTTGATGTGATTTCTTGTTATGAATTGAATCTTTTCCTGTTTGAAACTGGTATAATTAAGGTTAGCACGTTAATAACAGCTATGTTGAATGATTAAGTTTTAATTGATACATAATGGATTTATTAAGGATAATACTGGTGTCAAGGAATGAAAGACATGAATAGGCGGAGATGGCTAAATTTTGATAAAAACTTAAGTTTGAGGGGAAATTTTGGGGTATATAAGCTTTAAAAAAAACATGTTGAGTCTTGTGGTGGGTTGAGGAGAAACACTCCCCATAAACACAAGCGTAAGATGGAGCGTAAAACGCACTCACCAACCATCTATCAAAAAAAAAAGAGAAAAAAAAGAAAAATAAAAATAAAAAATTTACTGTGGCTAGTTTTATTTCGGGGCCTTTGTTACTTGAGTAAGTACGCCCGAAGGGGTATCTTAAAACCTAGCGCCCTAAGGTCTTATATGGTCTGGGAGTCGTTGGTCGAAAGCTCGCTAAGGGGTGACACTGTTAGCCTAATGGAATGAGACATTGCACAGTCATGGTTAAAAAAAATAAAAATAAAACGGAAAAAGAGCAAAAAGCCCCTGTAATGAAAAGTAAAGCATAAGTATCCCAGATTGGACTCTTGAACTTGGTGGATGTTTGACTTTAGTTGGATCTAGCTTGTTCGTGAATTTTGTGAGTTTTCACTGTATGATGCCTTCGAAGATATCTATTATGTCTTCAATTTGATTTTATATCAGTTAACATTATTGTGGAACACACACACACACACACACTATATCAGTGATAACAGTCTAAGATTTGATGATTGATTGGGAAATTACTGACTTGTTTTAATATGATGTATTATCATGTTTACTTGATTTCTCTAAGGCCGGTTGAATAGACTTGTTTCTGTCATTACTGTTGGATTCGTAGGCATATAGATTAGTTTCATTACATTGCATTACATAACATTTTTGGTGTTTTTGCTTGAGGGCAAGCAAAGGTTTAAGTTTGGGGGTATTTGATGAGTGAGTTTTATACACATAAATTGGATACATTCGGGCTTAAATTATTGTTGTTCTCAAGTCTTTTAGGATGTTTTTATGTGTTTGTGTCTATTCAAGCATGTTTTATATTGTTTTGTAGGATTTGGGACAAAAGTTACATGGATCGACGTTCGGGGTGGCTAGATTCGCGTTTTCGGCTTGTCATTTACACAGCAGTCACTTCAGAGCCAATTTGACTATAGCTCCGGACATTATTTTGAAAAACTTCAAGAATTAAAGTTGTAGATCTACTTCTCCTCTTTCCAGAACATCTTGAATCATCTAAATCGGAGTTCGGACGAAGAAGTTATGGCTGTTTTCCCAAAGGACGTCGGAGCAGAAAATGTTAGACTTTGGGCCAGCGCCGGGGCGCTCGTTTTTGGCTTGATACCAGAGCCGGGGCGCTGGTTGGCAGAATGCCAGCGCCGTGCCCAGCGCCGGGGCGCTGGGGAAGGGTCTGGTGCGGGCCTGGACGCGTTTTGGGCGAATTTTGACACCTTTTTGACTCCAAATTGGATTGGGATTGATCCTAAACTCAAAATTAGACTTGTAACCTATAAATACATGATGTAAGACATAAAATAAGGGGGATTACATAGCTTAGCTTAGAGATTACACTCCATTAGATTAGAACATAACCCTAGTTCTTATTAGTTTTGGAGATTGAAGCAACTTGGAGACCATTGAAGATCAAGAGCAAGAGCAAGAGGGGAGCATCAGATTTGCTGACAACAGATTCTATTCTCTTCTCTCATCTTACTTTTATCTTTTAATGTCTATTCAGTTGTGGATTCTTGGTTTCCATTCGTTAATTATGAACTAACTTTTTTATTAAGATTTCAATTGAACTTTTTATGGTTATGAATTAATTATTCATTATATTCCAATTATTTATGTTAAACTGAGTTGTTTATCTTGTCTTGTGCATATTGCTTAATTATCTGATCAATAATTACTTTGTTACTCTAGAAGGAATTGGAAGAGGAATTCTAGGGTTAGAACTGGGCATGATAACATGTGACTTAGTTATTTGCACAGTGAATAATTAGGTTTGTGAATTGAATGGAAATATATGTTCACCGCATGTAACACATAAGGGATTGGGATTAAAGGAGTTTAATTCACTTATTTCACATAGGAATATAGCAAGATTAATCTGGATTAAATAGAAGGCAATTGATCACTTGGAAAAGGACTTTTGGCATTTGAGAATTCCTGTTAACAATTCAGTAGACATAATAATTGGGGTAATTGGATAATTGGTTTATAGTTCATAATTGGGGATATTGGAGTCTTAATCTTTATTTATTTGAATTCATTCGTTAAAATCTTAGTTTTAATTATTTAATTTAGTTTTCTTAACTATAAAATTCACAATTTGAGATTGTTTAAATAAAATTAGTTTGGTTAAAAATTAGTACTTGGTGATTTTTATTAAATAATTCCTCGTGGGAACGATACTTTTCTTATCACTTTATTACTTGTTGACCGTGTATACTTGCACGTATTCATTGATTGTGAAATCGATCAACAAGTTTTTGGCGCCGTTGTAGTATAGTGGTAAGTATTCCCGCCTGTCACGCGGGTGACCCGGGTTCGATCCCCGGCAACGGCGCCAAAAACTTGCTGATCGATTTCGCAATCAATGAATACGTGCAAGTATACACGGTCAACAAGTAATAAAGTGATAAGAAAAGTATCGTTCCCACGAGGAATTATTTAATAAAAATCACCAAGTACTATTTCTTAACCAAACTAATTTTATTTAAACAATCTCAAATTGTGTTTTTTCTAATTAAGAAAACTAAATTAACCAATTAAAACTATGATTTTAACGAATGAATTCAAATAAATAAAGATTAAGACTTCAATATCCCCAATTATGAATTATAAATCAATTATCCAATTATCCCAACTATTATGTCTACTGAATTGTTAACAGGAATTCTCAAATGCCAAAAGTCCTTTTCCAAGTGATCTATTGCCTTCTATTTAATCCAGATTAATCTTGCTATATTCCTATGCAAAATAATTGAATTAAACTCTTTCAATTCCAATTCCTTATGTGTTACATGCGGTGAATAGATATTTCCATTCAATTCACAAACCTAATTATTCACTTTGCAAATAACTAAGTCACATGTTATCATGCCCAGTTCTAACCCTAGAATTCCTCTTCCAATTTCTTCTAGAGTAACAAAGTAATTACTGATCAGATAATTAATCAATAAGCATAAGACAAGATAAACAACTCACTTTAACATAAATAACTGGAATATAATGAATAACTAATTCATAGCCATAAAAAGTTCAATTGAAATCTTAATAAAAGAGTTAGTTCATAATTAATGAATGAAAACCAAGAATCCACAATTGAATAGACATTAAAAGATAAAAGTAAGATGAGAGAAGAGAATAGAATCTGTTGTCAGCAAATTTGATGCTCCCCTCTTGCTCTTGCTCTTGATCTTCAATGGTCTCCAAGTTGCTTCAATCTCCAAAACTAATAAGAACTAGGGTTATGTTCTAATCTAAGTTATGTAATCTCTAAGCTAAGCTATGTAATCCCCAAGCTAAGCTATGTAATCCCCCTTATTTTATGTCTTACATCATGTATTTATAGGTTACAAGTCTAATTTTGAGTTTAGGAACAATCCAAATCCAATTTGGAGTCAAAAAGGTGTCAAAATTCGTCCAAAACGCGTCCAGGCCCGCACCAGACCCTTCCCCAGCGCCCCTGGGCTGGGCACGGCGTTGACATTCTGCCCCCCAGCGCCCCGGCTCTGGTATCAAGCCAAAAACGAGCGCCCCGGCGCTGGCCCAAAGTCTAACTTTTTCTGCTCCGACGTCCTTTGGGAAAACGGCCATAACTTCTTCGTCCGAACTCCGATTTAGATGATTCAAGATGTTCTGGAAAGAGGAAAAGTAGATCTACAACTTTCATTCTTGAAGTGTTTCAAAATAATGTCCGGAGCTATAGTCAAATTGGTTCTGAAGTGACTGCTGTGTAAATGACAAGCCGAAAACGCGCATCTAGCCACCCCGAACGTCGATCCATGCAACTTTTGTTCCAAATCCTACAAAACAATATAAAACATGATTGAATAGATACAAACACATAAAAACATCCTAAAAAACTTGAGAACAACAATAATTTAAGCCCGAATGTATCCAATTTATGTGTATAAAACTCCCAAAAACTTGTTGATCGATTTCGCAATCAATGAATACGTGCAAGTATACACGGTCAACAAGTAATAAAGTGATAAGAAAAGTATCGTTCCCACAAGGAATTATTTAATAAAAATCACCAAGTACTAATTCTTAACCAAACTAATTTTATTTAAACAATCTCAAATTGTGTTTTTTCTAATTAAGAAAACTAAATTAACCAATTAAAACTATGATTTTAACGAATGAATTCAAATAAATAAAGATTAAGACTTCAATATCCCCAATTATGAATTATAAATCAATTATCCAATTATCCCAATTATTATGTCTACTGAATTGTTAACAGGAATTCTCAAATGCCAAAAGTCCTTTTCCAAGTGATCTATTGCCTTCTATTTAATCCAGATTAATCTTGCTATATTCCTATTCAAAATAATTGAATTAAACTCTTTCAATTCCAATTCCTTATGTGTTACATGCGGTGAATAGATATTTCCATTCAATTCACAAACCTAATTATTCACTTTGCAAATAACTAAGTCACATGTCATCATGCCCAGTTCTAACCCTAGAATTCCTCTTCCAATTCCTTCTAGAGTAACAAAGTAATTACTGATCAGATAATTAATCAATAAGCATAAGACAAGATAAACAACTCACTTTAACATAAATAACTGGAATATAATGAATAACTAATTCATAGCCATAAAAAGTTCAATTGAAATCTTAATAAAAGAGTTAGTTCATAATTAATGAATGAAAACCAAGAATCCACAATTGAATAGACATTAAAAGATAAAAGTAAGATGAGAGAAGAGAATAGAATTTGTTGTCAGCAAATTTGATGCTCCCCTCTTGCTCTTGCTCTTGATCTTCAATGGTCTCCAAGTTGCTTCAATCTCCAAAACTAATAAGAACTAGCGTTATGTTCTAATCTAAGTTATGTAATCTCTAAGCTAAGCTATGTAATCCCCAAGCTAAGCTATGTAATCCCCCTTATTTTATGTCTTACATCATGTATTTATAGGTTACAAGTCTAATTTTGAGTTTAGGAACAATCCAAATCCAATTTGGAGTCAAAAAGGTGTCAAAATTCGTCCAAAACGCGTCCAGGCCCGCACCAGACCCTTCCCCAGCGCCCCGGCGCTGGGTACGGCGCTGACATTCTGCCCCCCAGCGCCCCGGCGCTGGTATCAAGCCAAAAACGAGCGCCCCGGCGCTGGCCCAAAGTCTAACATTTTCTGCTCCGACGTCCTTTGGGAAAACGGCCATAACGTCTTCGTCCGAACTCTGATTTAGATGATTCAAGATGTTCTGGAAAGAGGAAAAGTAGATCTACAACTTTCATTCTTTAAGTGTTTCAAAATAATGTCCGGAGCTATAGTCAAATTGGTTCTGAAGTGACTGCTGTGTAAATGACAAGCCGAAAACGCGCATCTAGCCACCCCGAACGTCGATCCATGCAACTTTTGTTCCAAATCCTACAAAACAATATAAAACATGATTGAATAGATACAAACACATAAAAACATCCTAAAAGACTTGAGAACAACAATAATTTAAGCCCGAATGTATCCAATTTATGTGTATAAAACTCACTCATCAGAGGCAGTGACACAGACTCATAGGTCCATACTTCTTGTGTTGACAAATGGGTCATATTACTAGGGATTGTACCGGTCCACGGGTAATGGTGGAGGTGGTGATAACACGGCGGCAGGTGCATCAGGTACTGTTTCTGGCACTATTTTAGTTGGCAATCGTGAGGCTTCTATTTTGTTTGATATGGGTGCTACTCATTCTGTTGTTGCTCAGTCTTTTGTTCGGCATCTGGGTGTGTCATCGCAATCCTTAGATTTTGTTATGTCTATTGCTACCCCGATGGGGACTTCTGTTGTTATTTCTGATTTGTATCGAGGGTATCTGATCAGTTTTGGGGATAGATTCATAGGGCTAATCTCCTTCCGATGAGTATGCATAATTTTGATGTTATTCTTTGGATGGACTGGTTGGATAAGCACTAGGCCACTATCGATTATCAGTGAAGACGGTTATATTTGGAGATGTGAAGTCTCCAGAATTCGTGTTTCAAGGTTCACATTCGAGTATAGTGGTGAAGTTAATTTCAGCTTTGAAGGTTGTAAAGTTGGTGGCAAAGGGCTGTGAGGGGTATTTTTCATTTGTGAAAAATACCTCTAAGGGTGAGTCTTATATTAAAGATGTTCCGATTGTTCGTGACTTTTCTAATGTGTTTCTTGAGGAATTTTCAGGGTTGCCACCACAACGAGAAGTAGAGTTTGCTATTGAGCTTGTTCTTGGTGCGGAGCCTATCTCTAAGGTGTCGTATCGGATGGCACCGTTAGAGTTACAAGAGTTGAAGGAGCAGTTGCTGGAGCTATTAGATCATGGTGTGATTCGGCCGAGTGTTTCGTCGTGGGGTGCTCCAGTCTTGTTTGTGAAGAAAAAGGATGGGTTTATGAGGCTGTGTATAGACAACATGGATTTGAACAAGATTACCATCAGAAATCGGTATCCATTGCCGAGGATTGATGACTTATTTGACCAACTTCAAGGGGTAAAGTATTTTTCGAAGATAGACTTGAGGTCGGGCTATCATCAGTAGAGGGTGAGGGATGAGGATTTCCCTAAGACAGCTTTTCGTACTCGCTATGGGCATTACGAGTTTCTGGTGATGCCATTTGGGTTGACTAACGCTCCAGCGGTGTTTATAGATTTAATGAATCAGGTGTTCAGGGAGTGATAAGTGGATTTTATATTCGCGAATCGATGTCCATTTTAAGTATAATCGTTGTTAATTCTTTGCATTCATGTTCATTCTTACTTGTTTCGTGTTATTTCATGTATAGGGTGGTTGGTGTGACGAATGTTGAGAAAAAGAGGCATTTGGAGCATAATTGGAGCATGTTTGGAAAATGGCAAAAATCAACTAACAGTGGCCATGCCCGTTGGGGCGGGCTATTTATGCCTTGTACCCCCCGTCGGGGCGGGGGTCCTGATTTCTGGGCAATTATAGCATGCTTCGAACTCTGCTGGAAGTTAAATTTGTGGACTTTGGATAGCTTATGGACTCTATTTGTTGAGGGATTTCGTCCAGAACTCGATGTGAGATATATATTCTTCAACAAATAACGAATTAAGCATGATGCAAAGCAACTAACGAAGATTAGATTAGAGTAGAATAGAAGAAAATACTAGTTCTAATGAGATTTGGAGATTGAAGCAACTTGAAGACCATTAAAGATTCAAAGTAGGAGCGACGAGGGAGCTTCAAATCTACAGACAATAGATTATATCTTCTTATCTTCTTCTATCTGTGTCTTTTAATGATTCTTAAATTGTGGATTTTTAGTTTTAATTCAATAATCATGAACTAATTCTTTGTTTGAGATTACAATGGATCTTATTGTGTAGTTTATTTTAATATGATTCGCAATCAATTATTATGTTCTATCGTGAGGATTGTCTATTGTGATTTGAACTTAATTGCTTAATTATCTACCTAACAATTACTGTGATAATCTATATGAATTCAAGAGATGAAGTTTAGATTTAGATCTGATCATGATAGCATGTGTTTGTGATTTCTGCATAGATGGAATTCATGATTCGTGTTTAGGATAGAGATATGCCTTTATGCCATATGTAATCTTATAGAGAACTTGTGGTTTAAATCCTTTTTAATTGTAATTCACATAGAGATATAGTGGATTAGTTAATTATGGTGTCTTGCTTAATTCTATCATCTGTGGATTCAAGTGAGTATGTGTATTATGCATCGAGAGATGGTTTTATCTGCTTTAGTGTTCTTGATTAACAATTCATGATAGAGAATAATGGATAAGAAGTGTGTTAACTTAAATGGAGCAATAAGTGAAATTGTGATCTTAAATCTCTGTAATCTTAATTTAACTAGTGGAATTTAATAATAGTTTAATTTATATATTTTGAAATTCATTCGTTTAAATAAGATTGCGTCAATTAAGGCTTAGTACTTGGTAATTTGTATTAATAATTTCTCGTGGGAACGATACTCTACTTTCACTTTATTACTTGTTGGCCACGTATACTTGCGTATTGTGCGTAATTAGATTTTACCCAACGAGGAGTACTTGGACCAATTTGTCATTGTCTTTATTGATGACATTTATGTTTACTCCAAGTCTAAGGAAGAGCATGAGGAACATCTTCGCACAGTGTTGGAGATTTTTGCAGAAAAAGAAGTTGTATACTAATTTCTCTAAATGCGAGTTTTGGTTGGAGAAAGTTGCATTTTTGGGCCATGTTGTTTCTGCTGAAGGTATTAAGGTGGATCCTGCTAAGGTTGAGGATATCACTAAATGGCCAAGACCTACTATAGTGACGGAGATTAGGAGTTTCTTAGGTTTGGCAAGGTATTATAGGCGGTTTTTGGAAGGGTTTTCTTTGCTTGCCTTACCATTGACTCAGTTGATGAGAAAGGGCACGAAGTTTGTGTGGAATGAGGAGCGTGAGAAGAGTTTTGAGGAGTTGAAGAAATGACATGTGATAGCTCCTATACTTGCATTGCCATCGGAGACTGGAGGTTACCAAATTTATAGCGATGCTTCTAAAAAGGGTTTGGGGTGTATTTTAATGCAACATAGTAAAGTGATTGCTTATGCTTCTAGGCAGCTTAAACCTTACGAGGTGAATTACCCCACACATGATTTGGAGTTGGCAGCGGTGATCTTTGCCTTAAATATTTGGAGGCATTATTTGTATGGAGAGACTTGTGATATCTTCACTGATCCCAAAAGTCTTAAATACATCTTCACTCAGAAGGAGCTCAACATGAGGCAGAGGCGTTGGTTGGAGCTTCTAAAAGATTATGATGCGAGGATTCAGTATCACCTGGGGAAGGCAAATGTGGTTGCAGATGCTCTTAGCCGAAAGAGTTCAGGGAGTGTAGCAGCCCTCATTACACAACCTTAGCTTATTTTAGATATAGAGCAGCTAGAGTTGGAGTTGTATGTGCAAGGTTCAGATGGCCATTTGGCAGGTATAAGAGTGGAGCCCTCTCTTATCTCGCAAGTCAAAGAAGCCCAAAAGGAAGATGGGGAGTTGCGAGTATGACGTAGAATCTAGAGGAGGGCAAGCAGTCTGAGTTTTGTATTGATGATCACGGTGTGATTTGGTTGGGTGAGTGATTGTGTGTACCATCAGATCTAATCATCCGGGAGGCTGTGTTGGCTGAGGCTCATAGTTTGCCATTTTCTATTCATCCTAGTTCTACAAAGATGTATAGGGATTTGAAAAAGAATTTTTGGTGGAATGAGATGAAACGAGATGTGGTTGAATATATTGGGAAGTGCCTTACTTGTCAACAAGTGAAGATAAAACATCAACGAGCTAGTGGTTTGTTACAACAGTTAGACATTCCAGTGTGGAAGTGGGAGGATATCACGATGGATTTTGTGACTGGTTTGCCGAAGACCTTCAGGTAGAATGATGTCATTTGGGTAGTGGTGGACCGACTGACCAAATCAGCACACTTTTTGGCTATCCATGAGGGTTACTCGGTGGATAGGTTGGCACATATCTTTCAGTAGGAGATTGTTAGACTTCATGGTACTCCGGTGTCTATTGTTTTAGATCAAAATCCATGGTTCACTTCACAGTTTTGGAAAGGGTTTCAACAAGCTTGGGGTACTCGGCTCAACTTCATTACTTCTTTCCATCCGCAAACTGATGGGCAATCCGAATGGACTATTCAGACATTAAAGGATATTTTGAGATCTTGTGCACTTGAGTGGTCGGGTAATTGGGATGATTACTTGAGCCTAGTTGAGTTTGCTTATAATATTAGCTGGCATGCAAGTATTGGAATGGCTCCTTTTGAGGAATTGTATGGTAGGAAGTGCCGGGCACCAATTTATTGGGATGAGGTTGGTGAAAGGGCCATAGAAGGGCCTGAGTTAGTTCAAATCACTACAGAGAATGTAGCGGTGGCTAAGGAGAAATTGAAGTTAGCTCGATCACGGCATAAGTGTTATGCTGATAAGCATATGAGGACTTTAGAATTTGAACCTGGTGAGCATGTGTTTCTAAATGTTTCTCCTTGGAAAGGCATTCGACGATTTGGCTTGAAAGGGAAGCTTAGCCCGCGTTATATTGGCCCATTTGAGATTTTGGAGAGAGTTGGTGAAGTTACGTAACGGTTAGCTTTGACTCCACAGCTAGCTCACGTGCACAATGTGTTCCATGTGTCGGTGTTGAGGAGTTATCATTATCATCCGTTGCACGTGGTGCAATATCCATTCGATAAGATTCGGGAGGATCTTACTTGTGATGAGCAAGCCGAGGTGATTTTGGATCGTCAAGAGTGGATTATGAGGAGGAAGACTATTCCGTTTGTTAAGGTTTTGTGGAGAAATCATTCAGAGCGGGAGGCTACATGGGAGATGGAGGAGTCCATTCAAGCGGAGTATCCGTATCTCTTTAAAAATTTAGGTGTGTTCCATTCTTTTGATTCAGGGGACGGAATCCTTTTTAAGGGGTAGGCGATGTAATACCCAGTAAAATAATAATAATAATAATAATAAATAAATAGATGACTTTTAAATGTATATTTTAAATATTTTAATTAAATTTGTCTTTTATTTGGGTCAAACTAGTCATTTACTTTTGGGCTAATAAGTAATTAATAAATAAATATCTAAAACCTAACCCTTAGTAGTTATGTTCGAATTAAAAAAAAATTGGGGGTGAGTCAAAAAGAAACAGAAGAGGAACGGCGGCAGCATAAGAGGAGGAAGAGGAATTGAATTCTTTTCTAACATACATGTAAGTCTCTATCTTATTTTGTTATCAAGATTATTGAGAGGAGTCATAGCAATCATCGTAAATATATTCATATATATTCAATTAATAGTACCAGATGTATACATATATACTAAACATGTTCTGCTTTAGTGGTTTAATAATTTAGATATTATATATATATATATATATTCTAACAGATTATAAAATCATGTATGGAATAAGTTTATATACATATACTTTAATAAGTTTTATAAGAAACGGAAGGAAGTAGTACTGTATTCATGCTTAATGTTAGAATATATATATATATATATATATATATATATATATATATATAATATAGAAATTTGATCAGGTCCGGACCTCCCGGACGGAAGAAAATCCGGACCCAAAATTTTTTTATTTTTTTTTTGATAGAACAACTTAAAAAAAAAAATTATGGAACTGAAATTTTTCCATATTACATTGTTTTGGGTGTATTTTTAATACCTACACCAACCAATGTATGTATAGTCTGCCCAGACTGTACAGACATGTTTTGTTATAGGCATCCAAATCACACCAAAAACACTGTATAATGTAAAAATTCCAATTCCATAAAAAAAAAATTTAGTTGTTTCAAAAAAAAAGCAAAAAAAAAAAAAAGGTCCGAATTTTAACAAAATTCGGGAGTCCGGGCCTGATCCGGACTCTATATATATATATATATTATATTTCAAGGATATTATTTTGTTAAAAAAATGATTAAAGGATTATTTATAATTTAATTCGGGTTTATTTTGTAAATTGATGTAATTGGAGAAATTAATTTCATATTAATATAAATTATAATTATTAAGTAACTTATAATTGTATTATCATTATTTTATTAGATCGGACGGAGGGAAATTAAGGAGTATATTTGCAATATAATTTTTGGGTATTACATTGCTTAATCCAAGTACGGATTCCGTACTCTTTCAGCGAGACTCTTTTGTTTTTAATTTGTTCGTTTCGTTATTCGTTTCGAAATTTAGTTTTGCCTCTCATAATTGTTCCTTCTTAAATTCGTGAGAATGTTTCATTTTGGCATTAGTATTTGAAACTAGTATTTGTACTCTTTGTTCTAGTGTGACATGGTTTATATTTATTTCGATCTTTGTAGAAAGTACATGTTAATATATTTGGAGACTTTGTGTTGATATTTCGTTTCAGTATAACATGTACATGTTAGAACCCCTTTCTTGTGTCGCATGTGTTGTGACATTATATTTTGTTAGAATACCGTAGGGTATACCTGAGATATAACCACCTGTGGGGGTACCACAGGCAAGTCCTATTGACACCGAGGCATGACACCTTTCGTGGCGGTGTGATCAGTCCACGACGTCTCAGTTTTGTGCTCCGGTGGGAGTTGACCATTTTGTATTTTGTTGTGGGAGGCGAATGGGTCGACCCTAGTTTTCTGTTCTGTTCTGCGGATTGGTGATGTTTGTGCCAAACACACCTTCCAATTTTACATGCATTGAATTCGCGGTCCAACGTGTGTGATTTTCCTGTGTGGCATTATTTGACTTGCCTGTGTGGCAATGTATATTTCTGTTTTGTTCTTAGCTCGGTATGAAATAACACCCAGCCATTTGATTCAGCCTATTTTTTTGTTGTGTTAGCTTGGTTCGTTTCGTTTCAGTTAAGTTCAGTTCAGTTCATTTAATTGAATTAATTATTTCGTTTCATTATTTGTATTCTATATCCGTACTGGACATTTGGTTCATGCTGTATTTTTCTTCCGGCAGATAATTAGGGGGATCAAGGGCAAGTGTGATGAGAGCTCCCTTCATTCCAATGGTTTAGAGATATTCTGTTTAGGCTTGATTTGTCAGTTTATTTGAATTGTAACAATTAACTTAGATTATGGTTTGAGTCAGTGTGATATTTATTATAGTTTGTCTTGTGATATTTAAATATTATGAGACCATTCTTTTGTTACATAAAGCTTTCGTTTTGTTTTGTTATGTTTTGTGCGTAACCTCTCTTTTTATTTTGGAAAGGGGGTGTTACATCGTTTCTCAACCCTAAAGTTTAAGAATGGTCTTTCAACACCTAAAATTTAGGTATAGCAACTCCCTAAAATCTAGGCAAAGAAATTATTTTTTTTCGTTTTTTCATTTCAAAATCTTTTTATCTATATTCTACTATCATATAATTATATATTTATTGTTGTTTTATTCCCATGCATTTTTTAAATTTAGTTAGTGTTCTTAAAAATTTATATTCTTGATATAAGACTCGGACCGAACAAGCGGTCGAACTGAAAAAAAAATCATAATCGATCGGTTGAATCGCCTGACCCAGTGAATCGGTAGCTGGTTGCGAGTTGGACCAGTTTCCTACTTAAATAAAACAAAAAAAAACGTAAAGCTTCAGCCTTCACTTCTGCTTCTTCTCCTGCAATTTTACTTCTTCTCTGTTGCCCAAATAAATCATTATTGTATGGCTTACTCTAATAAATAACACAAAACTACTCGCTTTCAAAACTCATTATTCATACCCAATAAGCCTTAACAATATTTACAAATAATAATCACAGAAGAATGACAAAATAACATCCAGATCTGAGTTAAAACAGAAAAATCAAAAAAAAAGAAGAAGAAATAAAAAGAAAAAGAAGTATTCGGAAGATTTCATCATTCTCAAAATAATCGCCGAAGAATTCCCAAAGTAAAGAGCAAAATCAAAAACAAAAGCTAGATCAGATTCATCAAAATTCTTGGATCATGGTTGTGTATCTCTCTCTGTATTGCCGATTTGGAATTTATAAAAGGAGAGTGTATATTTCCTTTTGAAATGAGAGCTCATCTACCGTTGGTAGAACTTGAAATGTTGGAATGATAAGATTTTAATTAGAAAATGCCAAAAGCATATTCCTTCACTATAATATGAATGTATCTACTCTAAAAGAAGGGGAGTATCATGTGTTTAAAGATTTTAATTAAAATATGCTAAAAGCATATTGTCTTTTGACTATAATATGACAAAAGAAGGGGAGTTTTTATTTACACTAAAGATGTTTATGTTTATTATTTGAATTATATAAATAAATATTATATAAATATGTTTAGTTTTTTTGGTATATAAATTAATTAATTTTACATATTTACTAAATATTATATATAATATATAATAATAATTAATATATTTAATTATTTTTTATTTTTTTATATATTAATGTCGTCACTTAGTCAATAACGGTTTGACCACTGGTTGGACTAGTGACTCCAGTACTTTTTTCGGTTCGATGAACTATCCAAGTTTGAAAACATTCTTCATAACAATAATATTTTAATTAATATATTTGTATAATATAATATCAAAAAATATTAAAATAAAATAATTTTATAACAAAACCCGTGTTTCACACAGAATTATGTATTCAGATCATGAATGTACATCTTACGTCCTTTTAGATAAGGGGTATTTTTTTCAGAAATAAATTTCTTTAGCCTTTTACAAAAAAAATCACATTACAGACATATCGCATTGATATGATCCAAATCAAATGGCCCCAAAATAAATACGCCAAAACTATAATATACTCCCTCCGTCCCAGGATAAAAGTCCTGGTGGACTTTTCACGCATATTAAGAAGAGGAATAAAATGACAAAATTGTCTATAATAATGTCATTAAATATGGAGAGAGAATTAGAATAAGAAAAGTATGAGATATTTAATTCTACGGGCATAATAGGAAAAAATGTGTAAAAGTTTGGTTATTAAAAGAAAGTAGACATTTAACATGGGACAACCCAAAATAGTAATAAAGACTTTTATCCTGGGACGGAGGGAGTATGATCCAAATCAAACAATCCCAAATAAATACTCCGTCCATTCCTTTATATTTGTCGTTTTATAGTTGAACACATAGTATTAAGAAACCTAATTATTGCTAATTAAATATGTTACTAAATATCCAAAACACTCTTTTATTTGTCTATTCATATACTTTTTTCTCTCCTTATCTTTAACTAATATATAGTTGAGTAATACTACAGACACAAATTATTCTATAAATATTTTACAAACTGCTAATATAATATATTTCATCTCAGCATATATTGATCAACAAATTGCTTCAATGTAGTCTTCGACCCCACACAATATGCTGAGGTGAAGTATATCACATCAACAATTTGTAAAATATTTATAGAATAGTTTATGTCTCTAGTATTATTCTATATAGTTATCTTATAAACTCAATTTCTTATATAGTTAATTTTTCTCACTCACTCCCTATTTTTACGTCATCTCACTATTCTTTTTTTTCTTTTTTTATTTTTTTATTACTTGTTGTGTCTAAAAATTTTGTTAGCTATCTTTTTTGTTTTGCACCATTTTTTTCTTATAATTAAAAAGTTGTTTGATGGAGTATTTAGATTATATATGTTCTTATAAAACAAAACAAATTAAATTATATTAACCATAGATGCAATTAAATAAATAAATAAATAAAAATATTTTATAATTAAAAACACAAAAAAATTACTTATACTTTTTTGTGTTGAGAAAACATGATTATATTATAAAGAGTGATTGCAAGAAAAAGAGAGAGAGAGAGAGAGAGAGAGAGTAGATAGTAAGGAGAGAGAAGAAAAAGAAAAGATAGTATGTAGATTGCATGGATATACATAAAGTGAAATGAATATTGAAAATTGTAGATAATTTATTTTAAGTGTATTTTGGGAAAAATTATAACCAATTCTCATATCAAGAATTGGATAAGCATGTATTATAACCAATCGTAACAACAGGTAGTGAATACCAAGAATACATAAAATACAATTACACTCCATAAATTAAAAATAATAAACAGAATAAGCATGTATGATTGTTATTAAACACAAGTAACAAAATATCACGTTGAGATTACCCCTCCACTCAAATCTGAAAATATATATCATTGATAATTAGCACAATGAAAAATAATTATCCCAACTAAGAAAAAACATCCAAAGAGAAAAAAAAAGGTTTCATAAGAAAAAAAATAATAAAAATTTTCCCAAAGAGAATTAATCAATCATCCCATCAAAAGAATAAAATCCCAAATGTAGACACTTGAAATTTCGTTTTTCTGTTACTAACCATGCAAGAGGACAAAAGCACCTTTTTCACACTCTAGAGATAACCCTGGAGGACCACAAAATCAATTCCAAACCCGGAGATAGCCCCGTGAGATCCAGTTTCCAACCCTGGAGATAACCCCGGGAAATCAGTTTCTAATCCCGGAGATAACCCCGGAAAAATCAGTTCCCACTCCGGAGATAACCCCGGAAGATCAAGTTTAATGCCCGGAGTCAACCCCGGGAGGTCAAGCCAACCATAGAGATAACCCTGAGGACATTCAGAGTCAACAGCATGACAATCTCAGAGATAACCTTGGGAAAAGATCGCTACAACTGCGACAAAGTCAGAAACAACCCCGGGAGGGGCAATGTGAGGTCCCGAATCAATGCGGATCCGGTTCGATCATTCTATTGCTATTACTATATTTACGGAAGATATAAACATAAATTGTTTATACAATACATTACACACTATTTTTCAAGGTCGAGTAACCTTAACTTAATACACAATTCATAACTATCTAACATATAACATTATTATCAAACTACACTATTACAAAACTAATCACGCACATTAACTTTAAGTTGGAACTGTCTTTAACCTTTCTTGTTTCTGACGCGTTCGTCTTAATCTGCAATGTTTATCATGATATAGCAAGGGTGAGCATAAGGATTGCCCAGCAAGTTTAAGTTCAATCATATAACGATATATCATGATTGGATGAGTCTGAATAATATGCTGGCTATAATTCAACAATATAATTGTGAACTAGTAAGAACAAACTTTTGACTGAACAAGTATTATACATGAACAAATATATCTGAACTGAATGGTAATGAAGGTGATCAGCCTTTCATACCTGACTTATACATGCAATATGTACAGAGTACAATTCATGGCAACCAGCAATGATTAACCATAAGCATATCCGAATGAAACAACTCTTAGTAGAGTTAAGTAAAAACAAACTTGTCTGAACCGTTGATTATCGCAATGCAATTTATAACGCTTTATCCGAAGACCTAATATTAGTAATATAGATCTCCAATATTAGAATAATATCATAATAATATAATACTATTATATATATATATATATATATATATATATATATATATATATATATATATATATATATATATATATATATACATAGAATAACCTAAACACATAACACATAACACTATTAGTCTATAACACATATAAGACTCAGTATCATGTCAAACTATTTCAGTCTGACTTGAGTTCGACAAAGTTCTAACGTCCTAACGGTCTAGTCGGATAATTCACGAGTTTAAGTTCAATTAAACTCTGCCTAACACTTAAATAATTTTATTAACAGTCGAAATATTTTTCATAAGCTCGTAATAATTTTTAAATAATTATTATCATTTAAAATGATTTTCTAATCATTAATATCGTATTTACCTAATTTAAATACCACATAATTCTTTTATCATTAATATTTTTTATTATCAAATATTAATGAAATACATGTCATAATATTATAATATATTTATAATATATCCAAGTATTTTTAATACTTTAAAATCACATTTATATAAATTTTAAATACTTATCCATTATTCGATAATTACTATTAATATTAAAATAATAATATTTTCATGAAAAAATATCAAAAGTTATATTTTATAACTTAAAATATTTTTATAATACTTAAATCATTTATATATGATTTATAAACCATTAATTCCATTTTTCATAATATATTTAATATATTTATTAAATAAACTAATTACCATTAATATTGATTAATTAATGAAATTCATCCTAAAATATTAAAAGTCACTAAAAATAACTTAAAATATTTTATTATACCATAATATTATTTTTCATGATTTTTCATGTATTAAAATCATTTTTAAATTATTTAATTAATATTATAATTAAATAAATTAAATACCATTTATATTCTAAAAATATTAAATATTTATGAAATATACTCTAAATAATTAAAAACTATTTTTAGACTTTAAAATAATTTTTCAGAATTTATATTGTATTTTTTATAATTAAAAACCATTTTTATCTATTTTTAAATAATTTTCAGAAAATCAGAAATTAAAATAAAATAGAAACCGTCGCTAAAGGGTCCTATAGCGACAGACCCATCGCTATAGGTGTTCTTGAGTGTTTTTGAGCTTCATCGCCAGTTACCGGGTGGCTTGTTTGACCAAGATTAAATCTATGATCTAATTATTTTTCTGGGTTCCTAAAGTTTTAATGATGTAGTATTCATGTAATACTACAACTAGAAACTGAGTTCATGGCCAAAACATTCCTTAAACGCAAGATATAGGTTGCAGAAAAGTCTGACAACACTGTTCTTGAGTTTCTGGGCTGCCCAGAAACTCAAGCAGGATCGATGTACCTACTTTGGGTCATTATAGGTTGAGTTCTGTGTTCCATTTGTATGATCTACAAGTTCACACATGTAGTATACATGTCCGTCTATAATTCTTTATTATCATATCATAACAACAACATCACAAACGCGAGATATGGACCGATCAAACTAAGGGTCACGAACTGTTCTTGAACATTTCTGGAAAACCTAGAAATGTTCTTGAACAGTTTGGTCAACGGTGGTTTGACCACCAATAAATTTGATTCTGAGCAAGCTCTGAGTGATATAATGGTTTGAATGTGTAGATAACATGTTAGACTACAATACGCAACCAACAAAATGACTAAAACACTTAACAGAAGCAAGATCAGGGGCTTCAAAAAGCTTGTCAGACCACCTAGAAAAGTTCTGGGTTGCCCAGATTCTGTGCTCGATCAACGTACTTTGACTGATCATATCTTGCAATATAAACATGATATGGGATTTCTGAAAGTCCCAGATTAAATCCCTTACTACAAAGACCAGTTCTATAACATCAAACACCACTAACACCTAACACATAGAGATCTATGAGGTCTGACATATGGATGTCAGACAATTTTTCAAAGTTTTTCCAGATTTTTCAAAATGCTAGATCCGAGGACTTTGATGTTATGGATCCTTGATCTATCAACCCAGATCACTTATAGACACCTTCTAACACAACTTTAAACAATCAATTTCAACATCTAACATCAGATCTAAGGATTTTGAAAACTAGGGTTTATACCTCTTTCTAACTTTGATTCTTGATTCTGACTCTTGGATCTGATATTGGCTTTCTATGAACTGATCTTGACTTGGTTTCTCACTCTCTCTCACTTCCCATTCCCGAATTTTTAGAGTGAGAAGGTCTTGGATAGTTTAGAAAACTAAAATGAGCTTTCTCTCACTAGAATGCCAAATACATGATACTTTTTAATCTTGTGTTGCTAGTTGGCTGAGATAGCTGCTAATTTTTGGTTGATGGGTGTCACATGGAGTGCTTAGGGTTGCTCACCAACTCACATTTGGCTAGATTTGCAAGTTAGGCTCAATAATGCAATAAGGGTATTATAGTCGTTTAACAATTAATTTTTATTTCTAGATTGATCATTTGATGCAAACCCTTAGGGTTTAGGGTTTGGGTTAGAGTTTAGGGTTTGAACCAATTTACGGTTTAGGGTTTAACCCTTAACTTGAAAATTAAGTTACTTTCTAAGATTTTCGAATTTCGGTTTTAAAAATCTAAAATTAATATTTCTAAATTATAATTAAAATTTTCTAATTATATTAAAATTTCTTAATCATACTTTAAATATTGCTAATTAGGATTAATAATTCCTAATTAAATTTGCTAATTAAGCAATTAGAGTCAAAATTAGTCATTAGGGTTTATAAACCACTAATTAGGGTTTCTAAATAAAAATAATTGTTTCTAAATTAGAAACTAGGTTTCCTAATTAGATTAGGGTTTCCTAATTACTTAACTTGAAAATTTGGATTAGGGTTTCCTAATTAACATTACAATTATTAAATTAACACTTAGGTTTTCTCCTATTTACAAATTAGAGTTCCTAAACCAGAAATTAGGATTTTATAAATTTGAAATTAGGGTTTGCTAATTAATTAAGATTTATCCTAATTAATATTATAATTATTTACACTTACGCCATTAAGTTCCCAATTTAGGGTTTCTAACTTCCGAATTAGGGTTTCGAATATCCGGAATCGAAATTAGGGTTTCCAGAACCGGTGTCTAGGGTTTCTTATAATTCGCTAGGGTTTTCTATCTGAACGTTGATGTTCTTAATATATAATTAGGGTTTGTTACAGATATCGTTTATCTGATCAACCCTTGACCCTTAACCACATCATGAACACATATACACAGCGGCGAAGCCACGTCACTTTTGTGGGGGTCAATTGACCCCACTCGAAAAAAAATTTGTTTTATAATGTAAGGTAAATTTTAAATAATATATATAAATTGACCCCACTAAAATTTTATAAATTTTCTATTATACGGGGTCAAATTGAAATTTTATAACTTTGATTCTTGATTCTGACTCTTGGATCTGATATTGGCTTTCTATGAACTGATCTTGACTTGGTTTCTCACTCTCTCTCACTTCCCATTCCCGAATTTTTAGAGTGAGAAGGTCTTCGATAGTTTAGAAAACTAAAATGAGCTTTCTCTCACTAGAATGCCAAATACATGATACTTTTTAATCTTGTGTTGCTAGTTGGCTGAGATAGCTGCTAATTTTTGGTTGATGGGTGTCACATGGAGTGGTTAGGGTTGCTCACCAACTCACATTTGGCTAGATTTGCAAGTTAGGCTCAATAATGCAATAAGGGTATTATAGTCGTTTAGCAATTAATTTTTATTTCTAGATTGATCATTTGATGCAAACCCTTAGGGTTTAGGGTTTGGGTTAGAGTTTAGGGTTTGAACTAATTTACAGTTTAGGGTTTAACCCTTAACTTGAAAATTAAGTTACTTTCTAAGATTTTCGAATTTCGGTTTTAAAAATCTAAAACTAATATTTCTAAATTATAATTAAAATTTTCTAATTATATTAAAATTTCTTAATCATACTTTAAATATTGCTAATTAGGATTAATAATTCCTAATTAAATTTGCTAATTAAGCAATTAGAGTCAAAATTAGTCATTAGGGTTTATAAACCACTAATTAGGGTTTCTAAATAAAAATAATTGTTTCTAAATTAGAAATTAGGTTTCCTAATTAGATTAGGGTTTCCTAATTACTTAACTTGAAAATTAGGATTAGGGTTTCCTAATTAACATTACAATTATTAAATTAACACTTAGGTTTTCTCCTATTTACAAATTAGGGTTCCTAAACCAGAAATTAGGATTTTATAAATTTGAAATTAGGGTTTGCTAATTAATTAAGATTTATCCTAATTAATATTATAATTATTTATACTTACGCCATTAAGTTCCCAATTTAGGGTTTCTAACTTCCGAATTAGGGTTTCGAATACCCGGAACCGAAATTAGGGTTTCCATAACCGATGTCTAGGGTTTTTTATAATTCGCTAAGGTTTTCTATCTGAACGTTGACGTTCTTAATATATAATTAGGGTTTGTTACAGATATCGTTTATCTGGTCAACCCTTGACCCTTAACCACATCATGCACACGTATACACAGTGGCGAAGCCACGTCACTTTTGTGGGGGTCAATTGACCCCACTCGAAAAAAAATTTGTTTTATAATGTAAGGTAAATTTTAAAAATTTTAAATAATATATATAAATTGACCCCACTAAAATTTTATAAATTTTCTATTATACGGGGTCAAATTGAAATTTTATAACATTTGATTCTTGATTCTGACTCTTGGATCTGATATTGGCTTTCTATGAACTGATCTTGACTTGGTTTCTCACTCTCTCTCACTTCCCATTCCCGAATTTTTAGAGTGAGAAGGTCTTGGATAGTTTAGAAAACTAAAATGAGCTTTCTCTCACTAGAATGCCAAATACATGATACTTTTTAATCTTGTGTTGCTAGTTGGCTGAGATAGCTGCTAATTTTTGGTTGATGGGTGTCACATGGAGTGGTTAGGGTTGCTCACCAACTCACATTTGGCTAGATTTGCAAGTTAGGCTCAATAATGCAATAAGGGTATTATAGTCGTTTAGCAATTAATTTTTATTTCTAGATTGATCATTTGATGCAAACCCTTAGGGTTTAGGGTTTGGGTTAGAGTTTAGGGTTTGAACCAATTTACGGTTTAGGGTTTAACCCTTAACTTGAAAATTAAGTTACTTTCTAAGATTTTCGAATTTCGGTTTTAAAAATCTAAAATTAATATTTCTAAATTATAATTAAAATTTTCTAATTATATTAAAATTTCTTAATCATACTTTAAATATTGCTAATTAGGATTAATAATTCCTAATTAAATTTGCTAATTAAGCAATTAGAGTCAAAATTAGTCATTAGGGTTTATAAACCACTAATTAGGGTTTCTAAATAAAAATAATTGTTTCTAAATTAGAAATTAGGTTTCCTAATTAGATTAGGATTTCCTAATTACTTAACTTGAAAATTAGGATTAGGGTTTCCTAATTAACATTACAATTATTAAATTAACACTTAGGTTTTCTCCTATTTACAAATTAGGGTTCCTAAACCAGAAATTAGGATTTTATAAATTTGAAATTAGGGTTTGCTAATTAATTAAGATTTATCCTAATTAATATTATAATTATTTACACTTACGCCATTAAGTTCCCAATTTAGGGTTTCTAACTTCCGAATTAGGGTTTCGAATACCCGGAACCGAAATTAGGGTTTCCAGAACCGGTGTCTAGGGTTTCTTATAATTCGCTAGGGTTTTATATCTGAACGTTGACGTTCTTAATATATAATTAGGGTTTGTTACAGATATCGTTTATCTGGTCAACCCTTGACCCTTAACCACATCATGCACACATATACACAGTGGCGAAGCCACGTCACTTTTGTGGGGGTCAATTGACCCCACTCGAAAAAAAAATTTGTTTTATAATGTAAGGTAAATTTTAAAAATTTTAAATAATATATATAAATTGACCCCACTAAAATTTTATAAATTTTCTATTATACGGGGTCAAATTGAAATTTTATAACTTTGATTCTTGATTCTGACTCTTGGATCTGATATTGGCTTTCTATGAACTGATCTTGACTTGGTTTCTCACTCTCTCTCACTTCCCATTCCCGAATTTTTAGAGTGAGAAGGTCTTCGATAGTTTAGAAAACTAAAATGAGCTTTCTCTCACTAGAATGCCAAATACATGATACTTTTTAATCTTGTGTTGCTAGTTGGCTGAGATAGCTGCTAATTTTTGGTTGATGGGTGTCACATGGAGTGGTTAGGGTTGCTCACCAACTCACATTTGGCTAGATTTGCAAGTTAGGCTCAATAATGCAATAAGGGTATTATAGTCGTTTAGCAATTAATTTTTATTTCTAGATTGATCATTTGATGCAAACCCTTAGGGTTTAGGGTTTGGGTTAGAGTTTAGGGTTTGAACCAATTTACGGTTTAGGGTTTAACCCTTAACTTGAAAATTAAGTTACTTTCTAAGATTTTCGAATTTCGGTTTTAAAAATCTAAAATTAATATTTCTAAATTATAATTAAAATTTTCTAATTATATTAAAATTTCTTAATCATACTTTAAATATTGCTAATTAGGATTAATAATTCCTAATTAAATTTGCTAATTAAGCAATTAGAGTCAAAATTAGTCATTAGGGTTTATAAACCACTAATTAGGGTTTCTAAATAAAAATAATTGTTTCTAAATTAGAAATTAGGTTTCCTAATTAGATTAGGATTTCCTAATTACTTAACTTGAAAATTAGGATTAGGGTTTCCTAATTAACATTACAATTATTAAATTAACACTTAGGTTTTCTCCTATTTACAAATTAGGGTTCCTAAACCAGAAATTAGGATTTTATAAATTTGAAATTAGGGTTTGCTAATTAATTAAGATTTATCCTAATTAATATTATAATTATTTACACTTACGCCATTAAGTTCCCAATTTAGGGTTTCTAACTTCCGAATTAGGGTTTCGAATACCCGGAACCGAAATTAGGGTTTCCAGAACCGGTGTCTAGGGTTTCTTATAATTCGCTAGGGTTTTATATCTGAACGTTGACGTTCTTAATATATAATTAGGGTTTGTTACAGATATCGTTTATCTGGTCAACCCTTGACCCTTAACCACATCATGCACACATATACACAGTGGCGAAGCCACGTCACTTTTGTGGGGGTCAATTGACCCCACTCGAAAAAAAAATTTGTTTTATAATGTAAGGTAAATTTTAAAAATTTTAAATAATACATATAAATTGACCCCACTAAAATTTTATAAATTTTCTATTATACGGGGTCAAATTGAAATTTTATAACTTTGATTCTTGATTCTGACTCTTGGATCTGATATTGGCTTTCTATGAACTGATCTTGACTTGGTTTCTCACTCTCTCTCACTTCCCATTCCCGAATTTTTAGAGTGAGAAGGTCTTCGATAATTTAGAAAACTAAAATGAGCTTTCTCTCACTAGAATGCCAAATACATGATACTTTTTAATCTTGTGTTGCTAGTTGGCTGAGATAGCTGCTAATTTTTGGTTGATGGGTGTCACATGGAGTGCTTAGGGTTGCTCACCAACTCACATTTGGCTAGATTTGCAAGTTAGGCTCAATAATGCAATAAGGGTATTATAGTCGTTTAGCAATTAATTTTTATTTCTAGATTGATCATTTGATGCAAACCCTTAGGGTTTAGGGTTTGGGTTAGAGTTTAGGGTTTGAACCAATTTACGGTTTAGGGTTTAACCCTTAACTTGAAAATTAAGTTACTTTCTAAGATTTTCGAATTTCGGTTTTAAAAATCTAAAATTAATATTTCTAAATTTTAATTAAAATTTTCTAATTATATTAAAATTTCTTAATCATACTTTAAATATTGCTAATTAGGATTAATAATTCCTAATTAAATTTGCTAATTAAGCAATTAGAGTCAAAATTAGTCATTAGGGTTTATAAACCACTAATTAGGGTTTCTAAATAAAAATAATTGTTTCTAAATTAGAAATTAGGTTTCCTAATTAGATTAGGATTTCCTAATTACTTAACTTGAAAATTAGGATTAGGGTTTCCTAATTAACATTACAATTATTAAATTAACACTTAGGTTTTCTCCTATTTACAAATTAGGGTTCCTAAACCAGAAATTAGGATTTTATAAATTTGAAATTAGGGTTTGCTAATTAATTAAGATTTATCCTAATTAATATTATAATTATTTACACTTACGCCATTATGTTCCCAATTTAGGGTTTCTAACTTCCGAATTAGGGTTTCGAATACCCGGAACCGAAATTAGGGTTTCCAGAACCGGTGTCTAGGGTTTCTTATAATTCGCTAGGGTTTTATATCTGAACGTTGACGTTCTTAATATATAATTAGGGTTTGTTACAGATATCGTTTTTCTGGTCAACCCTTGACCCTTAACCACATCATGCACACATATACACAGTGGCGAAGCCACGTCACTTTTGTGGGGGTCAATTGACCCCACTCGAAAAAAAAATTTGTTTTATAATGTAAGGTAAATTTTAAAAATTTTAAATAATATATATAAATTGACCCCACTAAAATTTTATAAATTTTCTATTATACGGGGTCAAATTGAAATTTTATAACTTTGATTCTTGATTCTGACTCTTGGATCTGATATTGGCTTTCTATGAACTGATCTTGACTTGGTTTCTCACTCTCTCTCACTTCCCATTCCCGAATTTTTAGAGTGAGAAGGTCTTCGATAATTTAGAAAACTAAAATGAGCTTTCTCTCACTAGAATGCCAAATACATGATACTTTTTAATCTTGTGTTGCTAGTTGGCTGAGATAGCTGCTAATTTTTGGTTGATGGGTGTCACATGGAGTGCTTAGGGTTGCTCACCAACTCACATTTGGCTAGATTTGCAAGTTAGGCTCAATAATGCAATAAGGGTATTATAGTCGTTTAGCAATTAATTTTTATTTCTAGATTGATCATTTGATGCAAACCCTTAGGGTTTAGGGTTTGGGTTAGAGTTTAGGGTTTGAACCAATTTACGGTTTAGGGTTTAACCCTTAACTTGAAAATTAAGTTACTTTCTAAGATTTTCGAATTTCGGTTTTAAAAATCTAAAATTAATATTTCTAAATTATAATTAAAATTTTCTAATTATATTAAAATTTCTTAATCATACTTTAAATATTGCTAATTAGGATTAATAATTCCTAATTAAATTTGCTAATTAAGCAATTAGAGTCAAAATTAGTCATTAGGGTTTATAAACCACTAATTAGGGTTTCTAAATAAAAATAATTGTTTCTAAATTAGAAATTAGGTTTCCTAATTAGATTAGGATTTCCTAATTACTTAACTTGAAAATTAGGATTAGGGTTTCCTAATTAACATTACAATTATTAAATTAACACTTAGGTTTTCTCCTATTTACAAATTAGGGTTCCTAAACCAGAAATTAGGATTTTATAAATTTGAAATTAGGGTTTGCTAATTAATTAAGATTTATCCTAATTAATATTATAATTATTTACACTTACGCCATTATGTTCCCAATTTAGGGTTTCTAACTTCCGAATTAGGGTTTCGAATACCCGGAACCGAAATTAGGGTTTCCAGAACCGGTGTCTAGGGTTTCTTATAATTCGCTAGGGTTTTATATCTGAACGTTGACGTTCTTAATATATAATTAGGGTTTGTTACAGATATCGTTTTTCTGGTCAACCCTTGACCCTTAACCACATCATGCACACATATACACAGTGGCGAAGCCACGTCACTTTTGTGGGGGTCAATTGACCCCACTCGAAAAAAAAATTTGTTTTATAATGTAAGGTAAATTTTAAAAATTTTAAATAATATATATAAATTGACCCCACTAAAATTTTATAAATTTTCTATTATACGGGGTCAAATTGAAATTTTATAACTTTGATTCTTGATTCTGACTCTTGGATCTGATATTGGCTTTCTATGAACTGATCTTGACTTGGTTTCTCACTCTCTCTCACTTCCCATTCCCGAATTTTTAGAGTGAGAAGGTCTTCGATAATTTAGAAAACTAAAATGAGCTTTCTCTCACTAGAATGCCAAATACATGATACTTTTTAATCTTGTGTTGCTAGTTGGCTGAGATAGCTGCTAATTTTTGGTTGATGGGTGTCACATGGAGTGCTTAGGGTTGCTCACCAACTCACATTTGGCTAGATTTGCAAGTTAGGCTCAATAATGCAATAAGGGTATTATAGTCGTTTAGCAATTAATTTTTATTTCTAGATTGATCATTTGATGCAAACCCTTAGGGTTTAGGGTTTGGGTTAGAGTTTAGGGTTTGAACCAATTTACGGTTTAGGGTTTAACCCTTAACTTGAAAATTAAGTTACTTTCTAAGATTTTCGAATTTCGGTTTTAAAAATCTAAAATTAATATTTCTAAATTATAATTAAAATTTTCTAATTATATTAAAATTTCTTAATCATACTTTAAATATTGCTAATTAGGATTAATAATTCCTAATTAAATTTGCTAATTAAGCAATTAGAGTCAAAATTAGTCATTAGGGTTTATAAACCACTAATTAGGGTTTCTAAATAAAAATAATTGTTTCTAAATTAGAAATTAGGTTTCCTAATTAGATTAGGATTTCCTAATTACTTAACTTGAAAATTAGGATTAGGGTTTCCTAATTAACATTACAATTATTAAATTAACACTTAGGTTTTCTCCTATTTACAAATTAGGGTTCCTAAACCAGAAATTAGGATTTTATAAATTTGAAATTAGGGTTTGCTAATTAATTAAGATTTATCCTAATTAATATTATAATTATTTACACTTACGCCATTATGTTCCCAATTTAGGGTTTCTAACTTCCGAATTAGGGTTTCGAATACCCGGAACCGAAATTAGGGTTTCCAGAACCGGTGTCTAGGGTTTCTTATAATTCGCTAGGGTTTTATATCTGAACGTTGACGTTCTTAATATATAATTAGGGTTTGTTACAGATATCGTTTTTCTGGTCAACCCTTGACCCTTAACCACATCATGCACACATATACACAGTGGCGAAGCCACGTCACTTTTGTGGGGGTCAATTGACCCCACTCGAAAAAAAAATTTGTTTTATAATGTAAGGTAAATTTTAAAAATTTTAAATAATATATATAAATTGACCCCACTAAAATTTTATAAATTTTCTATTATACGGGGTCAAATTGAAATTTTATAACTTTGATTCTTGATTCTGACTCTTGGATCTGATATTGGCTTTCTATGAACTGATCTTGACTTGGTTTCTCACTCTCTCTCACTTCCCATTCCCGAATTTTTAGAGTGAGAAGGTCTTGGATAGTTTAGAAAACTAAAATGAGCTTTCTCTCACTAGAATGCCAAATACATGATACTTTTTAATCTTGTGTTGCTAGTTGGCTGAGATAGCTGCTAATTTTTGGTTGATGGGTGTCACATGGAGTGCTTAGGGTTGCTCACCAACTCACATTTGGCTAGATTTGCAAGTTAGGCTCAATAATGCAATAAGGGTATTATAGTCGTTTAGCAATTAATTTTTATTTCTAGATTGATCATTTGATGCAAACCCTTAGAGTTTAGGGTTTGGGTTAGAGTTTAGGGTTTGAACCAATTTACGGTTTAGGGTTTAACCCTTAACTTGAAAATTAAGTTACTTTCTAAGATTTTCGAATTTCGGTTTTAAAAATCTAAAATTAATATTTCTAAATTATAATTAAAATTTTCTAATTATATTAAAATTTCTTAATCATACTTTAAATATTGCTAATTAGGATTAATAATTCCTAATTAAATTTGCTAATTAAGCAATTAGAGTCAAAATTAGTCATTAGGGTTTATAAACCACTAATTAGGGTTTCTAAATAAAAATAATTGTTTCTAAATTAGAAATTAGGTTTCCTAATTAGATTAGGGTTTCCTAATTACTTAACTTGAAAATTAGGATTAGGGTTTCCTAATTAACATTACAATTATTAAATTAACACTTAGGTTTTCTCCTATTTACAAATTAGGGTTCCTAAACCAGAAATTAGGATTTTATAAATTTGAAATTAGGGTTTGCTAATTAATTAAGATTTATCCTAATTAATATTATAATTATTTACACTTACGCCATTAAGTTCCCAATTTAGGATTTCTAACTTCCGAATTAGGGTTTCGAATACCCGGAACCGAAATTAGGGTTTCCAGAACCGGTTTCTAGGGTTTCTTATAATTCGCTAGGGTTTTCTATCCGAACGTTGACGTTCTTAATATATAATTAGGGTTTGTTACAGATATCGTTTATTTGGTCAACCCTTGACCCTTAATCACATCATGCACACATATACACTGTGGCGAAGCCACGTCACTTTTGTGGGGGTCAATTGACCCCACTCGAAAAAAAATTTGTTTTATAATGTAAGGTAAATTTTAAAAATTTTAAATAATATATATAAATTGACCCCACTAAAATTTTATAAATTTTCTATTATACGGGGTCAAATTGAAAATTTATAACTTTGTCAATCAAATTTTAATTATATATGACTCATATCCTTTTAATATATATATATATATATATATATATATATATATATATATCAATAATATTTTAAACTAAATAATAATCTAATTTATTTTATAATTTAGCAATACTTTTGACCCCACTGTTAAAAACCTCTGGCTTCTCCACTGCATATACACAAAACATAAACGCTTATTCCCTTAATCCTGAATAATTCATTTAAATCATTCATAGAATTTTGAAATCCTCAAAATTCATTCTTAAAAATATTAAATGCATACACTAATTTTCTGTATAGGTTCTAATGTTGAACCTTAAATCAATTAATTAAAATTTTAAATTTTTTTCTAAATTCTCGGGTTGTCGCTGGCAAAATGTTCATTCTACCAAATAAAACTCAACTCAAATCACATCAACTCATTTCAACTCAAACTTCTTCAAAAGAAGTCCCACAAGAACCATATCTTAACTTCCAAGTGCAAACTACGCAAAACAGCTCAGCGGGCTGCCTGACGGAAACCCAAAAATGCTATTTCGGTCATGGACCCATCTTCCCGAAATAAAAATGGTCAAATCCTATGTCATTTCATAGCTCTTGGAAAGAGATTTCCGGAATGGTATGTCACGCTTCTATCGGACTCCCAGATTTAAAGTTATGAAGGTTCAAGCGAACAATGCGTTGTCCGAGTACACGTACCTCGGACGACGGGACCCACATGGTCTGGGACACCCCAGGAAGCCACAGGTAGACCTACTGCTGCCGTAGGTACACCTGCGGCTCCCCCCTCTATAAATAGAGGGCTTGGGGTGGCCATTTTGAAGAGAGAGAAGGCGAGGAAGCTCTATCTATTTTGCTATGTACACACTATAAATTGAGTGCTTTCTCATTTTAAACACTTGTGAGCTCGTGCTATGTCATATTTTACCAGTGAAAACCGATTGTTCATTCAATTAAAGCAATTTTAAGTCTTCTTGGAAGCCCACTGTAAGACTTCTTATATTTTTTAAAGCCTTTCTCCACTTTTGTGCACTCATAGTTATTCACTTTGAGAGTCGTGTTGCGTGTGTATGCCCTGACTTCAGTCCGTGACTTTTTATTTCTTATATATATATATATATATATATATATATATATATATATATATATATATATATATATATATATATATATATATATATATATATATATATATATATGTACTAGCATCATCGAGTTATGCATCGATTGAGCATGGATTCACATCCAGAGCGTTTATTGCTTATATATATATATATACTTATATATAAACTGTTATCGAACTTTGTTCGGTGAGCCTGAATATATATCCGGTGTGTTTATAATTTATATATATATACATACATTTCTATCAGGCTTGGAGTTTATTTCGTGACCTTTTACTACTTTATTTACATTTAGTCCCGCCTGGAGTTTACTTCGTGGCGGTTGATCGTCTTTACTGCTTTATTTACATTTAGTCCCGCCTAGAGTTTACGTCGTGTCGGTTGATCGTCTCTATATATATATTTACCGCTTTTATATATTTACATTTCCAATCCCCCATGAAGTTTACTTCGTGGCGATCGATCGTCCCTATATATATATATATTTGTAACTTTTATATATATTTACATTTTCAATCCCCCATGAAGTTTACTTCGTGCTGGTCGATCGTTTATATATATATATATGTACAACTTTTATATATATATAACTACTTACAGCTTTCATATAAACTGCGACCTCATGTGAGCCTAAGAATCATGTGATCACAGATTCAGTTTCCTGAATCTAGATTCGGTTCTCGTGATGGACATTTTCAGCTGTAACCAACTTGTAAATTATACACGGTGTTTGAATTTTCTTAGATGACTCTCATGCCCACAAGGAATTCGGCACTGCTTTGTACATTATTTTCTCGAAGATGCTTTGTGACGACCCCAAAATAGGTATATATCACCCATCTTGAGTCGCCAAATACATGGTACAAAATTCAAATACAACTGTTGTGTAAAATACGACTAAACATAAACTGAGAGTTTTAATACGAATATTGTCTTCTAGCCAGTATTCAACTCAAATGGAGTCCTCAATACATTTATTATCACACAATTTCATAGAATAGTGAGGATTACCAATTCTATTATATGGACCGTCACTCCGTTCCCTGACTAGTCTTGGCTACGTTTTCATTTCCTGAAGAGAACAATGAAAGCAAAAGGGTGAGCTCAACTAGCCCAGTAAGAAATATTATGACGAAGATAATGCAGAATAATTTATCATTAGCCTTCAACAATGTTAAACTGATAAAATATAACAAACATCAAGTTTAACTGCAGCGAAACAATCAATCCATTAGAAGAGTCAAGTAGAGCATAAAATCGACTATCTTCTATGATTTAAAAATGTTTTTCATTACTTTTATCGCTGAGACTCAGCTTAATAAATAATCCACATCATTGAATCACCCCTGCACTACGGCAAGGATATTCTTTAGTATCACAACCACAAATTATCCATACACTACGGGCCAAGGATATTCGTGTATTCATCAATGATCATGATCATGTCATAAAATAATTCAACCTTGCACCCTTGGCCGAAGAGAATCCATGGCGATAATCATACCAAAAACTGTTCATCAATGCACTACGGGCCAATGAGGACTTTTAACACATCATTTGTAACATTACGGTCATGATTATACCGAATAATCCCCGATCATAATTATACAAGGTCCATCTATGCATTACAGGCCAAAATGACTTTCAACATAATATAATCATAAGGATGATGACAGTGATAGAAGAATTCAATAAAAAAAGTTCAAGGATAAATTTTTAATGATTTATAATTTAATTTATCCAGAAATGAATAACGTCCAAATTGTCAACATGATACTACTTTGTGGAGAAAAATTCAAGAATAATATTGTATCAAAAATGATTTGGATCGAAAAGTAATCAATTTTTGTCACGAATCGTAGCCCGGGTGAATAGTAATCGAGTGAATAGTACCCAGTGAATATTAACTTCGAGAATAGTAACCCCATGAATAGTAACCCGACATGAAAAAGTTAAAACTTATCAAGAATGCTCAGAATAATATTTTCATGAAAAGATACTGGATGAAGCGCAAATATCAAGGATATTCTACTAATTTCATGGAGTATAGAAGCCAAAATTTTAACAAAACAAGTATAGAATGAAGATCAAAACATGGATACAATCAATGATAGTAACCATAATAGACATCTGGGATGAAAAAGAGAACATTTCATTTCATTGCATTTCACAATAAAAGCAAACGTGCAAGTATACACGATCAACAAGTAATATAGTGATAAATTAGAGTGTCGATCCCTCAGAGAATTCTAATTAATAAACTCCAACTACTAGTACTATATCAATTCAATTTTATTTAAACAACCAAAAATTATGATTATTAAGAAATTATGCTAAAACAAAAAAACTAATTGCAATTGTATTTAAGAAATTATGTTAAAAGAAAGCAAAAACAAATTGACAATTATTTAAATGCAAATGAATGATAATTAAGACTCCAATTTCTCCAATTATGATTATTAAATCAATTATTCAATTATCCCAATTATTATGCCTACTGAATTGTTAACAGAAATTCTCAAGTGCCAAAAGCCCTCTCTCGAGTGATCAATTGCCTTCTATTTAACCCAAATTAATTTTGCTACATCTCTATGCAAAACAATTGAATTAAACTCGTTACAATCCCAATTCCTTATGTGTTACATGCGGTAAATAGATATTCTCATTCTATTCACAAACCTAGTTATTCACTGTGCAAATAATTAAGTCACATGTCACCCAGCCTAGTTCTAACTTTAAAATTCCTCTCTCGATTCTATCTAGAGTAACCCGGTAATTATTGGCCAGATAATTAATCAATAAATACAAGGCATGATGAACAATTCACTTCAACATAAATAATTGGAATAAATTAACTAATCAGTTCATAACCATAAAAGGTTCCATTGGAATCTTAATAAAAAGAGTTAGTTCATAACGGAAATAAAAACACAAATAATTGATAAATCATCTTTTAGAAGTTACGCAATTAAAAGAATAAAGGGGAAGAAAAACTCCAAGTTGTAGCCTTCAGATCTGCTCTTCCTCCTTACTCCAGTCTTCAATTGTGTAGAGGTCTGCCAATTCAATAAGAATAAACCAATTTATATTATTCTGCCTAATTTCAACAATCCTAACCCAATTAGGCTTCCAATACTCCTTAAATAAAGTCACAACAAGTCAATATAAATCCCACGCTTGTTCCTCATGCGCGCGCCTCTTCTTGAGCTGACCGAGGACTAGCGCCCCGGCGCTATATTTAGCCTATGAAACAGCGCCCCGACGCTCTTGAGCAGAAAATTCCTCATGCCTCCTTTTTTAGCTCAATTGCTCCTAATCGCTCCCATAACGCACAATCCTGCCACAACACACTAAAACAAGTAAAATAATTCTAAAATGCTTCGATCACAGAACAAATTAAGGTTAAACGTAATTAATTCATGGGTATATTACCCAATCATCAAGTACCCCCAAACTTAAATCGTTGTATGTCCTCAGGCAACAAAACACAACACAATTAACTAAACATCATGCAAATGCAGACTAACTAAAGGACCTTAATTCCAGCAATTCAATAGTTAACGAATATCCATAGGTCTCAGAAAAATCGCAAAAACATGTTAATACTTCATGTCCAAACAGATCAACAATATCCCAACAATCAATCAATCAAAATCTGTTATTGCTGATATTGTGAGTGTGTGTTCAACAACCATGATAACCAATGACAAGCACAAATCTGAAAGATAATAAAGTTCTTAATAAGCGTCATACAGTTCAACTTAAGAGCGCATTAAATAAACTTAATTCAACTGAATTTAGACAATCACTAAAATTCAGAATTCAACATGATAACATAACTTTGCAATGTCTCATTCCATTAGGCTAACAGTGCTATCCCTTAGTGAGCTTTCGACCAACGACTCCCAGATCATATAAGACCTTAGGGCTCTAGGTTTTAAGATACCCCTTCGGGCGTACTTGCTCAAGTAACAAAGGCCCCGAAACAAAACTTTTTTTATGAATAAAAGCTTATATATTCCATATATTGTCCCCACTTTAAGCTCAAGTCTAACTTCAGTCTTCACTAGCTACTTAACTTGTTCCTTCATTTCACTAGCATTCAACCTTGAGAACTCTATTATCTATCCATTTAAACTATCACAGCTAACATGGTCATCTTTGCAAAAGTGCTATCCTTAAAACATCAGTGTCAAACAGATAGGAATTCAAATCTTATCAAGAATATCATATTACTGACTCAACAATCCTTACTAGACTTGTTCATGCAATTTTAAGTTCATCATCGGCCTTCGAATATACTCACTATCAAAAGCTGGAATTAACATGAAAACTAAAAACAAATTTACTTATGCAACTAAGAAAATAAAACATGCAACTAAGAACAATAAAACTCAACAGTTGATACTACCCCCAAACTTATCTAGAGCAATGTCCTCATGCGAAAGATAAAACAAAAAAAATAAAAACAGAGGACTTCCCTGATGAGCTTAAGCAGCGGCTTGATCATCATCATCCTCGCTCATCTCTAGATCCGACGGGGGAAAGACTGGCAGGATTGGAGAAGACAGAAACTGACTGGAACTAACATTTGGAAATTGCCGGGTATTCATCGCATTCTGGGCGGCAAATTGATCAACTAAATACTTAAAAATAACATCTTGGCGCTCAGACAGGCGGACATTTTGGGCTTCAAGATTGTAGAACCAACCATTGATTTCTCGCTAAACAGCTTCGGGAACCACACTTTGATACGCAGCAGACGAGGGACCGTAAGTAGGTGGAGCCTGGGAGGATGGAACTTGAGAATGCTCAGCTTGGGGAATTATAAAACCCAATCCCCTAGGGTGATTTGCTCCCCCAGTCCACACTTTGTACCTGCTGATTAACTTATGGTCCAGCACTGGCATAGGCTTGTGTATCATCTCGTCTGACTTTCATTTGACGCCGAACTATTCACATAGTACGCAGATGAGAGACGGATGTGGTAACCCTCCAGTGTTACTTCCACGAGATGCTCGAAGGACAGATTATAAAATGAGATGGCCCACATCAATTTTAAATCCTTTGACAATTGCGTAAAGAAGCACTGCACGTTCCCTGGTAACATGACTCACATGGGTGCATGGAATGAGTTTTGCGCAAATAAACGCATACCATGCCTTCCCATATAAGTTGAGATTCGATAGTGGGAAGGTCATGTTTCCGCGTTCCTAAACTGTCCATGTAGTGCCTGGCTGACAAAGCTCACGAATTATTTGCTCGTAATCTGGCCCATCACTCACAAGACTAGCATATTCATCTTGAAAACCTTTTACTGGCAGCTGATAACATGCATTGAAGTCTTCTTCGCCACGTTGGCTTAAAATTCATTCACCACTGCTATTACCGCGGGATCAGGTTGGGCGGTGAGTGTGAACCAATTTCTTTCGGCTATCATAACTGCCATGTCACCATCCTTAGCTAGATCCGGACTCAATCCACGTTCCGGAACTAATGACCGAGTAGCCATTCGGTTGTACCTTTCCTGAGCTGCGAGACTGACAAATCGGTGGTTGTCAAATCTCAGAGGTGGAGAAGAGGATGTCCCTGATCTTTCACCACGCTGTCGTTTCGATGCCATAAAGAGAATCTGCAAGTACAAGCATATGTATATTAGTATTGCATAGATTTTGGAATTTCAATAAATCGATGTATGATTCGACCCCAAAACTTTGAAAAATATATGGACATTGAGCACATTTGCGGGGGTGATGTTTGATAAAAGAACACTGGTATAGGCACAAGTGTACCGATGGGGTCATGGGCTCATCCGTTTATAGAGTTGGCACATGCAACACAAGAGATGCCCAAAAGAATGATTATAGAGTGTCGTAAAAGATATGCATAGATCAATATATACCATCCTCACTCTAAGTCAGTATGTGTGATGGTAGTCAAGAACAAGTGCTACAGTAAATTGAACGCATTGTGGTGGTACATGGGTCAAGAGTTATAGTGATTATACATAGTTATAAGTGTGCATGTGGAAAGGATTGTTCATTATGACAATCCATCAAACATCTAAGAGGCAACACATCAATTACTTAGATTTGCACTAAGTTACTTTCAAGTCATACCTCTTAGTAATAAAAAATATCCCATTGATGCAACATCTACTTTCAAGTAAGCAATTTATGGCCATTATGCAAGATGGAACAACAAAAACGTGTATCTATAGATGGGAGACACATCCGAGTATAGAACACTTACCAAACAAATCAATACCCATGCTTGTTGCACGAAAATAAAAGTAAAACATGGAACATACCTTGGTAGATGATTGTAAGAAAGAAGAAGATTGAGTAACTACTGAAGGATGGAACCCTAGAATAAGAAGCCTTACAATTTCAGTATAGCCAAGTGAAAGGGAGAAAGTGAGCGTGTAGGAGATCGAGAGGGAAGAGACTTGTGCTAATAAAGGGAAGAAGTGTAACCGTTCAGCAGTTATAACCAATTTAGGACTCTTGGTCGACCATTAGCGTCGGGGCGCTCTTAAGCAAAATGTTCAGTAATGCTCTAGCACCAGGGCACTATGTTTGTGTGTGCAAGCAGCGCCGAGGCGCTCTTGGTCAGTAACTTGAATAACCCCTTAGCGCCGGGGCACTTGTTTATGGTCATTTGGCAGCGCCGGGGCGCTATTAGGTAGCAACCTCAAGACTTCCGCGTGCACACCTCTGTTCACCTACAACATGTAATTTAATTAATCACCCGCCATAATGAGTAACTCTACTCTATAATTCTAAAAATCAAGACAATTTAAGTAATAGATAAAAATAATAAAATAAAGTACTCCAAGAAATAAAATGAAATAAAGAAAAATAAAATAAAATAAAATAAAATTGATTGGGTTGCTTCCCAAGAAGTGCTTGGTTTACTGTCGATGGCCTGACTGTTCTAGTTTGTTCAATTGTTCATTGGGTCGGAGAGATTTACGATCGTCGTTTTCCTTTCAATAGGTCCACTCCAGTAATGTTTGAGTCGCTGACCGTTAACCTTGAATTTGCAATTTAAATTAGGTTTTTCGATCTCAATGTTACCACGTGGGGCAACAGATACGACTATAAAAGGTCCTGACCAACGTGATTTCAGTTTCCCTTGGAATAAACGCAATCTCGAATTGAAAAGCAAAACTTGTTGGCCCGGTTCAAAGGTTTTATCGAGAATTTTCTTATCATGCCAAGCTTTGACTTTTTCCTTGTAAAGTTTTGCATTCTCATACGCGTTAAAGCGAAATTCGTCCATCTCGTTCAACTACAGTAACCTTCGCTCACCCGCTGCTTGTTCATCAAAATTGAGCTTCCAAATGTCCCAGTATGCACTATGTTCTAGCTCGACTGGAAGGTGATACGCTTTTCCATAAACCATACGATAAGGTGACATATCGATCGGATTCTTATATGCTGTACGATATGCCCATAGAGCATCATCAAGACGTAAAGACCAATCTTTTCGTGTCGGATTGACCACCTTTTCCAGAATCCTCTTAACCTCCCTATTCGAGACCTCAGCTTGGCCATTGGTTTGAGGGTGATATGCAGCGGCGATTTTATGTCGAACCCCATATTTCACCAGTAACTTTGTGAACTGCTTGTTGCAAAAATGTGTTCCCTCATCACTTATTATTGCCCGAGGAGTCCCAAAACGCGTGAAAATATTTTTCTTCAAGAATCGGAGGACTAAGTTAGCGTCATTTGTGGGTAAGGCTGCGACTTCTACCCATTTGGAAACATAATCCACCGCCAACAGAATATACTGATTATTAAACGATGAGGGGAACGGTCCCATGAAATCGATGCCCCAAACGTCGAACAATTCTACCTCCAAAATAGACTTAAGTGGCATCTCGTTTCGTTTGGAGATATTACCAACGCGTTGGCATCTGTCACACTTTAGCACATAGAGATATGCATCCTTGAATAACGAAGGCCAGTAAAATCCAGATTGTAATACCTTGTCCGCAGTTCGATCTCCGGAATAATGTCCTCCATAATCGGATGAATGACAATGACCTAAGATACTGTTCATCTCTTCATGAGGTACACAACATCTAATCATTTGATCCGCGCAGGCTTTAAACAAGAACGGTTCATCCCAATAATATTGCTTTACGTCATGTAGGAATTTCTTTCGTTGCTGCGAGTTCAAATCCGGAGGTAACACCTTAGCAACCACATAGTTCACATAATCAGCATACCAAGAAAGTGTTGTGGTCACTCGTAGAAGTTGTTCATCCAGAAATTTTTTGTTAATCAATGCATTGTCCTTCCTCTACACCTCATCATTTTCCAACCGCGATAAGTGATTCGCTACTTGATTTTATGTACCCTTTCTATCCCGGATCTCCAAATCAAACTCCTACAGCAGTAACACCCAACAGATTAACCTCGATTTGCCATCCTTCTTTTTGATCAAATACTTGATTGCGGAATGGTCTGTGTAGACAATGACCTTGGTTCCGATGAGGTATGCTCTAAATTTGTCGAAGGCGAACACAACTGCAAGTAGTTCTTTTTCGGTGGTTGTGTAGTTTAACTGAGCATCTGTCAACGTCTTGCTTGAGTAATAGATTGTATGGAAGATTTTGACCCAAAACTGCTCACACTGCATAGTCGCTAGCATCGCACATCAATTCGAATGGTAGAGACCAATCGGGCGCCATAATGATCGGAGCAGATACCAACTTCTTCTTTAGAATCTCGAATGCCTCGATACATGATTGATCTAGTTTGAAAGGCACATCTTTCTCTAACAAGGAACACAAGGGTTTTGAGATTTTTGAAAACTCTTTGATGAAATGTCGATAGAAACCCGCATGTCCCAAAAAGCTCCGGATTCCCTTCACAGATGATGGAGGTGGTAATTTCTCAATAGTCTCAATCTTTGCTTTATCCACCTCTAGTCCGGCTGCAGAAACCCTATTCCCAAGAATAATCCCTTCCTTCACCATGAAGTGACATTTTTCCCACTTAAGAACTAGATTAGTCTCTACGCATCGTTTCAATACTAACATTAGATTTTGCAAGCAGAGATCAAAGTTATCACCAAACATGGAAAAATCGTCCATAAATACCTCCAAATTTTTCTCAAGCATATCGGAGAAGATCGCCATCATGCACCGCTGAAAAGTTACTGGTGCGTTGTATAGACCAAAAGACATTCGCCGAAATGAAAACGTACCGTATGGGCATGTGAATGTCGTTTTGTCTTGATCCTCCGGTGCAATAGCAATTTGATTATATCCCGAATAACCATCCAAGAGACAATAAAACTGGTGTCCTGCTAGCCTATCCAACGTCTGATCAATGAATGGTAAGGGAAAGTGATCCTTTCGTGTGGCTTTATTTAACTTGCGGTAGTCCATGCACACTCTCCACCCTGTAACTGTTCGAGTAGGGATGAGCTCATTCGCTTCATTCTTTACCACTGTCATACCCCTTTTCTTTGGTACGCATTGTACAGGACTTACCCACGAACTATCTGAGATTGGGTAAATAATGCCAGCATCCAACCACTTTATTATTTCCTTCTTCACAACCTCCTTCATGATGGGGTTTAGCCTTCTTTGCATCTCGATGGTTGGTTTCGCCCCTTCCCCCATTAAGATTTTATGCATGCAGAATGATGGGCTAATACCTCGAATGTCAGCTATAGTCCACCCAATTGCTGTTTTAAATTCTCACAAAACCCGTAGCAGTTTTTCCTTTTGCGTATCAGTCAATTCCGTGGAAACAATAACTGGTAGGGTCTCGTCTTTTCCCAAATAAGCATATTGCAAATGGGGTGGTAATGGCTTTAACTCTAGCATCAGTGGCTCTTCTATTGACGGCTTGAACTTCTTACCTTCAACTTCGGGTCTCTCTATGGTTCCGAAAAACTGATGGTGTGTCTAGCCATTTGACGTATTCAGTATTTTCTTCAATACCATATTCGTCTGCCCCGAACAAAATAGATTCAAGTGGGTCCTCCGAAAAAGTTGTGCTGAATTTATGATTCTCCAATTCCTCCATGATATCCACCCACATATATTCGTTTGTTTCTTTAGGATATGACATTGACTTGAAGACGTTGAAGGTGACCTTTTGATCTTCAACTTGCATTTTCAATTCACCTTTTTGAACATCAATCAATGTTCTGCCTGTTGCCAAAAATGGTCGCCCAAGAATGATCAGAATCTCACTGTCCACTTCACAATCAAGAATAAAGAAATCCGCGGGGAAGATGAATTTATCCACTTTTACTAGCACATCTTCAACTATACCTCGTGGATATGTAACTGATCTATCCGCTAGCTGTAAATTGATAATTGTTGGGCGTGGAGCCTGCAGTCCGAACTGGCTATAGATAGATAATGGCATTAGATTAATACTGGCCCCCAAATCACACAACGCTCATCCAGAAAACTGATTTCCAATCTCGCACGGTATATTGAAGCTACCTGGGTCCTTGAACTTTGGTGGTAACTTATTCTGAATGATAGCACTGCATTCTTCTGACAATGTTACGGTCTCGAATTCACCCATTTTCCTCTTCTTTTACAACACCTCCTTCATAAACTTCGCATAACTCGGCATCTGTTCCAAGGCTTCGGCGAAGGGGATGTTGATGTGCAATTTCTTGAAGATATCCAAAAACCATGAGAACTGCTTATCTAACTTGGATTTCTGAAATCTCTGCGGATACGGTATAGGAGGCATTGTACTGGTTGGTTCTGAATTTTTCTGTTGTGAGATCTCCTCTTGATGCTTTTCGGTATCCACCCCGTTCTCTATTTCAATTTGTGTCTTGTCCTTCTTTTCCTTGTTCGTGACCGAGTCTTGTAGTTCTTTCCCACTCCGTAGAGTTACCGCTTTACAATGCTCATCTCTGCCCGGGTTTTTCTCGGTGTCGCTCAGAAGTGTTCCCAGTGGTTGGTTATTCCATGCATGTGCCAATTGTCCCAATTAATTTTCTATGTTTTTGATTGATGTAGTCTGACTTTGTATACTCAACTCCACTTTATCCAATCTTTTATCACTCTCATCGTGCCTTTTCTCCGATGCCTTAACAAATCTTTCCAAAGCTTCTTCCCAGCTTGCTTTTCGCGCGGGTTGTTGTGTCTGGTTTTGAAACCCGGAATTGTTTTGCTATCTCGGTGCTTGTTCTGCAGCTTGGTTGTTGCTCCATGAAAACCCAGGATGATTTCTCCACCCTGGATTATATGTATTTTGGTTCGGATAAGGCTGAGTAGACCAACTATAACTCCCCACATATTGTGCTGCTTCAGCATTGATGGCACATTGATCCGTAGTATGACCCCCAACACAAATTTCACAGACCATAGCTACCTGCTGAGTGGATTATGGGCACATTAATTCCATCTGCTTAGCCATTGCGGACACTTGCACTTGTAAAGATGTTATCGCATCCACATCATACTTTCCCATTGCTTTCGAAGGATTAGACCTTGTCATGGGCCACTGGTAATTGTTGGTGGCCATCGTTTCTAACAACTGAAATGCATCTTCAAGGTTTTTAGACATAATCGCCACTCCTGCTGCTGCGTCAATACTTGCCCTTGTGGATGCTTTTAAACCATCGCAAAATATCGCTAATTGCATCCACTGTGGAATTCCATGGTGTGGAACTTGCGGAGCATATCTTTAAACCTTTCCCACGCCTCATACAACGATTCCGAATCAAATTGTGCGAAGGTATGAATATCATTCCATAGTTTTGCTGATTTGGCTGGTGGAAAAAACTTAGCTAGAAATTTTTGAGCCAAGTCATCCCAAGTGTGGATTGATTCAGGGGGCTGAGCATATAACCAATTGCGTGCTTTATCTTTCAAAGTAAATGTGAACATTCTCAACCTTGTAGCATCTTCCGACACATTGTTGAATTTGAAGGTGTCGCAGACTTCCAAGAAGCTCAAGATATGTTCATTTGGATCATCTAATGGACCTCCCCCAAACTGACATTGATTCTGAAGCATTTGAATGGTTACTAGTTTGATCTCAAAATTGTTAGCAGTGATTGCCGGTCTCCTAATGCTCGACTGTATATCTGTGACATTCGGCATGGCATAATCCCGAATTGATTTCTGATCGTTCCCTGCCATGTTCTCTGGAATTCCTTGGTCCGCCAGTTTTTCTTCCTCGGGTGTTACCGCACTAGTCGATTGCTCTTTCCGAAATTTCCTTTCGATTTCGTCGATATAAGGAAAAAGTTCCATTCGTGCCCCTGATCTAGTGTGCATATACTTGTAAAGAATTCCTGCGAAAACAAGAAGAAAAATTAAGTAACGTTTAAATTAAGACCGAATTGATTATAACTAATATGGAATTAATTTTAACAAAGAATTTCCCGGCAACGGTGCCAAAAACTTGTTGGTTAATTTCACAATCAAAGCAAACGTGCAAGTATACACGATCAACAAGTAATATAGTGATAAATTAGAGTGTCGATCCCTCAGATAATTCTAATTAATAAACTCCAATTACTAGTACTATATCAATTCAATTTTATTTAAACAACCAAAAATTATGATTATTAAGAAATTATGCTAAAACAAAAAAAACTAATTGCAATTGTATTTAAGAAATTATGTTAAAAGAAAGTAAAAACAAATTGACAATTATTTAAATGCAGATGAATGATAATTAAGACTCCAATTTCCCCAATTATGATTATTAAATCAATTATTCAATTATCCCAATTATTATGCCTACTGAATTGTTAACAGGAATTCTCAAGTGCCAAAAGCCCTCTCTCGAGTGATCAATTGCCTTCTATTTAACCCAAATTAATTTTGCTATATCTCTATGCAAAACAATTGAATTAAACTCGTTACAATCCCAATTCCTTATGTGTTACATGCGGCAAATAGATATTCTCATTCTATTCACATGTCACCTTGCCCAGTTCTAACTCTAAAATTCCTCTCTCGATTTCATCTAGAGTAACACGGTAATTATTGGCCAGATAATTAATCAATAAATACAAGGCATGATGAACAATTCACTTTAATATAAATAATTGGAATAAATTAACTAATCAATTCATAACCATAAAAGGTTCCATTGGAATCTTAATAAAAAGAGTTAGTTCATAACGGAATAAAAACCACAAATAATTGATAAATCATCTTTTAGAAGTTACGCAATTAAAAGAATAAAGGGGAAGAAAAACTCCAAGTTGTAGCCTTCAGATCTGCTCTTCCTCCTTGCTCCAGTCTTTAATTGTGTAAAGGTCTGCCAATTCAATAAGAATAAACTAATTTATATTATTCTGCCCAATTTCAACAATCCTAACCCAATTAGGCTTCTAATACTCCTTAAATAAAGTCACAACAAGTCAATATAAATCCCACGCATGTTCCTCACGTGCGCGCCTCTTCCTGAGCTGACCGAGGACTAGCGCTCCGGCGCTATATTTAACCTATGAAACAGCGCCCCGGCGCTCTAAAGCAGAAAATGCTTCATGCCCCCTTTTTCAGCCCAATTACTCCTAATCGGTCCCACAACGCACAATCCTGCCACAACACACTAAAACAAGTAAAATAATTCTAAAATGCTTCGATCACAGAACAAATTAAGGTTAAACGTAATTAATTCATGGGTATATTATCCAATCATCAAGTGCCTTATTCGTGAATAGTGTTGTATACGTGAATAATGCCGTATACATGAATAGTAACTGTGACGCCCCCAAAATAGGTATACATCACCCATCTTGAGTCGCCAAATACATGGTACAAAATTCAAATACAACTTAATTATACAACAGTCGTGTAAAATATGAAAAAACATAATTTAAGAGTTTTAATAAGAATATTGTCATCTAGACAATATCCACAATCAATGGAGTCCTCATTACATTTATTGTCACACTATTTAACAGAATAGTGAGGACTACTAATACTATCATTTGGACCGTCACTCTGTTCCCCGACTAGTCCTGACTACGTTCTCATTTCCTGAAGAGAACAGTGAAAGAAAGGGTGAACTCAACTAGCCCAGTAAGAAATATTATGACTAAGATAATACAGAATAAATTAGCATTAGCCTTCAACAATGTTAAACTAATAGAATATAATCGACAACAAGTTTAACTGCAGCGGAACAAGCAATCCATTAGAAGAGTCAAGTAGAGCATAAAATCTACTATCTTCTATGATTTAAAAAGTTTTTCATCAACTTTATCGCTGAGACTCAGCTTAATAAATAAAATTGATGATTATTCAGTATAATCATCAATGATCATGATTATACCGAATAATCCCTAGTCATAATCATACCAACAACTGTCCATCAATAAACTGCAGGCCAATGAGAACTTTTACCACATCATTTGTCACATTACGATAATGATTATACTGAATAATCCCTGGTCATAATCATACCAAGTCCATTTATGCACGTAAGCCAAAGATGACTTTAATCACAATATAAGCATGAAGATGATGACAATGACATAATAATTCAATAAAACAAGTTCAATGATAAATTTTAAAGATTTATAATTTTAATTTATCCAGAAATCAATATTGTCCAAATTATCAACATGATACTTCTTTGTGGAGTAAAATTCAGGAATGCTCAGAAGAATATTTCCATTAAAAGATACTGGATAAAGCGCAAATATCAAGGATATTCCACTAATTTTATGGAGTATAGAAGCCAAAACTTTAACCAACTGTGTATAATAGAATATATGAAACAACAAATGGATTTTTGCACGCCATGCGATAATCCACGTAGACAGATCATTTCCATAATTTAATAAGGAATGAATACGAAGGATCATTCACCATACATGCGGTAATCCACATAGACATGTTATTCTAACATAATAATAAATAATGGAATAACAGAAGAATTCACCAGGCGTGCGTAATCCGCACAGACAGGTTATTCCAACAGAATAATAAAGAATGGAACCAGGTCATGTGTAACCCGCACACACAGGATATTCCAACAGAATAATAAAGAATGGAACCAGGTCATGCGTAATCCGCACAGACATGATATTCCAACAGAATAATAAAGAATGTAATAACAACAGAATTCACCATGCATGCGATAGACTGCACAGACAGGTTATTCTAACAGAATAATAAAAAATGGAATAACAGAAGAATTTCACCATGTATGTGGTACTTCACATAGACAGGTTATTCCAACATAATAATAAAGAATGAAATAACAACCCTTACGAGTATTGAAAGGAAATAACTCTCTTTATGAATACGAAAGAATAATACCCCTTACCTTAGAAGAAGACTGAATACTGGAATAGTGAGGTAGCAGACTTCTCTTCTTCTTTCTCTCTATAATTTCTCTCTACAATAATTGCTCTATAGCTTTAGTGAATTGGTGAGAAATGAAGGAAGAATGAGCTTCTATTTATAGGAAAATATAGTTTCGATAATTGCACGTTTTGGGGCTCGAAATATTACAGTATAATACCTTCCTCGTTTTCTTCATTTTTAATTTAGTCCTGCATGTATTTCAAACTTGCACTAGCTCCCCTAATAATAAATAATGTGATTCAATAGTTCAATCATGTGAATCAATAGTTATAATCATGTGAAAATACGGATTACAGTATAGTACCTCCATCTATACCTCCATTTTTAACTTAGTCATTCAAGTATTATCAATCTTACACCAACTCCCCTAATAGTACAAGAATGTGAATCAATTGTACACACATGTGAACAAATAGTTATAATCATGTGATTTAATAGCAATTAATTGCTTATTTATCTTGACATCAATTATTATCGAAATTAATGTCGATTTTCACTAACACTAATAATTCCAATAAAATGGAACTATTCATTTCATCTTAAATCAACACGAACTTATTCATCATTAATATTATAATTCACAATATTTAACAACCAGGTCGTTCCCAGGAAAGAGGGGGCTTTCCGATAAGAATTTCTCCTAATTGGCGCGCAATTAGGTGACCAAACCTCTCCTTGACAGAATTTCTATACATTATCAATATTGCAAATAATAATATGAATAACTTTGCCGTCTCAAGTATTGATTTAATAATATAACATATTATGCAGATGATACTGTGATAATAATTGAATCAATAATATGAGAGATATGATGCAACGATTACTGTAGTAATAATTGAGTATAACTAAGTGCCTTCTCACGCAAGCAACAATAATCAATACCGTGTGCAATTATGCAACCACGCGTATTACTATACTTTTACTACCTGGTAGTTCAACAGTTTTAACGGTAAAACTTTCGTCGTTATTTTTATAAAAAGATAATTATGTCATTTTCTAACTACGATAATACTTCTGTTGTGGGGTCCACCAATGATTGTGTCGTCGTTCGAATATTCCCTGTTAAAACGAATATTCCCCGACCAATCGAATATTATATAACCACTTGCTTACTTTGCAAATTTTTTAAATATTACTCATAACTATAACATTATATCAAATCCACACCATAATATTCAAAAATATAATTCGAGAAAATTATTCTTTATTTATAAAAGTTGGGGTCTTACAACCTCCCCTTCTTATGAAATTTTGTCCTCAAAATTAGGGTACATACCTGGTATATCGAAGAGGTGAGGATATCTTGACTCCATCTCAGATTCTAACTCCCAGGTCATTTCCTCCATATCGTGGTTTCTCCACAAAACTTTGACTTGAGGTATAACCTTGGAGCGTAGAATATGATCCTTCTTATCCAAGATTTTAACAGGTAATTCTTCATATGTTAAATCTTCCTCTTTCTCGTCTGGTTCTAGTTCAATAATATGGTTCAGGTCTTTCAAATATTTACATAACATAGATATGTGAAAAAAGACGTACTTAGCGGTAAGGCGAGTCTATAGGCCACAGTTCCTACTCGATCGAGGATTCAAAATGGGCCAATGAATCGAGGATTGAGCTTCCCTCTCTTTCTAAATCTCGTAAGTCCTTTCCGTGGAGCAACACGTAACAACACATGATCTCCAATATTGAATTCCACGTTTTTTCGATGAAGATCAACATAACTCTTTTGTCGATCTTGTGAGATTTTTATACATTGTTAGATCATTTGAATCTTTTTCGTAGTCATACGTACCAAATTCGGTCCCAACAATGTTGCTTCACCCACCTCATCCCAGCATACTGAAGAACGACACTTTCTTCCATACAACGCCTTAAATGGAGCCATGCTAATACTTGATTGATAACTATTATTATAGGAAAACTCCACCAATGGTAAGAATTTGCCCCAACTTCCCTTGAAGCCAAGGACACAGAGTCTTAATAAATCTTCAAGAGTTTGAATAGTCCTTTCGGACTGACCATCCGTTTGAGGATGATATGCCGAACTAAATCATAAATTCGTGCCCATAGCTTTTTGGAAACTAACCCAAAATTTTGAAGTGAATCTTGGGTCTCGATCAGAAACTATGGATACTGGCATACCATGCAATCTTACAATCTCATTTATGTACATACGAGCAAGACGTTCAAGTGTATAAGTTTCTCGTATTGGGAAGAAGACTTGGTCAATCTATCAACAATGATCCAAATCGCATCTATACCTTTAGAGACCTTGGGAAGACCAGTAACGAAATCCATGGTAATGTGCTCCCACTTCTATTCTGGAATTTTAAGTGGTTGCAATGGACCTTTTGGCACTTGATGCTCCACCTTGACTCGTTGACAAGTTAGACACCTTGAGATAAACCCCGTTATCTCTCTCTTCATATTGCTCCACCAAAATATATGTCGAAGATCATGATACATTTTGGTACTCCCAGGATGGATTGCAAATGGTGTGTTGTGCGCCTCCATCATGATTTTGTACTTCAAGTCAGAATCGTTAGGAACACAAAGTCTGGAGTTGACTCAAAGTATTCCTTCTTCATCGATTCTTGCTTCTGAAATAGCACCTTCTTGCACTTTCTTCCTCATACGCATCAGCTCCAGGTCTGTAGCTTGAGCAACTTTAACTTTACCGATTAAAGTCGGTTCCACTCGTATATTCGCCAAAATCACATGGGTCCCTGGAGTCTTTAACTCTATTTCCATCCTTTCCAAGTCATACAAAATGGGCCTTTGCGTTGACAATATTGCACTCGTGCCCGCATATGATCTTCTACTCAATGCGTCAGCTACTACGTTCGCTTTTCCAAGATGGTATTGGATGGTATGATCATAATCTTTCTACAACTCAAGCCATCATCGTTGCTACATGTTGAGTTCCTTTTGAGTGAAGAAATATTTGAGGCTTTTATGATCCGTATAGATCTCCACCTTCTCTCCATACAGGTAATCCCTCCAAATCTTAAGCGCAAAAATGACTGCAGCCAACTCTAGATCATGAATAGGATAATTCCTCTCATATTCTTTGAGTTATCGTGAGGCATAGGCTATGACTTTCCCATGTTGAATGAGAACACATCCTAACCCTTTGCCTGAAGCATCACTGTAGTTGACAAATCCCTCTGAGCCAGATGGTATTGTCAGAACAGGTGCTGAAATGAGTCTTCTCTTGAGTTCTTGAAAACTCTTCTCACATTCTTCGCTCCAACCGAACTTTGTATCTTTTCGAGTCAGCTGAGTTAATGGAGTAGCGATTCGAGAAAACCCTTCTACGAATCTCCGATAATAACCAGCTAAGCCGAGAAAGCTACATACTTTGGTTACTGACTTAGGTTGCTCCCAGCTTTGAATTGCTTCAATCTTTGCTGGGTCAACAGATATTCCATGATTTGATATTACGTGCCCAAGGAATACAACTTCCTCAAGCCAGAACTCATATTTCTTCAACTTGGCATAAAGATTGTTTTCATAAAGCTTTTGAAGCATCAACCTCAAGTGTTGCTCATGGTCTTCACGGGTTTTGGAGTATATGAGGTTGTCATCAATAAAGACGACCACAAAGTGATCCAAATATTCCTTGAATACTCGGTTCATCATGTCCATGAAGGCAGAAGGAGCATTAGTCAATCCAAAAGACATGACTAGGAATTCATAATGCCCGTACCGAGTTCTGAAAGAAGTCTTTGGAATGTCATCAGTTTTAATCTTCAACTGATGATATCCGGAACGAAGATCAATCTTTGAAAAGAATTTGGCTCCTTGCAACTGGTCAAACAGGTCATCAATGTGAGGCAATGGGTACCTATTTTTTATGGTGACATAATTCAACTCCCGATAATCAATACAAAGTCACATACTTCCATCTTTCTTCTTCACGAATAGAGCAGGAGCACCCCAATGAGACGTACTAGGACGAATGAAACCGATGTCTAACAATTCATGTAGTTGGGTTTTTAACTCCTGAAGTTCAATAGGAGCCACTCGATATGGGGCTTTGGAAATGGGGTTTGTACCGGATTCAAGGTCGATACAAAATTAAACTTCACGCTTTTGGGGTAGGCCAGGAAGTTCTTCAGGGAATACATCAGGAAATTTATTAACAATAGAAATATCATTCAAATCTGACGTATTTTTATTTAAGTCCTTGACATGGGCTAAGAAAGCCTTACACTCGTTTTTTAATAAATGAATATTATTATGGGTTGATATGACAGTGATTGATTTTAGTGGTTTGGTTGCTTGAATTCGCATAATAGGTCTGTTAGGAATATGAAAGCTAACAACCTAACGAAAATAATCAATTTTAGCATGATGAGTAGTTAACCAATCAATCCTTAAAATCACATCAAATGCAAGTAATTTCAAAAAAATAAGATCGACAGGTAACTTGCGGTTACCGATTTGAATCAAACAAGACTTATAAACAGTGGATGTAATGAAGGTTTCTCCCAATGGAGTTTCAACCGATAAGTCAAAGTTTAATTTCTCCGGAGTCAAATTTAAACGTTAAGCGCAAGTAGAAGAAATGAAAGAATGGGTAGAACCGGTATCATATAAAGTATAAACTTCACTAGAGTTTATGATTAGCTTACCCGTGATCACCTCGTTCGGATTCCTCACTTTTTGGGAGGTTACAAAAAACGCTCTCCCTTGAACTACCGATTTTATCTTGTCTGGGATGGCCTTTGATGCCTCCATCCCATCTGGACTTGACTTTGGTGCACGACAAAATCGGGCTAGATGACCTTCTCTTCCATAATTGTAACATGCTTTGGACTGCATCACGCAGTTTGGACTGATATGTCCCTCCCCTCCTCATTTGTAACATAAGACTGACGGTCGTTCTCCTTCCTTAACAACAGCTGCTTGTGCTGACGTCTTTCCATCATTGTTGAATCTCCTCTTCTTGAAATGTCCACTCTTATTATCTTGGCCATGATTACCACTAAAGTGGTTACCATTTCTGGCATGTTGATTCCCTCCACGTTTGTTGTCACCGCTTCGATGACTTCTACCACTGGTATTATCATTTTGTCGGATGCTCTCTCTTGGTTGAGTTAACTCGTTATTGCGCTCCAATAACTGAGCCATATTTACAACATCTGAATACAAACACAGTTTGTGAGACATTAAGTATTGACGTATCTCAGGTTTCAAACCTCTTAGAAACATCCGTGTCATTCTCTCCTCATTATCAACCAAGTGGGATACAAACCGAGATAACTCAACAAACTTAGCTTCGTACTGTGCCACGGTCATATTGTTTTGCTCAAGCTTGATGAACTCTACCTCCTTCATGTGACCAATACTTTCAGGAAAGTACTAGTCGTTGAACAGCTCTTCGAACTTCTCCCAAGACATTTTGAGTGCGGCAGGTTGAGTACGCTTTACCGATTTCCACCATTAATCTGCCTCTACTCGCAATATGAAGGTGGCAAAGGGAACCTTATGCTTCTCGGAGCATCCCAAGACATCAAATATCTTGTTGATCTGCTTTATCCACGTCTCTGCCTTAAGTGGTTTTGGCTCTCCAAAAAACTCTGGTGGTCCCTGCTCCTTGAACTATGATGAGTGAGTTTTATACACATAAATTGGATACATTCGGGCTTAATTTATTGTTGTTCTCAAGTGTTTTAGGATGTTTTTATGTGTTTGTGTCTATTCATGCATGTTTTATATTGTTTTGTAGGAATTGGGACAAAAGTTGCATGGATCGACGTTCGGGGTGGCTAGATGCGCGTTTTCGGCTTGCCATTTACACAGCAGTCACTTCAGAGCCAATTTGACTATATCTCCGGACATTATTTCGCAAAACTTCAAGAATGAAAGTTGTAGATCTACTTCTCCTCTTTCCAGAACATCTTGAATCATCTAAATCGGAGTTCGGACGAAGAAGTTATGGCCATTTTCCCAAAGGACGTCGGAGCAGAAAATGTTAGACTTTGGGCCAGCGCCGGGGCGCTCGTTTTCAGTTCATTCCCAGCGCCGGGGCGCTGGGGGGCAGACTCTCAGCGTCGTGAACAGTGCTGGGGCGCTGGGGGAAGAGTTTGGTTGGGCCTGGACGCGTTTTGGGCGAATTTTGACACCTTTTCGACTCCAAATAGGATTAGGTTTGTTCCTAAACTCAAAATTAGACTTGTAACCTATAAATACATGATGTAAGGCATAAAATAAGGGGGGATTACATAGCTTAGCTTAGGGATTACATAGCTTAGCTTAGGGATTACATAGCTTAGCTTGGGGATTACATAGCTTAGCCTAGATTAAATACTCTATTAGATTAGAATATAACCCTAGTTCTTATTAGTTTTGGAGATTGAAGCAACTTGGAGACCATTGAAGATCAAGAGCAAGAGCAAGAGGGGAGCATCAGATTTGCTGACAACAGATTCTATTCTCTTCTCTCATCTTACTTTTATCTTTTAATGTCTATTCAATTGTGGATTCTTGGTTTCCATTCATTAATTATGAACTAACTTTTTTTATTAAGATTTCAATTGAACTTTTTATGGCTATGAATTAGTTATTCATTATATTCCAGTTATTTATGTTAAAGTTAGTTGTTTATCTTGTCTTGTGCATATTGCTTAATTATCTGATCAGTAATTACCTTGTTACTCTAGAAGGAATTGGAAGAGGAATTCTAGGGTTAGAACTAGGCATGATAACATGTGACTTAATTATTTGCAAAGTGAATAATTAGGTTTGTGAATTGAATGGAAATATCTGTTCACCGCATGTAACACATAAGGAATTGGGATTAAAGGAGTTTAATTCACTTATTTTGCATAGGAATATAGCAAGATTAATCTGGATTAAATAGAAGGCAATTGATCACTTGGAAAAGGACTTTTGACATTTGAGAATTCCTGTTAACAATTCAGTAGACATAATAATTGGGATAATTGGATAATTGATTTATGATTCATAATTGGGGATATTGAAGTCTTAATCTTTATTTATTTGAATTCATTCGTTAAAATCATAGTTTTAATTGGTTAATTTAGTTTTCTTAATTAGAAAAAACACAATTTGAGATTGTTTAAATAAAATTAGTTTGGTTAAGAATTAGTACTTGGTGATTTTTGTTAAATAATTCCTCGTGGGAACGATACTTTTCTTATCACTTTATTACTCGTTGACCGTGTATACTTGCACGTATTCATTGATTGCGAAATCGATCAACAAGTTTTTGGCGCCGTTGCCGGGGAATTAATTTAATAATTATTTACCAATATTAATTTCAATCAAATTAGTCTTAATTTAAACATTTTTATTTTTATTTTTAATTCTCTTTCTATATTTCTCTCTTTTCAGGTACCATGGATGACTTTATGTATCAATGACCATACACGAACATGACTCAACCAGAGAGGATATCTAGTTTGGAAGAAGCCTTAGAAAAATTCATTAGAGCTTCTGACAAAAAGAACGAGGAACAAGATAAGAAAATGAATCAAGTAGAGCTGAATTTGCAAAGCCAAGGGGCATTGATCAAGAATCTGGAAAATCAAGTGGAACAGATAGCACATGCGTTGAACAACCGTCCACAATACACCTGGCCCTATGACATGGATTCTGAGACTGATGGTGAGCCCGAGCCAAATCTACAACTGGATGAGCCACGAGATGAAAAAGAGGAGACAAGTGGGGATAATGACAACAAGGTCAGTGAAGAACTAATTGTGAGACCCAATGATGATGAGCCAATGTTGTTTATGCCTCAAGTGCCTTCTCCTCCACAGTTCAAGAGTCCGGTTAGATTTGCAAAACCTTGTCCGATTGGTAGTCATGTCGTCGGCAATACTCTCTGTGATGTAAAAGCAAGTACACCTTCGAAACTATGGTGGGATGAAAAAGAGAAGATAGAGGAAGATTCCATTATGTTTATTAAGCTTCAATGCCCTAATCTGATCATCGACATAATGGAGGAAACACCTAGTGGTTTGTCGTTCTTAATGGGGATCCTATCTACAAAGAGCATGCTAGGTGACTTTAATACAATGGCTATCGTAAATGGGAACCTACCAAAAGCTATATTATTTCCGATGGATGGAGGGTTCCTCAACTTTCGAAGAGGAATTGGATAGCATTGACCAGAAAAAGTCAGGCTGAGACTATAAAACAAGCGCTTATTGGGAGGCAACCCAAGTTTAATTTTTATTTTTTATTTTTAGTTTTTATTAGGTTTTATATTAGTAGTTTTGAATTTTCATTTATTTAGGATTTAATAAAATTGCTTCTATCATGGTTTTACAGGTTATTCAAGTCAAATTCAAGTGTGGTGCCCAATTTGTTCCATGTGCTTAGCCTATTCTCCAAACTTAGCGGACAAGGAGGAAGATTGCTATATTTTCAGGGAAGTCCTCTGCTTTAATTTTTTCTATTGTAGCCATTGAGGACAATGTCTAGTTTAAGTTTGGGGGCATTTTAGTGTCATATTGCATATAGTTAGTTATTTACATTTAGTTTTTGCATTCTGTTTTTTGTTTAAAAAAAAATTTTAAAAATCGCAAAAATAGTAGTTAGTTTACTATGTTTGTTGCAATTAGTTTATATTTGCATGATTCCAACTGTTAGATAGTAAAAGTTTATTTTGGCCAATGATGAGACTGGAATTAAGTAGATAAGTATAGTATTGAATATTCAGACTTTGATGTGATTTCTTGTTATGAATTGAATCTTTTCCTGTTTGAAACTGGTATAATTAAGGTTAGCACGTTAATAACAGCTATGTTGACTGATTAAGTTTAAATTGATACATAATGGATTTTTTAAGGATAATACTAGTGTGAAGGAATGAAAGACATGAATAGGCGGAGATGACTAAATTTTGATAAAAACTTAAGTTTGGGGGGAAATTTTGGGGTATATAAGCTTTAAAAAAAACATGTTGAGTCTTGTGGTGGGTTGAGGAGAAACACTCCCCATAAACACAAGCGTGAGATGGAGCGTAAAACGCACTCACCAACCATCTATCAAAAAAAAAAGAAAAAAAAGAGAAAAAAAAAGAAGAATAAAAATAAAAAATTTACTGTGGCTAGTTTTATTTCGGGGCCTTTGTTACTTGAGTAAGTACGTCCGAAGGGGTATCTTAAAACCTAGCGCCCTAAGGTCTTATATGGTCTGAGAGTCGTTGGTCGAAAGCTCGATAAGGGGTGACACTGTTAGCCTAATGGAATGAGACATTGCACAGTCATGGTTAAAAAAAAAAGCAATAAAACGGGAAAAGAGCAAAAAGCCCCCGTAATGAAAAGTAAAGCATAAGTATCCCAAATTGGACTCTTGAACTTGGTGGATGTTTGACTTTAGTTGGATCTAGCTTGTTTGTGAATTTTATGAGTTTTCACTGTATGATGCCTTCGAAGATATCTATTATGTCTTAAATTTGATTTTATATCAGTTAACATTGTTGTGGAGCACACACGCACTATATCAGTGATAACAGTCTAAGATTTGATGATTGATTGGGAGATTACTGATTTGTTTTAATATGATGTATTATCATGTTTACTTGATTTCTCTAAGGCCGGTTGAATAGACTTGTTTCTGTCATTACTGTTGGATTCGTAGGCATATAGATTAGTTTCATTACATTGCATTGCATAACATTTTTGGTGTTTTTGCTTGACAAAGGTTTAAGTTTGGGGGTATTTGATGAGTGAGTTTTATACACATAAATTGGATACATTCGGGCTTAATTTATTGTTGTTCTCAAGTGTTTTAGGATGTTTTTATGTGTTTGTGTCTATTCATGCATGTTTTATATTGTTTTGTAGGAATTGGGACAAAAGTTGCATGGATCGACGTTCGGGGTGGCTAGATGCGCGTTTTCGGCTTGCCATTTACACAGCAGTCACTTCAGAGCCAATTTGACTATATCTCCGGACATTATTTCGCAAAACTTCAAGAATGAAAGTTGTAGATCTACTTCTCCTTTTTCCAGAACATCTTGAATCATCTAAATCGGAGTTCGGACGAAGAAGTTATGGCCATTTTCCCAAAGGACGTCGGAGCAGAAAATGTTAGACTTTGGGCCAGCGCCGGGGCGCTCGTTTTCAGTTCATTCCCAGCGCCGGGGCGCTTGGGGGCAGACTCTCAGCGTCGTGAACAGTGCTGGGGCGCTGGGGGAAGAGTTTGGTTGGGCCTGGACGCGTTTTGGGCGAATTTTGACACCTTTTCGACTCCAAATAGGATTAGGTTTGTTCCTAAACTCAAAATTAGACTTGTAACCTATAAATACATGATGTAAGGCATAAAATAAGGGGGGATTACATAGCTTAGCTTAGGGATTACATAGCTTAGCTTAGGGATTACATAGCTTAGCTTGGGGATTACATAGCTTAGCCTAGATTAAATACTCTATTAGATTAGAATATAACCCTAGTTCTTATTAGTTTTGGAGATTGAAGCAACTTGGAGACCATTGAAGATCAAGAGCAAGAGCAAGAGGGGAGCATCAGATTTGCTGACAACAGATTATATTCTCTTCTCTCATCTTACTTTTATCTTTTAATGTCTATTCAATTGTGGATTCTTGGTTTCCATTCATTAATTATGAACTAACTTTTTTTATTAAGATTTCAATTGAACTTTTTATGGCTATGAATTAGTTATTCATTATATTCCAGTTATTTATGTTAAAGTTAGTTGTTTATCTTGTCTTGTGCATATTGCTTAATTATCTGATCAGTAATTACCTTGTTACTCTAGAAGGAATTGGAAGAGGAATTCTAGGGTTAGAACTAGGCATGATAACATGTGACTTAATTATTTGCAAAGTGAATAATTAGGTTTGTGAATTGAATGGAAATATCTGTTCACCGCATGTAACACATAAGGAATTGGGATTAAAGGAGTTTAATTCACTTATTTTGCATAGGAATATAGCAAGATTAATCTGGATTAAATAGAAGGCAATTGATCACTTGGAAAAGGACTTTTGACATTTAAGAATTCCTGTTAACAATTCAGTAGACATAATAATTGGGATAATTGGATAATTGATTTATGATTCATAATTGGGGATATTGAAGTCTTAATCTTTATTTATTTGAATTCATTCGTTAAAATCATAGTTTTAATTGGTTAATTTAGTTTTCTTAATTAGAAAAAACACAATATGAGATTGTTTAAATAAAATTAGTTTGGTTAAGAATTAGTACTTGGTGATTTTTGTTGAATAATTCCTCGTGGGAACGATACTTTTCTTATCACTTTATTACTCGTTGACCGTGTATACTTGCACGTATTCATTGATTGCGAAATCGATCAACAAACTACTTAGCGGTGACCGTCCGAGAGTTTTCAATGTTTCCACCTACATTTTTGACAGGAGCCGCCCTCGCCTGATGTTGCATGAATTGCATAAAACCTTTGAACATTCCATCGTTCATCATTTGATCGTTGTTGTTTACCTGAGGATTATTGTCCTCCTATTGCACATTATCCTGGGTATTAATCTGTGGTGACTCAACGGTCTCATGTGCTTCATTGCTTATCTCAACATTTTCAGATGCCATTTTTAAATACTACCACAAAATAAGGATTAATTAACATATCACATATTATTGCTATACTATGACCGACCAATTAAATACCAAATAAACTTAGGTATGTTATACTAGCAAAGGAATTCCCCGTCACTCCACTCCTAGTTCTTGTCTCACATCTCAGTCAGAGATCATATCCCTAAGCTTTGATACCAACTGTGACGCCCCCAAAATAGGTATACATCGTCCATCTTAAGTCGTCAAATACATGGTACAAAAATCAAATATAACTTAATTATACAACAGTCGTGTAAAATACGACAAAACATAATCTAAGAGTTTTAATAAGAATATTGTCATCTAGACAATATCCACACTCAATGGAGTCCTCATTACATTTATTGTCACACTATTTAACAGAATAGTGAGGACTACTAATACTATCATCTGGACCGTCGCTCCGTTCCCCGACTAGTACCGGCTACGTTCTCATTTCCTGAAGAGAACAGTGAAAGAAGGGGAGATCTCAACTAGCACAGTAAGAAATATTATGACTAAAATAATGCAGAATAAACTATCATTAGCCTTCAATAATGTTAAACTAATAGAATATAATAGACAACAAGTTTAACTACAGCGGAACAAGCAATCCATTAGAAGAGTCAAGTAAAGCATAAAATCTACTATCTTCTATGATTTAAAAAGTTTTTCATCAACTTTATCGCTGAGACTCAGCTTAATAAATAAAATTTAATCATTCCTGCATCACGGCCAAGGATATTCATGTAATCATCAATGGTCATGATTATACCGAATAATCCCTGGTCATAATCATACCAACAACTGTCCATCAATGAACTACAGGCTAATGAGGACTTTTACCACATCATTCGTCACATTACGGTCATGATTATACCGAATAATCCCTGGTTATAATCAAACCAAGTCCATCTATGAACGTAAGCCAAAAATGACTTTAATCACAAAATAAGCATGAGAATGATGACAATGACATAATTATTCAATAAAACAAGTTCAAGGATAAATTTTAAAGATTTATAATTTTAATTTATCCAGAAATCAATAACGTCCAAATTGTCAACATGATACTGCTTTGTGGAGTAAAATTCAAGAATGCTCAGAAGATTATTTCCATGAAAAGATACTGGATGAAACACAAATATCAAGGATATTCCACTAATTTCATGTAGTATAGAAGCCAAAACTTTAACCAACTGAGTATAATAGAATATATGAAACCGCAAATGGATATTTGCCCGCCATGCGGTAATCCACGTAGACAGATCATTTCCACAATTTAATAAGGAATGAATACGAAGGATCATTCACCATGCATGCGGTAATCCACATAGACAGGTTATTCAAACATAATAATAAATAATGGAATAACAGAAGAATTCACTAGGCGTGCGTAATCCGCACAGACAGGTTATTCCAACAGAATAATAAAGAATGGAACCAGGTCATGCGTAATCCACATGCACAGTATATTCCAATAAAATAATAAAGAATAGAACCAGGTCATGCATAATCCGCACAGACAGGATATTCCAATAGAATAATAAAGAATGGAATAACAACAGAATTCACCAGGCATGCGATAGACCGCACAGACAAGTTATTCTAACAGAATAATAAAGAATGGAATAACAGAAGAATTTCACCATGTATGTGGTACTTCACATAGACAGGTTATTCCAACATAATAATAAAGAATAGAATAACAACCCTTACGAGTATTGAAAGGAAATAACTCCCTTCATGAATACGAAAGAATAATACCCCTTACCTTAGAAGAAGACTGAATTCTAGAATAGTGAGGTATCAGACTTCTCTTATTCTTTCTCTCTATAATTTCTGTCTATAATAATTACTCTATAGCTTTAGTGAATTGGTGAGAAATGAAGTAAGAATGAGCTACTATTTATAGGAAAATATAGTTTCAATAATTGCACGTTTTGGGGCTCGAAATATTACAGTATAATACCTTCCTCGTTTTCTTCATTTTTAATTTAGTCCTGCAATTATTATCAAACTTGCACCACCTCCCCTAATAGTAAATGATGTGAATCAATAGTTCAATCATTTTAATCAATAGTTATAATCATGTGAAAATATGAATTACAGTATAGTACCTCCATTTTTAACTTAGTCATGTATGTATTATCAATCTTGCACCAACTCCCTTAATAGTACAAAAATGTGAATCAATAGTACACACATGTGAACAAATAGTTATAATCATGTGAATTAATAGCAATTAATTGTTCATTTATCCGGTTAATTACCTGATTGGTCAACATAACCTCCAGACATAAATTATTATCGAAATAAATGTCAATTTTCGCTAACACTAAAAATTCCAACACAAAGGAACTATCCATTTCTTCTTTAATCAACATGAACTTATTCATCATTAATATTATAATTCACAATATTTAACAACCAGGTTATTCCCAGGAAAAAGGGGGCTTTCCGATAAGGATTTCTCCTTATTGGCACGTAATTAGGTGACCAAACCTCTCATCGACAGAACTTCTAGACATTATCAATATTGCAAATAATAATATGAATAACGTTGTCGTCTCAATTAATGATTTAATAATATAACATATTATGCAGATGATACTGTGATAATAATTGAATCAATAATATAAAAGATATGATGCAACAATTATTGTAGCAATAATTGAGTATAAATAATTGTTTTCTCACGTAAGGATCAATAATCAATACCGTGTGCTACTATTCAAGCACACGTATTACTGTACTTTTACTAACGGGTAGTTCAACAGTTTTAACGGTAAAACTTTCGTCGTTATTTTTATGAAAAGATAATTATGTCGTTTTCTAACTACGACAATACTTCCGTTGTGGAGTCCACCAATGATTGTGCCGTCGTACGAATATTCCCTGTTAAAATTGAATATTATATAACCACTTGCTTACTTTGCAAAATTTGTAAATATTACCCACAACTATAACATTATATCAAATTCACACCATAATATTCAAAAATATAATTCGAGAAAATTATTCTTTATTCATAAATTTGGGGTCTTACAGTAACCCCGACACTAAAAGGTAGAAATTCCACAATAAAACTCATATCAATAATTTGACATAATGATATTGAAGAAAATAATATCAGTTACGAAAAAAATAACATTCATTACCTCAAAAGAATAGTACTTCTGGCTGGAATATCAGATATAACGCTGAAGGAAACTTGCACCGTATAGTAACACTCAAAGTATCACAATACTCACAAAAATACGCTCGATAATATAGAGAGAGAAAACTTCAATTTCTGGTGTGATTTTTAATTCTAACCTAAGCACCCTATTTATAGGAAATTGCTTAGAACACCAAAGTAGAAAATTTAATAAAATATTAATATATTTATATAAATTTCCTATGCACACCAAGAAATTTGAATTCAGCATGTTTACCACTCATGTGGGGCCCACCAAAATGAAAAACATGTTTTTATCATTTAATGCAACAAAATCAATTCAGACCCAATAATCTGGAACTTCAATAATTCATAATAAATAGCCCTTTTATTAGAAAAATTCATTTATTATGTCCTTCCATAGGAAATTCAATTCTCTACAACTTTGTAAGTTTAAGGTTTTCCAAATTTAAAACAGAAATTGACCGAAATCCACAAACGGACGATTTTGCAGGCTATAATCAAATTTCAGTCAAAAATAGGGTCCACCAACACACAAAACATGTGTTAAACATTTATTTCAACAAAAATACTCTTCCTCCTCATTTATTCATATATCACACATTCATTGTAAAAATATCACCATTATTATATTATTAAAATATAATAATATATTTAAATAAATTATTTTATCAGAAAAGATAAAATATTAATTTTCAACAATTGTCACATTAAAATTTTTCTCCATCTATATCCACATAAAATGAATATTTCCTTTATCATATAAATAAATAATTAACTATTCATAAATAATATTACAGAATCACAATACTGACAACCAGGCTGTTCCCAAGAAAGAGGGGGCTTTTCAATAAGGATTTCTCCTTACTGGAGCGCAATTAGGTGACCAAACATATCTTTAGACAGAACTTTCTAGACATTGCCAATAATATTATCTAGTAATATTATTAAAATATTATGAATTATTGATCTAATAATGGAAAATATTGTGTAGTGACCATTATTGAAACAACAATAATATAAAATATCAACGTAGAAATTTTTAAATCAATAAAATAAAATATTGAACAGTAATTACTGTAACAATTATTGAGTATCGACTTCTTACGTAAGAATTAATAATTCAAAAATACTATGCAATACCGTGTGCTACTGTGCAACAACGCGTATTACTTTACTTTACCCACGGGGTATTCCAACAGTGTTAACGGTAATAATTACGTCGTTATTTATAAAAACTCAAATTTGTCATTTTCTTCATCTGATAGTTATTCTGTTATGGGGCCCACAAATGGCTGTGCCATCGTACGAATATTCTCTGATAACAAGAATATTCCTCGACCAAACGAATATTCCCCGACAACAATGAATATTTTATAACCACTTGCTTATTTTGAAAAAATAATTTCACCCATAACTTTAAACTTTTATCAATTTAACTATTTACTAAATAGAAAAATTGAATACTTTCATTTCGTAAAATTCAGGGTCTTACAATCTGCCCTCCTTATGAAATTTCGCCCTCGAAATTTCATACGTACCTGGTATGCCGAATAGGTGAGGATACCTCGTCAGATTCTAACTCTTGAGGTATAACCTTTGAGCGTAAAATATGTTTCTTCGTATCCAAGATTTTAACAGGTACCTCTTCATACGTTAAATCTTCCGTTATCTCGTCCGATTCTAATTTAATAATGTGTCTCGGGTCGTCCACATATTTACGTAACATCGATACGAAAAAAATGTTATGAACACGCGACATACTTGGTTTTAAAACTAGTTTATAGGCCACAGTTCCTACTCGATCAAGGATTTCAAATAGAATAATTAAATCAAGGGTTGAGATTTCCTCTCTTCGTCAATTCTTGCTTCTAGAATAACGCTCGCTTGAACCTTCTTCTTCACATTCATCAGCTCTGAGTCTGTAGCCTAAATGATTTTAACTTTATCAATTAAAGTTGGTTCTAATTGTATATTTAACAACATCATGTGGGTCTCTAGAGTAAGTCGTACGAAATGGGTCTTTGTGTTAACAACATCACACTCGTAATTGCATACGATCTTCTACTCAACGCGTCAGCTACCATGTTCACTCTTCTACGATGATATTGAATGGTATGGTCGTAATCTTCAACAGCTCGAGCCAACGTCTTTGGCGCATGTTACATTTGTTTTGGGTGAAGAAATATTTGAGGGTTTTAGAAATGAGTTTTGTACTGGGGTTAAATTTAAACGTTGAGCGCAAGTAGGAGAAATAAAAGAATGGGTAGAACCGATATCGAATAAGGTATAAACTTCGCAAGAGTTTATGATTAACTTACCCGTGATCGCTTCGTTCGGGTTCCTCGACAAACGCTCTCACTTAAACTACAGACTTTGACTTGTCTAAGACATCCTTTGGCGTCACCATCCCAGCTAGACTTGACTTCACTACACGACAAAATCGAACTAAGTGGTCTTCTCTTCTGTAATTGAAACAAGCTTTGGGTTGTTGTGTACAGTTTGGACGGATGTGTCTCTCTTGTCTGTATTTGAAACATACGACCGGTGGTCGTTCTTCTTCCTTGGAAACGGGTGTTGCTGCCTTTCCATCATTATTGAACCTTCTCTTCTTGAAGTTGTTCTCACTTAGTTCACCTTTCCTATTATCATGACCATGATTACCACCAAAGTGGTTACCATTTCAAGCATATTGATTCCCTCCACGTTTGTTATCACCGCTTCGATGACTGCTACAATTGGTATTATCGATTTGCCGGCTGCTCTCTCTTAGTTGGGTTGACTCGTTATCGTGCTCCAATAACTGAGCCCTATTTACAACATCTGAATACAAACAAAGTTTGTGAGAAATGAGGTATTGACGTATTTCGGGTTTCAAAGCTCGCAGAAACATTCGCATCATTCTCTCCTCATTATCAACCAAATGGGATGCAAGTCGGTACAACTCAGCAAACATAGCTTTGTACTGCAACACGTCCATATTGTTTTGCTCCATTGCACATCTCAAAAATTTTAAATGTCATTCTCAAATACTGTCACAAAACAAGGGTTAATTGACACACCACATATTATCCCTATACTCTGACCAACCAATTAAATAACAATTAAACTTAGGTAGGTCATACTAGCGAAAGAATACCCTGTCTCTCCCCTCCTAGTTCTTATCTCACATCTCAGCCAAGGATCATATCCCTAAGCTTTGATACCAACTATGACGGCCCCAAAATAGGTATACATCACTGATCTTGAGTCGCCAAATACATGGTACAAAATTCAAATATAACTTAATAATACAACTGTCGTGTTAAATATGACAAAACATAAACTAAGAGTTTTAATAAGAATATAGTCTTCTAGACAGTATGTAAGACCCCGAATTTTATGAAAGTTTTCAATTTTCTTATAATTATTATTTTATTTAGTAAATGGTTAAATTGATAAAAGGTTAGAGTTAAGAGTGATATGTGAATTTTTTTCAAAGTAAACAAGTTGTCATAAAATAATCGGTGATAAAAGTACAGTAATACGCGTGGTTGCATAGTAACACACGGTATTGATTATTGATGCTTACGTGAGAAGTTACTCAGTTATACTCAATTATTACTACAGTAATTGTTGTATAATATCTCTCATATTATTGATTCAATTATTGTCACAGTATCATCTGCATAATATTTATTATTATTAAATAAATAATTGAGACGACAAAGTTATTCATATTATTATTTGTAATATTGACAATGTCTAAAAGTTCTGTCAAGGAGAGGTTTGGTCACCTAATTGTGCGCCAATAAGGAGAAATCCTTATCAAAAAACCCCCTCTTTCCTGGGAATGATCTGGTTGTTAAATATTGTGAGTTATAATATTAATGAGGAATAAGTTCGTGTTGATTAAAGATGAAATTGATATTTCCACTGTGTTGGGATTATTAGTGTTAGTGAAAATTGACATCTATTCCGATAATAATTGATGTCTGGAGGTTATATTGACCAATCGAGTAATTAATCGAATAAATGAGCAATTATTTACTATTAATTCACATGCTTATAACTATTTGTTCACATGTGTGTACTATTGATTCACATTTATGTACTATTAGGTGAGGTGGTGCAAGATTGATAATACTTGCATGACTAAATTAAAAACGAAGGTATAGATGAAGGTACTATACTGTAATTATTTTTTTCACATGATTGTACTACTGATTCACATGATATACTATTAGAGGAGGTAATGCAATTTTGATAATACTTGCATGACTAAATTAAAAATGAAAGAAAAGATGAAGGTATTATACTGTAATATTTCGAGCCCCAAAATGTGCATTTATGAAAACTATATTTTCCTATAAATAGAAGCTCATTCTTCCTTCATTCTCACCAATTCACTAAGACTCACAAGAGCAATTATAGAGAGAGAAGCTATATAGAGAGAAGCTATAGAGAGATAAAAGAAGAGTAGTCTACTACTTCACTACTCAAGTATCCAGTCTTCTTCTGAGGTAAGGGATATTATTTGTTGTATTTGTAAGAGTATTATTTATTTCATATTTTGAAGAGATATTATTTTTCGTATTCGTATGAATATTATTTTCGTAGAATATTCATAAGAAATATCATCTTCGTTCAATATTCGTAGGAATATTATTTTCGTTCAACAGACGTAAGGGGTATTATTTATTTTATATTCTGAAGAGATATTATTTTTCTTATTCGTATGAATATTATCTTCGTTCAATATTCGTAGGAATATTATCTTCGTTAAATATTCGTTGGAATATTATCTTTGTTAAATATTCGTTGGAATATTATTTTCGTTCAACAGTTGTTAGGGATATTATTCTGTTCAGTATTCATAAGAAATAAAAATTTCTTCCATACTCTGGAGTATGTGAGTAATATTATTTCATCTTGTATTCATGATTATACCATCATTCGGTTAAAGTATTGCTTCTATACTCCTTGAAATTAGTAGAATATCATTAATATTTGTGCTTCATCTAGTATCGTTTCATAAGGATATTTTCTGCACATTCTTGTTAAATTTTAATTTTTTCATGCCGAAGTACTGTCCATGAGTACTATTCATTTATACAGTATTATTCACAAAAATACTATTCACAAGTACTATTCAAAAAGTACTATTCACGAGTACTATTCACAAAGTACCATTCTCGAAGTACTATTCACGGAGTAGTATTCACCCGGGTAGTATTCACCCACAGTACTATTCATGACAAAAATCGATTTCTTTTCGGTCCAAATCATTTTTGATGCAATATTATTCTTGAATTTTACTCCACAAGTTGTGATCATGTTGACAATTTAGATATTCTTGAACCCTGGATAAATTTTATTATAAATATTTAATATTTATCCTTTATCTCAGTTGATTGATTCTTTATATCATTGTCATGATCCTCATGTTTATATTGCGTTAAAGTTCATCTTTGGCCGGTAGTGCATTGATGGACTGTTGGTTATTTGTTTTATAGTTGTATGTCTTTGGCCTATAGTGCAAAGATGATCTGTTGTTGAATATCTTTGGCATGTAGTGCAAAGATGATCTATTGTTTGATAACTTTGGCTCATAGTGCAAAGATGGACATGTGTATGACATGATCATGACCACTGGTGATACTAACAAATATCCTTGGTCGTAGTGCATGGATAATTCGATGTTGTGATTGGCAGGATAATGACCATTAGTTAACAATTGAATGTCTTTGGCCGTAGTGCACTGACATGCAATTGATTGGTATGATCTTGACCATTGGTTTTATAGTTGAATATCTTTGGCCAGTAGTGCAAGGATAAACAACTGATTAGTATGATCATTGTTATTACATTTGAATATCTTTAGCCTTTATGGTAAGGATATTGAGTGAATGTTCTATTAAGTCTTTGTGACAAGGAGAAACTCTTGATTCACATTATTATAAACATGAATTATGAATTTAACTAAAATCTTTGGTGATTCAGGTGAAGACAGGTGATGAAAGTTGTAATAGCCCCGAATCCGGGCCTCGAATCACCTCGGATCCGTTATACTATTTCTATCACTATTTCTAGAAGATATAAACATAAATTGCTTATACATTACATTACAAACTATTCCCCAAGGTCGAGTAACCTTAACTTATTACACAATTCATAAGTTATCTAACACATAACATTCTTATCAACTATTCTATTACAAAATAGCTGCATATATTGCTCCAAACTGAACTTGGCATTATCATTACTATCGATGATTCATTTGTTTAAGAATCATATCTATTATCATTTCAAAATAAACCTTCTTTATCTATACAACATTTCAAAATGTATATAGCTGCCAATTACATTTGATAAAACTATCAATCATAAATTTATAACATTTCTAATTCGAGAAAATGTATTCATTTTCGTACATCGTTCAATCTTCATCATCCTTATAGCAAATAATATTGCCTAACATCATTAACATGCAAAAGTTCGTGTTTGCAAGATTGAGCTCGACAGCCTAGCAAATTTAACAGTCTATCATGTTTCACATAGCACACAATTCCATATGCACCACATTTACTTTAATATGCATATCTACATGCAACATATATTCTTTACTATGCATATCCTACATGCATCAATAATTCCTTACAAAACATTCATTCATGCATTATACATTTCTAATTTACCGAGTTACATCATTACAACATGTAATCACATATAGATTGAGTTCCATACCCAATTAACTTAGTCATATTTTGACTTTAACAATTCATAGAGCATGATATGTAATTTAGCACATAACCACATTCAATCCACAAACATAATAGAACTGAAAAACTTGCCTGAACCGTTGATTACCGCAACGCAATTTAATTTAATCTCTCACGAAAGACCTATCAGTTATAAAATTGATCTTTTAATCAGTATAACATGCTTTATTCCATAATACTATCTAATACCTAATCAAATATTAAATAACAGCTTAACACATCAATATTATTATCATCCTTTGATAATTATTCAATCACGATATCCTATCCCTTATGATTTATCACCATTTTAAAACTGTATTTAAATAAATTAAATACCACATAATTCCTTAATCATTAATATTCATTTAATATAACATATTAATGAAAATCATTACATAAATATTATAATATAATTATAATATATCAAAGTATTTTTAATACCTTAAAAATCATTTTATATGATTTTCCAACACTTAATTCCGTTATCCGATAATTAATATTAATATTAAAATATTAATATTTTCATGTCAAAATATCAAAAGTTATATTTTATAACTTAAAAATATTTTTATAACACTTAAATCATTTTTATATGATTTTTAAAACATTAATACTATTTTATTCCATAATTTATTTAACTTCCTTAGATATTTTTTTAAAAATTAATTCTAGTGTGTAGCTTAAGAAATTAGCTACCTCGTGCTTAACTCCAGTAATGCCCATATTTTGGCATAATCTTACATATGTTAACATGATGCTCCATTTTAAATTTCGTGGCAATCGGAGTTGTAGAACTCCGTTTATAGCGATTTCCGTCGGAAAATCATAAAAATTGGAACGGTCATAACTTGGTCGTTTTAACTCGGAATCAATTCATTTTTGGACACGAGCTACATATTACCATATATTTTCATTTCCCAAAAGTCTGGAATTTTTTCTCATTAACTAAATGTCCAAAACAGCCCCCGGAAATTTTTGGCCAGAAACTTTTTGACGTTTGACAGTTTTGGAGTCCTTTGCTAAAACTTATATAAAACGAAATCTGTAACTCCGATTAATGATCCGTCACTTTTGTTGGATTCCTATCTTTCCGAACTATAGTTTTCATATATTACAATCCATATTTGGACATGTTAAGCTCCCGGAAATTAGCCCGGAAGTGGCTGTTACAAAACTGTCTTTTAACAGTTTTTCTTAATTTTGTGTAGTTTGGGAGAAATCCCATAACTCTCTCCTCCGATGTCGGATTTAGTCCGTTTCAGGATCTATGGAAAGCTTATTGAGCGTACTAAAACATATCACAAGTCCAGAATTTTTAGAGCACACTAACAAATCCGAAATTTTCTGTTTAGGCAGCAGTCCACTAATTCAAAGTAAACTGATTTGTTTTTCTTGTTTGATTAAACTTTTAACACACAAAATAGTTAGATCTAAGCATAACACACCATTTAACAAGTAGATCTATAGTTCTCATGTTCGAGATCATAAACTTCATGGTTCAAAATAACCAAAAATCAAATACAAGATTAAACACAATCAAGAGTAAGAAAAATAAGATTTTCTACCCTTTAAAAACCTAGCTTCACTTTTCTTGCTTTTGATCTATCTTTTGAAACTTAAAATGGATAGATCCACACATAAAACACTCTAAATCATGTAGATCTAGAGTTTTGAAGATCAAGAAATAAGTTCTTTATCAAATCAAACAAAATAAAACAAATAAACTAAGCTAGGATTTTATACCTAGATCATGTATCTTTTCTCCTTCTTGATTTCTTTCTTCTTCCATGAGATGAAGTGGGGTGCCATGAGCTTGGGCTTCTTCCCTCTTAGGGGCTGCCGACCACTTCCTTTTCTCTCCTCTCTTTCTATTTTCTTCTTTTTGCTAGATGAAATGAAAAGTTTTCTTATAAAAACTTGTGGGAATATTTATAGGCAATTAACATATATAGATATAACTTGTGTCTATCTATTAATCATCCAATATCTTGCTTCCATGGATGAAAATATTTATTACCCTAAAAAGGCTAGTGACTAAAATTAGGTGGTTTGGTAACCAACTTTTGACTAACTAAAATGATAGGTAAATGAAATGAATCATGTGTTATTTTGCTCCTTGCATGGCCGGATCTATACACTATCTTGGCCAATGTTATTTGTTGATTTATTTGTTTAATAACAATCTAGAATGTCCATACAAATTGGGTCATAACATGGGCCAATTGATTTCTTGTTTGGACTTTCTAATTAAATTAGTTGAGTAAAAATATAACATAGTCCAACACACTAATTTTATCTTACCCTAATTATTTAGTTAGGGTTTCTAAATCACTCATTATGGAATTTAAATACATAGATAATTTAATAATATAACCCAATTAAGCTAGGTTTTAAAAATAATCAATAACTTGAGATAATAAAATTAATCTCTTAGGCTAGTATACTAGTATAAAATTTAAATACTAGCACTTACACTTGCTATAACTGTTAGGTTATTTCATTCTCATTCCTAATATATAACATTAGGTTAAATAATTTTCTTTTATTTGTTTATATAATAAACAATTATAAACCATCACATAATGATCATATTCCTTGACACAACTTTTTAACCCTTAGGGTTTAATACTCCGCATTAGGATTCCCAAATTAGGATTTAAATTCTCGATACTAAAATTAGGCTTTTTGAACATATCGTTAGAGTTTTCTAACTTAATCACCATATTCATATCATGAATTTAGGGTTTCGGATTCCCGAAACTAAAATTAAAGTTTCTGAGCGTACTATTAGGGTTTCTAACAATTCGTTAGATTTTTCTAACTTAATAACATATGAATAACATAACTTTAGGGTTTGCTAAAGTTATGACTTATCTGATCAATCCTTGATCTCAAATCATTACGGTTCACATATATAATCAAATATACCAACTAGTATTCACTTCGATACTTATCCCTGATAATTCTTCAAAAGAATTTTAAATCTATCATAATCTTATACCTCATTACTAGACTATCACTCACAGTCTATCACATAATGTTCATATTCATTACTCACATAACTATTAATCCTTAGGATTTTATACATAGCATTAGAGTTTCTAATTTAGCAATTATGGTTATCTCTAATATATTATCAAAATACATAAGCCATTATATTTAGCCTTTGATTTTCCCAAATTAGGGTTTCTGATTCCCGGAACTGAAACTAGGGTTTCAGACCCGATTGCTACGATTTCTTATTCATTGCTAGGGTCTTCTAACAGAACATTGACGTTCTTAATGTATACTTAGGATTTGACACACATATAATTAATCTGGTCAACCTTTGACCCTTAACCACATCCTGAACACATCATTAACCATATACACAGAGTATATTCACATAAACACTTAATCCTGAATAATTCGCCTAAAAGTCTTCACGAAATTTTGAAATCCTCAAAATTCCATCCTAATAACATCAATTGCATACACTTATTTTCTGTCTAGGTCTAATATTTGACCTTAAATCAATCATTTAAGATTTTCATAAATTGTCTAAATTCTCGGGTTGTCACAAAAGTTCTCTTTATCTTAGGTATAATAAAGAACTGTTAATGGGTATTACAACGATAAAGTTGATGAAAAACTTTTTAAACCACAGAAGATAGTAGATATCATGCTCTACTTAACTCTTCTAATGGATTGCTTATTCCGCTGTAGTTGTTGATCTAAAACTTGTTGTCTATTATATTTTATCAGTTGTTATACTGTTGAAGGCTGAGAATAATTTATTCTGCATTATCTTAGTCATAATATTTCTTATTGGGCTAGTTGAGCTCACCCTTTTCTTTCAATGTTCTCTTCAAGAAATGAGAATATAGCCGTGACTAGTCGGGGAACGTAGTGACGGTCCAGATTGTTGTTTTAGTAGTTCTCACTATTCTATGAAATAGTGTGATAATAAATGTAATGAGGAGTCTATTGAGTATGGATATTGTCTAGAAGACAATATTCATATTAAAACTCTTAGCTATGTTTTGTCGTATTTTTACACGACAGTTGTATTAAAGAAGTTTGTATTTAATTTCTGTACTATGTATCTGGCGACTCAAGATGGGTGATGTATACCTGTTTTGGGGGCGTCACAGTTGGTATCAAGCTTAAGGATATGATCTCTGGCTGAGATATGAGACTAGAACTAGGAAGGGAGAGACAGGGAATTCCTTCTCTAGAATGACCTACCTAAGTTTATTTGGTATTTAATTGGTCGGTCAGAGTATAGGGGTAATATGTGGCATGTCAATTAACCCTTATTTTGAAACTATATTCTAGAATGATATCTGAAATACAGGAGATGAGAAATTGGAAAATCCTGATAGAGAGGAGATAACCGGGAAGGTACGATACGAAAAGAAAGCAAAGTATTCTCATCTTTTCGAACTACCAGGTACGTAAATTTCAAGGTCAAAATTTCATAAGGAGGGGAGATTGTAAGACCCCGAACTTTATGAAAGTTTTTAATTTTCTTATAATTATTATTTTATCTAGTAAATGGTTAAATTGATAAAAGGTTAGAGTTAAGGGTGATATGTGAAAATTTTTCAAAGTAAGCAAGTTGTCATGAAATAATCGGTGATAAAAGTACAGTAATACGCGTGATTTCATAGTAGCACACGATATTGATTATTGATGCTTTCGTGAGAAGTCACTCAGTTATACTCAATTATTGCTACAGTACTTGCTGCATAATATCTCTCATATTATTAATTTAATTATTGTCACAGTATCATCTGCATAATATTTATTATTATTAAATCAATAATTGAGACGACAAAGTTATTCATATTATTATTTGCAATATTGATAATGTTTAGAATTCCGTCAAGGAGTGGTTTGGTCACCTAATTGCGCGCCAATAAGGAGAAATCTTTATCGGAAAGCCCCCTCTTTCATGGGAATGATCTGGTTGTTAAATATTGTGAGTTATAATATTAATGATGAATAAGTTTGTGTTAATTAAAGATGAAATTGATATTTTCATTGTGTTGAGATTATTAGTATTAGTGGAAATCGACATCTATTCCGATAATAATTGATGTCTGGAGGTTATATTGACCAATCGAGTAATTAATCGGATAAATGAACAATTAATTGCTATTAATTCACATGCTTATACCTATGTGTTCATATGTGTGTACTATTGATTAACATTCATGTACTATTAGGGGAGGTGGTTAGAGATTGATAATACTTGCATGACTAAATTAAAAATGAAGGTATACATGAAGTTACTGTATGTTAGAGTTTATGCCCTAGATGCCAATTATTTTATATAATTGCTTAATGTTTTGATATTATATTTGATTGAATAAATGAATGATTTTATTATGGTTTTATTTACTGCGTTATATAAATGTTAACATAATAAAAATCCTTTGAATGTTGATACAAATTATATAGTTTCAAGTATGTGACTTGAACATGAGATTATATATTTACAATTAGTATCATTGTTCTTAAATGTCCCTAGTCGAGTATCATTGTTGATGGGACAACAATGATGCATTAAGACTAGTATGTGGATTGACTGATGACCAAACCTCATTGGTCATAAATATATGAGATATTAAGTCAATGCATAGGTACATGTTAGAGAACGATGTACTTGACAGACCCACCATGAGAATTCTATGTGGAGAATTATGCGAAGTGTCATTAGCAATTCTCATAGTGACAATGATGTAATGGTCCTCCGACTTAAAATCACTATATTTCTTCACGCAAATTTATGTACTTTGATATCATCAAATGTCACCTTTAATAGGGTGGACTATAAAGGTGATTATTGGGTACATCATGAATCGTGTGAGGAATATGAGTGATCTAGATGGAATTTAACCCTCCTATATATTAGGGGTGATATCCATAGGCCTCTTGATTGAGTAAGACTATGAAATGCATGACCATGCTCAAATAGTGATTTGTTTCATATAGTCTACTCATTGAACAAGAAAAACTCAGATTAAATTATGAAGAGTATGACACATTTCACGACTCGAGTTTAATCTAGGATATTAAGGTTAAAAGGATTAAATTACATTGAGACATTGGTCACGAAAAGGTTTCATCGAATCATCGATCTTATTATTACTTGGGTAGCAGTGATGCATTACTAGATGTCGCTCACTGTTGATAATATGATTTTAAAATTATTGCCAATGTAATAATAACATATAGGGTCACACACATAGATCGTAATTTAAAAAAGAAATTAATTTAAATCGTAAGGATTTAAATATATCAATATGATTGATAGTATTTTAAATCACGAATTTAAATCTAAAAGGATAATTTGTATATATGTATATTAATTAAGTAAGACTTAATTAAGATATATATAAATTCGAATTTTAATAATATTAGGTTTTGATTAATTCCCTTAACTGCTATATATATGATATATATCAGTCATTTTAGGGATTATGTCAAAATACAAAACCCTAGCCACTCTTAGAGATAGACTAGAGAAAACAGTTTCAAAAATCCTCATCCTTGGTGGCTAGTACCGCGGTTCCTTCTTCTGCAGATCGTAGGACGATTCGAGGAGCGTTCGTGTGGATACCGTAGAGACGCAGTTCGTTTGGATTGCGTTGGAGATTCGATCGCATCAATTCTAGTTTCTTTATCGCGTATTGCGTTGGAGATTCGATTGCTTCAATTTCAGTTTCTTAATCGGTATAATTTCTTACCACTGAATTAATTATTTTTCGCATGGATCCTGTTTTAGGTTTCAGAATTGCCTTTAAATTGGTTTATTTCCGCTGCGTTTTTGTGTCGAAACCCTACACTATACTGTAATTATTTTTTTCACATGATTGTACTATTGATTCACATGATTGTACTATTGATTCACATGATATACTATTACGGGAGGTGGTGCAAGTTTGATAATACTTGCAGGACTAAATTAAAAATGAAGGAAACGATGAAGATATTATACTGTAATATTTCGAGCTCCAAAACGTGCAATTATCGAAACTATATTTTCCTATAAATAGAAACTCATTCTTCCTTCATTCTCACCAATTCACTAAGACTCATAAGAGCAATTATAGAGAGAGAAGCTATATAGAGAGAAGCTATAGAGAGATAGAAAAAGAGTAGTCTGCTACTTCACTACTCCAGTATCCAGTCTTCTTCTGAAGTAAGGGATATTATTTGTTGTATTCGTAAGGGATATTATTTATTTCATATTTTGAAGAGATATTATTTTTCGTATTCGTATGAATATTATTTTCGTTTAATATTCATAAGGAATATCATCTTCGTTCAATATTCGTAGGAATATTTTTTTCGTTCAATAGTCGTAAGGGGTATTATTTATTTCATATTCTAAAGAGATATTATTTTTCGTATTCGTATGAATATTGTCTTCGTTCAATATTCTTTAAATATTCGTTGGAATATTATCTTCGTTAAATATTCGTTGGAATATTATTTTCGTTCAACAGTTGTAAGGGATATTATTATGTTCACTATTCATAAGAAATAAAATTTTCTTCTATACTCTGTAGTATGTGAGTAATATTATTTTGTCTTGTATTCCTGATTATACCATCATTCGGTTATAGTATTGCTTCTATATTCCGTTAAATTAGTAGTATATCCTTGATATTTACGCTTCACCTAGTATCGTTTCACAAGGATATTTTCTGCATATTCTTGTTAAATTTTAAGCTTTTCTTGTTGGAGTAATGTCCATGAGTACTATTCATTTATATGGTACTATTCACAAAAGTACTATTCACGGGTAATATTCACAAAGTACTATTCATAAAGTATTATTCACGAAGTACTATTCATGAAGTACTATTCCCGAAGTACTATTCACGGGGTAGTATTCACCCGGGTACTATTCACCCACAGTACTATTCATGACAAAAATTAATTTTTTTTCGGTCCAAATCATTTTTGATGCAATATTATTCTTGAATTTTACTCCACAATTGGTGATCATGTTGACAATTTAGATATTCTTGAACCCTATATAAATTGTATTATAAATATTTAATATTTATCCTTTATCTCACTTGATTGATTCTTTATATCATTGTCTAGATCCCCATGCTTATATTGCGTTAAAGTTCATCTTCGGCCCGTAGTGCATAGATGGACTGTTGGTTATTGGTTTTACAGTTGTATGTCTTTGGCCTGTAGTGCAAAGATGATCTATTATTGAATATCTTTGTCCTGTAGTGCAAAGATGATATGTTGTTCGATAGCTTTGGCCCATAGTGCAAAGATGGACAGATGTATGACATGATCATGACCACTGGTGATACTAACGAATATCCTTGGTCGTAGTGCAGGGATAATTCGATGATGTGATTGGCAGGATCATGACCATTAGTTAACAGTTGAAGGTCTTTGGTCGTAGTGCACTGACATGCAATTGATTGGTATAATCATGACCATTGGTTTTATAGTTGAATATCTTTGGCCAGTAGTGCAAGGATAGACAACTGATTGGTATGATCATTGTTATTACATTTGAATATCTTTAGCCTTTGTGGTAAGGATATTGAGTGAACGCTCTATTAAGCCTTTGTGACAAGGAGAAACTATTGATTCACATTATTATAAACATGAATTATGAATTTAACTAATATCTTTGGTGGTTCAGGTGAAGACAGGCGATGAAAGTTCTCTTTATCTTTGGTATAATAAAGATCTGTTAATGGGTATTACAAGGATAATGTTGATGAAATTTTTTTTAAATCACAGAAGATAGTAGATATCATGCTCTACTTAACTCTTCTAATGGATTGTTTATTCCGCTGTAGTTGTTGATCTAAAACTTGTTGTCTATTATATTCTATCAGTTGTTATACTGTTGAAGGCTGAGAATAATTTATTCTGCATTATCTTAGTCATATTATTTCTTACTGGGTTAGTTGAGCTCACCCTTTTCTTTCACTGTTCTCTTTAGGAAATGAGAATATAGCTGGGACTAGTCAAGGAATGAAGTGATGGTCCAGATGGTTATTTTAGTAATCCCCACTATTCTATGAAATAGTGTGATAATAAATTGTCAGGAATAAGCATGTGAATGCTATTCCTATTTATATAAGATTTGATTATGATATATATAAATGAATATGCAAGTATGCTTGCATTAAGAAAAGCTATAAAGTCCTTTGATAGATAATAGAAACATATGTACAAAGGACTTAGAATGAATTGATCAAATATGTTAGGTTGATCCTACATAAGCAAAACAGCTTTGTAAAGTCCTTAAAAATAAATGATGTACAAGGACTATAAACAGAGAAAGATCAAGCATGTTAGGTTGATCTTATGATGTAATAGATAGGCTTGTCTGATCGTTGAGCACTGCACCAGAAATCGGAGTCTGCCAAGAGAGTCAAGGAAAACTCGAGAGCTGTCGAGGCTGAATCGTAGTCTGCAAGATAGTAGATCTCGGAGTTCATAGACTGCCTGGAGAAACGATGAAGGATCGTAGTGTGTCGAGTAGAACTTCCTCGGAGCCGAAGTCTGCTGAGGAAGTCATGTTCAAAATCGTAGAGACAGCCTGCCTACGAGCCGACCGAACATCTGTCAAAGCCAAGTTAGAAAACATAGACTACACTCGGAGTCGTAGAGTCTACTGATGCCGAAGCCAAGTCAAGGATTGTAGACTACACTATGAGTCGTAGAGTCTATTGATTACATGTAGAGATCGTAGTCGAGCAAGATTAGATGAATACAACAAGCACAAGGCATAAATCGCAGAGTGTCAAGATCTGATCTAGGAGTCGTAGTGTCTGCATAGCCAAAGCTGAATCGTAGAGTGCGGAACTAAGACCTCAAACGTTGTGCTCACAATGCTAAGGCAGAATCGTAGAGCAAATACGATTCTCAACAAATGAGCACTCCCAAAATATCCAAAGGAATGAAGCCTCTGGTTGGCACTGCAAAGATACATCCCATCATAAAGGAAACCAGAGAGCACACAACGAATTCCATGAAAGCTAACAGAAGATCTAAGAACTAACCCAATCAGCATCCAGATTGAGTTGTGAAGCCATTCAGGATGAAGTCTTCAATAAGGAGATCAAAAGAAGACTTCAGTAACTAACTAAGGAAAGTCAGTAAGTGCAGTAGCTGTCAAATAGACAGAAGACGATGATCTTGGAAGCAACCAGGATCATAGTGTTTGCCAAACAAAGAAAGAACTGATGAAGTGCATACAGAGACACTGGATAGCTTCTGAAGAACAAAACTAAAGTGATTAAGCATTGGGTCAGTCCATTGATGATAAGTGAACGGGAGATCACAAGGAGAAAGCGAGCTCGACACGCCACAAATCTAAAGTGTCTTGTTATTCAGAAGGGGCAAGAACAAAGAAGTCAAGCCATCAGTATCTGAGAGCTGTTGAGGCAAACAGAAGTGTTGAAGCACTGCACAAGAGAAGGAAGAGGGGTTCTACATTGAAGATCCAATCAACACTCTTCAAGATCGTAGTGTTGTCTCTACCAGTCAACATGACACTATGATCATGTCCATGAAGACATGCATCACAATCGTAGAGTTTGAATAGTTGAAGACTGAAGCATTGGTAACGATTTAATCTGAAGGGTAATATTCGGATAAGAGCTTATCGAGAGCATTGATGCAAAAGGACAACCTCTGATCGAGAAATCAGAAGGAGGAAATAAAGTCTTCGACTTGTCCAAGACACTAAAGTGAAATCTTTGATGGTGTAGGTGAAACAATAGACTGCAGTGTCAGAAAAGTATGACATGTCACATCTGCAGTCTACCTCAGTCAACTCGAGATTTGTGAAGATATTTGAATAGCCTTCAACAGCTACTTTCCAACGAAAGGATTGGGAAGGAGTATAAAATCAGCAAGAGCTTTAAAGATCAAGGGTTGTTGGAGTTGCCGAGTTTGGAGAAAAGGTGGACTGTTCTAAACCATGTAAGATAGTGAGTCCGAAGGCTCACTCTATGATCCACCAAAAACACTTAAAGACATACAAAGAAATAAGTAGAAGTGAGAGTTCTATAATGTAGAAGTGAGAGTTCTACTACTTGAAGAGTGTTCTGAACTGCCGAGAGAAAGAAGAGCATCAATAACATCTTGATGTCCATCATGGGAAGACTCTAAGTACCATAGAGAAGACTCACAATCATCTTAGTAAGTCCATCATGAGAAGGCATCAAGTATCAAGAAGGGAGATCACAAACGTCATCATAATGACAAACATGAGAAAGTTTTTAAGTACCTAGCAGAAGAGCTTATAGTCATCTTAGAAACCCATCATGTGCAACCATCACGTATCAAGAAGAATGATCTTCAAGGCAGTTCATCAAGGGATCATCAGAGGAGGTTGAGTAACTAAAGAAACTGAGCATCATGTAACACTCAACTGCACTTCAAGGATGATCACGCCAAGTTGCTAAGTACAGAAGATGTTCAAAGCATAAAGACATCTTAGCAGCTCAGCACCAACTCCAACAAACAAACAACTCAACAAGATGCTAGGGCCTGAGGGGTCTTTGTCCCGAAGGACTAAATGAAGTTCCAAGCCTGCCGGGCGTGAAGAGTTCCTAGGGAACTAGAGGAGTTCCAAGGCTGCTGGCCTTGAAGAGTTCTTAATAAACTAGAGTCCCAAGGCTGCTGGCCTTGAAGGAATCTTAGTGATTCAGGGTGCTGCCCTTCCTTAGTGGAAATCCTGCTAGTTGAAAGCAGAAGAGTGGATTAGGAGCTTGAGTCTCTGAACCACTTAAAACCCCTTGTGTCTTTTATATTATGTAATTTACATTATGTCTATTAACTACTATAACTGCTTATGTTTTAATTGCTTATAACTGAACTAACTCTACGAACAATGTATGCATGATTATGAATATATCAATGAAGGGTATCTTTCACTTATTATGTCGTGCTTGAAAAGATTCTTATGTTTGTCATATGCTAATTTAATAACAATACAAAATAAAAGAGAAAAGTATTTGAATTGAAAAGGATCTATTCGACCCCCCCTTCTAGATCTATTGTGCCTACTGGGAACTAATATAAATGTAACGAGGACTCTATTGAGTGTGGATATTGTCTAGAAGATAATATTCATATTAAAACTCTCAGCTATGTTTTGTCGTATTTTTACACGACAATTGTATTAAAAGAAGTTTGTATTTGATTTCTGTACCATGTATCTGGCGACTCAAGATGAGTGATGTATACCTGTTTTGGGGGCGTCACATAGTATTCAACTCAAATGGAGTCCTCAACACATTTATTATCACACTGTTTCATAGAATAGTGAGGACTACTAAAGCAATTATCTGGATCGTCACTCCGTTCCCCGACTAGTCCTGGCTACATTTTTATTTCATGAAGAGAACAGTGAAAGCAAAAGGGTGAGCTCAACTAGCTCAATAAGAAATATTATGACTAAGATAATGCAGAATAATTTATCGTTAGCCTTCAACAGTGTTAAATTGATAAAATATAACAAACATCAAGTTTAACTACAGCGGAACAAGCAATCCATTAGAAGAGTCAAGTAGAGCATATAATCTACTATCTTCTATGATTTAAAAAGGTTTTTCATCATTTTTATCACTGAGACTCAGCTTAATAAATAATTCACATCATCGAATCACCCCTGCACTACGACCAAGGATATTCTTTAGTATCACAACCATAAATTATCCATGCACTACGGGCCAAGGATATTCGTGTATTCATCAATGGTCATAATCATGCCATAAAACAATTCATCCTTGCACCCTTGGCCGAAGAGAATCCATGGCCATAATCATACCAAAAACTGTCCATCAATGCACTACGGGCCAATGAGGACTTTTACCACATCATTTATAACATTACGGTCATGATTATACTAAATAATCTCTGGTCATAATCATACTAAGTCCATCTATGGACTACAGACCATAGATGACTTTCAATATAATATAATCATGAAGATGATGACTGTGATATAAGAATTCAATAAAACAAGTTCAAGGATAGATTTTTAAAGATTTATAATTTAATTTATCTAGAAATCAATAACGTCCAAATTGTCAACATGATACTGCTTTGTGGAGTAAAATTCAAGAATAATATTGTATCAAAAATGATTTGGACCGAAAAGTAATCAATTTTTGTCATGAATAGTACCCCAGATGAATAGTAATCGAGTGAATAATATCCAGTGAATAGTAACTTCGGGATTAGTAACCCCGTGAATAGTAACCCGACATGAAAAAGTTAAAACTTATCAAGAATGCTCAGAATAAAATTTCCATGAAAAGATACTGGATGAAGCGCAAATATCAAGGATATTCTACTAATTTTATGGAGTATAAAAGCCAAAATTTTAACAAAACAAGTATAGAGTGAAGATCAAAACATGGATACAATTAATGATAGTAACCATAATAGACATCTGGGATGAAAAAGAGAGCATTTCATTTTTCGGTGAATAGTGTCGTATTCATAAATAGTGTCGTATACGTGAATAGTAATCCCAACACAAAAAGGTAGAAATTCTACAATAAAACTCATATCAATAATTCGACATAATGATATTGAAGAAAATAATATCATTTACGAAGAAAATAGCATCTCTTACCTCAAAAGAATTGTACTTCTAGCTTGAATATCAGATATAACGCTGAAGAAAACTTGCACCATATAGCAACACTTAAAGTATCACAATACTCACAAAAATACGCTCGATAATATAGAGAGAGAATACTTCAGTTTCTGGTGTGATTTTCAATTCTAACCTAAACACCTTATTTATAGGAACTTGCTTAGAACACCAAAGTAGAAAATTTAATAAAATATTAATATATTTATATAAATTTCCTACGCACACCAAGAAATTTGAATTCAGCATTTTTACCACTCATGTGGGGCCCACCAAAATGAAAAACATGTTTTTTATCATTTAATGCAACAAAATCAATTCAGACCCAATAATCCGGAACTTCAATAATTCATAATAAATATCCCTTTATCAGAAAAAATAAAATATTATATTCTTCCATTGGAAATTCAATTCTCTACAACTTTATAAGTTTAAGTTTTTCCAAATTCCAAACAGAAATTGACTGATATCCACATACGAACGATTTTGCAGGCTATAATCAAATTTCAGTAAAAAATAAGGTCCACCAACACACAAAACATGTGTTAAACATTTATTGCAACAAAAATACTCTTCCTCCTCATTTATTCATATATCACACATTCATTGTAAAAATATCACCATTATTGTATTACTAAAATATAATAATATATTTAAATGAATTATTTTATCAGAAAAGATAAAATAACAATTTTCAACAATTGTCACATTAAAAATTTTCTCCATCTATATCCACATAAAATGAATATTTTCCTTATCATATAAATCAATAATTAATTATTCATAAATAATATTATAGAATCACAATATTGACAACCAGACTGTTCCCCGGAAAGAGGGGGCTTTCCAATAAGGATTTCTCCTTACTGGCGTACAATTAGGTGACCAAACCTCTCCTTAGACAGAACTTTCTAGACATTGCCAATAATGTTGTTTAGTAATATTATTAAAATAATATAAATTATTGATCTGATACTGAAAAATACTGTGCAGTGACCATTATTGAAATAATAATAATATAAAATATCAACGTAGCAATTTTTGAATCAATAAAATAAAATATTGAACAGTAATTACTGTAACAATTATTGAGTACTGACTTCTTACGTAAGAATCAATAATTCAAAAATACTGTGCAATACCATGTGCTACTGTGCAACAACGCGTATTACTTTACTTTATCCACCAGATATTCTAACAGTGTTAACGGTAACAATTACGCCGTTATTTATAAAAACTCAAATTTGTCATTTTTTCCATCCGAAAGTTATTCTGTTATGGGGCCCATAAATGGTTGCGTCGTCGTATGAATATTCTCCAACAACAAGAATATTCCACGACCAAACGAATATTCCCCGACAAGAATGAATATTTTATAACAACTTGCTTATTTTGAGAAAAATAATTTCACCCATAACTTTAAACTTTTATCAATTTAACTATTTACTAAATAGAAAAATTGAATACTTTAATTTTGTAAAATTTGGGGTCTTACATGCTTCCCATCTCGAAAATAAAAGCAATCAAGGCGAACATATAATAAAATGGAAGTATCAAAGGCCTCAATTACTATTGAGCATAAGGGTTTGAAAAACCTATTTTACAAAACATCACTGATATATCTTGTTAAAACTGAACTTTTATACAAAATTCAAACCCTTTGTATATAGGTGCAAACGAGGCATAGCACTACTTCTAGATAATTGCACATTGACCCACCCACACACACATATTCATATAACAGTTTAAATTAAAAAGTGGCAGTCACCGTACACGGATGTCGGGGGGTTCCTAACACCTTCCTTTCGCATAATCAAGCCCCCGGACCCTAACGAATCTCGATTTCATAGACCAATTAAGCAGTATTACATAACTAGGTCAATGTGCAAATCTTTTCTCGGTTGAGTTGGTGCAATCATTTAAAAATACTAACTGACAACTCTTACAGTCCAATCGTCAACATATACATGTCGGACCTTTTCACACTTGTTTTTTCAAACAAATCTCACCTAACATAAGAAGACTAAAAGACAAGAACAAAAAAAGGGACAAATAAAAATCCCGACGTCGACACCAAATAATATAAATCTCCCATATTAATAAAGAATAAAATACTAATTAAAAAAAAGAGCACAGAAAATGATATGTTGGGAAGGATACTCTAAAAAGTAAGCGAGTTCTCCCCGTATCAAAAATGAATGCTAGGATTTTTTTGAAAGAGAGAAAGAAAAATAAAAAGAGTTTGGTCAAAATCATGCCTCTCAAACGAATGAAATAAATGAAATCAATCGAGTTGACTAAGGTTAAAGGTGTAGGATTGTTAAAAAATTGAATCAAAGCATACAATCAAATTGTAATAATAACGAAAGCATGTAAAATAACAATTTAAAATTTTCAGCAATTTCACTGTATGACTTTATGTAAACTCATTATTTGAGAAAGGATAAAGATATACCTTTAAAGCGTGTCAACCTTTGATGAATACTTCAAATTCCAATCCTTTGTTCTTTTCCGATCTCTCTAATCTCCAGATCAAATGTTCGTCACAAAGTGTATGCGACACCCAAAAGATATCTACCAAGAGTAATAGATTGAATATTGATTTTAGACTCAACTAGGTTTTGGATGACTAGTCCTAATTCTCTCTATCTTAACAACTTAGGGTTTAGAGAATACTTGCTAGAGAGAAGCTAGATGCATAAACATTAGTCCTTCCCATATTAGCACTTCTTTTATTTAAAGACTAACCCTAATCCTTAACCCTTAAGGTGTTTGGTTTTAATTTAATTCCATATCTAATTAGGAACTAAATAAAATAATAATAATAATAATAATAAGACTCCTCTAATTTATTTATAATCTAGTATTTCTCCAAATACTTAATTATAAATATTAGTATTTCTTCAAATACTATATTATTATTATTATTATTATATTTGTCAATATATTAATAATAATAATAATAAGATGACTAATCTTATTAATTTATAATATTAGTATTTCTCCAAATACTCCATCCGTCCCATGATAAAAGTCCTTTTTACTATTGTAAGACCCCAACTTTTATGAATAAAGAATAATTTTCTTGAATTATATTTTTGAATATTATGGTTTGGATTTGATCTAATGTTATAGTTGTGGGTAATATTTACAAATTTTGCAAAGTAAGTAAGTGGTTATATAATATACGATTGGTCGGGGAATATTCGTTTTAACAGAGAATATTCGTACGACGACACAATCATTGGTGGACCCCACAACGGAAGTATTGTCGTAGTTAGAAAATGACAGAATTATCTTTTTATAAAAATAACGGCGAAAGTTTTACCGTTAAAACTGTTGAACTACCCGATAGTAAAAGTACAGTAATATGCGTGGTTGAATAGTAGCACACGATATTGATTATTTATGCTTACGTGAGAAGGCACTTATTTACACTCAATTATTGCTACAGTAATTGCTGCATCCTATCTCTCATATTATTGATTCAATTATTATCACAGTATCATCTATATAATATGTTATATTATTAAATCAATAATTGAGACGACACAGTTATTCATATTATTATTTGCAATATTGACAATGTCTAGAAGTTCTGTCAAGGAGAGGTTTGGTCACCTAGTTGTGCGCCAATAAGGAGAAATCCTTATCGAAAAGCCTCCTCTTTCCTGAGAATGACCTGGTTGTTAAATATTGTCAATTATAATATTAATGATGAAGAAGTTCGTGTTGATTAAAGATGAAATAGATAGTTTCATTGTGTTGGAATTATTAGTTGTTGACGTCAGGATTTTTGGATGTCCCTTTCCGTTACTTGTTCTTTGGTATTCTCATTTTAGGTGAGATTTGTTTGAAAAAACAAGTGAAAAAGGTCCGACATGTATAATGTCGATGATGGGACTATTAAGAGTCGCCAGTTGGATTTTTAAATGGTTGTACCAACACAACCGAGAAAAGGTTTGCGCAATGACCCAGTGATGTGACACTGATATACAGGTCGGCAAAACTGAGATTCGTTTAGGGTCCGGGGACATGGTTATGAGGGGGGAAGGTGTTAGGCACCCCCCGACATCCGTGTTACCACGGTGACCGCATCTTTTTAAGAAACTATTATCTGAGTGTGTGTCTGTGTGTGTGAGTCAATGTGCTGTTATATGAAAGTTGTGCGACGCCTCGTTCGAACCTATATACACAGGGTTTGAATTTATGTAAAAATTCTGTTTTTAGCAAGATATGGCAATAATGTTTTATAAAAGAGGTTTTTCAAACCCTAATACTCAATAGGAATTGAGACCTTTTACACTTCCATTTTTTATTAAGTGAGCGACTGAATTGATTATATTTGACGGATGCGAGGTATCTGTATGAAAATAATATATCCAAAAATAATGTCAACTTCCTCGTGGGTATGGAAACCATCTAAGGAAATACAGACATCGCAGAATAATTTACAAGCTGCTTACAGCTAAAAATGTCCATCACATGAACCAAATCTAGATCCAATGGGATGAATCTGTGATCACATGATTCCTAGGCGCACAGAATATTACAATTTGTATAAAAGCAATAAGCAGGTATATATATAAAAGCGGTATATATATATATACAGACATGATCACCAACCACAAAGCACCTCCACGGGGGATCAAAAATATAAATAAAGCTGTTAAAAGCTGTAAATACGGCCAACTGCCACGAAGTAAACTCTAGGCAGGACGAAATGTAAATAAAGCTATAAAAGCGATCAACTTCCACGAAGGGAATCCCAAGCAGGACAATATATATATATATATATATATATATATATATATATATATATATATATATATATATATAAGCAATAAACGCACCGGATGTAAAATTCAGGCTCATCGAACATAGTTCGACCACAGTTCATATATATAAGTATATATATATATATATATATATAAGTATATATATATATATATAAGCGAATAAACACACCAGACCGAAATCTAGGCTCATCGAACAAAGTCTGACACACAATTGATATATATAAGTATATATACACACACACACACACACACACACATATATATATATATATATATATATATATATATATATATATATATATAAGCGAATAAACGCACCAGACCGAAGTCAAGGCTCAATCGAGGCATAACTCGATAATGTTAGTCAATATATATATATATATATATATATATATATATATATATATATATATATATATATATATATAATATACAGACTGGAATGAAATCACGGACCGAAGTCCAGGCAAAAGCAAGCAACACGACTCTCAATGTGTAGAAGGGTGTGTGCAAAGATGAAGAGAAAGACTCTAAAGTGTGAGAAGGCTTACAACTGACTGATAAAAGGGCTTTTATATATTTAGAGGGGTAAACACTGGGCTTTTGTGGGTACAAAAGAGGCTATATATGAGCTCACATGTATTTGAAAGTGAGAAAATACACTGTATGGCAACTGCAGAGCAAATTGTGCAGGGTTTACCCGTCTTTTTTCGTTTAGAAATCTGCACCCCAAGCCTCTTATTTATAGGGAAAAGGTGCCGCAGTACCAGAGGCGGGTTGGGTCGGCCCGACTTTGTCGGGTTGGGTCGTCTCGAAGTATGTGTACTCAGGCACTGTAATGTCCACTCAAATTTTAAGAAGTGCAATCCGGGCATCCGTTTTGAGGTATACAGGACCTATTTTTGACCTTCATTGTCGAGATTTATACGATGGCATGGGATTAGAGTTTGTACGAAGTCTTTGAAGATGGGACGAGGCCCTCTAGTCTTCAAGCTTCAACTCTCATCCGTTACCTCGCACAATAGTCACTCGGGATTGGTTAGCCTTATGGGACATTGTTGCGTAGAGGCGTGACGTGGCATCGTGTTGGACGAGATGATGATGTTGCCCTTCACTGGTGTTATCGCCGAATTGGACCGATATAACAGGCGTTGCACAGACTTCGCTGAGATTGGGCTGCTGCATTTGTTGAAGGTCCTCATTTTCATCTTTGAGGTGTGTCTGTCTTCCCGATGTTATTACCGGGTTGGCACATTGTATCTTATTGTGAGTGTCGAGATTGAAGCTGATGGCATTTGAAACAAGCATTTCTGGGGTTATCTCCGAAACTGCATTCCTTGGGGTTATCACCATGGTTGGGGGCTATTCCCATAGTTGGGACTGAGACCGGATACCTCGGGGTTATCTTCGAAATTAATCGGTCTTCTTTGGTGTGTGTTTCGGTATTGTATCTGCAAGTCTCGAGGTTAGATCCGAGGTTGAAATTGTTACTCCCAGATCGCGATCCGGGGTTGATGCTGAACTTCCGGTAGTATCCTGTATGGATTTGGATTGTCTTTTAGGGTTCTCTCTTAAAAGATGAATCTGTCCTCCTACAATGTTAGTAACAGTAGTACAAAAAAATTTTAGTGTCTACAAATGCCCCCTCTTTATCATGCTCATGCATGGCGATGCATGGGTAGGATAAAGAATCCTAGACACTTGAAATGCAACAAGATAAACATGGTATTATATGGATAACAACATGATGCAAATGTATGATGCATGTGTACGAGGTTGTGGCCCAACATATTGGGGATGATTGATGGCTCCCTGTTGCTTCAACTAGGGATTGGCAATACTGAACAGATCTGATGTACAAGCCGAATCTGTTAGGATATTGGCGTTGGAGTTATCACCAAATTCCTGTGTTCTTGAGAACGACTTGATACTGAAGGGGTATCTCTTATGTGTAAGAGATCTGTGGGGATAAAGCTTGATCTATTTGAGGATGTGTATAACATATTCCATCATCTATTCTCTTTGATAATGTTGACCTCTCCTGGTTAGTATCGCCAGAATATGTCATGGTTCTGTTGGATTTACTGCCAACAACAAATGCTGTCAGGGATGCCTGACCTTCGTTGACGTGTGAATCAACGGCTGAAACATCTTGTGGGATATACTATCAAGGTTGCTTGACCTTCGCTGACGTGTGAATCAATGGCTGAAACTCTGTGAGGAGATCGTCAAGGTTGCTTGACATTCGCTGACGTGTAGATGTTGGGTAAAATCTAGTTACGCACGACACGCAAGTATACGTGGTCAACAAGTAATAAAGTGATGAGTAGAGTATCGTTCCCACAGAGACTTATTAGCAAAAATCTCAACTTACAATTACCAATCTTCTATTAACCCTAATTTTATTAAACAAATCAAATTCAATGATTAAAAACAACTATTTTAAATTAAAAAGTAATTAAACTATCACAAACCAATCACAAATATCAAAATCTAGAATTTTAAACAATTAATGGAGAATTAGACTTATGATTTCACCCTAAGCTTCACTCTGATTTTAACACTTTTATTCCAATTCAACTCACTATTCCAGTTTATTAATCAAGAACACGAATGTAGTATTAACCACCTCTCGATGTACTAATACCATATTAACGTCAATCCACAATTAAGATAGAAATCCGTTAAACACCTTAAGCAACTAACTCACTATATCTCTATGTGAATTACAATTGAAGAAGGTTGAAGAATAAGTTCTCTATACGATTACATGCGATGTCAAGCATATCTCTACCTTAACGCACATCAAGTTTAAGCTATTAACAAAATCCTGAACACATGCTATATCAACTAGATCTAGATTTGAATATCCTCTCTCGATTCCATCCAACTCCACAAAGAATTGTTGATCAGGCAATTCATAGATTCAAGCACAAATTAATATAGATAAACTGGAAATAGCTTATTAAATTGTAAATCAAAGTTTAAAAAACCATAGATTCACTTAAAAGATCCATCATAAGCCTAAAAAGTGATTTAGTTCATAATAAACGAAATAAACACTGAATAAATCATGGAAATCATCTTTTCAATTACAAATAATAAACTAAGATGAAGAATATTGAAAAACACCCCTCACGTAGCCTAGAATCGCAATTGTCTTGAAAATCGCCTTGAAATACTCCTCCTATGCTTGCTAGAAAAGCTGAGATTTTTCTTCGTAATTTTTCCTTGTGTCCCCCTAATCTTAGAGTTTTATCTCCCTATATATGCTACCACATGTATTTTGACTATAATTCCATGCATATACAAGTCCCAAGTCATTACCATCTCTAAAACTCCACACTTGTAGCACTAGAAACCAACTAGGAGTCTTTATTTCCGAGTACCCAGCCCCAGCTGGACATTTTCCTTTGCATTACCCAGCCCCGGCTGGGTACCATTCTGATTTTGTTGCCCAGACACCCAGCCCCGGCTGGGTGGTAAAGCCTAAAAAGACCCAGCCCCGGCTGGGTACTAATCTGCGAACTACGTTTTCTGCTGGAACCTCCTCTGCTAAAACTGTCATAACTTTTACACCGAGAGGGGTTACGGGGCCCGCGACCTATCAAATCGAAGCTATCGACGAGATCTACAACTTTTGTTCTTTGACCTTTCGGAAATAACAAACAGATGACTGTTGAAATCGGATCGGAAGCAGCTGCTACTGTGTAACGACAATCAAAACAACTCAAAACTTTGTCTTTGTTGCTAGAAACCATACTCTCGCATCCGAACTTCTAATTAAAATGATGTAAGATGTTTCGGGATTGCCAATAAAGAATCTCTTCACATAATCCAAGTTCCACGCCACACACAAGAAATGCACGCAAAATAAACATGAAAACCCGAACTTTAACCGGAATTGCTTTTCCTTGCAAATTTTATACCAATAGTCGCTCATGCCGCTTCCAAGCATATAATCTACAAAATGGAAACAAAATGCATGAAAAGTCACTAAGAAACATGAGATTAAGCAAATAATTTAAGTACTAGATGCCGGATAAGTAGGTATAAAACCAACTTATCAAATACCCCCAAACTTAAACATTTGCTTGTCCTCAAGCAAAAGCAAAATAAAGATAAAGATGAAACATAATGCAATGGAATGGAATGGAATGCAACTAATATACATACTTACAAATCCAGCAATATCATAGAATCAAAATTATTTTTCCAGCCTCAGAGAAATCAAGCAAACACTACAACACTTCATATAAAAACTATTCAATAATTCCTTATCAATCCTCCAATCTTAAACCGTTATCACTGGTATAGTGTGTGTGTGATCAACATCCATGCTAATTGATACAAATTCAAATTCAATACATAACCAATCTCTTAGGAAGAAATATCCAGGGCAAACATCAAAAAGTTCAAAAATAGACGAGTTCCAACTAAAACTAAACAATTACCACTTTCAAGGGTTTACATAGGGTACTTATACTTTATATTATTTATTTATTTTTTATTTTTTTTTATCACGGGGGCTTTTTGCTCTTTTCCCGTTTTTTTTTTTTGTTTACTTTTTAACCATGACTGTGCAATGTCTCATTCCATTAGGCTAACAGTGCCACCCCTTAGCGAGCTTTCAACCAACGACTCCCAGACCATAAAAGACCTTAGGGCGCTAGGTGTTAAGACACCCCTACGGGCGTACTTGCTCAAGTAACAAAGGCCCCGAAATAAAACTAGTCACGATATATAATCATTTTTTTTTATTATTATTATTTTTTTATAAAGCTTATGTACCCCACATTTATCCCCCCAAACTTAGTTCTTGCTTAATTCTTCGTCTTTACTGCCTATCCTTGTCATTTTCTCATTTACACTAGCATTATCCTCTTGAAACTCCTTATGTATCAATTTGAACTAACCAGTCAACATAGGTGTTATTAACGTGCTACCCTTTTTATACCAGTTTCAAACAAGCACAAGATCCAATCCATAATAAGAAATCACATCAAAAGCTCTAATAATCAGCATTATACGTGTCTACTCAATTCCAATCTCATCATTGGCCAAACTAAACTGAACTATCAAACAGCTGGACTCATGCAAGATGAACGTATTATTTTTGTATATGTTTGAAATTTTTTATTTTTTTTTTAATTTTTTTTTTTGAAATATATGCTAAACAAAAAATGATTGCAACGATGAATAAAACTATTTACATTCCTAATCTACTATGCAACTACATGATTACTTGAATGCAACACTTAACAATCCTAAACATAAACCATGAACTAACATGTACAAACCTAACTAATGAAACAAAATATGCAACATGTAACATGCGACTAAATCCCCCAAACTTGAAAATTACAATGTCCACATTGTATAGATAAAGCAATAAATAAGAGAGGACTTCCCTGTAATCGTCTAAGTCTGGGTTGGTGATGGTTGTTGTTCTTCATCGGAATCGCTGGGTGGGAACCTTGGCATTGGTGCTGGTTGCTGGTAAGGAAATTGGGCAGTAGGATTGAAGCTCTGGAGCGTAGTGTTCAATGAGGCGAAAGATACATTCATGGCCTCAAACATGTGGTCCTGCCTTGCTGCTAGTCTCCGCATTTCTCTTCGTGCTTCCTTGGTGTGTTCATCCAATTGTCGTTGAAGATTGAGGAATTGAGGGCTAGATATTACTCCGGGCTGCTGTGATGTCCCTCCCAACGCCTCATTCCCCTGAAACTCATCGTCATCTGAGGTGTCCTCAGCGTCAGCCTCATCCTCCGAGGCTGAGGGAAATTCAAATCCGACTCCTCTCGGGTGCGACTCACCTCCTGGCCACACAGCATATCTTGCAATCATTTTTGAGTCAAGTGTCTTCAGCGGCATCTGTGTTATCTCATCATCTGACCAACGCACTCCCGCTTGTATACACAATCCACAGATAAGTGATGGGTGTGGCAATCCGCCAGAGAATGGTCCTCGAAGGCATCTTCGGATTGAAAAGTTAATTACAGCCCCTATGTCCATGATGAAATCTTGTACCATAGCATATAATAACACTGCCTTATCCTTAGACATGTCTGACGTGTGTGTAGATGGAAGTAATTTAGCGCACAGGAAGGCGTACCATATTTTCCCATACCGACTGAGATCCTTACTGCGAAAGCCGGTGGCACCATGATTTGATTTTTTCCATGAGGTACCTGGCTTTGTCATCTCTTGCATAATAGCCTCATAATCTGGATCATTATCACGTAAGTCTTGGTACTGGCAGTGTCTCGGTACTCGTAACTGATAGTACGTGTTGATGGCGTCGGCACTGAAAGGCACTAACCTACCTCGTACAAAAGCATTGTAGGGGGCTTTATCCTCGGCGTTAGCGTAGAATTCTTTGACCACACTTACAACTGCGGGTTCAGGTTCAGCTGTTAATTTATTCCAACCTTTTTGATATATTTGTTGCATCATTTCGCCATCCTCAGGCTCAGGTGCCAACCCCCGCTCAGGTGTGAGTGCTTTTGTTACCATATAGTTGTAACGGTCGGCAGCGGCGGCACTTATGAATTTTCGCCTATCAAAGGGTCTTGTTGGTTTTGTGGTTCCCGAACTCTCTCCTCGTTGCCTTTTTGATGTCGGTTTAGGTGCCATTGACTTGGAATTGAAGAGTTTTTCCCCCAAACTTTACTTAAGTAATTTGTCGAACACTTGGTGTGCAAGATTTGAAATTCCCACAAACTTGGTTATTTGGCTTGAATTGTGGTGATAGAAGATGAAGAATTAGCAAACCAACTTCTTACTTTCAATATATGTCGAATTTATTTGTAGAGAATTGTACAAATCCTATCCTTGAACTTCCAATTGGTGTGAATTTAGGTTGTTAGATTGTGTGGTGAATGGGTGGTTTGAAGAAGAGGAATTTATGTGAGTGGGTAGTGGGTGACTAGGTGAGATGAGTGGGATTGTGTTTGATTGTTGTGAGGAGTGGGATTGTTGATCGTTGGTGTAGGTTGTGAAGGTGTGAGCTGGTATGAAGATGAAGTATGATGGAATTTGGACAGCAACTGCCGTGTACTAATTGTCGTAGCTGATGTGGATGGTAAGAGGTTGAAGTTGCAAAGGAATTGAAAAGCAACTACCGAACTGAACTGCTCCAACTGCCGTGTACTACTTGGACATCCAGCCCCGGCTGGGTTTTTAGTGCTGTAAGGTGCCAGCCCCGGCTGGGTTGTATGCTGCAAAAACAGAAGGGTACCCAGCCCCAGCTGAGTGATTTACTCTATGATGGTCCAGCCCCGGCTGGGTAGTATTCTGTGAAAGCAGAATGGGTGCCAGCCCCGGCTGGGTGTTTTGTGCTTTGCATGTCCAGCCCCGGCTGGGTAATCTGTTAAAGCTCAAAGCTGCTGTGCATGGTTTCTGCTGTCATGGTTACCTATATGTGCAACACATGGCTTCTTCTTTGCATACCTAAACACATGAAAGCATACCCATCATTAGAATATAGGATAACACACACGCACACATAAACAACATGTACCGTACCGCAGGAGGCTTCGCCCCCCGCACCCCCCCGCGACCTTCGGGGCAACCCTGATGGGCTAGTGCGTCGCTCCGCTCCGCTCCGCTACACTCCGCACTAGACTTTTTCAGCGGCTTCTATATTATGAGTCATGGTTACCTATCAGTAAAAAAAATGGAGCAACGTCACGCATAGGGCTAAGATTAATTAAACATCAAGTATAATTTATATCCTACATAACTATATTCTAGACTAAATTTTTTTTTTTTTTAAACTACTATTTCACTAGCATGGATAAAATTACTTAAGAAAAGAAAACTGAAAGAAATAAAAATAAGCGTGAAAATAGAATTGGGTTGCCTCCCAATGAGCGCTTGATTTTAAGTCGTTCAGCCTGACTACTCCCTGTTTATGGTGCGTCTGCAAGTGTGATAGCTATGACGTCCGTGTTAGACTCGCCACCCCAATAGTGCTTTAATCTGTGACCGTTGACCTTGAAAGTTTCTAAAGGATTTCGACTGTAGATTTCAACGGCGCCATGTGAGAACACCCTTTTTATTGTAAATGGTCCTGACCATCTTGACTTAAGCTTGCCTGGGAACAATCTCAACCGTGAGTTGAACAAAAGGACTGATTGCCCCGGCTCGAATCTTCTTTGCATAATTTTCTGGTCGTGCCATCTTTTCACCTTTTCCTTGTATAACTTAGAGTTCTCGTAGGCTTGAAGACGGAATTCGTCAAGTTCATTTAGCTGAAGTAGTCTCTTTTCACCTACGGCTGTTTGATCGAAATTGAGTTTCTGAATCGCCCAATAAGCTTTATGTTGTAATTCGACCGGTAAGTGACAAGCCTTTCCATACAGTAGTTGATATGGTGACATCCCGATCGGTGTTTTATACGCAGTTCGGTATGCCCATAATGCATCGTCCAACCTGAGCGACCAATCATTCCGATTCGGATTCACCACTTTTTCCAAGATTCTCTTGACTTCCCTATTCGAGACCTCAGCTTGTCCGCTAGTTTGGGGATGATAAGCTGTAGCTACCTTATGGTTGACCCCATACTTTGCCAAGAGAGCTGTGAACGACTTGTTGCAAAAGTGACTACCTTCGTCACTGATAATTGCCCTAGGCGTGCCAAACCTTGTGAAAATGTTCTTTTGTAGAAATTTGATGACCACCTTGGCATCGTTTGTCGGTAAAGCTACAGCTTCAACCCATTTTGATACGTAGTCCACTGCAAGTAGAATGTACTGATTGTTCAGAGACGATGGGAATGGCCCCATGAAATCAATACCCCATACATCAAAAAGTTCAACTTCAAGAATCGTTTGTAGAGGCATCTCATTCCGTTTTGAAATATTGCCCACTCTTTGACATCTATCACATGTTTTAACAAAATGGTGGGCGTCCTTAAATAGTGTAGGCCAATAAAACCCAGATTACAACACCTTTACAGCTGTCCTCTCACTTCCATAATGTTCGCCATATCCAGATGAGTGACACTCATGCAGGATGTTCTTCACTTCACTGTAAGGCACACACCTTCTAATCATTTTGTCTGCGCACTGTTTGAACAAGTAAGGATCATCCCACATGTACCATTTCACGTCATGAAGAAACTTCTTTTTCTGTTGTCTCGTGAGATCAGGTGGAAGTACGTTGCTCACAAGATAATTCGCATAATCTGCATACCAAGGAAATTTTGCATTTAGTCCAAACAGTTGTTCATCCGGGAATGATTCATTGATTTCACATTTGTCCTCTTTCAATTTCCCTTGATTTTCCAGCCTGGATAAGTGATCGGCTACCTGATTCTCCGTCCCTTTTCTATCTTTTATTTCCAGATCAAATTCTTGAAGTAGGAGAATCCATCGGATAAGGCGTGGCTTAGCATCTTTTTTCGCTATCAAATACCGAATAGCCGTATGATCCGTGTAGACTATAACCTTTGTTCCGATCAAATAGGCCCGAAATTTATCAAATGCATACACTACTGCAAGTAATTCTTTTTCTGTAGTTGTGTAGTTCAATTGAGTCTCTGTGAGTGTTTTACTTGCATAGTAAATAGCATGAAATATCTTATCTCGGCGTTGACCCAAAACAGCCCCAACTGCATAATCACTTGCATCACACATTAGTTCAAACGGCATATTCCAATCCGGAGCGACGATCACGGGAGCTGTAGTCAGCTTTTTCTTCAACAACTCGAAGGCCAACTTACACTCCTCATCAAAGTTGAATACCGAATCCTTCTCTAGAAGACTGCACAAGGGTTTTACCATTTTAGAAAAGTCCTTTATGAATCTCCTATAAAACCCAGCATGTCCTAGAAAACTTCTAATTCCTTTGACTGAACTTGGCGGAGGCAACTTCTCAATTGTTTCCAGCTTTGCTTTATCGACCTCCAATCCTTGTGCCGAAACTTTGTGTCCCAAGATTATACCTTCTTCCACCATAAAGTGGCATTTTTTCCAATTAAGGACCAAATTTGTATCGGTGCATCTTTGCAAAACCATTACCAAATTTTCCAAACACACATCAAAATTTTCTCCATAGACAGAGAAATCGTCCATGAAGACTTCCACATTCTTTTCCACCATATCTGAGAAGATGGCCATCATGCACCGCTGAAAAGTAGCAGGTGCATTACACAAGCCGAATGACATCCTCCTGAATGCGAACGTACCATATGGGCACGTAAATGTAGTCTTCTCTTGATCCTCAGGAGAGATGACGATTTGATTGTAGCCCGAGTATCCATCCAATAGGCAATAGTACGCATGTCCCGCCAGTCTGTCTAACATTTGATCGATAAAAGGTAGAGGGAAGTGATCTTTTCGGGTTGCCTTGTTCAATTTTCTGTAATCCATACAAACCCTCCACCCGGTCACTGTTCTTGTTGGAATCAGCTCATTGTTTTCATTCTGAACCACAGTCATTCCTCCCTTTTTCGGTACACATTGCACTGGACTAACCCACTTGCTATATGAAATTGGGTAGATGATACCTGCGTCTAACCACTTCAGAATTTCCTTCTTGACTACTTCTTTCATGATCGGATTGAGCCGTCTCTGTTGTTCCACGACCGGTTTAGTATCATCCTCCATCAAAATTTTGTGCATGCAAAAGGTTGGACTGATTCCTTTGATGTCCGCTATTGTCCATCCTATTGCCGATTTATGTTCCCGAAGCACTCGCAGCAGCTTTTCTTCCTGCAATTCGTTTAGTGCAGCAGAAATAATAACAGGTAAAGAATTTAACTGACCTAAATACGCATACCTGAGATGTTTAGGGAGTGGTTTCAACTCAAGAATTGGTGGTTCCTCCAATGATGGTTTCAGTTTTTCTGCGGCTACTTCTTCCACGTGCAATGGTTCAAACGGTGTTCTAAATCTGGAAACTCGTGGCAATGAGTCTAGTATTTGCAAGTACTCCACCAATTCTGGATCATCGACCTCTTCATCCCCCAATAACATTATTTTTAACGGATCGTGAACCAAACTCTTGCTCATATCCTCACCGATGATTTGCTCAATTAAATCCATTCGATAACATTCTTCCTCATCCGTGGGAAATTTCATGGCCTTAAACACATTGAATTTTACTTCTTGATCTTGGACCCTCATAGTGAGTTCTCCCTTTTGTACGTCTATGAGTGTCCTGCCCGTAGCCAAAAATGGTCTCCCTAGGATAATTGGGATATTCTTGTCCTCCTCAAAATCTAGAATGATGAAGTCCGCGGGGAATATAAATTTATCCACTTTCACTAGAATGTCCTCTACTATACCTCTCGGATATGTGACTGACCTATCCGCCAATTGCAAAGAAATGTTTGTAGGCTTGGGTGCAGGCAAACCCAATTCTAAGTATACTGACAATGGCATAAGGTTTACACTCGCCCCCAAATCACATAAACACTTGTTGAAATGCATATTCCCAATCGTGCATGGGATAGTAAAGCTCCCCGGATCCTTGAGTTTTGGTGGTAATTTCTGTTGTAATATCGCACTACACTCCTCGGTTAGTGCAACTGTCTCGAAATCTTCCTATTTCTTTTTCCTTGACAGAATCCCTTTCATAAATTTCGCGTAGCTCGGCATTTGCTCTAGGGCCTCTGCAAATGGTATATTGATTTGAAGTTTCTTGAAAATTTTCAAAAATTTTGAAAATTGCTTGTCTAATTTCTGTTTTTGGACTCTTTGTTGAAATGGTGGTGGTGGATAAACAATTGGCTTATTGTTCATACTTGTTTCCTCACTTTGTTTATCCTCACCCTTGCTTACTTTAATTTTTCTGCTATCACCAACTTTTTCATTCGGAGTCACTGAATTTTCTGCGTTACTGCCCTCAAGTTGTTTCCCACTCCGCAATGTGACTGCTTGACACTGTTCATGATTACCCTTCGAATTTCTCTCGGTGTCACTTGGTAATGTCCCTTGTGGTCTATTATTCATTGCCAATGCCATTTGTCCTATCTAAATCTCCAAATTCTTGATTGTCGTTGCTTGATTTTTCATGGCCGCTTCATTGTTAGTAATGTATTTTGACACCAACTCCTCTAGATCTGATTTCCTTTCTTGGTATTGGGTTGGTTGTTGCTGGTTCTGAAACCCTGGTGGATATGATTGTCGTGAAGCTTGATTTTGCTGGTTGTTGCTCCATGAGAAATTCGGATGATTTCTATTTCCTTGATTGTATGTATTCTGATATGTATTTTGCGGAATTCTATTGTAATTGCTAATGAACTGCACAGCTGCTGGATTAATTGCACATTGCTCCGTCGGGTGCTCTCCAGCGCACAGCTCGCATATTGTTGCCATTTGCTGTACTTGCTGTGTTTGTTGTGCATGTGTTGCTTTCACCGACTCCAACATCTTTGTAAGTGCAGATATCTGTGCTTGCATCGCTGTCATGCTATCTACTTCTAATACCCCAGCTGCCTTTGCCTGTGTCATTCTTGCTGTGGGCCACTGGTAATTATTAGCTGCCATGGTTTCAATCAACTCATACGCTTCCTCGTAACTCTTAGCCATGAATGCTCCGCCCGATGCTGCATCAATACTCGTCCTCAGATTCCCATGTAGTCCATTGTAAAAGGTGTTCATTTGTAGCCACTGGGGTAATCCATGATGCGGGCATTTTCTGAGCAGTTCTTTGTATCTCTCCCATGCTTCATATAATGATTCCCCATGTTGCTGTTCAAACATCGTAATCTCGTTCCTCATCTTCGCAGTTTTTGCCGGTGGAAAGAATTTTGTGAGGAATTTTTGAGCTAAATCCTCCCATGTTGTTATCGAACCGGATGGTAGTGAATGCAACCAACTCTTCGCCTTGTCCCGTAAAGAGAATGGGAACAATCGAAGTCTCACCACGTCATCCGAAACCCCATTGAACCGAAAGGTGTCGCACATTTCCAGAAAGCTGACCAGATGCTCATTCGGATCGTCATTTGCAAAACCCCCAAACTGAACTGAATTCTGAATCATTTGTATCATCCCAGGCTTAATTTTGAACGTATTTGCTGCTATTGCTGGCCTAGTGATGCTTGAATGCAGTTCAGTCACCTTGGGTGTTGCGAAATCCCTTAATGCTTTTCGATCTTCGGCTGCCATTACTGTTACCTCTTCCTTTTCAGATGTTTCGAATTCTTGCCTCGTTTCCTTGATCCACTTGCTCAACCTCTGAAACCTTTTCTCAATGTCGTCGTCAAACGGTAGCAAATCTGGATTTTTAGACCGAGTTTGCATAAACTGCTTTCACACCTGAAACAGAAGAAACAAAATAAAAAAAATAAAAAAAAATGTCTAAGTAAAACTGGATTAATTAAACTGATATTGTAAAACTATTAAGATTTATACTAAATAGTCCCCGGCAACGGCGCCAAAAACTTGTTGGGTAAAATCTAGTTACGCACGACACGCAAGTATACGTGGTCAACAAGTAATAAAGTGATGAGTAGAGTATCGTTCCCACAGAGACTTATTAGCAAAAATCTCAACTTACAATTACCAATCTTCTATTAACCCTAATTTTATTAAACAAATCAAATTCAATGATTAAAAACAACTATTTTAAATTAAAAAGTAATTAAACTATCACAAACCAATCACAAATATCAAAATCTAGAATTTCAAACAATTAATGGAGAATTAGACTTATGATTTCACCCTAAGCTTCACTCTGATTTTAACACTTTTATTCCAATTCAACTCACTATTCCAGTTTATTAATCAAGAACACGAACGTAGTATTAACCACCTCTCGATGTACTAATACCATATTAACGTCAATCCACAATTAAGATAGAAATCCGTTAAACACCTTAAGCAACTAACTCACTATATCTCTATGTGAATTACAATTGAAGAAGGTTGAAGAATAAGTTCTCTATACGATTACATGCGATGTCAAGCATATCTCTACCTTAACACACATCAAGTTTAAGCTATTAACAAAATCCTGAACACATGCTATATCAACTAGATCTAGATTTGAATATCCTCTCTCGATTCCATCCAACTCCACAAAGAATTGTTGATCAGGCAATTCATAGATTCAAGCACAAATTAATATAGATAAACTGGAAATAGCTTATTAAATTGGAAATCAAAGTTTACAAAACCATAGATTCACTTAAAAGATCCATCATAAGCCTAAAAAGTGATTTAGTTCATAATAAACGAAATAAACACTGAATAAATCATGGAAATCATCTTTTCAATTACAAATAATAAACTAAGATGAAGAATATTGAAAAACACCCCTCACGTAGCCTAGAATCGCAATTGTCTTGAAAATCGCCTTGAAATACTCCTCCTATGCTTGCTAGAAAAGCTGAGATTTTTCTTCGTAATTTTTCCTTATGTCCCCCTAATCTCAGAGTTTTATCTCCCTATATATGCTACCACATGTATTTTGACTATAATTCCATGCATATACAAGTCCCAAGTCATTACCATCTCTAAAACTCCACACTTGTAGCACTAGAAACCAACTAGGAGTCTTTATTTCCGAGTACCCAGCCCCAGCTGGACATTTTCCTTTGCATTACCCAGCCCCGGCTGGGTACCATTCTGATTTTGTTGCCCAGACACCCAGCCCCGGCTGGGTGGTAAAGCCTAAAAAGACCCAGCCCCGGCTGGGTACTAATCTGCGAACTACGTTTTCTGCTGGAACCTCCTCTGCTAAAACTGTCATAACTTTTACACTGAGAGGAGTTACGGGGCCCGCGACCTATCAAATCGATGCTATCGACGAGATCTACAACTTTCGTTCTTTGACCTTTCGGAAATAACAAACAGTTGACTGTCGAAATCGCATCGGAAGCAGCTGCTACTGTGTAACGACAATCAAAACAACTCAAAACTTTGTCTTTGTTGCTAGAAACCATACTCTCGCATCCTAACTTCTAATTAAAATGATGTAAGATGTTTCGGGATTGCCAATAAAGAATCTATTCACATAATCCAAGTTCCACGCCACACACAAGAAATGCACGCAAAATAAACATGAAAACCCGAACTTTAACCGGAATTGCTTTTCCTTGCAAATTTTATACCAATAGTCGCTCATGCCGCTTCCAAGCATATAATCTACAAAATGGAAACAAAATGCATGAAAAGTCACTAAGAAACATGAGATTAAGCAAATAATTCAAGTACTAGATGCCGAATAAGTAGGTATAAAACCAACTTATCAGTAGATCAATGGAGCATTGCATTGTGACCCCCGCCGGGGATCCACTAGGAATATGAGCAGCTGGGTATGAGAACCTCGAATAGCTCTATAGCTCTGATATGTTTAAACGCTATCGGCTGAAATGATGTCAAGGCTTCTTGACCTTCGTTGATATGTGTGTCAACGGCTGAGCATGCGTTGCTACTCCCGCGCGAGATATACGTTGTAACCCCCATCGGGGACTCACGTTGTAACCCCCATCGGGGACTCATGTTGTAACCCCCGTCAGGGACTCACATTGTAACCCCCGTCGGGGACTCACGTTGTAACCCCTGTCGGGGACTCACGTTGTAACCCCCGTCGGGACTCACGTTATAACCCCTGTGGGGACTCACGTAGGGTAACGACCTGGAGTCGGCGGCATCAGACCTATATAAGTTATTTCTGTATATGATTTGTGACAACTGAAGTCATCGGCAGAGTATACCTTGTGTTCAGGCGACTACCAATGAGTGAAGTGCAGATTCAAAGTCTTATCTGAGAAGACCAGGAGTGTATGCTGTTTTGCTCAATCGCGTGGCATTTTTATTCACGATTTGACCTTTCTAGCCCATAAGAACTTCGTTTCAACTTGAACTTGATCGAGCAGGAGGGGTGGGGCCCATATAAAGGAGCTGTATATGCACCTGCTACAGTCGTAGGTTATCTTGCGGCCAGGCGTGGATGATAAATCCTAGCAGCCTGCCTTCACAAGTCACTTTCAACTTGTTTCTCTCTAGAAAAAACCATGAGCCACTTTCAGATTTTCTTAGTTCGGGCTGATTTCTGCAAATTCTATCACCGTATAAGTGTTCTACACTATCCTGGTAACGTATGCATGTATTTTTTCCAGTTTCTATCCGTTAGATTGTGAGATATTGCAGGAAATGCATCTAAACACATAGTAGTGATTATGTATGCACAAATGACTTGATAAAAAATACTCAACATAGTAAATGTTAGTATTAAACCATGCTGAACATAATGATGTGAAAAAATTTAACTTTTGAGACAGTAAAATTGGCACCTTTTTCTGCTATTTCTTGTCCTATTTGAGGTCCAATGAGCAAATGGTAGAAAGGCAAAATACTCCTAGCATTGAGGTTTGCCTTATGCATGATGTTCTTGATTTTTTATGTATATATTCAATATATGACTTTGGGGTAGGTGTGCTACTGAATGGCCACCTAGACATGCCTGCGCGCATGTGGATAGTCCTATTTTCAAAGGGGACTATGACGAAATTTTTCCAAATGTAGGCATTGGGTAGTCATGCATTCTAACTCTATTATATGTTAAAGTAAATGCATGCATGCATATAGTCATATAATGTATTTTAGAAAGCTTCAGGTAAGGCAATACTACACCCTTTCTGAGGTGATTTGGAGACTTGTTGTCTAGATATTATGGATTCGGATCAGCCGAGTAGTTCTTACAGGACCGCTTCTGGCGTACAGTGGAGGGCTTCTGAAGTGCCTCGTCCCGGTTCTGTCAGACAGCCTCATCGGTTGGTGGAGGCTGTGATTCGTCCCGCCCAGGTAGATGTTCCAGAGGTCGAGGATGAGGAGGTGGATATTTAGGATCCCGCTCTTGCTACATCTATCCCTCGCAGGGAACTTTCGAGCATCCAGGTGGTTAACCCAGAGTTGCTGGGTGATTTGGGTAGACACCCATCGATGTACTTGCATGCTAACGAGGTATGATGTTAGACTTTATCTTCTTTCTTTCCTATTGATGAGGATTAAAAGGGTTCTGATGTTGATATGTGCTTCATGCAGGTTTCAGGTTTTACACAGCCTCGGGGGAACTGGTTTAGCATCGACTCCATGTACCAGACGCTTCATCCTGATTATAGAGCAGTAGTGCATGAGTGGGGATTTGGGGCATTTTTCTCCATCCTTCCCCGTCGTTGTCCCTGGAGTTACCTCAGGGCATTGTTTGAGCGATGGTTTCATCAGACCCAGTCACTCTACCTGCTGGATTGCGAGGTGATGATGACGCCTATGGATTGGCGATTTATCACAGGTATAGAGTTTGGAGGGGAGCAAGTACCTTGCATGGCGAATATCACCCCTACGGTCGTTCGGTCCTTGTTAGGAGTTCCGATGGGTGCGCTCAAAGGTAGGACTGTCCGTTCAGGTTCTTTGAGCGTAGATGTTATGAGTGGGCTATTGAGTGAGCCCATGCCTGATGATATTAGGATCAAGGATTTCGTTCTGCGGTGATTTTTCCTGATAATCATTCGAGGTTGCTTTATAGTAGATAACTCTTCCGCGGTATCTTTCGCTTTGGTCAGTGCCACACGCTATGTAGACCGTATAGGAGAGTACGATTGGGGCTCTTACACCTTTGCCTATTTAATGCGTCTGCGCTCACAGGGTTTGACCGAGGCTTGTCTAGGATTTTACTTGTTTCTGCTGGTGAGTATTTCTCTTATCTTTTTCCTTTCACATGTTAAGAGTGTTTACTGATAGCAGATGTTTTTCCATTGTGTTGGTAGTTTTGGGCCTATGAGAGGCTTCCATGTTTGCGTCCTGTGAGTGTGTTAGGCTTAGATACCTATCCACGAGGACGACGATGGCACCATCCTATTTTGACAGAGGTCCCTGTATCTGAGGGCTTCGCTCACTGCCGCATGCAACTGGAGTTGCTGACGGCTGACGCCATCACGTGGCTTCCATACTCATGGGATCATTTAATCATCGGTTTTGAGGATGGACACCCTAATGGAGTAGAATATTTGATTTCCACCTGGAGATTTCCTCTTTTCACCGATGGAGGCTGGGATCTTTATTTAGGAGAGCATCCTATTAGGAGCACCACAAGGGAGATTCGTATACCGATCTTGCCTCCTGTCAGGCGTCATTGGCCTGTATCACAGTCACCCGCCACTGATATTCCATTGTTGGGAGTTGAAGGCTTTGATTTATCAGAGGGTCAAGGTACTCAGGAGATATTCTAGCGCTGGTGGCTCCCTCGCACTATTGGGGCCCAGTCCCGTGCCACACAATTTATGGGGGACATGGTTCCAGGATATTTGATGATGATGGATTGGGTGGCTTGTGTCCGAGCTCCGACTCATCTGACCCAGATTGATAGCTTGACCCGACAGTTGGATCAGGAACACATATTTATTTGGCATTTGGGCAGAGATTCAGCAGAGGCGGAGACATTTGTTCCTTCTAGCTTAGGTGCTGGCCCCTCAGATGACCCATTGGGTTTTACCGGTGCAGATCCTCCCCTTTATAGGTCTGACATCCCTGTTGATAGAGGTCCAGTGACTCAGGAGGAGTTACATCAGGTGGACAGGATTGAGGATGTGGACATCGAGACCCTGGTCTTCTTCTGATGTATATTCTCGTTATATCTTTTGATAGGCCTCTATTAGATATTGGGTGGCAGTTCCCCATTCTCGTTATATCTTTTGATAGGCCTCTATTAGTAGTAGGGCGTTTGTGCCCCATTTTCATGTACTTGTAGCTGTATAGAGCTGATGTATTAGATGATGATATATTTAGGAATGTACGCATCATTTTTTATTCCTTATATCATATTGCCATCCATTGTCTATTATGCATGTATCATATTATGCATATATATGTATGTCCAAAGATATTCGACATTGACCCCTGGATGGTCTTATGACACGGTCCGCACAGATGTCTTCTTCGATAGTTAGCCATATAGATCATACCCCACCATCAGTAGTGGCATTGGGTATGTGCTCGTGGTACGATAGCATGTCACCACCAGATAGGGTGACTGTAGATATGTTATTGCAGCATACCATGACCCTTTTGGCATTTCAGGTTCATGCAAGATTTGTAGATGGGATGCTAGAGCATTGGCTAGCTGATATGTAGGTATTCCATTTTGGTACCCATGAGTTGACTCCTACTCTGGAGGAGTATGCACGTTTGACGATGCTACCCATAGACAGACCTTGCGTGTACATGGTTTTGGGAGACATGAATAGGAGATTCATGACTCTCACAGGATTGAGGCGCAGAGTAGTGCAAGATGAGTTGAAATCTGGGCACGTGATCTCTCAGCATTTTTTGTATGATAGATTTTGCGCGTTGGATAGCTACTCACGACATTCTGGGGATTTCACCAGGTCGGAGGATCATTGGCGTTTGGCCAGAGTTGATGTGTTGATACTATGTCTGTCATACATGTACATGTCGCGGTACATGGATGAGATAGATATAGGCGTTATCATGGCGGTGAGAGCTCTTAGGGAGGGTCGTAACATTGCACCTATGATCGTGGTAGAGACCTTGCGATCAGTGTCCTACTGCCGTACTTACCCGTCAGGTGTGTTTACTGGGAGTTTGATCATTCTGTATGTGTGGTTTATGTCACACTTGCGACCGGTTGGTACCTTTAGATGTCACGGGTATTGTTTCTCCCATGAGGTGGCTATGTCGTATTCCTTTCAGCCATCAGAGTGTTTAGATGCTCAGTCCTGGTCCGTATTTTTGGCAGATTTCCTAGATCCATTTAGCATATTGCTGTGCTCGGGGCTTTGCTCACCATACAGCTTCATTACTCATGCTCCGGGCATGGTTTTCCTCCCTTTGGTTGGCTTAAGGGGCATGACGACTTATCATCCATTGGCCGTGATGTCGCAGTTTGACCAGTTCCAGGATTTTCATCCTTTCGAGGGGGCGACAAGTAAGCGCTTAGCTTCTCGATACCTCTCAGCCGAGGACCGATCTCGTGTATATGCTTGTTGGGATCAGTGTGAGCTAGCTGCTTTTCCTGCCAGTCGTCCTAGTTATTCCGCAGAGTACTCCGCATGGATGGAGACGGAGGTTTTATCAGCTGTAGCAGTATTTACAGTACCGGAGATTGAGTTAGACGATGTAGAGCCTATAGAGGACATTGATACCTACATCGAGGAGGATACCACTGTTGGGTTACCAGTATTTCTTCCGGATTCACCTAGTACCAGTACTTTTATGATCCAGCACTCGGCATAGTATTTAGAGCAGAGTCTTCATCTGATGACCTTTGAGAGAGACCAGATTCAATCTATGATGTCGACTGCTCTTGATGTGAGGGATGCCGCCCTATTAGAGAGAGACGAGGCATTAGCTCATAGAGATGCCGTTGTTGTTGAGCGGGATGAGGCCAAGTCAGACAGAGACGCAGTGATAGTTGAGCGGGATAATGCTATATCTGCCCGGGTTGTGGCTGTCACAAATAGTACTGCAGTGAGGTCCCTTACCATAGGTATGATCGCAGAGATGATCGCTTATATCGATGAGCATATGGTTATCATGCAGATTGGGTTGTGTGGATATTCTTATCCAGAAGACTACAGCTTTACCTTCTTCATCTGAGAGGGATGCCATGTTTGTCTTGCTAGCTCGCATGTACCCTGATTAGTAGATGAGCTTATATTTACCTGCACAGACTAGCTTAGTCATTTTGTTATGTACAGTTCACATTGTATATATATCAAACAACATTATATATGATAGGGAAATATATTTTTGGATCACTTCCCTTTTAGATATGCCTTGCTATTTGCTTGATATTTTGCTTGCTGCTTCAGGGCTTGTGATCTTGATGAATTCTGAATTCTTCCTTGGTGGATGGAAATTGAGCTGTCTCTGGATAGTTCAGAATGGATCATTGATCTATGTGTATCCCTACCATCTTTGGTGTCTTGGGACTTATTTCTGAATGGAAATATAGAGAGGAGTGTGGCTTTCCTCTTTGAGATTGACCGCACCACAGATGGTCGCCAGTACTTCTGTTTAGGACAAGCCTAGTTAATTCCACCTCTTATGGTTTAGTATTGCTCTTCGAGGTATGACCGCAGCTTAGATGGTTGCCAAATCTCCAATTTGGGAGGAGTTCAGGTAATTTCATCCCTTTGGTCTGAAGCCGAATGACATATAATGGATTGAAAGGGAATCCCAACAACCATTGACAATGGTTTGTGTTTTGGCAGGGGGTGAGACCGCACCATGAATGGTTGCCTACGTACTCCTATTGAAGAGGAGATCAGGTCTGCGTAGTTTGAACCTGGTGTAAGATGTTCAACGCTGTATATGGCTGATATGGTGTAGGAATGTTTTTGGTTGTTTTTGTTTTTATAAGGAGAAGAGGGTAGAAATGTTTTTGTTGTTTTTGTTTTATTGCGACCGGGCCATATGAAATGGTTGCCTACGTACTCCTATTGAAGAGGAGATCAGGTCGACGTAGTTCGCCCCTCAGGGCAAGAAGAAAAGCGTAATCCCATGTGCAGGTCAGAGTGCGGGGAAGACAAAGTTTAATCCTAGGTTGAGGATAAACTGCAGGTAGGAGAAGTTTGATCCCATGTATGGGTAGCCAAACTGCGAACGCAAGAGGTTCAATCGTGGTGGGATGACCTAAGTTGTATGAGCGCAAAGGAGAAAGCCAGGTTGCTGGCTTAAAGAGTATGTTTCCCTGAGGGGCAAAGTGTAGAAAAGTTTTAGGTGGTAAAGGGTTAAAGAATCGGAATGACTTGTGACCTGATGATGATGCACCAGGGTGTTTGCTGGTTACTTCAGACATAATACCGTTTCACGGTGTCCAAGTTGATGAGTTGTGGAAATTCATCGCCGTCCATTTCTTCTAATCTGAGAGCGCCTCCTGTCAATACTTCTTTGACAATAAACGGGCCTTCCCAGTTAGGAGCGAATTTTCCTTTGGCCTAATCTTGGTTGTTAAGAATCTTTTCAGAACCGAGTCATGTTATTTAAATTGACATAGCCGGACTTTTTTGTTGTAGGATCTAGCAATCCTTTGTTGATATAGCTGACCATGGAAGATAGTCGCGGTTCGCCTTTCGTCTATCAGAGACAATTGGTGATACCTATCTTGTACCCATTGGTTTTCATCCAGCTGAGCATCGATCAACACTCTGAGAGATTCCATCTCAACTTCTATGGGGAACACTGCTTCCATCCCATAGGTTAAAGCGTAGGGGGTTGCCCGAGTTGAAGTACGCATTGTGGTCCTGTAGGCTAACAGAGTCAAAGGCAATAGGTCAGGCCAATCTTTGTGGTTGGCTGACATCTTTTGCTTAATCTTTATGATATTTTTATTAGCCGCTTCAACAGCACCATTCATCTTCAGACGATAGATGACAGAGTTAAGATGTTTGATGTGGAATCTACTGTATAATTCCTCCATCATTTTGTTGTTAAGGTTTTTGGCATTTTCTGACACAATCACCTCTGGTTGTCCATATCGACAAACGACATTGTTTCTGATGAAAGCAATGATGACTTCTTTAGTGACTCTGGGGAAAGAGGCCGTTTCTACCCATTTGGTGAAGTAGTCGATCATGGTGAAGATAAATTGGTGACCATTACTGGCTTTAGGCTCAATGGGCCCAATAACGTCCATTCCCCACATTGAGAAGGGCCAAGGCGAACTCATATTGTGGAGCTCTCGTGGAGGGGCATATATAGCATTCCCATGAATCTGGCACTGATAGCATCTTCTGACGTGGTCGTTGCAATCAGCTTTGAGAGACAGCCAGTAATGTCCCGTCCTGAGGACTTTCTTGACAAGGAGGGGGTCATTCATGTGGGGGCCACATACTCCACCATGGATTTCATCCATAAGCCTCTGGGATTGATCTTTGTCTAAACACCTAAGGAGACCCAGTCCTGCATCTCTTTGGTAGAGCGCATCTCCACTCAGGTAGAACTTCATAGCAAGTCGATGGATCCGCCTTTTCACAGTCAGGCTCACCTCAGCGGGTGTAGATCCATCTCGTAGATATTCCTTGATATGCTGATACCAAGGAGGTTGGATGGGAGGTAGCTCATCTGATACTTCTCCAACGTAATTCCCATAGGCTGGGACTTTGTTCAGGGCAATTGTGACGCTTTTCAAGTGTTCCTTGTCTGATATGCTAATCAAGGTGGCCAAAGTTGCTAATGCGTCCGCGAAATCATTCCTATTATGAGGAATGTGTAGAAAGAAGATTTCTTTGAACTCCAAATCCATCTTCAAAACATGCCGATGGTAAGGCAGCAAACGTAGTTCCTTGGTTTGATAGACTCCGGTGGATTGTCTGATTACCAACTCCAAATCTCCAAGGACATTTAACCGCTTGATGCCCATTGAACGGGCAAGTTTTAGCCCCATGAGACAGCCTTCATACTTAGCCGTATTGTTGGTGCTGACAAACTGTAATTTGACGAGAACGGGATACTGCTCCCATGTATCAGATATTAGAATTGGTCTATCTCCAGAACCTTCCATGTTAACACTTCCATCAAAATACATCCTCCATGATTGGCGCGTATCGTACTATTGGTGTTGATGTATTGTCATTACTCCTTCATCAGGGAAATATGTTTCCAAGGGTTTGAAATCCCTTGAAGGTGCGGCGGCCAGTTGATCTGTGATTCCTTAACCTTTGATGTACTTTTGAGTCACATATATGATGTCAAATTGTTGTAGGATCAACTGCCATCTGGACAGCTGGCAATTCAACATGGGTTTGTTGAACACGTACTTGAGAGGATCCACACGGGATATGAGATGGGTTGTGTGACCATGTAGGTAATGATGTAACCTTATGGAAGCCTATGCTAAAGCATAACACGTCTTCTCGATCAGAGTGTACTTGTGTTCACTGCTGCTGAACCTTTTGCTGAGGTAATAGATAGCTCGTTCTTGGCCTCTATCGTCTTTCTGTCCCAGCATACAGCCCATGGCATTGTCATTTATGGACATGTACATGAACAGGGGAACATCATCCCTGGATGGTACCAGACAGGAGCTTTGACTAGCTGTTTCTTGATTGTAAGGAAGGCATTCTAGCACTCATCATTCCATTTCATGGAGGAGTTCTTCCTTAATAACTTGAAGATCGGTTCACAGGTTGCTGTGAGTTGGGAGATAAACCTGCTAATGAAGTTGATCCTTCCCAAAAATCCCCGTATTTCCTTCTTTGTCTGAGGAATGGGAATTTCCGTGATTGCTTGGATTTTGGTAGTATCCAGCTCAATCCCTTTGTGGCTGACTAGGAATCCTAGCAATTTGCCTGATTTAACCCCAAAGACGCACTTGGCTGGATTCAACTTCAAGTTGTACTTACATAACCTATTGAACAACTTTCTAAGATGGTCTAGATGGTCATCCTCCTTCCAGGACATGACAATGATGTCATCCACGTAGATCTCAATCTCTTTATGCATTAAGTCGTGGAAAAGAGCCATCATAGCTCGTTGATATGTAGCTCAGGCATTGATGAGGCCGAATAATAACCGTCTATAGGAAAAAGTTCCCCAAAGAGTGATGAAAGCAGTCTTCTCACGATCTTCCTCAGTAACCATGATCTGATGGTACCTCACAAAGCAATCAGCAAAGGAGTACATGTCGTATTGCGCAGTATTGTCAATGAGAATGTGGATAAATGGCACGGGAAAGCTATATTTTAAGCAAGCTTTGTTCAAGTCCCGGTAATCAACGCAAACTCGCACCATCCCTCCAGATTTAGGCACAGGTACAATGTTGGATATCCACTCAGGATATGTAGACACCATAATGATGCCAGCTCAAAATTGTTTCACAATTTCTTCTTTCACCTTTAAACTCCACTCAGGTTTCAATCGCCTGAGTTTCTGCTTGACTGGCTTAAATCCCTCTTTAAAGGGAAGGAGATGAAGGACAATGTCAGTGGATAAACCCACCATGTCTTCATGAGACCATGCAAACACACCCTGGAATTGGGTTAATAGCGTAACCATGTCATTCTGTTGGTTTGGGGTAAGGTCTGAACCAATCTGGATTAACTTAGGGCTTTTTAAGGTTCCGAGATTGAAAGAATTGGTTTGATCAAGGTTAGGTTTGGGTTTGTCTTTGACCCATTCTTAAATTTCTGGAGGCACCTCAATGTCATCATGGAGATCCATCAAGGCTGAATTCATCTTTACATCAAAGGTACAATCCTTGTGTAGGAGAGGCAACGTATCCATAAGTACAGGCACATCTACATTTAGAGTCCTGAAACAAAATATGCTTTCACTTAGTATATATGAATTGCGTTGATCATACACAATGTTAGCATATACTGGCAAAATAAACTACTAATACTGTACAGAAAAGTAAGCAGTTATTGTATCTATAGGGCAGAAAAGAATTTATGCCCGCTTTACCCTTGTCGACCAAAGCAAGGAATGCTGTTCCAATTGGTAAGGGTAAAGTCTGGGTGGACCGCAGTGATGGAGGGATTGTCATCATCCTCCTTGTCCCGAATGATGGCCATTACGTCAGGGCAATCATCATCTGGGGTGTATCTGTTGGTATGTTCATTATGGACGATGATGTGCATGCCCGACATTATTCGGACAACGTTTTCCTTGATTCTCCTCTCATCTTGGTAATCTGATACCGATCAGGAGCCTTTTGAGTTTGAAAACTGTATTGAGTGAGGAAGGCATGTGCTAGCTCTTCCCAGCTGTGGATTTTGGAGTTGTCTAATCTTGTGTACCATGAACGGGCTTCTCCAGTTAGACTCTTTTGGAACAATTGCATTCTGAGATTTTCATCCTATACATAGGATCCCAGTTCTCCAATAAAGACTTTTAAATGTGTATATATGACAACCCGAGAATTTAGACAATTTATTAAAATCTTAATTGATTGATTTAAGGTCAAATATTAGACCTAGACAGAAAATAAGTGTATGCGTTTGATGTTATTGGGAAGGAATTTTGAAGGTTTCAAAATTCTGAGAAGGATATATGTGAATTGTTCAGGATTAAGGATTTATATGATTATGTTCTGTGTTTATGGTTATGTATGTGTTCAGAATGTGGTTAAGGGTCATGGGTTGACCAGATAAATTACATCTGTTATAAACCCTAAGTATATATTAAGAACATCAACGTTCAGTTAGAAAACCCTAACGTCTAATAAGAAACCCTAGAAATCGGTTCTGAAAACCCTAGTTTCCGTTCCGGGAAATCTGAAATCCTAAAATGGATATTGAAAACCCTAGATTGGGAATGCAATGTATGTATAAGGTTAAACATCATTAATATTAAATTAATTAGGGAAAACCCTAATGAATTACTGGAAATTCTAGTTGATTATTTGAAAACCCTTATACCAGATCTGAAAACCCTAATTTTAGATTCTGATAAAATGAAGCCCTAATCTGGGAATATAACGGAGAATTTTAATGCTAAAGTGCTAATAATTAAGTACTAATTAGGGTAAAGGTTAATTAATTAGCAAAGCCTAATTTCCAATTTTTGAACCCAAATTGTTCCGTCAGAAACCCTAATGCTCAATTGTGAATTTAATTGCTAAAAATTAGCAATGCTAATTAGGAAACCCTAATCCTAATTATTTCAATTTATGAGTAATTAGAAAACTCTAATCTAATTACGAATATTTAATTTCTACCTTAGAAAATTATTTTCTATTAGAAACCCTAATAACCATTTTGACCCTAATTGCTTAATTAGCGATTGTAATTATGAAATGTTAATTCTAATTAGCAAGAATGAATTTATGATTAAGAAATTTTTATATAATTAGAAAATTCTAATTATAAGTTAGAATTGTTAATTTTCTAAAAACCGAAATTCGGAAATGTAGAAATTAACTTACAAAGTTAATGGTCAAACCCTAAACTCTCAATGATCCAAACCCTAACCCTAAGGGTTTGCAACACATGGAAAATTTAGAAATAAAATAGAAAATGACTATTATACCATTATTTCACATTTTTAAATGGATAGCTTGCAAATCTTTCCATGATCTTGGGTTGGTGAACAACCCTAGCCCTAACCCTAGCATTACATGTGATTTATTTGTCTAGCATGCCACCTTGCAAGTCTTGGTACATTAGATCAAAGTTATAAACTTAAAAGTGAAAGAAACTAACTTACATTAGTTTTCTCTCAAGCCAAATCTTTTCTCTCTCCTCATTTTTGAAATTCTAGAGTGAGAGAGAGAGAAAATTGAAGCTATTTTAGCCTCTTAGCAAGCCAGGATCAGATCAATGTCAGAAATCATGGATCAAAGCTCAAAGTGGTTTAAACCCTAAATTTTTGAAATCTTTAGAGTTTATGTTATTTGTTGTAATTGATTGGTTAAACATTTGTAATAAGGTGTCAAATGATGATCTGGGTTGGCAAAACACAAACTCATAACATCAAAGTGCTCGATTTTGAAGTTTTGAAAAATCTGGAAATCTTGAAAAATTGTATCTGATAGTCAAATGTCAGGCTTCTTAAATCGGTCTCTGTTAATGGTTTTAGTGTTTTAAGAGTTTATAATTGTAGTATGTTGTAAGGACTTCAATATAGAACTTGAATCAAGTCCATATCATGTGTAGATCGAACGGAATAAGCAGTCAAAGGTCGTTGACTGATCACGTTTTCTGGATTTCTGGGCAAACCCAGAAACCCAGATCGTCTGACAACATTTTTCAAGCCTCAGATCTTGTTATGTGTTAATATTTTGGCTAAGTTGTTGTTGATTAGTTGTAGTCTGATATGTAGACTACCCATTAAAGCCTTTAGATCACATAGATCATAACTTAACTAGCAGGAAATTGAGGTCAAACTTGCTTTGACCGACTGTTTTGACGAAATCTGGGAAATTCCCAGATTTTTGAAGAACAGTTGCTGGCAGGCCGTTTGACCGGTTAGATCTTGAACATATGATGTTGATAAGATGATCTGATGCATTAGAGTTTCTCTTTGGTATCTCGACTACAAGTGTGGACCATTAGATCACACAAATCAAACAAAGATTGCAAGCTAGAATGATCCAAAGTAGGTCACCTATCACTGTTTGAGTTTCTAGGCAGCCCAGAAATTCAAGAACACCTCTGACAAGGTTTTCTGTAGATCCGATCTTGCTATGATGTTGTGTAATGAACTTGAACCTTGATTCTAAATGTAGTACTACACGAACACTACAACACTAACTCATTTTCAAGACCAGAATACATTAGGAACTTAGAAAAAAATCGCGGTCAAACCATGACCCTTGCTAAGCTAAACTGTCAGTGTTCTTGAGTGAAGAACACCAATGGCGACAGACAAGTGTCGCTAAAGGCCTATAGCGACGGTTTCTAATTAATTTATTTTCTGATTTTCCGGAAAATGATTAAAAATAGAAAAAAATGGTTTTTAATTATTAAAAATACATAATAAATTATGAAAAATTATTTTAAAGTCTGAAAAATAATTTTTAATTATTTTAAGTATATTTCGAAAATATTTAATATTTTTGGAATATAAATGGTATTTATTTATTTAATTATAATATTAAATAAATGATTTAAAAATAGTTTTAATTCATGAAAAAATATTTTATGGTATAAGAAATTATTTTAAGTTATTTTTGATGACTTCTAAAATTTTGTGATGAAATTCATTAATTAATCAATATTAATGATAATTATTTTATTTAATGAACATATTAAATAAATTAAGGAAAAATAGAATTAATGCTTTATAAATTATATAAAAATGATTTAAGTGATATAAAAATATTTTAAGTTATAAAATATAACTTTTGATATTTTGGCATGAAAATATTAATATTTTAATATTAATAGCAATTATCGAATAATAGATTTAAGTGTTTAAAAATCATATAAAAATGATTTTAAGGTATTAAAAATACTTTGTGATATTATAATTATATTATAATATTATGTATGATTTTCATTAATATTTTATATTAAATAAATATTAATGATTAAGGTATTATGTAGTATTTAATTTATTTAAATACGATTTTAAAGATTGAAAAATGTTGATAAATGGTAATAATTATCCGAAAATTATTACAAGCCTAGGAAAAATGTTTTGTCTGATAAGAAATTATCTGTGATAATGGTTAAGTGGTTAGACAGAGTTTAATTGAACTTAAACTCAATTTTTGTCCGACTAGACCGTCGGAATGATAGAATTATGTCAGTTGCAAGTCAGACTGAAATAGTTTGACTTGATACCTAGTCTTATGTGTGTTATAGGCTGATAAGCTTATGTGTTATGTGTTTAGGTTATTCTGTGTGTATAAATATAACAGTATTATACTGTGATGAAATTATTCTAATATTGGAGATCTATATTACTAATATTAGGTCTTCGGGTAAAGCGTTATAAATTGTGTTACGGTAATCAACGGTTCAGACAAGTTTTCTTTTACCTAACTCTAATAAGAGTATTGTATTCAAGCTTATGGTTAATCATTGCTGATTGCCACAAAATTTGTACTCTGTACATCTTGCATGTATAAGTCAGGTATGAAAGGCTGATCACCTTCATTACCAGTTGGTTCAAAAATATTTGTTCATGTTTAAAACTTGTTCAGTCAAAAGTTTGTTTGTGATAATTCTCAACTATATTGATGAATTATAGCCAGCTTATTATTCATACTCTTCAATCATGATATATCGTTATATTGTTGTATTTAAACTTGTTGGGCAACTTTCATGCTCACCCTTGCTATATCATGATAAAATATTGTAGATAAGGCGAATGCGTTCGGATAAAGGAAAAGATAATGCCAAGTCCGGCTTAGGATAAAATGTGCGGCTAGTTTGTAATAGTATACTTTGATAAATATTGTTCTGTGATAAATAGTTTATGAATTGTGTATAAGTTAAGGTTACTCGACCTTGGGGATAAGTGTGTAATATATTGTATAAACAATTTATGTTTATATCTTCCGCAATTAGTGAAAGAAATAGTATACCGGATCCGCGGTGATTTGGGGCTTGGATTCGGGGCTGCTACAGTATAAGGATCCCCTAACCAGTCATATTTTTCAATGTCAGGAGTTTTAAATTTTTCTGGATAGTGAACACCGGGAAAAATAGATAGATCGGCATATGAAACACTCCCGTGTGTTCTAATTCCTTTGATAACGCGAAGAGTCTCTTCCATTTGGAGGACTTTCTTTTTGATGTCACCATTATCTAGATCTCAAGTGGAATGGGCAGCATCATAAGTTTTGTTGGTCATATCCAACTGTGGCTCTGGTATGGTAATGACCGGAATTCCTCCTTGTGTGGAGGGCTCAGTATGTACGGGTATTTTCTAACCCTGTGTAGACTTGTGTAATTCTTTTAACAGAACAGCCAAATCTGTAATCTGTTTGCTTAACCTATCAAATTCTTTGCGAGAAACTGGATTAAGTTCAGTCTGGTCAGATGACGACATGATTGACTGTAGGCATGTTGCCTTTTTGGACTTTGACCGGGTAGTAGGTCCGATTAATTCCATGCGAAAGACTGGCATAGTTTAGTCCTTAGGGAAGGTGTATAATGACATGCTATGTGATGTGTCCATTTTAGGAATTTTATCCTGTAAAATGGGTGTTAGCTGTTTGTAGCATGTATGTGGACATATTTCTTCATATTTCTCATTACATGGAGATAGATATGGAATGAAATTACAAGTAATTGTGTTTACAAGTAATTGAAATGAGAGCATGAAGGGACTTTCCTTCGTTTTGGTTTATCAGAGGCTGACCTATATTAGGTTACTCTCGCGGCTTTTTGGCATGAAGGTTCCCAAATCATCGCAATCTACTAGACGAGAAGTTAATCCGGTCTTTCAAATGGAGCTAATTTGGGTGGTGCCTTTCCTGAGCCTTGGAGAATTAGTCTTCTCACGAGTCCAGTAATCAAACACCCACGGTATAGCCTCCTGGTGGAGGGACCACTCAACATACATTCACATACATCGCGTCTCACCGTATGAAATGAGGACATGTGCGAAGCACTAATATCATAAGCAGTTTATAGTGCGAAGCACTAACATCACATGCAGATATGATACGAAGCACTAAGCTCAAACAAGACATGCATTCGTACACATTCATCCAATGTAAATGCAACATCCACACACAAATATATAACAGTTTTGAAAAGATTGTAGTAGCGGCTTATGTCCTCTTACTGGATTCCCCAGCAGAGTCGCCACCTGTCGACGTCGAGATTTTTGGATGTCCCTTTCCGTTACTTGTTCTTTGGTGTTCTCATTTTAGGTGAGATTTGTTTGAAAAAATAAGTGAAAAAGGTCCGACATGTATAATGTCGATGATGGGACTGTTAAGAGTCGCCAGTTGGTTTTTTAAATGGTTGTACCAACACAACAGAGAAAAGGTTTGCACAATGACCGAGTGATGTGACACGGATATACGGGTCGGTGAAACCGAGATTCGTTTAGGGTCCAGGGATTTTGTTATGCGGGGGTAGGTGTTAGGCACCCCCCGACATCCGTGTTACCACGGTGACCGCCTCTTTTCAAGAAACTATTATCTGAGTATGTGTGTGTGTGTTTGCATCAATGTGCTGTTATATGAAAGTTGTGCGAGGCCTCGTTCGAACCTATATACACAGGGTTTGAATTTATGTAAAAATTCAGTTTTTAGCTAGATATGACAATAATGTTTTATAAAAGAGGTTTTTCAAACCCTGATGCTCAATAGGAATTGAGACCTTTTACACTTCCATTTTTATTAAGTGAACGGCTGAATTGATTTTATTTGACGGATGCGAGGCATCCGTATGAAAAAAAATACATCCAAAAATAATGTCGACTTCCTCGTGGGTAAGGAAATCATCTGAGGAAATACAGGCATCGCAGAAAATGTCCATCACGGGAACCGAATCTAGATCCAATGGGATGAATCTATGATCACATGATTCCTAGGGGCACAAAATATTGCATATTTGTATAAAAGCAATAAGCAGGTATATATATAAAAGTGGTAAATATATATTTATATATATATATATATACAGACATGATCACCAACCATGAAGCACCTCCATGGGGGATCAGAAATGTAAATAACGCTGTTAAAAGCTGTAAATACGGTCAACTGCCACGAAGTAAACTCCAGGCAGGACGAAATATAAAGAAAGCTGTAAAAGCGATCAACTGCCACGAATGGAACTCCAGACAGGACAAAATAAATAAATATATATATATAAGCAATAAACGCACCAGATATAAAATCCAGGCTCATCGAACATAGTTCGACCACAGTTCATATATATAAGTATATATATATATAAAAGCGAGTAAACGCACCAGACCGAAGTCTAGGCTCATCGAACAAAGTTCGACACACAGTTGATATATATAAGTGTGTGTGTATATATATATATATATATATATATATATATATATATATATATATATATATATATATATATATATATATATATATATATAAGCGAATAAACGCACCAGACCGAAGTCTAGGCTCATCGAACAAAGTCCGACAGACATTTAATATATATAAGTATATATATATATATATATATATATATATATATATATATATATATATATATATATATATATAAATTAAAGCAGTAAACACTTCAGACCGAAGTCTAGGCTCAATCGAGGCATAACTCGATAATGTTAGTCAATATATAAATATATATATATATATATATATATATAATATATATATATACACAGACTAGAATGAAACCACAGACCGAAGTTCGGGAAAAAGCAAGCAACACGACTCTCAACGTGTAGAAGGGTGTGTGCAAAGATGAAGAGAAAGACACTAAAGTGTATGAGAAGGCTTACAGCTGACTGATAAAAGGGCTTCTATATATTTAGAGTGGGTAAATACTGAGCTTTTGTGGGTACAAAAGAGGCTATATATGAGCTCACATGTGTTTGAAAGTGAGAAAATACACTGTATGACAAGTGCAGAGCAAATTATACAGGGTTTCCCCGTCTTTTTTCCTTTAGAAATCAGCACCCCAAACCTCTTATTTATAGGCAAAAGGTGCCGCAGGTGTACCTGCAGCTCAGCAATAGGTGTACCAGAGGTGGGTCGGGTCGGGTCGTCTCGAAGTACGTGCACTCAAGAACTATAATGTCCACTCGGATTTTGAGAAATGCAATCCGGGCATCCATTTTGAGGTATTCAGGACCTATTTTGGACCACCGTTGTCGAGAGTTGTACGATGGCATGAGATTAGAGTTTGTACGAAGTCTTTGAAGATGGGATGAGGGCCCCCAGTCTTCAAGCTTCAACTCTCATCCGTTACCCCGCACAATAGTCACTCGGGATTGTTTAGCCTTGTGGGACATTTTTGCGTAGAGACGTGATGTGGCATCGTGTTGGACGAGATGACAATGTTGCCCCTCACCGGTGTTATCACCGGATTGGGCCGATAAAACAGGCGTTACTCAGACTTTGCTGAGATTGGACTGCTGCATTTGTTGAAGGTCCTTATTGTCATCTTTGAGGTGTGCTTGTCTTCCCGATGTTATTACCGGGTTGGCACAATGTATCTTATTGTGAGTACCGAGATTGAAGCTGATGGCATTTGAAACAAGCATTTCTGGGGTTATCTCCGAAACTGCATTCCTTGGGGTTATCACCAAGGTTGGTGGCTATACACATGGTTGGGACTGAGACTGGATACCTCGGGGTTATCTCCGAGATTAATCGGTCTTCTCTGGTGTGTGTTCTGGTATTGTATCTGTAGGTCTTGGGGTTAGATCCGAGGTTGAAATTTTTACTCCCAGATCGCGATCCGGGGTTGATGCTGAACTTGCGGTAGTATCTGGTATGGATTTGGATTGTCTTTCATGGTTCTCTCTTCAAAGACGAATATGTCCTCCTGCAATGTTAGTAATAGTAGAACAGAAAATTTTGAGTGTCTACATTAGTGTTAGTGAAAAATTGACATTTATTTCAATAATAATTGATGTCTGGAGGTTATGTTGACCAATCGGGTAATTAACCGGATAAATGAGCAATTAATTGTTATTAATTCAAATGATTATAACTATTTGTTCACATGTGTATACTATTGATTCACATTCTTTTACTATTAGGGGAGGTGGTGGAAGTTTGATAATACTTGCAAGACTAAATTAAAAAATGAAGAAAAAGAGGAAGGTATTATACTGTAATATTTTGAGCCCCAAAATGTGCAATTATCGAAACTATATTTTCCTATAAATAGAAGCTCATTCTTCCTTCATTTCTCACTAATTCACTAAAGCTGTAGAGCAATTATTATAGAGAGAAATTATAGAGAGAAAAAAGAAGAGAAGTCTGCTATCTCACTATTTTAGTATTCAATCTTCTTCTAAGGTAAGGGGTATTATTCTTTCGTATTCATGAAGAGAGTTATTTTCTTTCAATACTCGTAAAGGTTGTTATTCCATTCTTTATTATTATGGTTAAATAACCTGTTTATGTGAAGTACCGCATACATGGTGAAATTCTTCTATTATTCCATTATTTATTATTCTGTTGGAATAACCTGTCTGTGCGGTCTATCGCATGCCTGATGAATTTTGTTAATATTCCATTCTTTATTATTCTGTTGGAATATCCTGTCTGTGTGGATTACACATGACCTGGTTCCATTCTTTATTATTCTATTGGAATATCCTGTTTGTGCTGGTTACGCATGACCTAGTTCCATTCTTTATTATTTTGTTGGAATAATCTGTCTGTGCGGATTACGCACGCCTGGTGAATTCTTCTGTTATTCCATTCTTTATTATTCTGTTGGATTAACATGTCTATGTGTATTACCGCATGCATGGTGAATGATCCTTCGTATTCATTCCTTATTAAATTGTGGAAATGATCTGTCTACGTGGATTACCGCATAGCGGGGAAAATCCATTTGAGGTTTCATATATTCTATTATACTCAGTTGGTTAATATTTTGGCTTCTATACTCAATGAAATTAGTGGAATATCCTTGATATTTGCTCTTCATACAGTATCTTTTCATGGAAATAATCTTCTGAGCATTCTTGAATTTTTCTCCATAAAGAAGTATCATGTTGACAATTTGGACGTTATTGATTTCTGTATAAATTAAAATTATAAATCTTTAAAATTTATCCTTCAACTTGTTTTATTGAATTATTATGTCATCGCCATCATCCTCATGCTTATATTGTGATAAAAGTCATCTTTTGCTTACGTGCATAGATGGACTTGGTATGATTATGACCAGGGATTATTCGGTATAATCATGACCGTAATGTGAAGAATGATGTGGTAAAAGTCCTCATTGGCCTGTAGTTCATTGATGGACAGCTGTTGGTATGATTATGACCAGGGATTATTCGGTAAAATCATGACCATTGATGATTACATGAATATCCTTGGCCGTGATGCAGGGATGATTCAATTTTATTTATTAACATTAGTCTCAGCGATAAAGTTGATGAAAAACTTTTTAAATCATAGAAGATAGTAGATTTTATGCTCTACTTGACTCTTCTAATGGATTGCTTGTTCCGCTGCAGTTAAACTTGTTGTCTATTATATTCTATCAGTTTAACATTGTTGAAGGCTAATGATAATTTATTCTGCATTATCTTAGTCATAATATTTCTTACTGGGCTAGTTGAGCTCACCATTTCTTTTATTGTTCTCTTCAGGGAATGAGAACGTGGACTAGTCGGGGAACGGAGTGACGGTCCAGATGATAGTATTAGTAGTCCTCACTATTCTGTTAAATAGTGTGACAATAAATGTAATGAGGACTCCATTGAGTGTGAATATTTTCTAGATGACAATATTCTTATTAAAACTCTTAGATTATGTTTTGTCGTATTTTACACGACTGTTGTATAATTAAGTTGTATTTGAATTTTGTACCATGTATTTGGCGACTCAAGATAGGTGATGTATACCTATTTTGAGGGCGTCACAGTTGGTATCAAAGCTTAGGGATATGATCCCTGGCTGAGATGTGAAACAAGAACTAGGAGGGGAGAGACGGGGAATTCCTTCACTATTATGACCTACCTAAGTTTATTTAGTATTTAATTGGTCGTTCAGAGTATAGAAATAATTTGTGATATGTTAATTAACCCCTATTTTGTGGCAGTATTTGAAAATGGCATCCGAAAAATTTCAGATAAGTAATGAAGCACATGAGACCGTTGAGTCACCACAGATTATTACCCAGGATAATGTGCAACAGAAGAACAATAATCCTCAGGTAAACAACAATGATCAAATTATGAACGATAGGATGTTCAGAGGTTTTATGCAATGCATGCAACATCAGGCAAGAGCGGCTCCTGTCCAAAATGCAGGTGGAAACATTGCAGGCGGTTCCCTTTGCCACCTTTATGTTGCGAATAGAGGCAGATTACTGGTGGAAATCTGTAAAGCGTACTCAACCTGTTGCACTCAAAATGTCGTGGGAGAAGTTCCAAGAGATGTTCAACGATAAGTACTTTCCTGAAAGTATTCGTCACATGAAGGAGGTAGAGTTCATCAAGCTTGAGCAAAACAATAAGACCGTGGCACAGTACGAAGCTAAGTTTGCTAAGTTGTCTCGGTTTTCATCTCACTTGGTTAATAATAAGGAGAGAATGACACGGATGTTTCTAAGAGGTTTGAAACCCGAGATGCGTCAATAGTTAATTTCTCAAAAACTGTGTTTATATTCAGATGTTGTAAATAGGACTCAGTTATTAGAGCGCAATAATGAGTTAACTCAACCAAGAGAGAGCATTTGATAAAATGATAATACCAGTGGTAGCAGTCATCGAAGTGGTGACAACAAACGTTGAGGGAATCAACATGCCTGTGACAACCCGATATTTTCGATATAAATAAATCTTAAATTTTTCGTATAATTTTTTTTTTAATTTAAGGATGAGGATTTGTACAAGATTATGTGTATATGTATTTGTGTGGTAAATAAAAATATATTTATTACATGAATATTTACAAGTAAATTTATTTTAGAATTATTGATTATTGTAAAGAATATTTTTATAATAATTAATTTTAAGATAGAAATGTTCTTATTAATTATTTTCCATGAATATATAATCATATATTATTTAAATAATATATGAAGTGATTTTTTTTAAAATAAATATAATAATTATTTTATTATATGAATTTTTGTACAGATTATTAAGTTAAATATTTTACCTTAATTATCAAGGTTAAATATGAAAGAATAATCAGATATGGAATCCAAACCCTAATTTTGGATTATTGTCAAGGTATGAGAATAATAATATAATATTACTTATATTTTGATTTTTCAGTGCTATGAATATGTACGGTAAGACCGTATTGAAAATGGTTGGTAAATTACGACGTATTTTTGACCAAACCCTAGTAATCATGTTAAACCCTAATTTGAGATCCAAATTAGAGTATAAGGTTATTTTATAAGTGTATAATATTAATTATGTCATGTATTTAATGTATTAATTAGGTAAACCCTAATTAAAAATTCTGGAAACCCTAATTGCTATAATTAGTAACCCTAATTTGAAATTAGAGTTTGAGATTGTTGGTGAGTATCGATAATGTGATTAATTAACAAGTATGGTGTTTATAATAATTAACTGTTTATTTGTGATTCAATGGTTTATTTAGGTTGTATGACAATGTGAATAGGAAATGTGCTGACTGCAATAAGCAGTGTTATGTGTACGATATGTTGTACTAATCAGTAATATGATCTGATTAATGATAGGTTGTGATAGAAAAGGGTAGATCTAAATTACGTAAGTGTAAGCAGCGCATCAGGCAAGTATCCTAACTTTGCATTTTCTTTATGCAATGGATAGAAGTGAGAAATTCAGAATTAATGTTATTATTGTACAGATTGTTAAACTTATATTATATAAGCCCATCGACTATCAACATGCTAGTATATGATAATTCAGTTATATATATTCTGTTCGTTAATTTTTATAAATGATCATACAAGTGTCCCCACTTGGATAATTATTGTATTTAATCGCATGTTGATACCCTTTTGATATATATATATATATATATATATATATATGTTGAATTATATAAGACCTTTGTTATGAAAACTCGACAGGTATGAACATCCCGATAATGGGAAAATTTTTATGCGCCCAAGGCGGACAAAGTGAACGATAACATCGTTCTTATACATGTAGTATTGATCAATACAGGGTACAACGGAGCTGATCATCCTCCGTGCCCGTAAGTCATGACGGTTTACAGATGAATTTCTGTTTAACATTTTCGAAAATGAAAAACAATGTTCATAGTATGTCACAGAAACCCCATGTATAGTCAATACGTAGTTTCAAAAATTTGAAAGAGGGTTGTTATGTTATTATTATTGGTACAGATTACTTCACAACTACTTACTAGTTGTAGAAGAATATTATAAAGAAAACATTTAAATTCCTCCAGCCTATATATATATAATACTTGCTGGGCACTCCAATGCTCATTCTTGCTTAATTTAAATGTTTTCAGCTAAGTATGAAGGATCAGAAGGAACTGTCAAGAACAAGGGAAAAGGGAAAGTTGCTGAATGACTCTTTATGCTACTGTTTGTAATAGTTTTAGATTATGAAGACTATGATATATATAATTATATATGTTATGACATGTAATGAATGTTTAAAGGTTACGTACTTAGGAGAAAGACTCTGATGAAATTATAAATTTAAGTTTAAGTTTTATATTATTGTTACTATTATTAGTATTATTCCGGTCATAGAAATGATATCGTGAAGTATCGAGTTCGGGTTTCAAGTATCCGGGTTCGGGGACCTCACAGAATGGTATCAGAGCTATAGGGTTAGAAACCTTAGGTGGGTTAGACCTTAGGCTATAACCTTAGAATAGAGGGAAACGTTGAAAATATAAATAACTCATATAGAGTTTAAAGAAAGATGAATCGGATAAATTCATCGTCAAACAAAATAAAAGATAACTTATAAAACTATTATGTGTTGTGTGTATATATTATATGCTAATCAGGATAATTGCTGTGTGTAGATGTCAGGTGAAAAAGAACTAGGATACCCACGGGTTATAAAGAAGGAGCTAATATCGAAGCCAATAGCGGAAATAGAAGCTCACTATGAAACCAACTCGGATGCGGTGGTCATCATAGAAAACATATTACCAGATCCGAAAATAGTGGAGCTGACAGATAGTGATTCCGACACTAAAGTTGAAGCCAAACAAGCATCAACGGAGGTACAGAATCTGAGGAACAAGGTTTCTTCTCTGGAAAGGCTGTGGGAGATAGAAAAGCTATTGAATAGTCAACTGCGTCAGGCATTAATAGAAACAATAGAAGAACAGGATAATCTTAAAATCCAAATTGATCAGATGGGAGCCTCAAGCAACACTTCGTGTGCAGCTCCGAGAGATAAGGGAAAAAGAAAGATAGAAGACCCTGAGGTAGGAAAACCTGATAAGAAGAAAGGGAAGAAGATATGTTATATTTGCGGCCGAGAGGGACATACCTCTCCTCGTTGCCCCGACTATAAGAAAGGTGGATGTTTTAATTGTGGGATGGAAGGACATCGAGCGTATGAATGTCCAAGAAGAAGACTTAGTAAATAGGTAGTATAAGTTATGTTATGTAAGCGTGTTTAATATTATGTGTGTGCTTAGTATGTCTGTGTAATGCATTATTATAAGACTTTTGTATAAGTGGTGATGTAAATCCCGACTTTTGCAGTCACAAAAGGATAACTGATGTTTAAAGCACTATGTGCTATGATATGTAAAATATTTTGAAAGCAATGAATGAATATGAATCAAAGTTTGAGTTATGAAACAAGTTTAATAAGTTTAAACTTATATGATAAAGTTTAGAATGTAAGTTAATTTATGGTTTTTACTTAACCAGATAATGCCGCCAAGACGTCAAACTCGAAATCAAAGGGCAGAAGAGTCTGTCAACAATGTTGAAGGACAACAACAAGCGGACCCAATGCAGCATTTTGCGAATATGGTAGCCCAGGCTATGCAACAAGGAAACTAGCCGGATAATCACTTGGCGAATTTTAAAGATTTTAAGGCTGTAGGACCACCAGAATTTAAAGGTACGACTGACCCTGTAGAAGCCCAAAATTGGGTTAGGGAAATTGAGAAGGCATTTATAATAGCTAGGGTAGCTGAGGGGCAAAAGACCTCTTTTGCCACCTATATGATGAAGGGTGAGGCAAATTTATGGTGGGAAGCAAATCAGGTGAGGGCAGGAGCAGGTTGATAGCATGGGATAGATTTAAGACGTTATTTTTCAAAAATTATTTTTCAGCCAGTATGCAGTCTAGAATGGAGGTAAAAATTTTGGAGTTGAAGCAAGGGGATATGTCAGTGGCAGAATATGCCGCTAAGTTTAATGAGTTAGCTAGGTTTGCTCCGCATCAAGTTGATACGGAGGCTAGGAAGGCGAGGAGATTTGAGTTGGGATTAAAACCCTGGCTCTATAACAAGGTGGCAGTGTTGCAGATCCCAACATTTGCAGCACTCTTAGAGAATGCGATAATTACGGAGGAAGGAAGTGAGGCTATGAGCCTCTACAATAAGGAGAAGAAGAACAAGGCCAAGGTCGAGGGAGTTGAGAAGATGAGGACAAATAGTGGAAGCAGAAGTGTTGACGAAAAAAGGAAGGGGAACTATTCTAGCAATTTCCAGGTTAAACAAGAAGGTGTTAAGAAGACAGGGGTGCAGTGTGGAAAATGTGGAAAGAACCACTCCGGGGAGTGTTTGAAGGGGAAATTTGTGTGTTACAAATGCGGGCAGGAGGGCCATATCTCTCCCAACTGCCCCATTCCTAGAATGAACAGTGGATGTTTTATTTGCGGGTCAATGGAGCACAGGGTGAAGGATTGTCCAAACAGGAGGGTAGAGGCTGGTAGTGTGAATACTGGGAAGGGTAGTGGAACATTAGCAATCGCAGGACCGACATCATCAAACAAACCAACAAGGTCAACATCAAGAATCTTCAACATGACGGTTCAAGACACGGTGGCAGCTGGCAATGCAGTTCCAGGTAATATTCGAATAACTTTTATTTGCGTATTTATAATTATTCTAAGTATAGTAAATTATTTTATAAAGAAATTTTGAGGGAGGAATTTGAGTTCTTTTAGAAATCAAATTTCCGTTTAATCAGAAAGACAAGCTTTATGTGATTAGTTAAAGATCAGTTCGATCAAATTTGATCGAGATCTACTTGTGAAGAATATGTATGCTATGTACCCGGTTATGTGTAGGTTTTAAAGTGGTGATTCCGGGGACGGAATCCTTATAAGGGAGGGTGAATGTGACAACCCGATATTTTTGATATAAATAAATCTTAAATTTTTCGTATAATTTTTTTTTATTTTAAGGATGAGGATTTGTACAAGATTATGTGTATATGTATTTATGTGGTAAATAAAAATATATTTATTACATGAATATTTACAAGTAAATTTATTTTAGAATTATTGATTATTGTAAAGAATATTTTTATAATAATTAATTTTAAGATAGAAATGTTCTTATTAATTATTTTCCATGAATATATAATCATATATTATTTAAATAATATATGAAGTGATTTTTTTTAAAATATATATAATAATTATTTTATTATATGAATTTTTGTACAGATTATTAAGTTAAATATTTTACCTTAATTATCAAGGTTAAACATTAAAGAATAATCAGATATGGAATCCAAACCCTAATTTTGGATTATTGTCAAGGTATGAGAATAATAATATAATATTACTTATATTTTGATTTTTCAGTGCTATGAATATGTACGGTAAGACCGTATTGAAAATGGTTGGTCAATTACGGCGTATTTTTGACCAAACCCTAGTAATCATGTTAAACCCTAATTTGAGATCCAAATTAGAGTATAAGGTTATTTTATAAGTGTATAATATTAATTATGTCATGTATTTAATGTATTAATTAGGTAAACCCTAATTAAAAATTCTGGAAACCCTAATTGCTATAATTAGTAACCCTAATTTGAAATTAGAGTTTGAGATTGTTGGTGAGTATCGATAATGTGATTAATTAACAAGTATGGTGTTTATAATAATTAAATTTAGAAACCCTAAATTGTTAAACCCTAATTTAGTAATTAAAAACCCTAATAGTAATTTGGTAACCCTAATTACCAAAAGAATAAACCCTAATTGTTTTATTAGCTAAGTTAATTGTGATTAAGGGTTTTAAACCCTAATGCCCATGTGTTAGATAATTACAAACCTATTTTAATTAACAAAGTTAATTTTTCGAAATATTAGAAACTAAAATTTAGTTATTATTTTTGTAATAAACCCTAATTGCTAAATCCTAAAATTGGAAATTTTTGAAATCCTAGTTGCTAAATCTTTAAGGGTTAAATGTTAAACCCTAAACATTAAAATATCTAAACCCTAAACCTAAGACAAGGTTCTAGAACAAAAAGGGAAATGGCAAAAATGCCCATTTTAGGCATTTAAGAAGCTACAACCTTAGGTTTTGACAATAGGTTAAGTGGTTGGCCAACTCTCAACAACCCCACATACACAAAACTCCAGCAATAAGCAATATACATCAGCCATACATGCATCATACACTAGTATATATAGATTGAGAGAGAGAAAATGTTATTTTGTTGCACAATTATTCACCAAACTTATCCTAGACCTCTCTCTCTTGAAACCTCCGAAATTATCTAGTAAAATCAGTCAAGAAACGAGCCCCACGAACATCAACAACAAAACAGCAACGAAAAATCAGAAATCGATCAAGAAGGTATAAAACCCTACTTTGAATTTCTGTCCAAAATTTGGTGTTAGATGTTGATTTTTGTTGTTGTAATATATTGAATCTAGTGTATAATCATGATCTGGGTTGTTAGAAACTAGACCCATAACATCTAAATGATCAGATTCACGTTTTTCCAAAAATCTGGAAAAAATTTTCTGGTGATTTTCAGTCAAATGATCTGGGTTGTTTTTAAGTTGTTATGTTTAGTCTGTAAGGTTCTATTTTATATTCAAAAAGAATCAAGCTTATATCTGCTATATATCGCAAGATATTCACGGTCAAAACCCGTTGACCAAACTGCTAAAAGTCGCGAACCCAGAAAGTAAGAACAGGGGTCTGTGTCCTAGTTTGACCGGCCATATCTTGTTCATTATTTGATTTTTTTTGTGTTATTTTGCTTTATAGTTGTAGTACTACATGTTATCTACAACATGTAATTGATAGATCGCATAAAGGTTGCACGATCACCAAGTTATAAAATGTCAAAGGAGGTACCCTGACTGTTTTTCATTTTCTGGGTAACCTAGAAAATGAAGAACACGTCTGACAGGTACTTTGTGAGCCCAGATCTTACTGTTATGTTGTTGTTTGGTCATCAAATGAGTTTGTAGTTGTAGTACTACACGAGTACTACAACATCACAGTTTTAAACCAACCCATAAACGTATTAATCACTGTTTAAATCCCGGTCAAACGAGCCACCTCGCCTCTGCCGGAAATTCTGGGCAAGCCCTCAAGAACACCTATAGCGACAGAAAGCGTCGCTATAGGCCTTTAGCGACAGTTTTATTTATAAATTCCGGAAATTAATTAAAAAATAGAAAAAAATAGTTTTTAATTATTAAAAATACAAAATAAATTATAAAAAAATTATTTTAAATTTTAAAAATTAGTTTTTAATTATTTTAAATATATTTCATAAATATTTAATATTTTTGGAATATTAAAAGTAATTAATTTATTTAATTATAATATTAAATAAATTATTTAAAAATGATTTTAATATTTGAAAAATCATTTAAAATTATATTATGGTATAAGAAAATAATTTAAGTTATTTTTGATAACTTTTAATATTATGTGATAATTTTCATTAATAAATTAATATTAATGATAATTAAGTTATTTATTAAATGAATTAAATAAATGAATTAAAAATGATTTTATTATATTAAAAATCATTTTAAATAATAATAAGGTATTTTTAAAAATATTTTAAGTTATAAAATATAATTTTTAATATTTAAAGGTAAATTTCATTAATTAATTATGATTAATGATAATAAAGTTATTTAATAATTATATTAAATAATTTAGTTCAAAAATGATTTTATTATTATAATAATCATTTTAAATAAAAATAAAGTGTTTAAAGATATTTTAAGTTATAAAATATAACTTTTAATATTTAAAGGATAATTTCTTTAATAATTTAATATTAATGATTATTAAATTGTTATTAATGATATTAAATTTATTTAATAATTATATTAAATAAATAGTTTAAAAATGGTTTTATTTATTTAAAAATCATTTAAAAGGATATTAATGATTTAGAAATATTTTAAGTTATAATTAATGACTTTTAATATTTAGATAATAGTTCATTAATATTTAAATATTAATGGTAATTATTTAATAGTGATTTTAAATGTTTAAGAATCAATTAAAGGTAATATTAATACTTTAAAAATATTTTGAGTTATTATACATAACTTTAATATTTTGGCAATGGTTTCATTAATAGTTTAATATTAATTAAATATTAATGATAATAGAATTGTTTAAGACTTAAATCATTTAATAATGATTCTGATATTTCAAAAATTATGATAAATGATAATAATTATTTAATAATTATTATAAGGCCATGAAAAATAGTGCGGCTGATGTTTAAGTTATCCAAATGGATATTGAACTACGGTTTAGAGTCTTAGACTCGATATTTACCCGATAAAGTTGTCAGTAGACCGACATAGATCAGAAATTGATCCGGACTTAGATATTTTAGTTAGTTAACTGTTTATTTGTGATTCAATGGTTTATTTAGGTTGTATGACAATGTGAATAGGAAATGTGCTGACTGCAATAAGCAGTGTTATGTGTACGATATGTTGTACTAATCAGTAAAATGATCTGATTAATGATAGGTTGTGATAGAAAAGGGTAGATCTAAATTACGTAAGTGTAAGCAGCCCATCAGGCAAGTATCCTAACTTTGCATTTTCTTTATGCAATGGATAGAAGTGAGAAATTCAGAATTAATGTTATTATTGTACAGATTGTTAAACTTATATTATATAAGCCCATTGACTATCAACATGCTAGTATATGATAATTCAGTTATATATATTCTGTTCGTTAATTTTTATAAATGATCATACAAGTGTCCCCACTTGGATAATCATTGTATTTAATCGCATGTTGATACCCTTTTGATATATATATATATATGTTGAATTATATAAGACCTTTGTTATGAAAACCCGACAGGTATGAACATCCCGATAATGGGAAAATTTTTATGCGCCCAAGGCGGACAGAGTGAACGATAACATCGTTCTTATACATGTAGTATTGATCAATACATGGTACAACGGGGCTGATCACCCTCCGTGCCCGTAAGTCATGACGGTTTACAGATGAATTTCTGTTTAACATTTTCGAAAATGAAAAACAATGTTCATAGTATGTCACAGAAACCCCATGTATAGTCAATACGTAGTTTGAAAAATTTGAAAGAGGGTTGTTATGTTATTATTATTGGTACAGATTACTTCACAACTACTTACTAGTTGTAGAAGAATATTATAAAGAAAACATTTAAATTCCTTCAGCCTATATATATATAATACTTGCTGGGCACTCCAATGCTCATTCTTGCTTAATTTAAATGTTTTCAGCTAAATATGAAGGATCAGAAGGAACTGTCAAGAACAAGGGAAAAGGGAAAGTTGTTGAATGACTCTTTATGCTACTGTTTGTAATAGTTTTAGATTATGAAGACTATGATATATATAATTATATATGTTATGACATGTAATGAATGTTTAAAGGTTACGTACTTGGGAGAAAGACTCTGATGAAATTATACATTTAAGTTTAAGTTTTATATTATTGTTACTATTATTAGTATTATTTCGCTCATAGAAATGGTATCGTGAAGTACCGAGTTCGGGTTTCAAGTATCCGGGTTCGGGGACCTCACAATGCCAGAAATGGTAACCACTTCGGTGGTAATCATTGCTAAGATAATAAGAGTGGACATTTTAAGAAGAAGAGATTCAACAATGATGGAAAGACGTTAGCACCAGCACCTGTTGTTAAGGAAGGAGAACGACCGCCGGTCGTATGTTACAAACGCGGAGGGGAGGGACATATCAGTCCAAACTACGTGATGCAATCCAAAGAATGTTACAATTGTGGAAGAGAAGGTCACCTAGCCCAATTTTGTCGTGCACCAAAGTCAAGTCCAGCTGGGATGGAGGCATCAAAGGTCATCCCAGACAAGATAAAACCGGTAGTTCAAGGGAGAGCGTTTGTCATAACCTCCCAAAAAGTAAGGAATCCGAACGAGGTGATCACAGGTAAGCTAATCATAAACTCTAGCAAAGTTTATACTTTATTTGATACTGGTTCTACCCATTATTTTATTTCTCCTATTTGCGCTCAACGTTTAAATTTGACTCCGGAGAAATTAGACTCTGACGTATCAGTTGAAACTCCGTTGGGAGAAACCTTCATTACATCCACTATTTATAAGTCTTGTTTGATTCAAATCGGTAACCGCACGTTACCTGTCGATCTTATTTCTTTGAAAATACGTGCATTTGATGTGATTTTAGGGATTGATTGGTTAACTACTCATCATGCTAAAATTGATTATTTTCGTAAGGTTGTTAGCTTTCATATTCCTAACAAACCTATTATTCGAATTCAAGCAACCAAACCACTAAAATCAATCAATGTCATATCAAGCCATAAAGCTATTCGTTTATTGAAAAACGGATGTCAAGCTTTCTTAGCCCATGTTACGGATTTAAATAAAAATATGTCAGATTTGAATGATATTTCTATTGTTAATAAATTTCCTGACGTATTCCCTGAAGAACTTCTTGGCTTACCCCCAGAGTGTGAAGTTGAATTTTGTATCGACCTTGAATCCGATACAAAACCCATTTTCAAAGCCCCATATCGAATGGCTCCTATTGAACTTCAGGAGTTAAAAATCCAACTACAGGAATTGTTAGACATCGGTTTTATTCGTGCTAATACTTCTCCTTGGGGTGCTCCTGCTCTATTCGTGAAGAAGAAAGATGGAAGTATGAGACTTTGTATTGATTATCGGGAGTTGAATCATGTCACCATCAAAAATAGGTACCCATTGCCTTGCATTGATGACCTATTTGACCAGTTGCAAGGAGCCAAATTCTTTTCAAATATTAATCTTCGTTCCGGATATCATCAGTTGAAGATTAAAACTGATGACATTCCAAAGACTGCTTTTAGAACTCGGTACGGGTATTATGAATTCCTATTCATATCTTTTGGATTGACTAATGCTCATGCTGCCTTCATGGACATGATGATCCGAGTATTCAAGGAATATTTGGATCACTTTGTGGTCATCTTTATTGATGACATCCTCATATACTCCAAAACCCTTGAAGACCATGAGCAACACTTGAGGCTAATACTTCAAAAGCTTCGTGAAAACAAGCTTTATGCCAAGTTGAATAAATGTGAGTTCTGGCTTGAGGAAGTTGCATTCTTTGGGCACGTAAAATATCAAATCATAGAATATCTGTTGACCCAGCAAAGATTGAAGCAATTCAAAGTTGGGAGAAACCTAAGTTAGTGACCGAAGTACATAGCTTTCTCGGCTTAACTGGTTATTATCGGAGATTCGTAGAAGGGTTTTCTAGAATCGCTACTCCATTAATTCAGCTGACTCGAAAAGATACAAAGTTCGGTTGGAGCAAGGAATGTGAGAAGATTTTTTAAGAACTCAAGAGAAGACTCATTTCAGCACCTGTTCTGACAATACCATCTGGCCCGGAAGGATTTATCATCTACAATGATGCTTTAGGCAAAGGGTTAGGATGTGTTCTAATACAACATAGGAAAGTCATAGCCTATACCTCGCGAAAACTAAAAGAATATGAGAGGAATTATCCTACTCATGATCTAGACTTGGCAGTAGTCATTTTTGCGCTTAAGATTTGGAGGCATTACTTGTATGGAGAGAAGGTGGAGATCTATACGGATCATAAAAGCCTCAAATATTTCTTCACTCAAAAGGAACTCAACATGAGGCAATGATGATGGCTTAAGTTGTTGAAAGATTATGATCATACCATCTAATACCATCCTGGAAAAGCGAACGTAGTAGCTGACGCATTGAGTAGAAGATCATATGCGGGCATGAGTACAATATTGTCAACGCAAAAGCTCATTTTGTATGACTTGGAAAGAATAGAAATAGAGTTTAAGACTCTAGGGACCCATGTGATGATGATGAATATACGAGTGGAACCGACTTTAATCGATAAAGTTTAAGATGCTCAAGCTACAGACCTAGAGCTGATGCGTATGAGGAAGAAAGTACAAGAAGATGCTATTTCAGAAGCAAGAATCGATGAAGAAGGAATACTTCATGTCAACTCCAGACTTTGTGTTCCTAACGATTCTGACTTGAAGTATAAAATCACTATGGAGGAGCACAACACACCGTTTATAATCCATCCTAGGAGTACCAAAATGTATCGTGATCTTTGACATATATTTTGGTGGAGCAATATGAAGAGAGAGATAGCAGGGTTTATCTCAAGCTGTCTAACTTGTCAACGTGTCAAGGCAGAGCATCAAGTGTCAAAAGGTCCATTGTAACCATTTGAAATTTTAGAATGGAAGTGGGAGCACATTACCATGGATTTCGTTACTGGTCTTCCCAAGGTTTCTCAAGGAATAAATGCAATTTGGGTTATTGTTGATAGATTTACCAAGTCTGCTCATTTCTTACCGATACGAGAAACTTATACACTTGAACGTCTTGCTCGTATATACATAAACGAGATTGTAAGATTACATGGTATGTCAGTATCCATAGTTTCTGATCGAGACCCAAGATTCACTTCAAGATTTTGGGTTAGTTTGCAAAAAGCTATGGGCACGAATTTACGATTTAGTTTGGCATATCATCCTCAAACGGATGGGCATCCGGAAAGGACTATTCAAACTCTTGAAGATTTATTAAGACTCTGTGTCCTTGACTTTAAGGGAAGTTGGGACAAGTTCTTACCATTGGTGTAGTTTTCCTAATTCAATAGTTATCGAGCAAGTATTGGCATGGCTCACTTTGAGGCATTGTATGGAAGAAGGTGTCGTTCTCCAGTATACTGGGATGAGGTGGGTGAAGCAACGTTGTTGGGACCAGATTTGGTACGTATGACTACGGAAAAGATTCAAATGATCCGATAACGTATAAAAACCTCACAAGATCGACAAAAGAGTTATGTTGATCTTCATCGAAAGGACGTGAAATTCAATATTGGAGATCATGTGTTGTTACGTGTTGCTCCATGGATAGGAGTTACGAGATTTGGGAAGAGAGGTAAGCTCAATTCTCAATTTATTGGCCCATTTTAATCCTCGATCGAGTAGGAATTGTGACCTATAGAATCGCTTTACCGCCAAGTATGTCCCGTGTTCATAACATTTTTCACATATCTATGTTACATAAATATGTGAAAGACCCGAACCATATTAGTGAACTAGAACCAGACGAGATAGAGAAAGATTTAACATATGAAGAGTTATCTGTTAAAATCTTGGATAAGAAGGATCATATTCTACACTCCAAGGTTATATATCAAGTCAAAGTTTTGTGGAGAAACCACGATTTGGAGGAAATGACCTGAAAGTTAGAATCTGAGATGAAGTCAAGATATCATCACCTCTTCGATATACTAGGTACATACCCTAATTTTGAAGAAGAAATTTCATAAGAAGAGGAGGTTGTAAGATCCCAACTTTTATGAATAATGAATAATTTTCTCGAATTATATTTTTGAGTATTATGGTGTGGATTTGATATAATGTTATAGTTGTGGCCTTGTGGGTAATATTTAAAAATTCTGTAAAGTATGCAAGTGGTTATATAATTTTCGATTGGTCTGGGAATATTCGTACGATGACACAATCATTGATGGACCCCACAACAGAAGTATTATCGTAGTTAGAAAACGACAGAATTATCTTTTTATAAAAATAACGGCGAAAGTTTTACCGTTAAAACTGTTGAACTACCTGGTAGTAAAAGTACAGTAATCCGCGTGGTTGCATAATAGCACACGGTATTGATTATTTATGCTTACATGAGAAGGCACTTAGTTACACTCAATTATTGCTACAGTAATTGATGCATCATATCTCTCATATTATTGATTCAATTATTGTCACAGTATCATCTGTATAATATGTTATATTATTAAATCAATAATTGAGATGACAAAGTTATTCATATTATTATTTGCAATATTGACAATGTCTAGAAGTTCTGTCAAGGAGAGGGTTGGTCACCTAATTGCGCGCTAATAAGGAGAAATCCTTATCAGAAAGCCCCCTCTTTTCTGGTAACGACCTGGTTGTTAAATGTTGTGAATTATAATATTAATGATGAATAAGTTCGTGTTGATTAAAGATGAAATGGATAGTTTCATTGTGTTGGAATTATTAGTGTTAGTGAAAATCGATATTTATTTTAATAATAATTGATGTCTGGAGGTTATGTTGACCAATCGGGTAATTAACTGGATAAATGAGCAATTAATTGCTATTAATTCACATGATTATAACTATTTGTTCACATGCGTGTACTATTGATTCACATTCTTGTACTATTAGGGGAGGTGGTGCAAGTTTGATAATACTTGCAGGACTAAATTAAAAATGAAGAAAAAGAGGAAGGTATTATACTGTAATATTTTGAGCCCCAAAACGTGCAATTATCGAAACTATATTTTTTTATAAACAGAAGCTCATTCTTCCTTCATTTCTCATCAATTCACTAAAGCTATAGAGCAATTATTATAGAGAGAAAGAAGAAGAGAAGTCTGCTATCTCACTATTCTAGTATTCAGTCTTCTTCTAAGGTAAGGGGTATTATTCTTTCGTATTCATGAAGAGAGTTATTTTCTTTCAATACTCGTAAGAGTTGTTATTACATTCTTCATTATTATGTTGGAATAACCTATCTATGTGAAGTACCACATACATGGTGAAATTCTTCTATTATTCCATTCTTTATTATTCTATTGGAATAACCTGCATGTGCGGTCTATCGAATACCTGGTGAATTCTGTAGTTATTCCATTCTTTATTATTCTATTAGAATATCCTGTCTGTGCGGTTTACGCAAGACCTGGTTCCATTATTTATTATTCTATTGGAATATCCTGTCTGTGCGGGTTACGCATGACCTGGTTCCATTCTTTATTATTCTGTTTGAATAACATGTCTGTGCGGATTACGCATACCTGGTGAATTCTTCTGTTATTCCATTTTTTATTATTCTGTTGGATTAGCATGTCTATGTGTATTACCGCATGCATGGTGAACGATCCTTCGTATTCATTCCTTATTAAATTGTGGAAATGATCTGTCTACGTGGATTACCGCATGGCGGGCAAAAATCCATTTATGGTTTCATATGTTTTATTATACTCAGTTGCTTAAAGTTTTGGCGTTTATACTCCATGAAATTAGAGGAATATCATTGATATTTGCGCTTCTTCCAGTATTTTTTCTTGGAAATATTCTTCTGAGCATTCTTGAATTTTACTCCATAAAGAAGTATCATGTTGACAATTTGGACGTTATTGATTTCTGGATAAATTAAAATTATAAATCTTTTAAATTTATCCTTGAACTTGTTTTATTGAATTATTATGTCATTGTCATCATTCTAATGCTTATATTGTGATTAAAGTCATCTTTGGCATAAGCTCATAGATGGACTTGGTACGATTATGACCAAGGATTATTCGGTACAATCATGACCGTAATGTGACGAATGATGTGGTAAAAGTCCTCATTGGCCTGTAGTTCATTGATGTACAACTGTTGGTATGATTATGACCAGGGATTATTTGGTATAATCATGACCATTGATGATTACATTAATATCATTGGCCGTGAAGCAGGGATGATTCAATTTTATTTATTAACATGAGTCTCAGTGATAAAGTTAATGAAAAACTTTTTAAATCATAGAAGATAATATATTTTATGCTCTACTTGACTCTTCTAATTAATTGCTTGTTCCGCTGCAGTTAAACTTGTTATCTATTATATTCTATCAGTTTATTATTGTTGAAGGCTAATGATAATTTATTCTACATTATCTTAGTCATAATATTCTTACTGGGCTAGTTGAGCTCACCATTTCTTTCACTGTTTTCTTCAGGAAATGAGAACGTAGCCGGGACTAGTCGGGGAACGGAGTGACGGTCCAAATGATAGTATTAGTAGTCCTCACTATTCTGTTAAATAGTGTGACAATAAATGTAATGAGGACTCCATTGAGTTTGGATATTGTCTAAATGACATTATTCTTATTAAAACTCTTAGATTATGTTTTGTCGTATGTTACACGACTGTTATATAATTAAGTTGTATTTTAATTTTGTACCATGTATTTGGCGACTCAAGATGGGGCGTCACAACTATTTTTGGTAGTCCCATGTTAAATGTCCATTTTCCTTTAATAACCAAACATTTACACATTTTTTCTATTATACCCGTTTCATTAAATATCTCATACTTTTCTTATTCTAATTCTCTCTCACTTACATAGAAAATAATTAATGACATTATTATCGACAATTTTGTAATTTCATTCTCTTTTTAATATACGTGAAAAATCCACCAGGACTTTTATCCTTGGACGGAGGGAGTACTTGATTATAAATCTTAAGCTATTTAATTTATTCCACAAATAAATTAAATACACTTAATTTGTTATTATTAAGTCAATCAATTCAAAAATCATATTACTCCTTTTTGTGGTGTGACCCTCTAGGTTCAATATTAAGCCAATAGTAAAATAAATAAATTAAAAAAATTCTAATATTATTTATAAAGAATTAAACTCCTTTAATTCAAATATAAATAAATAATATTTATTCTATATCATGAGTGACACCTTATAAATAATGTAGCATGACTATCCAGATAATATGAATTCAACGTAAATCACAAAGATTATCACAAAGAATACAAATAACCAATTCTGTGAATAGTTATCGTACAATTCAATCTTTCTATCACACAATGTCCCAATTAAATATAAAACATGGAATTACTTTCAAGTTTTATTTATTTGATTATATTTATTTCGATTCTAATTGTCACTTTACGAATCACATATGACATTCTCTCCCTTTACTGAAAGCGGTAGTTAATTTGTTGATCATTCACCTATCTCCATATATATATATATACTTTATTATATTTGAGCATACCCTACGACATACTCAAGAGCATTAACGAATATGTCAAAACATATTTCAGTATATACAAGATACTATGATAATCTCAAGTCGAATGATCACTTGCACTACTATCACATTTGGAACTTTTATTGACAAACAAGTAAAACTCTATTAGGGTTCCTTTATTAGTCACCTTTAGTGAACTTCTTCTCCAATAAGCACCTACATACTTATTTTAGTGTCTCCACACAAATGATCATAAGATCAATCATCCTTTTCAACAGAGCAAGCATAGTTTATACTAATCTATCTGAAATCAGTAACCCCACACTAGCGATCCATACAATTAGGAACATTTTAGTATTGAGCTATCATAGAATTTAGATCTTATTAGCATGATTAACATCATGATTCTAAAAATATTGCTCAATAACTATGGGTTTATCTCATTTATTAATTCAACTAATTAATATGGATAAAGAACTCTTTTATTAAATAAATTCTCTTATTAAGAAATAAATAAGATTATAAAGAAAATATTTATTACATCAAATGTAATTGGCTTGAGGGCATACTACTTTTAATCACCCACTTGCACTAAAGTCAATTGCATTGGTATCTCATACCCATTCTCTCTAAGTAACGATCAAATTGTTGTTGAGTTAACGCTTTAGTAAATGGATCTGCGATGATGTTCTGAGAGTCAACTCTTTCCAGGTTGACATCTCCCCCTTTCAACGATTTCTCTAATTAGATGAAAGCGCCACAATACATGCTTGGATTTCTGATGAGACCTGAGTTCTTTGGCTTGTGCAACAACCCCGTTGTTGTCACAATACACATGCATTGGTCCTTGTATGCTAGGAACCACTCCAAGTTTAGCAATAAACTTCTTCATCCAAATAGCTTCCTTAGCATCTTCACTTACAGCTATCTACTCTGCTTCTATCACTAAATCAGCAACCGTTTGCTGCTTGGAACTCTTCCAACTCACTACACCACTATTCAGGATAAAGACATAATCTGAGGTGGATTTGTTGTCATTTTGGTTAGTCTGAAAACTTGAGTATGTATTGCCTTCTAGTTTTAATTCAGACCCACCCCCATACACTAGAAACTCATCCTTAGTCCTTCTTAAGTACTTTAGAATGTTCTTTACGACTTTCCAGTGGTCTTCTCCAGGATTCGACTGATATCTGCTTATCATTCCCAGTACATAAGCAACATCTGGTCTCGTACATATCATCTCATACATGATAGACCTTATTACTGAATCATAAGGAATCTTACTCATGCGATCTCTCTATTCAGGGGTCTTTGGGGATATTTTCTTGGACAGATTCACTTCAAAACTCATCGGTATGAGCCCTCTCTTGGAGTTGGAGATGCCAAATATGACGCCCCCAAAATAAGTATACATCACCCATCTTGAGTCGCCAAATACATGGTACAAAATTCAAATACAACTTAATTATACAACAGTCGTGTAAAATACGACTAAACATATACTGTGAGTTTTAATACAAATATTGTCATCTAGATAATATACAAAATTAAATGGGGTCCTCGTTACATTTATTATCACACTATTTAGTAGAATAGTGAGGACTACTAATACTATCATCTGGTCCATCACTCCGTTCCCCGACTCGTCCCAGCTATATTCACATTTCCTGAAGAGAACAGTGAAAGAAAGGGTGAGCTCAACTAGCCCAGTAAGAAATATTATGACTAAGATAATGCAGAATAAATTATCATTAGCCTTAAACAGTGTTAAACTGATTCAATATAACAAACATCAAGTTTAACTGCAGCGGAACAAGCAATCCATTAAAAGAGTCAAGTAGAGAATAAAATCTACTATCTTCTATGATTTAAAAGGTTTTTCATCACTTTTATTGCTGGGACTCAGCTTAATAAATAATCCACATCATCGAATCACCCTTGCACTACGGCCAAGGATATTCTTTAGTATCATGACCACAACTATCCATGCACTACGGGCCAAGAATATTTGTGTATTCATTAATGGTCATGATCATGCAAAAACTGTCCATCAATGCACTACGACTAATAAGGACTTTTACCACATCATTTATAATATTACGGTCATGATTATACCGAATAATCCCTGGTCATAATCATACCAAGTCCATTTATGCACTACAGGCCACAAATGACTTTCAACAAAATATAAACATGAGGATGATGACAATGATATAAGAATTCAATAAAAACAAGTTCAAGAATTAACTTATCTAGGAACTGATAACGTCCAAATTATCAACATGATACTGCTTTGTAGAGTAAAATTCAAGAATGCTCAGAAGAATATTTCCATGAAAAGATATTGGATGAAGCGCAAATATCAAGGATATTCCACTAATTGCATGGAGTATAGAAGTCAAAGTTTTAATCAACTGAGTATAATAAAGAATATAATAACAAAAGAAATCACCATGCATGCGATAGACCGCACAGGCGGGTTATTCCAACAGAATAATAAATAACGGAACCAGGTCCGGCGTAAAATGCACAGATAGGATATTCCAACAGAATAATAAATACTAGAACCAAGTCCGACGTAAAACGCATAGATAGGATATTCCAACAGAATAATCACTACAACAAAAAAGCTTATCAGCGACCGCATATCAGCGACCGCATACGGTCGCAGATGCGTATCAGCGACCGTATACGGTCGCTGATACTAGTCGTAGATAATCTGGTCGCTGGGAGGACATCGGCGACCAACAATAGCGACCGAATAATTAGCGACCGCACTCTGTGACTGATACCGTCGCTATTCTGACGTATGCTGAGTCATTCGTCAGGTATGACGTGGCACACGTGGCAGCGACGGACAATAGCGACCGCATGCGGTCGCAAGATTATGCGGTCACTGATGTAATGGTAGCGACCGCATGCGGTCGTTGATGTTTTTTTTTTTTTAATAATTTTGCCTGTTTTATTGATTTCCCAAAAATAACCTGCTTTGTACCTGTTTTCAATCAATCCCAACATAATAATATATATAAACAAGCATTCATATTAACATACATCCAATACAATACAAAACATTCATCCATGAATAAACATTCATAAAATACAATACAAAACATTCATCCAACACAATAAAATCGATTTCATAAACATCCATATAAACCAATACAAGTCTAGGCGCTCTTCATGGATCATCCAAATTAGGATCCTGTAATTAACAAAGTAATAAAACATATAGGTTACATATAAGTAAGACATTGACTCAGAGACTATAAACATATATGACAATGTAGCTATACAATAAACGATATATATATATACCTGCTCCTGTTGTCGTGCTGCTCCTGCTCCTGCTCCTGCTGCCGCTGCCGCCACTTCCTCCGCCAACTCATCGGGACTCAGAGACTGCAGATGCCCGCCCAGTATACGAAGAAGATCACGATCCTGATAGATCGCTCTCACACAGTCAGCAGGAGTATGATAGGCTGGATAACCTGATGACTGTGTAGACTGGGTGGCAGAGCTACCTGTGCCACTGATGGTCGGGCGCCGTCTTTGTCCTTGGCCTTTGACATAATTTTTCTTCACGATGGACGCCCTCTCCCATAATTCTTGATCAATCGACGGACGCAGGGTGCCTTCAGGATATCGCTCGTTCATTAAGCCCTTATAAGTGTCCTGTCAGAAGATGAACAATTAAATAGTTTAAAATAAATTAAAAAAATACTAAAAAAGGTCGTCACAATTTATAAACAACATATTAGGATAAAGTGAACTTATTACCGCTATCTGAACAGCCTCAGGCAGACCATCACGAGTGGCCACATACACATCCAACCAATTGATAGGTTGACCTTGAGACTGAGACTCCTACAATTCATTTTCTCATATTATTATGTAAACATATGATATTTTAGCTACAAAAGATTACTGTAAACATAACATACATACCCTGGCAGCAATGTGCTGCAGTTGTGATATACTGCCGTCCCGATACGTGCCTTTTGCCTTCTCGCCGTCTAATACACCTGAGGATCTGTTAGAGGCGGCAGTCTTGCGCCTCTTGACCCAGCTCTCAGCTCTCCACTGGTCACACATCTGCACCCATATGGGTTGTGCGGACCACCAGGGGCTATGCTCATGCATATATTGCTCACCCTGTCCTGGATGGTCAATCTCAGCATTGTGCAGGGCTTTTTGTCGTTCCTTGTTCACATTATCTTTAGTTCGGATGACGCATTTCTGCCAGAATAGTGTCTGAATAACTGATGCTTGTGCGTTATCCCATCTATACCGTTTCTGCAAATAAAACAACAATAATAATATTAAAACTGTTATATTACTAAACAATATTATTTGATTAACTATGTATTACCTATCAGAGTGATAAAAAAATATACCTAAAATTCAGTCCAAACTGCATCCTTATGGGCGAGAGGTGTGCTCGCCCATGTAATCACTGGCGTAGGCCAGTTCTATAATCATAATTGTGAAATGCACTTCACAATTTTACTATCTTGAAAATCACTACAATATATAGTAATTTACATTAAAATATATTTATAACAATGGAAATATTAAACCCTTATACATACACGATGTTTAACTTACGTGCTTTCTGGAGGAGGACGGATCTGTATAAGAATGCGATCATCCGGATTAACAAGGGCCTTCGGCACATGATTAGGGCCCCGACCCAACCCGCGCTTTCGTGCTGTAGGTTCAGAAGACATCTATAAATAAAAAAATTAGGATGTTAGTATGAAATTATGAATGACAATTAATTGTATGAAATAATTACTACGATTATCATAAGTGAAAGATACATAAACATGACTGCAAAATAGTTAACTACAACAACTACTAATGATATAGTTAAGGATATAGAGAACATTCCTATATAGAGAACATAAATGAAAGGTACATAATTATGAACTAAACATAAACATGAACATGAACATGAACATAAACATACATTTTGTACAATTATAACTAAACATACATTTTAATGAAAATCGTTGTCTGATGAGTCAGAATCATTTTGTACAAGTATCGGAGATTCATAACCATCTTCTTCAGATTCTGTGTCAGTGTCAGTCAATAACTCTTCCTCAATATCACTGTCATCTGGCACAATAACTGTCTCGGGATCCAATTCATCAGGTTCATCCCCACCCTCTAACTGGATTACATCATTATTGTCCTCTATATTTATTATAGGAGGTCTCTGAAGCATTTCCTCTTGGTAGAAATCCTCGTCTATTACTTGGACACGACTACGCGGGGGAGTATGAATTATAACTTGCCAATCTGTACACGGTCTATCCCTTTTCCTAACAGGACTAGGAGTATATTAAACTTGTACTATTTGAGTTGGTAAAACAAACAGTTCGTTGGAGTACGCGGACCTATGAAGGTCAATATCGACGATTCCATGTCTGTCAACACGTATCCCTTTTTCTGAATCAAACCAACGGCACTTGAACAAGTGAATATAACCCGCATACGTGCCCTTGTACGACAACTCTACGATTTCCTCCAACTCCCCATAAAAGGCACGACCAAGCTCATTGTAACAATCTCCTTGGACACACACTCCAGAGTTCGTTGTTCTTTTACCGCGCCCATATGCCTTTGTGTGAAATTCACAATCATTTATTTTGTAACCATTGCGGGTGACTTGGTCCATGTCTGGTTCCATAGCTACGACTTGTACATTAGCTGGAATCGTTGATCCCTCAGTCAAAGCCTACAAAAACTCTATCTTGTTAAATGAAGTCATAGTTAACATGGAGTATATATATATATATATATATATATATATACTACGTGCTTAAAAATTGAACTTACTTTGTCCTTTAGCCAAAGTGCAAAGTTTTTATCCCGATTGATTTGAATATCTTTATCAGTTATGCCGGGATGCTTCACTTTTAACTCGTCATCGTACAATCTATACCATGTTATAAACATTAACATATTGGAATAAATTTTCAACTTAAAAGATAAATTATCAAGTTTACATGTGTACCTCATAAATTCGTCAATCTCCTCGCAATTGAGAAGAATGTAAGTATGTGCAGCATGTAATTCTTGCTCAGAGAGGAATATGTGCTTCCCTTTTCCATAAGCGCGGCCCGATAGACCAAATACAGAGAGCCGACCATTTAGTTCAACATTTCCCCCATCATCATGTCTCGATACTCGATTGGCCTTTGTCAAGACTTCGTCCGAAAAATAGTCTGAGACAAACGTAGATATCTCATCGCCTCACATATCGACCCCTCAACATAAGCTCTATTCTTCACCTTCCTCTTAAGGTTTCCCATCACCCTCTCGAAAGAGTACATCCATCTATATTGAACTGGACCCCCAACACGAACTTCATAGGGAAGATGAATTTGCAAATGCTCCATGGAGTCAAAAAATCCAGGTGGGAATATTTTTTCCAGTTTACACGTGATCTCTATGATGTTATTCTCAAGTACAAACATGTCCTTCTCATTCAATTATTTTGAACACAAGTCTTTGAAGAAACGACTAAGATCCGTCAAAGCATCCCATATTGGTTTATCAAGCAGATCCCGAAATGCTATAGGCATGAGTCTCTCCATGAACACATGACAGTCATGACTCTTCATCCCTTGCAATTTCCCACCCGTAACACACCTTGCAATGTTTGACGCATATCCATCTGGTAGTTTCAGAGACTTAACCCATGTTCACACATCTTCAACTTGCTTTTTGGACAATGTGTACCTTGCATGCGGTTTGACAATCTTACCATTAGGAGATTCATAAAGTTCTAATCTAGGACGCTTACAAATATCTTTCATGTCAAAACGTGCATTATCGTTATCTTTTGTCTTCCCCGTAACATTCATCACAGTGTTAAACACATTGTCAAACACATTCTTCTCAATATGCATCACATCTAGATTATGACGAATCAAATTTGTAGACCAATACGGCAGTTCCCAAAAGATGCTTCTCCGAACCCAGTTATGAGATTCACCAAACCCATTGATTATGTTTGTGACATCAACCTTACCAAATGGGATAACCGGCAATCTCATCACACGATCTCGCATCTCTGTTCCCGACAATCGCGGTGCAGGCATATCATTATCTACTTTCCCTTTCCTAAAGTGTTCTCTATTTCTTCGAAACGGGTGATCTACAGGTAAGAAATGATGATGACAGTCAAACCAACAAGGCTTTCGACCTTTTGATAGATTAAAAGACTTTGTATGCTCCATACAATACGGACAAGCCAACTTCCCGTGTGTACTCCATCCAGCTAACATACCATAAGCTGGGAAGTCACTTATAGTCCACATAACCGCTGCCCTAAGGTTGAAATTTGTTTTCGTTGCAACATCCCAAGTCTGTACTCCATCCTCCCACAATACCTTCAACTCGTCTATATGAGGTCTCAAGTAAACATCTAAGTTCTTTCCAGGACTCTTAGGACCAGGAACCATGAGTGAAAGAAACAAGTACGGCTGTTTCATACACATCCAAGGAGGCAAGTTGTACGGAGTAACAATAACAGGCCAACATGAGTACGGAACAACTGAGTGGCCAAACGGATTGAAACCATCGGTGGACAATCCAAGACTCACATTTTTAGGTTCCAATGCAAATCCAGGATGTGCTAAGTTGAAATCTTTCCAAGCCTTCCCATCTGCGGGATGATTTAGTTCTCCATCTTTAGCTGGAGATTTCGCATGCCAACTCATATGTTTAGCTGTTCTTGAAGACATGTACAATCTTTTTAGTAGATGTGTTATTGGAAAATACCTTAGAATCTTAAATGGTATACTTGATATTTTTGTAGTCACACCCTCTTTATTAGGCCTAAACCGATCATGACTGCAAAACGTGCACCTTGTCAACTGTTCATTTTCCTTATAAAACAACATGCAATCGTTGGGACATGCATCGATCTTTTGGTATCCAAGACCCAACTTCTTCACCATTTTCTTACAAAAGTAATAGTTACCAGGTAATTTCTCACCGTCAGGCAACATCCTCTTAATGGCATTCAAGAGCGACTCAAAACACTCATGACTCATGTTGTGATCAGCCTTGATGTTAAGTAATGTCGCCACTGCAGACAATATAGTGTGTTTGGTGCAACCATGCCACAATGGCTCGCTACCCTCGTCTAATAACTTAAAGAAGTCTTTGGCATCAGAATTCATAGGTTGCCCTCTGCCTTGCTCCCAATCAAAATCTGGCCCTGCAATATCATGAACCATTTCATTCATACGATGAGTACTACTGCCCGAATTGTGTACTTGTGTGATGCCACCATCTCTTCTCTGCCCATGTGCCCACCAGCATTCTTCGTAATTTCTCATGAACCTAGAAACAAGTAAATGATAGTTTACCATGTCTCTGTCCATATAATTTACATTCTTACACTTCAAACATGGACATCGTATCTGCGACTTACCATTCATACATTCCGGGTGACTATACGCATACTCCAAAAACACTTGGCAACCAGCTCTAAATTCAGCTGTAGCACCTACCTGGGCACTTGACTTTCTTCGTGCCATCCAACTACGGTCTGAATAGAAGTCCATGATTCCACGGTACCTACTACAGACAACATTATAAATGTTAACATATGACTTGAGCATACTAGCTAGTAAGCATATGACTTGAGCATACTTGTAAGCATACTACCCGACCATATTGCCTCAGGTTGTACTTTCATAGTAGATTATTATTACATCATGTTCTTGGTCCATATCTGAACACAACAAAAACTCTTCTACTATAACGTTGTGTATATCAAGATTGCAGAAGAAGGCATACTAATAGTCCCTTAATGTGGGACTATTAGTCCTATAAAGTCATTTGATACCCACAACAGTCCAAAACATTACTTACTCGTAACATTTAGTTGTCTTTCTAATACCCAAAATAGTTCATTCAAAGCATTTTCAGCATGGTTTAACACTAAATGATCATAACAGTCCCTAAGCCTTCAATTTTAAACATGATCACATAATCTAATTGCTATATACTTTGTATTAATGGCTTAAAACGTAAGGGTGCAAGGTTTTAAATTCTTTGTTCAAAACAACCCTTAATAGGCTTTAAATTCCATAAGAACATGGTTTAGCAACATGGCCCACAAGGTTAGTATGATTATGCAACATATAGACATGGACTAGTTATTTACATAACATTTCACATGTATAACTTGCATCCGGATGACATATCTCATCCGGATGACATATCTCGGTTTAGCAACATGACCAATTTAATATGTTTTATTATTCCCTATAACAAACAGCCATCCAAGTGATATTTATTTTTCCCATAAACGCCATCCTCTTCTATACTAGTACTAGTAGTAGAGTATATAGTATCTATCTAACCATCGGGTTCGGTTCGGTCCGGTCCGATAATTTAAACGACACTTATTTAAGAACGGAGAGAGTAATATTTATTGTAGTGTGTAATGTGTGAGCACATGCATTTAATTTGTTTTTTCCCGTAAACGTCATCATATTGTAAATTAAAAAACATAATATAATATATGTGACTATGACACCCAAATTCATTTTGTTTCTCCATATATGATATTAACCCATTACATTGCCAAAGAAATAGCATGCAGAATAAAGCTTAAAAATGCAATAACAAGTTACAGGATGTCGGAAAAGTCCAACACTACACTAATTAAATCCAACATTGCACTAATTAAGTCCAACACTGCACTAATTAAATCCAACATTGCACTAATTAAATCTAACATTGCACTAATTAAATCCAATTCAGTATATAATCTAATCTAACATAAGAATAAATAGTAGAAATGGGAGAAATAAATAAAAAATGATACCGGTGCTTGGTGGTGGCAGCAGCTGGCCGGTGACGGCGACGTTCTTGTGGCGTTGCGACCCCTTTCTCCCTCTTCTATTTCTTCTCTTCTCCCCCTTTCTCCCTCTTCTCTATTCTGAGCTCTCCCCCTCTTTTTTTCTGCATAAACAAACCAAAAATTGATACATTTTTTTCTGTTCATACATTACATATTAAACTAAAATTTATACAAATTAAAACTTAATTGTAGAATATGTATTTGAACAAATCAAACACTAATTGCAGTATACAATACAATACATATCAAATCCAAATTTCCAACATATCAAACCCAAGTTGAATTCAGCCTCGATTAATATATAACAAATTAAACCCTAGATTAAATTTCAAAACTCAAATTGAACACAAATTCTAGCATATTAAACAAACAAATTAAACCCAAAATTAGTTTACCAATGCAAATAAAAACAAAAAAGAAACATTATTGAACAAGATGAAAATATTGAAGCATCATACTATTCACTACATTATTCAGCTATCATAGGTAACAAATTCATAAAAATCACACTAACAATACTTTGCAAAAGTTCTAATTTGAGAGAACACTATTGAAGTAGATGAAAAATTTGTAGTTAATACCTGAGTTTTTTAGATGGGCGACGGTGGTGGCGACACGGTAGCTTGCAATTTCCCTCCCCCTTCTCTTCTCCCCCTTCTCCCTCTTCTCCCTCTTCCGTTCTCCCTCTTTTTCTTTCTTCTGTTATTCGTCGAGCGAATGCCTGACTGTGATTATGTTTAAGAGGATCAGCGACCGCCATCTGCGACCGCTTGCGGTTGCTAATTTTTAATGACGTGTACGTATCAGCGACCGCTAAGCGGTCGCTGATAAGGATTGGTCGCCAAACACATTCGCGCCAACGTTTTGCACCAAATTTTGGGAGGGAAATTCAATCTAGCGACCGCTTAGCGACCGCATGCGGTCACGGATATAAACTAGCGACTAGAAACAATACCGGTAGCAGATGGTCGTCGCTATTACCATCAACAGCGACCAAATAGTGCGGTCGCTGAAAACTTTGGTCGCTGATAGAGGTTTTTCTTGTAGTGAATAAAGAATAGAATAACGGGAGAATTTCACCAAGTATAAGGAAGTTCGTGTATACAGGTTATTCCAACAGAATAATAAAGAATGGAATAACAGAAGTTCTCCTCATGAATACAAAAGAAATAATACCCCCTACTAGATATATAAGTAGTGAAGTATTAGAATAATTTTCTTCTTTCTCTCTATAGTTTATCTCTCTAGAGTTTCAGTGAATTCGTAAGAAATAATGAAGGAATGAGCGTTTATTTATAGAAAAATGGACTGCATAGTAACTAACTCATGAACAGTCCAAATTGATTTATTTTAATCTGAAGGTCCATATTCAAAGCAAAATCTTTTAAATAAAATATAATATATTCTATTTATAATCTAATAAAACGAATAACTTTATAAAAGATTTTACTATGCAAACACTATGCATAATAAAATATAATATATTATAATTATTGTATAATAAAATAGATAACTTTATAAAAGTATTCTTTTTTATATAAAAAGATTTTACTATTAGCCTAATAAAATGAATAACTTTATTAAAGTATTCTGTTTTATATAAAAAGTTTTTCTGTTTTATTACATTAATAATACTAATAAAATAAAACTGAGTGACTTATCACATAAGCATCAATAATCAATACCATGTGTTACTATATAACCACGCGTATTACTGTACTTTTACTACCGAGTAGTTCAACAGTATTAATGGTAAAACTTCTGCCGTTATTTTCAATAAAATATTTTTGTCGTTTTTTCAATCCGACAATAATTTCGTTGTGGGGTCCACCAATGATTGTGTCGTTGTACGAATATTCCCTATTAAAATGAATATTCCCCGACCAATCGAATATTATATACAACTTGCGTACTTTGCAAAATTTATAAATATTACCCACAACTATAACATTATATAAAATTTACTCCATAATATTCAAAAATGATATTTATAGAAAATTCATCTTTATTCAAAAAGTTGGGGTCTTACACCAAACTTCTTTAGCATCATTTCAATATACGTTCCTTGGGTCAAACTGAGCATCCTTTTAGATCTATCTCTATAGATTTTTATCCCCAATACATAGGATGCTTCTCTCAAGTTTTTCATGGAGATATGTTTAGACAAATATATCTTTACTGATTGTAGCATAGGTATGTCATTCCCTATCAGTAATATATAATCAACATATAGTACTAGGAATGTAACAACACTCCCACTAATTAACCTTCTTGTACATACAAGGTTCATCCTCATTTTTGATAAAATCAAACTTTTTGATTGTCACTTCAAAACGGATGTTCCATCTACAAGAAGCTTGCTTCGATCCATAAATGGATCATTGTAACTTACAGACTTGATTTATTTCAAATTCTAAAATAAAACCATCTGGTTGTATCATATATACATTCTACTCAAGTTTCCCGTTGAGGAAGGCCGTTTTCACATCCATTTGCTAGATCATGTAGTCGTAGTAAGTTGCAATTGCAAGAAAAATCCGAATGGACTTGAGTATAGCAACTGTGATCGTAGCACCGGACTGGACCATGCCATTTGAATTGATGTGTGATGTTTGTGATTATGTTGTAGGGGCTATTTTGGGACAACGCATAGATAAGATTTTTCATGTGATCTACTATGCGAGTAATGTAAGACCCCAACTTTTATGAATAAAGATGAATCTTTCTCTAAATAACATTTTGAATAATTATGGTATGGATTTGTTATAATATTATAGTGGTGGGTAATATTTAAAAATTTTGCAAAGTAAGCAAGTTGTCATAAAATATTCGATTGGTCGGGGTATATTCGTTTTAACAGGGAATATTCGTACGACGACACAATCATCGGTGGACCTCACAGCAGAATTATTGTCGGAGTTAGAAAATGACAAAAATATCTTTTTTATAAAAATAACGACGAAAGTTTTACCGTTAACTGTTGAAATACCCGGTGATAAAATTATAGTAATACGCGTGGTTGCATAGTAGCACACAATATTTGATGCTTACGTGAGAAGTCACTGCATAGTACCTCACATTATTGATTCTATTATTGTCACAGTATCATCTGCACAATATTTTATATCATTAAATCAATAATTGTGATGACAAGTTATTCATATTATTATTTGCATTATTGACAACATCTAGAAAGTTCTGTCGAGGAAAGGGGTTTGGTCACCTAATTATGTGCCAATAAGAAAAAAAATCCTTATTAGATAGTCCCATCTTTCCTAGGAATGATCTTATTGTTAATATTGCAAGTTATATTATTGATGTTGTTAAAAATATTGAGGGAATTTTTATGAAGTATATGTTGTAAGTTTGGCGTGTTATTTGGACCCCTACTTACTCACTTTTCAAAATAATTGGTAGGAAGTTATAATATATATATATATATATATATATATATATATATATATATATAATCATGTGTGTGAGTGTAGAATTTGGTGTGTGGGTGGGTGTGCCTTTGTCGTAAGGCAAAGGTTATATATATATATATATATATATATATATATATATTAGTTTTATTTTTTTATGAAAAATAGAATATATTATATTTTATTATGCATAGTAATGCATAGTGTATGCATAGTGCTGTATAGTGCAGCATAATAAAATCAAACTTTTTAAACGAATTCAGCCATCTGCGCCCGTGAAGCTTTTCATGTGCAGTCCGTGATTTTCTAAATTCAAATAGTATCCTTCCATTCTCCTATAAATAGAATGCTTAGTTTAGAATTGAAAATCACACAAAAATCAGAGAATTCTTCTTCTATACTTTAGAGTTTAAGGAAGCTTTAAGCGTAGAAAATAGTATAATTTTTCTTCAAGAATATCTTCATCGTACCAGTCAGAAGTATTCTCTTTTTAAGGTAAGAGATATTAGTTTTGTTCAATATTCGTAAGAAATAATATTTTCTTCCATACTCTGTAGTATTTAAGTAATATTATTTCGTTTCAGATTCTAAATTCTACACTCATTTGGTTAACTTTTTTTCTTCTATACTCCGTGAAATTAGTAGAATATCCTTGAAATTTTCGTTTCATCAAGTATCTTTTAACGGAAATATTATTCTAAACATTCTTGATAATTTATAATCTTTTCATGCCGGGGTACTATTCACATGTTACTATTCCTAAAGTACTATTCACGGGATACTATTCACTCGAGTACTACTCACCCGGGGTACTATTCGTGACAAAAATTAATTTCTTTTCTGTCTAAATCATTTTTGATACAATATTATTCTTAAATGTTACTCCACAAAGCAGTATCATGTTGACAATTTGGACATTATTGAATTTTGGATAAATTAAATTATAAATCTTTAAAATTTATCCTTGCTCACATTTAATTGGATTCTTATATCATTGTCATCATCCTCATGCTTATATTGTAATGAAAGTCATCTTTGGCCCGTAGTGCATAGATGGACTGTTGATTCGTATGATTATGACTAGAGATTATTCGGTATAATCATGACCGTAATGTTAGAAATGATATGGTAAAAGTCCTCATTGGCCCATAGTGCATTGAATGACAGATGTTGGCATGATCATGACCATTGGTGATAAAACAATTATCTTTGGCTCGTAGTGCATGGATAATTCGTGGATGTGATACTAATGAATATCATTGGCCCATAGTGCATGGAAAATTCAGTGATGTTGAATATTTATTAAGTTGAGTCTCAGCGATAAAATTGTTGATAATCTTTTTAAATCATAGAAGATGGTAGATATCATGTTCTATTTGCTCTTCAAATGGATTGCTTGTTCCGCTGCAGTTAAACTTGATGTTTATTGTATTTTATCAGTTTAACACTGTTGAAGGCTAACGCTAATTTATTCTGCATTATCTTAGTCATAATATTTCTTACTGGGCTAGTTTAGCTCATCCTTTTGCTTTCATTGTTCTCTTTAGGAAATGAGAACGTAGCCGGGACTAGTCGGGGAATAGAGTGACGGTCCGAGATGGTGGTTGCAGTAGTCTTCACTATTGTATAAAATACTATGATAATAATTATAATGAGGACTCCATTTGAGTTTGGATATTGTCTAGAAGACAATATTCGTTTTAAAACTCTCAGCTATGTTTTGTCGTATTTTACACTATAATTGTATAATTAAGTTTGTATTTGAATTTTATACCATGTATTTGGCGACTCAGAATAGGTGAGGTATACCTATTTTGGGGTCGTCACAAGTAAGACATTGACAGATGTCCAGCTGAATTACACCACCACCGAGGAGGAACTACTTACGGTTGTGTATTCTTTTGATAAATTTTGCTCGTACTTAATTGAGACTAAGGTTGTGGTGTACACCGACCATTCGACTATTGTGTACTTGATTTCCAAGAAAGATGCAAATCCTAGACTGATTCGCTGGATATTACTCCTTCAAGAGTTTGACTTTGAAATCAAAGATAGGAAGGGGACATAAAATCAGGTGGCTAATCATCTTTCAAGACTAGAAAGTCCGGGTCAAGATAAGGAGGAAAAAGTGTTGATCAATGAGTCTTTTTCGGACGAACAGTTGTTTGGGGTTAGTTCCGAATTTTTGTGGTATGCCTATTTAGTGAGTAATATCTTTCTTTCGGACTTGACACGGCAACAAAAGAAGAAATTCTTAAATGATGTAAAGTGGTATATGTGTAATGAGCTATTTTTGTTCAGACAGTGTGCCGATAGAATGATTCATCGGTTCGTGCCACAATGTGAAGTGGACAGTATCTTGCATGCATGCCACACTTCTTTATATGGGGGACACTATGGAAGTGAGAGAACGGATGCCAAAGTGCTACAAACAGGATTATATTGGCCTACTTTTTTCAAAGACGCCTACCAATTTGTGCAACACTGTGATAGATACCAAAGGGTGGGTAACATATCTAAACGAAATGAAATGCCATTAAATACAATTTTGGAAGTTGAAGTCTTTGATGTATTGGAGATAGATTTCATGGGGTCATTTCCACCTTCTTGCAGCAATCTCTACATCCTTCTAGCAGTGGATTATGTCTCTAAATAGGTAGAAGCAAGTGCTTTATCGACGAATGATGCCAAATTCGTCTTGAAATTTCTACAAAAGAATATCTTCACCAGATTTGGCACCCAAAGAGCAATCATCAGTAATGAGCGAAGTCATTTCTACAATAAGTATTTCACAACCCTATTGTCTAAGTACGGGGTCAGCCACAGAATTGCTACTGCATATCATCCCCAAACTAGAGGCCAAGGGGAGGTATCTAATAGAGAGGTGAAGAGATTTTTGCAGAAAATAGTGAACCCGAATCGAAAAGATTTGTCTCTAAAATTGGATAATGCACTATGGGCCCATCGAACAGCATACAAGTCGCCGATCGAGATGTCTCCATATAAGTTTGTCTATAAAAAAGTGTGTCACCTCCCAGTAGAACTTGAGCATAAATCCTATTGGGCCATACGAAAGCTAAATCTTAATCTCACAACTGCGGGGGAGAAGAGACTCCTACAACTCAATGAGTTAGATGAATTTCGGCCTGCAAGCATACGAGAATTCCAAATTATTCATTTGTGACTAAGTATCCTCTATGTCTTAATAGTCATAGTGGGGGTCTCCCTTTACACCCGAAAGGAGAACTATTGTAGCATACCCCCGTAGTGAAACTTTCTCTTGCTAGCTAATATGAGGTTGAGGGTATGCTAAAGGTACCTTTTCAATCGCTTTCAAAAGGAGCTAATGGTTAAGGCTCGAGCGTATGTGGTTGGGCAAAATCTATCTCGTCCCTTAGCAGGAGGCTTTAGACTACGGCTCGTCATGCTACCGAGTCGAACAGAATGACTTTCCTAAGGCCTGAAACAACAGGTTAGGGAGTAGTCAGGCTGAAAGACTCTAAATCAAGCGCTAACTGGGAGGCAATATAAGACCTCGAATTTTATAAAATAAAAGTATTCATTTTTTCTTATAATTATTATTTTATTCAGTAAATGGTTAAATTGATAAAAGTTTAAAGTTAAGGGTGATATGTGCAAATTTTACAAAGTAAGCAAGTTGTCATAAAATATTCGTTGTGTCGAGGAATATTTGATTGGTCGGAGAATATTATTTTATTAGGGAATATTCGTAAGACAATGCAATCATTACTGAACCCCACAACGGGATAGCCGTCGAGTATAGAAAGCGGCAGAAATAACCTTTTCATAAAAATAGTGGCAAAACTTTTACTGTTAAATTTTTGAAATACACGGTGATAAAAGTACAATAATACGCATTGTTGCACATTATCTCTTATTATTGATGCTTACGTAAGAAGTCACTCAGTTTATTTAATAATTGTCACAATAGTTGCTGCATAGTATCTCATATTATTGATTCAATTATTGACATAGTATCATCTGCACAATATTTTATATTATTAAATCAATAATTGAGACGACACAATTATTCATATTATTAATTGTATTATTGACAATGTATAGAAAGTTTTGTCAAGGAAAGGGGTTTGGTTATTTAATTGTGCACCAGTATGGAGAAATTCTTATCGGAAAGCCTCATTTATCATGTGAATGATCTGGTTGTCAATATTGTGAGTTATAATATTAATGATGAATAATTATTAAAACGTTAAAAATGTGTTTATTGAAGATAAGTGATTTAGTATAAATATTTATTTAATTTTTGATATAAATAAAGGGGTTTGTCATGAGGCGTTTGTTGTAAGTTTGACTTATTATTCCATGGGGAGATGTACTAATTTTTTGGACCATCGGTTGTGGTTTTAATAGTAAATCAATATGGTCCGTCAGTTGTGGTTTTAATAATAAATCAATATGGACTATCCGTTTAAATAGTAAATCAATCTGGACCATCTGTGGATCAGTTACTATTTAGTTCATTCTCCTATAAATAGAAGCTTATTTCTTCTATCATTCTCACCAATTCACTAAGACTCACAAGAGAAACTATAGAGAGATAATAAGAAAGAAAGAAGAAGAGTATTCTACTACTATACTATTGCAGTATCCAATCTTCTATTAAGGTAAGGGATGCTATTTTTTGTATGGTAAGGGATGTAATTTTTCGTAAGGTAAGGGATGTTATTTTTTGTATGGTAAGGGATATTACTTTTCGTATTGGTAAGGGATATTATTTTTTGTAATCATTCTTTATTAATCTATGGGAGTAGCCTGTCTACGCGGATTACCACATGCATAGTGAATAACCATTCGTATTCATTCTATAATGTGTGAGAATAACATGTCTACGCGGATTACCGCATGCATGGTGAATACCCCCTTCGTACTCATTCTTTATTTATGAAAAAAATCTGTCTACACGAATTACCGCATGACGGGTAAAAATCCATTTGCAGTTTCGTATATTATTTCTTTTCATATTCCTGAATCTAAACTTACTATGGTAAGTATTGCTTCTATAATCCCTGAAATTAGTAGAATATTCTTGAGTTTTGTGCTTGATCTAGTATCATTTCATTAAAATATTGGTTTGAACTTTCTTATTAAATTTCAATATTTCCATTCATGGTACTATTCACGAGATACTATTCACTCGGTTACTATTTATTCGGGGTACTTTGCATGACGGGGTACTATTCATTTGGTACTATTTATTCGGGGTACTTTCCATGACGGGGTACTATTCACTTGGGATAATATTCACGGGGTACTAGTCATTCGGGTACTATTCACACGGGGTACTATTCACGACAAAAATGGTTTATTTTCTGTTCAAATTATTTTTGATACTTGAATATAATTATTGAATTTTACTCCATAATTAATTATCATATTGACAATTTGGACATTCTTGAATCTGGATAAATTGAATTATATATCTCTAATATTTATCAATGATCTCACTTGATTGATTCCTTATATCATTGTCATCATCCGCATGATTATATTATGGTAAAAGTCATCTTTGACTTATACATAGATGGACTGTTGATTGGTATGATTATGACCAGGAATTGTATATTGGTATAATCATGACCTGTAATGTTACAGACAAATGATGTGGTGAAAGTCCTCTTTGGACCGTAGTGCAAAGATGGAAAAATGATTATTGATTTTATAGTTGTATATCTTTGGCACGTAGTGCAAAGATAAACTGTTGATTGGTATGATTATGACTAGGAATTGTGTATTAGTATAATCATGACCTGTAATGTTACAGACAAATAATGTGGTGAAAGTCCTCTTTGGTCCGTAGAGCAAAGATGAACTGTTGATTACTGATTTTACAGTTGTATATCTTTGGCTCGTATAACAAAAATGGACTATTTGTTATTTCCCGGAGGCACAATAGTTATCTAGAAGGGGGGTTGAATAGATATTTAAAATTCTTTTTGTTTTACTTTGTTAGTTTTGATAATGATTCAAACACAACGGAATTAAGATTTGTTTGATCTCCCTTTTTAGATATATTAAGTTTGTGTGAGTAAGGCGGTTATAACAGTTATAGCAGTTATAGTAAGAATGTAAGAGACACAGAAGTTTTAAATGGTTCAGAGCACTTAAAGCTCCTAGTCCACTCTTCTACTCCTCGAGTAGGAAATCCACTAAGGATATCTTTTACACTTCTGAATCTTCACAGATTCCTTCTAGACCAGCACTCTAAGCACTTCTTAGTTTACTTTTGAACTCTTCAAGTCCATCAGACTTGGTTCTTTTTACTTCACTTGATTATTAGTTGATGAGTTCTTGATTGGTGCTACTCAGTTGCAGTTAAGCTCTTATTCGAAAAAACCGAGTAGCTGAGTAAGCTTTCTCTTTTTCTCAGATCGTAGAGTTGAGCGTTGAGTGTTCTTCAGCGTTTTGTGCAATGCTTGCTTAGTTGAATCATCTGTAGATGTTTTATATAGATGTGATCCTTGAAATCTATCCGTTGAAGACATCCGTTGAAGCATTACATGCGTTTGACATTTATGAACTTTGATGGAGACCTTTCTGCACATCTTCTGAATTGCATTCTGGCCCACTGACACAGCAGATTGCTTTCTCACCTAACACCTAAAAAGGTATTTTCCTCTGACCAATGGTACATTCCTTAGCTTCTTCAATACGTTTCTTTGTTGTATATTAAGGATATCTTTTATATCATTGGGACTAGTGAGGACTTCAATGTTTATAACTCATTCCACAGTTGATGAGATTTATCTTTAAATAAATGGTCAGGGCTCGATGCTTCTGACACAGGCAGATGATACTCTACGATTCAGATCGTGGTGTCTTGCCACCTTGGTGCTTGATCCGTTAATAGCAAACGAGAACACTACGATTTCTCTTAAGGACTACTACACTACGATCTTTATTTGCTTGTCTTGCAGACTCTACATTTCTGATAGCACAGTACGATCTCTGAGTTGGCTCGGCAAACGTTGGGACCACTCTATGATTTTCGGAGAGGCCCTTCAAGGTAGACACACTACGATCCTATAAGCTCTACGATCCTGCCTTGGCTTTCTACAATCTCTTGATCCGCTCGATAGACTACGATCTCATTGAACCCTATCTGTTACATCTCAAGATATAGATCAACCTAACATATTTGATCTCTCCATCTATACATTCATTTACAGAATGATAAACATTAAAAGCTTAGATCATCCTAACAAATTTGATCTATCACTAAGTCCTTGTACAAATATTCCTTGAAGGACTTTACATATAATCATCAGCATTTACTTTAAACATCAAATCAAAAGATGCACTCTCCCAACAATCTCTCCCTATTAGATGTTGACATAACCAAGGAGATTTGTTATCATGATTATCAATTTCTAGATGCAATTACTAGAAAGTAAATATGACTTAATATTTCAGTGAGCAGCTGAAATTTCGAGAGAATAAGCATGAATTTATTGATGTTTGAAGATATATATTACATTTAAGTTTGGCTATATCAATAAGAATTAAATTTCAATATATCTCTATTTCTTCAGCCTTTTGCCTCGTGGAGGATTGGCATAGTCCTCAGCCCTTCTTTTCGTGCTGGCTTCGTCTCTCCTGGCTAGATCTTCAAGCTCGCTTTGACTTAGTCTTAGATTGTGATCATGCCTATTCATGAATGCATGATCTCTAATTGACATTCTTATGCCTGTGGTGGTCACTTCTTGTGAGCTGGGAGTTGGCCCTTTACTCCTTAATGGTTGAGCCGTGATGATTTGTTGTTGATCAGATCGTGGAGTTTGATGGCCAGATCATTGAGTCTAATGGTGAGACTGTCTTGGAGGAGGGCTCCTTGATGATTGAGCTATGAATGTGCCTCTTCCTCTACCCTTGCCCTTTTTTCATTTCCCTTTATTCTCCCCCTTTATGTCAGCATCAAGGGTTCGATTGTCTTCTGAGAGGCGAGTCATTCCTTGGACAAGCTCATTGAGCTGACTTTGGGTTTGAGCAATGTCTTTTCGATTCTCTTTGATTGGAGCATCAGATCAAGCTTCCCTTTATTGGAGGATGTCCAGGACATTGTCAGTTTGTTTCCCTTGCCTCATGAAAAATTCTTATAATTCTTTCACGGTAGTTTGTAGATTTTTGATGTTGTCCATCATAAGTTTATTATGGGACTCTTGAGTCGTCTGCAAGAGAAGAACAACATCCATGTGTCTCTTAGCAGCTTGAAAGTGGATCTGATCCCTGCCATTTATGCTCTTAAGCATCTATTTTATGATCTCCCTAAGCTTCTTTGTCAGCTCAGAGCTTAGGTTGCTTGGGAGAGAATTGGCAACATTGATCATTTTAGTCAGTCTCATTTGAATGATTTCAGTGTGAGCTCCAAGACTGTCGTCTATGTCCTTGGTCACTTTCTTGGACGCTTCTGACAACTCAGTTTTGGTGGGCAGATCTGAGATAAGTTCAATGAGTTGTGGACTGTTTGGAGGAGGGGCTCTCATGTATTAATCTTGCAATGTGTACAGAGCAAGATCAAGGTTGAAATATTCATTTGAGGATGAGGAGGGAATATCTGATGGAGGGGCTTGTGTTTGGGCTTCTTGAGTAGGTGGCTCTACAATTTGAGCGTGTGACTCTACGATTGGGCTCGAGTCAGTAATCGTAGAGATGAGAGGAGATGGTATCAAAACGAAGTTTGGCATATTTGGTTTGTCAGTTCCAAAATGTTGGGATTCTGTAACTGGGAATTGATTAAGTGGATTGAGGATCACTTCTAATCATTTTGGGAATTCATAGAATTGACTGAAGAATGATGGTGGACAGTGATTAACCCGAAAGAGATTGGGATAGATAGTACCTCATTCTCATTCCTTGAAGAAGGGACATTTGTGATTAGCTTTCTGGCAAAGTTGAAGTTTCCTGGAAATCCATGAGCTAGCACTTAGATTGGAGGATATGCTTTGAAGCTCCAGAACATGTGATCCCAGAAGTTGAGAATTTTAGCTCTATAAAAGGGCATCATGGGTAGATAAGAGAACAGTTGATTGTAGTTGGCTCTCCTATACCAATCACAACCCACATCTATAATCTCAATATCATTATTATCTTCTTCTTCTTCTCTGTCTTCTTTTGAGGATTCCACTACATTAATGACCTCTTTTTAACTTTCTTACTCTGGTGCTCTCTCATTCTCTTCAGGTGCAGCTTCTACTGCCATAGGGATGTCATGAGGCTCCCCATCAACATGATCATCCGCTTGCATTTCAAATAGTTCCCCTCAGTTGGAGCATTCTCTAGAGTGAAAACTTCAGGTAGCTCCCCCTCAGCTTGAGCTAATTTCTTTTGATTTGCATTGGATAGCTCCTTCTCAGTAGCTATCTTTTTGTCATATTCTTTAAGTACTCCTTCATTGACAAGGATGTACTTTTGACCAATTTCCTTCTTGGTTTCCTAGGCTGAGCCACAACCTTAAGACTCTCTTCAGCTTCGGCTCTGAGTTGTTGATCTGCCAGAGAATCTGTTGCTGCAACTTCTTTGGGAGAGGAGTCCAGTCTAGTCTCTACGATCGGTAGAGACTCTACGATCGAGGAGACAGAGGGCCTCTTGGACTTGTGACTGTGTTTACTCTTCTTCAGCAGCTGAGTGATGGTGGCTCTGTCTTCATCTGCCTCAGCCTGCTGTTCTTTCCTTCTCAAAATCCTCTGAGTTTCAATGTCAGAAAACTCTTGAGGAATATCAGTGGTTGAACCTTGAGGTTCTTCTACCATTTGAGTCTTTAGCTTTCTTTTGCCCTTGCTTTTTTTAACTAATGCAATGGGTTCTTCTTTGCTGATCTCTTCCTAATCTTCTTCAGTCTCCTTGACAATAGACATGCTTCTTGGAATCCCTGATTCCTTTGCATCACATGTCCTTCCACTGGACTCAAACATCATTCTTACATTCTCTACTGGATTCCTTTTCCAGTTCTCGAACAGCTGCTGAGTCATTCTTCTATTCGGATTGATGGACTCTCCTTCATTATCCCCAATTTTATCACCCAAAGCAGACTGTAGGATGATACTTATGAATCGCCCGTAGAGAATCTTTCTAAGCTCTTTGACTTCTTCGAGCTAAGTATCCACTTCCCAATCCATTCAAGTAGTAGGTCTCTATAGTTGAGTTAACTCCCATAACTTATGGTTGTCATAAGCTTGAGCTACACTTCGTTTACAGAGTCATGGCCGGAGCTCTTGCATCATATGCATTTTCCAACAATGTTTGCCAAAAATTCATACCTCTGGGGGAACTCTTTCTTCTTATACCCTCTGACAGTTGGAAGCTTCTTGTGGTGCATTCTCTTAAGTCCTTCATGGAAATCGATGCCCTCTATGAACGAAAACCCTTTAGATTTGAAACATAGGGAAAGATTTATGTCCTCAGCTTTGAGCTTGATTTCCATGTCCCTAACCCTCATAGTGATGACGTCATTCTCGAACACACCATTTCTATAGAATTCCTTTATTAGCTTAGGGTAGATCCATGTGCTTATACCCAAGGCCTCTTCAAGACCAGCTTTCTTTATCAGAGATAAAGTTTTATGAAATTTGGGGTCTGCTGTCTTGAACTCATCGAAACAAAGTCTGTAACTAGAGATGACATTTGAATCTGCCATTGATTTCTTTGTACTGAGTATGGTCGATTTAACTTTTCAAAAAGTTAGGGTTTCTGCTTGTAGAGAAAGAGAGAGATAGAGATGAGCTTTTTGAACTTCTGATTTCAAAAAGGTGTTTTCAAACTATACGTGTAGCTTCCCTCTCTCCATTTGCTTAGTAGGGCATGTGTCAACTTCTGCTTGGCTCTACGAATTTGACTGAAGAGGAATATACCGATTTTCCCTTAGCTCCTTCTAAGATATTGTATCCTTTGGGAGGACTACGATCGTTGAGGTAGTCTTTATGATTATCAAGTCTGCTCTTCACTCGTCGTGTCTGCTCTACAATCATCGAGTTTGTTCTGCAATCGTCGAGTCTGCTCTGCGATAGTAGAGTCTTCTCTACATTCATCGAGTCTGAACTGCGATCGTCAAGTCTGTACTACTATCGTCGAGTCTTCCCGGGTCCTTGTGATGAACTTTTGACTAAGCATTCTTCTCGGCATAAGGTAGCTCAGGAAGGGCCAACCTCATAGAGTGAATCAAGGGTTAGGTTTGTTCCCGAGGCACTTATCAGAGAGATACTTTGTTTTGTTGAACTTTATCATCACAGAATGCTCCTTTGTTTTGTTGATGGAGCTCTTCCATCATTGAGTCTGCACTGCGATCGTTGAGTCTGCACTGCGATCGTTGTCTTTCATGTCACTGCATCTCTACGATCGTGGACTTCCTTTGATCATGTCTACAATCTCGATCATAGCCTTTATATCTGCATGGTTAGCACAAACTAGGGCATAGATTTCATGGTTGTAAATTAAGCATTCCTAGCTCACTTATTAATTTATTAAACTTGGATTCATCTAGAGGCTTTGTAAAGACATCAGCAAGTTAATTTTCAGTAGGGATATATTGCAAAGATATGGTTCCATTTTGCACATGATCCCTAATGAAATGATACCTTATTTCTTTATGCTTAGTCCTAGAATGCGTGACAGGATTATGAGTTATTGCTATAGCACTTTGTGTTATCACAGTGAAAAGGTATAGATTTAAATTCAAACCCATAGTCTGCTAGCTGATTTTTCATCCATAGGATCTGAGCACAGCAGTTGCCAGCAGCAATGTATTCAGCTTCTGCAGTTCAAGTAGATACTGAGTTTTGCTTTTTGCTAAACAAAGACACAAGTATGTTTCCTAGCAGTTGACAAGTGCCACTTGTGACACCCCAAAACAGGTATACATCAGCCATTTTGAGTCGCCAAATACAAGGTACTGAATACAAATACAACTTAATTATACAACAGTCGTGTAAAATACGAAAAAACATAGGATGTGAGTTTTAATACAAATATTGACATCTAGACAATATCCACACTCAATGGTGTCCTCATTTCATTTATTATCACACTATTTCACAAAATAGTGAGGACTACTAATGCACAACCCAGCTACATTCTCATTTCCTGAAGAGAACAGTGAAAGAAAGGGTGAACTCAACTAGCCCAGTAAGAAATATTATGACTAAGATAATGCAGAATAAATTATCATTAGCCTTCAACAAATTTAAACTGATAGAATATAATAGACAACAAGTTTAACTGTAGCGGATGAAGCAATCCATTAGAAGAGTCAAGTAGAGCATAAAATCTACTATCTTCTATGATTTAAAAAAGTTTTTCATCAACTTTATCCCTGAGACTTGGCTTAATAAATAAAATCGAATCATCCCTGCTCCACGACCAAGGATATTCATGTAATCATCAATGGTCATGACTATACCGAATAATCCCTGATTATAATCATACCAATAATTGTCCACCAATGAACTACAGGCCAATGAGGACTTTTACCACATCATTCGTCACATTACGGTTATGATTATACCGAATAATCCCTGATCATAATCATACCAACTCCATCTATGCACGTAAGCCAAAGATGACTTTCATCACGATATAAGCATGAGGATGATGACAATGACATAATAATTTAATAAAACAAGTTCAAGAATAAATTTTAAAGATTTATAAATTAATATATCCAGGAACTAATAACGTCTAAATTGTCAACATGATACTGCTTTGTATAGTAAAATTCAAGAATGCTCAGAAGAATATTTTCGTGAAAAGATACTGGATGAAGCGCAAATATTAAGTATATTCCACCAATTTCATGGAGTATAGAAGCCAAAGCTTCAACCAAGTGAGTATAATAGAATATATGAAACCGCAAATGGATTTTTGCCCACCATGTGGTAATCCATGTAAACAGATCATTTCCACAATTTAATAAGGAACGAATACGAAGGATCATTCACCATGCATGTGATAATCCACATAGACAGATTATTCCAACAGAATAATAAAGAATAGAATAACAGAAGAATTCACCATGCGTGTGATAGACTGCATAGACAAGTTATTCCCAACAGAATAATAAATAATGGAACCAGGTCCGACATAAACGCACAGATATGATATTCCTACAGAATAATAAATAATGGAACCTGGTCCGGCGTAAACGTACAGACAGGATATTCTGACAGAATAATAAAGAATAGAATATTAGAAGAATTTCACCATGTATGTGGTACTTCGCATAAACAGGTTATTCCAACAGAATAATAAGAATGGAATAACAACAGAATTCACCAGGCATGCGATAGACCACACAGACAGGTTATTCCAACAGAATAATAAAGAATGGAATAACAGAAGAATTTCACCATGTATGCGTTACTTCGCATAAACAGGTTATGTGACAACCCGGGATTTCGAATAATTAAAATTTTGTGAATAAATTTTTTTTATTATTAATATTAATATTGATTATCAATTTTGCGACAAGTATATGTGATACAAGTCTCGAGAAGGTCAATTTGTGTATTGACTAATAAATTTAGAGTAGAGTTGTGCTTAACAAGATTAGAAACCTTAACCCTAAGTCTGGATAGGGATTCGATAGAAAAAAAAATTAAAATAATTATTTTGATAAGTACGTGTTGGTACTATATAGAAATGTTGATCAATAATTGATTGGATAAGGATTAAAATTAATAAACCCTAATAAGATATTAAAAACCCTAATCTCAGGATTAGAACCCCTAACGCATAGTTAGAAACCCTAATCAAAAGCCAGAAAACCCTAATTTCATATTCGAGAATCCTAAAACACTAATTAGGAAACCCTAATCCTAATTAGAAAACTTAATGTGTTTATTAAACTTTAATATGATTATAAAACCCCAATTATATTTTAGTTATCTTAATTTCTATTTTACAAACCCTAATTGTAATTTAGAAATTTTAATTTTTTTAATTAAAACCCTAATTTTATATTCGGGATTTCTAAACCTTAATTAGGAAACCCTATCCTAATTAGTAAGCCTAAAGTGATTAGTATGTGTTAATATAATTAAGAAATCCTAATTATACTTTAGAAATATTAATTTCTATTTAAAACCCTAATTACATTTTCGAAATTCTTAATTTTCTATTTTTAAACCCTAATTAGAAAATTCTAGAATTTGAGTTTTTTTTAAAAATAAACCTAAGGGTTAGAACCTTAAGGTTAAACCCTAAGAGTTAAACACTAAGGGTTTGTACAATTGTCTAGAATGCCATTAAATATATTTTACAAAAGACCATAATGCCATTTTTGGATTTTTTAAAGTAACTTGTAAAATAGCCAAGAGCTTTAGTTGGTGACCAACCCACTTAACTTTGTGACTACTAATATCTCAGAAAAGCAGCTAGAAACATCAGATATATAATATACAATATATCTTTGTATTATATATAGATTAAGAGAGAGAAAGTGTATAAAACTAGCCATTTTGATAACTTACTCTCAACAACTCTCTCTCTCTCTCTCAAACCTCCGAATTCCTCAAGTAAATCAGTCTCATTATCAGTCCTAGATCAACCAATAACAGCTAAAGAGAATCAAGATCAAAACTTAGACTAGTAAGGTATAAACCTAAACCAATCCTAGATCTTGTATGCTAAGAAAGATTGTGTGTTTATGTGTTTAGAATCGTGCTAAGGGATGTTTTATGATGATCTATGCTGATATACCATAGATCCATAACGTCAAATGGCTTTAAAAATGAAGTTTTCAAAAACTGTTCTTGAGCAATTTTTGTGGTCTGACATGAAATGTCAGTCGCCACAGATCCTTGCTCGTAAAGGATTTTTGTTGTTTTAAGTTTTGATTTTGTATCTTGGTATGAGGTCTTTAGTCTGCAAAAGAAATCAGAGTCATTAAATGTCTGGATTCGAAGATATAATCGGTCAAAACCCATTGATCGGGCATGACCGAGTATAATCTGGGTGACCCAGAAAGTAATTTTCAGCGTCTGACAAAATTTTCTAAGCAACAGATTTGACAGTTGTTTTGTGACATGATAAATGTATTGAAACCATGTGGTAGCCTGTAAACTTACCTATAGATCTGGGTCTTTAGATCTCTTAAACCACCAATATATTGAACAGATTAGGTGGTCAAACTAGGTCACTCAACCCTGATTTACAGTTTCTGGAATTTCCAGAAACGGGAAGAACAGCCTTTTGACAGCCTTTGACCGAGCTGGATCTGGCGATGTTAATGTTTTTTGATTGATTTGTTGTTATAGTTATGTTCTATAACATGTGGACTACAGATTTAAACCATAATAACACTCAATAGTTTACCAGAACACTAAGTTAACTGAGCCCCAAAATGGACCCTGGAACTGCCTGGGTTTCTGGAAAACCCAGGTAACGCCTGACAGAGACTTTACATTGCTGGATCTTGATGATTTGATGTAGTATGGCCAAAATAAGAATTTTAACTTGTAGAGTTACATACCCACTACAAGTTGGATGTTCAAATTAGCCGGAAACAATTTTGAACCGAGATTAGACGTTGGTCAAACGTGGAACCCTAAGCACTAAGCTGTTAGTGTTCTTGAGGCTCAAGAACATCAACAGCGACGCTTAGTGTCACTATAGGTAATTTGCGACTGTTTTGAATTATTTTATTTTTTGAATATTCCGAAAAATGATTGAAAATAGAAATAAATTTCTAAAAATTACAAAAATGGTTTTAAAAATCATTTTAAATTCTGAAAAAAAAACTTTTAATTATTTAGGACATTTTTCATTAATATTTATAATTATTTGAATATTAATTCTATTTAATTTATTTAATTAGAGTATTAAATAAATTAGAGAAAATGATTTTAATTATATAAAATTTATTTTAAATAAGAATAAAGTATTTAAAAATATTTTGAGTTATAAAATGTGACTTTTAATATTTTTAGAGAATTTTTATTAATAATTTAATATTAATGATATTAGATTTAATAAATTATTAAATTAAATAAATAAGTTAAAAATGATTTTATTGATTTAAAAATTATTTTAAATAAGAATAAAGTGTTAGAAAATATTTGGAATTGTAAAATATTATTTTCAATATTTTTTGGAGAATTATCATTAATAAATTAATATTAAAGATATTAGATTTATTTAATTATTATATTAAATAAAAAATTAAAAATGGTTTTATTGATTTAAAAATCAATTAAAAATGAGAAAAATGATTTAAAAATATTTTAAGTTATAATAAATGACTTTTAATATTTTGGTAATAATTTCATTAATATTAAAATATTAGTGGTGATGATTTAAAAATGATTTTAATTATTTTAAAAATCATTTAAGTAGAATATTGATGATTTAAAAAAATATTTTAAGTTATTGATAATAACTTTAATATTCTAACAAGTATAACATTAATATTTGATATTATTAAATATTAATAATGATAAGATTATTTGATAATTAAATCATTTAAAAATGATTTAAGTGTTTGAAAAATTATTATAAATTATAATAATTGTTTATTAATTATTAAAAGCTTCCGAAAAATATTATAAATGATATTTGATTTATCTAAAATAAAATTGAAGCTTAGAATTTGAGTTTAATTGACAATCAATGTGTTAATTATCGGATAGGGTGACCAGGACACCGAGAATAGACCGAAATCCAACCAGACCGAAATAGTTAGACTTGATAAGTGTTTATATAGGTTATAAACACTAATGTGGCTATGTTGTAATGTGTCTAGGAGAAGTTTGACTGTAAATTACAGTATTGTGTATTGTAAATTATTGCTAATTGTGAGACCGATATTATTGGTTATAGGTCTTACGAACGCAGATAAGTTTATTGTGTAGCAGTAATCAACGCAGAAGGCAAGTTCCCTGACTCAACCTTGAGTTATATTCATTCAATTATTATAGTGGTTAATTATTGCTAATTATACCATATCCAGGGATTTATTGTTGATTAAATCGCAGTTAGTGCATGTTTAATAATTCAAATTGAATTACTGATTTGGAAAAATATATATTCGTAGAATTACTATTGTTGAATATTCTTATCTGTAGAAGCTAATATTGACAATACAGATAATTTCTGTTTATTGTCAAATTATATTGAGAAATGTCTTAGCTAATTATTCTGGCTAGATGAACATTTGTTAGAACTTGATAGGTTCGAGAAGAGAAGAGAAGAGAAGAGAGTTTAATTATTATTGATAGATCGATGCCAGTTGTATTGGCTAAATCAAAAACTTGATAGGTTTGAGAAGAGAAGTGATTAGATATTGAAATCTTTGCATTTCATTTTTAAATCAAAATCTTGATTTCGAGATTGAGAAGAACAACCTTTTATATAAAGGGAACATTTTAGGTAGTATATTTGGCCATTATGCACTGTTAAGTATTATGCATAATATAGGGTATAATAAAGCTGATCACTTGTTATACTTGTAGAGGGGTGTGATTTAATCTTTATGGTTATCTGATACGCCTGTGTATGTGTCAAAGTAAATCTTTGATAGATACCCGAGAAGATAGAAGTTCTAGATCCAATGGATCGCTCAGCATAAATCTGGAAAATATTCCACTTTATTATTGCGTAGAATTAATTCTTGTTTATTCAATAGAATATCATAGAAACTTTGAAAGCGTTGTACTCTTTCATTATTAGATTATTGTGTTGCTTAGAATACGAGAAGACTTGTTATTGATTAACGAATTGTTCAGCTAATTCAAAGTTCCCCGAACTTTGCTATCATTACATCAAATTAGAGAGTCTGATACTCTTGATTCATATATACTCATTGTATATCTTAACTTGCGGGAAAAATTTGTTGTTCATCCTTGATAAATAAACTTTTCAGCTAGGGACGAAGTTGCAGAAGATGCTGTGAAGAATAGAGGCAAAGACAGGGTGATAAATTAGTTATGATGAAGCATGTTTATTATGTTATTTGTAAACCTTTTTTGTATATCAAAGGGGTATGTTTGTACTGTTAAGGTTAGCGGATCTGGGACTTATGTATTAACAACATATGTTAATGTGATATGTATTACTATTTTTATATAAATTGGTAGTTAGATGTTATTATATTGAGGAGCGTGAGCACCAAACTTGGGGGTCAGGCAACCCGGATTTGGGGGTGTCACAAGTTATTCCAACATAATAATAAAGAATGGAATAACAGAAGTTCTCTTTATGAATACAAAAGAAATAATACCCCTTACGAGTACAACAAATAATATCCCTTACCTTAGAAGAAACTGGATATTGGAGTAGTGAAGTAGCAGAATACTTTTCTTTTTTCTCTCTATAGTTTCTCTCTCTAGAGTTTCAGTGAATTCGTAAGAGATAATCAAGGAATGAGATTCTATTTATAGGAGAATGGACAGAATAGTAACTAATTCATGAACGGTCCAGATTGATTTACTTTTAAACGGACGGTCCATATTGGTTTACTATTAAAACTTAAAGCAACGGTCCATACTGATTTACTATTAAAACTTTAAACCAGCGATCCATATTGATTTACTATTATAACTTTCCACCAGCGGTCCATATTGATTTACTATTATATCATCAACCAATGGTCTGAAAAATTAGCACATCTCCTCATGGAATAATATTGTACCCAAAAATGATTTGGACTGAAAAGAAATATATTTTACGAGTGAATAGTACCCTATGAATAGTAACTCGTGAATAGTAACTCATGAATAGTAACTTCGATAAGAAAAGTGTGTCGAATACCCGATTGAACCATATAACCTCCAGACATCAATTATTATAGAAACAAATGTCGATTTCCACTAACATAAATAATTCCAACGCAATGGAACTATAAAATTCATCTTTAATCAACACGAACTTATTCATCATTAATATTATAATTCACAATATTTAACAACCAGATCGTTCCCAGGAAAGAGGGGGTTTTCTGATAAGGATTTCTCCTTATTGGCACGCAATTAAGTGACCAAACCTCTCCTTGACAGAACTTCTAGATATTGTAAATATTACAAATAATAATATGAATAACTTTGACGTCTCAATTATTGATTTTAATAATATATCATATTATGAAGATGATACTGTAACAATAATTGAATCAATAATATGAGAGATATGATGCAGTAATTACTATAGCAATAATTGAGTATAACTGAGTGACTTCTCACGTAAACATCAATAATTAATACTGTGTGCTGCTATGCAACCACGCGTATTACTGTACTTTAACTACAGGGTAGTTCAACAGTTTTAACGGTAACACCTCCGCTGTTATTTTTATATAAAGATAATTTTGTCGTTTTCTAACTACGACAATACTTCTTTTGTGGGGTCCACCAATGATTGTGTCGTCATACGAATATTCTCTGTTAAAACGAATATTCCCCGACCAATCGAATATTATATAACCACTTTCTTACTTTGCAAAATTTGAAAATATTACCCACAACTATAACATTATATCAAATCCACACCATAATATTCAAAAATATATTTTGAGAAAATTATTCTTTATTCATAAAAGTTGGGGTCTTACAACCTCCCTTTCTTATGAAATTTCGTCCTCAAAATTAGGGTACATACCTGGTATGTCGAAGAGATGAGGATACCTTGACTTCATCTCAGATTCCAACTCCCAAGTCATTTCCTTCACATCGTGGTTTGTCTACAAAACTTTAACTTGAGGTATAACCTTGGAGCGTAGAACATGATCCTTCTTATCCAAGATTTTTACAGGTAACTCTCCATACGTTAAATCTTCCTCTATCTCGTCTGGTTCTAACTCAATAATGTGGTTCGGGTCTTTCACATATTTACGTAACATAGATATGTGAAAAATATTATGAACACGAGACATACTTTGTGGTAAAAAGAATCTATAGGCTACAGTTCCTACTCGCTCGAGAATTAAAATTGGCCAATGAATCGAGGATTGAGCTTTCCTCACTTTCCAAATCTCGTAACTCCTTTTCATAGAGCAACACGTAACAACACATGATCTCCAATATCGAATTCTACGTCCTTTTGATGAAGATCAACATAACTCTTTTGTCTATCTTGTGAAGTTTTTATATGTTGTCGGATCTTTTAAATCTTTTATATAGTCATACGTACCAACTCCGGTCCCAACAACGTTGCTTCACCCACCTCATCCCAGCATAACGGAGAATGACGGTTTCTCCCATACAATGCCTCAAATGGATCCATGTCAATACTTGCTTAATAACTGTTGTTATCGGAAAACTCTACCAACGTTAAGAACGTGTCCCAACTTCCTTTGAAGTCAAGGACACAGAGTCTTAATAGATCTTCAAGAGTTTGAATAGTCCTCTCCGACTGTTGTTGCCTCTTTTTCAGTTCTAACAAAAGAGCTCTAACTCATGCAAGCATACATGTGTCAACAAGTAATACAGAGCAAGTAAAGTATCTATCCCACGGAGAAAATTGTCTAATTTAAATCACTATGCATCAGTTAAATCACTATATTTATATGCTCAAACTAATGAATATGATTGGTCAATTACTCTAATTACAAATAACGACTAAATCAATAATAAAGATGTAATAAATCAAATCTGAAAGTAATGGGATCCTAACTTCATTTAATACTTCATCTAATCACCGCTATCATGCAAGACTTGTTCACATATCACAGGAAAGTAGCCAAGAGCACTAAAAGAGTCATAGCCATTTTTCAATGTACTATGACCTACTTACACAGCATCCACAAGTGATAGACTCCATGTAATCATCAATATAACCAAAATAACTATATGTCTATGTGAAATTGCAATCATATTAAATTTAATCATAAGCCCGTATTCTAACTCATACGGTGAAACAGTATATATCTATCTGGTTCACGAAATACACAAGCAATACAAAACAGCCCCATATACGTATGTTATCATTGTTACAATTCATATTTGCAAGTTCATTGTCAATTCCATACAAGTACTCAAAGCGAATGGTGATCAAGCGTTCATACATGCAAAACAATCATGATAGAAATCCCATATGATATGTAAAATAGTCCAGCATTCAAGCATGCAACCAAACTACATATTAAAATTCGTTAGAATCCCATAATGGAGTTTAATTCATGACTGAATCAAAAGTCATTATGGGATCAAAGCTAAACATGGCTAATAAACGAACAATTGAAAGATGAAAGATAGAAATTATCAAACCCAATTGCTGATTATAATCTACTATTAACGTTCAAATCCTCATATAAATCCATCAAAATACTAATAAATATCCACAATGATAGAGAATCCCAAGAAGAATTAGAAAAGTAGAGTTTAGGCTTCCTTCTACGTTGGAATCTCTCTTAGAGTGTAAACCCTAGTTATAAAATGAAAATACGTAAAACTGAATAATTCTTCGTCTGACACCAGTCAGAAATCATTTTAAATCAAATACAACCCTTAAAATTGCAAATTAAAATAAATAGCTCAGCATTAATCAGCCATCGCGCGCGGCCGTGCGCCCCTCCTATGCAATCCTCGCGCGGGCGCGCAACTTGCAGTGTGCAAAGTCTGTTCAGCCGAGTGCTCGCGTGGGCGCGCGTCCTCAAGCTTATTCTGCTGCACGGCTACTGCAAATTTGGTTATGCTGCAATGATCTGTTCTGATGTTCATTCTTTTGTCCATCCATGCTTAGTCTCCTGCTCCAACTGAACCTCACACCATGTGTGACAATCCCAAAATAGGTCCATTCCATCCAACCCATTCTGAGTCGCCAAATACATGGTACAGAAAATAACTACAACTTATTACAACAATTATCGTACAAAATACAACAACATATATGCTGTGAGTTTGGATATAAATATATACCAACTGTGACTCGTGTCCCAACCGTAATATGACAAATGTCCCATCAGTGGACTGCACCTCACACCGATACCTACATAAAGGTATAGTCAAAAACTATTTTAGAAATTAAAATCTTTGGGAAGTGCTCAAGGAAACCTTCGTACATGGGAGGCCATGCGTCTAGGTTATAATAGATATCATATGGCCATAAAATTATCCTTGGTTGATCCAATATACCCCAAAGAAAAATGAGAAGATTACTATCATATTCTTTCCAATGGTGAGTCTTCTCTTGACATATCATTATCTCCACTGTCTCTAATTGAGAATTATATATCAAACAAATACCAAGATCATATAGGTAGTGCACGTAGATATACTTAGTAAGTGGATGTGCACAACCCTGTCTTATGAGGACACGAGGTTGTATGTCTTTAGACATCTTGTATGATAGTGGCAAAACACCCTTCCAACGTTGGGTTTACCTCACCCTATTTGATTCACCAAATATAACTACTAAATGATGACCATCGTTCTATTCCCCTATTATCCCCGCTCGACCCAGCTACACTCTTATTACCTGAAAGGAATTGTGAAGCAAAAAGGTGAGCACAACTAGCTCAGTAAAGAATATCATGACTAAAAATAATTAAATTATCAATAGCTTTCATCAGTAATAAATCAGAGATTTAGAACATATGGTAGATGATAAAACTTTTCAACCATAGTTGCAGCGGAACGAGCAATCCATTAGAAGAGTCAAATAAACCATAAAATCTATTATCTTCCTCATGTTAAAAGTCCACCAACAATGTTTTATCCCTGTAACATCAATCAACAATTCCTGTCCACAATCACATGTATAACTCATAATCATAATTGCAGTTCAAAATTCTTTTTCTCATCCAGGACAAAGATAATTTTCATCACCTGAAACATCAAAGATCATGGTTATACCAATTCACAGTTCATGTTCATAATCATACTAATAAATTTATCTTTGCACTACGGGCCAAAGATATTCATCAACAAGTCATCTTTGCACTACAGGCCAAAGATATTCAACAACAGGTCATCTTTGCATTACGAGCCAAAGATATTCATCAACAAATCATCTTTGCACTACAGACCAAAGATATTCAACAACAAGTCATCTTTGCATTACGAGCCAAAGATATTCATCAATAATTCATCTTTGCACTACAGGCTAAAGATATTCATTATCATTTCATCTTTGCACTACAGGCAAAAGATATTCAACAACAAGTCATCTTTGCACTACAGGCCAAAGATATTCAACAACAGGTCATCTTTGCACTACGGGCCAAAGATATTCATCAATAATTCATCTTTGCACTACAGGCCAAAGATATTAATATCTCAAAGAAATACATAATTATTTCTGAATTTATATAAACCATAATTATAACCATGTTGATCAATTCACCTTTGCACTTAAGCTAAAAATATTCAATTGTAAAGTCAATGGTCATGATCATACCAGTCAGCGATTCAACTTTGCACTACTGGTCAAAAAGAAATCATAGTCATGATCATACCAATAATATACCCATCTTTACACTCAAGTCAAAGAGAATTTCAACACCAGTGCTATAAAAATGTTATATATGATAATAAAAACAATATATATATAGTTTTAATCTCCAGAGTAATATTCATAAATTAACTATAATTTGGTTAAAAAAAGAAACCAATTTTGTCGTGAATAGTAACTCGTGAATAGTAACTCATGAATAGTAACTCATGAATAGTAGCCCTGACACAAAAAGGTAGAAATTCATAATAAAATTCATATCAATATTTCAGTATAATGATATTAAAAGAATAACATTTCTTAAACTTATAAACAATTTATTTTAATTATTTACGCTTTACTAAATAATGCATTTAATAATCCTAAAATTCCAAACTCATAAGATTTCATCACCAATAACCAAAACCCTCATCAAAAATCTGCATATACCTCATATAGGATTCTCAAGCCATAAAATCCTATTTTTCAATTTTCTTACTTCACATAACATATTTAATTCATTTACTCATAACTAGTACATTTTTATGAAAAATACCAAATCAGTTCCAAAAATATTTCTGTTGTGGGATTTAGCAGAATATAGTCTCATATTGAACATATATTTTTCTCAGAAGTTTGAAAATTCATTTACTATTTTTTATATGGCCAAAATCGCCGAATATTTAGACATTTATCATAAATTGTACTTTTATCCAAAACTTCTGAAATTCACAGAGTATACTGATATTATATAGATATACTTCCAATAAAAATTTCATTAATTTTGTAGTTAACCACAAGGAGTTATAAACGGTTACTTTTAAAATAGTCTTTTCTCATAAAATTCATAACTCTTAATCTATACATCCAAAAATCACCATTTTTGGACAAAATCAATAAAACTCATCAAAATATCATTTCAAATTTTTCCAGAATTTTCTAAAGGTCAGAAAAATTATGAAACTTAAAATCATAACAACCCTTAAAATCTCTTATTATCCCTTACTATCCCTTACCTCAAAAGAGCAGCATTTCTGACTGGATATCGGACATGACGCTGAAGAAAACTTGCACCGTTGAATAGCAACTCACCAAGTATCTAAATACTCACAAAATACACTCGATAATCTAGAAAGAAAAAGAGAGAAAACTTATGAATTCAGGTGTGATTTTCAATTCTAACTTAGCCCTCTATTTATAGGAAAATATTAGCACGCCGAAGCAGACTTAACCTGTAACCTGATGGCTTTACCTGCTACTATTCTACCCACCAAAAATTAGCCATCTTCTTCAACAACCAAAAGTGGGGCCCACCCATTTCTAGAATTTTCCACCAAAATTATTTATAAACCTAATTTCTGAATCAGTCACCTCTTAAAATTCATAACAAATCATTCGTTCATTTTTTAACGGTTCAAAATTTGTGGACATATATTCAACTTATATATGTATAACATATCCAAAACTTACAACGATTCAACGGTCGGATTAAAAATTATAACTCACACAATAAAGTTGTATGAACACTGATTTGATCTTTTAATACCTTCAATTCGACAAAATACTGATAAAACACCTCAACATTAATTCTTTCATTTTTATCCACATAAAAATAAATTTATCCAACATTTATATCAACATAAAAATAAATATTTCCTTATAATATGAATCAATAATTAATTATTCACAAATAATATTACAGAATCACATTTATGACAATCAGGCCGTTCCTAGGAAAGAGGGAGCTTTCCAATAAGAATTTTTCCTTACTGGCACGCAATTAGGTGATAAAAGCTCTTCTTGATAGAACTTTCTAGACATTGCCAATAATGCTATCTAATAATATTATTCAAATAATATGAATTATTGATCTGATAATGGAGATAATGTGCAGTGACAATTATTGAGCAACAATAATATAAAATATCAACGCAGCAATTATTGAATCAATAAAATAAAATATTGAACTGTAACTACTGTAACAATTATTGAGTAGTGCCTTCTTACGTAAAGATCAATAATTCAACAATATTGTGCAATATTGTGTGCTACTGTGCAACCACGCGTATTACTGTATTTTAACCACTGGGTATTCCAACAGTGTTAACGGTAACAACTACGCCGTTATTCAATTTTGTCATTTTCTTCATCCGACAGTTATTCTGTTATGGGGCCCACAAAAGGCTGCGCCGTCGTATGAATATTCCCCGACAGAAAGAATATTCCATGACCAAACGAATATTCCCCGACAACAATGAATATTTTATAACCACTTGTGTATTTTGTAAAAAATTCATATATCACCATTAAGTTTAAAATTTTATCAATTTAACCATTTACTAAATAAAAAAATTGAATACTTTTATTTCATAAAATTCGGGGTCTTACATCATGCGTCCATAGCCTTATGCCATCTACATCACCAAATCGTGCCATATCCTGCACTTTTACACCAAAGGAGTTTTAAGTAAATGCAATGCAAAATAACATGAAATGCAACTAAAAACACATTAAAATGTACTTGAGAATGGCACAGTTCACGTGAATTGCTATCTAATAAGTAGATATAAAACCCACTTATCAAATACCCCCAAACTTGAATGGTTGTTTGCCCTCAAGAAATGCATACTGATGAACAATGAAAACGCGGCTATATTACTATGCAACTAAATTATGATGCAACTAATCTCACATTGTTCCAGCTATCACAGAAATTCAGTCCAAAATGCCTCAGTGAATTTTTCCAGATTCAAGAATACAGATTCAAACCAAACTCTAGGCATAATGTCATACACTCAGATAATTCATAAATGCTGTAGAGATGTTGTGTGTGTGTTGTGTTTACCAGAACTTGATTTAAGTAAAGAATATTCATACTATATTTCTCAAAATAGAAAATTATAGTTTAAATCAAGACTCGTGTATACATATGTAACAAAAACTATTCCAATATATCAAAATAAACTAAGGTTCAACAATGGGCTTAACTGCTTTATTTTTACTCACGAGGACAATTTTTGCACTTTCTCGCGGTGTTTATTGCTATTTTTCTTTTCTTTTTCTTTTTCTTTTCTTTTCTTTTTTTCACATGACTGTGCAATGACTTATTCCATTAGGCAACACTGCTACCCCTTAGCGAGCTTTCAACCAATGACTGCCAGACCTTGATAGACCTTAAGGCGCTAGGTGTAGAGACAATCCCCTCGTGCATACTTACTCAAGTAGTCAGGGACCCGAAATAAGACTAGTCACGTTATTGCTATTTGTTTGTGTTTTTGTTTTTTTATATACATAGATACACATACTTTCCCAAAGTTTAAAAATCAATGTTTTAAATCGTCTAAGTTCACTTTCCACATATTTCCCCTTTTAAAACTACATTTTCTATCGAGCAATGCAACACATAATTCTTATACCTACAAATGATTGTGAACACGTCCGTGCAAACTGAAAGCATTTAAACAACATTATGAATTGCATTGTGTAAAACATTATATCTCAGCTCATGTTATCCCAAAATACTCAAACATCTTCAAAAAAAAATTCACTCTCATTATCGGCAAGACAAAAATTTTCCATACAGCAAGAACTGTGAGACATGCAAATTAAACATGAACATACAAATAAACATGCAACTATATGCAAAAATAAACTATATGATGCAAAAATTTAACTAATCATGCAAAAACTACATGCAACTATACTACTACACCAATACCCCCAAACTTATAATATTCAATGCCCCATTGAATGAAGGTAAAGGGTAACGAAAACTCCCCTAATGATCAGTGGTACCACCCTCCTCGGGTGGTGAATCTGGTGGTGGATATGGCACTGATGTCCCGAACTGAGGCCACTCTAGCATCGTTTCTTGCTGCACAAAAGCCTCGGCCAAGGCCCTCGTGAGTCCCATCGTAAATGTTCTGAAATTATCGTACATGGCATCGACTTTTCGCTCCAACCTTCGGAGCTGGTGATAACTATGGGTAGCAGGTACTTGCGTGGATGGGCCTGCCTCATCTGTCTAAGGGGACTGCTATGATGGCTCTGGGAAATTAGGCTGAATGATAAATCCTCGTCCGCGTGGGTGTGTTATACCTCCTGCCCAATCCTCAAATTTTTCAATGGTGTCATAAGTTATGTCCTGACTTGGGTATTGCATTTTTTCATTGCCCCAGTTACACCCCTAATGAGCACATAGCATAGCAACTACTGATGTGTGCGGAATGCTCCCAGTGGTGCCTCCCCGTTGATATCGAAATATATTCTGATGGATGAGATGGCCAACATCAATGTATTTCCAGGTGATTATGCCCCACAGAATAATTGCCCTCTCCGCTGTGATTTTGTGCTGATGAGAAGAAGGCACGAGCTTGGCACATATGAACAAATTCCATGCCTTGCATATCGATTCAGGGCTGCAGTTGGGAATATACGAGGTTGAGTCATGCCTACTTTATAGGTCCATTTTGTGTCAGGCACGCGTACTTCAGCAATAACCAACTCTAAGTCAGTCTCCAAATGTGCACCAGTGACCCAGTTAGCAGCCCCCGTTTGCGGTGTATTGGTAAGTCTAAAAATTGCTCGGATGGCACGGGGTCTGTAATCTATCTCGACACCGCGAACCATAGATATACCGTTCATGGTGACCTTGGCATTGGCATAAAACTCTCGGTCTGTGCTCATCGGAATGGGCGTGGGAGTGGCAGTCAGTCCACCCCAACCTCTCTCATGAGTCATGGCACACAACTGACCATCTTGGCCCTCCAGTTTGAAACTGTGCTCCTTGACAAACGTCTTCGCCACAATTATGTAATACTCCTGCTGAGCGTCAAAGTTTAGAAACTTGGTGTGATCAACAATATCCTCCCCATGACTGCCCGAGGAAGATGAAGAAGAAGATGAAATAGAACGTGCTCGTTTAGGCCCCATTTCCAGTTGATATAGATCGCACAGATGATATGACTGAGAATGAAGAAGAAATAAATGATGATATTGCTTTAATATCCCTTAGTTGCGACAATGGCTTGACCTCCAAATCTGAATTTTCACCAGTAACACACCTCAACGATCCACAGTGCACCAAATTCTGTTCCTCATCATTTAAGACCCGATCCACCGAATCAACCCGAAAACATTCTTCTTCATCTGTTGGGAACTTCATTGCCTTAAAGACGTTAAAGGTCACCTCCTAATCATGTACACGCATCGTGAGTTCCCTTTTTTGCACATCTATCGAAGTCATGCCTATGGCTAAGAATGGTCTCCCCAATATAATTAGTAAATTTCTATCTTCCTCGTAATCCAAAATGGTGAAGTCAATTGGAAAGATAAATTTTTTCACCTTCACTAATACATCTTCAACAATTCCCCATGGATACGTGATAGATCTGTCAGCTAGTTGCAAAGAAATGTTTGTTGGCCTTAGATCCGGTAATCCCAATTGATTGAACAATATTAAGGGCATCAGATTGATGCTTGCCCCAAGATCATACAAACATTTTTCAAAATTCATCTTCTCGATTGTGCACAGAATTATGAAACTGCCCGGATCCTTCAGCTTCAGAGGTAACTTCTACTGAAGCACTGCACTGCATTCTTCTTTCAAGGCTACTGTCTCAAATTCATCTACTCTCCTCTTCCTTGATAGTATACCCTTCATGAAATTTGCATAGCTTGGCATTTGTTCCAATGCCTCGGTGACAAGTATATTGATTTATAGCTTTTTAAATATCTCCAGAAACTTGTTGAATTGTTTATCTTCCCTTTGTTTATTTAATCTTTACGGATATGGAACTTGAGGGTGTATTGGTGGTACTGAAATCTTAAGCTTCTCCTCTGAACCTGCTTTATCTTTCTCTTCCTGCTGAACCTCAAACTTTTCCAGACTTTCTTCTTTGGTAGCTGACCGCTCTTCCTCGCGCGGCAGTGTGAGTTCCTCAGTACAATTAGGCGCGGGCGCGCGACTTGCAGTGTCTGCAGTGTTTTTCCCAGACCTTAATGTGATAGCTTGACATTGTTCCTTCCCGTCTCTTCGTTAATTTATTTCTGTATTACTCGGCAATGAACCCTGGGGCCTGTTGGTAAGCATGTTTACCATCTGCCCCATCTGAGTTTCCAGATTCTTAATAGCCACTGCTTGGCTTTTAATCATAACCTCTGTATTTTCCAAGTATTTCATCATCATCTCCTCCATTTCTGATTTCTTTTCTTGCTGAGGTGCAGCTGGAGTGTGATGTTGTTATTGTTGAGAAAATCTCAACGAAAAAGGTGGTCTAGGATTAAACTGTGGTTGCGCTGGTTGTGACTGAAACTGATTATTTGTTTGAAACTGATTCTGTTGATTCCCTTAGTTATTTGACCAACTGAAGTTTGGATGATTACGGTTGTTGGGGTTGTATGTGTTCTGAAACTGACCTTGGCCTTTTCTGTAATTGCTCACATACTGTACCGACTCTGAGTTGATAGCACATTGCTCTATCGAGTGTGACCCCATACAAATCTCACATACAAATGCAACCGTCTTCGTTTTACCTTCTGTTAATGTATCTATTTTCTTCGCCATGGTTGCCATCTGTGCTGACAACTGCGTGATAGCATCCACCTCTAACAAACCAGCAACCTTGGGTTGTGGCATCCGAGATGTAGGATTTTAAAAATTGTTCGATGCCATTGTCTTGATAAGGTTATAGGCTTCCTCATAGCTTTTTCCCCATAATGCCCCTCCTGCAGCTGCATCTACAATCGGTCTCGACTGTCATCCCAATCCATTACAAAATGTGTTGATCACCATCCAATCTGGCATACTGTGATGTGGACACTTTCTCAACATTTCTTTATATCTCTCCCATGCTTCATATAAGGACTCGCCCTGTTGTTGCTCAAATTGAGAGATAGTTGTCCTCATCTTTGCAGTCTTAGCCATTGCGAAGAACTTAGCTAAGAATTTTTGTGTTAAGTCCTCCCATGTAGTTATGGATCCTGCTGGCAAGGAATGAAGCAAACTTCTTGCTTTATCCCTCAATGAGAATGGGAATAGCCTAAGTCTGATAGCATCCTCCGTCACACCGTTATATCTGATTGTATCACAAATATCGATGAAACTCAACAGGTGTTTATCCGGATCATCTGTAGCGGCAGCCCAAAAATGTATCGAATTTTATACCATATGAATGGTGCCCAATTTTATCTCTAATGTATTGGCTGCTATCGCTGTTCTGACGATGCTAGACTGTAATCCATTAATATTGGGCATGGAATATTCCTTTAGAGCCTTGTGCTCCTCTCTTTACTCTTCTCCTTGTGCCTCAGCTGTCATATTAATTGTGGTACTTTCTTACTGTGCTTGTAAATTTCTACGAACACTCGCTTTCTAACCTCTCCCATTTATGCTGTCCTGAACAGGTGTTAAGTCGGGGTTGGTTTACCGCGTGCGCATAAAAATTTATACAAGTTCCTGAAATAAAAGCAAAAAAATGAAAATGAGATAAGATTAGATTTGTCTAAGTCATACAATATAGTTTAAAACTAATGATAATAATAATAATTTAAATTCCTCTCTCCGGTAACGGCGCCAAAAACTTGTTGACTCTTTTTCAATTCTAATAAAAGAGCTCTAACTCATGCAAACATACATGTGTCAACACGTAATAAAGAGCAAGTAAAGTATCGATCCCACAGAGAAAGTTGTCTAATTTAAATCACTATGCATTAGTTAAATCACTATATTTATATGCTCAAACTAATGAATATGATTGGTGAATTACTCTAATTGCAAATAACGACTAAATCATTAATAAAGATGTAATAAATCAAATCTGAAAGTAATGGCATCCTAACTTCATTTAATACTTCATCTAATCACCACTATCATGCAAGACTTGTTCACATATCACAGGAAAGTAGCCAAGAGCACTAAAAGAGTCGTAGCCATTTTTCAATGTACTATGACCTTCTTACATAGCATCCACAAGCGATAGACTCAATGTAATCATCAATATAACAAAAATCACTATATGTCTATGTGAAATTGCATTCATATTGAATTTAAGCACAAGCCCTTATTCTAACTCATACGGTGAAACAGTATATTTCTATCTGGTTCACAAAATACACAAGCCATACAAAATAGCCCCATATACGTATGTTATCATGATTACAATCCATATTTGCATGTTCATTGTCAATACCATATAAGTACTAAAAGCGAATGGTGATCAAGCATTCATACATGCAAAATAATCATAATAGAAATCCCATATGATATGTAATACAATCCAGAATTCAAGCATGCAACCAAACTACATACTAAAATCCGTTAGAATCCCATAATGGAGTTTAGTTCATGACTGAACCAAAAGCCATTATGGGATCAAAGCTAAACATGGCTAATAAACGAACAATTGAAAGATGAAAGATAGAAATGATCAAACCCAATTGCTTATTATAATCCACTATTAACGTTCAAATCCTCATATAAATCTAGCAAAATACTAATAAATATCCACAATGATAGAGAATCCCAAGAAGAATTAGAAAAGTAGAGTTTAGGCTTCCTTCTACGTTAGAATCTATCTCAGAGTGTAAACCCTAGTTACAAAATGAAAATACGTAAAACTGAATAATTCTTCATCTGACACCAGTCAGAAATCGTTTTAAATCAATTACAACCCTTAAAATTGGAAATTAAAATAAACAGCTCAGCATTAATCAGGCATCGCGCGCGGCCGTGTGCCCCTCCTATGCAATCCTCACGCGGGCACGCAACTTGTAGTGTACAAAGTCTGTCCAGCCTAGTGCTCGCGCGGGCGCACGTCTTCAAGCTTATTCTGTCGCGCGGTCGCGCGGCTTCTACAACTCTGGTTCTGCTGAAATGGTCTGTTTTGCTGTTCATTCTTTTGTCCATCCATGCTTAGTCTCCTGCTCCAATTGAACCTCACACCATGCGTTCATAGTCTCATGCCATCTACATCACCAAATCGTGCCATATCCTGCACTTTTACACCATAGGAGTTTTAAGTAAATACAATGCAAAATAACATGAAATACAACTAAAAACATATTAAAATGTACTTAAGAAGGGCACAGTTCGTGTGAATTGCTATCCAATAAGTAGGTATAAAACCCACTTATCAACTGCCCATCCGTCTAAGGATGATATGCCGAGCTTAATCATAAATCCGTGCCCATAGCTTTTTGCAAACTAACCCAAAATCGTGAAGTGAATCTTGGGTTTCGATCAGAAACTATGGATACTGGCATACCATGAAGTCTTACAATCTCATTTATGTACATACGAGCAAGACGTTCAAGTGTATAAGTTTCTCGTATAGGTAAGAAGTGAGCAGACTTGGTCAATCTATCAACAATGACCCAAATTGCATCTATGCCTTGAGAAACCTTTGGAAGACCAGTAACGAAATCCATGGTAATGTGTTCCCACTTCTATTCAAAAATTTTAAGTGGTTGCAATGGACCTTTTGGTATTTGATGCTCCGCATTGACTCGTTGACAAGTTAAACACCTTGAGATAAACTCCGTTATCTCTCTCTTCATATTGCTCCACCAAAATGTATGTCGAAGATCATGATACATTTTGGTACTCCCAGGATGGATTGCAAACGGTGTGTTGTGCGCCTCCATCATGATTTTATACTTTAAATCAGGGACGTTTGGAACACAAAGTCTGGAGTTGACTCAAAGTATTCCTTTTTCATCGATTCTTGCTTCCGGAATAGCTCCTTTTTTCACTTTCTTCCTCATACGCATCAACTCCAGGTCTGTAGCTTGAGCAGCTTTAACTTTATCGATTAAAGTCGGTTCTACTCGTATATTCGCCATCATCATATGGGTCCCTGGAGTCTTTAACTCTATCTCCATCCTTTGTAAGTCATACAAAATGGGCCTTTGTGTTAACAATATTGCACTCGTACCTGCATATGATCTTCTACTAAATGTGTCAGCTACTACGTTCGCTTTACCTGGATGGTATTGAATGGTATGATCATAATCTTTCAACAGTTCAAGCCAACGTCGTTGCCGCATGTTGAGTTCCTTTTGGGTGAAGAAATATTTAAGGATTTTATGATCCGTATAGATCTCCATCTTCTCTCCATATAGGTAATGCCTCCAAATCTTAAGTGTGAAGACAACAACTACCAACTCTAGATCATGAGTAGGATAAATCCTCTCATATTCTTTGAGTTGCTAAGAGGCATATGCTATGACTTTCCCACATTGCATGAGAACACATCTTAACCCTTTGCCCGAAGCATCACTGTAGATGACAAATCCCTCTGAGCCAGATGGTATGTCAAAACAGGTGCTGAAATGAGTCTTCCCTTGAGTTCTTGAAAACTCTTCCCACATTCCTCGCTCCAACAAAACTTTGTATCTTTTTGAGTCAGCTGAGTTAATGGAGTAGCGATTCGAGAAAATCCTTCCACGAATCTCCGATAATAACCAGCTAAGCAAAGAAACCTACGTACTTCGGTCACTGACTTTGGTTGCTCTCAGCTTTGAATTGCTTCAATCTTCACTAGGTCAATAGATATTCCATGATTTGATATCACATGCCCAAGGAATGCAACTTCCTCAAGCCAGAACTCACATTTCTTCAACTTGGCATAAAGCTTGATTTCACGAAGCTTTTGGAGTATCAGCCCCAAGTGTTGCTCATGATCTTCACGACTTTTGGAATATATGAGAATGTCATCAATAAAGACAACCACAAAGTGATCCAAATATTTCTTGAATACTTGGTTCATCAAATCCATGAAGGCAGCAGGAGCATTAGTCAATGCAAAAGACATGACCAAGAATTCATAATGCCCGTACCGAGTTCTGAAGGTAGTCTTTGGAATATCCTCAATTTTAACCTTCAGCTGATGATATCCAGAATGAAGATCGATCTTTGAAAAGAATTGTGCTCCATGCAACTGGTCAAACAGGTCATCAATGCGAGGTAACGGATACCTATTCTTGATGGTGACATGGTTCAATTCTCGGTAGTAAGTACAAAGTCGCATACTCCAATCTTTCTTCTTCATGAATAGAACAGGAGCACCCCAAGGAGACGTACTAGGACGAATGAAACCAATGTCTAACAATTCCTGCAATTAGGTCTTTAACTCCTAAAGTTCAATAGGAGCCATTCGATATGGGATTTGGAAATGGGTTTTGTACCGGGTTCAAGATCGAAACAAAATTCAATTTCACGCTCTGGGGGTAGGCCATGAAGATCTTAAGGGAATACGTCAGGAAATTTATTAACAATAGAAATATCATTCAAAACTGACGTATTTTTTATTAAATCTCTGACATGAGCTAAGAAAGCTTGACATCCATATTTCAATAAACGAATAGCTTTATGGCTTGAAATGACCGTGATTGATTTTAATGGTTTGGTCACTTGAATTCGTATAATAGGTTGATTAGGAATATGAAAACTAACAACCTTACGAAACCAATCAATTTTTGCATGATGTGTAGTTAACCAATCAATCCCTAGAATTACATCAAACACAAGTATTTTTAAAGAAATAAGATTGACAGGTAATGTGCGGTTACCGATTTGAATCAAACAAGACTTATAAAATATGGATGTAATGAAGGTTTCTCCGAACGGAGTTTCAACCGATAAGTCAAAGTCCAATTTCTCCGGAGTCAAATTTAAACGTTGAGCGCAAGTAGGAGAAATAAAAGAATGGGAAGAGCCGGTATCAAATCAGGTATATACTTCACTAGAGTTTATGATAAGCTTACTCGTGATGACCTCATTTGGGTTCCTTACTTTCTAGGAGGTTAGAACAAGCGCTCTCCCTTGAACTACCGATTTTATCTTGTCAGGGATGAACTTTGATGCCTCCATCCCTGCTGGACTTGACTTCGGTGCACGACAAAATCGGCTAGGTGACCTTCTCTTCCACAATTATAACATGCTTTGGACTGCTGCGTACAGTTTGGACTGATGTGTCCCTCCCCTCCGCATTTGTAATATACGACCGGCGGTCGTTCTCCTTCCTTAACAACAGGTGCTGGTGCTGACGTCTTTCCATCATTATTAAATCTCCTCTTCTTGAAACTCCCACTTTTATTGTCTTGGCCATGATTACCACCGAAGTGGTTACAATTTCTGGCATGTTGATTCCCTCCACGTTTGTTTTCACCGCTTCGATGATTGTTACCACTGGTATTTTCATTCTGCCAGCTGCTTTCTCTTGGTTGCGTTGAACTGTTATCATGCTCCAATAACTGAGCACTATTTATAACATCTGAATACAAACACAGTTTATGAGAAATAAGATATTGACGTATCTCCGGTTTCAAACCTCTTAAAAACATCCACGTCATTTTCTCCTTATTATCAACCAAGTGGGACGCAAACCGGGACAACTCGGCAAACTTAACTTCGTACTGCACCATAGTCATATTATTCTGCTCCAACTTGATGAACTCTACCTCTTTAATGTGACGAATACTTTTGGGAAAGTACTTGTCATTGAACAGTTCTTGGAACTTCTCCTAAGACATCTTTAGTGCAGTAGGTTGAATACGCTTTACTGATTCCCACCAGTAATCTACCTCTGCTCGCAACATAAAGGTGGCAAAAGGAACCTTTTGCTCCTCGGAGCATCCCAAGACACCAAATAACTTGGTGATCTACTTTATCCATGCTTCCGCCTTAAGTGGTTTTGGCTCTCCAATAAACTTCGGTGGTCCTAGCTCCTTGAACTGTTTAGCGGTGACCGTCTGAGAGTTTCCAGTGTTTCCACCTACATTTTGGACAGGAGTTTCTCTTGCCTGATGTTGTACGTATTTCAGAAAGCTCCTAAATATTTTTTCGTTCGCCATTTGGTCGGTGTTGTTGTTCACCTGAGGATTATTGTCTTCCTGTTGCATATTATCCTGGGTATTAATCTGTGGTGACTCCACGATCTCATGTGCTTCATTGCTTATGTCAACATTTTCGAATGCCATTTTCCAATACTGCCACAAAACAAAGGTTAATTAATATATCACATATTATCCCTATACTCTGACCGACCAGTTAAATACCAAATAAACTTAGGTAGGTCATACTAGCGAAGGAATTCCACGTCTCTCCCCTCCTAGTTCTTGTCTCACATCTTAGCCAGGGATCATATCCCTAAGATTTGATACCAACTGTGAAGCCCCCAAAACAGGTATACATCACCCATCTTGAGTCGCCAAATACAAGGTACTGAATACAAATAGAACTTAATTATACAACAGTTGTGTAAAATACGACAAAACATAGGCTGTGAGTTTTAATACAAATATTGTCATCTAGACAATATCCACACTCAATGGAGTCCTCATTATATTTATTATCACACTATTTCACAGAATAGTGAGGACTACTAATGCACCATCTAGGACCATAATTGTGTTCCCTGACTAGTCCCAGCTACGTTCTCATTTCCTGAAGAGAACAGTGAAAGAAAGGGTAAGCTCAACTAGCCCAGTAAGAAATATTATGACTAAGATAATGCAGAATAAATTATCATTAGCCTTCAACAATGTTAAACTGATAGAATATAATAGACAACAAGTTTAACTGTAGCAGATCAAGCAATCCATTAGAAGAGTCAAGTAAGGTATAAAATCTTCTATCTTCTATGATTTAAAAAGTTTTTCATCAAGTTTATCGCTGAGACTCAGCTTAATAAATAAAATCGAATCATCTCTGCTCCACGGCCAAGGATATTCATGTAATCATCAATGGTCATGACTATACCGAATAATATGTGGTCATAATCATACCAACAACTGTCCAACAATGAAGTACAGGCCAATGAGGACTTTTCCCACATCATTAGTCACATTACGGTCATGATTATACCGAATAATCCCTTGTCATAATCATACCAAGTCCATCTATTCACGTAAGCCAAAGATGACTTTCATCATAATATAAGCATGAGAATGATGACAACGACATAATAATTCAATAAAACAAGTTCAAGAATAAATTTTAAAGATTTATAAATTAATTTATCCAGGAACCAATAACGTCCAAATTGTCAACATGATACTGCTTTGTAGAGTAAAATTTAAGAATGCTCAGAAGAATATTTCCATGAAAAGATACTGGATGAAGCGCAAATATCAAGGATATTACACTAATTTCATGGAGTATCGAAGCCAAAGCTTTAACCAACTGAGTATAATAGAATATATGAAACTGCAAATGGATTTCGTCCGCCATGCGGTAATCCACTTAGGCAGATCATTTTCACAATTTAATAAGGAATGAATACAAAGGATCATTCACCATGCATGTGGTAATCCACATAGACAGGTTATTCTAACAAAATAATAAAAAATGGAATAACAGAAGGATTCACCATGTGTGCGATAGACTGCACAGACAAGTTATTCCCAACAAAATAATAAATAATGGAACCAGGTCCGGCGTAAATGCACAAACATGATATTTCGACAGAATAATAAATAATGGAACCAGGATCGGCGTAAACGCGCAGATAGGATATTCCGACAGAATAATAAATAATGGAACCAAGTCTGGCGTAAACGCACAGAAAGGATATTCCGACAAAATAATAAAGAACAGGATATTAGAAGAATTTCACCATGTATGCGGTACTTCGCATAAACAGGTTATTCCAACATAATAATAAGAATGGAATAACAACAAAATTCACCAGGCATGCGATAGACCACACAGACAGGTTATTCAAACAGAATAATAAAGAATGGAATAACAGAAGAATTTCACCATGTATGCGGTACTTCGCATAAATAGGTTATTCCAACATAATAATAAATAATGGAATAACAGAAGTTCTCTTCATGAATACGAAAGAAATAATACCCTTTACGAGTACAATAAATAATATCCCTTACCTTAGAAGAAACTGGATAATGGAGTAGTGAAGTAGCATAATACTTTTCTTCTTTCTCTCTAGAGTTTAAGTGAATTCATAAGAAATAATGAAGGAATGAGCTTCTATTTATAGGAGAATGGACTGAATAGTAACTAATTCATGAACGGTCCAGATTGATTTACTTTTAAACGGACGGTTCATATTGGTTTACTATTAAAACTTAAAGCAACAGTCCATACTGATTTACTATTAAAACTTTAAACCAGAGATCCATATTAATTTACTATTATAACTTTCCACCAGCGGTCCATATTGATTTACTATTATACCATAAACCAACGGTCTGAAAAAGCAACACATCTCCTCATAGAATAATATTGTACCTAAAAATGATTTGGACCGAAAAAAAATATATTTTACGGGTGAATGGTACTCCGTGAACAGTAACTCGTGAATAGTAACTTATGAATAGTAACTCGTGAATAGTAACTCATGAATAGTAACTCTGACACAAAAAGTGCCCCGAATACCCGATTGAACCGTATAACCTCCAGACATCAATTATTATCGAAACAAATATCGATTTCCACTAACATAAATAATTCCAACACAATAGAACTATAAAATTCATCTTTAATCAACACAAACTTATTCATCATTAATATTATAATTCATAATATTTAACAACCAGGTCGGTCCCAGGAAAGAGGGGGCTTTCCGATAAGGATTTCTCCTTATTAGCGCGCAATTAGGTGACCAAATCTCTCATTAACAGAACTTCTAGACATTGTCAATATTGTAAATAATAATATGAATAACTTTATCGTCTCAATTATTAATTTTAATAATATATCATATTATTCAGATGATACTGTAACAATAATTGAATCAATAATATGAGAGATATGATGCAGCAATTACTGTAGCAATAATTGAGTATAACTGAGTGACTTCTCACGTAAGCATCAATAATCAATACCGTGTGCTACTATACAACCACGCGTATTACTGTACTTTTACTACCGGGTAGTTCAACAGTTTTAATGGTAACACCTCCGCCGTTATTTTTATAGAAAGATAATTTTGTCGTTTTCTAACTACGATAATACTTCTGTTGTGGGGTCCACCAATGATTGTGTCATCGTACGAATATTCCCTATTAAAATGAATATTCCCCGACCAATCGAATATTATATAACCACTTGCTTACTTTACAAAATTTATAAATATTACCCACAACTATAACATTATATCAAATCCACACCATAATATTCAAAAATATATTTCGAGAAAATTATTCTTTATTCATAAAAGTTGGGGTCTTACACCACTAGTACTTTTTCTATCTATTTTGCAACTTACAAAGTCATCATCTGTATATCCTGTTAGTTCAAATGAGGACTCCTTGGGATACCAAAGCCCCAAGTGAGGTTTGCCCTTGAGGTACCTGAAAATCCTTTTTACAACAGTTAAGTGTGATTCCTTAGGATTAGCTTGAAATCTAGCACAAATGCATGTTGCAAACATTATATCTGGTCTACTGGCAGTCAGATATAGAAGAGAGCCTATCATACCTCTGTATTGAGGTATGTCAATACTTTTACCTTTTTCATCTTTGTCAAGCTTGGTTGCTGGAGCAATTGGGGGTTTTATGGGAGAGGTTGATTCCATGCCATACTTTTTAAGTAAGTCTTTAATGTACTTGGCTTGGTTTATAAAGATTCCTTCATCAGTCTGCTTTACTTACAGTCCAAGGAAGAAGTTCAGCTCACCCATCATGCTCATTTCAAACTTGCTCTGCATAAGCTTGGAAAATCTCTTGCATAACTTTTCATCAGTAGATCCAAAAATAATGTCATCAACATATATTTGAACTAATAAGACTTTGTCTTTATGCTTTCTAAGAAATAATGTGGTATCTACTCTACCTCTAGTGAACCAATTTTTAATAAGAAAGTTAGTTAGTTTTTCATACCATGCTCTAGGTGCTTTTTTAAGACCATATAAGGCTTTGTCTAATCTATAAACATAATTTGAAAGAGATGGATTGATGAAACCTGGAGGTTGCTCTACATAGTCTTCTTCTTGAAGTTCACCATTCAGGAATGCACTTTTGACATCCATCTGAAAGACCTTGAATTTTATGTGAGCAGCAAAGGCAAGGAATATTTTGATGGCTTCTAGTCTAACAGGTGCAAATTTCTCATCATAGTCAATGCCTACTTCCTGAGAGTAACCCTTGGCCACTAGTCTTGCCTTATTCCTAGTTATTACTCCATCTTCATCCATCTTGTTTCTGAAGACCCACTTGGTTCCAATGACAGGATGACTCTTTGGTCTTGGTACCAATCTCCATACTTTGCTTCTTTCAAACTTTTTAAGTTCTACCTGCATGGCTTCTATCCAGCTGGAGTCTTCCATAGCATCCTCTATCTTCTTAGGTTCCATTTGTGACATGAAGCTTAGATAGAAACATTCATTTTGGGTGGAAGCTCTTGTTTTGACTCTTGTACTAGGATCTCCAATGATTAAGTCTTGAGTGTGATCTCTTTCCCATCTATTTCCTGTTGGGACATCTGTCCTGATACCTTCTTGTCTGAGATCTTCGAGATCAATTTCTGCTTCTTGATGTGGGGCTTCATTATCTTGCGTAGGCCTCTCTACGATCTCATTTTCTTGCTCAATGATTTCTCTGTCTGGAACTACTATCGTAGTGTTGAGCTTGATGACCTCGTTCGTAGTGTCTGAACTGTCGTTCGTAGTGTCTTGAGGCATTGTTTTGCCCAAGTCTATTTCATCAAAGATGATGTGGATCGAGACTTCAACACTCGGTATCTTTTTGTTGAAAACTCTGAAGGTTGTATTGTCTGTGGCATACCCAAGAAAGATTCCTTCGTCTTACTTAGGTTGGAACTTTGTCAAGTACTGCTTCCCATTGTTGAGAATATAGCATGCATAGCCGAATACATGGAAGTAGCTGACATTTGGCTTTCTTCCTTTCCACAGTTCGTAGGGAGTCTTCTTAATCGTATAGTGTATCAATGATCTGTTCTGAGTGTAGCATGCAGTGTTGACAGCTTTTGCCCAGAAGTATTCAGGCAGATGGGCTGCTGCTAGTAGAGTTCTCCTAACCTCTATCAACGTTATGTTCTTTCTCTCAGCTACTCTATTTTGTTGAGGAGTTCGTGGAGCTGAGAAGTTATGACTAATGCCATTGTCTATACAGAACTTGTCCATTTCTGAGAAGTCGAATTCTCTGCCATGATCACTCCTTATAGCCTTGATTTTCTCTCCTTTCTCGTTCATCACTAGTCTGAACATCTTGATCAGTTGGGAGCTTATTTCATCTTTCGAGGTTAGAAAGGATACCCATGTGAATCTGGTGTAATCGTCTACTACGACTAGTGAGTATCTCTTCCCTCCAAGGCTAGTTGTTGGAATTGGCCCAAATAGATCCATGTGAAGCAGCTGCAGGGGCTTGTCAATTGAGTTGGCAATTTTGCTCTTGAATGAACTTCTGGTCTGCTTTCCAACCTGACAGGCATTGCACGGCCTTTCTTTGACGAAGTTGAACTTGGGTAAGCCTGCAACTAGATCTTTTGAGGCCAGTTTGGACATGCTCTTGAAGTTGAGATGAGACAGTCTCCTATGCCAAAGCCAGCACATTTCTTTAGATGCTTTAGCCAGAAAGCATATTGTCTCATCTGAGATTAGTTGTCCAAGATTTACTATATAGATATTTCCTTCTCTTGTTCTGATTAGCTTTATATCAGATGTCTTCAAATCTTTGACTTGACATTGATTGTTGAGGAATATTACTTGATGACCCTTGTCGCCGAGTTGGCTAATGCTCAGAAGATTATGTTGTAGTCCTTCCACATAGGCCACTTTACTGAATGACACTGTACCATTCCCAGATGAGCCATATCCTCTTGTCTTGACAAAGCCATTGTCTCCAAAGATGACTGAGGGACCCTCCTTTTCTATGTAGTTAGATATAAGGGCTTTGTTCCCAGTCATGTGCCTTTAGCATTCACTGTCCAGGTACCAGGTTGTGATCATGGAGCTCTGTTCCTGTGGTAACATTAAACTTTCATTTTGTACCTGCATGGATCCTACTTTCTTAGTACCCTTGGGAACCCAAATCAACTTGATTTTGGGTCTCACGTGCATAGGATTATAATAGCATTTTGCAGCCTTGTGACCAACCTTATTGCACATAAAATATATAATATGATGCATACTTGTGTATGTATGAGGATTCTTCCTCCATTTGGACTTTTGTGGATCTTTAGTCGTCCTTTTGTTAAACTGATTCTCCTTCTTCCATGTGTCCTTGTGTTTCATGATTTGTGAAGAGTGTACCTTTCCTCTACTGTTCTTTCCCATTTGGTTCATGGAGTTGATTTTACCAAACTCTATGATCCTTCGAGGTTGGAAAGTAGTGGCTGGGTTACTCTTCTCTTTTCTGAAACCCAGACCAGTATGAGATCCTTTACTCCTTGGAATATGGATTGAATCAGTAGAGCAGGGTTGGACTGGCTCATCCTTCTGTGAGGATTTCACAAATATAATGCCTTTACTAAAAATTAAGGCATTACTAGTGCTAGTTTCCTTTACCTTTTCCAAACATGGCTCTGAGGAGGATTCCCCAAAGCCTAATCATGTTCTATCAGAGACACTTCTTCGGCTAGAGATCAGGGAGTCCATGGATGAAGAGAATTTATTTCATGTAGAGATTATCTTTTCTAGTTCCTTAATTTTAGAGGTTAGACTTGACTCTCTTTGTGCATTGAGCTCACTGGTGTGTTTTTTAAGAGCATATTCTTAGCTTCAAACTTGGAGAGAGAGTCAGTACTTAGAAGGGTTATTTCCAGTTCTTCTTAAACTTTCTCTTTCTCCTTTTGAAGAAGTGAATAGTCCTTAGACAGAACTCTAAACCATTTCATGTATTGATGCAGATCAAATGTTATGCCATGCAGTGTAGTTCTTAAATCATGAATGTCTACATCAAGAGAGTTGAAGTCAAATACCTCATCTATACTTACTTCATGTATGTTGGAGTTCTGTTTGTCCTTTTCATGCTTGGCCATCAGGCAAAGATTTGACATTTGAGGATCTTCATCATCTCCAGATTCGGGAGTTGAGTCATTATCTGAGTCACTCCACGATCCTCCAGCTACAAGGCCTTTATCTTTCTTCTGAGGCCTTTTATTGCCTTTGAATTCCTTCTTTGGATGAGATTTCTTCTTTAGTTCTTCTCTGAGGGGTCTGTTGTAGTTAGAAATGAAATGGCCAGGCTTCTTGCAATTGTAGCATAGATCATTTATCTGCTCTTGGCTGCTATAGTTGCTGACTTTCTTTGGTTTGCTGATTCTTCCTTGACGCATGAACCTTCTGAGTCTTTTTACCAGCATTGCAAAGTCCTCATCATCATCTTCGTCATAGTCAGAGTCATTTTCAGTATTGACTGTGGAGGTGTTGTCAGTTTCTTTGAGCAAAACACCCTTATCCTTCTTTCTTCCTTCAGATAGAGTTTATGCTCGTTGAGTCAGCTCCAGTTCGTATGTAAGAAGGTTGCCATATAACTATTGAACAGTCATTTTATGGAGATTCTTTGACTCTCTAATGGCAGTGGTTTTGGCATCCCGGTTGCTTGGTAAGGCTCTCATGAACTTTATGATTAGATCTTTATTTGGATAGATCTTTCCATAGGCTCGTAGAGAGTTGAGCAGTACATTGAATCTCTCGTAGGTGGCAGTGACATTTTCTCCTTAAACGTGTGCAAACATCTCATATTGCTGAGTCGGGAGAGATTGTTTATTTTCTCTGACCTCTTCTCTTCCTTCATGCATGATGAGCAATGCTTCCCAAACCTCCTTTGTTATTTTGTTGTTGACCACATTTTCGAACAGGTCATCTTCTAAGGATTGGAACAAAATGTTCTTGGCCTTTTTGTCGAGTGGAACAGCTCTCTTTTTGTTGTTTGCCCATTCCTCCTTGACCTTGATCTGTATTCTCTTTGGATCGTTTGTAGTTGGTGCAAGCTTTGTAGGAACGTAGGGCCCATTTTGAACAGTTTCAAATAGATCTTCATCTATTGAATCTATGTATTCTTGCATTCAAACTTTCCAGTTGAAAAATTTATCTTTGTTGCACATAGGTGGCTTGCTGCCTCCTCCAGTCTTTGATTTGCTAGTTAGATGTGCCATTGGATCTACTTAAGTTTTGTAGGATATATGGTAGAACCTGTTATGATACCAATTGTTAGTTCCCAGAGGCACAATAGTTATCTACAAGGGGGGGTTGAATAGATATTTAAAATTCTTTTCATTTTACTTTGTTAGTTTTGATAATGATTCAAACACAGTGGAATTAAGATTTGTTTGATCTCCCTTTTTAGATATAGTGAATTAATGAGAGTGAGACAGATATAACAGTTATAGCAAAAATGTAAGAGACACGACAGTTTTAAGTGGTTCAAAGCACTTAAAGATCCTAATCTACTCTTCTACTCCTCGAGTAGGAAATCCACTAAGGATATCTTTTACACTTTCTGAATCATCACAGATTCTTTCTAGACCAGCAGTCTAGGCACTTCTTAGTTCACTTTTGAATTCTTCAAGTCCAGTAGACTTGGTTCTTCTTACTTCACTTGATTGGTAGTTGATGAGTTCTTGATTAGTGTTACTCAGTTGTAGTTAAGCTCTTGTTCAAAAGAACTGAGTAGCTGAGCAACCTTTCTCTTTTTCTCAGATCGTAGAGTTGAGCGTTGAGTGTTCTTTAGCGTTATGTACAATGCTTGCTTTGTTGAATTATTTTCAGATGTTTTACAAATATGGGATCCTTGAAATCTATCCGTTGAAGACATCCGTTGAAGCATTAAATGCATTTGACATTTCTGAACTTTGATGGAGACTTTTATGCACATCTTCTGAATTTCATTCTGGCCCACTGACACAGCAGACTGGTTTCTCACCTAACACCTGAAAAGGTGTTTTCCTCTGACCAATGGTATTTTCCTTAGCTTCTTCAATACATTTCTTTGTTGTATACTAAGGATATCTTTTATATCATTGGGAATGGTGAGGACTTTAACGTTTATAACCCATTCCACATTTGATGAGATTTATCTTTAAACAAATGGTCAGGGCTCGATGCTTCTGACACATACAAATGATACTTTACGATTCAGATCGTGGTGTCTTGCTACATTGGTGCTTGATTCGTCAATAGCAAACGAGAACACTACAATTTCTCTTAAGGACTGGCACACTACGATCTTTACTTGCTTGTCTTGCAGACTCTACATTTCTGAGAGCACACTATGATCCCTGAGTTGGCTCAGTAAACGTTGGGACCACTCTACGATTTCTGGGGAGGCCCTTCAAGGCAAACATAATACGATCCTCGAAGCTCTACGATTCTGCCTTGGCTTTCTATAATCTCTTGATCTGCTCAATAGACTACGATCTCATTGAAGCCTATCTATTACATCTCAAGATATATATCAACCTAACATCTTTGATCTCTCCATCTATACATTCATTTACAAAATGATAAACATTAAAAGCTTAGATCATCCTAACAAATTTGATGTATCACTAAATCCTTGTACAAATATTCCTTGAAGGACTTTACATATAATCATGAGCATTTACTTTAAACATCAAATCAAAAGATGCACTCTCCCAACACTGTTGATTATTGATTTTACAGTTGTATATCTTTGGCTCGTAGTGCAAAGATAGACAATTGATTTGTATGATCATGACCATTAAATATCTTTGGCCCATAGTGCAAAGATAGACAATTAATTGGCATGATCATGACCACTAGTGATACTAACAAATATCTTTGGCCCGTAGTGTATGGATAATTCATTGATTTGAAATGACAATATGATTATCGAGTATCTTAGCCTTTGTGGCAATGACATTGAGTGAAAATTCTATTAAGCCTTTGTGGCAAGGAGAAACTGTTGATTTACATTATTATAATCATGAATTGTGAATTTAACTATAATCTTTGGTGGTTGTTGCCTCTTTTATAGTTCTTATAAAAGAGATCTAACTCATGCAAGTATACACGGGTCAACAAGTAATACAGAGTAAGTAAAGTATCGATCCCACAGAGAAAGTTGTTAAATTTAGACTACTATGCATTAATTAACTCATTATATTTATATGCTAAGTCTATAAACTTAATTGTTGATTTGAATCATTTATAATTACCAACTAAAAATAAGAATATAAACGAATTAAATATGATGTGGAAACAATGGGATCCTAACTTCATTCAATCGCCATATGTCATGCAAAAAGTGTTCACATATTACAGGATAATAGACAAGGGCATAAAAGCGAGTTATAACCATTTTCCAATGCACTATAACCAACTCACATATCATCTACAGATGTTAGAATCTATGTGATCACCAATGCCATCACAATTACCATATTCCTATGCATAATTGCAATCCTATTGACTTTAAACACAACCCTTATTCTATCTCATACGGCAAAACAATATATTCCTATCTGTTTCACAAAATATGCAATCCCCATATTCGCATGCTATCATGATTTCATCCATATTCATATGTTCATTTCCAATTCCATACAAATACTAACATGAAGATTATCAGTCATTCATACATACAAACCAACCATGATAGATAATCCATATGATATGCAAAACAAATCTAACATTTAAATGTGCAACCAAACGACATATTAAAATCCGTTAGGATCCCATAATGGAGTTTAGTTCATGGCGGAACCAAAAACCATTATGGGATCAAGACTAAACATGATCAATAATCAAGCAAATGAGATTAAGAGAGAAAGAACAAGCAAACCCAAACGTTGAATATTAATCAATGATTAACTAAGAAAACCCCAAAGAATTCCATTAACAATAATCAAAATCCACAATGGTGAAGAACTCCAAGAAGAAGAAAATAAGACGTTGTGGCTTTGTTCTCTGTTGGACTCTCTCCCAAGGTGTAAACCCTAATTGCTACTATGAAAGTTACATAATAAAAGTCAAGTCTCCCTCTGACATACGTCAGAATCGCTTTATATCAATTACACATCATCACATTGCTTAATTAAAAATAAAATAAATTACAGCATCAGCATCGCACGTGGCTCTAGTGTATCTGTCTCGCGGCCGCGAGACTTGCAGTAAGCTCAGTTCCCCAAGACGTCTTATCATGCGGTCGCGCGCTTCTGCCTCGCGAGCACGCGGTCATGCCTCGCGGGCGTGTGACTTGCAAAAGGTTCCCTATGTAAAGCCCTGCTTTCGCGCAGGCGCGCGAGTCTTCTTTTGTTATGCCGCGCGGCTTGTGTTCTGCAGTTCTTGAGTCTGGTTTTTGGTCTGCTGCAGCTGCTACTTGTTCATTCTTGCTTAATCTCTCTTGCTTACTTGATTTCCATGCCTTATTGTACCCTCATGCCATTCACATCCTTGCCTTGCGACTAGCCTTCATGCATCCGCTCACCGATACCTCAATTCCACCAAAATGACGCCGATTCCTGCACGTATTCATCAAAAGGAGTTTAAATACATGCAATGCAAAATAACATGAAATGCAACTAAAACATAATGAAATGTGCTCAAGGTGGGTACAATTCGCATGGATCGGTATACAATAAGTGAGTAAAAATATCACTTATCAAATACCCCCAAACTTGAACTGTTACTTGCCGTCAAGTAATGCATATGAATGAACACTGAAAATGTAACTACTAAACTATACAACTACTCTCTAATGCAAACTAGTCTCATATAATCTTAACCATAACAGAATTTCAGCCCAAATTACCTTAGTGAACTATCCAGATCCCAGAACATAGTTTCAAACCAAACCATAGATATAACATCATACACTCAGATAATTCATGACTGCTATAGAGATGCTGTGTGTGTATGTGTTGTTCACAGAAACTTGATTCAAGCAAAGATTATATATCCTACACTGCTCCAAACAGAAAATTATAGTCTAAATCAAGATTCATGTATATTCATGCAACATAGACTGTTTAAACATATCACCGCAAACTAAGGCTCAACAATGGGTTTATTACTTTTTACTACTCACGAGGGCGATTTTGCACTTTCCTGCGGTGTTTATTGCTATTATATTTTTTTTACATGACTGTGCAATGTCTTAATCCATTAGGCACACTGCTACCCCTTAGCGAGTTTTCAACCAACAACTCCCAGACCATGAAAGACCTTAGGGCGCTAGGTGTAGAGACAATCCCTTCGGGCGTACTTACTCAAGTAGCTAGGGCCCCGAATTAAGACTAATCATTTTACTGCTATTTTTTTTTTTTTTTTTTTTAATACACAGCATGCCCGATGTTTCCCCAAATTTTTCACTTCAATGACTTTACAATCTACAACATTTTCCTCATGTTTCTCTTTTTAAAACTACATGTTCTATTGATCAATACAAGACACATATCTTAGACTTACAAGTGAATGTGAACACAATTGTGCAAACCGAAAGAATATAAACAGCAACATGAATCGCATTGTGTAAAACATTATATCCAAGTTGTGTTATGCACATATTCTGAAATCATCCACAATTCACTATCCTCATTGGCTCAGGCATAAAATGTCTATTTATAAGCAAAAGTTTACGTGAGATATTAAACTAGAACATACTAAGAATGAATAAAAATAAAAATTTTATGCTAAACATTTAACTAACCCAAATTCATGCAAAATTAAACTAAACATGCTAACATAAAATGCAATCTAAACTACTATTATGCAAGTACTCCAATACCCCCAAACTTGAAATGTTCAATGTCCTCAGTGAATGAAGGTAAAGGGTACGAGAAAAACTCCCCTAATTATCGGCATGACCACCCTCCTCGGGTGGTGAATCTGGTGGTGGATACGGCATGGTGGTCCCGGACTGGGGTCATTCAAGCATGGTTCCTTGCTGCACGAATGCTTCGGCCAAAGCCCTGGTGAGTCTCATAGCAAAAGTTCCAAGATTGTCATACAATGCGTCGACTTTACGCTCCAACCTTCGGAGGTGTATATCGCTAGACACAGGCTGCTCACGGGTAGATGGACCTGCATCATCGGGCTGTGGGGGTGGCTGGGTTGGCTCGAAAATGGTGGGTCAGAGGATGAATCCTCATCCGCGCGGATGTGGCTCGCCACCTGCCCAGTCCTCAAATTTGGCAATTGTGGAATGCGTGATATCTTGGCTTAGATACTAAATTTGCTCATTGCCCCAACTAACCCCTTGCTATGCACATAACATGGTTATCACTGAAGCGTGTGGGATGCTTAGAGTGGTAATTCCCTTCAGATACTTTACAATATTTTGATGGATCAAATACCCGACGTCAATATATTCCCCAGTGATGATGCCCCACAGAATTATGGCTCTCTCTACTGTGATTTCATGTTGATGTGATGATGGCAATAATTTAGCGCAAATGAACAGATTCCATGCCTTGGCGTACCGATTCAGTGCAGCTGCTGGAAAAATGCGAGGTTGGGTCGTACCGACTTTTTAAGTCCATCGGGATCCGGTAATGCACAATTCTGCGTTGACCTACTCCAAGTCTGTTTCTTGATGTGCTCTTGTGATCTAATTGGTCGCCCCTGCTGGTGGTCTAGCGGGGAGCCTCAGCACGTTCCTAATGGTGGAGGGTTGGTAGTTTACCTCTGTACAATGAACCATAGAGGTATCGTTCATGGTGGCTTTGGTATTAGCATAGAACTCTCGAACTATGCTCATGGGAATCGGCGTGGGTGCAGCAGTCAGTCAAGCCCAACCTCATTTGCGAATCATGGCACATAGTTCCCCATCCTGACCTTCTGGCCTAAATCCTCTTTCCTTGATGAGTGTCTTCGCGAAAATGCGATAGTACTCCTGCTGGGCCTCCAAACATAGAAATTTGCTATGATCGACAATATCCTCCTCATGACCGTCGGAGGAAGATGAAGAGGATGAAGCTACCCTTAGTCTCTTTGGACCCATTGGAGATAGAGATCGCAAATGAATTTACTGAAGGAATGAATGTATTTGCAAACTGATGAAATTCACTCTTGCTTATGTTATCCTAATAAAAAGCCCTAGCTTTATATCATGAGGAGATGGGGATGAGCACAGAATCGTGGAGGAAATCGTGGAGATTTGAGGGAGAGAAATACACCTCAATCTGTAACTGATAGAGAGATAATAACGTGAGTTGGGGAAAGTGAGAGATTTTCACTTCTGTTAGTATCGCACATAAGAGTCCAATTGAATCCAATTTCTGTTTTGAACTGTTTTTATCCAGCTGGACCCGATGCCACGAGCGGCCGCGCGATGATAAGCTTCCTTGGGCACGCGGGCGCGAGACTTACAGAAAGGCTCGTGGATTAACTGGCTGAACGCGCAGGCGCGCGAGTTGATACTATTTGGGACGCGCGGCTGCGAGACTCCAAGTACAGCCAATCTGCTTTGATTTACTCTTCCATCGGTGATGCTCTTTAATCATTGTACCTACACAGATATTAATTCACAAGAATAAGACATATAATAGTGGTGGTGTTATGCGACATTAATATCATTTGTATACGCTCGCTTATCCTATAACTTGTTATCACTGAATTTGAACTACTAACTAAAATAATCAAAAGGAAATAACGACAATAATTGAATTCTTGGGTGAAGAATTGATGGGTTGCCTCCCATCCAGCGCTAAGTTATAGTCAATTAGCTTAACTGTCTCGAACTTCTCACGTCATATCAATAAGTGTGGTGCCTTCCTTTCTGTCCTTGGCACCCTAAAATTTGATCACTTCAGCTTTCATCAACGGCTCCACCCTCAACTCTGCATTTTCATCTGTTTCATATCTCTGAGAGTCATCTATTCTCAGGTTGTGTATCCAATCCTTGCGGTTTCCATCTGCCAGATCAGCTAGAAAACACTCTTCTTCATCAGCTGGGAGCTTTATTGTGTTGAAGACATTGAATGTAACCTCCTGATCTTGTACACGCATAGTTAATTCCCCTTTCTGAACATCTATGGAAGTCCTGCCCGTGGCCAAGAATGGTCTTCCTAGTATAACCGGTATATTCTTGTCCTCTTCGAAATCTAAAATGATAAAATCAGCAGAAAAGATGACTTATCCACTTTAACCAATACATCTTCAACAATTCCCCGTGGGTATATGACGGACCGATCTGCTAACTGTAATGATATGTTCGTTAGTTGTGGGTCCGGTAATCCCAACTGGTTGAATATTGACAGTGGCATCAAATTTATACTTGCTCTCAAATCACATAAACACTTGTTAAACTCCATCTTCCCAATAGTGCACGGAATTGTGAAGCTACCCTGATCTTTTAACATTTAGATGTGCAACCAAACGACATATTAAAATCCGTTAGGATCCCATAATGGAGTTTAGTTCATGGCGGAACCAAAAACCATTATGGGATCAAGACTAAACATGATCAATAATCAAGCAAATGAGATTTGCGCGTGGCTCTAGTTTATCTGTCTCGAGGTCGCGAGACTTGCAGTAAGCTCAGTTCCCCCAGACGTCTTATCGCACGGTCGCGCGTTTCTGCCTCGCGGGCGAGCGGTCATGCCTCGCGGGCGCGTGACTTGCAGAAGGTTCCCTATGTAAAGCCCTATTTTTCGTGCGAGTGCGCGAGTCTTCTCTTATTATGTCGCGCGGCTTGTGTTCTGCAGTTCCTGAGTCTGGTTTTTGGTCTGTTACAGCTGCTACTTGTTCATTCTTGCTTAATCCCTCTTCCTTACTTGATTTTCATTCCTTATTGTACCCCCATGCCATGCACATCCTCGCCTTGCGACTAGCCTTCATGCATCCGCTCACCGATACCTCAATTCCCACCAAAATGACATCGATTCCTGCACTTATTCACAAAAAGGTGTTTAAATACATGCAATGCAAAATAACATGAAATGCAACTAAAACACAATGAAATGTGCTCAAGGTGGGCACAATTCGTATGGATCGGTATACAATACGTGAGTAAAAATATCACTTATCAGTGGTTCAGGTGAAGACAGGTGATGAAAGTTCTCTTTGTCTTGGGTACAACAAAGAACTATTGATGGGTATTACAGGGATGAAATATTAATGATGGACTTTTAATTTGGAGGAAGTAGTAGACATTATGTTCTACTTGACTCTTCTAATGGATTGCTGGTTCTGCTACAGTTGTTGATCTAAAACTTGTTGTCTATTGTATTCTATCAAATTTTTTCCTATTGAGGATTAAGGATAATTTGTTCTACGTTATCTTATTCATAATATTCTTTACTGGGCTAGTTGAGCTCACCCTTTTGCTTCACAATTCCTTTTAGGTAATAAGAGTGTAGCTGGGTCGAGCGGGGATAACAAGGGAATAGAATGAGGGTTTGTGACTATTGAAGCTTCTCAATACATTATAAAACAGCATGACAATATATAATTGCATTGAGAACTTAAAATTTGTGTGTCGTATTTTATACGTCATTTAATATTTAATTTTGGTGAATAACTATAGGGTGATGAGAACCTGACTTTGAAAGCGTTAAAAATTCACACCATTAGAATGAGGAGGACAGAATTATACTATGAGTTTTAAGGGTGTGTTTCAACTATCATACATGATGTCTAACCACATACAAACTCGTGTTATCACAAGATATGGTTTTGCACATCCACTTGCTGACTATATCTATGAGTATTATCTATATAATCTTGGAGTATGGTTGGAATATAATCCTCAATTTGAGACACTGGAGATAATTATATGGCAAGAAGATACATACCATTGGAATGAACAAGATAGTAATCTTCTCGTTCTTCTTTGGGGTCTATTGGGTCAACCAAGGTTAATGCTCAAGTCCTGTGATATATATTATAACTTAGATGCATGGCCTCCCTTGTATGAAGGATTCCTTATGCATTTTCCAAAGATTTTAATTCCTAAAATAGTTATCGACTATACCTTTATGTAAAGCATCATTGGGTTAAAGTGTGAGTACTGTTTCTTGTATTGAAACTCACAGATTATGTGTTGTCGTATTTTGCAAGACAGTTGTATAAATGAAGTTTGTATTTGAATTATGTACCATGTATTTGACGATCCAAAATGGATCGTGTGGAATTATTTTGGGGCGTCACAGGCAACCCATGGTTTTTTGTATTTATTTGTTTTACAGTAGTTATGTAGTGATTATTTTTCATTTGAATAGTATAGGATTTCAATTTTTAGGAATTACTTGCTTATTAAATTTTCATAAACAACCTCCAAAATGCATGCTCTAATCCTTAATAATGTGTACCATCGTAGGTAGTCCGTGAGCTAAATGGAAATAGGGTAAGGTATCAAAGCAGTCGAGGGATCAAAAGTTAAGGAAAATTAGTTAGCAGAAGGTTGAAAAAGCCCGTCTCGACGGCAATGTCAAGTTGAAAAAACCCATCCTGGCGGAGAGCTCTCTATCAGAGCCCGCCCCGACAGAATTTCTTGTACAAAAAAGAAACGCCCCGGTGCGAAAGAAGAACTTCAATTTTGTTTAAATAAGCAATATGGCAGCCAAATAACACACTCCCTCTCATTACACTCAACTGAACACGACCCTAACTTTCGAGAAAAGAGAAATAAAGCTGAGACACATCTCTCACACCCAAACCCATCAAATCGGTTGTCCTTAACAGCCATCTAAGCAGATTTAAGCCAGATCAAAGAGCAGTTGAGGGGAATTCTCATCTCAGAACAAGGGTTCTTTACACATTCGTGTCTGGGGTGAACATTAAACAAGGTATTGTGTGCGAAAGTGATATCCTATTGATTCAAGTGGTGGTGTTGTATTCATTGGGCAATTGTGCACCATACTCAAGGCTATAAAACTACCATCAAAGAAGTGGGAGGATTTTGAAGGATAGTCGCACACCAGGTGTTCGATAAACTGCCTCACAGAATAATTTTGAGGGAATTGACTGAATTGTGACCCAATGGCTCCAAAAACACCAAAGAGACAATGGGGTGAGGGTTTATCGACACCAGTTCGGATTTTTGAGAAATGAAACTTTGTAAGTGCCGCGGCAGCAGACAAATTTCAATACTTTACCATGAAAGCACTCACCTCGAAGCGAGGACTCAGGCCCGATTCTTTTGACAGGAATATATCACCAAATAAATAAAGAAGGCTGGGATACTTTCATGGATCAGCCGGATGCGGCAGTGGTGGCGGTTGTCAAGGAATTCTACGCGAACACCAAAGACAAATCCCCATTCTCAGCATTTGTTAGGGGGGGAATTGTTTCGTTTAGCGCTGAGTCAATCAAAGAGTACTACAACTTAAAGTCCCCAGCTGTTTGTCATTATGCGGCGTATCGGGATAGTGGTCCCGATTATGACAAGATATTGAAAGAAATTTATAGGCCAGAAACTGTGTGGCTAAATGGCAAAAAAAGGGGTACCCTATTTTTGAGTAAGGATTTGAGCCTCTACGGCAAGACTTGGTACGCCTTCTTATGTGCCAAGCTTTTCCCCTCTCAACACGTGAGCGAAGTCACAAAGGAAAAATTTTTGTTGTTATATGTCATTGTTCAGGACTTCGCCATCAATATAGGGGCAATTATAAATTTTTCAATCCGCCGATGCTTGAGAGGGCCTATTCTGGGAGGACTTCCACATCCATCTCTTATTTGTGATCTGTGTTGCCAAGCAGGGGTTAGGTGGACCACCGATGAGTCGATACAGTAGCCACTAAAGCTTTTGGACTCTAGGCTTATTGCTCAGTATTCATTTTGGGTAGGAGGTGAGTCTCACCCAAGGGGACTCGATTTAAAATTTCCTGAGGCCTTTGAGGATGAAGAGGAAGCTGAGGCTGACGAGGAAGATGATGATTATAATGAGTTTACGGGTGATGAACTACTTGAGGATGAGAATGCTAAAGTCTCGAGCCCCTCGCGAAAAACAAAGTTTATGTTCAGCACCCAATTTCGGAGCTTACAGCAGCACCTAGACGCTAGAGACAAACTTGTGGACAAAAGGGCCAATCGATTAGTGGCAAGATAACAACATATGTTTGATACTCGGAATAGCTTCAATGTTGTATTGGCAGCTGTATTTGCTCGACTACACCCTACTGCAGAGCCTTTTCAGTTTTTGACTCCTCAGCCACTCTCGGCTTACCTACCTTCGGATTCGGATGTTAATGTGGTCAAGCTTGACCTGTAGCTATTAAGGGAATCCCTCTTTATTTCATGTTCTTTGTCTTTTTACAATAAGGGCATTGTATCATTTATGTTTGGGGGTGGTAGGAGTTGGTTTCATGTAGTTGCATGGCAGTGTTAGGCGTAGTTCATGTAATTGCATTTTAGTTTAATTTCATGTTTATTAGTTTATTTAGCTATGATACATTAATTTATTTTTTGTATTTAACAAAAAAAAATTAAAATCAATATATATATATATAGGGAGGATGTAAAGCGGACCAATGAACGGACCAAGTCAAAAACACGCGGGTTTCAGGGTTCGGATCGGACCAACCCGCGAGTTAGCCCTGAAACCCGCGTGTTTTTGACTTGGTCCGTTCATTGGTCCGCTTTTTTGATCCGCTTTAGATCCTGCCTATATATATATATATATATATATATATATATATATATATATATATATATATATACAGACAGGATCAGGTAAGGGAGTCCGCATTTTGTTAAAATGCGGACTTTTTTTTTTTTTGATTTTTTTTGGTTTTTTTTTTTTAAAACAACTAAAAAAAAATATTTAATATTTTATGGAACTGAAATTTTTCCATAATATAATGTTTTGGGCGTGTTTTAAATACTTATACCAAAAAGTGGTAGTACAGTCTGCCCAGACTGTACATACATATGTTTGTTATACGTACCCAAATCACATCCAAAACACTGTATTATGAAAAAATTTCAAATCCATAATTTTTTATTTATTTTTTTTTAGTTGTTTTAAAAAAAAAAAGCAAAAAAAAAAAAATAATAATAAAGGTCCGTATTTTGATCAGGTGCGGGAGCCCGCACCTGATCCGCTCCCTATATATATATATATATATATATATATATATATATATATATATATATATATATATATATATATATATATATATATATTAGTTTGTCATATCTGTTGCATGTAGTTAGTTCATATTGAATGATTCTGGCTTATCAGTTAGTATGAATTTAATTTGGCCTATGATGAGATTAGAGTTGAATAACCACTTGATTAGTATCTATAACTAAGACATAGAGCTAATTGTTTACCATGAAGTAAATCCTTGCCTATTTGAAACTGATGTATCCAGATAGCACAATAGGATGACCATGTTGACTGACTTAGTTGAAATAATCACATAATTGACTTCTCAAGAGAAATTGTGGGTTTAATGAAAGAAAATAAATGAACTAGTGTTGAAGGCTAGGCTTATGAAAAAACCTAAGTTTGGGGGAAGATATGAGATCTATATACTTGTAAAAAAAGAAAAAAATATATGAATAAACACCATAACTAGTTTAGTTATGTGGCCTTTGTTACTCAAGTAAGTACGCCCTAGGGGATGTCTTTACACCTAGCACCCTAAAGACGTCTAGTTTGGGAGTCGTTGGTCGAAAGCTCGCTAAATGGGTAACTCTGAAAAGCCTAAGAGGACTAGACATTACACAATCATGTGTAAGTAGAAATACAGGAAAAAGAGCAAAATGCCCCCGTAATTGAATAAAGGTAGCAACCATATCTCATATTAACTCCTGACTTGGTAATTGCATATTGTTGGCTGAGCTTAGCTTGTTTACATAACTTCTTAAGTTCAAATTGTGATCTTTACTCTAAGAAGCGTATTATGTGATATATTTGATCTATAGTCAATTTTCATTATTGTTGAGCACACACACACACACTGCGTCAGTGATAACAAGTGTTGATTTACAGATTGATATGTGATTGCTGATGTGTCTTGGTAGGATTTACTGTCTATCGCTATTGTGATTTCTCTGAGGCAACTTTTTTAAACTTTATACTGTTTGACAGCTGGACTCGTGGGCATGTAGGTAGTTTGCAGATGCATTATGTCTTGCTTGAGGACAAGCAATGTAAGACCCCAACTTTTTATGAATAAAGATTTAATTTCTCTAATTATTACTTTTGAATAATAAGGTGTTGATTGGATATAATACTTTAGTTATGGATGAAATGTGAAAATTTTGTAAAGTAAACAAGTGGTCATAAAATATTCGTTTTGGTCGGGGAGTATTCTTTTTGTCGGGAATATCCGTACGACGGCGCAATCATTGGTGCACCACATAACGGAATAACTGTCGGATATAGAAAGCGACATAAATAACCTTTTTATAAAAATAACGGCAAAACTATTACCGTTAAAAACTGTTGAAATACCCGGTGATAAAAGTACAGTAATACGCATGGTTGCACAGTGGCACACGGTATTGCACAGTATTTTTGATTCTTACGTAAGAAGTCACTCAATAATTGATACAGTAAAATTGCACAATTTTTCATATTATTTATGCAATAATTGCTACAGTGATAATTGAATAGTATTTTGCATTATTAATTCAATAATCGTCATGACACAGTAACTCATATTATTGAATTAATATTATTGAATAGCATTATTGATAATGCATTATTGATAATGTCTAGAAAGTTCTATCGAGGAAAGGGGTTAGGTTATTTAATTGTGCGTCAATAAGAAGAAATTTTTATAGGAAAGTCCCCCTTTCTTGGAAACGATCTGGTTATCAGTATTGTAAATCTATAATATTAATTATTAATAATTATTGAGGAATTATAAATAATTGATGAATATAATAAGTAAATACTTGTTTAATTTGTTATAAATGAAGGAATTAGTGCTGATGGTTGTTTTTATCAGTATATGTATTTTGTCGAAATGAAAGTGTAAAAAAATTATCCGTATGTAAATTTGGGTCATTTTTCGTTTGAAATTTGGAAAAACTTTCTTCTACAAAGTTATAGATAATTAATTTCCTATGGAAAAGACATAGAATTCGTATTTTTCTGATAAAAGAGCTATTTATTATGAACTATTGAAGTTTCAGAAATAAATGTTTTTATTAAAAACATGGGTGGGCCCCACTTTATTTTTTGTAGAAAAATGCTAAAATTTCAAAGTGTGGTATGCGTGAATGGCAAAGGGTGGAAGCCACCGGTAGTAGGTTAGTCAACATTGGTGTTCTGGCATTTTCTTATAAATAAGGTGCTTAGGTTAGAATTGAAAATCACACCATAATTTGAAGTTTCTCTCTCTATAATATCGAGCGTATTTTTGTGAGTATTTAAATACTTTGAGTTTTACTGTTCAGTGCAAGCTTCCTTCAGTATTATATTCGATTTAAGACCCCAACTTTTATGAATAAAGATGAATTTTCTATAAATATCATTTTTGATTATTATGGAATGAATTTGTTATAATATTATAGTTGTGGGTAATATTTATAAATTCTGCAAAGTATGCAAGTTATTATATAATATTCTATTGGTCGGGGAATATTCATTTTAACAGGAAATATTCGTACGACGGCACAATCATTGGTGGACCCCATAACAAAATTATTGTTGGATTGAGAAAACGACAAAAATATCATTTTATAAAATAACGGCGAAAGTTTTACCGTTAACACTGTTGGAATACCTGGTGGCTAAAATAAAGTAATATGCGTTGTTGCACAGTAACACACGGTATTGCACACTATTTTTGAATTATTGATTCTTACGTAAGAATGCACTACTCAATAATTGTTACAGTAATTACTGTTCAATATTTTATTTTATTGGTTCAATAATTGTTGCGTTGATATTTTATATTATTGTTGTTTCAATAATTATCACTGCATAGTATTTCCCATTATCAGATCAATAATTCATATTATTTGAATATTATTATTAGATAGCATTATTGGCAATATCTAGAAAGTTCTGTCAAGGAGAGGTTTGGTCACCTAATTGCGCGCCAGTAAGGATAAATCCTTATTGGAAAGCCCCCACTTTCCTGAGAACGGCCTGGTTGTCATTAATGTGATTCTGTAATATTATTTGTGAATAATTAATTATTGATTTATATGATAAGGAAATATTTATTTTATGTGGACACAAATGATAGATAAGAAAATATGTATTCGAAGTGGATTTAAACTGAGGAATTTTTAGTATGTGACATTTGTTGAAAGTTGGTATTTTATCTTTTTTTGATAAAATAATTCATTCAAATATATTATTATAATATTACATTATAGTAGTATGATGAGATTATATAATAGTGCATTTTTTATAATTTGAATGGTAACATTATTATAGTAAATTCATGGTATAAAAGTAAAAGGAGGTGGAAGAGAACAAATTGAATTTGAATTCCTGTGATCCAAGCGATGATGTCATCGGACAATAAGGTAAGCGATGATGTCATCGGACGATGAGGTATTCAATGATGTATTATGATCGATGATGTCAGCGGTGATGTCATAAATTATGGCAAAAAGCCTATTTTATCCTTACTCTGTCATGCCTATAAATAGAAGCTCATTTCTTCATTATTTTCACCAATTCATTCAAGCTATAGAAAGAGAAAGTATAGAGAGAATAAGAGAGAAAGAAGAAGAGTATTCTGCTACTACACTATTGTAGTATCCAATCAACTACTAAGTTAAGGGGTATTATTCTTTCGTATTCATGAAGAGAGATATTTTCTTTTAATACTCGTAAGGGTTGTTATTCCATTTTTTTATTATTCTGTTGGAATAACCTGTCTGTGCGGTCTATCGTATGTCTGGTGAATTCTGTTGTTATTCCATTCTTTATTATTATGTTGGAATAACATGTATGTACGGTCTATCGCATGCCTGGTGAATTCTATTGTTATTCCATTCTTTATTATTCTGTTGGAACATCCTGTCTGTGCGTATTACGCATGACCTGGTTCCATTCATTATTATTCTGTTGGAATATAATGTCTGTGCGAATTACGCATAACCTGGTTCCATTCTTTATTACTCTGTTGAAATGATCTGTCTACGTGGATTAATGCATGGTGGGCAAAAATCTATTTGCGGTTTCATATATTCTATTATACTCAGTTGGCTAATGTTTTGGCTTCTATACTCCATGCAATTAGTGGAATATCCTCGATATTTGCGCTTCATCCAGTATCTTTTCATAGAAATATTCTTCTGAGCATTCTTGAATTTTACTCTTATAAATCTTAAAAAATTTATCTGTGAACTTGTTTTATTGAATTCTTATATCATTGTCATCATCCTCATATTTATAATATGTTGAAAGTCATATGTGTCATGTAGTGCATAGATGGACTTGGCATGATTATGATCAGGGATTATTCGGTATAATCATGACCGTAATGTTACAAACGATGTGGTAAAAATCCTTATTGACCGTAGTACATTGATGGACAGTTGTTGGCATCATCATGACCATTGATGAATACATGAATATCCTTGGCCCGTAGTGCATGGATAATTTGTGGTCGTGATACTAATGAATATCCTTAGTCGTAGTGCATGCATCATGTGGATTATTTATTAAGTTGAGTCTCAGCGATAAAAGTAATGAAAAATCTTTTAAATCATAGAAGATAGTAGATTTTATTCTTTACTTGACTCTTCTAATGGATTGCTTGTTCCACTGCAGTTATACTTGATGTTTGTTATATTTTATCAGTTTAACACTATTAAAGGCTAATGATAATTTATTCTACATTATCTTAGTCATAATATTTCTTACTGGGCTAGTTGAGCTCACCCTTTTGCTTTCATTGTTCTCTTCAGGAAATGAGAACGTAGCAGGGACTAGTCGGGGAACGGAGTGACGGTCTAGATGATAGCATTAGTAGTCCTCACTATTCTATGAAATAGTGTGATAATAAATGTATTGAAGACTTATTTTGAGTTTGAATATTGTCTAGAAGATAATATTTGTATTAAAACTCACAACGCATGTTGTATATTTAAGGTTGTATTTGTATTTTGTACCATGTATTTAGCGACTCTGAATAGGTGATGTATACCTATTTTGGGGGCGTCACAGTTGGTATCAAATCTTAGGAATATGATCCTTGGCTAAGATGTGAGACTAGAACTAAGAGGGGAGAGACGGGGAATTCTGTGAGACCCCAGATTTTATAAATAAAGATTTAAATTTCTCGATTTTTTTTAAATATTAAGGTATGAATTTGAAATAATATTATAGTTGTGGGTAGTATTTGAAAATTTTGCAAAGTACGCAAGTTGTCTTAAAATTATTCGATTGGTCGGGGAATATTCTTTTTGTCGGGGAATATCCGTACGACGGTACAATTATTGGTGGACCCCACAACAGAATTATTGTCGGATTGAGAAAATGACAAAAATATTTTATTAAAAATAACGACGGAGGTTTTACCGTTAAAACTGTTGAACTACTCGGTAGTAAAAGTATAGTAATACGCGTTGTTGCATAGTAGCACACGATATTGATTATTGATATTTATGTAAGAATTTGATTCAATTATTGTTGATTAATAATATGAATTATTATAGTGATAATGACGTTTTGTTTTATTCGTATTGTTAAGAAACATCTTTATATATAAAATAGAAAGTGATAATGACGTTTTGTTTTATTCGTATTATTAAGAAACATCTTTTTATATAAAATAGAAAGTGATAATGACGTTTTGTTTTATTCGTTTTATTAAGAAACATCTTTTTATATAAAACAGAATACTTTTATAAAGTTGTTTATTTTATTAGGCAATAATTATAATATATTATATTTTATTTAAAAGATTTTTCTTTAAATATGGACCGTCAGATTAAAGTAAATCAATCTGGACCTTTCATGGATTAGTTACTATGCATTCCATTTTCCTATAAATAGAAGCTCATTCCTTCATTATTTTCTTACGAATTCACTGAACTCTAGAGAGAGAAACTATAGGGAGATAGAAGAAAAGCTTTTTGCTACTTAACTTTTGTTTTCCTATATCCAGTTTCTGTTAAGGTAAGGGATATTATTCTTTTGTATTCATGAAGAGAACTCCTGTTATTACATTTCTTATTATTCTGTTGGAATAACTTGTATAAGCGGGCAACCCTATACTTGGTGACATACCCTATACTTGGTGACATTCTTCTATTATTTCGTCTTTAATATTCTGTCAGAATATCCTGTCTGTACTATACATCGGACCTGGTTCCATTTTATTATTCAGTCTTTAATATTCTGTCGGAATATCCTGTCTGTGCTATACGCCGGACCTGGTTCCATTTTATTATTCAGTCTTTAATATTCTGTCGGAATATCCTGTCTGTGCTATACGCCGGACCTGGTTCCATCATTTATTATTCCACATTTATTATTCTGTTGGAACATCCTGTTTGTGTGATTTTCACCTGACCTGGTTTCGTTATTTTTATTCTGTTGGAATAACCTGTCTATGCGAAGTACCGCATGCATGGTGATTTCTTTTGTTATTCCATTCGTTATTATACTCAGTTGGTTAAAATGTTGACTTCTATACTCCATGAAATTAGTGGAATATCCTTGATATTTGCGCTTCCTCCAATATTTTTTCATGGAAATATTATTCTGAGCATTCTTGAATTTTACACTACAAAACAATATCTTGTTGACAATTGGATGTTATTGGTTCTTGGATAAATTAATTTTTGAACTTGTTTTATTGAATTCTTATATCATTGTCATCATCCTCATGTTTATATTCTGTTGAAAGTCATCTGCGGCCTGTAGAGTATAGATGGACTTGGTATGATTATGACCAGGGATTTTTCGGTATAATCATGACCGTAATGTTACAAATGATGTGGAAAAAATCCTCATTGGCCCGTAGTACATTAATGGACAGTTTTTGATATGATTATGACCAGGGATTATTCGGTATAGTCATGACCGTTGATGATTTAATGAATATCCTTAGCCTGTAGTGCAAGGATGATTCGATGATGTGGTTTATTTATTAAGCTGAGTCTCAGCGATAAAAGTGATGAAAAAAAACCCCTTTTAAATCATAAAAGATAGTAGATTTTATTCTCTACTTGACTATTTTAATGGATTGCTTATTTCCGCTGCAGTTTTTGATCTAAAACTTGTTGCCTATTATATTCTATCAGTTGTTATACTGTTGAAGGCTAAGAATAATTTATTCTGCATTATCTTAGTCATAATATTTCTTACTGGGCTAGTTGAGCTCACCCTTTCTTTCAATGTTCTCTTCAGGAAATGAGAATATAGTTGGGACGAGTCGGGGAATGGAGTGATGGTCCAGAAGATAGCATTAGTAGTCCTCACTATTCTGTTAAATAGTGCTACAATAAATGTAACGAGAACTCCATTGGGTATGGATATTGTCTAAGTGACAAGATTTGTATTAAAACTCACAGCATATGTTTTGTCGTATTTTACACGACTGCTGTATAATTAAGTTTGTATTTGTTTTATGTACCATGTAAGTGGAGACCCAAGATGGGTGATGTATACCTAATTTTGGGGGCGTCACAGTTGGTATCAGAGCTTAGGGATATGATCCCTGGCTGAGGTGTGAGACAAGAACTAGAAGGGGAGAGACGGGGAATTCTTTCGTTAGTATGACCTACCTAAGTTTAATTGGTAATTTAATTGGTCGGTCAAAGTATAGGGATAATATGTGATATGTTAATTAATCCTTGTTTTGTGACAGTGTTTGAGAATGACATCTGAAAATGCTGAGATAAGCAATGAAAATAATGAGAGTGTTGAGTCAGCTCAACCAAAAGGTAACGACCAACAACACGATAATAATCATACTGGTGGCAACGGCTATCGAAACAATGATAACCATTATGGGGGAAATTATCATGCCAAGAATGGTAACCACTTCGGTGGTAATCATGGCAAAGATAATAGAAGTGGAAATTACAAGAAGAGAAGGTCATTTAGCCGATTTTATCGTGCACCAAAGTCAAGTCCAGCTGGGACGGTGGCACCAAAAGCGGATACGGACAAAACAAAGTCGTAGGATTTAGAAATAGCATTTTTCATGACTTCTCAAAAAGTGAGTAAACCGAACGAAGTTAGCACGGGTAGTTAATTATAAATTCTTGCAAAGTCTATACCTTATTAGATATCGGTTCTACCCATTCTTTTATCTCTTTTGCTTGCGTTCAACGTTTAAATTTGACTCTAGAGAAGTTAGACTTTGACCTATCATTTGAAACTCCGTTAGGAGAAACCTTCATTTCATGTGCTATCCAAGTCTTGGATGAGAGTAACAGTTTTGAATGATATTTATATCATTAATAAATTTCTTGACGTATTCTTGAAGACTTCCTAGCCTACCCTAGAGCGTGAAATCGAATTTTGTATTAACCCCAGTACAAAAACTCATTTCTTAAACCCTCAAATATTTCATCAACTAAAAGGATCGGGTTTACGTTGATTATGAGGAGAGTCATAATAAAAGTATTGGACTGATGAAAATCATGGGTATATAAAGTATTAGTAAGTGTTATGATAAGTTATGTTGGTTATTATTAGAAAACATGAAAGTTTCTTAGAAATCACAAAGGGTTGAAAAATCAGATTTTGGTAAAAACATAACATGAAATTCAATTGACCATATCTCCTCTTATATTTCGAATTTATGACTGTGGTCAAGTCCTAGAATTAGATCTGTGAGTCCTCTTATATTTCGTGTGGACTGATTTTAACAAAGGAGGCAAAAGTTGTAAAAACCGAAAAAGCTACTGACCAAATTTTTAAAAGGGCATTTTTATCCACTTAATGTATGAGAAAAATTCTGGCCTTTTGGAAAATAAAAGTATATGGTATAATGTAACTCCTGTCCAAAAATGAGCTCATTCTGATTTAAAATGAGCAAGTTATGACAATTTCAATATTTAGGTTTTTTCGACGAAAAACGCTATAACTGGAGTTCTATAACTCCGATGACCATGAAATTTAAACTGGAAGCTCACATTAACATGTGTAAGGTACTCCCAAGATTTAGGAATTTTTGGAGTTAACTTGAGGTAGCTAATTTCTTAAGGAATTATTTGAAAATTGATTTTTTGAAAAATAGTAAATGAATTTTAAAAATTCTGAGAAAAATATATTTTCATTATGGGACTATATTATTCTAAATCCTAGAAAAGAAATATTTTTGGAACTGATTTGATATTTTTCATGAAAATGATCCAATTATGAGTAAATGAGTTAAATATGTTATGTGAAGTAACAAAATTGGAAAATAGGATTTTATGGCTAGAGAATCCTATATAGAGTATATACATATTTTTTTGATGAGGGATTTGATCATTGGTGATAATTTCTTATGAGTATGGCATTTTTGAATGATTAAATGCATTATATGGTAAAGCGTAAACAATTGAAATAAATTGTTTATAAGTTTAAGAAGTGATTAAAATATTGTTATAATATTAATGATATTAGATTATGAGATTATTAAGTGATTGATAACATTGGGATATTCATGAACTCTGGATAAATTATATTATAAATGTTTAATATTTATCCTTTATCTCATTTGATTGATTCTTTATATCATTATACTCATGCTTATATTGTGTGAAAGTCATCTGTGGCTTACGTGCATAGATGGACTTGGTATGATTATGACCAGGGATTATTCGGTATAATCATGACCGTAATTGAAAACACGATTATCTTTGGCACGTAGTGCATGGATAATTCGTGGTCGTGAAACTAAAGAATATCCTTGGCCTGTAGTGCATGGATGATTCGACGATGTGGATTAATTATTGAGCTGAGTCTCAGCAATGAAATATTAATTCATGGATGTGTTCAAAGTCATCTGCGGCTTACGTACATAGATGAACTTGGTATGATTATGACCAGGGATTGTTCGGTATAATCATGACCGTAATTGAAAACACGATTATCTTTGGCACGTAGTGCATGGATAATTCGTGGTCGTGATACTAAAGAATATCCTTGGCCTGTAGTGCAGGGATGATTCGACGATGTGGATTAATTATTGAGCTGAGTCTCAGCAATGAAATATTAATTCATGGATGTGTTCAAAGTCATCTGTGGCTTACGTACATAGATGGACTTGGTATGATTATGACCAGGGATTGTTCGGTATAATCATGACCGTAATTAAAAACACGATTATCTTTGGCACGTAGTGCATGAATAATTTGTGGTCGTGATACTAAAGAATATCCTTGGCCTATAATGCAGGGATGATTCGACGATGTGGATTAATTATTGAGCTGAGTCTCAGCAATGAAATATTAATTCATGGATGTGTTCAAAGTCATCCATGGCTTACGTGCATAGATGGACTTGGTATAATTATGATCAGGGATTATTCGGTATAATCATGACCGTAATTGAAAACACGATTATCTTTGGCACGTAGTGCATGAATAATTCGTGGTCGTGATACTATTAAGTTGAGTCTCAGCATTATTGGTTTTGCAGTTGTATACAAAGATGAATTGTTAATGAATATCTTTGGCCTGATTGCAAAGATGGATTTAATGTTTTCAACGATAAAGGTATTCAAGGTATCCTCACCTCTTTATCATACCAGGTACGTACCCAAATTTCGAGGGCGAAATTCCATAAGGAGGGGAGATTGTGAGACCCCAGATTTTATAAATAAAGATTTAAATTTCTCGATTTTTTTTAAATATTAAGGTATGAATTTGAAATAATATTATAGTTGTGGGTAGTATTTGAAAATTTTGCAAAGTACGCAAGTTGTCTTAAAATTATTCGATTGGTCGGGGAATATTCTTTTTGTCGGGGAATATCTGTACGACGGTACAATTATTGGTGGACCCCACAACAGAATTATTGTCGGATTGAGAAAATGACAAAAATATTTTATTAAAAATAACGACGGAGGTTTTACCGTTAAAACTGTTGAACTACTCAGTAGTAAAAGTATAGTGATACGCGTTGTTGCATAGTAGCACACGGTATTGATTATTGATATTTATGTAAGAATTTGATTCAATTATTGTTGATTAATAATATGAATTATTATAGTGATAATGACGTTTTGTTTTATTCGTATTATTAAGAAACATCTTTTTATATAAAATAGAAAGTGATAATGACGTTTTGTTTTATTCGTATTATTAAGAAACATCTTTTTATATAAAATAGAAAGTGATAATGACGTTTTGTTTTATTCGTATTATTAAGAAACATCTTTTTATATAAAACAGAATACTTTTATACAGTTGTTTGTTTTATTAGGCAATAATTATAATATATTATATTTTATTTAAAAGATTTTTCTTTAAATATGGACCGTCAGATTAAAGTAAATCAATCTGGACCGTTCATGGATTAGTTACTATGCATTCCATTTTTCTATAAATAGAAGCTCATTCCTTCATTATTTTCTTACGAATTCACTGAACTCTAGAGAGAGAAACTTTAGAGAGATAGAAGAAAAGTTTTTTGCTACTTAACTTTTATTTTCCTATATCCAGTTTCTGTTACGGTAAGGGATATTATTCTTTTGTATTCATGAAGAGAACTCCTGTTATTCTATTTCTTATTATTCTGTTGGAATAATCTGTATAAGAGGGCAACCCTATACTTGGTGGCATTATTCTATTATTCCGTCTTTAATATTCTGTCGGAATATCCTGTCTGTGCTATACATCAGACTTGGTTCCATTTTATTATTCAGTCTTTAATATTCTGTCGGAATATCCTGTCTGTGCTATGCGCCGGACCTGGTTCCATTTTATTATTCAGTCTTTAATATTCTGTCGGATTATCCTGTCTGTGCTATACGCCGGACCTGGGTCCATCATTTATTATTCTGCATTTATTATTCTGTTGGAACATCCTGTTGGTGTGATTTTAACCTGACCTGGTTCCGTTATTTTTATTCTGTTGGAATAACCTGTCTATGCGAAGTACCGCATGCATGGTGATTTCTTTTGTTATTCCATTCGTTATTATACTCAGTTGGTTAAAATGTTGACTTCTATACTCCATGAAATTAGTGGAATATCCTTGATATTTGCGCTTCCTCCAATATTTTTCATGGAAATATTATTCTGAGCATTCTTGAATTTTACACTACAAAACAATATCTTGTTGACAATTGGATGTTATTGGTTCTTGGATAAATTAATTCTTGAACTTGTTTTATTGAATTATTATATCATTGTCATCATCCTCATGTTTATATTCTGTTGAAAGTCATCTGCGGCCTATAGAGCATAGATGGACTTGGTATGATTATAACAAGGGATTTTTCGGTATAATCATGACCGTAATGTTACAAATGATATGGAAAAAATCCTCATTGGCCCGTAGTACATTGATGGACAGTTTTTGATATGATTATGACCAGGGATTATTCGGTATAGTCATGACCGTTGATGATTTAATGAATATCCTTAGCCCATAGTGCAAGGATGATTCGATGATGTGGTTTATTTATTAAGCTGAGTCTCAGCGATAAAAGTGATGAAAAAAAAACCTTTTAAATCATAAAAGATAGTAGATTTTATTCTCTACTTGACTATTTTAATGGATTGCTTATTTTCGCTGCAGTTTTTGATCTAAAACTTGTTGTCTATTATATTCTATCAGTTGTTATACTGTTGAAGGCTAAGGATAATTTATTCTGCATTATCTTAGTTATAATATTTCTTACTGGGCTAGTTGAGCTCACCCTTTCTTTCAATGTTCTCTTCAGGAAATGAGAATATAGTTGGGACGAGTCGGGGAATGGAGTGATGGTACAGAAGATAGCATTAGTAGTCCTCACTATTCTGTTAAATAGTGCTACAATAAATGTAACGAGAACTCCATTGGGTATGGATATTGTCTAAGTGACAAGATTTGTATTAAAACTCACAGCATATATTTTGTCGTATTTTACACGACTGCTGTATAATTAAGTTTGTATTTGTTTTATGTACCATGTAAGTGGCGACCCAAGATGGGTGATGTATACCTAATTTTGGGGGCGTCACAAATTTCTTCGCTAATATGACCTACCTAAGTTTATTTGGTATTTAATTGGTCGGTCAGAGTATAGGGATAATATGTTACATGTCAATTAACCCTTGTTTTGTGGCAGTATCTGAAAATGACATCCGAGAATGTTTCGAATAGCAATGGAGCACAGGAGTCCATTGAGTCTCCACATATCAATAATCAGGATAATGTGCAATAGGAAGGCGACAATCCCCATACAAACAACAAAACTGACCAAATGATGAATGATGGAATGTTCAGAGGCATTATGCAATTCATGCAAGATCAGGCGAGAGCGGCTCCTGTCCAAAATATAGGTGGAAACACTTGAAACTCTCGGACGGTCCCCGCTAAATAGTTCAAGGAGCTGGGACCACCGGAGTTTATTGGAGAGCCAAAACCACTTAAGGCGGAAGCGTGGATAAAGCAGATCACCAAGATATTTGATGTCTTGGGATGCTCCGAGGAGCAAAATGTTCCCTTTGCCACCTTAATGTTGGAAGGAGAGGTAGATTACTGGTGGGAATCGGTAAAGCGTACTCAACCTGCCGCACTGAAGATGTCTTGGGAGAAGTTCCAAGAACTATTCAACGACAAGTACTTTCCCAAAATTATTCGTCACATGAAAGAGGTAGATTTCATCAAGTTGGAGCAGAACAATATGACCATGTCGCAGTACGAAGCTAAGTTTGCCGAGTTGTCCCGGTTTGCGTCTCACTTTGTTGATAATGAGGAGAGAATGATGCGGATGTTTCGAAGAGGTTTGAAACCTAAGATACGTCAATATCTAATTTCTCATAAACTGTGTTTGTATTCAGATGTTGTAAATAGGACTCAATTATTGGGTCGCAATAACGAGCCAACGCAACCAAAAGAAAGCAGCCGGCAAGATGATAATACTAGTGGTAGCAGTCATCGAAGCGGTGACAACAAACGTGGAGGGAATCAACATGCCAGAAATGGTAACCACTTCGGTGGTAATCATGTCCAAGACAATAAGAATGAACATTTCAAGAAGAGGAGATTCAACAATAATGGAAAGATGTCATCACCAACACCCGTTGTTAAGGAAGGAGAACGACCACCTATCATATGCTTCAAATGCGGAGGGGAGGGACATATCAGTCCAAACTGCGTGATGCCATCCAAAGTGTGTTATAATTGTGGAAGAGAAGGTCACCTAGCCTGATTTTGTCGTACACAGAAGACAAGTCCAGTTGGAACAGTGACACAAAATACCGTCCCAAACAAGTCAAAACTAGTAGTTCAAGGGAGAGATTTTGTTGTGACCTCCCAGAAACAAGGAACCCAAATGAGGTCATCACGGGTAAGCTTATCATAAACTCTAGTGAACTCTATACCTTATTTGATACCGGTTCTACCCATTCTTTTATTTCTCCTACTTGTGCTCAACGATTAAATTTGACTCGGGAGAAATTAGACTTTGACTTATCTGTGGAAACTCTGTTGGGAGAAACATTCATTACATCCACTATTTATAAGTCTTGTTTGGTTCAAATCGGTACCCTCACATTACCTGTCAAACTTATTTCATTGAAAATACTTGCATTTGATGTGATTCTAGGGATTGATTGGTTAACTACTCATCATGCAAAAATTGATTGCTTTCGTAAGATTGTTAGCTTTCATATTCCTAACCAACCTATTATGCGAATTCAAGCAACCAAACCATTAAAATCAATCACTGTCATCTCAAGCTATAAAGATATTCGTTTATTAAAAAATAGATGTCAAGCTTTCTTAGCTCATATCACAGATTTAAACAAAAATACGTCAGATTTGAATGATATTTCTATTGTTAATAAATTTCCTGACGTATTCCCTGAAGAACTTCATGGCCTAACCCCAGAGCGTGAAATTAAATTTTGTATCGACCTTGAACCCGGTACAAAACCCATTTCCAAAGTCCCATATCGAATGGCTCCTATTGAACTTCAAGAGTTAAAGACCTAATTGCAGGAATTGTTAGACATTGGTTTCATTCGTCCTAGTACGTCTCCTTGGGGTGCTCCTGTTCTATTCATGAAGAAGAAAGATGGGAGTATGCGACTTTGTTTTGACTACCGAGAATTGAACCATGTCACCATCAAGAATAGGTATCCGTTACCTCCATTTGATGACTTGTTTGACCAGTTGTAAGGAGCACAATTCTTTTTAAAGATCGATCTTCGTTCTGGATATCATCAGCTGAAGGTAAAAAGTGAGGATATTCCAAAGACAGCCTTCAGAACTCGGTACGGGCATTATAAATTCTTAGTTATGTCTTTTGGACTGACTAATGCTCCTGCTGCCTTCATGGATATGATGAACTGAGTATTCAAGGAATATTTGGATCACTTTGTGGTCGTCTTTATTGATGACATCCTCATATATTCCAAAATCCGTGAAGATCATGAGCAACACTTGAGGCTGATACTCCAAAAGCTTCGTGAAAACAAGCTTTATGACAAGTTGAAGAAATGTGAGTTCTGGCTTGAGGAAGTAGCATTCCTTGGGCACGTAGTATCAAGTCATGGAATATATGTTGACCCGACAAAGATTGAAGCTATTCAAAGCTGGGAGCAACCTAAATCAGTGACTGAAGTACGTAACTTTCTCGGCTTAGCTGGTTATTATCGGAGATTCGTTGAAGGGTTTTCTCGAATCGCTACTCCATTAACTCAGCTGACTCGGAAAGATATAAAATTCAGTTAGAGCGTGGAATGTGAGAAGAGTTTTCAAGAACTTAAGATGAGACTCATTTCAGTACCTGTTCTGACAATACCATCTGGCTCGGAGGGATTTGTCATCTACAGTGATGCATCGGGCAAAGGGTTAGGATGTGTTCTCATGTAACATAGGAAAGACATAGCCTATGCCTCTCGGCAACTCAAAGAATATGAGAGGAATTATCCTACTCATGATCTAGAGTTAGCAGCTGTTATCTTCGCACTTAAAATTTGGAGGCATTACTTGTATAGGGGAGAAAGTGGAGATCTTTACGGATCATAAAAGCCTCAAATATTTCTTCATCCAAAAGGAACTCAACATGCGGCAACAATGTTGGCTTGAATTGTTAAAAGATTATGATCATACCATTCAATACCATCTTGGTAAAGCGAACGTAGTAGCTGACGCATTGAGTAGAAGATCATATGCGGGTACGAGTGCGATATTGTCAACGCAAAGGCCCATTTTATATGACTTGCAAAAGATGGAGATAGAGTTAAAGACTCCAGGGACCAACGTGATGATGGTGAATATACGAGTAGAACTGAATTTAATCGATAAAGTTAATGCTGCTCAAGCTATAGACCTGGAACTGATGCGTATGAGGAAGAAAGTGCAAGAAGGTGCTATGCTGGAAGAAAAAATCGATGAGGAAGGAATACTTCGAGTCAACTCCAGACTTTGTGTTCCTAATAACCCTGATTTTAAGTATAAAATCATGATGGAGGAGGCGCACAACACATCGTTTGCAATCCATCTTGGGAGTACCAAAATGTATCATGATCTTCGACATACATTTTGGTGGAGCAATATGAAGAGAGAGATCGCAGAGTTTATCTCAAGGTGTCTAACTTGTCAAAGAGTCAAAGTGGAGCATCAAGTACCAAAAGGTCCATTGCAACAACTTGAAATTCTAGAATAGACGTGGGAGCACATTACCATGGATTTCGTTACTGTTCTTCCCAAGGTTTCTCAAGGCATAGATGTGATTTGGGTCATTGTTGATAGATTGACCAAGTTGGCTCATTTCTTACCTATATGAGAAACTTATACACTTGAACGTCTTGCTCATATGTACATAAATGAGATTATAAGACTTCATGGTATGCCAGTATCCATAGTTTCTGATCGAGGCCCAAGATTTACTTCACGATTTTGGGTTAGTTTGCAGAAAGCTATGGGCACGGATTTATGATTTAGCTCGGCATATCATCCTCAGACGGACGGGCAGTCGGAGAGGACTATTCAAACTCTTAAAGATTTATTAAGACTCTGTGTCCTTGACTTCAAGGGAAGTTGGGATAATTTCTTACCATTGGTGAAATTTTCCTACAACAACAGTTATCAAGCAAGTATTGGCATAGCTCCATTTGAGGCGTTGTATGGAAGAAAGTGTCGTTCTCCAGTATGCTGGGATGAGGTGGGTGAAGCAAAGTTGTTGGGACCGGAGTTGGTACGTATGACTACGAAAAAGATTCAAACAATCCGACAACGTATAAAAACCTCACAAGCTCGACAAAAGAGTTATGCTGATCTTCATCGAAAGGACATCGAATTCGATATTGGAGATCATGTGTTGTTACGTGTTGCTCCATGGAAAGGAGTTACGAGATTTGAAAAGAGAGGAAAGCTCAATCTTCGATTCATTAGCCCATTTTTATTCCTCGATCGAGTAGGAACTGTGGCCTATAGACTCGCTTTACCTCCAAGTATGTCTTATGTTCATAACGTTTTTCACATATCCATGTTACATAAATATGTGGAAGACCCGAACCACATTATTGAGTTAGAACCGGACGAAATAGCAGAATATTTAATGTATGAAGAGTTTCCTGTTAAAATCTTGGATAAGAAGGAACATGTTCTACGCTCTAAGGTTATACCTCAAGTCAAAGTTTTGTGGAGAAACCACGATGTTGAGGAAATGACCTGGGAGTTAGAATCTAAAATGAAATCATGGTCCCCTTACCTCTTCGACATACCAGATACGTACCCTAATTTTGAGGGCAAAAATTCATAAGAATGAGAGGTTGTAAGATCCCAACTTTTATGAATAATGATGAATTTTCTATAAATATAATTTTTGATTATTATGGAATGAATTTGTTATAATATTATAGATGTGGGTAATATTTATAAATTCTGCAAAGTACATAAGTTGTTATATAATATTCGATTGGTCGGGGAATATTCGTTTTAACGGGGAATATTCGTACGACGGCACAATCATTGGTGGACCCCATAACGGAATTATTGTCGGATTGAGAAAACGACAAAAATATCTTTTTATAAAATAACTGCGAAAGTTTTACTGTTAACACTGTTGGAATACTTGGTGGTAAAAATACAGTAATACGTGTTGTTGCACAGTAGCACACAGTATTGCACACTATTTTTGAATTATTGATTCTTACATAAAAAGGCACTACTCAATAATTATTACAGTAATTACTGTTCAATATTTTATTTTATTGGTTCAATAACTGCTGCGTTGATATTTTATATTATTGTTGTTTCAATAATTATCACTGCACAATATTTCCCATTATCAGATCAATAATTCAAATTATTTGAATATTATTATTAGATAGCATTATTGGCAATATCTAGAAAGTTCTGTCAAGGAGAGGTTTGGCCACCTAATTGCGCGCCAATAAGGAGAAATCCTTATTGGAAAGCCCCCACTTTCCTGGGAACGGCCTGGTTGTCATTATTATAATTCTGTAATATTATTTGTGAATAATTAATTATTGATTTATATGATAAGGAAATATTTATTTTATGTGGACACAAATGATAGATAAGAAAAAAATGTATTCGAAGTGGATTTAAACTGAGGAATTTTTAGCATGTGACATTTGTTGAAAGTTGGTATTTTATCTTTTCTGATAAAATAATTCATTCAAATATATTATTATAATATCACATTATATGAGTATGATGTGATTATATAATAGTACATTTTTATAATTTGAATGGTAGCATTATTATAGTAAATTCATGGTATAAAAGTAAAAGGAGGTAGAAGAGAACAAATTGAATTTGAATTCCTATGATGGAAGCGATGATGTCATCAGACGATGAGGTAAGCGATGATGTCATCGGACGATGAGGTATGCAATGATGTATTATGATTGATGACGTCAGCAGTGATGTCATAAATTATGGCAAAAAGCCTATTTTACCCTTACTCTGCCAAGCCTATAAATAGAAGCTCATTTCTTCATTATTTTCACCAATTCATTCAAGCTATAGAAAGAGAAAGTATAGAGAGAATAAGAGAGAAAGAAGAAGAGTATTTTTTTACTACACTATTGTAGTATCCAATCTCCTACTAAGGTAAGGGATATTATTCTTTCGTATTAATGAAGAGAGTTATTTTCTTTCAATACTCGTAAGGGTTGTTATTCCATTCTTTATTATTCTGTTGGAATAACCTGTCTATGCGGTCTATCGCATGACTGGTGAATTCTGTTGTTATTCCATTCTTTATTATTCTGTTGGAATATCCTATCTGTGCGGATTACGCATGACCTGGTTCCATTCTTTATTACTCTGTTGAAATGATTTGTCTACGTGGATTACCGCATGGCAAAAATCTATTTGCATTTTCATATATTTTATTATACTCAGTTGGTTAAAGTTTTGACTTCTATACTCCATGAAATTAGTGGGATATCCTTGATATTTGCGCTTCATCCAGTATCTTTTCATGGAAATATTCTTCTAAGCATTCTTGAATTTTACTCCACAAAACAGTATCATGTTGACAATTTGGACGTTATTGATTTCTAAATAAATTAAATTATAAATCTTTAAAAATTTTATCTTTGAACTTGTTTTATTGAATTCTTATATCATTGTCATCATCCTCATATTTACAATATGTTGAAAGTCATATGTGACCTGTAGTACATAGATGGACTTGGTATGATTATGACCAGGGATTATTCGGTATAATCATAACTGTAATGTTACAAATGATTTTGTAAAAATCCTCATTGGTCGTAGTGCAGTGATGGACAGTTGTTGGCATGATCATGACCATTGATGAATACATAAATATGCTTGGCCCATAGTGCATGGATAATTTGTGGTCGTGATACTAATGAATTTCCTTGGCCGTAGTGAAGGGATGATGTGAATTATTTATTAAGCCGAGTCTCAGCGATAAAAGTAATGAAAAACCTTTTAAATCATAGAAGATAGTAGATTTTATTCTCTACTTGAATCTTCTAATGGATGTCTTGTTCCACTGCAGTTACACTTGATGTTTGTTATATTTTATCAGTTTAACACTGTTGAAGGCTAATGATAATTTATTCTTCATTATCTTAGTCATAATATTTTTTACTGGGCTAGTTGAGCTCACCCTTTTGCTTTCATTGTTCTCTTCAGGAAATGAGAACGTAGCTGGGACTAGTCGAGGAACGGAGTGACGGTCCAGATGATAGCATTAATAGTCATCACTATTCTATGAAATAGTGTGATAATAAATGTATTGAAAACTTATTTTGAGTTTGAATACTGTCTAGAAGATAATATTTGTATTAAAACTCACAACTCATGTTGTATATTTAAGGTTGTATTTGTATTATGTTACATGTATTTGGCAACTCAGAATAGGTGATGTATACCTATTTTGGGGGCGTCACATCTGATATTTCAGCCAGAAGTACTATTCTCTTGAGGTAAGTGATGTTACTTTTTTTATAAATGATATTATTCCTTTTAATATCATTATACCAAAATATTGATATGAATTTTATTTTGAAATTTTTACTTATTTGTGTCGGGGTTACTTTTCACGTATACGGTACTATTCACGAATACGGCATTATTCACAGAAAAATTAAATTTTCTTTTCTTTGTCCAAGTTGTCTATTATGGTTACTATATTTGATTGTATCTATGTTTTGATCTTCATTCTGAAACTTTGCTCAATAATTGATTATTATGGAGTATTTTTGAACTTAGATAAACCAAAGTACAAATCTCTGATCTTTGTCCTTTTACCTCACTGAATTCATTTTCTTTAAAATATTTTCATCATCCTCAGTCCTAAATGGTGATATAACTGAATATCTTTGGCATGTAGTGCAAAGATGAATGATTATCTGATGAATATCTTTGGCCCGTTGTGCAAAGATGGACAAGTGTTGAGATGAACATGACTAACTGGTGATACGAATGAATATCTTTGGCCTGTAGTGCAAAGATGAATATTTGATTCAAGATATATATTGATTGATGTTACAGGGATAAAATATTAAGGATAGACTTTTAAATCATAGAAGATAGTTGACTTCATTCTCTACTTAACTCTTCTAATGAATTGTTATTTCCGTTGCGAATATTGATCTAAAACTTGTTGTCCATTATATTTTATCTGATTTATTGAAGGCTAACGATAATTTTTTTTTCATTATCTTAGTCATAATATTCTTTACTGGGCTAGTTGAGCTCATCCTTTTCTATTTTGTTCCATTTTTCTTCTCAGGAGGCGAGAATGTAGCGGGAACTAGTCGGGGTATGGAGTGATGGTTCAAGATAGTTGTTTTTTTAGTCCTCACTATTTTGTAAAATAGTGTATTAATAATTGTAATGAGAACTTATTTGAGTTTGGATATTGTCTAGAAGACAATATTTATATTTAAACTCACAGCATATGTGTTGTCGTATTTTGCACGAAAATTGTAATAATGAAGTTGTAGTTGATTTCTGTACCATGTATTTGGTGACTCGGAATGGGTTGTATGGAACTATTTTGGGGGCGTCACAGTTGGTATCAAAGCTTAGGGATATGATCTCTGGTGGAGATATAGGATTAGAACTAGGAGGGGAGAGACGAGTAAATCCTTCGCTAGTGTGTCCTACCTAAGTTTATTTGTTGGTCAGTCAGAATATAGGAATATTATGTGGCATGTCAATTTCTTTAATTAACCCTTATTTTATGGTAGTATTTGAAAATGGCATGTGAAAATTTTGAGATGAGCAATGGAGCACATGTGACCGTTGAGACACCGACAATCAACAACCAAGACAATGTGTAGCAGGAAGGCAATACTCCTCCTATAAACAACACCACCGATCAAACGATGAAAGATGGGATGTTTAGAGGGTTTTTGTAGTTCATGCAAAAGCAGACGAGAGAGACTCCTGTTCAAAATGCAGGTGGAAACAATGACAACTCACGGTTGGTCACTGCTAAGCAATTCAAGGACTTGGGACCGCCGGAGTTTTTGGGAAAGTCGGATCCGATCAAGGTGAAAACGTGGGTTAAGCAAATTACCAAGATATTTGATGACTTAGGATGCACGGAGGAACATAAGGTTCCATTTACCACCTTTATGTTCTGTGGTGAGGCAAATTACTGTTGGGAATCTGTGAAGCGTACCCAGCTTGTCGCATTTAATATGTCTTGGGAAGCGTTCCAAAAACTATTCAATGACAAGTACTTTCCTGAAAGTATTCGTCATATGAAGGAGATAGAGTTTATCAGATTGGAACATAACAACATGACTGTGTCCCAGTAGGAGGCTAAGCTCGCGGAGTTATCCAAGTTTGCACCTCATTTGGTAGAGAATAAGGAACGTATAACACAGATGTTTTTGAGAGGTTTGAAACCTGAAATTTGTCAATAACTCATTTCTCACAAATTTTCTCTATATTCAGATGTTGTGAACATGGCTCAATTATTAGAGCGAGATAATGAGTCTGTTCAACCGGGGGACCATAACCAGGGTCGTATCGGTGGCAGCAGTCATCGGAGCAATGACAACCAGCAGGGAGGAAAATATCCGAATAGAAATGGTAACCACTTTGGTGGTAATTGTGGTTATGATAGTAGAAGAAGAGAGTCGGGGGGAGATTTCAAAAAGGGAAGGTACAATAATGACAACATGAAGACGTCAGCACCAACTATTTCTAGGGGAGGAGAACGACCATCGATCATATGTTATAAATACTGGAAAGAGCGACACATCAGTCCAAACTACCCACAACTATTCAAGGTGTATTATAACTGTGGAAAGGAAGTTCATATAGCTCGAGATTGTCCTGTAGCGAAACCAAGTCCAATGGGGATGGTGACTCCAAAGGCTGTCCTGGACAAGTCAAAGTCGGTGGTTTCTGGAAGAGCATTTGTTATGACTGCCCAAAAGGCGAGGAACCCTAACGAAGTTATCACGGGTAAGCTAAATATAAACTCTTGCGAAGTCTATACCCTGTTAGATACCGGTTCTACCCATTCTTTTATTTATCCTGCTTGTGCTCAACGTTTGAAATTAACCCCTGACAAATTATACTTTGACTTATCTATTAAAACTCCGTTAGGAGAAACTTTCATTACATCCATGGCTTATAAATCTTTCTTGATTCAAGTTGGGACCATCACATTACCTGTTGATCTCATCTCTTTGAAAATACTTGCATTTGATATTATTTTAGGAATTGATTGGTTAATCACTCATCATGCTAAAATTGATTATTTTCATAAGGTTGTTAGTTTTCATATTCCTAACCAATTTGTTATACGAATTCAAGCAACCAAACCACTAAAGTCAATCATTGTCATATCAAGCCATAAAGTCGTTCGTTTATTGAAAAATAGATGTCATGCTTTCTTAGCCCATGTTATGGATTTAAACAAAAATACGTCAGATTTGAATAATATTTATGTTGTTAGTGAATTTCCTGACATGTTTCCTGAAGAACTTCCTGGCCTACCCCCAGTGCGTGATATTGAATTTTGTATTGACCTTGAACCCGGTACAAAACCCATTTCCAAAACCCCATAACGAATGGCTCCTATTGAACTTCAAGAGTTAAAAATCCAACTACAGGAGCTGTTAGATATTGGTTTCATTCGTCCTAGTACATCTCCTTGGGTTACTCCTGTTTTATTCGTAAAGAAAAAAGATGGGAGTATGCGACTTTGCATTGACTATCGGGAGTTGAACAATGTCATAAAAATAGTTACCCGTTACCTCGCATTGATGACCTGTTTGACCAATTTCAAGGGGCTAAATTCTTCTTAAAGATTGATCTGTGTTTCGGATATCATCGTTTAAAGATTAAAACTGATGACATTCCAAAGACTGCTTTCAGGACTCGGTACGGGCATTATAAATTCCTAGTATTGTCTATTGGGTTGACTAATGCTCCTGCGGCCTTCATGGATATGATGAACCTATTAATCAAGGAATATTTCGATCATTTTGTGGTTGTCTTTATTGATGACATCCTCATCTATTCCAAAAGTCGTGAAGATCTTGAGCAACACTTGAGGCTGATAGTCCAAAAGCTTCGTGAAAACAAGCTATATGGCAAGTTGAAGAAATGTGAGTTCTGGCTTGAGGAAGTAGCATTCCTTGGGCACATGATATCAAATCATGGAATATCTGTTGACCCAATGAAGATTGAAGCAATTCAAAGATGGGAGCAACCTAAGTTAGTGACCAAAGTACGTAGCTTTCTAGGCTTAGCTGGTTATTATCGGAGATTCGTTGAAGGATTTTCTCGAATCGCTACTCCATTAACTCAACTGACTCGAAAAGATACAAAATTCGGTTGGAGCGAGGAATGTGAGAAGAGTTTTCAAGAACTCAAGAGGAGACTCATTTCATCATCTGTTCTAACAATAACATCTGGTTCGGAGGGATTTGTCATAAACAGCGATGCTTCAGGCAAAGGTTTAAGATGTGTTCTCATGCAACATTGGAAATTCATAGCCTATGCCTCACGGAAACTCAAAGAATATGAGAGAAATTATCTTACTCATGATCTAGAGTTGGAAGTTATCGTTTTCGCACTTAAAATTTGGAGGCATTACCTATATGGGGAAAAGGTGGAGATCTATACGGATCATAAAAGCCTCAAATACTTCTTCACCGAAAAGGAGCTCAACATGCAACAACGACGTTGGCTCAAGCTGTTGAAAGATTATGATTATACCATTCAATACCATCCTGGAAAAGTGAACGTGGTAGCTGACGCGTTGAGTAGAAGATCATATGCGGGTACGAGTGCGATATTGTCAACACAAAGGCCCATTTTGTATGACTTACAAAGGATGGAGATAGAGTTAAAGACTCTAGGGACCCACATGATGATGTCAAATATATGAGTTGAACCGACTTTAATCGATAAAGTTAAAGCTGCTCAAGTTACAGACCTGGAGCTGATGCGTATTAGGAAGGAAGTACAAGAAGGTGCTATTTCGGAAGCAATGATCGGTGAAGAAGGAATACTTAGATTCAACTCCTGACTTTGTGTTCCTAACGACCCTGACTTGAAGTATAAAATCATGATGGAGGTACATAACACACCATTTGTAATCTATCCTGGGAGTACCAAAATGTATCGTGATCTTCGACATACATTTTGGTGGAGCAATATAAAGAGAGAGATAGCGGAGTTTATCCCAAGGTGTTTGACTTGTCAATGTGTCAAGGCGAAGCATCAAGTGCCAAAAGTTCCATTACAACTACTTAAAATTCCAGAATGGAAGTGGGAGCACATTACCATGGATTTCGTTACTGGTCTTCCCAAGGTTTCTCAAGGCATAGATGCAATTTGGGTTATTTTTGATAAATTAACCAAGTTTGCTCATTTCTTATCTATACGAGAAACTTATTCACTTAAACGCCTTGCTCGTATGTACATAAATGAGATTATGAGATTGCATGGCATGCCATTATCATTAGTTTTTGATCGAGACCCAAGATTCACTTCACGATTTTTGGTCAGTTTGCAGAAGCCTATGGGCACTAATTTACGATTTAGTTTTTCATATCATCCTCAAATGGATGGGAAATCAGAAAGGACTATTCAAACTCTTGAAGATCTATTGAGACTCTGTGTTCTAAACTTAAAAGAAAGTTGGGACAAATACTTTCCATTGGTGGAATTCTCCAACAACAACATTTATCAAGCAAGTATAGGCATGTCTCCATTTGAGGCGTTGTATACACGAAAGTGCCGCTCTCCAGTATGCTGGGAAAAGGTAGGTGAAACAACGTTGTTGGGACCAGAATTGGTACGCATGACTACGAAAAAGATTCAAATGATCCGTCAACGTATACAAACCTCACAAGATCGATAAAAAAGTTAAGTTGATCTTCATCAAAGGAACATAGAATTTAATGTTAGAGATCATGTATTGTTATGTGTTGCTCCATGGAAAGGAGTTACGAGATTCGGGAAGAGAGTGAAGCTCAACCCTCGATTCATTGGTCCATTTGAAATCCTCGACCGAATAGGAACTGTGGCCTATAGACTTACTTTACCGCCAAGTATGTCTCGTGTTCATAATATTTTCCACATATCCATGCTACGTAAATATGTGAAAGACCCGAACCATATTATTGAGTTAGAACCAGATGAGATAGTAGAGGATTTAACGTATGAAGAGGTACCTGTTAAAATCTTGATAAGAAGGAACATATTTTACGCTCAAAGGTTATACCTCAAGTCAAAGTTTTATGGAGAAACCATGATATTGAGGAAATGACCTGAGAGTTAGAATCAGATATGAAAACAAGGTATCCTTACCTCTTCGACGTACTAGGTACGTACATCAATTTCAAGGACAAAACTTCATAAGAAGGGGAGGTTGTAAGACCCCAACTTTTAATGAATAAATATTTAATTTCTCTAATTATTATTTTTGAATAATAAGGTGTTGATTGGATATAATACTTTAGTTATGGGTGAAATATGTAAATTTTGCAAAGTAAATAAGTGGTCATAAAATATTCGTTTTGGTCGAGGAATATTCTTTTTGTCAGGAATATCTGTACGAGGGCTCAATCTTTGGTGGACCACATAATGGAATAACTGTCAGATATAAAAAGCGACAAACATAACCTTTTTATAAAAATAACGACAAAACTTTTACCGTTAAAAACTGTTGAAATATTCGGTGATAAAAGTACAGTAATACGCTTGGTTGCACAGTGGCACATGGTATTGCACAGTATTTCTGATTATTGATTCTTACGTAAGAAGTCACTCAATAATCGATACAGTAAAATTATACATTTTTTCATATTATTGGTGCAATAATTGCTACAGTGATAATTGAATAGTATTTTACATTATTGATTCAATAATTGTCACGACATAGTAACTCATATTATTGTATAACATTATTGATAATGTCCAGAAAGTTCTGTCGAGGAAAGGGGTTAGGTTATTTAATTGTGTGCCAATAAGAAGAAATTCTTATAGGAAAACCCCCCTTTCATGGGCTTGGGAACGATCTGGTTATCAGTATTGTGAATCTATAATATTAATTAGTAATAATTATTGAGGAATTGTAAATAACCGATGAATATGATAATTAAATATTTGTTTAATTTGTTATAAATGAAGGAACTAGTGCTGATGGTCATTTTTATCAGTATATGTATTTTGTCAAAATGAAAGTGTGAAAAAAAAATCATCCGTATGTAAATTTGGGTCATTTTTCGTTTAGAATTTGGAAAAACTTTCTTCTACAGAGTTGTAGAGAATTAAATTTCCTATGGAAATGACATAGAATTTGTATTTTTTTTATAAAAGGGCTATTTATTATGAATTATTGAAGTTTCGGAAATAAATATTTTTATTAAAAGCATGAGTGGTCCCCACTTTTGTTTTTTGTAGAAAAAATGCTGAAATTTCAAAGTGTGGTGTGCATCAATGGCAAAGGGTGGAAGCCACCAGTAGCAGGTTAGTCAACATTGGTGTTCTGGCATTTTTCTATAAATAGGGTGCTTAGTTTAGAATTGAAAATCACACCAGAATCTGAAGTTTCTCTCTCTATAATATCGAGCGTATTTTTGTGAGTATTTAAATATTTGAGTGTTATTATTCAGTGCAAGTTTCCTTCAATATTATATCTGGTATTTCAGCCAGAAATAATATTCTCTTGAGTTAAGGGATGTTATTTTTTTTATAAATGATATTATTCCTTTTTAATATCATTATACCAAAATACTGATATAAATTTTATTGTAAAATTTTTATCTTTTTGTGTCGGGGTTACTATTCACGTATACGACATTGTTCACGTATACGACACTATTCACGAATACGATATTATTCACAGAAAAATTAATTTTTTTTCTTTGTCCAAGTTGTCTATTATGGTTACTATCTTTGATTGTATACATTTTTGATCTTCATTCTGAAATTTTGTTCCACAATTGATTATTATGGAGTATTTTTGAACTTGGATAAACTAAAGTACGAATCCCTAATCTTTGTCTTTTTATCTCACTGGATTCGTTTTCTTTAAAATATTTTCATTATCTTAAGTCTTAAATGGTGATATAACTGAATATCTTTGGCCTATAGTGCAAAGATGAATGATTATCTGATGAATATCTTTAGCCTGTAGTACAAAGATGGACATGTGTTGAGATGAACATGACCAATTGGTGATACGAATGAATATCTTTGGTATGTAGTGCAAAGATGAATATTTGATTCAAGATATATATTGATTAATGTTACAGGGATAAAATATTGAAGATAGACTTTTAAATCATAGAAGATAATAGACTTCATTCTCTACTTAACTCTTCTAATGAATTGTTATTTTCGTTGCGAATATTAATTTAAAACTTGTTGTCAATTATATTTTATCTGATTTATTGAAGGCTAACGATATTTTGTTTTTCATTATCTTAGTCATAATATTCGTTACTGGGCTAGTTGAGCTCATCTTTTTCCTTTTTGTTCCATTTTTCTTCTCAAGAGGCGAGAATGTAGCGGGAACTAGTCGGGGTATGGAGTGATGGTTCAAGATAGTTGTTTTTGTAGTCCTCACTATTTTGTAAAATAGTGTATTAATAATTATAATGAGGGCTTATTTGAGTTTGGATATTGTCTAGAAGACAATATTTGTATTTAAACTCACAGCATATGTGTTGTCATATTTTGCACGACAATTGTAATAATGAAGTTGTAGTTACTTTATATACCATGTATTTGGCGACTCAGAATTGGTTGTGTGGACCTATTTTGGGGGCATCACAAGCAACTTCTTAAGTTTGAGAGTATTTGATGAGTGAGTTTAATACTTACAAATCAGACACCTTTCGAACCTAATTTGTTGCTACTTCAAGATGTTTTAGTATTATTCTACTCATTTTTCTATGGTTGTGTTGCAGGAATTGGATTGGATGGAAAGAAAGAGTTAAAGGTAGAAAGAGCCAGTTTGCAGTCAGCATACCCGTCGGGGTGGGGGTCTACAATCCAAATCACCAGCCGGGGCGGGGTGTCACTGTGACAACCCGAGAATTTAGACAATTTATTAAAATCTTAAATGATTGATTTTAGGTCAAATATTAGACCTAGATAAAAAAATAAGTGTATGTGTTTAATGTTATTGGGATTGAATTTTGAGGATTTCAAAAAATTCGGTGAAGGATATAGGTGAATTATTCAGGATTAAGGATTTATGTGAACATGTTTTGTGTATATGGTTAAATGATGTGTTCAGAATGTGGTTAAGGGTCATGGGTTGATCAGATAATTTATATCTGTAACAAACCCTAAGTATATATTAAGAACGACAGCGTTCGGTTAGAAAACCCTAACGTCTGACAAGAAACCCTAGCAATCGGTTCTGTAAACCTTAGTTTCAGTTCCGGGAGTCTGAAACCCTAATTCGGATATTGAAAACCCTAGATTGGGAAGACAATGTATGTACAACGTTAAACGTAATTAATTAGGGAAAACCCTAATGAATTATTTAAAATCTTAAAGGACTATTTGAAAACCCTAATACCAGATCTGAAAACCCTAATTTCAGGTTCTGATAAAATAAAACCCTAATCTGGGAATATAACGGAGAATTTTAATGCTTTAGTGCTATTAATTAAGTATTAATTAGGGTAAAAGGTTAATTAATTTACAAACCCTAATTTTTAATTTTTGGAACCCTAATTATTCCGTCAGAAACCCTAATTATTCAGTGGTTGAATTTAATTGCTTGATTAGCAATGTTAATTAGGAGATATAAATCCTAATTATCAAGTTATTAGAAACTCTAATCGGATTAAGAAATCTAATTTCTAAGATTGAAATATTATTTTTATTTAAAACCCTAATATGTGGTTTTGAGATCTAATGTGCAATTATGGCCCTAAGTGCTAAATTAGTAATTTTAATTAGGATAAATTAGTCCTAATTAGCAAGATTGATGCATGATTAGAAAATTATGATATAATTAGGAAGCCCTAATTATAAGTTAAAATTTAAAATTTTCTATTTTAAATTTTATTAGAGAATTATTTTGAAATCAAAGTTGCTAAATATTTGTGGGGTAAAATATAAATCCTAAAGGGTTAAACCCTAAACCTTAAAATGATCCAAACCCTAAAAATTAAGGGTTTCATCAAATGCAAAAATCTAGAAATATAAGAAAAGGACAATAATGCCCTTTTAGTGTATTATTTTAGATAGCTTGCAAATCTTGCAAAATTATGGGTGGTTGAACAACCCTAGCCCTAAACCTAGACTAGCATGTGATTTTTGTCAAGCAAGCTCAGCTATTTGGAAGCCACATACATTGCACATGTATTTTTTATATAGAATTAGAGAGAGAAAGAGAAATGTTCTTAGTTGTTCATTTTTTTCACAACCATCATCCAAGACCTTCTCTCTCAAACACCTACGAAATTTAGTGTGAAATCAGTCATATATTGAAGCCCCACGTCTACCCACAACAGATCAGAAACATAGAATCGAGAATTGATGCATAAAGGTATAAAACCCTAAATCCTAAAATTTTATGATTTGGATGTTTGATGTTGTAATTGATTGGTTAAATATGTGTTTTAAGGTGTCAAATGATGATCTGGGTTGTCAAAACACAAACCCATAACATCAAAGTGCTCGGATTTGACATTTTAAGAAATCTGGAAAATTTTAAAAATGAGACCTGACAGCTTAATGTCAGAGCCTCTAGATCATTCTGTGTTAGATGTTTAGTGGGTTTTATGTTATATATGTGTTCTATGTCATGTTGACTATGATCTGGGACTAGAATCAAGCCCAGATCATTCATAAATTGCAAGATATTCGTGGTCAAACCACGTTGACCGTTCACGAAAAATGAAATTCTGGGTAACCCAGATTTCTCAAGAAGTCTCTGACAGCATTTTTGGGACCTCTGATCTTGCTATGTTTAATTTATTATGTTGATTTGTTGGTAGATCGTTGTAGCCTGACATGAATAATATATGTTAAAGTCACCAGATCCTTTAGATCATAACTGGAGTGGAAGAAAATCACGGTCAAAGTAGCTTTGACCAACTGTCCGGATGAATTTCTGGAAAACCCAGAATTTACCAAGAACAGTTTCTAACCCCTTGTTTGACCGATCTAGATCTTACTGTTTTGATGTTGATATGTTGATCTGATGTAATAGAAATGTACACTGACATATGTTCTACAATTGTGAACCTTTATATCACACAAAACAGACTTAGAATCGAAGTTATAAGGATCCAAAGGAGGTACCTTGACTGTTCTTCATTTTCTGGGTAACCCAGAAATTGAAGAACACGTCTGTCAGACATTTTGGCTGCCCAGATCTTGATGTTCAGTTGTTGGATTGGCATGAAACATAATATGTAGTTGTAGTATTACATAAATACTACAACATGAAATCAATCACAGGCCTAGAAATCATAAGGAACACAGATTAAATCGCGGTCAAACCAGCCCTCTCGTTCACTGAGTTGTCAGTGTTCTTGAGTGAAGAACACCTATAGCGACAGACAAGTGCCGCTAAAGGTCTATAGCGACAGTTTATTTATAATATTCCGGAAATTAATTAAATAAATAGAAAAAAATGGTTTTTAATTATTAAAAATACATAATAAATTATGAAAAATTATTTTAAAGTCTGAAAAATAGTTTTTAACTATTTTGAGTATATTTCGAAAATATTTAATATTTTTGGAATATAAATGGTATTTATTTATTTATTTATAATATTAAATAAATGATTTAAAAATAATTTTAATTCATGAAAAATCATGAAAAATAATATTATGGTATAAGAAAATATTTTAAGTTATTTTTGATGACTGTTAATATTTTGGGATGAAATTCATTAATTAATCAATATTAATGATAATTAGTTTATTTAATAGATATATTAAATAAATTAAGGAAAAATGGAATTAATGTTTTATAAATTATATAAAAATGATTTAAGTGATATAAAAATATTTTAAGTTATAAATTATAACTTTTGATATTTTGGCATGAAAATATTAATATTTTAATATTAATATTAATTATCGGATAATGGATTAAGTGATTAAAAATCATATAATTATGATTTTAAAGTATTAAAAATACTTTGTGATATTATAATTATATTATAATATTATGTAATGATTTTCATTAATATTTTATATTAAATGAATATTAATGATTAATGTATTAAGTGGTATTTAATCCATTTGAATACGGTTTTAATGATTAAAAAATGTTGATAAATGGTAATAATTATCCAAAAATTATTACGAGCCTAGAAAAAATATTTTGTCTTATAAGAAAATTATCTGTGGTATGGTTAAGTGTTTAGTCAGAGTTTAATTGAACTTAAACTCGATATTCGTCCGATTAGACCGTCGGGATAATAGAATTGTGTTGGTTTCAACTCAGACTGCAATAGTTTGACTTGATACTTAGTCTAAAGTGCTGTAAAGACTGAAAGGGTTATGTGGTAATGTGTTTAGGTTATTCTGTGGATATAAATATAACAGTAATATACTGTGATGATATTATTCTAATATTGGAGATCTATATTATTAATATTAGGTCTTCGGGTAAAGCGTTATAAATTGCGTTGCGGTAATCAACGGTGCAGGCAAGTTTTTCAGTTCTATTATGTTTGTGGATGGAATGTGGTTATGTATTAAATTACATATCATGCTCTATGAATTGTTAAAAGTCAAAATATGACTAAATTAATTGGGTTATGGAACTCAATCTATATGTGATTACATGTTGTATGATGTAACTCGATAAATTAAAAATGTATAATGCATGAATGTATGCTTTGTAGGGAATTATTGATGCATATAGGATATGCATAGTAAAGAATATATGTTGCATGCAGATATGCATATTAAAGTAATTGTAGTGCATATGGAATTGTGTGTTATGTGAAACATGATAGACTGTTAAATTTGCTGGGTTGTCGAGCTCAATCTTGCAAACATAAACTTTTTGCAGGTTAATGATGTTAGACAATATTAATTGCTATATGGATGATGAAGATTGTGTGATGCATAAAATGAATACATTTTCTTGATTTAGAAATGATATAGATCTATTGATAGTTTTATCAAATATAATTTTCAGCTATGTACGGTTTTAAATGTTGAATAGGTAAATAAGATTTATTTTGAATTAAGAATAGATATGATTCTTAAATAAATGAATCATCGATAGAAAAGATAATGTCAAGCTCAGCTTGGGCAATATATGCGGCTATCTTGTAATAGAATAGTTTGCAAATAATGTTATGAGTTAGATAACTTATGAATTGTGTATTAAGTTAAGGTTACTCGACCTTGTGGAATAGTGTGTAATGTATTGTATAAACAATTTATGTTTATATCTTCCGCAAATAGTTATAGAAATAGTATACCGGATCTGCGGCGATTCGGGGCCCGGATTCGGGGCTACTACAGTTGGTATCAGAGCTGTTGGTTATGAAGCTTAGGTAGGAATACCTCAGACCAATAACTGCAGTGATTAGGATAAGATCTAACTCAAATAGAGTTAGTTGGTCGGTAAGATTCAAAGATGAATCTCGGCGAGTGTAAAGACACAGAGTTCCCTAACTCTGATAATAAAGTTGAACAGTAATGGTGAATAGATCGAGTCTAAAAGACTGAAAGTGCAAGGATAGAAGATCGTAAAACAAAACGATCATGGGCATAGAAATAAATCGTAATATATACGATAAGATCACCCCGTGATCTGATAAGGTTATGACAGTCAGAAAGAATCAATCTTATGATTGAAAAAGTTACAGCATGATACTGTGTGAAAGTTGTACTACGAAATGGTACTATGAAAACTCATAAAAGAGTTATGGATTATGAATACGAATTTAATTCGTATTGAAAAAGGGGGTTAAGTATTAGGTGGGGATTCAATTGACGACTCTTGTCGGCAGCTGAGTTGTATGATTCCTTGTATGGGCGGGGAATTTGTACTTAGTTTTAGAATCACTTAGCTTCCTTGTCAATGTAGTGGTTAGGTTGATCAATTCTTTGTATGGGCGGGGAATTGTTCGTTTAGCTTCCTATGTTGATTAGTGGCCGAGTTCGGTTTGACAACCACTTAGTTTCTGGCACTGATAATCATTAAAATGTTTGTGTCACGCTATTTGTTATATGCGTGTTAAGAGGGTGATTCCTTTCTCATGTGTATAACAGATAGATAGGTCATAGATAGAGAATATAAGGTTAAGTACGAGTTCTTAAAACTCATACTTATGTGGCATTCTTGATTCATAGTTATATGAAAATGAGAGGGTGATTCCTTTCTTAAACTCATATAATTGTGGTCAGGTTATGAACTCATAAGTGTGGTTTTATGAACAGGGTATAGTTGTGTGTGAATGGAGTATTGAGGATAATAGGAACAGATAAAATGTTTAAGCATATGATCATTAGTGGAGATTTAGGTTTTCCTAAACCCCTAGCATTGCTAAACTTCAATTTTGACATCAAGCTAAATACGCACTATGTGCCTTTTAAAAAAAAGAAAAATTTGTTTTTATTTATCACTTATGTACCATGTGACCTAGTGCAGAGATGATAAAAAAATGATGGAGTTATCAATGCAGAATTACTTGGTGTTGGATGTGATCTAAGGATCGTCAGCTCACTACGGTATGATGTAGTATAACAAAGTCACAAAATGACGAAATCCTCAATGGACTGTTGAATACAGTGCGGCATCATGACGTCATTCTCAAAAATATTTTCAAAAACTCCAAGTGTTTATTGAAAGAAATTTCTCAAACAAAATTGTTTTGATGTGGAATCAAATAAGACTGAGATAAGGAATTTTGTGCGCCTAAGGCGGATAAGAGGAACAAATTGTTCCGACCAGCAATACTTGATTAGTACAGGGCATAATGGGTTAATCACCCTTTTTGTCCGTAAGTTATGACGGTTTGCGGATGAATTTCCATAAAACCTTTGCGAAAATGAAAAACAACCAGTCTATACGATTTGTCAGCACAGTTTTAAAAATCTTTACCCTTGTGAGTGGTGTATTGGGTAGCATGTGAAATATGTGTGAATGGTGTAAGGTTCACGGTGTAAGGTGTAAGGCGAATTTTGGGGACAAAATTCTTATAAGGAAGGGTGAATGTGACAACCCGAGAATTTAGAAAATTTATTAAAATCTTAAATGATTGATTTTAGGTCAAATATTAGACCTAGATAGAAATTAAGTGTATGCGTTTAATGTTATTGGGATTGAATTTTGAGGATTTCAAAAAATTCGGTGAAGGATATAGGTGAATTATTCAGGATTAAGGATTTATGTGAACATGTTTTGTGTATATGGTTAAATGATGTGTTCAGAATGTGGTTAAGGGTCATGGGTTGATCAGATAATTTATATCTGTAACAAACCCTAAGTATATATTAAGAACGACAGCGTTCGGTTAGAAAACCCTAACGTCTGACAAGAAACCCTAGCAATCGGTTCTGTAAACCTTAGTTTCAGTTCCGGGAGTCTATAACCCTAATTCGGATATTGAAAACCCTAGATTGGGAAGACAATATATGTACAAGGTTAAACGTAATTAATTAGGGAAAACCCTAATGAATTATTTAAAATCTTAAAGGACTATTTGAAAACCCTAATACCAGATCTGAAAACCCTAATTTCAGGTTCTGATAAAATGAAACCCTAATCTGGGAATATAACGGAGAATTTTAATGCTTTAGTGCTATTAATTAAGTATTAATTAGGGTAAAAGGATAATTAATTTACAAACCCTAATTTTTAATTTTTGGAACCCTAATTATTCCGTCAGAAACCCTAATTGTTCAGTGGTGGAATTTAATTGCTTGATTAGCAATGTTAATTAGGAGATATAAATCCTAATTGTCAAGTTATTAGAAACCCTAATCGGATTAAGAAATCCAATTTCTAAGATTGAAATATTATTTTTATTTAAAACCCTAATATGTGGTTTTGAGATCTAATGTGCAATTATGGCCCTAAGTGCTAAATTAGTAATTTTAATTAGGATAAATTAGTCCTAATTAGCAAGATTGATGCATGATTAGAAAATTATGATATAATTAGGAAGCCCTAATTATAAGTTAAAATTTAAAATTTTCTATTTTAAATTTTATTAGAGAATTATTTTGAAATCAAAGTTGCTAAATATTTGTGGGGTAAAATATAAATCCTAAAGGGTTAAACCCTAAACCTTAAAATGATCCAAACCCTAAAAATTAAGGGTTTTATCAAATGCAAAAATCTAGAAATATAAGGAAAGGACAATAATGCCCTTTTAGTGTATTATTTTAGATAGCTTGTAAATCTTGCAAAATCATGGGTGGTTGAACAACCCTGGCCCTAAACCTAGACTAGCATGTGATTTTTGTCCAGCAAGCTCAGCTATTTGGCAGCCACATACATTGCACATGTATTTTTTATATAGAATTAGAGAGAGAGAAATGTTCTTAGTTGTACATTTTTTTCACAACCATCATCCAAGACCTTCTCTCTCAAACACCTACGAAATTTAGTGTGAAATCAGTCATATATTGAAGCCCCACGTCTACCCACAACAGATCAGAAACATAGAATCGAGAATTGATGCATAAAGGTATAAAACCCTAAATCCTAAAATTTTATGATTTGGATGTTTGATGTTGTAATTGATTGGTTAAATATGTGTTTTAAGGTGTCAAATGATGATCTGGGTTGTCAAAACACAAACCCATAACATCAAAGTGCTCGGATTTGACATTTTAAGAAATCTGGAAAATTTTAAAAATGAGACCTGACAGCTTAATGTCAGAGCCTCTAGATCATTCTGTGTTAGATGTTTAGTGGGTTTTATGTTATATATGTGTTCTATGTCATGTTGACTATGATCTGGGACTAGAATCAAGCCCAGATCATTCATAAATTGCAAGATATTCGTGGTCAAACCACGTTGACCGTTCACGAAAAATGAAATTCTGGGTAACCCAGATTTCTCAAGAAGTCTCTGACAGCATTTTTGGGACCTCTGATCTTGCTATGTTTAATTTATTATGTTGATTTGTTGGTAGATCGTTGTAGCCTGACATGAATAATATATGTTAAAGTCACCAGATCCTTTAGATCATAACTGGAGTGGAAGAAAATCACGGTCAAAGTAGCTTTGACCAACTGTCCGGATGAATTTCTGGAAAACCCAGAATTTACCAAGAACAGTTTCTAACCCCTTGTTTGACCGATCTAGATCTTACTGTTTTGATGTTGATATGTTGATCTGATGTAATAGAAATGTACACTGACATATGTTCTACAATTGTGAACCTTTATATCACACAAAACAGACTTAGAATCGAAGTTATAAGGATCCAAAGGAGGTACCTTGACTGTTCTTCATTTTCTGGGTAACCCAGAAATTGAAGAACACGTCTGTCAGACATTTTGGCTGCCCAGATCTTGATGTTCAGTTGTTGGATTGGCATGAAACATAATATGTAGTTGTAGTATTACATAAATACTACAACATGAAATCAATCACAGGCCTAGAAATCATAAGGAACACAGATTAAATCGCGGTCAAACCAGCCCTCTCGTTCACTGAGTTGTCAGTGTTCTTGAGTGAAGAACACCTATAGCGACAGACAAGTGCCGCTAAAGGTCTATAGCGACAGTTTATTTATAATATTCCGGAAATTAATTAAATAAATAGAAAAAAATGGTTTTTAATTATTAAAAATACATAATAAATTATGAAAAATTATTTTAAAGTCTGAAAAATAGTTTTTAACTATTTTGAGTATATTTCGAAAATATTTAATATTTTTGGAATATAAATGGTATTTATTTATTTATTTATAATATTAAATAAATGATTTAAAAATAATTTTAATTCATGAAAAATCATGAAAAATAATATTATGGTATAAGAAAATATTTTAAGTTATTTTTGATGACTGTTAATATTTTGGGATGAAATTCATTAATTAATCAATATTAATGATAATTAGTTTATTTAATAGATATATTAAATAAATTAAGGAAAAATGGAATTAATGTTTTATAAATTATATAAAAATGATTTAAGTGATATAAAAATATTTTAAGTTATAAATTATAACTTTTGATATTTTGGCATGAAAATATTAATATTTTAATATTAATATTAATTATCGGATAATGGATTAAGTGATTAAAAATCATATAATTATGATTTTAAAGTATTAAAAATACTTTGTGATATTATAATTATATTATAATATTATGTAATGATTTTCATTAATATTTTATATTAAATGAATATTAATGATTAATGTATTAAGTGGTATTTAATCCATTTGAATACGGTTTTAATGATTAAAAAATGTTGATAAATGGTAATAATTATCCGAAAATTATTACGAGCCTAGGAAAAATGGTTTGTCTGATAAGAAAATTATCTGTGGTATGGTTAAGTGTTTAGTCAGAGTTTAATTGAACTTAAACTCTTTATTCGTCCGACTAGACCGTCGGGATGATAGAATTGTGTTGGTTTTAACTCATACTGCAATAGTTTGACTTGATACTTAGTCTAATGTGCTGTAAAGACTGAAAGGGTTATGTGGTAATGTGTTTAGGTTATTCTGTGGATATAAATATAATAGTAATATACTGTGATGATATTATTCTAATATTGGAGATCTATATTATTAATATTAGGTCTTCGGGTAAAGCGTTATAAATTGCGTTGCGGTAATCAACGGTGCAGGCAAGTTTTTCAGTTCTATTATGTTTGTGGATGGAATGTGGTTATGTGTTAAATTACATATCATGCTTTACGAATTGTTAAAAGTCAAAATATGACTAAATTAATTGGGTTATGGAACTCAATCTATATGTGATTACATGTTGTATGATGTAACTCGATAAATTAAAAATGTATAATGCATGAATGTATGCTTTGTAGGGAATTATTGTTGCATATAGGATATGCATAGTAAAGAATATATGTTGCATGCAGATATGCATATTAAAGTAAATGTAGTGCATATGGAATTGTGTATTATGTGAAACATGATAGACTGTTAAATTTGCTGGGCTGTCGAGCTCAATCTTGCAAACATAAACTTTTTGCAGGTTAATGATGTTAGAAAATATTAATTGCTATACGGATGATGAAGATTGTGTGATGCATAAAATGAATACATTTTCTGGTTTTAGAAATGGTATAGATCTATTGATAGTTTTATCAAATGTAATTTTCAGCTATGTACAGTTTTAAATGTTGAATAGGTAAATAAGATTTATTTTGAATTAAGAATAGATATGATTCTTAAATAAATGAATCATCGATAGAAAAGATAATGTCAAGCTCAGCTTGGGGCAATATATTCGGCTATCTTGTAATAGAATAGTTTGCAAATAATGTTATGAGTTAGATAACTTATGAATTGTGTATTAAGTTAAGGTTACTCGAACTTGAGGAATAGTGTGTAATGTATTGTATAAACAATTTATGTTTATATCTTCCGCAAATAGTTATAGAAATAGTATACCGGATCCGCAGCGATTCGGGGCTAGGATTCGGGGCTACTACAGTCACTTTCCAGCAGAGTGATTGAACACCCGTCGGGGCGGGCTTTCTTAGTGCAATTTACCACCAGGGCTAGCTACGCGGTATATAATTTGAAGTTTCCTTGTTCGACTCTGATTCGATAGATTTTTGTGCGAAGATTTGGGACTCATTTTGGAAAGAGAGATGAGGCTTATATAGGGGTAGAGAGGACTTATCATCATTATTTATACAATCCTAGTTGGACATCACGTTTGAAGGATTGAAAAAAAGAGAGCAAGCTCGAAGAACACAAGGCGGGATTGAAGAAGAGCAACAAATTCATTACAGTTTTTATTCTCTTTCTCTAATATTATCCTTGTATTCAGAATGTTTATATCTTTGTGGATTTTAATTTCTTATTCATCTAGCATGAACTAATTCACTTTTTAAGTTTACGATATATTAATTCATTGAGACTATTTCTAAAATTTTCTACTATGATGTATGTTTAATTTATTTAATTTCCTGATCTACAATTTCTTGATAATCTATATGAACTCGAGAGATGGAATATAAGTTAAGATCTAATCATAGTAGCGTGTGATTGTGATTTCTGCATGATGATGAGATTCATAATTTATGCTTAGGATAGAGATATACCTATGCATCACATGTAATCTCATAAGAACTTGTTATTAAACCTTCTTTAATTATAATTCACATAGAGATATAGTGGATTATTTAATTAGGGTGTTCTACTTAATTTTATAAATTGTGGATTTTTGTTGATATGAGTATAATGCATTGAGAGATAGTTATATCTACTGTTGTGTTCTTGATTAACATTATGAAATAGTTAAGTTGAGTTAAAAGGAAGTATGTCATTCTAAGTGATGCGTCGAGTGAAATTGTTGGCTTAATTCTCCCAATCTTAATTAAAAACTAGTGTTAGTTAGTTAGTTTTTCCTTAATTAGTAGTTTACATAAATTTCACAATCTTGATTATTTGTTTAATAAAATTGAGGTAATATAAAATTGGTAGTTGCTAAGATAAATTTCAGTTATTTTCTCTATGCGAACGATATTCTACTCATCATTTTATTACTTGTTGACCACATATACTTGCATGTTGTGCGTAACTAGATTTTACCCAGCAGTTTAATATTAAGCTAATAGTAGAATAAATAAATTAAAACAATTCAAATATTATTTATAATAAATTAAACACCTTTAATTCAAATATAAATAAATAGTATTTATTCTACATCATGAGTGACACCTTTATAAATAATGTATCGTGACTATCTGGATAATATGAATTTAACATAAATTAAAAAGATTATCACATAGAATACAAAAAATATATTCCGTAAATAGTTATCGTACAATTAAATCCTTCTACCATACAATGTCTTAATCAAATATAAAACATGGAATTACTGTCAAGGTTTATTTATTTGATTATATGTATTTCAATTCTAAAATGCACAACATTAGTTAATGTAAATTAGAAACTCATTTCTAATTTCCATTCAACCCTGGCGTAGGGATTTCCATGTTGTCACTTTATCGAATCACATAGGATATTCTCTCCCTTTACTGGACGTAGATCATTTGTTGATCATTCTTCTATCTCCATATATACTTTATTATATTCGAGCATACCCTACGACATACTCAAGAACATTAAGGAATATGTCAAAACATAATTCAGTATATACAAGATACTATGATGATCTCAAGCCCAATGATCACTTGTACTACTATCACATTTGGAACTCCTATTGACAGGCAAGTAAAACTCTATTAGGGTTCCTTCATTTGTCACGTTCAGTGAACTTATTCTCCAATAAGCACTTACATACTTGCTTTAGTGTCTCCACACAAATGATCATGAGATCAATCATTCTCATTAACAGAGCAAGCATAGTATGTACTAATCTATCCGGAATTAATGACCCTACATTAGTGATCCATACGATTAGGAATATTTTAGTATCGAGTTGTCCTAGAATTTAGAACTCATTAGCATAATCTACATCATGATTCTAAAAGCATTGCTCAATAACTATGTGTTTATCTCATTTATTAATTCAACTAATTAACACGACTTTTATTAAATAAATTCTCTTATTAATAAATGAATAAAAATACAAAATAAATATTTATTACATCAAATGTAATTGACTTGATCAGAGCATATTATTTTCAAAAGAATCCAAAGTAACTCCTTATATTATATAACCAATGACAACTTGGTTCACTAATATAACTCATTTCTATTGATATAGATGTTAAATATTCAAATTTTATTGACATCAAGTTATGAAGACAATTCTAGAAGACAATAGCGCAGCAAGACGAATACAATAAATTATCCTCTTTCTCACCTAGATCCAACCCCCTAGGTTAAAATAAATTATTGTAACATATTAACACAGTAATAAAATAAATAATAAATAATAAATAAAAAACCTTATATATTTATATAGGTTTGTGTGTGTGTGTGTGTATATATATATATATATATATATATATATATATATATATATATATATATATATATATATATATATATGTTAGAATTATAGATTGCAGATTGATTGAAAAGCCATAACTTGTAGAATAATGTTAAGAGGTTTTAAATTTAAAATCAAAAATACATGTCAACGTTGCATTAATATTCAATGAAAAATAATGTTATATGAAAATTAATATTATGAGTCTCAAATTTGAAATCTCAAATGTGTCTCACATACAAACAATCATTTCATTTTTATGTAAATGAATGTTAAGGACATACGATAATGTTTAACAACCAATATAATAAACATATGTATTTGAAATGTAAAAAGTTGAGGCCTCTAGTATTAATTATAATAAATGCTAATTAAGGACCCATTATAATATTAAATAAACAATATAATGATAACATATGTATTTGAGATATGAGTTTCAAAAATTTGACACTAATAATAGCGCTAATAAACCCTTAATTCCCATATTAAATGTTTGTTTGGTAGTCGTGCAGTGTTCTGCGGTGAGAATGTGAAATAACATATTAAATCTAGGGTTTCACATTTGCGCTTCATCCAGTATCTTTCCATGGAAATATTCTTCTGAGCATTCTTGAATTTTACTCTACAAAGCAGTATCATGTTGACAATTTGGACGTTATTGGTTCCTGGACAAATTAATTCTTGAACTTGTTTAATTAAATTCTTATATCATTGACATCATCCTCATGTTTATGTTATGTTGAAAGTCATTTGTGGCCTATAGTGCATAGATGGACTTGGTATGATTATGACCAGGGATTATTCAGTATAATCATGACCGTAATGTTACAAATGATGTGAAAATTAAAAGTCCTCATTGGCCCGTAGTGCAGTGATGGATAGTTTTTGGTATGATTATAGCTATGGATTCTCTTCGGCCAAGGGAGCAAATATGAATTATTTTATGGCATGATCAGGACCATTGATGAAAACACGATTATCTTTGGCCCGTAGTGCATGGATAATTCGTGGTCGTGATACTAAAGAATATATTTGGCCTGTAGTGCAGGGATGATTTAATTATGTGGATTATTTATTGAGCCGAGTCTCAGCGATAAAAGTGATGAAAAACTTTTTTAAATCATAAAAGATAGTAGATTCTATTCTCTACTTGACTCTTTTAATGGATTGTCTGTTCCGCTGCAATTAAACTTGATGTCTATTGTATTTTATCAGTTTAACATTGTTGGAGACTAATGATAATTTATTCTGCATTATCTTAGTCATAATATTTCTTACTGGGCTAGTTGAGATCACCCTTCCTTTCACTGTTCTCTTCAGGAAATGAGAATATAGCTGGGACGAGTCGGGGAACGGAGTGATGGTCCAGAGGATAGCATTAGTAGTCCTCACTATTCTGTGAAATAGTGTGATGAGGACTCTTTTTGAGTTTGTATAATCTCTAGTAGATAATATTTGTATTCAAACTCACGGTTTATGTTTTGTCGTATTGTACACGACAATTGTATTAGTAAAGTTGTATTTGAATTCTGTACCATGTATCTGGTGACCCAAGATGGGTGATGTATACCTAATTTTGGGGGCGGCACAGTTGGTATCAAAGCTTAGGGATATGATCACTGGCTAAGATGTGAGACTAGAACTAGGAGGGGAGAGACGGAGAATTCCTTCGCTAGTATGACCTAACTAAGTTTATTTGGTATTTAATTGGTCGGTCAAAGTATAAGGATAATATGTGATATGTTAATTAACCCTTGTTTTGTGGCAGTGTTTGAAAATGGCATCCGAGAATGTTGAGATTACAATAGAGCACAGGAGACCGTTGAGTCTCCACGGATCAATAATCAAGATAATGTGCAACCAGAGGACAATACTCCTCATGAAAACAATAACACCGATGAAATGGTGAATGATGGGATGGTCAGAGGCTTTATGAAATTCATGCAACAACAGGCGAAGGCAGCTCCTGTCTAAAATGCAGGTAGAAATACTAATAACTCTCGGACGGTCACCGCTAAGCAATTTAAGGAGCAATTTATGCAACAACGTGCGAAGGCAGCTCCTGTCCATAATGCAGGTGGAAACAATGGTAACCCACGGTTGGTCACAACTAAGCAGTTCAAGGAACTGGGACCACCGGAGTTTTTGGGAAAGCCAGAACCACTTAAAGCGGAGACATGGATAAAGCAGATTACCAAGATATTTGATGTCTTGGAATGCTTAGAGGAGCAAAAGGTTCCATTCGCCACCTTTATGTTACGTGAAGAAGGAGATCATTGGTGGGAATCTGTAAAATGTACCCAGCCTGACGCACTCAAGATGTCTTGGGAGAAGTTCCAAGAATTATTCAACGACAAGTACTTTCCTGAAAGTATTCGTCACATGAAGGAGGTAGAATTCATCAAGCTGGAGCAAAATAATATGACCGTGTCGCAGTACGAGGCACATTTTATGGAGTTATCCCGGTTTGCATCCCATTTAGTCGATAACGAGGAGCGAATGATGCGAATGTTTTTGCGAGGTTTGAAACCCGATATACATCAATACCTCATTTCTCATAAACTTTGTTTATATTCAGATATTGTGAATAGGGCTCAGTTATTGGAGCGCGATAATGAGTCAGCACAACCAAAAGGCAACAACTAACAACATGATAATAATCATACCGGTGGAAATGGTCATCAGAACAACGATAACCATCATGGGGGATATTATCATGCCAAGAATGGTAACCATTTCGGTGGTAATCATGACCAAGATAATAAGAATGGACATTTTAAGAAGAGAAAGTTCAACAATGACGTGAAAACGTCGGCACTAGCACCCGTTTCAAAAGAAGAAGAACGCCCATAGGTCGTATGTTTCAAATGCGAACAAGAGGGACACATCCGTCTAAACTGTACGCAACAATCCAAAGCATGTTTTAATTGCGGAAGAGAAGGTCACCTAGCTTGATTTTGTTGTATGGTGAAGTCAAGTCCAACTGGGATAGTGATGCCAAAGGATGTCCCAGACAAGCCAAAGCCAATAGTTTAAGAGATAGCGTTTTTTTCTCGTGACGAGGAACCTGAATAAAATTATCATGGGTAAGTTAATCATAAGCTCTTACGAAGTCTATACCGTGTTAGATACCGGTTCTACTCACTCTTTTATTTCACCTAGTTGTGTTCAATGTTTGTACTTAACTCCGGAGAAGTTAAACTTTGATTTATCTATTGAAACTCCATTGGGAGAAACCTTTGTTACCTCCACTGTTTATAAATCTTGTTTGATTCAAATCGACACTTTCACGTTACTTGTCGATCTTATCTCTTTGAAAATACTTGCCTTTGATGTGGTTTTTTTTAAACGATTGGTTAACTACTCATCATGTTTTTCGTAAGGTTGTTAGCTTTCATATTCCTAACCAACCTATTATGCGAATTCAAGTAACCAAACCACTAAATTCAATCATTGTCATATTAAGCCATAAGTAAAGAGCCCCGATCCTTTTGTTGATGACTTCCTTGTGTGGAATGCACCGAAGCCAGAATTTCTGTAGGCGACGTCATGAATTACGATGACAAGTTGATAGGTATCATTGTGAGGTGCTATCTAGGTTAAGGGATAGAAGTCACAGTTGGTATCAATGTGACGTACTATCCAAGTCTTGGATGAGAGTAACAGTTTTGAATGATATTTCTATCATTAATAAATCTCTTGACGTATTCCTAAAGACTTCTTAGCCTACCCCAGAGCGTGAAATCGAATTTTGTATTGACACCAGTACAAAACTCATTTCTTAAACCCTCAAAATATTTCTTCAACTAAAACGAATGTAACATGCGCCAAAGACGTTAACTCGAGCAGTTGAAGATTACGATCGTACTATTCAATATCATCGTGGAAGAGCGAACGTGGTAGCTGACGTGTTGAGTAGAAGATCGTATGTGTTTACAAGTGCGATGTTGTTAACACAAAGACTCATTTTGTATAACTTGTAAATGATGAAGATAGAGTTAAAGACTCTAGGGACCCACGTGAAGATAATGAATATACGAGTAAAATCGACTTTAATCGCTAAAGTTAAAGACGCTCAAGCTACATACCCGAATCTGATGAATGTGAAGAAGAAGGTTCAAGAGGGCGTTATTCTAGAAGCAAGAGTTGCTGAAGAGAGGAAATCTTAACCCTCGATTTAATTGGCCCATTTGAAATCCACGATTGAGTAAGAACTGTGGCTTATAGACTTGTTTTACCGCCAAGTATGTCGCGTGTTCATAACGTTTTTAACGTATCAATGTTACGTAAATATGTGGATGACTCGAACCACATTATTAATTTAGAATCGGACAAGATAGCAGATGATTTAACGTATGATATCTCGTGTTAAAATCTTGGATAAGAAGAATCGTATCCAACACTCAAGGGTTATACCTCAAGAGTTAGAATCTGAAATGAAGTAAAGGTATCCTCACTTGTTCGGCATACCAGGTACGTACGTAAATTTTGAGGGCAAAATTCCATAAGAAGGGGAGATTGTGAAACCCCAGATTTTATGAATAAAGAATTAATTTTCTCAAAATAATTTTTTTTATACTATGGTGTGAATTTGAGATAATGTTATAGTTGTGAGTAATATTTATAATTTTTGCAAAGTATGCAAGTTGTCATATTATATTCGATTGGTCGGGAAATATTCGTTTTAAACAGGAAATATTCATACGACGGCACAATCATTGGTGGACCCCACAATAGAATTATTATCGAATTGAAAAAACGACAAAAATATTTTATTGAAAATAACGGCGGAAGTTTTACCGTTGATACTGTTGAACTACTCGGTAGTAAAAGTACAGTAATACGCGTTGTTGCATAGTAGCACACGATATTGATTATTGATATTTATGTGAGAAGTCACTCAGTTTTGTTCAATTATTGCTACAATAGTTGCTGCATAGTATCTCACATTATTTGATTCAATTATTGTTGATTTAAAAGTTTTGTTTTATTCAAGTAATAAAATAGAAACATCTTTTTATATAAAACAGAATACTTTATTAAAGTTATTCTATAAATATAATATATTATATTTTATTATGTATAGTGTTTGCATAGTGCCGCATAGTGTTTGCATAATAAAAATCTTTTTATATAAATAGAATATATTATATTTTATTTAAAAGATTTGTCTTTAAATATGGACCGTCAGATTAAACTAAATCAATCTGGACCGTTCATGGATTAGTTACTATGCATTCCATTTTCCTATAAATAGAAGCTCATTCCTTCATTATTTTCTTACGAATTCACTGAACTCTAGAGAGAGAAACTATAGAGAGATACTATAGAGAGATAGAAGAAAAGTTTTTTGCTACTTCATTACTCTTATATCAAGTATTATTTTACGGTAAGGGATATTATTCTTTTGTATTCAAGAAGACAACTTTTGTTATTCTATTTCTTTATTGTTCTGTTGGAATAACCTGTATACGTGGGCTACCCTATACTTGGTGACATTCTTCTATTATTCTGTCTTTATTATTCTGTCAGAATATCCTGTCTGTGCTATACGCCGGACCTGGTTCCATTTTTATTATTCCGTCTTTATTATTCTGTCAGAATATCATGTCTGTGCTATACGCCGGACCTGGTTCCATCATTTATTATTCCGCATTTATTATTCTGTTGGAACATCCAGTCGATGTGAATTTCACCTGACCTGGTTCCGTTATTATTATTCTGTTGGAATAACCGTCTATGCGAAGTACCGCATACATTGTGATATCTTTTGTTATTCCATTCGGTATTATACTCAGTTGATTTAAATTTTGACTTCTATAATCCATGAAATTAGTGAAATATCCTTGATATTTGTACTTCATCTAGTATCTTTCCATGGAAATATTCTTCTGAGCATTCTTGAATTTTACTTTACAAAGCAGTATCATATTGACAATTTGGACGTTATTAGTTCCTGGACAAATTAATTCTTGAACTTGTTTAATTGAATTCTTATATCATTGTCATCGTCCTCATGTTTATGTTATGTTGAAAGTCATCTGTGGCCTGTAGTGCATAGATGGACTTGGTATGATTATGACCAGGGATTATTCAGTATAATCATGACCGTAATGTTACAAATGATGTGAAAATTAAAAGTCCTCATTGGCCCGTAGTGCAGTGATGGATAGTTTTTGGTATGATTATAGCTATGGATTCTCTTCGGCCAAGGGAGCAAAGATGAATTATTTTATGGCATGATCAGGACCATTGATGAAAACACGATTATCTTTGGCCCGTAGTGCATGGATAATTCGTGGTCGTGATACTAAAGAATATATTTGGCCTGTAGTGCAGGGATGATTTAATTATGTGGATTATTTATTGAGCCGAGTCTCAGCGATAAAAGTGATGAAAAACTTTTTTAAATCATAAAAGATAGTAGATTCTATTCTCTACTTGACTCTTTTAATGGATTGCCTATTCCGCTGCAGTTAAACTTGATGTCTATTGTATTTTATCAGTTTAACATTGTTGGAGACTAATGATAATTTATTTTGCATTATCTTAGTCATAATATTTCTTACTGGGCTAGTTGAGCTCACCTTTCCTTTCACTGTTCTCTTCAGGAAATGAGAATATAGCTGAGACGAGTCGGGGAACGGAGTGATGGTCCAGAGGATGATAGCATTAGTAGTCCTCACTATTCTGTGAAATAGTGTGATGAGGACTCCTTTTGAGTTTGTATAATCTCTGGTAGATAATATTTGTATTTAAACTCACAGTTTATGTTTTGTCGTATTGTACACGACAGTTGTATTAGTAAAGTTGTATTTGAATTCTGTACCATGTATCTGGCGACCCAAGATGGGTGATGTATACCTAATTTTGGGGGCGTCACAGTAAATATCAATGATATTCCACTAATTTCATAGAGTATAGAAGCCAAAACTTTAACCAACTGAGTATAATAGAATATATGAAACCGTAAATGGATTTTTGCCGCCATGCGGTAATCCACGTAGACAGATTATTCTAATAGAATAATAAAGAATGGAATAATAGAAGAATTCACCAGGCATGCGTAATCCGCACAGACAGGTTATTCCAACAGAATAATAAAGAATGGAACCAGGTCATGCGTAACGTGCACAGACAGGATAGTCCAACAGAATAATAAAGAATGAAACCAGGTCATGCGTATTCCGCATAGACGGGATATTCCAACCGAATAATAAAAAATAGAACCAGGTCATGCGTAATCCACACAGACAGGATGTTCCAACAGAATAATAAAGAATGGAACCAGGTCATGCGTAATCCGCACAAACAGGATATTCTAACAGAATAATAAAGAATGGAACCAGGTCATGCGTAATCCGCACAGACAGGATATTCTAACAAAAAAATAAAGAATGGAATAACAACAGAATTCACCAGGCATGTGATAGACCACACAGGCATGTTATTCCAACAGAATAACAAAGAATGGAATAATAGAAGAATTTAAACATGTATGCGGTACTTTGCATAGACAGGTTATTCCAACATAATAATAAAGAATGGATTAAAAACCCTTACACGTATTGAAATAAAATAACCCTCTTCATGAATACGAAAGAATAATACCCCTTACGAGTACAACAAATAATATCCCTTACCTTAGAAAAACTGAATATTGGAGTAGTGAAGTAGCAAAATACTTTTCTTCTTTCTCTCTATAGTTTCTCTCTCTAGAGTTTCAGTGAATTCGTAAGAAGTAATGAAAGAATGAGCTTCTATTTATAGGAGAATGGACTGAATAGGAATTGATTCATGAACAGTCCAGATTGATTTATTTTTAAACGAACGGTCCATATTGATTTACTATTAAAACTTAAAGCAACGGTCCATACTGATTTACTATTAAAACTTTAAACCAGTAATCCATATTGATTTACTATTATAACTTTCCACCAGCGGTCCATATTGATTTACTATTATATCTTCAACCAACGATCCATATTGATTTACTATTATAACTTCAACCAACGGTCTGAAAAATTGTCAAATCTCCTCATAGAATTAATAATATTATACCCAAAAATGATTTGGACCGAAAAGAAATATATTTTTCTGGTGAATAGTACTTCGGGAATAGTACCTATTGGGTTTCGGCACAGAAACGCACAGCGAAAATTAAAATTTTAAAGCAATTTCTTAAACCCTAAAACAGGATCCATGGGAAAAACAATTAATTCAGTGGTTAGATATTATATCTATTATAGAATTTTCTGAAATGCTCTGAATCTCCAACGCAATTCCTCACGGTACTACGTCTCTACGGTATCCACACGAACGCACACAAACCGTCGCACGATTCTCTAATAAAAGGAGTTGCGGTACTAACCACCAAAGGAACAAGCTTTTCGAACTTTTCTCTAGTCTCTCTCTAAGAGCGGATAGGGTTTGTGAGTTTATGATCGTTCCTTAAAATGGCTGCTATATATCATATATATAGTAGTTAATAGGAATTAATCAAAACCTAATCCAATTAAAATAAAATCTAAAATTTATATATATATATATCTTAATTAAGTCTTACTTAATTAATATACCTATATATAAATTATCCTATTAATTTAAATATGTAATTTAAAATTCTATCAATCATATTGACATATTTAAATCTTTACAATTTAAATTAATTTCCTTTTAATTACGTTCTTTGTGTGTGACCCTATAGGTTATTATTACGTTGGCAATAATTTTAAAATCATATTATAAAATTATAAACAGTGAGCGGTATCTAGTAATACATCACTGCTACCCAAGTAATAATAAGATCGATGATTCGATGCAACCTTTTCATGACTAATGTTTCAATGTAATTTAATCCTTTTAACCTTGACATCCTAGATTAAACTCGAGTCATGGAATATGTCATACTCTTCAAAATTTAATCTGAGTTTTCTTGATCAATGAGTAGACTATATAAAACAAATCACTATTTGAGCATGGCCATGCATTTCATAGTCCTACTCAATCAAGAGGCCTATGGATATCACCCATAATATATAGGATGGTTAAATTCCATCTAGATCACTCATATTTCTCACACAATTAATGATGAACCCAATAATCACCTTTATAGTCCACCCTATTAAAGGTGACATTTGATGATATCAAAGTACATAAATTCTCGTGTAAAAATATAGTGATTTCAGGCCGGAGGACCATTACATCATTGTCACTATGAGAATCGCTAATGACACTTCGATGCTCCACATAGAATTCTCATGGTGGGTCTGTCCAGTACATCGTTCTCTAACACATACCTATGCATTGACTTAATATCTCATATATTTATGACCAATGAGATTTGGTCATCAGTCAATTCACATACTAGTCTCAATGCATCATTATTGTCCTATCAACAATGGTACTCGACTAGGGACATTTAAGAGCAATGAAACTAATTGTAATTATATAATCTCATGTTCAAGTCACATACTTAAAATTATATAAATTGTATCACTATTCTAAGGAATTTTATTATGTTAACATTTATATAACGCGGTAAATAAAACCATAATAAAATTATTCATTTATTTAATCAAATATAATATCAAAATGTTATGCAATTATATTAAATAATTGGCCTCTAGGACATAAACTCTAACAGTACCCTGACACGAAAAGTGTTCCAAATACCCGAGTGAACAATATTAGAGTGAATAGTAACCCGTGAATAGTACTCCGACATTAAAAGTGCCTCGAATACCCGATTGGACAATATAACCTCCAGACATCAATTATTATCGAAATAAATATCGATTTCTACTAACACTAATAATTTCCACACAATGGAACTATCAATTTCATCTTTAATCAACACGAACTTATTCATCATTAATATTATAATTCATAATATTTAACAACCAGTTCATTCCCAGGAAAGAGGGGGCTTTCCGATAAGGATTTCTCCTTATTGGTGCGCAATTAAGTGACCAAACCTCTCCTTGACAGAACTTCTAAACATTGTCAATATTACAAATAATAATATTAATAACTTTGTCGTCTCAATTATTGATTTAATAATATATCATATTATTCAGATGATACTGTGACAATAATTAAATCAATAATATGAGAGATATGATGCAATAATTACTGTAGCAATAATTGAGTATAACTGAGTGACTTCTTACGTAAGCATCAATAATCAATACTGTGTGCTACTATGCAACCACGCATATTACTGTACTTTTACTACCGGGTAGTTCAAAAGTTTTATCGGTAACACTTTCGCCGTTATTTTTATAAAAAGATAATTTTGTCGTTTTTTAACTACGACAATACTTTCGTTGTGGGGTCCACCAATGATTGTGCCGTCGTACGGATATTCCCTGACAAAAAGAATATTTCCCGACCATACGAATATTTAATAACAACTTGCATACTTTGTAAAATTTATAAATATTACCCACAACTATAACATTATATCAAATCCACACCATAATATTAAAAAAAATATTTTGAGAAATTTAAATCTTTATCCATAAAATTTTGAGTCTCACATTATCCAAGTTCAAAAATACTCCATAATAATCAATTGTGGAGTAGAATTCAAAAATAAAGATCAAAACATGGATACAATCAAAGATAGTAACCACAATAGACAACTTGACAAAAAAAGAAAATTTTATTTTTTTGTGAATAGTGTCGTATTCGTGAATAGTGTTGTATACGTGAATAGTAACCCCCGACACAAAAAAGTAGAAATTCCAAAATAAAATTCATACTAATATTTCGGTATAATGATATTGAGAGAATAACATTATTTACAAAGAAAATAATATCTCTTACCTCAAAAGAACAATACTTCTAACTGAAATATCGGATGTAATGCTGAAAGAAACTTGTACTGAATAACAACTTTCAAAGTATCTAAATACTCACAAAATACGCTCGATAATATAGAGAAAAAAAAAACTTATTTTTGGTGTGATTTTCAATTCTAACTAAGCACCCTATTTATAGGAAAATGCTAAAACGTCAAAGCGGACTAAATTAATAAAATATTATTATTATTATTTTCTCTTCTACGCCCACTCCTTTTGAACAAGCTAAGCATGCCATCTTTGAAAAATTCTCAGCACATGGTTTTCACACAAAAAAAGTGGGGCCCACCCATATTCTTAATAAAATAATTTATTTTTGAAACTTCAATAATTCATAATAAATAGCTTTTTATCAGAAAAATACGAATTTTATGTCCATTCTATAGGAAATTAAATTTTCTACAACTTTGTAGATTTAAGTTTTTCCAAATTCTGAACAAAAAATGACCGAAATTCATATACGGACAATTTTCAACACCTGTATTCTGACAAAATACTTATAAAACACCTCAACATTTATTCCTTCATTTATATCCACATAAAATAAATATTTCCTTATCCATCCACATAAAATAAATATTTCCTTATCATATAAATCAATAATTAATTATTCACAAATAATATTACAGAATCACAATTATGACAATCAGGTCGTTCCCAGAAAAGAGGGGGCTTTCCGATAAGGATTTCTCCTTATTGACGCGCAATTAGGTGACCAAACTCCTTTCCTAGACAGAACTTTCTTAGACATTGCCAATAATGCTATCTAATAATATTATTCAAATAATATGAATTATTGATTTGATAATGAAAAATACTGTGCAGTGACAATTATTGGAACAACAATAATATAACATATCAACGTAGCAATTATTGAATCAATAAAATAAAATATTGAACAGTAATTACTGTAACAATTATTGAGTAGTGCCTTCTTACGTAAGAATCAATAATTCAAAAATAATGTGCAATACCGTGTGTGACACCCCCAAAGTAGGTATACATCACCCATCTTGAGTCGTCAAATACATGGTACAAAATTCAAATACTAACTTAATTATACAACATGATTTGTGTGTTTTAATAAAAATATTGTCTTCTAGACAGTATTCAAACTCAAAATACGACAAAACATAATCTGAGAGTTCTAACACGAATATTGTCATCTAGACAATATCCACACTCAAATTCAATTTTATTACATTTATAATCACACTATTTCATAGAATAGTGAGGACTACTAATACTATCATCTGGACCGTCACTCCGTTCCCCGACTAGTCCCTGCTACGTTCTCATTTCCTTATAAAGAAGAGTACTCTAACGGGTAGGGCAGAGATATACTTGAAAAAAACTTGCACTACGCTCAAAGTTTACTTAAACTCTAAAGAAATACGCTCAAGATTATAGAAGAAGAACTATATCTATAGTTTCTCTCTCTAGAGTTTCAGTGAATTCGTAAGAAATAATGAAGGAATGAGCTTCTATTTATAGAAGAATGAACTGTATAGTAACTAATTCATGAACGGTCCAGATTGATTTACTTTTAATCGGACGGTCCATATTTAAAGCAAAATCTTTTAAATAAAATATAATATATTCTATTTATAATCTAATAAAACGAATAACTTTATAAAAATATTATGTTTTATATAAAAAGATTTTAATATGAAAAACACTATGCAGGCACTATGCAACACTATGCATAACAAAATATAATATATTTTATTTATAGAATAACTTTATAAAAGTATTTTATTTTATATAAAAAGATTTCACTATGCAAAATAATATGCATAATAGAATATAATATATTCTATTTATAGAATAACTTTATAAAAGTATTCTGTTTTATATAAAAAGCTTTTTTGTTTTATTACATTAATAAAACTAATAAAATAAAACTGAGTGACTTATCACGTAAGCATCAATAATCAATATCGTGTGCTACTATGCAACTACGCGTATTAGTGTACTTTTACTACCGAGTAATTCAACAGTTTTAATGGTAAAACTTCAGCCGTTATTTTCATAAAAATATTTTTGTCGTTTTCTCAATCCGACAATAATTTCATTGTGGGGTCCACCAATGATTGTACCGTCGTACGGATATTTCCCGACAAAAAGAACATTCCCCGACCAATCGAATATTATACAACAACTTACATACTTTTCAAATTTTATAAACACTACCCACAACTATAATATTATCTCAAATCCACACCATAATATTCAAAAAAATATTTTGAGAAAATTAAATCTTTATTCATAAAATTTGGGGTCTCACAATCTCCTTTTCTTATGAAATTTCGCCCTCAAAATTTACGTACGTACCTGGTATTCGAAGAGATAAGAATACCTTGCTTTCTATTCAGACTATACTTTCCTGGTCATTTCCACATATTATCCCTATACTCTGACCGACCAATTAAATACCAAATAAACTAAGGTAGGTCATACTAGCGAAGGAATTCCCCGTCTCTCCCCTCCTAGTTCTTGTCTCATATCTTAGCTAGGGATCATATCCCTACACTTTGATACCAATTGTAACGCCCCCAAAATAGGTATACATCACTCATCTTGAGTCGCCAAATACATGGTACAAAATTCAAATACAAACTTAATTATTCAACATGAGCTGTGAGTTTTAATACAAATATTGTCTTCTAGACAATATTCAAACTCAAAATACGACAAAACATAATCTGAGAGTTCTAACACGAATATTGTCATCTGGACAATATCTACACTCAAATTCAATCTTATTACATTTATAATCACACTATTTCATAGAATAGTGAGGACTACTAATAATATCATCTGTACCGTCACTCCGTTCCCCGACTAGTCCCTGCTACGTTCTCATTTCCTTATAAAGAAGAGTACTCTGACGGGTAGGGCGGGGATATACTTGAAGAAAACTTGCACTACGCTCAAAGTTTTCTTAAACTCTAAAGAAATACGCTCAAGATTATAGAAGAAGAACTCTCTCTATAGTTTCTCTCTCTAGAGTTTCAGTGAATTCGTAAGAAATAATGAAGGAATGAACTTCTATTTATAGAAGAATGGACTGCATAGTAACTAATTCATGAACGGTCCAGATTGATTTACTTTTAATCGGACGGTACATATTTAAAGCAAAATCTTTTAAATAAAATATACTATATTCTATTTATAATCTAATAAAACGAATAACTTTATAAAAATATTATGTTTTATATAAAAAGATTTTACTATGCAAAACACTATGCAGGCACTATGCAACACTATGCATAATAAAATATAATATATTCTATTTATAAAATAACTTTATAAAAGTATTCTGTTTTATATAAAAAGATTTTACTATGCAAAACACTATGCATAATAGAATATAATATATTCTATTTATAGAATAACTTATAAAAGTATTTTTTTTATATAAAAAGATTTTCTGTTTTATTACATTAATAGTACTAATAAAACAAAACTGAGTGACTTATCACGTAAGCATCAATAATCAATATCGTGTGCTACTATGGAACCTCGCGTATTACTGTACTTTTACTACCGAGTAGTTCAATAGTTTTAACGGTAAAACTTCGGCCGTTATTTTCATAAAAATATTTTTGTCATTTTCTCAATCTGACAATAATTCCGTTGTGAGGTCCACCAATGATTGTATCGTCATACGGATATTCACCGATAAGAAAGAATATTCCCCGACCAATCGAATATTATACAACAATTTGCATACTTTTCAAAATTTATAAATACTACCTACAACTATAATAGTATCTCAAATCCACACAATAGTATTCAAAAAAATAGTTCGAGAAAATTAAATCTTTATTCATAAAATCTGGGGTCTCACGCCGTGTGCTACTGTGCAACCACGTGTATTAATGTATTTTAACCACGGGGTATTCTAACAGTGTTAACGGTAACCATTAATCCGTTATTTATAAAAACTCAAACTTTTTATTTTCTTCATCCGACCGTTTTCTGTTATGGGGCCCACAAATGGTTGCGCCATCGTACGAATATTCTCCGGTAGCAAGAATATTCCACGACCAAACGAATATTCCCCGACAACAATGAATATTTTATAACCACTTGTTTATTTTGAAAATTTTACACATTTCACCCATAACCAAAGTATTATATCAAATTAACACCTTATTATTCATAATAATAATAATTAGAGGGAATTCAATTTTATTTTTAAAAAGTTGGGGTCTTACATCCTAAATTTTGACATATACTCAAGAAAATTTAACATATAAAAATCATAATATGAAACTAAGAATTCAAATAATAAATTTTTTTGTTAAAACACCAAAAACTAAACCATCAACATACTCAATTACTAATTAGAATAGCTCCATTAATAATTTCATTAAAATATTTTAATATTTGCATCACTTTATCCAAAAATAGGTTTTAATTAAACTAAATTAGTTTTTTATAAGTTAGCAACAATTTAAATGAGAGTTTTAATTACAAATAAAATTATAATTAAAATATATTGTATTAAAAAGGATAATTAAACATATATATTATTTAGGAATTAAATTTTGATAACATACAAGGGTAAATATGTAATTTTATCAATTTAATCAACTCTAAAAACTTATAGGGTATTAATTGTTACTTAAAAATTAGAGGAGAGATGAGTGTTATTATGGTTATCTAGAGGGGGTGTCATTATATTTTATTTTAAATAAAAATAATATTTTCATAAGTTACTTTTCACATAAATAATAATTGAGTCACGTACTTGTATAAGAGTAACTATATAAAAATATTAATATTTACTTGTAAAAATAATAATTCTCTGTCAATATAAAGTGAGTTCACATGCTTGAAAGACCATTATTGTTTATGTTAACAACCAATGAGAAAGCGAGACAAGGATGATTCCACTTGGAGGGGAAATTCCAAAATATATTGAAGACTCTCCAAAAAAGGTAAAAGAGTTCTAGTTATTGTAAGTGCTAATAAATCTTTTCATTTCTTTTTTCCTTTCTTCTCTTTTTATTTTCTTTTCTTCTATCTTTTTTAATTCTATTATTATATTTTGTTATTTATAATAGAGTATTTGAAGTGGAAAAGATGATTGGTTGATAGCGTATCGACTGCGAAAATAAGGTAATCTATTTTATTTATCAATTTTTGCTAATTATATATGTTTCACTCATTTTATCTCTATCCAAAATATTTCATTCATTTGCAAGAAAAACATTGTTATATAATTCTCAAAAAACAAAGGAAAAATGAAATGTAATTAGTTGATAAAAGAGTATTAGTGAATAGTTAAATAATAATTGCTTGTCCATTTCTTTTTCATCTTTGAAATTTAATGAATTTTGAAGAATAAATATTGACTTTACTAGGTTCCCTTTTTACTTTTTTTATTTTTTCAAAAAGAAAACTATACTTCTTCTCCCCCAAAATTAGTGAAATTAACTCAAAAGGATGAATCCGCACTTGAATCTCAACGCAATAATTCAATAATTCTCCACAATTTCTGGACAATCCAATCTATCAGAATTAGAATCTAGGTTAGGGATTCATTTATTGTTTATCAATTGAGAATTTGAGTTTAAATCTAGAAACTGTAGTTGTTCTTCCCCAAAATTAGTGAAATTAATTCAAAAGGATGAATCCGCACTTGAATTGAACGCAATAATTCAATAATTTTCAGTATTTGTGCACAATCCAATCCGTCACAATAAGAATCTAGGTTAGGGTTTCATTTATTGTTTTTGAAGCGAGAATTGGAGTTTAAATCAGATCTCTGCAATTCATATACAGTACGGTGAATTTGAAAACCGTAGAAATCACCGGAAATTGAGCTTCCGGTCTGGAGTTCGGACATGGAAAGAGAAACTGAATCTAACGGTTTGTTTTTAACCGCTAATCAGTGCCGGAGAAAAACTGAATTTAAGAGTTTCCTTTGTTTTTTGTTTTTTTGAGATTTTCTAATTCCACACCTATTTTTGCTAAATCTTCTTAAACTTTGTAAGCACAGTTGGGGTGGACCGGTGGACGTAGATTAGCCACAAAAACATGGTTATTCTTGTTTCTTGTTGAGCGTAAACATTACTCCCTCCGTTCTTAAAAAATTATCGTTTTAGAAAAAAAAAATTGTTCCTTTACAACTTTCGAGAATAATAAATTATTTACTTTCCTATATTACCCTTCTCTTTTGTATTAATAGTTTCCAATTTCTCATAAAGGGGTAGTGATTGAATTTTAAACAAATTTTACTTGACTTTTAGGAACAAGGTAGTATTAAATACAACAAAAGTCAAATTTTTTTTTTTGCGATATAAATATTTTCCGTAGTTTTGGTATTTTGAGCAATTTGTACAGAAATCTGGGTTAAGAGTGTTGTACTAGCGCAATGCTCGTAAGTTTTGAAAATTAATGGTAACTTGTAAACAATAGTGTTTTGCAATTAGCAGTTAAATCTAAATAGGCTCAATTGCATATCCTGTCTAGTCTAGGGGTTCATTTGGAGAAATTAGTAAACGCAGTATGTTTTGGGCGGATTATAAGTACTAAATTTATCGCACTAAAAATGATGTGGTGAATATGGAGTTTATAAGCTTCATTTGTGAGTTAAATAAACAAGATTCTCAAGTGCTATAGAACTCCAAAAACCTAAAAATTAAGCCACAAACCAATTCAATAAGTGTTAAGAGATACATTTCTAATTTTAAACTATAAAGTGAAGAAACTTCTAATGTCATTTTTTATATTCTAGTTAGATTGAGTACTATCATGTTGTCAATGCTACATTTTTACTTATATTTTGAAAGTAAAATAATCCTTAAAAATCATTGTTTTATAAATATATTTTTAATTTTGGAATGGAGAGGGTATTATAAATTAAGAAAAAGCCAGCAATCCCAATAGAATATCATTGTTTGTGAATTGCCAATTTATACACATCTGTTGGGACTTGTGACTCATAACTGAAAAAGGCTGAAGCGTAGCGGAGCACAATGGAGTGAGGGAGCGAAGCTCCCGAACGGTACGGTATGGAGTTTCTGAAGCAGAGTAGGCCGCGCCAGTCCAGGCTTACTGGGAGCGCGGGACGCGCCAGGCGCGGGCATGACTCTGCAGCACTAACGCGGGGCGCGCCGCTGGCAGTCTAAAAGCGGTGCGGGCCACGCCGGTTGGCGTACAATAGTTTTATGGTTCGATATTTACAAGGACATTATGAGTATTTAGGTTATAATGTGAATTAGGGTTGGAATAGAATTAGTAGTTATAAATACTATATATTGTAAAGCTCTAAGTAACTCTCAAGTTGAATAACAAAAGGAACGCCCACCCGTGGACTACCCAAATTGGAGAACCACGTAAATCTCTGTGTTATTTCTTACTGTCGTATGTGTGATCTAATCTAACAACATCTTTATTCTTCTCTTCTTATCACCTCTGTACACACAAATTATAGTTTGAGCATTTCTATTATAAACTAAACTTTTATTCTTTTGACAAGCGCAAATGCTAATGGTGACAAGAACTTGCTGATGATGTATGTGCATAACATGTCAATGAGTGAAGTACCAGTGGCATACTTGTCATTTGCTACAGAATCTGATATAGGATCCCAACACATATGGTTGGACAAAAAATTGATAGTACAACCAGAGTTGCAACTTTATAGTGCCACTGTACATCACCCTTTGATATATGTTGTACATATATTATGATTTCAAAATTCCCTGATATATAGGATACAGTTTGACTAGGAAATTATATTGAAAATATTAGGAATTATGAATCTCAAACTTAAATACAAAAACAGACCTATATTATACAGAATCTAGCTGTCTGAGACTCTATATCTTTGATTTGCCATAGAAATAAAATTCTCCTTGGTCGGCTGTGTCTTGTGCAAAATGTAGTATGTTGACCTTTAATGTTTTTGAGACAAAGTTTTGTTGGATATGTTGGTCTTCTCATCCCTTGCATCATTAATAGTCAATTCAAATTATTTGAATAAATTGAGTACATGAAATTTGAAATTTAGACGAGGAAATTATATATCTTGTTTTGTATATTTCACTATGAAAAGGGATTGGACTACAACGTTTTATTTTCTTTCGTTTTTTCTACATTTGACTTTGTATCATTGTTTCACAGTCTTCGGTTACACTTCACCAGTTGCACTGTTTATTGAACAATCGATTTATTTACAGGGTATATTACAAAGTAAGCAGATGATGATGCACCTTTCCTTTATCAATCCATCGCATACTCATTGCTCCTGAATGTACTGGATTTTCAGCTCCATAATATAGCAGTGCTTAGTAGCCTTTAAAGGTTCTAATTCAGCGAGTAGCCAGAATTTTCTACAGTTGTCTCTGGCCACTTGTTTAAGATTCAAACTCATCAAACATGCAGAAGCCACAACAACTGAATAATTGGATACCTCAGGAGCCTACAGTAACAGATTGGGTGGAACACATCAACGATGACAACCTCAAATTGGCAATCCCAATTGGACCTCGTTTTCAAGCCAATGTGCCTGAGTGGAGTGGCCCACCTCAAAAAATTCCTCATGGTGGTGAAATTGAACACAGTACTTCGAGGTGGTTAGGCACTAGAATATGGCCCATCCATGACAAAAACTTTCCAGGAACAACCAAAGTACCTGTGATGGGAAAAGGGAGGCCTAATTTTTGCCTATGTGCCTCCCCTGGATCCCGAGAATGTGTTAAACGCCATGTCGCTCTGAAAAGGACTCTACTGCAGTCAGAGCTTGGGCCCGTTTACTGGAGATGGAGATTCAATGAGATGGGAGACGAGGTATCCAAGCTGTGGACTTCAGAGGAGCAGAAGAAATTTGAATCTCTTGTGAAAATGAATCACACCTCGCAGTTTAAAAGCTTTTTGAAGCCAGCTTTGGAGTGTTTGCCATGTCAGTCTAGAAAAACCATAGTGAACTACTACTTCAATATACATATTCCTAGTCGAATGAGTAGGCAGACAAGATTAAGATGTACAAATATTGACACCGACGATGAAGCTGAAGAGGCCTCTAATCCAAATGGTTCTCAGAAAAGGTATCGAGCTCGTAATGTTTCCTCGTACAGTTCCAAAGTTGTGAAGTTTAATTTCTTAAATGGGCGTCGATGATGCTTCGACCTTCACACAACCTTAGAATTTCCCAATTCTTTGGTTGAGGCTATGAGTAGTCATGTTTTTCCTTTATTGTGAACTTGTAACAGTTACACAACATACACTCTTGTAATTTATTAGTTTTCTGTTTTAAAAGGATAACAATTGTAATTCTATATAATTAAACATAACATATTTTGAATCTTTCATTTAACAAAGCACAAGGACGGTTCAAATTTATTCTAACCTAATTCTTTCAACTTAATCTAAAGGCTCATATTTTTTTCCGCCCAAATCAAATTCACCCCTACACTCTACTCTCTCTCATGTTCATACCCAAAATCTTTCTCTCCTATCTTCTTCACACACACAAACAAATAATAATAATAATAAAATTATTATTATTATAATTATAGTAATAGTAATAATAATAATTATAGTAATAATAATAATAATAATTATAATAATAGTAATAGTATTATTAATAATAATAACAACAACACAACAACAACAACAATAATAATAATAATAGTACTAATACTAATATTATTATTATAATAATAGTAATAGTAATAATAATAATTATGACAATAATTTTGATAATAATTATGCCAATAATTATAATAATAATTATGATAATAATTATAATAATAATAATAATAATTATTATAATAATAATAATAGTACCAATAATAGTAATAATAATAATAATAATTATTATTATTATTATAATTATAATAATTATTATAATAGTAATAGTAATAGTAATAGTAATAGTAATAGTAATCTATATAATAAAGATTCAGATTCATTCTAATTGATTTGGTTGAGAAAGCATAACTACTGTGAGATCCCAGATTTTATGAATAAAGATTTAATTTTCTCGATTTTTTTTGTATATTATGGTGTGGATTTGAGATAGTGTTATAGTTGTGGGTAGTATTTATAAATTTTGAAAAGTATGCAAGTTGTCATATAATATTTGATTGGTCGGGAAATATTCGTTTTAATAGGGAATATTCGCAAAACGGCACAATCATTGGTGGACCCCACAATGGAATTATTGTCAGATTGAGAAAATGACAAAAATACTTTATGGAAAGAACAGCGGAAGTTTTACCGTTAACTGTTGAAACACCCGGTGTTAAAAGTACAGTAATACGCGTGGTTGCATAGTAGCACACAGTATTGATTATTGATGCTTACGTGATAAGTCACTCAGTTTTGTTTTATTAGTATTATTAATGTAATAAAACAGAAAAGTTTTTTATATAAAACAGAATATTTTTATAAAGTTATTCATTTTATTAGACTATAAATAGAATATATTATATTCTATTATGCATAGTATTTTGCATAGTAAAATTTTTTTATATAAAACATAATATTTTTATAAAGTTATTTGTTTTATTAGACTATAAATAGAATATATTATATTTTATTTAAAAGATTTTATTTTAAATCTGGACCTTCCGTTTAAAGTAAATCAATCTGGACCATTCATGAATTAGTTACTATGCAGTCCATTCTTCTATAAATAGAAGCTCATTCCTTCATTATTTCTTACGAATTCACTGAAACTCTAGAGAGAGAAACTACAGAGAGAAAGAAAAAAAAATATTCTGCTACTTCACTATTCCTACATCCAGTACTCTTCTTCTTAAGGTAGGGGATATTATTTGTTCTACTCGTAGGGGATATTATTTGTTGTACTCATAGGGGATATTATTTGTTGTACTCGTAAGGGATATTATTTGTTGTACTCGAAAATGATATTCTTTCTTTCTTATTCATAAAGAGAACTTCTGTTGTTCCATTCTTTATTATTCTGTTGAAATAACTTGTATACGCGGGCTACCCTATACTTGGTGAAATTCTTCTGTTATTCTATTTTTTATTATTCTGTTGGAACATCCTGTCTGTGCTTTACGCATGACCTGGTTCCATTATTTATCATTCTGTTGGAACATCCTGTCTGTGCTTTACGCATGATCCGGTTCCGTTAATTATTATTCTGTTGGAATATCTTGTCTGTGTGTTTACGCATGACCTGGTTTCGTTATTTATTATTCTGTTGGAATAATCAATGTACTATGCATGTGTAGTTGTTGGTCATGAAATCTTAAAAATTGAAAACTAATTAAGTTGAAAAACTCTATGATTTGTATTGTGAACTTTTGAACAAATATGATAGGATGCTTTATGCCTCTAGAGATAATCGATATATTCACACATCTAGTTGGACACCTTATAAACTATTCAAGCATGTGTGGAAAGAAGTTGTTTGGCAATATTCAAGCATGTGTGGTTTGACTGAACAAATATTATACATGAACAAAATATATGGAACAAACGGTAATGAAGGTGATCAGCCTTTCATATCTGATTTATACATGTAATATGTACAGAGTACAATTATACATGGCAATCAGTCTATAATATCATCACATTATAACAGTATTATATATATAGATATACATAGAATAACCTAAACACATAACCCTATTAGTCTATAACACACATAAGACTCGGTATCAAGTCAAACTATTGAAGTCTGAGTTGAACCTGACACAAATCTGATGTCCCGATGGTCTAGTCGGACAAAAATTCGAGTTTAAGTTCAATTAAACTCTGCCTAAACACTTAACAATTATCTTAGATAATTTATTAACAGTCGAAATATTTTTCATAAGTTTCTAATAATTTTCAAATAATTATTATCATTTATCATGAATTTTCAATCATTAAAATAGTATTTAAATGAATTAAATACCATATAATTCTTTTGTTAGTAATATTTATTTATTATCAAATATTAATGAAATACATGTCATAATATTATAATATAGAACGCATGCCTGGTGATTTCTTTTGTTATTCTATTCTTTATTATATTCAGTTGGTTAAAGTTTTGACTTCTATACTCCATGAAATTAGTAGAATATCCTTGATATTTGCACTTCATCCAGTATCTTTTCATGAAAATATTCTTCTTGAGCATTCTTGCGCTTCATCCAGTATCTTTTCATGGAAGTATCATGTTGACAATTTGGACGTTATTAGTTCCTGGTTAAATTAATTCTTGAACTTGTTTTATTGAATTATTATGTCATTGTCATCATCCTCATGTTTATATTATGTTGAAAGTCATCTGTGGCCTGTAGTGCATAGATGGACTTGGTATGATTATGATCAGGGATTATTCGGTATAATCATGACCGTAATGTTACAAATGATTTAGGAAAAAAATTCTCATTGGCCCGTAGTGCATTGATGGACAATTTTTTGTATGATTATGGCAATAGATTCTCTTCAGCCAAGGGTGCAAAGATGAATTATTTTATGGCATGATCAGGACCATTAATGAAAACACGATTATCTTTGGCCCATAGTGCATGAATAATTCGTGGTCGTGATACTAAAGAATATCATTGACTTGTAGTGCAGGGATGATTTGATGATGTTGATTATTTATTAAGCTGAGTCTCAGCGATAAAAGTAATGAAAAATATTTTAAATCATAAAAGATAGTAGATTTTATTCTCTACTTGACTCTTCTAATTGATTGCTTGTTCCGCTGCAGTTAAACTTGATGTTTGTTATATTTTATCAGTTTAACATTGTTGAAGGCTAATGATAATTTATTCTGCATTATCTTAGTCATAATATTTCTTACTAGGATAATTGAGCTCACCCTTTTACTTTCATTATTCTTTTCAGGAAATGAGAACGTAGCAGGGACTAGTCGGGGAACAGAGTAATGTTCTTAGATGGTGCATTAGTAGTCCTCACTATTCTGTGAAATAATGTGATAATAAATGTAACGAGGACCCCATTGAGTTTGTATATTGTCTAGATGACAATTTTTCTATTAAAACTCACAGCATATGTTTAGTCATATTTTACACGACTGTTATATAATTAAGTTTGTATTTGAATTCTGTACCATGTATTTGGCGACTCAAGATGGGTGATGTATACCTATTTTAGGGGCGTCACAACTACGGTTCGATTCATTCTAATTTTAATTCAAAATAATAATAATTATAATATAATTAATAATAATAATAATGATAATAATAGTAATAGTAATAACAACAATAACAACAATAACAATAATAATAACAATAATAATAATAACAATAATAACAATAATTATAATAATAATAATAATAATAATAATAATTATAATTATAATAATATAATAATAATTATAATTATAATAGTAATAATAATAATAGTAATAGTAATAAAGTAATAATAATAATTGTAATTATAATATTAATATTAATTATTATTATTATTATAATAATAGTAATAATAATAATAACAACAACAACAACAATAATAATAATAATAATAATAATAATAATAATAATAATTATTGTTGTGGTAGTGTGGTGAATTATGATAATTGTTATTGATGATTGTAAGTTTTGTAGACAAGTTTAGATTTTTCTGAATATTTATTTTTAAAGAAAAGTTAATTATTATGGTAGTAAGGTAAATTATGATAATTGTAATGTCTGATTGTAAGTTATTTTAAGTTGCAAATAGTCTTTAGGTAATATAGTATTTTTCGAATTTTAATCTAATTTTTTGTTACGCCGTGCCTTCAGGTACGGGTAATTACTAGTACGTTTAAGTAGAAAGATTAAGTAGATAAAAAGAACTTATAAATGTCCCAAAAAGCGATTGTGATGACGGATTGTGAAGAAAGCCAAGGCACCTAATGCTTTATTCACAATGAGTTGGGTGATAAGTTGCATAATACCATGCTGATGCCAACTTTTGTTGCTCCTGCACCTTGCAACTACTGTCAAACAACCCCTTGCCAGCTCAAATAAGGCGGTTAACATATTTGCAGGTTAATAGAAGGATATATGTATTATACTTTGGAACTTAGAAACCCGTTTGACATTCACTCATTAGGAGTAACTGTCGAATAGTTTCTAGTTTGGGACTATTACTGGATGTTATGTCTCTCACTTAGGCCGATGCCAATTCATAGGGAACATTTTTTGGTATGAGAATTTTTCGGCTGTTATCTCTACATGTTTTTCGAGTGCATTCTTAGATTAAGGTCTATTTCGTGTACTTGAAGACCACGGGGAGGTGTTGTCGAATTTTTCTTGAAATAGATGAAACGTGCTCAACGTGTTGGAACTAGTAAGAAGACACATCCAAGAACGGGATAGAAGCCTTACTCCTGTCCTGTAGAGTGGAGATACTAGGAAAATATAATTCATACATGGACTGCATACATGAATATCTTTTTACTGAATGTGTCTTTTGTTCAGTTAAAGATGTCAGCCGACCGAAGTTGTATGTATCGTAGGATACCCATTGATGGGAGGGATTAGTCTTAGCTTATCGTGATGGGGTGTAACTTTTTGAACAAAGCAATAGAACATGTTGTTAGGTTTGTAATATTCATATACACAATCAAAGTAGCGGAAGCATGGTAAAAACTGATTTTAAAATTTTACAAACCATATACTCGGAGCATCCTTATGCGCAATTATTAATTAAACGAAAGAGATGAAGAAGATTCATACCCTTGAAGATTCGAGCTTCCTCAAGTACAAGTTCTATTCCTAATCCTTAGTGCTATCCTTGAATACATGGGATTGATTCCTTCATTTAATAAACGTTAGCCACCCAAGCGTTTGGTCTCTAGAGGTGATCCACCAAGGAAGAACAAAAACTCAAAAAGAAGGGTGTTCGGCTAAACCCTAGTTTTTCCTATCTCAAATAGAAAAGGTGTACTGTAAGACCAAAACTTTAATGAATAAATATTAAATTTTCTCGAAATATATTTTTGAATATTGTGGTGTGGATTTGGTATAATGTTATAGTTGTGGGTAATATTTATAAATTTTGCAAAGTAAGCAAGTGGTTATATAATATTCGATTGGTCGGGGAATATTCATTTTAACAGGGAATATTCGTACGACGACACAATCATTGGTAGACCCCACAACGAAAGTATTGTCATAGTTAGAAAACGACAGAATTATCTTTTTATAAAAATAACGACAAAAGTTTTACCATTAAACTGTTGAACTACCCGGTGGTAAAAGTACAGTAATACGCGTGGTTGCATAGTAGTACACGGTATTGATTATTGATGCTTACGTGAGAAGTCACTCAGTTATAGTCAATTATTCCTACAGTAATTGCTGCATAATATTTTCATATTATTAATTCAATTATTGTCACAGTATCATCTGCATAATATTTTATATTATTAAATCAATAATTGAGACGACAAAGTTATTCATATTATTATTTGCAATATTGATAATGTCTAGAAAATTCTGTCAAGGAGAGGTTTGGTCACCTAATTGCGCGCCAATACGGAGAAATCCTTATCGAAAAGCCCCCTCTTTCCTGGGAATGATCTGGTTGTTAAATATTGTGAGTTATAATATTAATGATGAATAACTTCGTGTTGATTAAAGATGAAATTGACATTTTCATGCATTATGTTGGGATTATTAGTGTTAGTGAAAATCAACATCTATTTCGATAATAATGGATGTCTGGAGGTTATATTGACCAATCGGGTAATTAATCGGATAAATGAGCAATTAATTGCTATTAATTCACATGCTTATAACTATTTGTTCACATGTGTGTACTATTGATTCACATGTATGTACTATTAGGGGAGGTGGTGCAAGATTGATAATACTTGCATGACTAAATTAAAAATGAAGATATAGATGAAGGTACTATATTGTAATTATTTTTTTCACATGATTGTACTATTGATTCACATGATTGTACTATTGATTCACAAGATGTACTATTAGGGGAGGTGGATAAAGTTTGGTAATACTTGTAGGACTAAATTAAAAAATGAAGGAAAAGATGAAGGTATTATACTGTAATATTTCGAGCCCAAAACGTGCAATTATCGAAACTATATTTTCCTATAAATAGAAGCTCATTTTTCTTTCATTCTCACCAATTCACTAAGACTCACAAGAGCAATTATAGAGAGAGAAGCTATAGAGAGAAAGAAGAAGAGAAGTTTGCAACTTCACTATTCCAGTATCCAGTCTTTTTCTGAGGTAAGGGGTATTATTTCTTTCGTATTAATAAGGGATATTATTTTTGTTCAATATTCGTATGAAATATTATTTTCTTCCATACTCTGTAGTATGTAAGTAATATTATTTCGTTGCGTATCCCTAGTTCTACACTCATTTTGTTGAAGTATTGCTTCTATATTTCATGAAATTAGTAGAATATCCTTGAAATTTGCGCTTCATCCAGTATCTTTTCATGAAAATATTATTATGAGCATTCTTGATAATTATTGATCTTTTCATGCTGAAATACTATTCATGAGTTACTATTCACGGGTTACTATTCACCCAATTACTATTCACTCAAATAATATTCACTCGGGTATTTGGGGCACTTTTTATGTCGGAGTACTATTCACGAGTTACTATTCACGGGTTATTATACACCCGGTTACTATTCACACGAATATTATTCACTCGGGTATTTTGGGCACTTTTTATGACAGGGTACTATTCCCGAGGTACTATTCCCGAAGTACTATTCACAAGGTAATATTCACGGGGTACTATTCACCCGAAAAATATATTTCTTCTCTATCCAAATTATTTTTGATACAATATTATTCTTGAATTTTACTTCACAAAGCAGTATCATGTTGACAATTTGGACATTATTGATTTCTGGATAAATTAAATTATAAATCTTTAAAAATTTATCCTTGAACTTGTTTGATTGAATTCTTATATCATTGTCATCATCCTCATGTTTATATTATGTTGAAAGTCATATGTGGCCTGTAGTGCATAGATAGACTTGGTATGATTATGACCAGGGAATATTCGGTATAATCATGACCGTAATGTTACAAATGATGTGGTAAAAGTCCTCATAGGCCCGTAGTGCATTGATGGACAGTTGTTGTGATGCCCCCAAAATAGGTATACATCATCCATTCTAAGTCTCTAAATACATGGTACATAAAAATATACAACTTCAGTAATACAATTATCGTGCAAAATACGACAACACACATACTGTGAGTTTGAATACAACTATTGTCTAATAGAGAGTATACAAACTCAAAAGGAGTCCTCATTACAATTATTGATATACTATTTTACAAAATAGGGAGGACTAATAATACAACTATCCTGAATCATCACTCCATACCCCGGCTAGTTCCTGCTATGTTCTCACCTCTTGAGAAGAAAAATGGAACAAAAAGGAAAAGGGTGAGCTCAACTAGCCCAGTAAAGAATATTATGACTAAGATAATATACAACAATTTATCATTAGTCTTCAACAAGGAAAAATTTGATAAAATATAATAGACAACAAGCTTTAGATCAACAACTGCAGCGGAATAACAATCCATTATAAGAGTCAAGTAGAGAAAGAATTCTACTATCTTCTAAGATTTAAAAGTCCATCATCAATATTTTATCCCTGTAACATCAATCAATAGACATCTTGAATCAAATATTCATCTTTGCACTACAAGCCAAATATATTCATTTGTATCACCAGTTGGTCATGTTCATCTCAACACCTGTTCATCTTTGCACTACGGGATAAAGATATTCATTAGGTAATCATTCATCTTTGCACTACAGGCCAAAGATATTCATCAGTTAATCATTCATCTTTGCACTATAGGCCAAAGATATTCAGTAATATCATCATTTATGACTGAGGATGATGAAAAATATCTTAAAGAAAACGAATCCAGTGAGATAAAAGATCAAAGATTAGGGATTCGTACTTTAGTTTATCCAAGTTCAAAAATACCTTATAATAATCAATTGTGGAGCAAAATTCAAGAATAAAGATCAAAACATGGATACAATCAAAGATAGTAACCATAATAGGCAACTTGGACAAAGAAAAGAAAATTTTATTTTTTTTTTGTGAATAGTGCCATATTCGTGAATAGTGCCGTATACGTGAATAATGTCATATACGTGAATAGTAACCCCAACACAAAAAGGTAGAAATTCCACAATAAAATCTATACCAATATTTCGGTATAATGATATTGAAAGAATAACAACATTATGAAGAAAATAACATCCCTTACCTCAAAATAACAGTACTTCTGATCGGAAATATCGGTATAAGGATGAAGAAAACTTGTACTGATGAATAGAAACTCACAAAGTATCTAAATACTCACAAAATACGCTCGATAATATAGAGAGAGAAAGAGAGAAAGCTTGTTTTTGGTGTGATTTTCAATTTTAACTAAGAACCCTATTTATAGGAAAATGCTTAGAACGCCATAGCAGACTAACTTGCTACCTGATGGCTTTACCTACTACTATTCAAGCCCACCACTTTTAAAAATAAATTCTAGCACATTTCATTACTCACTAACCAAAAGTGGGGCCCACCATATTTTAATAAAATCATTTATTTCTGAAACTTCAATAATTCATAATAAATAGCTCTTTTATCAGAAAAATATGAATTTTATATCCATTCCATAGGAAATTAAATTCTCTACAACTTTGCAAGTTTAAGTTTTTCCAAATTCAAAACGAAAAATGACCGAAATCCACATACGGACGATGTTCAAAACTTTTATTCCGACAAAATACTGATAAAACACCTCAACATTAATTTCTTCATTTATAACCACAATAAATATATCCATCATTTATATCCACATAAATTAAATATTTCCTTATCATATAAATCAATAATTAATTATTCACAAATAATATTACAGAATAACAATTATGACAACCAGGTCATTCCCAGGAAAGAGGGGGCTTTCCGATAAGGATTTCTTCTTATTGGCGTGCAATTAGGTGGCCAAAATTCTTTTCTAGACATAATTTCCTTAGAGATTACCAATAATTCTATCTTACAATATTATTCAAATAAAATGAATTATTGATCTGATAATGGAGATACTGTGCAGTGATAATTATTGAAACAACAATAATATAAAATATAAATGCAGTAATTATTGAATCAATAAAATAAAATATTGAACAGTAATTACTGTAACAATTATTGAGTAGTGTCTTCTTACGTAAGAATCAATAATTCAAAAATACTGTGCAATACCGTGTGCTACTGTGCAACAACGCATATTACTTTACTTTACCCACCGGGTATTCCAACAGGGTTAACGGTAATGATTAGGCCGTTATTAATAAAAACTCAAAATTTTCGTTTTCTTCATCCGACAGTTATTTTGTTATGGGGCCCATAAATGGTTGCGCCGTCGTACGAATATTCACCGACAACAAAAATATTCCACGACCAAACGAATATTCCCCGACAACAATAAGTATTTTATAGCCACTTGCTTATTTTTGCAAAATTTGCACATTTCACCCTTAACCAAAGTATTATATCAAATTAACACTTTATTATTCACAATAATAAATAGAGGAAATTCGATTTTATTCATTAAAAAGTTGGGGTCTTACAACTTCATCTCCTTATGAAATTTCGTCCTCGAAATTGACGTACATATCTGGTGTTTCAAAAAGTCGGGGATACCTCGCTTTCATTTCTGATTCTAACTCCCAGGTCATTTCTTCAATAGTATGGTGTTATGTTTGTAAGATTCTTGGACGCAATCAACTTGCACAAAATAAGCGGAAACATAAAAATCAGAGTTTGAAAATTTTACAAACCATATACCCGGATCATCCTTTATGCACAATTATTAATTAAACGAAAAGATAAAGAATAAGAATCATACCCTTGAAGATTCGAGCTTCCTCAGGTAGAAGTTCACCTCCAATCTTTTTCGCATTTAACATGAACCCACTGGGTTTGGTTCCTTTCTTTGATCAATGTTAGTCACCCAAGTGTTTGGCCTCTAGAGGTAATCCACCAAGGAAGAACAAAGATTTAAGAAGATGGGTGGTTGGCTAAACCCTAGTTTTTCAATCTCTCATAAAAAAAGAGCGTACTCTCCCAACTGTTGGAATTTCGTATATTGATAGCTGATATAAGACTCCTCTTATAAAGATATCAGGTAACCCTATTTAATTAAAAATAAGGTATTATTTATTTAATTAAACTCTTTTAATTAAATGGGCTCCCTAATCTTATTAGAGATAATTGATTAAACTCCTTTAACTAATTTTCCCTCCTAATTCTATTAGGAATAAATGAGAGTACATTTATTAATTAATTCCTAAACTCCTTTAGGAATTAAATAATAATAATAATAGTAATAATAATAATAAGACTCTTCTTATTAATTTATATTTAATATTTCCAAAATATTAAATAATAAATATTAATCTATTTAATTTATTCTATTACCATAGATTAAATTAAATATACTTAACTTATTATTATAATTATGCCATTAACTTCTTAAATAATTATTCTTCCTTTTATGGTGTGACCCTTTAGGTTCTCCATATTAAACCGGTTGTGAATAAATTAATTAGAACAATTCTAATCTTATTTAAATAAATAAATTAAACTATTAATTTATTTAAATAAATAATATTTATTCTACAATAGGGATAAGCCTCCCTAGCGATCAACGACTTTCCAGATAATATAGATTTCAACATTAATTATAAAAGAACATTTGAGTAAATAGTTACCGTACAATTCAATCCTTCAACCATACAATGTCCCAATTAAATATAAGACATGTAATTACTGTTAAGTCTTATTTTATTTAATTATATGTATTTCGACTCTTAAATGCACAACTCCAAATAATGCAAATTAGAAACTCGTTTCTAATTTCATTATGCCTTGGCCAAGGACTACTGGGTTGTCATTTATCGAATCACATAGGACATTTCTCTTCTTTTACTAGAAGTGTTAGATTCTTTATTGATCATACATTATTTCCATATACAACTTATTATACCCAAGCATACCCTTTGATATGTCATAAGGGTCTTAAGGAATAAGTCAAAGTATAACTCATCATACACAAGATACTATGATGATCTTAAGTCCAAGGATCACTTGTACTACTATCACTACAGGAAATCCTATTGATAGACAAGTAAAACTCTATTAGGTATTCTTTAGCGAGCCACGTTCAATGAACTTATTCTCTAATAAGCACCTACATACTTGCTTTAGTATCTCCACACAAATGATCATGAGATCAATCATCCTTATCTAATGAGCAAGCAACGTATGTACCAATCTATACGGATTTACTAATCCCAAATTTAGTAATCCAACGATTGAGAACTATTTTAGTTTTAAGCTTTCTAAGAATTTAGATCTCATTAGAATGATCATCATTATTATTCTAAAATATTGCTTAAAACTATGAGTTTATCACATATTATAAAACAACATCATGTAGATAATGAAAAACCTTTAATAAATTAATACTTTTTATTAATAAATGAATAAGATTGTTACAAAGTATATGCTTTATCATCAATCATAATTGGCTTGTGTGCATACTACTTTCATATGTTTCCTCCACAAAATCTTAACTTGTGGTATAACCTTGGTGCGTAGGACATGCTCTTTCCTATCCAAGATCTTAACAGGTACTTCCTCGTACGTTAAATCTTTGGCTATCTCGTCTGGTTCTAACTCAATAATGTGGTTTGGGCCATTCACATATTTATGAACCATAGATATGTGAAAAACATTATGAACACGAGACATGCTTGGAGGTAATGCGAGTCTATAGGCCACATTTCCTATTCGGTCAAGAATCTCAAATGGACCAATAAATCGTGGATTGAGTTTTCATCTCTTCCCAAATCTTGTAACTCCCTTCCATGGAGCAATATATAACAATACATGATCCCCAATATTAAATTCCACGTCCTTTCGATGAAGATCTGCATAACTCTTTTTTCGATCATGTGCCGTTTGTATACGTTGTCGAATCATTTAGATCTTTTCTGTAGTTATACGTACCAATTCTGTTCCCAACAACGTTGCTTCACCCACCTCGTCCCAACATATTGGAGAACAACATTTTTGTCAATATAATGCTTCAAATGGAGCCATAATAGATCTTCAAGAGTTTGAATAGTCCTCTCTAACTGTACGTTCGTTTGAGGATGGTATGCCGAATTGAATCGTAAATCCATGCCCATAGCTTTCTACAAGCTAACCCAAAATCGTGAAGTGAATCTTGGGTCACGATCTAAAACTATGGATACTGGCATTCCATGCAATCTCACAATCTCATTTACATACATACTAGCAAGACATTCAAGGGAATAAATCTCCTGTATAGGCAAGAAATGGGCAGACTTGGTTAATCTATCAATAATAACCCAAATCGCATCTATGCCTTGAGAAACCTTGGGAAGACCCATAACGAAATCCATAGTAATGTGTTCCCACTTCCATGTCGGAATCTCAAGTGGTTGCAATGGGCCCTTTGATACTTGATGCTCTGCCTTTACATGTTGACAAGTTAAACACCTCGAGATAAACTCCGCGATCTCTCTTTTCATATTGCTCCACCAATATGTATGTCGAAGATCATGATACATTTTGGTACTCCCAGGATGGATTGCAAATGGTGTGTTGTGTGCCTCCATCATGATTCTATGTTTCAAGTCAGAATCATTAGGAACACAAAGTCTGGAGTTGACTCAAAGTATTCCTTCTTCACCGATTCTTGCTTTTGGAATAACACCTTCTTGCACTTTCTTCTTTATACACATCAGCTCCAGGTCCGTAGCTTGAGCAACTTTAAATTTATCGATTAAAGTCGGTTCTACTCGTATGCTTGATATCATCACGTGGGTACTTGGAACCTTTACCTTTATCTCCATTCTTTGTAAGTCATACAAAATGGACCTTTGCATTAACAACATTGCACTCGTACTCGCGCATGATCTTCTACTCAATGCGTCAGCTACCACGTTTATTTTTCCAGGATGATATTGAATGGTATGATCGTAATCTTTCAACAACTCAAGCCAACGTCGTTGCCACATATTTAGTTGCTTTTGGGTGAAGAAATATTTGAGGCTCTTATGATCTGTATAGATCTCCACTTTCTCCCCATATAGGTAGTGTCTCCAGATCTTCAATGCGAAAATGACTGCTGCCAACTCCAAATCATGAATAGGATAATTTCTCTCATATTCTTTGAGTTGTCGCGAGGCATAGGCTATGACTTTCCCATGTTGCATGAGAACACATCCTAACCCTTTGCCTGAAGCATCGCTGTAGATAACAAATCCATTCGAATCAGATGGTATTATCAAAACAGGTGCCGAAAATGAGTCTCCTCTTGAGTTCTTGAAAACTCTTCTAACAATCCTCGCTTCAACTGAATTTTGTATCTTTACGAGTCAGCTGAGTTAACAGAGTAGTGATTCGAGAAAATCCTTCCACGAATCTCCGATAGTAACCAGCTAAGCCCAGAAAGCTACGTACTTTGGTCACCGACTTTGGTTGCTCCCAACTTAGTATTGCTTCAATCTTCGCCGGGTTGACAGATACTCCATATTTTGACACCACGTGCCCAAGGAATGCAACTTCCTCAAGCCAGAACTCACATTTCTTCAGCTTGGCAAATAGCTTGTTATCACGAAGCCTTTGCAGTACCAACTTCAAATGGTGCTCATGATCTTCACAGCTTTTGGAATAGATGAGGATGTCATCAATAAAGACAACAACAAACTGATCCAAATATTCTTTGAATACACGGTTCATCATATCCATAAAAGCAACAGGAGAATTAGTCAATCCAAAAGACATGACTAAGAATTCATAATACCCATACCGAGTTCTGAAGGCAGTCTTTGAAATATCCTCATTTTTAATCTTCAGCTGATGATATCTAGAATGAAGATCGATCTTTGAAAAGAATCGTGCTACTTGTAACTGGTCAAACAGGTCATCAATGCGAGGTAACGGATACCTATTCTTGATGGTGACATGGTTCAATTCTCGGTAGTCAATACAAAGTCGCATACTCCCATCTTTCTTCTTTACGAATAACACGGGAGCACCCCAAGGAGATGTACTAGGACGAATGAAACCGATGTCCAAAAACTCCTATAGTTGGACCTTTAACTCCTGAAGTTCAATAGGAGCCATTTGATATGGGGTTTTAGAAATGGTCCTTGTACCGGGTTCAAGGTCAATAAAGAAATTAACTTCACGTTCTGAAATTTGACGTTTTTTTTATTCAAGTCCATGACATGGGATAAGAAAGCTTGACATCCATTTTCTAATAAACGAATAGCTTTATGGCTTGATATGACAATGATTGACTTTAGTGGTTTTGTTGTTTGAATTCGCATAATAGGTTGGTTAAGAATATGAAAACTAACAACCTTACGAAAATAATCAATTTTAGTTTGATGAGTGGTTAACCAATCAATCCCTAAAATCAAATCAAAAGCAAGTATTTTCAATGAAATAAGATCGGCAGGTAATTTTATGGTTCCAACTTGAATCAAGCAAGATTTATAAACAGTAGATGTAATGAAAGTTTCTCCTAACAGAGTCTCAACAGATAAGTCAAGGTCTAATTTCTCCGGAGTCAAGTTCAAATGTTGAGCATAAGTAGGAGAGATAAAAGAATGGGTAGAAACAGTATCTAATAAGGTATAAACTTCACAAAAGTTTATGATTAGCTTACCCGTAATCACCTCATTCGGGTTTCTCGCGTTTTGTCCAGTCACGACAAACACCCTCCCTTGAACCACCGACTTTGTTTTATTCTTAGTCGCCTTTGGTGTCGCCGTCCTAGCTGGACTTGACTTCTCTATCATACAAAACCGGGCTATATGACTGTCTTTTTCACAATTAAAACACACCTTGGAAGGCTGTGAACAGTTTAGACTTATGTGTCCCTCCTCTCCACATCTGTAGCATCTAACTGGCGGTCGTTCTCCTCCCCTAGAATTTATTGTTGGTGCTGCTGCTGATATCATCCCGTCATTATTGAATCTCCTCTTTCTGAAATTTCCACTTGACTCACCTCTCCTATTATCATGGCCACGATTACCACCCGAGTGGTTACCGCTTTTGCTTGTATTCTTTCCTCCCCGCTGGTTATCATCGCTCCGATGATTGTTGTCATCGGTATGACCCTGATTATGGTCCCTCGGTTGAGCATACTTATTATCGCGCTCTAATAATTGAGCCTTGTTGACAACATCTGAATATAAAGAAAATTTATGAGAGATAAGATATTGCCGAATCTCGGGTTTTAGACCTCTCAGAAACATCCTTGTCATTCTTTCCTCATTCTCTACCAAATGAGGTGTAAACCTCGATAACTCTGCAAAATTTACCTCGTACTGGGACACCGTAATGTTGTTTTGTTCTAGTCTAATATGTTAGTTCCCAGAGGGTACAATAGATCTAAAAGGGGGAGGGGTTGAATAGATCTTTTTTATTTCAAGAACTTTTCTGGTTTATATTATATTGTTCATAATTAATATATGACAAACATAAGAATCTTTTCAAGCACATCGGAATAAGTAAAAGATCCCCTTCATTGATATATTCATAATTATACATACATTGTTCGTAGAGTAAGTTTAGTTATAAGACGTTAAAACATACATAGAAGTTATAGCGGTTATAGTACATAATGTAAATGACATAATGTAAAAGACACAAGGGGTTTTAAGTGGTTCAGAGACTCAAGCTCCTAATCCACTCTTCTACTTTCAACTAGCAGGATTTCCACTAAGGAAGGGCAGCACCCTGAATCATAAAGATTCCTTCAAGGCCAGTAGCCTTGGAACTTCTCTAGTTCCCTAGGAACTCTTCAAGCCCATCAGGCTTGGAACTTCGTTTAGTCCCTCAGGACAAGGACCCTTCTGGCCCTGCTTTGTTTAGTCTCTCCGGACAAGGACCCCTCAAGCCCTGGCTGTTGAGTGGTTTGTTTGTTGTTGTTGGAGTCGGTGCTGAGCTGCTAAGATGTTTTCATGCTCTGAACATCTTCTATACTTAGCAGCTTGGCTTGATCATCCTTGAACTGCAGCTGAGTGTTGCATGATGCTCAGCTTCTTCAGTTGCTCAACCACTTCGGATGACCCCTTGATGAACTGCCTTGAAGATCTTTCTCCTTGGTACTTGATGGCTGCACATGATAGGCTTCTAAGATGACTGTAGGCTCTTCTGTTAAGTACTTAGAAGCTTTCTCATGCTTGACATCGAGATGACTTTTGTAATCTCCCTTTTTGCTACTTGATGCCTTCTCATGATGAACTTACTAAGATGAATGTAGGCTCTTCTCTATTGTACTTAGAGTCTTCCCACGATGGACATTAAGATGACATGATGCTTTTCTTTCTCTCGGCAGTTCAGAACACTCTTTAAGTAGTAGAACTCTCACTTCTACTTCTTTCTTTGCATGTCTCTGAGTGTTCTTGGTGGATCGTAGAGTGAGCCTTCAGACTCACTATCTCACATGGTTTAGATCAGTCCACCTTCTCTCCAAACTTGGTAACTCTAGCAACCTTTGATCTTTGAAGCTCTTTCTCATTTATACTTCTTCCCAATCCTTCCATTGGAAAGTAACCGTTGAAGGCTATTCAAATCTCTTCACAGATCTCGAGTTGCTTGAGGTAGACTGCTTGATGTGATATGTCATACTTTTTCTGAAGCTACAGTCTACTGTTTCACCTACCCTGTCAGATGTATCACTTTAATGTTTTGGGTAGGTCAAAGACTTTATTACCTCTTTCTGATTTCTCGATCAGAGGTTGTCCTATTGTATCGATGCTCTCAATAAGAACATGTCCAAATATTTCCCTTCAGATTGAACCTTTGTCAATGCTTCAGTGTTCAGCTATTCGAACTCTACGATTCTGATGCATGTCTTCAAGGACCTCATCGTAGTGTCTTGTTGAGAGTTTCTCTTTGACTGGTTGAGTTAACACTACGATCTTGAAGAGTGTTGATTGGATCTTCAATGTAGAACACCTCTTCTTTGTATTGTGCAGTGCTTCAATACTTCTGTTTACTTAGACTATTTTCAGAGACTGATGGCGTAATTCCTTGCTCTGGTCCCCTTCTGAATATCAAGAAACTTCATATTTATGGCGTGTCCAGCTTGCTTTCTCCTTGTGATCTCCCATTCCATTATCATCAATGAACTGACCCTGCACTTAATCACTTTAGCCTTGTTCTTCAAAGGCTGACCAGTATCTCGGTTCACCTTCCATCAGTTCCTTCTTTGTTTGGCAAACACAACGATCTTGGAGGCAACGATCTTGGTTGCCTCCAAGATCGTTGTCTTCTGTTCACTTGATAGCTACTGTGACACCCCCAAATCTGGGTACTTCAATTTCACGGGATTTGGTGTTCACTGTACAAATATCATCTATCTATCTACCCATAATAAATACAAACCATGCAATAGATAGAAATAAAATTTCCCCCTTAAGGGTTATAACATCCGAATAATAATACAATCCCAGGTTAAGCTAACCTTAAACATCTGTGCGGAAACCTAAATAATAAGTCTTAAACAACATCAAGTCTTAACACATAAATTCAACATCTCATAAATACAAGTCTTCAACATTTGCTAATCTTGCTCTTGCCTTTACTAGTAGATGGCTCATCGGTTCTTTCATTCTTAACTGCAATGTTATTATTAAGCAAGAGTGAGCATGATTGCCCACAAATAAAATAATGAAATGACAATGTATAATAACATGCGAGGGAATCAAAGACTTCTGAGATAAAAGCTCAACTTTTGAATCAAGAATGAATAACAAGAATCAAAAGATTTCTGAGGGTCATAAGATCTTGAACTATGTCCTAGGTTATCAAGGGTTATACTTGAAACCTTTAACAGTCATAAGACTATGGACCTTTCTACTCGTACTTAGGGGGATCAGCCCTTAGTACCATACTGTGCACAATATCTTAACGCTAACGCATAAGTAAATCCCTTTGCAGTGTTGTTCATCTCAGTTTGACATTCGAGTCCGCACCAAATGAAGTTTGGTTTGGATAATTCATCAAGGGTTCTAAAATTTAGAACGTTTATCAACTATGGACTAGTCGAATCAATAAGGTTCACTAGTCTAACAAGGTTCAACAATAATGATATTCAAATTGAATAATAATCTCAAGAAGTATACAACAAAACAAATATTATATAACAGTTTCATATTTTGAAAGGATAATAAATCTTTAATATAACAATTAGAACTTGAATAATAGTAATGAGGATTTACTCAAGGTAAATAATAAATTTGAACAATGATAAAAAGTAGGGGTAGGAAACTTGCCTCGTGCGTAGATTACACTTTAACTAAGCACGTTCTTTGAATTTAATCCTACATACCATTCACATTCACTATATTCGATAATTATAACTTAACTAATCATCATAAACTCATTCTTTTGTCTAATTCGAATATTGACTATACTTAGTTAAATTACCACTTTGTCATATAATTTACACATCATGAATAACAAGCTAATTATGTATTCAATAATTTAATCCACATGTAATTATGTTATTTACATGCTAAGTATCTATTTTAACATCTCATTATACTTATAACAAAATTTTATGTTCATTACATTAAGTTAACATCACATTCATGGACTTAACACTTTAAAAATTACATTTCTGGGCCATTCTGCAGACTGGCACTGCGGCGCCACGTTTATACTAGGTCTTGGCGCTGCGGCCGAACACTTGGCGCTGCAGGGCGGTGGCACTGCGGCGCTAGAAATAGGCAGGCAGCTGGCGCTACGGCGGGGCGTACCAGTTGCAGAAATGGCAGTTCGCGAAAAATCGCAGAACATGCCAATTTCTACCAATTTCTTATTTTCTACTCAAATTTAGACATACCCATATGATATAATTCACACATAATCATTACCCAACATTTATAGAGTGACTTTAACCAATTTAAACCCTTAATTACATAATTAAAGCTTGCAATTTTCACTGTTCTTGATGTTCTTAAAGGTTTTGAACATAAATCATAAAAATTAATACCAAAGATTCGTTATAGCACCGAATCCGTTCGTTTAAGGTTTGGTCTCTTCGTAATAACATGCATAATAATATACAAGTATAAATTTTACAAAATCATTTATGTTTGACACACTAAAATTACGTATAAGGGCCATAAGGCCAAAACCCATACTCTGTAATTTTGTAGCAATCATATACTACGTATTTTCATGAAACTGATGACATGGTTTACGTAATATATATATTTAAATACGATTTGATACATATTAATACATACATAACCCATAAACATTACTCCTTTCTCAATTACAGAGGCTTTACAAAAGGTTTAAAAGTCATATTTCTATGAAAACTCAATAACGTAAAAAAAGAATTTGGGTTGGAAAAATTACCCAAAGCTTATATTAGAAGATATGATCGCTGATGATCCTTTCACAAATACCTGTTGATTACACTCTCACAATTCCCTAAATTCTTAATTCTCTCTCTCTGTGATTGCTTTGTTCTTAGACTTAGAAAAATAAAAAAAATAAAAGAATACGTAATATAACAAAGGGAAAAGGGAACTGATGCGCGTAATGGTCAGTAAACCCAGTCATGGGTAACTGCTAATAACTCCCACTAAGGCCATGTTTGGCTAGTCTTAATATATTTCAACACTATTTAATTTAATAAAGCTTTATCATATAGTTTAATTAATGTCACACTCCTTCATAAAATAAATCAATATTTTGTTTAATTTACTTTAAATAAAATTATAATTATAATAAATTCTCATAAATTCACATAGTCACATAATTAAATTTTTCATTAATAAATAATGTCAAATTATTAACTCTCTAATTAATAATTAAATTAATTAAAATACTTTAGGCTTATTTAGTATTTCTTTTAATACAATAAGCTCACATAATTACATATATCGAATAAAAAAATTCTCCACATTAATTTAATAAATGTAACACATATAATTAAATTAATCTACCACAATTGCATCAATTAATTATTTAATCTAATAATTAAATCATCGAAAATATTTATTTACTTCAATAAATATTTAAAATTAAATTACAAAAATCTCGTTCGTCACATCTTTCCCCCCTTAAAAGGATTCTGTCCCCAGAATCACGACTCAATAAATTCGACCCGTTACATTCTCTCCCCTTACAAAGATTCTGTCCCCAGAATCGCTTACACATAAATTAAGTAAATAAATGAGGATAATTCTTCATCATATTCTCTTCGAGTTCCCACGTAGCTTCTTCAGCATTGTGGTTCCTCTAAATTACCTTAACAGAAGGTATTACTTTATTTCTCAAAACTTGTTCTTCGTAAGATAAGTCTTTGTTGAAATGTAGGGGTTCATATTCAATGACGTGCTTGTAATCGAGTTTGTAGGGTCGTAAAATAGAAACATGGAAGACGTTATGGACATTCTCGAGTGCTGGAGGTAGGGCTACCTCGTACACAACATTTCTGATTCTTTTCAGTACTTCAAATGGTCCAATGAATCTTGGGCTCAATTTCCCTTTCTTTCCGAACCTGATCTTTCCCTTCTAAGGAGAGACCTTCAAGAAAACATAACTACCTGATTCAAATTCGATATTTTTATGATGTGGATCAGCGTATTTCTTCTGTCGATCTTGAGCTGCTACCAGTCGTGCTCGGATCACTTTGATTATTTCTGTTGTCTGCTGTACCAATTCTGGCCCTAGCAATTGTCTTTCGCCAACTTCATCCCAATAAAGTGGAGTTCTGTATTTTCTGTCGTATAACGCTTCGTAAGGTGACATGCCTATACTAGCGTGGTAACTGTTGTTGTAGCCGAACTCTACTAATGGTAGGTGATCATCCCTATTTCGTTTAAAGTCCATCACACAGGCTCTTAGCATATCTTCTAATGTCTGAATCGTTCTCTCACTCTGTCTGTCTATTTGAGGGTGGTATGCTGTACTCATTCGAAATTGTGTACCCATGCATTCTTGAAGATGTTTCCAAAAATTCGATGTGAAGCGCAGATCTCTATCAGAAACAATTGACATCGGAACTCCGTGCCTGGAAATAATTTCTTTTACGTATAACCTCGCCAAATGATCTAAGTTGAATCTGATTTTGATCGGAAGGAAGTGTGCGAATTTCGTTAGTCGGTCAACGATAACCCATACTGCGTCGTAGCCTTTCTGAGTCGTCGGAAGGCCAACTACAAAGTCCATTGTAATATGTTCCTATTTCCATTCTGGGATCTCCAACGGTTGTAGTAATCCACTTGGTCTCCGATGTTCTACTTTTACTTTCTGATAGGTCAGACACTTGGCAACACATTTTGCAACATCATGTTTCAAATTCGGCCACCAGAAATGTTGTCGAAGATCTTGGTACATCGTGGTACTACCAGGGTGAATCGAATATCATGAACTTTGAGCCTCACTCAAAATGTCTTCCTTAATCTCTGGTACTGGCGGTACCCAAATTCTGCCCTCAAATCACAGTATTCCTTCCCTATCCATTTTTAACCTCGGTTCAGATCCTTTAGATATCTTCTTTGTCACCTTTTTGCATTCGTCATCCTGAAGCTGAGCCTCATTTACTTTATCTAGTAGAGTTGTACCAGATTGCATCTGAAATAACTTCTCATCAATCTCCATAGGATATTTCATTTCCAACTCCAGTTTCTCCATTTCTGCAATTAGCTCCTCCTGAGCAGTCAACATCATCAACTTCTCCCGACCCTTTATACTTAAGGCACCGACAACGACATTCAACTTACCCGTATGGTATAAAATATAACTGTCGTAGTCCTTAATTAATTCCAACCATCTTCTTTGACGCATGTTCAAATCCTTCTGTGTGAAAATATATTTCAGACTCTTGTGGTCCGTATATATTTCATACTTCTCCCCGTAGAGATAGTGCCTCCAAATTTTCAAAGCAAAAACAACTGCAGCTAACTCCAAGTCGTGGGTCGGATATCCCTTCTCGTAATCCTTTAATTGTCGTGATGCATACGCAATGACTTTGCCGTTTTTTATCAGCACACAACCAAGTCCTTTATGCGACGCATCACTATAAACAACAAAATTTCATGTATCGTTCGAAAGAGATAACACAGGTGCCATACTCAACCTCTTCTTCAATTCTTGAAAACTTTCCTCACACTTATCCGTCCAAACAAATTTCACAGCTTTACGAGTTAAATTCGTTAGCGGAGTTGCGATCTTGGAAAAATCTTGAATGAATCTTCTATAATACCTTGCCAATCCAAGAAAACTTCGTACTTTCGATGGCATCCTCGGCTGATCCCATTTGATCATGGCTTCGACTTTAGATGGATCTACCGAAATTCCATTTTTATCGATCACGTGCGCAAGAAATTGTACTCTTTCAATCCAAAATTCGCATTTTGAAAACTTGGCATACAACTTTTCCTTTCTCAATACTTCCAAAGTTATTCTTAAATGCTTTTCATGTTCTTCCTTGGTTTTTGAATAGACCAAAATGTCATCTATAAATACCACTACGAACTTATCCAAAAACGGCTTGAACACATAATTCATTAGTCCCATAAATGCTGCAGGAGCATTCGTAAGACCAAACGACATTACTAAAAATTCGTAGTGACCATATCGCGTTCTGAACGCTGTCTTCGGTACATCCTCTGGCCTCACATTCAGTTGATGATGACCGCTTCTCAGGTCTATCTTGGAAAAGTATCTTGCTCCCTTTAATTGATCAAACAGGTTATCGATCCTCGGTAATGGATATCTGTTCTTAATCATGATCTTATTCAGTTCTCTGTAGTCAATGCAGAGCTGCATCGATCTGTCCTTCTTTTTTATAAATAACACCGGCGCTCCTCACGGCGATACGCTTAGTTGAATATACTTCTTGTCCAACAATTCTTGTAGTTGTACCATTAGTTCTTTCATCTCTATAGGTGCCATTCAGCATGGTGCCTTCGATATTGGAGCAGTTTAGGGCGCCAAATCGATCACAAAATCTACCTCTCTATCTGGTGGAAGTCCTGGCAAATCGTCTGGAAATACATCGACGAAGTCCCTCATAATCAGTATTTCTTCTACCTTCAGATTCTCTTTTTGACTGTCGACTATGTAAGCTAAGTATCCTGCACAGCCTTGTCTTAATAACTTTCTGGCCTGCATCATCGTCAGACAACTCGCTTGTCTAGGCGATTTGCTACCATAAAATACAACCTTTAACGGGGTCATAAAGTTAATACGCTTCTTTTGGCAATCAATTACAGCCCCGTAATTGAATAACCAGTCCATTCCCAAGATAACGTCAAATCCCCCAAGTCGAATAGGGATAAGATATACATTCATGATATTACCCTTAATATCCACTCTACAGTTCTTATGCACGTACTTAACAGGGATTATTTCTCTATTCGCAATTTCTATGTTCATGGGATAATCCAATTCATCCTTAGGCAAATCTAAATTATTGGCAAAGTCATCGGATATAATGGAACAAGTAGCACCTGAATCAAATAAAACATAAGCATTAATTTTATTGATCGGAATGATACCTGACACCACATCACGGGATTGAACTGCATCTTGCACCGTCATGTTGAAAGTCCGGGCGGTCGGTCGATTTGTTGCGGTTGGTCCGGTGATGGTTAAGGCATTTCCACTGTTATTTCCCCGGTTTCCTCCTGATCCTGACCCTCCTGATCCCTTCTTGGGACAATATCTTGCCATATGGTCCTTCGAACCACAAGTGAAACAAGCACCCTTCATTGGTTTTAGACATTTTGGTGCTATGTGGCCTTCCTGACCACAATTGTAGCACACCCTTTTTCCTTTCATACAAACTCCCAGATGGGCTTTCCCGCAGGTCGGGCATGCTTTGATTCTTTTCTTCTGACTACCTTGCTGATTCCCCAATGAGTTGTCATTCCATCTTTTCTTCTGATTAAAATTTCACCTCTTGTGCCACTTCCACTAACTTTGTTATTTCCTTCACCTTCACTCCTTTTCTTCTTCTGATCTTGATTGAACTTGGTCACCGCATCGCTTCCACCTTCAGCGAGGATGGCCTTTTCCAGTACTCCAGCAAACGTGTTTAGCTGAAACATTGATACCTTGTTGTACACCCAAAGCTTTAGTCCTTGCTCAAACTGTCTCGCCTTCCTCTCATCCGTGTGAACTTGATACGAGACGAACCTCGCTAACTCGTTGAATTTTGCTGCATAATCAGGTACGCTCATATTTCCCTCCTTCAATTCCAGAAATTGAACCTCCATCTGGTTCTGCGAGCTAGTTGGGAAGTACATCTCGAAAAACATTTCCTTAAATCTCTGTAAAGTAATTACACCTTCACCTCCTCGCACTTTGTTTGTTTGCCACCAATAGCTAGCCTCAGATTTCCGCATAAACATTGCAAAAGCGGTTTTCTGGTCTTCTCTAACCCTAGCAATGTCGAAAACCTTCTCCATTTCCATAACCCACGTTTGAGCCTCGGTCAGGTTCATGGAACCTTAAAATTCTGGCGGGCCCACTGCCTTGAAATCTTTAAACGTAGTATTTGGTGGAGCTTGAGGTTGATTATTCATTTCTCCAGTCAGTAAGTTAACCAACTGCTGAACGAGATTAGCATTGGCATTACTGTTGTTATTTGTTGACTCTTCCTGAGCTGGTTAACGTGGTTGTCTTCTTCTAGGCAGCATATTTCTGTTAAGAATAATATATGCTTATTAAATCTCTATTAAATTCTCTAAATAGTTAAGACTTAACTCAACAATTTAACATAATCATTTAACACATCATCTCAAACAACGTAATATATTTAATTCAAACCAAAAGTTTTACATCAAACGATAGCATAACTGCTATTTACATCCACCATCCTGAGATAAAGAATCCACAAGATTTAAATATTAAAATATTTCTTCGTTCATAAATATATCGGAATTTACATATAAAAACTAACTAAGTCTTTCACATAATTAAATAGATTATATCACTGCCCGTCAAGGTGCCGAATAGCCTTATCACGCTCCTCTTCCATGATACGAGACATCGTCCTGCGATTCAACATGTATGATGGAAGTCCTTCGAACTGGATGGGGTACCTCAAAACTCGATCTTGGGCCTCATCCATTGCATGATTAAATGTAGAGTATGTCTCTCCAAGCTTTGCCTTCTTTGCACGACCATCCTCTTCTGCAAGATCAGCACGACGTGACTCTCTTACCCAGCCCTCCTCTGCTATGGAAAGCCTCTCTAAACTCCCTTTCAGATCTTTTTTCAACTTTTCTATCTCTGCGGTCTTATCTTCAGTTTGACCCTTCTCGTGGACCAAATCCCATTCTATATTTCCCAGTCGTGAGTGAAGAGTCGAAATCTCCCTCTCCTTCTCCTCTAGAGTAATCTGCTGAATAATAGCCCGCTCAGTCAGATCCTGCACCTCATCTCGTAACTCCACGTTACGGTCGTATAATGTGTCATACATCTCAGCATCAATGGAGTGCTGTGGAAACTCCTCTTCTTCCTCTTCTTCGTCAAATTCCTCCTCAGGATCAGTCTCAGGTTCATGTTCTTGACCAACAACAGTGATCAATGGATATGACTCCCTCTGTACCAACTGTTCCCTAACGACATGAATGTATTTGGGCTCCTCCTCTATAGGTACTATAAGTACTCGGGGTTCCTCCTCCCCTGCTCGACTAGTTCCTCCAACGTCAGACATCCTGACAACAAAAATTTGAGTTTTAGTTACTAAGCCATACTAGTGAACACATACTTTTAACACATAAGCACATAAAGTCTTTTATTATCTTCAATGAATTTCAAAAATTCATTTCCTAGAACTTGATAAGATTTTTCCATCACTATGTTCTTTCTATAAGGCTACTACCTAAGGTTGTTCCCCCACCTAAGGTTCATAACCTACAGTTTTGATACCAACTTGTGACACCCCCAAATCCGGGTACTTCAATTCCACGGGATTTGGTGTTCACTGTACAAATATCATCTATCTATCTAACCATAATAAATGCAGACCATGCAATAGAAAGAAATAAAATCTTCCTCTTAAGGGTTACAACATCCGAATAATAATACAATCCCAGGTTAAGCTAACCTTAAACATCTGTGCGGAAACCTAAACAATAAGTCTTAAACAACATCAAGTCTTAACACATAAATTCAATATCACATAAATACAAGTCTTCAACATTTGCTAATCTTGCCCTTGCCTTTACTAGTAGAAGGCTCATCGGTTCTTTTGTTCTTAACTACAATGTTATTATTAAGCAAGAATGAGCATGATTGCCCACAAATAAAATAATGAAATGACAATGTATAATAACATGCGAGGGAATCAAATACTTCTGAGATAAAAGCTCAACTTTTGAATCAAGAATGAATAACAAGAATCAAAATATTTCTAAGGGTCATAAGACCTTGAACTATGTCCTAGGTTATCAAGGGTTATACTTGAAACCTTTAACAGTCATAAGACTATGGACCTTTCTACTCGTACTTAGGGGGATCAGCCCTTAGTACCATACTATGCACAATATCTTAATGCTAACGCATAAGTAAATCCCTTTGTCGGGTTGTTCATCTCAGTTTGACATTCGAGTCCGCACCAAAGGAAGTTTGGTTTGGATAATTCATCAAGGGTTCTGAAATTTAGAACGTTCATCAACTATGGACTAGTCGAATCAATAAGGTTCACTAGTCTAACAAGGTTCAACAATAATTATATTCAAATTGAATAATAATCTCAAGAAGTATACAACAGAACAAATATTGTATAGCAGTTTCATATTTTGAAAGGATAATAAATCTTTAATATAATAGTTCAAACATGAATAATACTAATGAGGATTTACTCAAGGTAAATAATAAACTTGAACAATGATAACAAGTAGGGGTAGGAAACTTGCCTCGTGCGTAGATTACACTTTAACTAAACACGTTCTTTGAATTTAATCCTACATACCATTCATATTCAAAATACCCGTTAATTATAACTTAACTAATCATCATAAACTCATTCTTTATCTAATTCGAATATTGACTATACTTAGTCAAATTACCACTTTGTCATATAATTTACACATCATAAATAACAAGATAATTATGTATTCAATAATTCAATCCACATGTAATTATGTTATTTACATGCTAAGTATCTATTTTAACATCTCATTATACTTATAACAAAATTTTATTTTCATTACATTAAGTTAACATTACATTCATGGACTTAACACTTTAAAAATTACATTTCTGGGCCATTCTGCAGTGTGGCGCTGCGGCGCCACGTTTATACTGGGTCTTGGCACTGCGGCCGGACACTTGGCACTGCGGAGCAGTGGCACTGCGGTGCAAGAAATAGGCAGGCAGCAGGCGCTGCGGCGCGGCGTACTAGTTGCAGAAATGGCAGTTCGCGAAAAATCGCAGAACATGCCAATTTCTACCAATTTCTTATTTTATACTCGAATTTAGACATACTCATATGATATAATTCACACATAATCATTACCCAACATTTATAAAGTGACTTTAACCAATTTAAACACTTAATTACATAATTAAAGCATGCAATTTTCACTGTTCTTGATGTTCTTGAAGTTTTGAACATAAATCATAAAAATTAATACCACGAATTCGTTATAACACCGAATCCGTTCGTTTAAGGTTTGGTCTCTTCGTAATAACATGCATAATAATATAAAAGTATAAATTTTACAAAATCATTTATGTTTGACACACTAAAATTACGTATAAGGGCCATAAGGCCAAAACCCATACTCTGTAATTTTGTAGCAATCATATACTACGTATTTTCATGAAACTGATGACATGGTTTACGTAATATATATATTTAAATACAATTTGATACATATTAATACATACATAACCCATAAAAATTACTCCTTTCTCCATTATAGAGGCTTTACAAAAGGTTTGAAAGCCATATTTCTATAAAAACTCAATAACGTAAAAGAAGAATTTGGGTTTGCAGAAATTACCCAAAGCTTAGATTAGAAGATGTGATCGCTGATGATCCTTTCACAAATACCTGTTGATTACACTCTCACAATTCCCTAAATTCTTAATTCTCTCTCTCTGTGATTGCTTTGTTCTTAGACTTAGAAAAATAGAAAATAAAAGAATAAGTAATATAACAAAGGGAAAAGGGAACTGATGCGCGTAATGGTTAGTTAACACAGTCATGTGTAACTGCTAATAACTCCCACTAAGGCCATGTTTGGCTAGTCTTAATATATTTCAAAACCATTTAATTTAAGGGATAAATACATTTTTGGTACCTGTACTGGGACCCGACTTACAATTTGGTACCCAAAGTGAAAAAATTTACAAATTGGTTATTGTACTTGAAAATTATTGAGATCTGGTGCTTGTACTTTCTAATTTTGAAATAATCGTTAAAATTGACTAAGTAGATGGAAAATTCTAATGTGGCTTCGTCATCTGACGTGGATAATGCTATGTATATGGCCTTAAATTCTCAACATTTTATTTGTTTGTAAACTTTTTAATTTTATTTTAACGATATAATAAATTAAATTTATTGTAATAACTATGCCAGGTTGTTAAAATTAATCTATGTAAAAAAATTTAAAGAATAAAAAATAAATAAATGTTTTCTCATGTGGACGTGGAAGTGAGTGACTCAGTTTTCTTTTAACTCGAATCGGAGACTAACTCGGCGAGACAACCAGTTTCCCCGCTCCAGCTAAAGTGTGAGAATCTGCACTGTATTGCTCCTCCATTAAAATTCCCAGTAAAGGTCAAAATCTTGAAAAAGAAGAAACCGACCTAAGATCTATAAACCTTTTTAAGGTTCTGAAAAGGTGGATAAACGGTGAGTGAAACAATTGAGCAAAAAATTCACGTATCTAAATAGAGAATTCCCAATTTCCCATTTCGCAGATCATTGGAATTGATCGATTATTGACAAAGAGATGGCCTGTAGATTTATGTAATTTTGTAGTTCATAGAATTGACTCAGATTGTGAATAATTCAATACAGATTTTTTAGGGTGAGCACACACACACACACACACACACATATATATATAGAAGAGATGTCCCCTTCTTCATCTTCTTCATTCACTAGCAAAGATTCCCATATTCAAACCCTAACCCTAATTCCTGGCCTCCCAAATGATCTTGCTGGATTAATCTTCTTGGTTCAATCTCTTCAGTTTTTGGTGAGTGAGAGAAGAAGGAAGAATGAGAGAACCCTAATTTCCCCCCCCCCCCCAAATATCGAGCCCTTTGTTTTTGCACTGTTTCTGTCTTCGGTTTTTGCTGATCAGCCTTTATAAATGGGAAATACACATCAATTAAATTTTGTTGTCCAGTCATCGCCATGTCATCCTTTGCATCTGACCTGTTAAATTTTCAAATGGAACATGGATGAAACCCTATTGTTTAACGGATTGCAACAATTTTCGAGTACAATAACCAGTTTGTAAGTTTTTTCACTTTGAGTACCAAATTGTAAGTCGGGTCCCAGTACAGGTACCGAAAATGTATTTATCCCTTTAATTTAATAAAGCTTTATCATATAGTTTAATTAATGTCACACTCCTTAATAAAATAAATCAATATTTAATTTAATTTACTTTAAATAAAAATATAATTATAATAAATTCTCATAAATTCACATAGTCACATAATTAAATTTCCTATTAATAAATAATATCAAATTATTAACTCTCTAATTAATAATTAAATTAATTAAAATATATTATGCTTATTTAGTATTTCTTTTAATACAATAAGCTCACATAATTACATATATCGAATAATAAAATTCTCCACATTAATTTAATAAATGTAACACATATAATTAAATTAATCTACCATAATTGCATCAATTAATTATTTAATCTAATAATTAAATCATCAAAAATATTTATTTACTTCAATAAATATTTAAAATTAAATTACAAAAATCTCGTTCTTCACAGCTACTGCATTAGCTGACTTTCCTTAGTCAGCTTCTAAAGTCTTCTTTGGATCTCCTTGTGAAAGACTTCATTACGAATGGCCATAAAACTCAATCTTGATGCTGATTGGGTTGGTGCTTAGATCTTCTGTTAGCTTGCATGCCATTCGTTGAGTGCTCTCTGGTTTCCTTGGGTGTAGCTTGCAGCTTGAACCAGAGGCTTCGTTCCTTTGGATATTTTGGGAGTGCTCATTTGTTGAGAACCGTATATGCTCTACGATTCTTTCTTGGCATTGTGAGCACTTCTTTTTAGGTCATAGTTCTGCACTCTACGATTCAGCTTCGGCTTGTGCAGACACTATGATCCCGAGATCAGATCTTAACACTACGATTTATGCCTTATGCTTGTTGTCTTCATCTGATCTTTCTTGACTACGATCTCTGCATGTAATCCATAGGCTCTACTAACTTAGAGTGTGATCTACGATCCTTGACTTGGCTTTGGCATCAGTAGACTCTACGACTCTGAGTGTAGTCTATGTTTCTGTCTTGGCTTTGGCAGATGATCGGTCTTCTTGTAAGCAGGCTGTCTCTACGATTCTGAACATGACTTCCTCAGAACACTACGATCCCGAGAAAGCTCTACTCGATACACTACGATCCTTCTTCATTTCTCATAGCAGTCTACGAACTCTGAGATCTACTATCTTGCATACTCCTATTCTGCCTCGATAGCTCTCTAGTTAACCTTGATTCACCTGGCAGACTACGACTTTTGGTGCAGTGCTCGACGATCCGACTAGCCTATCTATTACATCATAAGATCAACCTAATAAGCTTGATCTTTCTATATTTGTAGTCCTTGTACATCATTTCTTTTTCAGGACTTTACAAAGCTGTTTTCCTTATTTAGGATCAACCTAACATATTTGATCAATTCATTCTAAGTCCTTGTACATATATTTCTATTATCTATCAAAGGACTTTACAGCTTTTCTTAATGCAAGCATACTTGCATATTCATTCATATATATATATATATATATATATATATATATATATATATATATATATATATATATATATATATATATATCATAATCAAATAATATATTAAATAGGAATATCATTCACATGCTTATTCCTGACAATCTCCCCCTATTTGATTATGACAAAAACTATAAGTGTATATGCATGTTATGAATGAATCTTATATACAGTGAGCAACTGTATTTCTAAAACAGATAATCATGAATGTCATTTATATTGATATGACAATTTATATATTCAGACATTCTACATCCTGGATCCAGAACATACCTAACAGGTTAGAGATGTACCTCCTTGGCTCATGTATATTTCCAGGATGCTTGTTGATCAGCTACTCAACTGTTTGTTCTTCTTGCTCTTGTTCCCCTTCAGTATCTTTCTGATCATGCTCCCCCCTCAGACTTTACAATCTTGTTATCATCATCTTCTGGCTCCCCCTCAGATAATGACTCTTTATCTGCAGCTTCTTTCTTCTTCTTTTATTTCTTCTCCCTTAACCCTCTGCTCTTCTTTTGATGCCTCATGCTCCTCTTCTTTCTATGCCTCTATTTCTCCCCCTTTTTATCATCAATAATTTGAGAGAGCTGCTCCATATTGGACATAAGCTGCTCCATTAGGTACGAGGAGTTGGCAACTTTAAACTTGAGTTCCTGCTGGCCCAACTCAAGTTGCGCTGAGAAGGTCTGCCTCATATCATCAATCTTGTCAAAGAGGGCTTGAATCTGCTCTTCATTGGCCTTCTGAATTCGTAGAGCTTCTGCCTTTTGATCTTGTATGGCGTTTTGATAGATGTTATCTCTCTCTTGGAGTTTAAGAGATACATCGGCCAAAGTAGCTTGAAGCTTATACTGGAAAGGATTATCTCTTGCTGCTGTCTACTGCTGTGATTCTTTAGTGAGCAGAGATATTCTCTCGCTTAGATCATCAGAACTCTTCAGTAGTTCTTGCTCCAAATTAGTTTGATCCTTTTGTTGGGCAGCTTCAGGTTAAGCATTGAATTGGACTCTACGATCTTCATCTTTGGACAGTTTTTCAAAGGCTTGGAGAATCTGAGCAATCGTTGAGTTCCAATCACTGTTTGAGGATGAGGGAATGTCTGATAGTAGTGCTTGAGCATAAGGAGGCTTCTGGTTTTGAGCTTGAACATCATCAGCATTAGAGTGAAAAGACTCTACGACCTGCTCCTTGGTCACGGCTCTTTGTCCTTCAGAATCCACTCTACGATCGTAGGGGATATAAAGATTTCCAGCATGTCGATAGACCTTGAAGTGAGGCTGGTTTGTAATCATCTTTCTAGCATAACTTTTCACCCTTGGGAAGTTTTGAGCTACCAGTTCCAAGCTTGGAAATGTCTTGTAGCACCAGCTGAGATAGCTTCCATCTCCTTCAGTACAGGCCTTTAGCCATGGCATCCACTGGAAGAACCATTTCATCAGCAAATCATCAGGGTTGTAGAGAATGGTTGAGCAATCTAGCTCCATATTGTTCCAGTTCTTGGCTAAGTCAAAAGTAGTCATTCTTACTACTCTGAGCTGCTCATCTCCATAGTTTACCCATCTACCAGGTGGAGTCTCTGATGGTTCATTGGGAACTTCTATCACTATTCTCCTGATAAATCTTGCAGGTGAGAGGACAGGGTAGATTTTTGGTTCTTCTTGTTCCCGATCTTCAGAATTGGAGTCATTTTCTACTTCTTCTTTCTTAGAACCAGAACCATTTTGATCAGCTTCAGCAGAGAATCCTTCTTGCTGTATTTCATGACCATAACCTTTTTCAGCAAGATCTTCTTCAGATTCGTCTTCTTCATTGCTGGTTTCTTCTTCAACATTTTCTCTCTGGGATACAGACTCATCATCACTCAATTCAATGATGGCATTTGATTGACCACTACTTCTTTTGGAGGCAAACCTGGCTTGCAGTCTATATCTTTTCCTTCTTCTTGGAGGTTCAGGTTTGGGAGAATCAGACTCTTCTTCTTCTTCTTCTTCAGAATCAGACTCTGGTTCAGCAGACACACGTCCTTGGGGTTCAGCACAGGTAGGGGCAGATCCTTTTTTCTTGGACTCATCACTTTCTGAGCCATCATGGAGGCTTTCTGGATTGGAGAGGGGAAGTTCTTCTTCTTCAGACACAACATTACTTGACCTATCATCTTGGGTCATTGAGGCATTTGTATTTGGGGATTGAGTTTGGTCATCTTGAATCTCTTCTTTATTCACAGAGTGACTGCTTTGAGGATTAGCCATGGGGCTTGAGCATTCTTCTTTATCAACAGATGCTGCAATCTCTTCCATCACATCAGCTTCATTTTTATTACTGGATGTTTTTTGTGGATACTGAGCCTTGACATCTGTTTCCCTTTCTTCTGCTGACTCTACGTCCCTCTCTTCAGCAGATGTACTATTTTGGGAAGCTGAGGCTGATTTATCTTCCACCTTAGCTTTCTTGCTGATTGGTCCTTGAAGCAACCTGTCGCTTCTCTTCTTTGTTGTTTCAGCAATTGAGACTTTTTCTTCTTTATCCTTGTTCAAGGAGGAGAGATTTCTTGATGGGGCCTTGGCTTTCTTCACATCACCAGCTCTCTTCACACTTTTTGATTTCTTTCTGGCTGGTGTGATTTCTGCTGGTGCAGAGTCATCAGACTCAGAGTTCTCTACCTCTTCTATCTTCCTCTTCTTTGTAGAGGCCCTACTGCTGCTCCCAGTTGTCAGCCTTTTGTTCTCCTTAGGGTTCTTCTTCTAGTTTACAAATAGTTGTGGAGACATCACTCTGTGCACATTCAAAGTTTCTCCCTCATCATCTTTGATTTTCCCTCCTAGCTTCTTCTTTAGTACAGTACTCAGCAGTCTTCCATGAAACACCTTAATCACAGGTTTTTCAGTGGACTTCTTCTTCTCAGCTTTTTCTACCCACTTGGAGATCTGATCGAGCAAGATAGATCCAAAGTCGATTTGTTTTTTCAGAACTATTGCTGACATTATTTTCAATTGTTGGTCAATCACTGTGTCATGTGCAGTGTTCTTGCACAATATGCACTTTCCAACTATTTCAGCAAGGAATTCATACTCTTCAGGAAACTCCTTCTTCATGTCTTTAAAACTAGGGTTTCTTAATTACCCCATAACCTCCTTTACTTGTTCAGTGTTGACATTATCAAGGTTCTTCAGCCCTTGGTTAGGAAAACCTATGCATTAATTGAGGTCATAAGATTTTAACTTCAGAGACTGACCTTTAACCTTGGTAGTAAGGGTTTCCGAATTGATGGAGGCGTTTGAGTAGAATTCTTTAACCAGGTAAATGTAGACTCGAGTATTTTCCTCAAGGCATTCTGAGAATTCAGCTTTCTTCACAAGCTCAAGAATATCCCTGAACTTCTTTTTAGATTTCTCAAACGATTTGGTTCCAAGCTGAACGCCAGTGATTACTTGCTAGTTTTCCATTTTGAGTAGTTCGGAAAATGTGGGTATCTGATTTAGATATGTTTAAAAGAGATGGCTGAGTGTAGTTTGGTAAGGCTCTAGAGGGTTAACTAATTTTGGCTCTTGAGAGGATTCTAGGGTTTAAAAATGGGAGGGAGAAAGGTTCGATAGCTTTTGGTAACTTTCTACAGATTTGAAATTGTCTTTAAGGCAGTTCCTTCTAACTCTGCATAATCAGTGATGTGTCAACCATCCATTGGTTGCACGTTGCCCAGTAATGAGCTATAACTCCCCATAACTTTTCAGTTAGATGTTTCCTTTTAGATTCGTAGAGTAGCATGATTGTTGACTCAACGATCAACTTTTGAGAGATGCTGCAGTGGATGACTTTGTCTTTTATCCTTACTTTGATGTAGCATAGCTTAATCACTGATGTATTCGAACTTATCTCCTTAACTTGAATAGTTTAGCAAATATCTCATTTTCTAAGCTCCTTGTGAACTGGAGTACCCATTGGTAGGACTACGATCATCGAGTTGTATTCTACGATCGCCGAGGTTGTGCTACGATCGTTGAGGTAGCACTACGATTGTTGAGGTTGAACTGCGATTGTTTAGTTCTGTTCACACTCGACTCTACAATTGTTGACTGACTTGGTCCTTGAGATGAACTTGATCAAGCATTCCTTCTGGGTTAAGGTAACTCAGGAAGGGCTAACCTCTTAGAATGAGCTAAGGGTCAGGTTTGTCCCTGAGGCATTTTCCATATGGAATACTATAGTAGTGATTTGTAATGACATCTCATTCAACCTCTTCTGATTGGGAGGTCTTCTACCAGCTTTAGACAACTGCATTGCTGAAATCGTGGTGTCCTCCTTCTTCTTACACTACGATCATATGTTTGATTGTAGGCACTTCACGATTATGGGTTAGGTGGCTGAAGGGTTATCAGTAGTACATTTTGAGACGTTCCTACTAACTATGGATCTTTATTTGGTTCATTAGCCACAAAGTTTTGGGACTCTGTAGCTGGTATAACTTTTCATAATATATCTCAGTGTTGTTGTTCCTTAACAGATCACTGCTCCTCCGTTGTTGACGATGTCTTTCCAGATAGATGTGATTCCCTCTTCTTCAGGTTCATTTGAAAGCAGCCTTGCATATCTCCTTCTGACTGGAATCTCCATCATCGCTCGGATTTCCTTGTATCGTAGAGATGAGTATTTTTAGGACTGATCACTCTACGATTATGTGATAGCACTACGAACGTAGTCTTCTTTGACAGTTGTGTTTATGAAGTTCTTCTCTCGCAATAATTTCCTCTTGAATGATGCTCAATAATCTTCTGTTGTGAACTTCCTTGAGGATTCTTCCCATATAGCATTCTTGACTGTCTTTTGAGCACATAAGACCTTTTCCTTCTTTGACTGAATGGCTAACTTCCATATACAGATTAGCAGCCATATGAGCTCCATTCTGGTTAGCTCAGAGGGTCTTCAAGGACAGGCTTGGACAGATAGGAACTCTATCAGAATCATCTCCGAATTGTCCTTAGCCTTCTGCTGGTTGAGTCTTCTTGACTGAAGTCTTCTGCTTCATCATTCCTTAGTGTGGTCAAACTGACCAAGTACCTGCAGGTTTAAATATATTTCTATTTTTGGTACCCATAATTAAATGGGTCCTGCTAGGTTAGTTTTCTAAACCACTGTTCCTCTTAATTGGATAATCATCATATTTATCACCAACAAACATATTCATGCATGCACCTATCTTATGATAATACATTTTGAGATGCATGATGGGGAGTGTGTGTACGATTTGGCATCTATTAACACACTCTCTATCTATGATGGTTTTATCATTCACTGGGTTATGTTCACAATGTTTAAGTGTTCACAGAGTGAGAATCAGCTCTACGATTTAGGAGTATCTGGTTGATTCATTGAGGTGATCAGTTTCTGCAAATCAGCAAGATCCTCTTGCAAAACTGATCATGCTCTGTGTTGTCAAACACTTAGAACATAGGCTTGTACATACATTCTAACCCATCAGCAAAGATTACTTCACATAAAGTTCATTAGGCCTGTGATGCTCTTATGACCCATTTCAGATTTCCTTCAAGATATCATCTTCAACCTAAAACTTGGATGGAGAGAAAGTTTATAGTAATTTGAGTTTCCATCCTCAGGTTACTTTCTCTCTTCACCTTTTTAGGTAGATTATGACTCCTTGACATAATATTGTTATAGTTCATAAGAAGATGCAATTATGATGTACATTTATAATAGTGAGGAACCGTACCTTTTTACTATCAGTTACGAAACAATCATTTATCGTAGATATACTGATTTTAGGTATTGATGTGCATAACTTTACTTTTGCTCCTGACATCTTATTGCTCTTGTCGGCCTTTAATCAATCAGTAGTGGTCTTGAAGATATAGGCCAAGAGAATCTCAGCATTAAGATCTTTGACATCCTTTAGCTGACAGAGTTTGTACCCAGTTGTTGGCTGGCCAGACATAAGTTTGAGAAGATCTTTTTTCTTCTCTCGATAAGCATTTCTTAGCATGTATGGCTTCTTCATTTTTCAGACTGATGGGTGCTTGAATCTTTTTCATTGATGTCTCTTGAGTTCTCTCGTCTGGTCTTAGGACTACAAGATTGACTGCAGGTTGGGATTGGTCTTGTTGATGTACCAATAGAGACCATGGACCAATCTGAGCAGCTTCAGGTGTATATACACATTTAACCTATAGACAATATTTCCAACATGTGAGCTCATCTTCATATAACAAGTTACTTACTACTAAACTAAGTTTAGAACAATGTTAGTGCCTGGGATCAGACTCAAAGCGATTAGCTTTTGAATACAGTATGAGAACCTGCTCTGATACGAATTGTTAGTTCCCAGAGGGCACAATAGATCTAGAAGGGGGGGTTGAATAGATCATTTTTATTTCAAGTACTTTTCTGGTTTATATTATATTATTCATAATTAACATATGACAAATATAAGAATCTTTTTAAGTACAGCGGAATAAGTAAAAGATCCCCTTCATTGATATATTCATAATCATACATACATTGTTGGTAGAGTAATTTTAGTTGTAAGCAGTTAAAACATACATAGCAGTTATAGCAGTTATAGTACATAATGTAATTGACATAATGTAAAAGACACAAGGGGTTTTAAGTGGTTCAGAGACTCAAGCTCCTAATCCACTCTTCTGCTTTCAACTAGCAGGATTTCCACTAAGGAAGGGCAGCAACCTGAATCACAAAGATTCCTTCAAGGACAGTAGCCTTGGAACTCCTCTAGTTCCCTAGGAACTCTTCAAGCCTAGCAGGCTTGGAACTTCGTTTATTCCCTCAGGACAAGGACCCTTCTGGCCCTGCTTTGTTTAGTCCTTCTGGAGAAGGACCCCTCAAGCCCTGGCTATTGAGTGGTTTGTTTGTTTGTTGTTGGAGTCGGTGCTGAGCTGCTAAGATGTCTTCGTGCTCTGAACATCTTCTATACTTAGCAGCTTTGCTTGATCATCCTTGAAGTGCAGCTGAGTGTTGCATGATGCTCAACTTCTTCAGTTGCTCAACCACTTCGGATGACCCCTTGATGAACTGCCTTGATGATATTTCTCCTTGGTACTTGATAGCTGCACATGATAGGCTTCTAAGATGACTGTAGGCTCTTCTGTTAGCTACTTAGAAGCTTTCTCATGCTTTACATCGAGATGATTTTGTGATCTACCTTTTTACTACTTGATGCCTTCTCTTGATGGACTTGCTAAGATGACTGTAGGCTCTTCTCTATTGTACTTAGAGTCTTCCCATGATGGACATTAAGATGACATGATGCTCTTCTTTCTCTCGGCAGTGCAGAACACTCTTTAAGTAGTAGATCTCTCACTTCTACATTGTAGAACTCTCACTTCTACTTCTTTCTTTGAATGTCTCTGAGTGTTCTTGGTGGATCGTAGAGTGAGCCTTCGAACTCACAATCTCACATGGTTTAGATCAGTCCACCTTCTCTCCAAATTCATCAACTCCAGCAACCTTGGATCTTTGAAGCTCTTTCTCATTTATACTTCTTCCCAATCCTTCCGTTGGAAAGTAGCCATTGAAGGCTATTCAAATCTCTTCACAGATCTCGAGTTGCTTGAGGTAGACTACTTGATGTGACATGTCATACTTTTTCTGACGCTGCAGTCTACTGTTTCACCTACCCTGTCAGATGTATCACTTTAATGTTTTGGGCAGGTCGAAGACTTTATTACCTCTTTCTGATTTCTCGATCAGAGGTTGTCCTATTGCATCGATGCTCTCAATAAGAACTTGTCCGAATATTTCCCTTCAGATTGAACCTTTGCTAATGCTTCAGTCTTCAGCTATTCAAACTCGACGATTCTGATGCATGTCTTCAAGGACCTGATCGTAGTGTCTTGTTGAGTGTTGCTCTTTGACTGGTTGAGTTAACACTACTATCTTGAACAGTGTTGATTGGATCTTCAATGTAGAACACCTCTTCCTTGTATTGTGTAATGCTTTAATACTTCTGTTTGCTTCACCTATTCCCAGAGATTGATGGCCTAATTCCTTTCTCTGGTCCCCTTCTAAATATCAAGACACTTCAGATTTGTGGCGCGTCTATCTTGCTTTCTCCTTGTGATCTCCCGTTCACTTATCATCAATGAACTGACCCTGCACTTAATCACTTTAGCCTTGCTCTTCAGAGGTTGACCAGTATCTCGGTTCACCTTCCATCAGTTCCTTCTTTGTTTGGCAAACACTACAATCTTGGTTGCCTCCAAGATCGTTGTCTTTTGTTCACTTGATAGCTACTGCATTAGTTGACTTTCCTTAGTCAGCTTCTAAAGTCTTCTTTGGATCTACTTGTGGAAGACTTCATTACGAATGGCCTTACAACTCAATCTTGATGCTGATTGGGTTGGTGCTTAGATCTTCTGTTAGCCTGTATGCTATTCGTTGAGTGTTCTCTGGTTTCCTTGGGTGTAGCTTGCAGCTTGAACCAGAGGCTTCGTTCCTTTGGATATTCTGGGAGTGCTCATTTGTTAAGAACCGTATATGCTCTACGATTCATCCTTGGCATTATGAGCACTTCTTTTTAGGTCGTAGTTCTGCACTCTACGATTCAGCTTCGACTTGTGCAGACACTACGATCCCGAGATCAGATCTTGACATTACGATTTATGCCTTGTGCTTGTTGTCTTCATCTGATCTTTCTTGACTACGATCTCTGCATGTAATCCATAGGCTCTACGAACTCAGAGTGTGATCTACGATCCTCGAATTGGCTTTGGCATCTGTAGACTCTACGACTCTGAGTGTAGTCTATATTTCTGTCTTAGCTTCGACAGATGATCAGTCTTCTCGTAGGAAGGATGTCTCTAAGATTCTGAACATGACTTCCTCAACACACTACGATCCCGAGGAATCTCTACTCGATACACTACGATCCTTCTTCGTTTCCCCTGGCAGTCTACTAACTCCGAGATCTACTATCTTGCATACTCCTATTCTGCCTTGATATCTCTCGAGTTAACCTTGACTCACCTGGTAGACTACGACTTCTGGTGCAGTGCTCGACGATTAGACTAGCCTATCTATTACATCATAAGATCAACCTAATAAGATTGATCTTTCTATATTTATAGTCCTTGTACATCATTTCTTTTTAAGGACTTTACAAAGCTGTTTTACTTATATAGGATCAACCTAACATATTTGATCAATTCATTCTAAGTCCTTGTACATATATTTCTATTATCTATCAAAGGACTTTACAGCTTTTCTTAATGCAAGCATACTTGCATATTCATATATATATATATATATATATATATATATATATATATATATATATATATATCATAATCAAATCATATATTAAATAGGAATATCATTCACATGCTTATTCCTGACATAATAAACTCCACCTCCTTCATATGACGAATACTTTCATAAAAGTACTTGTCATTAAATAGTTTCTGAAATGTTTCCCAAGACACGCTGAGTGCGGCAGGCTGGGTACGCTTCACAGACTCCCACCAGTAGTCTGCCTCACCATGGAATATAAAGGTGGCAAATGGAACATTCTGTTCCTCCGTGCATCCGAAGACATCGAATATCTTGGTAATTTACTTGACCCACATTTATGCCTTAATCGAATCTGGCTTTCCCGTAAATTCTGGTGGTCCCAACTCTTTGAACTGCTTGGCTGTGACAAGCCGCACATTGCTATCATTTCCACCCGTATTTCGAGTCTCCCTAGTCTGATTTTGTATGAACTGCAAAAAGCTTCTAAACATCCCATCATTCATCATTTGTTCGGTAGTGTTGTTTATAGGAGGAATATTTCCTTCCTGTTACACATTCCCCTGGGTGGTGATTAAAGGTGTCTTCACTGTCTCGTTCACTCCATTGTTAATATTTCCCTCTACCATTCTTAAATATACTGCCATAAAACAAGGGTTAATTAACAAATTAACATATCACATATTAACCATATGCTCTGACTGACTAACCAAATAACAAATAAATTTAGTCAGGTCATATCCCTAAGCTTTGATACCAACTGTGACGCCCCTAAAATAGGTATACATCACCCATTCCGAGTCTCTAAATACATGGTACATAAACAAATACAACTTCAGTAATACAATTGTCGTGCAAAATACGACAACACATATACTGTGAGTTTGAATACAACTATTGTCTAATAGAGAGTATATAAACTCAAATAGAGTCCTCATTACAATTATCGATACACTATTTTAAAAAATAATGAGGACTAATAATACAACTATCCTAAACCATCACTCCATACCCCAGCTAATTCTTGCTATGTTCTCACCTCTTGAGAAGAAAAATGGATCAAAAAGTAAAAGGGTGAGCTCAACTAGCCCAGTAAAGAATATTATGACTAAGATAATATACAACAATTTATCATTAGTCTTCAACGGGGAAAAATCTGATAAAATATAATAGACAACAAGCTTTAGATCAACAACTGCAGCGGAACAGCAATCCATTAGAAAAGTCAAGTAGAGAAAGAATTATACTATCTTCTAAGATTTAAAAGTCCATCATCAACATTTTATCCCTGTAACATTAATCAAGAGACATCTTGAATCAAATATTTATCTTTGCACTACAGGCCAAAGATATTCATTTGTATCACCAGTTGGTCATGTTCATCTCAACACCTGTTCATCTTTGCACTACGGGATAAAGATATTCATTAGGTAATCATTCATCTTTGCACTATAGGCCAAAAATATTCATCAGTTAATCATTCATCTTTGCACTACAGGCCTAAGATATTCAGTAATATCATCATTTAGGACTGAGGATGATGAAAAATATCTTAAAGAAAACGAATCCAGTGAGATAAAAGATAAGAGATTAGGGAATCGTACTTTAGTTTATCCAAATTAAAAAATACCTTATAATAATCAATTGTGGAGAAAAATTCAAGAATAAAGATCAAAACATGGATACAATCAAAGATAGTAACCATAATAGACAACTTGGACAATGAAAAGAAAATTTTATTTTTTCTGTGAATAGTGCCGTATTTGTGAATAGTGTCGTATATGTGAATAGTGTCGTATACGTGAATAGTAACCCCGACACAAAAGGTAGAAATTCCACAATAAAATCCATACCAATATTTTGGTATAATGATATTGAAAGAATAACATCATTATGAAGAAAATAACATCCCTTACCTCAAAATAACAGTACTTCTGATCGAAATATCGGTAAAAGGCTAAAGGAAACTTGCCCTGATGAATAGAAACTCACAAAGTATCTAAATACTCACAAAATACGCTCGATAATATAGAGAGAGAAAGAGAGAAAACTTGTTTCTGGTGTGATTTCAATTCTAACTAAGCACCCTATTTATAGGAAAATGCTTAGAACGTCATAGCAGACTAACCTGCTACCTGATGGCTTTACCTACTACTATTTAAGCCCACCACTTTTGAAAATAAATTCTAGCACATTTCATTACTCACCAACCAAAAGTGGGGCCCACCATATTTTAATAAAAACATTTATTTTTGAAACTTCAATAATTCATAATAAATAGCTCTTTTATCATAAAAAATACAAATTTTATGTCCATTCCATAGGAAATTAAATTCTCTACAACTTTGTAAGTTTAAGTTTTTCCAAATTTCAAATGAAAAATGACTGAATTCCACATACGGATGATTTTCAAAACTTCCATTCTGACAAAATACTGATAAAACATCTCAGCATTAATTCATTCATTTATAACCATAATAAATATATCCATCATTTATATCCACATAAATTAAATATTTTCTTTATCATATAAATCAATAATTAATTATTCACAAATAATATTACAGAATCACAATTATGACAACCAGGTCGTTCCCAGGAAATAGGGGGCTTTCCTATTAGGATTTCTCCTTATTGAGGCGCAATTAAGTGACCAAACCTCTTTCCTAGACAGAACTTTCTTAGACATTGTCAATAATACTATCTAATAATATTATTCAAATAATATGTATTATTGATCTGATAATGGAGATACTGTGTAGTGACAATTATTGAAACAACAATAATATGAAATATTAACGCAGTAATTATTGAATCAATAAAATAAAATATTGAACAGTAATTACAATAACAATTATTGAGTAGTGTCTTCTTACGTAAGACTCAATAATTCAAAAATACTGTACAATATCGTGTGCTACTGTGCAACAACGCGTATTACTTTACTTAACCCACCGGGTATTCCAATAGTGTTAACGGTAACAATTACGCCGTTATTTGTAAAAACACAAATTTGTCGTTTTCTTCATCCGATAGTTATTCTGTTACGGGGCCCACAAATGGTTGCGCTGTCGTACGAATATTCCCCGACAACAAGAATATTCCACGACCAAACGAATATTCCCTGACAACAATAAGTATTTTATAGCCACTTGCTTATTTTATAAAATTTTCACATTTCACCCATAACCAAAGTATTATATCAAATTAACACTTTATTATTCACAATAATAAATAGAGGAAATTCAATTTTATTCGTTAAAAAGTTGGGGTCTTACAGTCGTTGGCATGATCATGACCATTGATGAATACACGAATATCCTTGGCCCGTAGTGCATTGATAATTTGTGGTCGTGATACTAAAGAATATCCTTGGCCATAGTGAAGGGGTGATTCGATGATGTGGATTATTTATTAAGCTGAGTCTTAGCGATAAAAGTGATGAAAAACCTTTTAAATCATAGAAGATAGTAGAGTTTATGCTCTACTTGACTCTTCTAATGGATTGCTTGTTCCGCTGCAATTAAACTTGATGTTGTTATATTTTATCAGTTTAACACTGTTGAAGGCTAACTATAAATTATTATGCATTATCTTAGTCATAATATTTTTTACTGGGCTAGTTGAGCTTACCCTTTTGCTTTCATTGTTCTCTTCAGGAAATGAGAATGTAGCCGGGACTAGTCGGGGAACGGAGTGACGGTCCAGATGATAACATTAGTAGTCCTCACTATTCTATGAAATAGTGTGATAATAAATATATTGAGGACTCCATTTGAGTTTGAATACTGTCTAGAAGACAATATTCGTACTAAAACTCTCAGCTCATGTTTTGCCATATTTTACACGACAGTTGTATAATTAAGTTGTATTTGAATTTTATACCATGTATTTGGTGACTTAGAATGGTTGATGTATACCTATTTTGGGGGCGTCACAGTTGGTATCAAAGCTTAGGGATATAATCCCTGGCTGAGATGTAAGGCAAGAACTAGGAGGGGAGAGACGGGGAATTTCTTCGCTAGTATGACCTACTTAAGTTTATTTGGTATTTATTTGGTCGGTCAGAGTATAGGGATAATATGTGACATGTCCATTAACCCTTATTTTGTGGCAGTATTTGAAAATGGCATCCGAAAATGTTGAGATAAACAATGAAGCACATGAGACCGTTGAGTCACCAACTATCAATACCCAGGAAAACGTGCATCAGGAAGGTAACAATTCTCATGCAAACAACAACACCGACCAAATGATGAACGATAGAATGTTTAGGGGCTTTCTGCAATTCATGCAACATCAGGCGAGAGAGACTGCTGTCCAAAATGCAGGTGAAAACACTGGCAACTCTCGGACGGTCACCGCTAAGCAGTTCAAGGATCTGGGACCACTAGAGTTTATTGGAGAGCCAAGCCCACTTAAGGCGGAGACGTGAATAAAGTAGATCACCAAGATATTTGATGTCTTGGGATGCTCTGAGGAGCAAAAGGTTCCCTTTGCCACCTTTATGTTGCGAACAGAGGCAGATTACTGGTGGGAATTGGTAAAGCGTACTCAACCTGCCGCACTGAAGATGTCTTGGGAGAAATTCTAAGAACTTTTCAACGACAAGTACTTTCCCAAAAGTATTCGTCACATAAAAGAGGTAGATTTCATCAAGCTAGAGCAGAACAATATGACGTGTCACAGTATGAAGCTAAGTTTGCTGAGTTGTCCCGGTTTGCGTCCCACTTTGTTGATAATGAGGAGAGAATAACGCGGATGTTTCTAAGAGGTTTGAAACCCGAGATTCATCAATACTTAATTTCTCACAAACTGTGTTTGTATTCAGATGTTGTTAATAGGGCTCAGTTATTGGAGTCCAATAACGAGTTAACTCAACCAAGATAAAGTAGCTGACAAAATGATAATACCAGATGTAACAGTCATCGAAGCGGTGACAACAAACGTGGAGGGAATCAACATGCCAGAAATGGTAACCACTTTGGTGGTAATCATGGCCAAGACAGTAAAAATGGACATTTCAAAAAAAGGAGATTCAACAATGATGGAAAGACGTCAGCACCAGCACCCGTTGTTAAGGAAGGAGAACGACCACCTATCATATGCTTCAAATACGGAGGGGAGGGACACATCAGTCCAAACTGTGCGTAGTAGTCCAAAACGTGTTACAATTGTGGAAGAGAAGGTCACCTATCTAGATTTTATCGTATAGGGAAGCCAAGTTCAGTTGGAACGGTGACACCAAATGCCATCCCAGGCAAGTCAAAACCAGTAGTTCAAAGGAGAGCATTTGTTGTGACCTCCCTAAAAATAAGAAACTCGAACGAGGTCATCACGGGTAAGCTTATCATAAACTCTAACGAAGTATATACCTAATTTGATACCGATTCTACCCATTCTTTTATTTCTCCTACTTGCGCTCAACGTTTAAATTTGACTCCGGAGAAATTAGACTTTGACTTATCTATTGAAACTCTGTTGGGAGAAACCTTTATTACATCCACTGTTTATAAATCTTGATTGGTTCAAATTGGTACTCTCACATTACCTGTCGATCTTATTTCCTTAAAAATACTTGTATTTGATGTGATTTTAGGGATTGATTAGTTAACTACTCATCATTTAAAAATTGATTGTTTTCGTAAGGTTGTTAGCTTTCATATTCCTAACCAACCTATTATTCGAATTCAAGCAACCAAACCACTAAAGTCAATCACTGTCATATCAAGCCATAAAGTTATTCGTTTATTAAAAAATGGATGTCAAGCTTTCTTAGCCCATGCCACAAATTTAAATAAATATACGTCAGATTTGAATGATATTTCTATTATTAATAAATTTCCTAACGTATTCCCCGAAGAACTTCCTGGCCTACCCTCGGAGCATGAAATCGAGTTTGGTATCGACCTTGAACTCGGTACAAAACCCATTTCCAAAGCCCCATATCGAATGGCTCCTATTGAACTTCAAGAGTTAAAAACCCAACTGCATGAATTGTTAGACATCGGTTACATTCAACCTAGTTTGTCTCCTTGGGGTGCTCCTGTTCTATTCGTGAAGAAGAAAGATGGAAGTATGTGACTTTGTATTGATTATCGGGAGTTGAATCATGTCACCATCAAAAATAGGTACCCGTTGCCTCGCATTGATGACCTGTTTGACCAGTTGCAAGGCGCCAAATTCTTTTCAAAGATCGATCTTCGTTCTAGATATCATCAGTTAAAGATTAGAGCTGATAACATTCGAAAGACTACTTTCAGAACTCGGTACGGGCATTACAAATTCCTAGTCAAGTCTTTTGGATTGACTAATTCTCCTACAGCCTTCATGGATATGATGAACCGAGTATTCAAGGAATATTTGGATCACTTTGTGGTCGTTTTTATTGATGACATCCTCATTTACTCCAAAAGCCGTGAAGATCATGCGCAACACCTGAGGCTGATACTCCAAAAGCTTCGTGAAAATAAGTTATATGCCAAGTTGAAGAAATGCGAGTTCTGGCTTGAGGAAGTAGCATTCCTTGGGCACGAGATATCAAATCATGGAATATTTACTGACCTGGCAAAGATTGAATCAATTCAAAGCTGGGAGTAACCTAAGTCAGTGACCGAAGTACGTAGCATTCTCGGCTTAGCTGGTTATTATCGGAGATTCGTAGAAGGGTTTTCTCGAATCACTATTCCATTAACCCAGCTGACTCAGATAGATACAAAATTTGGTTGGAGTGAGGAATGTGAGAAGAGTTTTCAAGAACTCAAGAGGAGGCTCATTTCAGCACCTATTTTGACAATACCAGCTGGTTCGGAGGGATTTGTCACATACAGTGATGCTTTAGGCAAAGGTTTAGGCTGTGTTCTCATACAACATAGGAAAGTCATAGCCTATGCCTCACGACAACTCAAAGAATATGAGAGGAATTATCCTACTCATGATCTAGAGTTGGCAGCTGTCATTTTTGTGCTTAAGATTTGGAGGCATTACCTGTATGGAGAGAATGTGGAGATCTATACGGATCATAAAAGCCTCAAATATTTCTTCAATAAAAAAGAACTCAACATGCGATAACTACGATGGCTTGAGTTATTGAAAGATTGAGATCATACCATTCAATACCATCCTAGAAAAAAAAACGTAGTAGCCAACGCATTGAGTAGAAGATCATATGCGGGTGATATTGTCAACGCAAAGGCCCATTTTGTATGACTTACAAAGGATGGAGATAGATTTAAAGACTCCAGGGACCCATGTGATGATGGTGAATAAATGAGTAGAACCGACTTTAATCGATAAAGTTAAAGCTGCTCAAGCTACAGACCTGGAGCTGATGCGTATGAGGAAGAAAGTGCAAGAAGGTGCTATTCCAGAAGCAAGAATCAATGAAGAAGGAATACTTCGAGTCAACTCCAGACTTTGTGTTCCTAACGATTCTGACCTGAAGTATAAAATCATGATGGAGTCGCACAACACATCATTTGCAATCCATCATAGGAGTACCAAAATGTATCATGATCTTCGACATACATTTTGGTGGAGCAATATGAAGAGAGAGATAGCGAGGTTTATCTCAAGGTGTCTAACTTGTCAACGAGTCAAGGCGGAGCATTAAGTGCCAAAAGGCCCATTGCAACCACTTGGAATTCCAGAATGGAAGTGGGATCACATTACCATGGATTTTGTTACTGGTCTTCCCAAGGTTTCTCAAGGCATAGATGCGATTTGGGTCATTGTTGATAGATTGACCAAGTTTGCTCATTTCTTACCGATACGAGAAACTTATACACTTGAATGTCTTGCTCGTATATACATAAACAACATTGTAAGATTACATGGTATGCCAGTATCCATAGTTTCTGATCGAGACCCAAGATTCACTTCACGATTTTAGGTTAGTTTATAAAAAGCTATGGGCACGGATTTACGATTTAGTTCGGCATATCATCCTCAAATAGACGGGCAGTTGGATAGGACTATTCAAACTCTTGAAGATTTATTAAGACTTCGTGTCCTTAACTTCAAAGGAATTTGGGACAAGTTCTTAACATTGGTGGAGTTTTCCTATAATAACAGTTAGCAAGCAAGTATTGACATGGATCCATTTGAGGCATTGTATAGAAGAAAGTGTCGTTCTCCAGTATGCTGGGATGAGGTGGTGAAGAAACGTTGTTGGGACCGGAGTTGGTACGTATGACTACGAAAATGATTCAAATGATCTGACAACGTATAAAAACCTCACAAGATCGACAAAAGAGTTATGTTGTTCTTCATCGAAAGGACGTGGAATTCAATATTGGAGATCATGTGTTGTTACGTGTTGCTCCATGGAAAGGAGTTACGAGATTTAGAAAGAGAGGAAAGCTCAATCCCCGATTCATTGGCCTATTTTTAATCCTCGATCGAGTAGGAACTGTAGCCTATAGACTCGCTTTACCGGCAAGTATGTCTCGTGTTCATAACTTTTTTCAAATATCTATGTTACATAAATATATGAAAGACTCGAACCATATTATTGAATTAGAACCGGACGAAATAGCGGAAGATTTAACGTATAAAGATGTACCTGTTAAAATCTTGGATAAGAAGGATCATATTCTACGCTCCAAGGTTATACCTCAAGTCAAAGTTTTGTGGAGAAACCACGATGTTGAGGAAATGACCGGAGAGTTAGAATCTGAAATGAAGTCAAGGTATCCTCACAATTTTGACATACCAGGTACGCACCTTAATTTCGAGGATTAAATTTCACAAGAAGGGAAGGTTGTAAGACCCCAACTTTTATGAATAAAGATTAATTTTTCTCGAAATATATTTTTGAATATTATAGTGTGGATTTGATATAATGTTATAGTCGTGGGTAATATTTATAAATTTTGCAAAGTAAGCAAGTGGTTATATAATATTCGATTGGTCGGGGAATATTTGTTTTAACAAGGAATATTCGTACGACGGCACAATCATTGGTGGACCCCCACAACAAAAGTATAGTCGTAGTTAGAAAACGACAGAATTATCTTTTTTATAAAAATAATGACGAAAGTTTTACCGTTAAACTGTTGAACTACTCGGTGGTAAAAGTATAGTAATACGCGTGGTTGCATAGTACCACACGGTATTGATTATTGATGCTTACGTGAGAAGTTACTCAGTTATACTCAATTATTGCTACAGTAATTGCTGCATAATATTGATTCAATTATTGTCACAGTATCATCTGCACAATATTTTATATTATTAAATCAATAATTGGGACGACAAAGTTATTCATATTATTATTTGCAATATTGACAATGTCTAGAAAGTTCTGTCAATAAGAGGTTGAAAGTAGTATGCACACAAGCCAATCATGTTTGATGATAAAGCATATACTTTGTAACAATCTCATTCATTTATTAATAAAAAGTATTAATTTATTAAAGGCTTTTAATTATCTAAATGATGATGTTTTATATTATGTGATAAACCAATAGTTTTAAGCAATGCTTTTAGAATAATGATGATAATCATTCTAATGAGATCTAAATTCTTAGAAAGTTTAAAACTAAAATAGTTCCCAATCGTTGAATTACTAAATTGGGGATTAGTGAATCCGGATAGATTGGTACATACGTTGCTTGCTCATTGGATGAGGATGATTGATCTCATGATCATTTGTGTGGAGTGTAAGACCCCATCTTATTATAAATAAAATCGAATTTCCTCTAATTATTATTGTGAATAATAAGGTGCTAATTTGATATAATGCTTTGGTTATGGGTGAAATGTGCAAATTTTGCAAAATAAGTAAGTTGTTATAAAATATTCATCGTTGTTGGGGAATATTCGTTTGGTCGTGGAATATTCTTTTTATCGAGAAATATTCGTAGGATGGCGCAACCATTTGTGGGCCCCATAACGGATAACGGTCGAATGAAGAAAACAAAAAATTTGAGTTTTTACAAATAATGGCGTAGTTGTCACCGTTAACACTGTTAGAATACCCGGTGGTTAAAATACAGTAATACGCGTAGTTGCACAGTAGCACACGGTTTTGTACAATATTGTTGAATTATTAATTCTTACGTAAGAAGACACTACTCAATAATTATTACAGTAATTATTGTTTAATATTTTATTTTTTATTGATTCAATAATTACTGCGTTGATATTTTATATTATTGTTGTTTCAATAATTGTCAGTGCACAGTATTTTCCATTATCAGATCAATAATTCATATTATTTGAATAATATTATTAGATAACATTATTGGCAATGTCTAGAAAGTTCTGTCAAGGAGAAGTTTGGTCACCTAATTACGCGCCAGTAAGGAAAAATCTTTATTGGAAAGCCCCCTCTTTTCTGGAAACGGTCTGGTTGCCATTATTGTGATTCTGTAATATTATTTGTGAATAATTAATTATTGATTTATATGATAAAGAAATATTTATTTGATGTAGATATAAATGATGGATTTATTTATGTGGTTATAAATGAAGGAATTAATGCTGATGTGTTTTATCAGTATTTTATCGGAGTGGAGGTATTAAAAATCACCCGTTTATGGATTTCAGATATTTTCTGTTTGGAATTTGGAAAAACTTTCTTCTGTAATGTTGTAGAGAATTCGATTTTGTGTGGAATGGACATAAAATTCGTATTTTTTTGATAAACAAGCTATTTTCTATGAATTACTGAAGTTTTAGAAAATAAAATAAATTTTATTAAAATTGGGTGGGACCCACTTTTGATTTTCTAAAACATGGGCTGCTGAAATTTTTCAGAATTGGCAAGCTGGTGGCTGGTCTTGGTTGGTGCGTAGAATTAATTTTAGAAATAATATTATTTTATTATTTTAGTCTCCTTTGGCGTTCTAGTATTTTCCTATAAATAGGCGCTTATGTTAGAATTGAAAATCACACCAGAAACAAGTTATCTTTCTCTCTAGATTATCGAGCGTATTTTTGTGAGTATTTTGATACTTTGAGAGTTGTTATTCAGTACAAGTTTCTGTCAGCACTATATCCGAAATTCAGACAGAAGTACGGTTATTTTGAGGTAAGGGATGTTATTTTCTTCGTAAATGATATTATTTTTTTCGATATCATTATCCCAAAATATTGGTATGAACTTTTTATTAAATTTAGAACTTTTTATATCGGGGTTACTATTCATGTATACGGCACTATTCACGTATACGATACTATTCACGAATACGACATTATTCACCGAAAAATAAAATTTTCTCCTTTTTGTCCAAGATGTCTATTATAGTTACTATCTTTGATTGTATCCATGTTTTGATCTTTATTCTTGAATTTTACTTCAAAATTGGTTATTATGGAGTATTATTGATCTTGGATAAACTGTTATAAGAATCCCTACTATTTGTCCTTCTGTCTCACTGGATTCGTTTTCTTTAAGATATTTTTTATCATCCTCAGTCCTAAATAATGATATTATTGAATATCTTTGGCCTGTAGTACAATGATGAATGATTAACTGATGAATATCATTGGCCCGTAGTGCAAAGATGAACAGGTGTTGAGATGAACATGGCCGACTGGTGATACAAATGAATATCTTTGGCCTGTAGTGCAAAGATGAATATTTGATTAAAGATGTATATTGATTGATGTTACAGTGATAAAATATTGATGATGGACTTTTAAATCTTAGAAGATAGTAGAACTCATTCTCTACTTGACTCTTCTAATGGATTGTTGTTTCTGCTGCAGTTGTTGATCTAAAACTTGTTGTCTATTATATTTTATCAGATTTTTCCCTGTTGAAAACTAATGATAATTTGTTGTATATTATATTAGTCATAATATTCTTTACTGGGCTAGTTAAGCTCACCCTTTTCCTTTTAGTTCCATTTTTCTTCTTACGAGATGAGAACATAGCAGGATCTAGTCGGGGTATGGATTGATGGTTCTAGAAAGATGTTTTAGCAGTCCTCACCATTTCTGTAAAATAGTGTTTGAATAATTGTAATGAGGACTTATTTGAGTGTGAATATTATCTAGAAGACAATATTTGTATTTAAACTCACAGTATGTGTTGTCGTATTTTGCACGAAATTATATTATTGAAGTTGTAGTTTGCTTTATATACCATGTATTTGGCGACTCAGAATGGGTGTTATATACCTATTTTGGGGCCGTCACATGGAGACACTAAAGAAAGTATGTAGGTGCTTATTAGAGAATAAGTTCACTGAACATGGCTCGCTAAGGAATACTTAATAGAGTTTTACTTGTCTGTCAATAGGAATTCCTGTAGTGATAGTAGTACAAGTAATCCTTGGACTTGAGATCATCATAGTATCTTGTGTATGATGAGTTATACTTTGACATATTCATTAAGACCTTTAGGGTATATCAAAGGGTATGTTTAGGTATAATAAGTTATACATTGAGATAATGTATGATCAATAAAGAATCTACCACTTCTAGTAAAAGAAGAGAAATGTCCTATGTGATTCGATAAATGACAACCCAGTAGTCCTTGGCCAAGACAGAATGAAATTAGAAAGGAGTTTCTAATTTGCATTATTTAGAGTTGTGCATTTAAGAGTCAAAATACACACTAATTTCATGTCTTATATTTAATTGGGACATTGTATTGTGGAAGGATTGAATTGTACGGTAACTATTTACTCAAAGGTTCTTTTATGATTAATGTTGAAATCTATATTATCTGGAAAGTCGTTGATCGCTAGGGAGGCTTATCCCTATTATAGAATAAATATTATATATTTATTTAAATAAATTAATTGTTTAATTTATTTATTTAAATAAGATTAGAATTGTTCTAATTAATTTATTCACAACCGGTTTAATATGGAGAACCTAATGGGTCACACCATAAAAGAAAGAATAATTATTTATGAAGTTAATGGCATAATCGTAATAATATATTAAGTATATTTAATTTAATCTATGGTGATAGAATAAATTAAATAACTTAATATTTATTATTTAATATTTTAGAAATATTAAATATAAATTCATAAGAGGAGTCTTATTAATATTATTACAATTATTATTATTTTAATTTCTAAAAGAGTTTAGGAATTAATTTAATATAAGTACTCTCATTTATTCCTAATAGGATTAGGAGGGAAAATTAGTTAAATGAGTTTAATTAATTATCCCTAATAAGATTAGGGAGCCCATTTAATTAAAAGAATTTAATTAAATAAATAATATCTTATTTTTAATTAAATAGGGTTACCTGATATCTTTATAAGAAGAGTCTTATATCATATATCAGACATACATGATTCCAATTGTTGGAGAGTACGCTCCTTTTCTATGAAAGATAAAAAAAACTAGGTTTTTGCCAAATGCCCATCTTCTTCAATCTTTCTTCTTCCTTGGTGGATCACCTACCTCTAGAGGCCAAACACTTGTGTGGCTAACGTTGATCAAAGGAAGGAACAAAACCCGGTAGATTCAAGTTAAACGCGAAAAAGATTGGAGGTGAACTTATACCCGAGGAATCTCGGATCTTCAAGGGTATGATTCTTGTCCTTTATCTTTTCATTTAATTAATAATTGTGCGTAAAAGATGATCCGGGTATTTGTTTTGTAAAATTTTAAAACTCTAATTTTTCATGCTTCCGCTTATTTGTGCAATTTGATTGCGTTCATGAATATTACAAAGCTAACAGTGGTATCAAAGCCAAACTTTTATGTGAATTATTAATTATTTTAATTTGATATGTATATTGATATGTGTTTAGAACAATTTAATTGAGCATAATTTTTTGTATAAAATTTATTAAAAAATATAAAAAAAAAATTGCGAAACAATTCTTTCTTTTTCGCTGTTGAATCTGTGGCTTTAATCATGAGTTACAATTTTATCAAGGTCAAAAGAAAAACTGAAGGATTTCAAGGGATTTGATTCTGAGTCACGTGGCTATTCTCCAAATCTTTGACAGGAGTATACCATGATTTCTTATATCAAGAGTTAACACCCACGTGGCAGGAAGGATTCTTGTAATCATTATATATATATATATATATATATATATATATGAATATGATTGTTGATTGCATGTTGTTATATTATATATATATTTGATTCCGGCTTGCGTAATAACTTTCAGTGATTCACGGTTTAGTTATGTTATATTATGTAGGCTTAAATATGCTGACGTGGCTAATTGTGTGGGGCCTTAAAAAGTTGATGTGGTAAAAAATAATTTTTTAATCATTAAATAAACAAATCTATTTAAATAAGGGACAAAATGGTCAAAACCTAATTTAACATTTCTAATTAAAATAAAACAAACATTAATTAGATGATATCAGTACAAATCCATTACCCTCTCTCCCCTAATCTTCCCTTCCGTTGAACCCTTTCCCCCCGACCCCTGTCGTCTCCCCCCTTCCTCTGTTCCGTTTCTTGCGCCCCTCTTCTCTCTTTTTAATTAGATGCTCGTTTGTTTCTGATTTTACTGGTATGGTGGATGTAAGGGAATAGGATTTGCTCTGAATCTTGGTTTACTTCCTCAACATCTCAATCTTCATTTACCCATCAGCTTCTAATGTAGATACCTTCATCTACGATGGCTACTCCTAGCTAAAATACGCCGTGGGGACACCCTACCAGTCCATCGTCAACTCCATACTCTCCTCCCTCGTCAACTCCGCCTCCTTGTCAAACTTCAACAACTTACAGGTCAAGATGAGAATGTCCAGATCTAGTTGCAGAGGGCGAGTGATGACATCAGAGGGACGATGATGATGAAGAAGAGGAATTGTTGATGGAGGAATTAGGGTTAGGGTTTGTTTTCTGTTGTGATGGTTGAAATTATTGGTTATGGTGGTGGTGGTTTTGGAGAGAGAAGATGAAAGAGTGGGCATGGTGATGGAGGAAGAGAGAAGGAATTACAAAGCCACAGAAGCTTCGGTTTGTTTGGAGAAGATCTTAGTTTTGTGTGGATGAATGAGATTTTTGGGTTTGGTGTGATGAATTAAATATTTGGGTTTGGTAATTTGGTTTTGTTAAAAAGATTTTTGGATTTGGTAATTTGATTTAATAAAAGGATTTTTGGATTTTTGATTTTATGATTAAATTTGAATAAATTAGCAGTTAAGTGGCATTGATATTAGTGTTAGATGTAATATTTATGCATTTACATGTTTACCCCTTATTTACTCAAAAATATATTAAAAAATTGTTTAATAATATTTTTTATTACACATGTGTAGTAATTGACCACGTCAGCATGCCACGTCAGCAATTTTTGACCTGGCAGATTCAATTGAATGGAACTGGAAAAAATTAATAGTTCAATCATCTAATTGACAAAATTAAAATGTGGATCACTGAAGTAGAATATGACCTATAGTTTAAGGTATTAAATTATATTTAATCCTATTATATATATATATATATATATATATATATAATAACAGTTTAGTTTTATTATATATATAATATTATTAATTATTTTATAATTAAAATAAAAAGTTTATTTTAATCTTAAAATAAAAGGTTTATTTTAATATTAAAATATAAAGTTTATTTTAATTTTAAAATTTAATTTCATGCTAACTAATTAGAGTTAAAATTGGATTCCATGATAACTAATTGGAGTTGAAATTGGATTTCTAATTTCCTTAAATAAAGGAGTTTAATTAGATATGAAATAAGATTTCATATTATTCAAAATAAAAGAGTTTATTTGTGGATAGGAAAGAGAATCCTAATTTCCTTAAATAAAGAGGTTTATTTAGATATGGAATAAGATTTCATATTATTAAAAATAAATGAGTTTATTTGTGAATAGGAAAGAGAATCCGTGTTTCCTTTAATAAAGAAGTTTTATTTATTTTTACTTGGAATTGGATTCCATAATTAATTAAAATAAAGGAGTTTATTTTGATTAAAGATTTTGATTAAAATAAAATAGTTTATTTTATTCAAAATTGGATAAATTAAAATAAAAGAGTTTATTGATGCATATGGTGATGTGTATGATAATAAATGGGATTGATTATGGATTATTGACCAATGTGATTGGGTTTTATTTTAGTTGGATGCATGAATGTATGAGTTTTATTAAATGGGGTCTGCGTACCTCGTCTTCTCTAATTTTTTCTTAATGTAAATTCTATCTCCCTCCTATGTACTTACCCTTGACTGCTGATCAAGGTTTCTATTTATTTTAAATAGTTTTTGTGACAACCCCAAAATAGGTCTATTCCATCCAACCCATTCTGAGTCGGCAAATACATGGTACAGAAAATAACTACAACTTTATAACAACAATTGTCGTGCAAAATACAACTCATGTGTTGTGAGTTTTGATACAAATATATACCAACTGTGACTCATGTCCCAACCTTGGATAGCACGTCACAATAACACCTTACATAAAGGTACAGTCAAAAACTGTTTTAGAAATTAAAATCTTTGAAAAGTGCTCAAGGAAACCTTCGTACATGGGAGACCATGCGTCTAGGTTATGATAGATATCATATACTCACAGAATTATCCTTGGTTGACCCAATAGACCCCAAAGAAAAATGAGAAGATTACTATCATCTTCTTTCCAATGATGAGTCTTCTCTTGACATATAATTATCTCTACTGTCTCTAATTGAGAGTTATACTTCAACCAAACACCAAGATTATATAGGTAGTGCTCGTAGATATACTCAACAAGTGGATGAGCACAACCTTGTCTTATGATGACACGACATTAGACATCTTGTATGTTAGTGACAAAACACCCTTCCAACGTTGGGTTCGCCTCACCCTATTTGATTCACCAATATAACTACTAAACGATGTATACAACACACTTTTCTATACTGCTTAAGGAGAACCTCCACAGCTAGAGACCACCGTTCTATTTCCCTGCTACTTTCATTCGACCCAGCTACACTCTTATTACCTGAAAGGAATTGTGAAGCAAAAGGGTGAACACAACTAGCTCAGTAAAGAATAACATGACTAAAGATAATTAAATTATCAATAGCCTTCATCAGTAATAAATCAGAGATTTAGAACATATGGTTGATGATAAAACTTTTCAACCATAGTTGCAACGGAACGAGCAATCCATTAGAAGAGTCAAATAGACCATAAAGTCTATTATCTTCTCCATGTTCAAAGTCCACCAACAATGTTTTATCCCTATAACATCAATCAATAGTTCCTGTCCACAATCATGTGAATAACTCATAATCATAATTGTAGTTCTAAATTCCTCTTCTCATCCAGGACAAAGATAATTTTATCACCTGTCTTTACCTGAAACATTAAAGATCACGGTTATACCAAACCACAGTTCCTGTTCATAATCATTCTAATAAATTCATCTTTGCACTACGGGCCAAAGATATTCATTAACAGTTCATCTTTGCACTACAGGCCAAAGATATTCAACAACAGGTCATCTTTGCACTACGGGCCAAAGATATTCATCAACAATTCATCTTTGCACTTCAGGCCAAAGATATTCAATAACAGATCATCTTTGCACAATAGGCTAAAGATATTAATATCTCAAAGAAATATATAATCATTTCAAAATCTATATAAACCATAATTATAACCATGTTGATCAATTCACCTTTGCACTTAAGCTAAAAATATTCAATTGTAAATTCAATGGTCATGATCATACTAGTCACAATTCATCATTGCGCTACTGGCCAAAGAGAACCCATAGTCATGATCATACCAATAATCTACCCATCTTTACACTCAAGTCAAAGACAAATTTATTCACCAAGATTATAAAAATGTTATATATGATAATAAAAAAAATATCATCAAAACACGGATTTAATTACAAGACTAAGTTTCATAAATCAACGATAATTTAGTCAAAAAAAGAAACCAATTTTTTTGTGAATTGTACCCGTGAATAGTAACTCGTGAATAGTAACTCATGAATAGTAACTCATAAATAGTAACTCGTGAATAGTAACTCATGAATATTAACTCATGAATAGTAACTCGTGAATAGTAACTCGTGAATAGTACTCCGTATTCGTACAATAGTACCATATACGTAAAAATGTCATATACATGAATAGTGTCGTATACGTGAATAGTGCTGTATATGTGAATAGTAACCCTGACACAAAAAGGTAGAACTTCCACAATAAAATCCATACCAATATTTTGGTATAATGATATTGAAAGAATAACATCATTACGAAAAAAAACATCCCTTAAAATCCCTTACTATCCCTTACCTCAAAAGAGCAGCACTTCTGACTGGATATCGGATATGAAGCAGAAGGAAACTTGCACTGATGAATAGCAGCTCACCAAGTATCTAAATACTCACAAAATACACTCGATAATCTAGAGAGAAAAAAAAGAGAAAACTTATGTTTCTGATATGATTTTCAATTCTAACTTAGCCCTCTATTTATAGGAAAATGTTAGCACACCGAAGCAGACTTGACCTGCTACATGATGACTTTACCTGCTACTATTCCACCCACCAAAAATTAGCCATCTTCCCCAACAACCAAAAGTGGGGCCCGCCCATTTCTAGAATTTTCCACCAAAATCATTTATAAACCTAATTTCCGAATCAGTCATCTCTTATAATTCATAACAAATTACACGTTCATTTTTAACGGTTCAAAATTTATGGACATATACTCAACTTATATATGTATAACATATCCAAAAATTACAACGATCTAACGGTCGGATTAAATATAATAACTCACACAGTAAAGCTGCAAGAACACCGATTTGATCTTTTAATACCTCCAATCCGACAAAATACTGATAAAACACCTCAACATTAATTTCTTCTTTTATAACCACATAAATAAATCCATCATTTATATCCACATCAAATAAATATTTTCTTATCATATAAATTAATAATTAATTATTCACAAATAATATTACAGAATCACAATTATGACAACCAGGCAGTTCCCAAGAAAGAGGGGGCTTTTCGATAAAGATTTCTCCTTACTGGCACGCAATTAGGTGACCAAACCTCTCCTTGACAGAACTTTCTAGACATTGCCAATAATGCTATTTAATAATATTATTCAAATAATATGAATTATTGATTTGATAATGGAGATACTGTGCAGTGACAATTATTGAACAACAATAATATAAAATATCAACGTAGCAATTATTGAATCAATAAAATAAAATATTGAACAGTAATTACTGTAACAATTATTGAGTAGTGCCTTCTCACTTAAGAATTAAAAATTCAAAAATACTCTGTAAAACCGTGTGCTACTGTGCAAACATGCGTATTACTTTATTTTAACCATCGGGTATTCTAACAGTGTTAACAGTAACAACTACGCCGTTAGTTGTAAAAACTCAAATTTGTCGTTTCCTTCATCCGACAGTTATTCGTTATAGGGCCCACAAATGGCTGCGCCGTCGTACGAATATTCCCCGACAAAAAGAATATTCCACGACCAAAAGAATATTCCCCGACAATTGAATATTTTATAACCACTTGTGTATTTTGAAAAAATTCATATATCACCCTTAACTTTAATCTTTTATCAATTTAACCATTTACTGACTTGTAATTATAAGAAAAATTGAATACTTTTATTTCACAAAATTTGAGATCATACAATCTCCCCTCCTTATGAAATTTCGTCCCCGAAATTTACGTACCTGGTATTTCAAAGAGTTGAGAATACCTTGCTTTCATTTCAGATTCCATCTTCCCTGTCATCATGATTTCTCCATTGCTTATCTCCTGTATTTTAAATATCATTCTAGAATACAGCTTCAAAACAAGGGTTAATTGAACAAATTAACATATCACATAATATCTCGATATTATGACTGACCAACAAATAAGCTTAGGTAGGATACACTAGGGAAGGATTTACTCATCTCTCCCCTCCTAGTTATATTCCCCGATCTCCGCCAGAGACCATATCCCTAAGCTCTGATACCAAATGTGACAACCCCAAAATAGGTCCATTCCATCCAACCCATTCTGAGTTGCCAAATACATGGTACATAAAACAACTACAACTTTATTACAATAATTGTCGTGCAAAATACATCAACTCATATGTTGTGAGTTTTGATACAAATATATACCAACTGTGACTCATGTCCCAACCTTGGATAGCACGTCACAATGACACCTTACATAAAGGTACAGTCAAAAACTGTTTTAGAAATTAGAATCTTTTGAAAGTGCTCAAGGAAACCTTCGTACATGGGAGACCATGCGTCTAGGTTATGATAGATATCATATGCCCATAAAATTATCCTTGGTTGACCCAATAGACCCCAAAGAAAAATGAGAAGATTACTATAATCTTCTTTCCAATGGTGAGTCTTCTTTTGACATATAATTATCTCCATTGTCTCTAATTGAGAGTTATACTTCAACCAAACACCAAGATTATATAGGTAGTGCTCGTAGATATACTCAGCAAGTGGATGAGCACAACCCTGTGGGAGCTGTCGTTTACACTCCTAAATTAACCTCACTTTCACTTTATAAATTTAATCAATTAGCACAATAGTAAGCAAGGATCGATCCCACAGAGAGTGATTTATTTTATATTTATCATATGATTTCTAATAAAAAGGGGATTGTGAATTAATTAACTAAATTAACAAGAATAAACTAATAAGAATAAACAATGAATAAAAAGCTTCAGTTCTTCAGTTCAGTATCACCTTTTTACAATAATAGATTAATCAAGTGTAACATTATTTACCCTTCAATGAAACTAATAGCCCTAGGTAACAACAAGCTCTGCTACCCGAAACTCCCCTTAGATTGTCACTTAATGAAACAAGCTCTTCACAAGATTCTAATAATTATATAACCTGGAATAAGCTCTCTAGATTTAATATAATAGCAGCATTAAGAACTAGGAAATTAGACTATTCCAAGCAACAAACACATATGCTCGGATTATTTAACTTGTCTTCTGATAATCATAGCAATACTCAAAAGCTTGTCCACAATCAGCTATTACTAATTACTACCTGTGATTAGAAACAATATCAATTACACGTAATATTATTCCTTGATCTAGCATATGATATTCGTTAACCAACTCAATCCTGCAGAAATCAAATCATTTAAGCCAAATAGCATTCAGAAATTAAATTAGATTATCAAGAATGAATTTCATGTGAGAAGGAATAAATAATGAATACTCAATTAACCATTAATTATAAATAAGGTTCAACATCCCTTAGAACTGAATAAAAAGAACTTAGCTCATGTCTTCAATTCTCCAATGTTGTAGATAAGAGAATGTAGTAGATGATTGAATGACTAAAACCCTGACTAGCATCCTCTATTTATAGTGCTAGACAAAGTCCTAAATACTATAGAAAGTAGAAATCCAAATCCTAAAAGGAATTACAAATCATAATTAGTTTCCATAAAGAAATAGAATCTAATTTGGAAATAAATCTTAGTCTAAAGATATTCTAATTCTAATAGAAATATCAATCCAATTCCATGTAGAAATCTGTCAAAATATTCTTTTAGAAACTTTCCAAAAAAATCGAAAATTTTCTAATTTTCCCGCACAAATTCGCTGGGGCGAATTTCCATTTCCTGTTGTGACGTCCTTTAGTAAAACAAGAACAACTTTTGATCTGGGAGGACTTACGAGGCCAGATACCTATCAAAACGAAGATATCGACGAGATCTACAACCTTTATGCTTTGAGAATTGACAGATTCGGGATGCATCAAGGTCGAAATGAGGCTCCAACCGACTGATGTGTAAATTTCATTTTCCAAACTTTGAGGTTCAACGTCTGTTTGGTAAAAAGATCATAACTTCTTCATACGTACTCCGATTGGGACGATTCAAGATGTTCCGGAAAGCTAAGGAAGAGCTCTAAAATAAAATCCAAGTCCCAAGCCAAGACCATGCATCCAACTTAATGCTAAAAATCCTATAATTTTCCTTTTTTTCTCATTTCAGCTCTAATTCCTCCAGAAATCATTAAACACCTTAATAATCTCATATACGCATGAAACATGCAACAAAACTAAATATAATGGAATCAAAATACATGAATAATATATACTCATCAAATTCCCCCACACTTAGCCTTTTACACGTCCTCGTGTAAACCAAAAGTTTGATTTCCAGAAAAAAATTATTCAACCATTATGTCAAAAGATTTCAAGATACAAATCATGACTATCAACACTAAATTTACAAAAATCTAATCAACGCCTTATCAATCAACTCACAATTACCAACCTTACCATTTCACCAATGAATTTCATTAAATCAAACTAGAACCGCATAAGTAACCTTCCCAAAACCATCATACTTACGTAACTTAGTTACCATGGAGCAAAAACCGTGCACACTGACTCACAACCAGGAACAAATTTTTCTTGCTTTTAAGTTTTTTCATAGAACCTTCTTTTTAGCACAGATGAATGTATTTTCATGCTTCTTTTTTTCGTATAATTTTTTTCTTGACATGTGCAATGTCTCCTTTTCTTAGGCTTTTCAGAGTTACCCATTAGCGAAATTTGTAATAACCGCAAATTTTATGATTTAATATTAATATTTATATAATTAGTGCCTGTGATTTTTATTTTATAAATGCTTGCATAGCATGAGGTGAGTAATTTTTGAATTGATTGAACTTTTAATAATTGATAAGATGTGGAGAATTGTGATAAGTTGATGAAATGTCTTGTGTGACACAATGACGAAATTAGTAAGGAATAAATTAATGAAGGGATGCATTACTAAGTAAAAGATGTCAATAAAAGTGGTGGTGTATAATTAAATTATTTAATTATACCAGAGTAATAATAAATCACTGATTTGGTTTGAAAGCTTATCGGGATAGACTGAATCTTTTATTATTATTTAAGTGAATAACTTGAATTATGTGAAATAACCCAACTTATTAATAATTATTAAGGTGATGTGTAATTTAGTGTTATTTGGGTAATTAATTAATTAAATTGTTGCCATAATAATTAAGTATCTACATGTTTATAATCCAAATAATAAATCTGGTAGAATAAGGTGGTAGGCCTAAATTGATTTAGTGGGCAACTTTAATGAGATTTTTTAGCCAACCCATTTCATGTTATTTTGGCAAGCCTCATGAATTTTCCACCCATGTAATTCGGCAACCTCAAGAAATTTTTCTTCCACCCATTTTTTTTATGTCATTTTCGGCAGCTAGTAGCCTAGTGTATAGGTAGCAACTTGTTGGTTGGTATTTTGAAGTAGCCTTGTTAATTAATAATCCAATTCAACCAAAGGAGTTCTATCATGGGCTAATACATAATTGAGACTATCACCATGGGATCCAAGAGAAAAGGGAATGGCTTGCGTAAATTGCTCTCTTTTGGGTTGTTGGGAGTACTTGGACATGTGGGATGGGATGTGTTAGGGTACTAGGGTTGCTATAAAGTTATAATAGGGGATGTCCATGCATGCTTTTAATAAATGTATACATTTTTCTTCTTGGTATATATAACCCACCCATGCTCTAGTTGTCTCTTAAAAAAAAACAACACACAAGAAACAATTAAGAAGGTGGTGGTCGGCAGCAACATTTTGTTCTTGGCAACCAAATTTCTTTTTTCAAGCTAAGGTATATAGATTAATTAGTTGAATAAAATTCTTTCCATTTAAATTCTAGCATACATTTTTCTTCTTTTTGATATAATGTGGATATATTGTGTTGCTTGAAAAATTAGTATGCTATATTAGATGTGTGCATGCTAAATTAATAATTATCATGTGCTTCAAATTAATTAAATTAATTTGTAAAGATGTATAAATGATTTACGTGGAAAAAAAAAATAATAAATAAATAAAACAAGAACAAACACAAAGCATGTATAGGAAAAAGATTAAAGGCTGCGTGGTGTAACTTATGGAGTTATCCATATTACTTTTGTGGTTACATTAAGGATACTGCTAAAAAAAAAAAACAAAGCAAACAAGCATGTAAATGAAGAGAAGGTAGGGGTGGTTTTGGTGTACCTATTAAAGGGTTGATATATGTGATCTTTTATTTTGTGTTATAGAAATGTTGCTATTTTTTTTAGGCAAATTTTCGGCTGCTAGTTGTGCAAAAAAAAAAAAAAAAAAAAAAGTGGACAACCCGAAGCATGTTACAGGAGGGCTGTGTGTGTGAAGTGGGCTAGTATAATTAGTGGTGCTTGGGCTAGTAGTGTGTAATTATTGGGTGCTTCTTGTTAAATTGTTTTTGCATTAAGGATACTGCTATGTAAAAAAAAAAAAATATATATATATATATAAATAAATAAATAATAAATAAATAATAATAATAAAATGAAACAAAATAAATTGTTACTCCATAATGGCCATGAAGGATAAATAGAGTAATATTTAAATGCAATAAGAAGAGTGTTTCTGCAAAGTGGGATGTGTATGTTTATATTTGTGTAATATCATGTAAAACTCCAAATTAATAAAAATTAGTTCAGATAACTAAATTGAGCAATAGTTTAATAAATAAATGTTATGTGCTTAGTTTTCTTATTTGTGAGCATAAATGTGTAGCAAGTAAGAAATGTAGTATTTTATTTTATAAGAGACTTGTACCTTGAACTAGGATAGCATACGATTAAAAGCTTAAGTGAGTCGGTTTCAACAATCATTAATTTGTACGGCCATATTATTATATTATAGGCAGTATACGAGACAAGGTGTCAAAGGTAACATAATCGACGAGCGAGGCAAGTTCCTTAACCTTACTCCAATTTATATTGAGCAAGTATCCGAATACTATTATTATTGTGTTGCAAGTTCCTACTTCTTATATTGTATACCTTCGAATTGTTGTCTCAAGCAAATATTTGTTTCTATTCGAAAATCATTTATATACCTTGACGTTGTTGCAAGCATTGGACTTATCATTCTTAAATGCGTTATAAAATTTGTCTAAGCCATTGATTCGACTAGACTATTATTTTGTGTTAAAGCTATCCAAACCAATTGACTTGGTGTGGACTATCGTAAATCTACTGAGATGAACAACCCTCATTGAAGGGGAAATTATATATTGTCGGGAAACCGACGTGCGCACACAAGTATGAGTAAATGTTATGCATAACGTAGGGTACTTTAGGCTGATCACCTGTTGTACTCGTTTATATTGGATTACAGTGTAATACTGTTAATTCTAGTAAGAGTTCTTAGTCCTTAGTGACTGCTCAGTACTCATTCATGTTGAACTTCGAAATAAATCCTGAAATTATCGATATGCTTCAGTCTATAACGACACCTATTGAATACTCTTGATATTTCTTGATATTCTTGAACTACTTATTATTATTATACCCTTGAAGATTTAAATACTATAACTGCTTGTCCTTCTGGCTATATTACTTGCTGGGCAAACTTGTTGCTCATTCTTGCTTCCTAAAATATTACAGTTAAGGCAGAGCAAGGCGGTACTTCAGGACAAGACAAGGGAAAGGGCAAGGCGACAGAATAACTTAGTCCTTAAGACTAGAAGTATTATTATTATTATGCTTGTTATGATGTATTCAAGAATGATTAAGTTAATCACTGAATTGTCGTAGTAATGGTTACGGTACCTTGGGACGCGAATATTTATATTATATCAATGTAAATTATTCTATTATTTCCGTTGTTAATAATTTAGTAAGACATTCGTAGTTGTACGTGATGCACCAGATTCGAGATATGGGTGTCCGAATTTTGGGGGCGTCACAGGTTGGTATCAAAGCTATAGTTATAAACCTTAGGAGCGAGAGCCCTTAGATTATAACTTAGGAGAACTTGGAAGATAGAAAGGGATGAAACTCATATAGAGTTTTCGTAGAAAGAGACGTAGCATGTTATAGAATATAACTTCATTCTATACAATGAACTTATGTTATTTAACATTTTAATGGAGTAGTAGAAGAGGAGACGCGTGACATACACGTGGTATATGAGACACCATTGATAGCGGAGCCTATATCAACTGTAGTCCCTATCAATGATGATGATGATGATGAGGAAGAGGAGATGGAGCCAATACCCGAGGAGTCTGATCCTGAGGAGGAGCCTATGGAGGAGCATATGGTGGATGAGCCCATGGAGGACTCCGACGAGGCTACTTTTGAGGATAGGATGTTGGGGGAGTATGAGGAGCAGATTTTAGAGTTAGGGTGCAGAGTTGAGGAGTTAGAGGCTGAGGCTAGGGACAGGGAGTCTGAGTTCCAAAAGCTGAGGGACGAAGACCACCAGAGAAAGTTTTGTGATGCAGAAAAATGCCGCCCAGACGTAGATTAACTGCACCGGAAGAGTCGGTTAATGATGAGAGAGGACAAGTAGATCCCATTCAGAGGCTTGTAGATTTGTTAGGGGAGGCTCTTAGGGGAAGAAATGAACAAGTACCACCCGTTCCCCAAGTAGCTCCGGTCACAAACTTCAAGGACTTTAAGAGTGTAGGACCTCCGGAATTCATGGGTACTACCGACCCCATCGTAGCGCAAACGTGGATCAAGGAAATAGAGAAATCCTTCACCATTGCTCGTGTGGATGAAGACCAAAAAACCGTGTTCGTTACATACATGATGAGGGGTGAAGCAAACTACTGGTGGGAAGCAAATCAGCAGAGAGCGGGAGAAGGGACTATAACCTGGGAAAGGTTTAAGACTTTGTTCTTCGAGAATTACTTCCCGAAGAGCATGAAGAATAGGATGGAGGTAAAGTTTCTAGAACTAAAACAAGGGGAGATGACAGTGGCACAGTATGCGGCCAAGTTCAATGAACTCGCACGATTCGCAACACATCAAGTAGACACTGAAGAAAGGAAATCTCAACGCTTCGAACTTGGACTAAAACCTTGGTTGTTCAACAAGGTGTCGGTCCTTTAAATTGACTCGTTCGCCACATTATTGGAGAAGGCGATAATTGCTGAGGGAGGTAGCGAGGCATTGAGCCAATACAACAAAGAGAAGAAGAACAAGAATGCTGGGGGAGAAACTCGTGGAGGTAGTAGCAGTGGTGGAAGTTATCTGGGAAAGAGGAAATGGGATAACCGCAACAACAACAACAGCAACAACAACACCAACCATCGAAACATCAACCAGTCAGAAAATTATCAAGGAGGGTTTAAGAAAAGAAGTGAAGCTTGCTCGAAATGTGGGAAAAACCATCAAGGGGAATGCTGGAAGGGGCGTAGCGTCTGCTACAACTGCGGCCAAGAAGGGCACATTTCACCCAACTGCCCAAAGCCAAAAAAGATAAAGGGATATTTCGCGTGTGGCTCAACTGAGCATCAAATCAGGGATTGCCCAAAGAAGGGAAGCAACGGAGGAAGCGACCAACAGGGAGGGGGCAGCAAGCTGATGATCGGCGGACCAACGCAATCCAACCGACCGACTGCCCGAACCTTTAACATGACTGTCCAAGACGCAGTGAATGCAAGGGACGTGGTGTCAGGTATCCTCCCGATCAATAATATAAATGCCTATGTATTGTTTGATTCGGGTGCTACCTACTCCTTTGTGTCCGAAGAATTTGCTAATCGACTAAACATACCTCGTGAACATTTAGAAAACTCATTGAACGTACAGATTGCGAATAAGGAAGTAATTTCCATAGAGTTTGTTTACTGAAACTGTTGTGCAAACATTAGAGGTCACGAACTAAACGTAGACTTAATTCCGATTAAACTGGGAGAGTTTGATGTGATATTAGGAATGGATTGGTTATCCAGCCATGCTGCAATAATCGATTGTCAGAAGAAGAGTGTGAACCTTCAGACCTCAAATCGGTCTAAGGTAGTGTTTTACGGTAGCTCATCGCTCAAGCAATCGTGTTATCTTACGATGATGCAGGCTAAGAAATTGTTAAAGAAAGGATGTGTAGGTTATTTAGCCTATATAGTGGATACTCAACAAAAGGGAATAGAAATGAAAGATATACCAGTGGTAAGAGACTTCCAAGACGTGTTTCCAGACGAACTGCCTGGCCTTCCGCCAGACAGAGAAATTGAGTTCATAATAGACTTAGCACCGGGAACCGCACCAATTTCGAAAGCCCAATATCGTATGGCGCCAGTAGAAATGAAGGAATTGATGATTCAATTACAAGAGTTACTAGATAAGGGTTATATTCGGTCAAGTGCGTCTCCTTGGGGAGCACCAGTGTTGTTTGTAAAGAAAAAGGATGGATCAATGAGGCTCTGTATCGATTATCGGGAGTTGAACCGAGTGACAATTAAGAATAAATATCCATTGCCAAGGATAAACGACCTTTTCGATCAACTGGAGGGAGCGAAGTGTTTTTCCAAGATAGATTTACGAACGGGTTATCATCAGTTAAAAGTGCGAGAGGAAGACATACAAAAGACGGCGTTTCGAACTCACTACGGACATTTTGAATTTTTAGTGATGTCATTTGGGTTAACCAATGCTCCGGCAGCATTCATGGACTTGATGAACCGGGTTTTTAAGCCATACTTAGATAAGTTCGTAGTAGTATTTATCGATGACATTTTGATTTATTCAAAGACGAAGGAAGAGCACGCCGAACACCTAAAAATGGTATTGGAAGCATTGAGGAGGGAGAAGATGTACGCAAAATTTTCAAAATGTGAATTTTGGATGGAAAGGGTACAATTTCTAGGACACGTGATAGATCAAAATGGAATTTATGTGGATCCTGCAAAGGTGGAAGCGGTAAGTAACTGGGAACATCCGAAGACGCCAACAGAAGTTAGGAGTTTCTTAGGTTTAGCCGGGTACTATCGAAGATTTATCCAAGATTTTTCTAAGATAGCAACCCCGCTGACAAATCTAACGCGGAAGACAGAGAAGTTCGTATGGACGGACAAATGCGAGGAGAGTTTCCAAGAATTGAAGAGGAGGTTGAGTGAGGCGCCTGTATTATCATTACCAGATGATACAGGAGGATTTGTTGTGTATAGTGATGCATCGCATAGAGGACTTGGTTGTGTGCTAATGCAACATGGCAAGGTCATTGCATATGCCTCACGACAGTTAAAAGATTTCGAAAAACGATACCCTACCCACGACTTGGAGTTAGCGGCGGTAGTCTTTGCATTGAAGATATGGAGGCACTATTTGTATGGAGAAAAATGTGAGATATATACAGATCACAAGAGTCTGAAATATATCTTCACACAGAAGGAGTTGAACATGCGACAAAGAAGGTGGTTAGAACTAATCAAGGATTACGACTGTGAAATTCTATATCACCCGGGAAAAGCAAACGTTGTAGCCGACGCTTTGAGTAGAAAGGGAAGGGAAAAGTTATTCAAATTGACAACTCAAGAGGAATTAATAAGAGAAATGGAAAAGTTGTAAATAGAGGTGGAGGAACCAGAAGAAGCGGAAGGAAAATTTCTCATGATGAGAGCTCACCCGACGTTATTGGATAGAATAAAGGAAGCACAAGAGAAAGATGAAGAATGTGAGAAGATAAAGAAGAGAATAGTAGAAGGTAAGGAAGAAAGGTTCAAAGTAGATAAGGGCGGTATATTGAGGTTTGAGGGTCGAGTATGGGTGCCAGCTGTAATCGAACTGAGAGAGGAAATCCTACACGAAGCACGCAATACGCCATATTCTGTTCATCCAGGAGGCACAAAAATGTACCGGGATCTTCGACACCATTTTTGGTGGCCTAATTTGAAAAGAGAGGTTGCAGAGTGGGTTAGCAGATGTCTTACTTGTCAAAGAGTCAAAGCGGAACACCAGAGGCCAAGTGGACTACTTCAACCGCTGGAAATACCAGAATGGAAATGGGAACACATTACGATGAACTTTGTGGTTGGACTTCCTGTTACACAGAAGGGTTATGATGCCATTTGGGTCATTGTAGACCGACTAACAAAGACAGCTCATTTTCTACCCATCAAGATTCGATTCAATTTGAACCAGTTAGCAAATTTGTATGTAAAGGAAATTGTATCGCGACATGGAGTGCCGGTGTCGATTGTCTCCGATCGAGATCCGCGTTTCACGTCAAAATTCTGGAAAAGTTTGCAAGAACGAATGGGAACTCAATTGAGATTAAGTACTGCTTATCACCCTCAAACTGACGGGCAGAGTGAACGAACCATACAAACGTTGGAGGACATGCTGAGAGCTTGCGTGATGGACTTCAAGGGTAATTGGGACGACCATTTACCATTGGTAGAATTCGCTTACAATAATAGCTATCATGCGAGTATCGGTATGCCGCCATATGAAGCTCTTTACGGGAGAAAGTGCAGGACACCATTATGTTGGGATGAAGTCGGAGAACGACGACTTTTGGGACCAGAATTAGTTCAGCAAATGGCCGACGTGGTAACAACAATAAAGGGCAGATTGGTAGCAGCTCAAGATCGCCAAAAGAAGTATGCTGACTTGCATCGTCAGAACCGAGACTTTGAAGTAGGTAGTTTGGTATTTTTGAAGGTATCTCCTTGGAAGGGAAAGATCAGATTCGGAAAAAAGGGAAAATTGAGTCCGAGGTTCATAGGACCATTCAAAATATTGAAGCGAGTGGGCGAAGTGGCATATAAGGTTTCTTTGCCACTCGAACTGGAACACATCCATAACGTGTTTCACATTTCCGTACTACGTCCGTATAAGTCTGACTATAGACACGTGATTTCCTATGAGCCCATTCAAGTAGAGAAGAATCTGGCATATGAAGAAATTCCTGTTCAGATAATAGATAAGAAAGAACAAACGCTAAGAAACAAAGTTATAACTTCTGTAAAGGTAGTTTGGCGAAACCACGATGTCGAGGAGGCCACATGGGAATTAGAAGATAGGATGAGAAGAGACTATCCCCATCTTTTTGTGTAATATTGTATCAATTCCGAGGACGGAATTTTTATAAGGGGGGGGGGGGGGGGAGGATGTAATAACCGCAAATTTTATGATTTAATATTAATATTTATATAATTAGTGCCTGTGATTTTTATTTTATAAATGCTTGCATAGCATGAGGTGAGTAATTTTTGAATTGATTGAACTTTTAATAATTGATAAGATGTGGAGAATTGTGATAAGTTGATGAAATGTCTTGTGTGACACAATGACGAAATTAGTAAGGAATAAATTAATGAAGGGATGCATTACTAAGTAAAAGATGTCAATAAAAGTGGTGGTGTATAATTAAATTATTTAATTATACCAGAGTAATAATAAATCACTGATTTGGTTTGAAAGCTTATCGGGATAGACTGAATCTTTTATTATTATTTAAGTGAATAACTTGAATTATGTGAAATAACCCAACTTATTAATAATTATTAAGGTGATGTGTAATTTAGTGTTATTTGGGTAATTAATTAATTAAATTGTTGCCATAATAATTAAGTATCTACATGTTTATAATCCAAATAATAAATCTGGTAGAATAAGGTGGTAGGCCTAAATTGATTTAGTGGGCAACTTTAATGAGATTTTTTAGCCAACCCATTTCATGTTATTTTGGCAAGCCTCATGAATTTTCCACCCATGTAATTCGGCAACCTCAAGAAATTTTTCTTCCACCCATTTTTTTTATGTCATTTTCGGCAGCTAGTAGCCTAGTGTATAGGTAGCAACTTGTTGGTTGGTATTTTGAAGTAGCCTTGTTAATTAATAATCCAATTCAACCAAAGGAGTTCTATCATGGGCTAATACATAATTGAGACTATCACCATGAGATCCAAGAGAAAAGGGAATGGCTTGCGTAAATTGCTCTCTTTTGGGTTGTTGGGAGTACTTGGACATGTGGGATGGGATGTGTTAGGGTACTAGGGTTGCTATAAAGTTATAATAGGGGATGTCCATGCATGCTTTTAATAAATGTATACATTTTTCTTCTTGGTATATATAACCCACCCATGCTCTAGTTGTCTCTTAAAAAAAAACAACACACAAGAAACAATTAAGAAGGTGGTGGTCGGCAGCAACATTTTGTTCTTGGCAACCAAATTTCTTTTTTCAAGCTAAGGTATATAGATTAATTAGTTGAATAAAATTCTTTCCATTTAAATTCTAGCATACATTTTTCTTCTTTTTGATATAATGTGGATATATTGTGTTGCTTGAAAAATTAGTATGCTATATTAGATGTGTGCATGCTAAATTAATAATTATCATGTGCTTCAAATTAATTAAATTAATTTGTAAAGATGTATAAATGATTTACGTGGAAAAAAAAAATAATAAATAAATAAAACAAGAACAAACACAAAGCATGTATAGGAAAAAGATTAAAGGCTGCGTGGTGTAACTTATGGAGTTACCCATATTACTTTTGTGGTTACATTAAGGATACTGCTAAAAAAAAAAAAACAAAGCAAACAAGCATGTAAATGAAGAGAAGGTAGGGGTGGTTTTGGTGTACCTATTAAAGGGTTGATATATGTGATCTTTTATTTTGTGTTATAGAAATGTTGCTATTTTTTTTAGGCAAATTTTCGGCTGCTAGTTGTGCAAAAAAAAAAAAAGAAAAAAAAAAAAGTGGACAACCCGAAGCATGTTACAGGAGGGCTGTGTGTGTGAAGTGGGCTAGTATAATTAGTGGTGCTTGGGCTAGTAGTGTGTAATTATTGGGTGCTTCTTGTTAAATTGTTTTTGCATTAAGGATACTGTTATGTAAAAAAAAAAAAATATATATATATATATATAAATAAATAAATAATAAATAATAATAATAAAATGAAACAAAATAAATTGTTACTCCATAATGGTCATGAAGGATAAATAGAGTAATATTTAAATGCAATAAGAAGAGTGTTTCTGCAAAGTGGGATGTGTATGTTTATATTTGTGTAATATCATGTAAAACTCCAAATTAATAAAAATTAGTTCAGATAACTAAATTGAGCAATAGTTTAATAAATAAATGTTATGTGCTTAGTTTTCTTATTTGTGAGCATAAATGTGTAGCAAGTAAGAAATGTAGTATTTTATTTTATAAGAGACTTGTACCTTGAACTAGGATAGCATACGATTAAAAGCTTAAGTGAGTCGGTTTCAACAATCATTAATTTGTACGGCCATATTATTATATTATAGGCAGTATACGAGACAAGGTGTCAAAGGTAACATAATCGACGAGCGAGGCAAGTTCCTTAACCTTACTCCAATTTATATTGAGCAAGTATCCGAATACTATTATTATTGTGTTGCAAGTTCCTACTTCTTATATTGTATACCTTCGAATTGTTGTCTCAAGCAAATATTTGTTTCTATTCGAAAATCATTTATATACCTTGACGTTGTTGCAAGCATTGGACTTATCATTCTTAAATGCGTTATAAAATTTGTCTAAGCCATTGATTCGACTAGATTATTATTTTGTGTTAAAGCTATCCAAACCAATTGACTTGGTGTGGACTATCGTAAATCTACTGAGATGAACAACCCTCATTGAAGGGGAAATTATATATTGTCGGGAAACCGACGTGCGCACACAAGTATGAGTAAATGTTATGCATAACGTAGGGTACTTTAGGCTGATCACCTGTTGTACTCGTTTATATTGGATTACAGTGTAATACTGTTAATTCTAGTAAGAGTTCTTAGTCCTTAGTGACTGCTCAGTACTCATTCATGTTGAACTTCGAAATAAATCCTGAAATTATCGATATGCTTCAGTCTATAACGACACCTATTGAATACTCTTGATATTTCTTGATATTCTTGAACTACTTATTATTATTATACCCTTGAAGATTTAAATACTATAACTGCTTGTCCTTCTGGCTATATTACTTGCTGGGCAAACTTGTTGCTCATTCTTGCTTCCTAAAATATTACAGTTAAGGCAGAGCAAGGCGGTTCTTCAGGACAAGACAAGGGAAAGGGCAAGGCGACAGAATAACTTAGTCCTTAAGACTAGAAGTATTATTATTATTATGCTTGTTATGATGTATTCAAGAATGATTAAGTTAATCACTGAATTGTCGTAGTAATGGTTACGGTACCTTGGGACGCGAATATTTATATTATATCAATGTAAATTATTCTATTATTTCCGTTGTTAATAATTTAGTAAGACATTCGTAGTTGTACGTGATGCACCAGATTCGAGATATGGGTGTCCGAATTTTGGGGGCGTCTCCACCAACAACTCCCAAACCAGATGATCTTAGGGCGCTAGGTGTAGAGACACCCCTAAGGCTTACTTATTCAAGTAACAAAGGCCACAAAAGTCGACTAGTCAAGCTGCTTTTATCCATCACACTTTTCAGCGTGAATATCGATTCTTCCCGAGGCTTAGATACCCAGTTATTTCGTACAATGGACATTGAAGCAAATTTTCAATTTTCATTTTTTTCCTTCCCTTTTTTTTCATTCATCATTTTTTTCACATGGTTCTGCAACAATATAAGCAAGTTAAATAGTTCTAAGTCATGAACTCAGTGCACATAGACAACTCCACAAATAACTTAGCCAAATAAACATGCTTCTCATATTCAAGTACTCATGTATCACAAATTCAATTCAAATCAGTTACTATGGATCATGGCTTAGTCTTCATCATTCATTAACCAACTAAGCATTAAATAGATTTTGAAATGTAGCATTAATTTTCAATCTTTGACTTTAATCTTTTTAACACATAGCCAGATAGAATCATGAAATCAAAATTTTCAAAAGCATTAATTTTTTTTAAATTCCCCATCAAAATCGGATCAATATTCCTAAATAAAATAAAAACCTAAATCTTCCCCCACGCTCAAACCTTACATTGTCCCCAATGTAAGAAAATCATGTAAAGAAGAAAATGCTACTAGCTAACATGCAATAAAAAAACTAAAAAGTAAAGGGATAGAAAAATCAAATCTGGAATCTAGGCTTGACATCATACTTCTCATTCTATGTAATTGGACGTGTGTACTTCAAGTGGACTGGCAACAATTTCAATTCTTCATTAGGAGCATCTTTCAGATCCTGATTTTGCTCCATTCCAGCCCTTAAATCCTCCTTATATATTTGCACAAGAGATTCCTGCACTGTAGAGTCAACAACATCAATAGAAAAAATAGAATTAACATTACCAAGATGCCTCTTAACTTTATATATGCCGAACTGGACATGTGCGTCGTCCAATTCCATGTGTAAGGCCCCATGGTGTTTATCATCGTGTGTTGTTACTAGTATAAGGAAAGTATCATCATCTATGTCCTCCTTATATAAATTTGTAGGAATTATTAATTCTTCCATCTCTACCTCTTGTTCATCATTTTCTGACTTTGAATACCCGATTTCTTCAAATTTAACAGTAGTATCGAGCACATCCAAATGGTTTCCACTAGTGAACTCCTTCTCATCTTTAAGTTCTTGTTCCCTATTCGCCATTTCTTCAAGGAATTTTTCATTAGACTCTGTATACCACGTTGAATTTTTTCCAACTTTCCAATTCCTTGTTAGAACTTGGGGAAAAGGTAGTTTCGGTTTATAAGCAGAAAGAGGTGGAAATTTGTGCTTGAGTACATCACTGCTGCCTATTTCACTATTGTCGGACTTACTTTGTATTGAATTTTCTTGCTGCTGATCCTCTGCACCACATCTCAATGTTATGGAACTTACATTTTCAACAGTGTGAGAAAGTGACCTTTCTACCGTGGTAGCAAGTTGACCAACTTGGTCCCTCAGATCTTGAACAAAAGTTTTTATCTCCTACTGGAATTGTTGTGTCTGACACATGAACTGTTGTGTTTGGTTCATGAATGCCTTGAACATATCCTCCATAAATGTCCCAGAATTGACAGGTACTTCTTGGTTTTTTATGTGGTACTGAGGTTGAGCTTGCTGAATAACTTGTGTATTCCTTGCAGCCATTTGTCGAACCAAAGTAGTTAAATCATAAATCTGCTGCTCTAAGTCTCTCGTGCTTACCCCATTTACCCTTTGTAGTGTGTGATCCATCTTTATTCCATACTGCTGTGAGTTAGCTGCCATGTTTGCAATTAAGTTCCTTGTTGCTTCTGGAATCTTGTCTACCAGTGCTCCACCACTTGCTGCATCAATCATGCTTCTTTCCCTTGGTAGCAACCCCTCATAGAAGTACTGGATCAAGTAATGTTCATTAATTCCATGAGGTGGACAGCTGGAACACAACTTCTTGAACCTTTCCCAATACTCATAGAGATTCTCTCCATTGAACTGCCTGATTCCACATATCTCCTTTCTTATATCGGTAACTCTTGATGCAGGAAAATACTTCTCCAAGAATAACCTTTGCATATCAGTCCATGATCGTATTGATCCAGAAGGTAGATAATATAACCAGTCTTTAGCCAAATCTGCTAATGAGAATGGAAAAAGTCTAAGCTTGATCTGCTCCTCTGCCACTCTTTGTGCTTTCATCGTGGAACACACCACATGGAACTCCTTTAGATGCTTATATGGATTTTCACCTGTAAGACCATGAAAAGTAGGCAAAAGATGAATTAGTCTAGAGTTAAGTTCAAAATCAACATCTAAAGTAGGATACTCAATACAAAATGATGATTGATCAAGATCGAGAGTATGCAGTTCTTTTAAAGTCCTATTTTTGTTTGGCACCACCATCTTTTTCTCTTCAAGTGATGGAACAAGAGTTTCTTCTATAGCTGCAGTTTTCTCTATCTCTTGAACAAAATTTAAGTCAATAGAGTGAGCGGATTAAGTTATAAAATAAAAACAAAAACAAAATAATAAATAATAAAAATAAACGAAAACAAAGAATAAACAAAACAAATAACACTCCCCAGCAACGGCGCCAAAATTTGGGAGCTGTCGTTTACACTCCTAAATTAACCTCACTTTCACTTTATAAATTTAAATAATTAGCATAGTAGTAAGCAAGGATCGATCCGACAGAGAGTGATTTATTTTATATTTATCATATGATTTCTAATAAAAAGGGGATTGTGAATTAATTAACTAAATTAACAAAAATAAAATAATAAGAATAAACAATGAATAAAAAGCATCAGTTCTTCAGTTCAGTATCACCTTTTTACAATAATAGATTAATCAAGTGTAACATTATTTACCCTTCAATGAAACTAATAGCCCTAGGTAACAACAAGCTCTGCTACCCGAAAATCCCCTTAGATTGTCACTTAATGAAACAAGCTCTTCACAAGATTCTAACAATTATATAACCTGGAATAAGCTCTCTAGATTTAATATAATAACAACATTAAGAACTAGGAAATTAGACTATTCCAAGCAATAAACACATAAGCTCGGATTATTTAACTTGTCTTATGATAATCATAGCAATACTCAAAAGCTTGTCCACAATCAGCTATTACTAATTACTACTTGTGATTAGAAACAATATCAATTACGCGTAATATTATTCCTTGATCTAGCATATGATATTCGTTAACCAACTCAATCCTGCAGAAATCAAATCAGTTAAGCCAAATAGCATTCAGAAATTAAATCAGATTATCAAGAATGAATTTTATGTGAGAAAGAATAAATAATGAATACTCAATTAACCATTAATTATAAATAAGGTTCAACATCCCTTAGAACTGAATAAAAAGAACTTAGCTCATGTCTTCAATTCTCCAATGTTGTAGATGAGAGAATGTAGTAGATGATTGAATGACTAAAACCCTGACTAGCATCCTCTATTTATAGTGCTAGACAAAGTCCTAAATCCTATAGGAAGTAGAAATCCAAATCCTAAAAGGAATTACAAATCATAATTAGTTTCCATAAAGAAATAGAATCTAATTTGGAAATAAATCTTAGTCTAAAGATATTCTAATTCTAATAGAAATATCAATCCAATTCCATGTAGAAATCTGTCAAAATATGCTTTTAGAAACTTTCCAAAAATCTAAGATTTTCCAATTTTCCCGCACAAATTCGCTGGGGCGAATTTCCATTTCCTGTTGCGACGTCCTTTAGTAAAACAAGAACAACTTTTGATCTGGGAGGACTTACGAGGCCTGCTACCTATCAAAATGAAGATATCGACGAGATCTACAACCTTTATGCTTTGAGAATTGACAGATTCGGGATGCATCAAGGTCGAAATGAGGCTCCAACCGACTGATGTGTAAATTTCATCTTCCAAACTTTGAGGTTCAACGTCTGTTTGGTAAAAAGATCATAACTTCTTCATACGTACTCCGATTGGGACGATTCAAGATGTTCCGGAAAGCTATAGAAGAGCTCTACAATAAAATCCAAGTCCCAAGCTAAGACCATGCATCCAACTTAATGCTAAAAATCCTGTAATTTTCTTCTTTTTTTTCTCATTTCAGCTCTAATTCCTCCTGAAATCATTAAACACTTTAATAAGCTCATATACGCATGAAACATGCAACAAAACTAAATATAATGGAATCAAAATACATGAATAATATATACTCATCACCCTGTCTTATGATGACACGAGGTTGTATGTCATTAGATATCTTGTATGTTAGTGACAAAACACCCTTTCAACGTTGGGTTCGCCTCACCCTATTTGATTCACCAATATAACTACTAAACGATGTATATAACACACTTTTCTATACTGCTTAAGGAGAACCTCCACAGCTAGAGACCACCGTTCTATATCCCTGCTACCTTCGCTCGACCCAGCTACACTCTTATTACCTGAAAGGAATTGTGAAGCAAAAGGGTGAGCACAACTAGCTCAGTAAAGAATATCATGACTAAAGATAATTAAATTATCAATATCCTTCATCAGTAATAAATCAGAGATTTAGAACATATGGTAGATGATAAAACTTTTCAACCTTAGTTGCAGCGGAACGAGCAATCCATTTGAAGAGTCAAATAGACCATAAAGTCTATTATCTTCTCCATGTTAAAAGTCCACCAACAATGTTTTATCCCTGTAACATCAATCAACAGTTCCTGTCCACAATCATGTGAATAACTCATAATCATAATTGTAGTTCTAAATTCCTCTTCTCATCCAGGACAAAGATAATTTTATCACATGTCTTTACCTGAAACTTCAAAGATCATGGTTATACCAAATCACAGTTCCGGTTCATAATCATACTAATAAATTCATCTTTGTACTACGGGCCAAAGATATTCATTAACAGTTCATCTTTGCACTACAGGCCAAATGTGACGCCCCCAAAATTAGGTATACGTCACCCATCTTGGGTCGCCACTTACATGGTACAAAATTCAAATACAACTTAATAATACAACTGTCGTGTACAATACGACAAAACATAAACTGTGAGTTTGAATACAAATATTGTATACTAGAGATTATACAAACTCAAAAGGAGTCCTTATTACAATTATTATTACACTATTTCACAGAATAGTGAGGACTACTAATGCTATCATCTGGTCTGTCACTCCGTTCTTCGACTAGTCCCTGCTACGTTCTCATTTCCTGAAGAGAACAATAAAAGTAAAAGGGTGAGCTCAACTAGCCCAGTAGGAAATATTATGACTATGATAATGCAAAATATATTATCGTTAGCCTTCAACAGTGTTAAACTGATACAATATAACAACCATCAAGTTTAACTCCAGCGGAACAAGCAATCCATTAAAAGAGTCAAGTAGAGAATAAAATCTACTATCTTTTATGATTTAGAAGGTTTTTCATCACTTTTATCACTGGGACTCAGCTTAATAAATAATACACATGATCGAATCACCCCTGGACTACGGCCAAGGATATTCTTTGGTATCACAACCACAATTATCCATGCACTACGGGCCAATAATATTTGTGTATTCATTAATGGTCATGATCATGCCAACAACTGTTCATCAATGCACTACGGGCCAATGAGGACTTTTACCACATTATTTGTAACATTACGGTCATGATTACACCGAATTATCCCTGGTCATAATCATACCAAGTCCATCTATGCACTTTAGGCCATAGATGACTTTCAATAAAATATAAACATGAGGATGATGACAATGATATAAGAATTAAATAAAACAAGTTCAAGAATTATTTTATCCAGGAACTAATAATGTCCAAATTGTCAACATGATACTGCTTTGTAGAGTAAAATTTAAGAATGCTCAGAAAAATATTTTCACGAAAAGATACTGGATGAAGCGCAAATATCAAGGATATTCCACTAATTTTATGGAGTATAGAAGTCAAAACTTTAACCAACTGAGTATAATAAGGAATGGAATAACAAAAGAAATCACCAGGCATGCGATAGACCGAACAGGCAGGTTATTCCAACAGAATAATAAATAACGGAATCAGGTCCGGCGTAAAACGCACAGACATGATATTCCAACAGAATAATAAAGATGGAATTAGGTCCGGCGTAAAACGCACAGACAAGATATTCTAACAGAATAATAAAGACGGAATTAGGTCCAACGTAGAACGCACAGACAGGATATTCCAACAGAATAATAAAGACGGAACCAGGTCCGGCGTAGAACGCACAGACAGGATGTTCCAACAGAATGATAAAGAATGGAACAACAGAAGAATTTCACCAAGTATAGGATAGCCCGCGTAAACAGGTTATTCCAACACAATAATAAGAATGTAATAATAGATGTTCTCTTCATAGATAAGAAGAAATAATACTCCCTACCTTGGAAAAACTGGATACTAGAATAGTGAGTAGCAGATTTCTCTTCTTCTTTCTCTCTATAATTTCTCTCTATAATAATCATTCTAAAGCTTTTATGAATTGGTGAGAAATGAAGGAAGAATGAGCTTCTATTTATAGGAAAATATAGTTTCGATAATTGCACGTTTTGGGGCTCGAAAATTACAGTACAATACCTCCAACTTTTCTTCCATTTTTAATTTAGTCCTGCAAGTATTATCAATCTTGCACCAACTCCCCTAATAGTAAATAATATGAATCAATAGTTCAATCATGTGAATCAATATTATAATCATGTGAAAAAATACGAATTACAGTATAGTACCTCCATCTATACCTCAATTTTTAACTTAGTCATGCAAGTATTATCAATCTTGCACCAACTCCCCTAATAGTAAATAATGTGATTCAATAGTACACATATGTTAACAAATAGTTATATAAGCATGTGAATTAGTAGAAATTAATTGCTCATTTATCCGATAAATTACCCGATTTATCAATATAACCCCTAGACATCAATTATCATCAGAATAAATATCGATTTTCATGAACACAAACTATTCCAACATAATGAAACTATTTTTATCAAAAATATAAATTTTGAAATTTCGAAGTTTGACTTTTCCCGAAAAAAGTCAACTGTTGAATTTTTGACCAAATAGTGAATCCCGAAAAATTTTATGTTTATAGACTATTTTTACTAATTTCGTCGTTCCGGACTCAAATATCACGTCCGCGTCTCAAAATTCAACTCCAAACAACATTCATCATTAATATTATAACTCACAATATTTATCAACCAGGTCGTTCCCAGGAAAGAGGGGGTTTCCAATAAGGATTTCTCCCTATTGGCGCGCAATTAGGTGACCAAACCTGTCCTTGACAGAACTTCTAGACATTGTAAATATTGCAATTTATAATATGAATAACTTTGTCGTCTCAAGTATTGATTTAATAAAAAATATTTTATGCAGATAATACTGACTATAATTGAATTCATAATATGATAGATATGATGCAGCAATTACTGTAGCAATAATTGAGTATAACTGAGTGACTTCTTACGTAAGCATCAATAATCAATACCGTGTGTTACTATGCAACCACACGTATTACTGTACTTTTAACACCAAGTGTTTCAACAGTAACGGTAAAACTTCCGTCGTTATTTTCATAAAGTATTTTTGTCATTTTCTTAATCCGACAATAATTCCGTTGTGGGGGTCCACCAATGATTGTGCCGTTGTACGAATATTCCCTGTTAAAACGAATATTCCCTGACAAATCGAATATTATATAACAACTTGCGTACTTTGCAAAATTTGTAAATATTACCCACAACTATAACATTATATCAAATCCACACCATAATATTCAAAAATATATTTCGAGAAAATTTAATCTTTATTAAAAAAGTTGGGGTCTTACACCAAAGATATTCAACAACATGTCATCTTTGAAGTACAGGCCAAAGATATTCATCAACAATTCATCTTTGCACTTCAGGCCAAAGATATTCAATAACAGATTATCTTTGCACTACATGCCAAAGATATTAATATCTCAAAGAAATATATAATCATTTCAAAATCTATATAAACCATAATTATAACCATGTTGATCAATTCACCATTGCACTTAAGCTAAAAATATTCAATTATAAATTTAATGGTCATGATCATACTAGTCACAATTCATCTTTGCAATACTGGCCAAAGAGAACCCATAGTCATGATCATACCAATAATCTACCCATCTTTACACTCAAGTCAAAGAGAAATTTCTTCACCGGGATTATAAAAATGTTATATATAATAATAAAAATAATATCATCAAAACATGAATTTAATTTCAAGAGTAAGATTCATAAATCAACGATAATTTAGTCAGAAAAAGAAACCAATTTTGTTGTGAATAGTACTCGTGAATAGTAACTCATGAATAGTAACTTATGAATAGTAACTCGTGAATAGTAACTCATTCGAATTTTGTATCTCTACGAGTCAGCTGAGTTAATGGGGTCCATCGACACATAAAAATGTGTTAATCATTTAATGCAACAAAAATACTCTTCTTCCTCATATACTCATATATCCCATATTCATTGTAAAAATATCACCATTAATATATTTTTAAAATAATATATTCAAATGAATTATTTTATCAGAAAAAGAAAAAATATTAATTTTCAACAATTGTCACATTTAAAAATTTTCTCCATCTATAACCACATAAAATCAATATTTTCCTCATCATATAAATCAAAAATTAATTATTCAAAAATAATATTACAAAATCGCAATATTGACAACAAGGCAGTTCCCAAGAAAGAGAGGGCTTTCCAATAAGAATTTCTCCTTATTGACGCGCAATTAGGTGACCAAACCTCTCCTTAGACAGAACTTTCTAGACATTGTCAATAATGCTATTTAATAATATTATTCAAATAATATAAATTATTGATTTGATAATGGAAAATATTGTGCAGTGACAATTATTAAAACAACAATAATATAAAATATCAACGCAGCAATTATTGAATCAAAAATAAAATTTTGAACAGTAATTATTGTAATAATTATTGAGTAGTGCCTTCTTACGTAAGAATCAATAATTGGTGCAATACCGTGTGCTACTGTGCAACAACGCGTATTACTGTATTTTAACAATCAGGTATTCCAACAGTATTAACGGTAACAACTACGCCGTTATTTATAAACAACTTATACTTGTCTATTCTTCATTCAATCGCTTTCCGTTATGGGGCCCACATAAGGCTGCGCAGTCATACGAATATTCTCCGGCAACAAGAATATTCCACGACCAAACGAATATTCTCTGACAACAATGAGTATTTTATAACCACTTGCTTATTTAAAATATTTGCGCATTTTACCCATAACTAACCACATTAATCAAATCAACCCCTTACTATTTCAAAATAATAATTAGAGAAAATTAAATCTTCATTTATAAAAAATTGGGGCCTTACAACCTCCCCTCCTTATGAAATTTCGTCCTCGAAATTGGCATGCGTAGGACATGCTCCTTCCCATCCAAGATCTTAACTGGTACCTCCTCGTACGTTAAATCTTCTGCTATCTCGTCTGGTTTAAACTCAATAATGTGGGTCGGGTCGTCCACATATTTACGTAACATCGATAAGCGAAAAATGTTATGAACACGCGTCATACTTGGCTGTAAAGCGAGTCTATAGGCCATAGTTCCTATTTAATCAAGGATTTCAAATGGACTAATAAATCAAAGGTTGAGATTTCTTATCTTCATTAACTCTTAATTCTAGAATAACGTCTTCTTGCACATTCTTCTTTATATTCATCAGCTCCGGTGTATAGCTTGAGAGGATTTAAATTTATCGATTAAAGTCGACTCTAATCGTATATTCGTTATATTCACGCAAATTCTTGGAATCTGTAACTCTATCTCCATCTTCTGTAAGTCGTATGAAATGGGTATTTGTGTTAACAATATCGCACTCGTAAACGCATACGATTTTTACTCAACGCGTTAGCTACTATGTTCGTTTTTTTTCAGGATGGTTATTGAATGGTATGGTCATAATCTTTCAATAACTCGAGCCAACGTCGTTGCCGCATGTTGAGTTCTTGGAAGCTTATTCCTCGCTCCATTCGAATTTTGTATCTCTACGAGTCAGCTGAGTTAATGGAGTAGTGATTCGAGAAAATCTTTCCACGAATCTCTGATAATAACCAACTAAGCCTAGAAAGATACGTATTTCGATTATTGACTTAGGTTGCTCTCAACTATAACTCATATCCAAATCTTGGATAGCACGTCACAATGGTACCTATCAGTTTACTATCACACAAATATGGCGTCCCCTACGGAGAGTCTGGCTTCGGTGCATTCCACAAAGAAAGTCACTAGATAAAGGCTCGGGTACTAACGTCTACAGTTGAATTTTTAACTCTTGAAGTTCAATAGGAGCCATGAGATTTTAGAAATGGGTTTTGTACCGGGTTCAAAGTTGATACAAAATTCAATATCACGCTCTGGGAGTAGGCCATGAATTTTTTCAGGAAATACGTCAGGAAATTTACTAACAACAGAAATATCATTCAAATCTGATGTATTTTTGTTCAAGTCCATAACATGACTAAGAAAGCTTGACATTCGTTTTTCAATAAATGAATGACTTTACGGCTTGATATAAAAGAGTTTGACTTCAATGGTTTGGTTGCTTAAATTCGAATAATAGGTTGCTTAGGAATATGAAAACTAACAACCTTACAAAAGCAATCAGTTTTAGCATGATGAGTGGTTGACGAATCAATCCCTAAGGTCACATCAAATGCAAGAATTTTTAAAGAAATAAGGTCAACAGGTAATGTGATGGTGCCAGCTTGGATCAAACAAGATTTATAAATAGCGGATGGAACGAAAGTTTCTCCTAACGGAGTTTCAACAGATAAGTCAAAGATTAATTTTCTCCAGAGTAAAGTTTAAACGTTGATTATAAGCAGGAGAGATAAATGAATGGGTAGAACCGGTATCTAATAAGGTATAAACTTCGTAAGAATTTATAATTAACTAACCCGTGCTAACTTCATTCGGGTTCGTCGCATTCTGACCAGTCACGACAAACGCTCTTCCAAGAACCATTGACTTTGACTTTTCTGGGACAGCCTTTTGAGTCACCATCCCCGCTGGACTGGGTTTCACTACCGTACAATCTCGAGCTATATGACCTTCTTTTCCACAATTATAACATACCTTGGAAGGTTGTGAACAGTTTGGACTTATGTGTCCCTCTTCTCCGCATCTGTAGCATCTAACTGGCGGTCTTTCTCCTCCTCTAAAATTCGTTGCTGGTGTTGGTGCCGACGTCTTCCCGTCATTGTTAAATCTTCTCTTCTTGAAATTTCCACTTGAGTTATTTCTTCTATTACCTTGGCCATGATTACCACTGAAGTGGTTACCATTTCTGGCATGATAATTTCCTCTACGATGGTTATCATTGTTCCGATGACCGTCGCCACCGGTACGATTATCATCGAGTTGTTTGTTATTATTCTTCAGTTGAGCCGACTCATTATCGCGCTCCAATAACTGAGCCCTATTCACAACATCTCAATATAAACAATGGTTGTGAGAAATGAGGTATTGACGTATTTTGGGTTTCAAACCTCGCAGAAACATTCGCGTCATTTTCTCCTCATTATCAACCAAATGGGATGCAAATCGAGAAAACTCGGAAAACTTATCTTCGTACTGCGACACGTTCATATTATTTTGATCCATCTTGATGAACTCTACTTCCTTCATACGATGATCACTTTCGGGAAAGTACTTGTCATTGAACAATTCTTGGTACTTCTCCCAAGACATCTTCAGTGCGGTAGGCTGAGTACGCTTTACGGATTCCCACCAATAATCTGCCTCTCCTCGTAACATGAAAGTGGTGAAAGGAACATTTTGCTCCCCTGAGCATCCCAAGACATCAAATATCTTAGTGATCTGCTTTATCCATGTCTCTACCGTAAGTGGTTCTGGCTTTCCCAAAAACTCTGGCAGTCCTAACTCCTTTAACTGCTTAGCGGTGACCATCCGTGAGTTGCCAGTGATTCCACCTGCATTTTGAACAGTAGTCTTTCTCGTTTGGTTTTGCATGAATTCTAGAAAGTTCCTAAACATACCATCGTTCGTCATCTACTCAGTGGTGTTGTTCACAGGAGGAACATTGTTAGCCTGTTGCACGTTCTCCTCGTTAGTGAGCAAAGGTGTCTCCATAGTCTCATTTACTCCACTGTTAACATTCTCTGTCGACATTCTTAAATACTGCAATAAAACAAAGGTTAATTTATTAAATTAACAAATCACATAATACCCCTATATTATGACCGACCAACAAATAAGCTTAGGTAGGGCACACTAGCGAAGGATTTACTCGTCTCTCCCCTCCTAGTTCTATTCCCCGATCTCCGCCAGAGATCATATCCCTAAGCTCTGATACCAACTGTAACGCCCCCAAAATAGGTATACATCACCCATTCTGAGTCGCCAAATACATGGTACAGAAACAACTACAACTTCATTAATACAATTGTCGTGCAAAATACGACAACATATAAACTGTGAGTTTAAATACAAATATTGTCTTCTAGACAATATCTACACTCAAATAAGTCCTCATTACAATTATTGATACACTATTTTATAACATAGTGAGGACTACTATATCAATTGTCTCGAACCATTACTCCACACCCCGAATAGTTTCCGCTATATTCTCGTCTCCTAAGAAGAAAAATGGAACAAAAAGGAAAAGGGTAAGCTCAACTATCCCAGTAAAGAATATTATGACTAAGATAATGTACAAAAATTATCCTTAGTCTTCAACAGGGAAAAATCTAATAGAATACAATAGACAACAAGTTTTAGATCAATAACTGCGGCGGAAACAACAATTCATTAGAAGAGTTAAGTAGAAAATGAAATCTACTATCATCTATGAATTTAAAAGTCCATCATCGATATTTTATCTCTGTAACATTAATCAATATACATCTTGAATCAAATAGTCATCTTTGCACTACAGGCCAAAGATATTAATCAGTCGATCATGTTCATCTCAACACCTGTTCATCTTTGCACTACGGGCCAAAGATATTCATTAGAAAATCATTCATCTTTGCCTTAAAGGCCAAAGATATTCAGTTATATCATCATTTAGGACTGAGGATGATGAAAAATATTTTAAAGAAAACGAATCTAGTGAAACAAAAGAACAAATATTAAGGATTCGTACTTTACACAATTCAAGTTCAAAAATACTTCATAAATAATCAGAGTGGAGTAAAATTCAAGAATGAAGACCAAAACATAGATCCAATCAAAGATAGGAATCATAACAGACAATCTTGGACACAGAAAAGAAAATTTAATTTTTTTGTGAATAGTGTCGTATTCGTGAATAGTGCCGTATACGTGAATAGTGCCGTATATGTGAATAGTAACTTCGACATTAAAAGATAGAAATTTTATAAAAAAAATCATCATGCTTTGTGAATAGTACTCGTGAATAGTAATTCATGAATAGTAACCCCGACATGAAAAAGTTCTAAATTTGATAAAAAGTTCCAACCAGTATTTCGGCATAATGATATTGAAGAAATAATATCACTTACGAATAAAATAACATCCCTTACCTCAGAAAGAATAGTACTTCTGACCGGAATACTAGATATAGTGCTGAAAGAACTTGTACCGTATAGCAATAGTCAAAGTACTAAAATACTCACAAGAATATGCTCGATAATATAGAGAAAGAAAGAGAGAGAAATCTTTAGTTTCTGGTGTGATTTTCAATTCTAACCTAAGCACCCTATTTATAGAAAAATACTTAGAACACCAAAGCAGAAAATTTAATATAATAATAATATATATTATAAATTCGTACGCACACCCTCATTGATCCAAACATATCAGCCACACATGTGCCAAACTTGCTAAAAACGTTTTTCATATAAAAGTTATTTAAAACTCCAAAAAAAAAAATAATCAATTAATCCGGAACTTCAATAATTCATAATAAATAGTCATTTATCAGAAAATTCGAATCTCGTGACTTTTTATAGGAAATTCAATTCTATACAACTTTGCAGAAGAAAGTTTTTCCAAATTCGAAACAAAAATTGACCGAAATCCACATACGGACGATTTTACAGGCTGTAATCAAATTTTAGTCATGAAATGGGATCCACCGACACACAAAATATGTGTTAATTATTTAATGTAACAAAAATACTCTTCCTCCTCATATACTCATATATCCCACATTTATTGTAAACATATCACCATTAATATATTATTAAAATAATATATTCAAATGAATTATTTTATTAGAAAAAGATAAAATATTAATTTTCAACAATTGTCACATTTAAAAATTTTCTCCATCTATAACCACATAAAATCAATATTTTTCTCACCATATAAATCAATAATTAATTATTCATAAATAATATTACAGAATCACAATATTGACAACCAGGCAGTTCCCAAGAAAAGAGGGGGCTTTCCAATAAGAATTTCTCCTTACTGGCGCGAAATTAGGTTACCAAACCTCTCCTTAGATAGAACTTTCTAGACATTGCCAATAATGCTATCTAATAATATTATTCGAATAATATGAATTATTGATTTGATAATGGAAAATACTGTGCAGTGACAATTATTAAAACAACAATATTATAAAATATCAACGCAACAATTATTGAATCAAAAATAAAATTTTGAAGAGTAATTACTATAACAATTATTGAGTAGTGCCTTTTTACGTAAGAATCAATAATTGGTGCAATACCGTGTGCTACTGTGCAACAACGCGTATTACTGTATTTTAACCACCGGGTATTCTAACAGTATTAACGGTAATAACTACGCCGTTATTTATAAACAACTTATACTTGTCGTTTTCTTCATCCAATAGATTTCCGTTATGGGGTTCACACAAGGCAGCGCCGTCATACGAATATTCCCCGACAACAAGAATATTCCACGACGAAACGAATATTCTCCGACAATAATGGGTATTTTATAACCACTTGCTTATTTAAAATATTTGCGCATTTTACCCATAACTAGCCACATTAATCAAATCAACCCCTTACTATTTCAAAATAATAATTAGAGAAAATTAAATCTTCATTTATAAAAAGTTGGGGCCTTACAACCTTCCCTCCTTATGAAATTTCGTCCTCGAATTTGGCATGCGTAGGACATGTTCCTTCCCATCCAAGATCTTAACTAGTACCTCCTCGTACGTTAAATCTTCTGCTATCTCGTCAGGTTCTAACTCAATAATGTGGTTTAGGTCGTCAACATATTTACGTAACATTGATAAGCGAAAAATGTTCTGAACACGCGTCATACCTGGCTGTAAAGCGAGTCTATAGGTCATAGTTCCTATTCAATCGAGGATTTCAAATGGACTAATAAATCAAAGGTTGAGATTTCTTTTCTTCAACAACTCTTACTTCTAGAATAACGCCTTCTTGCACCCTCTTCTTTATATTCATCAGCTCCGGTGTGTAGCTTGAGCGGTTTGACCTTTATCGATTAAAATCGATTCTAATCGTATATTCGTTATCTTCACGCAGATTCTTGGAATCTTTAACTCTATCTCCATCTTCTGTAAGTCGTACGAAATGGGTATTTGTGTTAACAATATCGCACTCGTAAACGCATACGATCTTTTACTTAATGCGTCAGCTACCATGTTCTTTTTTTTTCCAGGATGGTATTGAATGGTATGGTCGTAATCTTTGAACATATCTAGGCAACGTCGTTGATGCATGTTGAGTTCTTGGAAGCTCTTTTCATATTCCTTGTTCCATTCGAATTTTGTATCTCTGCGAGTTAGCTGAGGTAATGGAGTAGCGATTCAAGAAAATCTTTCCACAAATCTCCGATAATAACCAACTAAGCCTAGAAAGCTACGTATTTCGATTACTGACTTAGGTTTCTCACAACTATGACTCATATCCTAATCTTGGATAGCACGTCACAATGGTACCTATAAGTTTACTATCACACAAATATGGCGTCCCCTACAGAGAGTCTGGCTTTGGTGCATTCCAGAAAGGAAGTCACCAGATAAAGGCTCGGGTACAAACTTTTACAGTTGAATTTTTAACTCCTGAAGTTCAATAGGAGCCATGAGATTTTAGAAATGGGTTTTGTACCGGGTTCAAAGTCGATATAAAATTCAATATCACGTTCTGGGAGTAGGCCAGGAAATTTTTCAGGAAATACGTCAGGAAATTTACTAACAACAGAAATATCATTCAAATTTGACGTATTTTTGTTCAAGTCCATAACATGGCTAAGAAAGCTTGACATCCATTTTTCAATAAACGAATGAATTTACGGCTTGATATAAAAGAGTTTGACATCAATGGTTTGGTTGCTTTAATTCGAATAACAGGTTGCTTAGGAATATGAAAACTAACAACCTTACAAAAGCAATCAATTTTAGCATGATGAGTGGTTGACCAATGTGACGCCCCCAAAATTAGGTATACATCACCCATCTTGGGTCGCCAGATACATGGCACAGAATTCAAATACAACTTACTAATACAACTGTCGTGTACAATACGACAAAATATAAACTGTGAGTTTGAATATAAATATTGTCTACTAGAGATTATACAAACTCAAAAGGAGTCCTCATTACAAATATTATCACACTATTTCACAGAATAGTGAGGACTACTAATGCTATCCTCTGGACCATCACTCCATTCCCCAACTCGTCCCAGCTATATTCTCATTTCCTGAAGAGAACAGTGAAAAGAAGGGTGAGCTCAACTAGCCCAGTAAGAAATATTATGACTAAGATAATGCAGAATAAATTATCATTAGTCTCCAACAATGTTAAACTGATAAAATATAATAGACATCAAGTTTAACTACAGCGGAACAAGCAATCCATTAAAAGAGTCAAGTAGAAAATAAAATCTACTATCTTTTATGATTTAAAAGGTTTTTCATCACTGTTATCGCTGAGACTCAGCTTAATAAATATTCCACATCATTAAATCACCCCTGCACTACGGCCAAGGATATTCTTTAGTATCACGACCACAATTATCCATGCACTACGGGCCAAGAATATTTGTGTATTCATTAATGGTCATGATCATGCCATAAAATAATTCATATTTCCACCCTTGGCCGAAGAGAATTCATAGCCATAATTATACCAAAAATTGTCCATCAATGCACTACGGGCTAATGAAGACTTTTTCCATATCATTTGTAACATTACGGTCATGATTACACTGCATAATCCCTGTTCATAATCATACCAAGTCTAACTATGCACTACAGGCCACAGATGACTTTTAACATAATATAAACATGAGGATGATGACAATGATATAAGAATTCAATAAAACAAGTTCAAGAAATAATTTCTCCAGGAATCAATAACGTCCAAATTGTCAACATGATACTGCTTTGTAGAATTAAATTCAAGAATGCTCAGAAGAATATTTCCATGAAAAATACTGGATGAAGCGCAAATATCAAGGATATTCCACTAATTTCATGGAGTATAGAAGTTAAAACTTTAACCAACTGAGTATAATAAAGATTGGAATAACAAAAGAAATCACCATGCATGTGGTACTTCGCATAGACAGGTTTTCCAATAGAATAATAATTAATGGAACTAGGTCAGACGAAATTTACACCGACATGATGTTCCAATAGAATAATAAAGAGTGAAATAACAACAGAAATCACCATGCATGCTGTACTTCACAGAGACAGGTTATTCCAATAGAATACTAATAAAGACGGAATCAAGTCTGGCATAAAACGCACAGACAAGAAATTCCAACAGAATAATAAAGACAGAATCAGGTCCGATGTAAAATGCACAGACAGGATATTCAAACAGAATAGTATAGACGGAATAATAGAAGAATGTCACCAAGTATAGGGTAGCCCGTGTATACAGGTTCTTCCAACAGAATAATAAAGAATGGAATAACATAAGTTCTCTTCATGAATACAAACAAAATAATACTCCCTACCTTAAGAAGAAGAGTACTAGATATATAGGTAGTGAAGTAGTGAAGTAGCAGAATACTTTCTTCTTTTTCTCTATAGTTTATATCTCTAGAGTTTCAGTGAATTCGTAAGAAAATAATGAATGAATGAGCTTCTATTTATAGAAAAATGGTCTGCATAGTAACTAACTCATGAATGGTCCAGATTGATTTACTTTAATCTAACGGTCCATATTTAAAGCAAAATCTTTTAAATAAAATATAATATATTCTATTTATAATCTAATAAAACGAATAACTTTATAAAAGATTTTACTATGAAAACACTATGCAGGCACTATGCAAACACTATGCATAATAAAATATAATATATTCTAATTATTGTCTAATAAAACAGATAACTTTATAAAAGTATTCTGTTTTATATAAAAAGATTTTACTATGCAAAACACTATGCAGACACTATGCAACACTATGCATAATAGAATATAATATATTCTATTTATAGAATAACTTTATAAAAGTATTCTGTTTTATATAAAAAGATTTTCTGTATTATTACATTAATAATACCAATAAAACTAAGTGACTTATCATGTAAGCATCAATAATTAATATCGTGTGCTACTATGCAACCATACGTATTACTGTACTTTTAACACCGGGTGTTTCAACAGTTAACGGTAAAACTTCCGCCGTTATTTTCATAAAGTATTTTTGTCATTTTCTCAATCCGACAATAATTCCGTTGTGGGGTCCACCAATGATTGTGCCGTTGTACGAATATTCCATGTTAAAACGAATATTCCCCGACAAATCGAATATTATATAACAACTTACGTACTTTACAAAATTTATAAATATTACCCACAACTATAACATTATACCAATTTCACTCCATAATATTTAAAAATAATATTTATAGAAAATTCATCTTTATTCAAAAAGTTGGGATTTTACAATCTCCCATTCTTATGAAATTTCACCCTCAAAATTAGGTTACACACCTGATATATTGAAGATGTAAGGATACCATGATTTCATTTCAGATTTTAACTCCCAAGTCATTTTCTCAACATCGTGGTTTCTCCACAAAACTTTGACTTGAGGTATAACCTTGAAGCGTAGAATATGTTCCTTCTTATCCAAGATTTGAATAGGAACCTCTTTATACGTCAAATCTTCCGCTATTTCATCTGGTTCTAACTCAATAATGTGGTTCGGGTCTTTCACATATTTACGTAACATGGATATGTGAAAAACGTTATGAACACGAGACATATTTGGCAGTAAAACGAGTCTATAGGCCACAGTTCCTACTCGATCAAGGATTAAAAATGGGCCGATGAATCGAGGATTGAGCTTTCCTCTCTTTCCAAATCTCGTAACTCCTTTCCATGGAGCAACACGTAACAACACATGATCTCCTATATCGAATTCCACGTATTTTTGATGAAGATCAGTATAACTCTTTTGTCGATCTTGTGAGGTTTTTATACGTTGTTATATCGTTTGAATCTTTTATGTAGTCATACGTACCAACTCTGGTCCCAACAACGTTGCTTCACCCACCTCATCCCAGCATACTGGATAACGATATTTTCTTCCATACAACGCTTCGAATGGAGCCATGCCAATACTTACTTGATAACTATTGTTGTAGGAAAACTCCACCAATGGTAAGAATTTGTCCCAACTTCTAATTAAAATAAAGAACACAGAGTCTTAATAGATCTTCAAGAGTTTGAATAGTCCTCTCCGACTGTCCGTTCGTCTGAGGATGATATGCTGAGCTAAATCGTAAATCTGTGCCCATAGCTTTCTGCAAACTAACCCAAAATCGTGAAGTGAATCTTGGGTCTCGATCAGAAACTATGGATACTGGCATACCATGCAGTCTTACAATCTATTTTATGTACATACGAGCAAGACGTTCAAGTGTATAAGTTTCTCGTATTGGTAAGAAGTGAGAAGACTTGGTCAATCTATCAACAATGACCCAAATCGCATCTATGCCTTGAGAAACCTTGGGAAGACCAGTAACGAAATCCATGGTAATGTACTCCCACTTCCATTCTGGAATTTTAAGTGGTTGAAATGGACCTTTTGGTACTTGATGCTCCGCCTTGACTCGTTGACACATTAGATACCTTGAGATAAACAGCGCTATATCTCTCTTCATATCGCTCCACCAAAATGTATGACGAATATCATGATACATTTTGGTACTCCCAGGATGGATTACAAATGGTGTGTTATGCGCCTCCATCATGATTTTATAATTTAAATCAGGGTTGTTAGGAATACAAAGTCTGGAGTTGACTCGAAGTATTCTTTCTTCATCGATTCTTGCTTTCGGCATAACACCTTCTTGCACTTTCTTCCTCATACGCATCAGCTCCAGGTCTGTAGCTTGAGCAGCTTTAACTTTATCAATTAAAGTCGGTTCTACTCATATATTTGCCATCATCACGTGGGTCCCTGGAGTCTTTATCTCTATCTCCATCCTTTGCAAGTCATACAAAATGGGCCTTTTCGATGACAATATTGCACTCGTACCCGCATATGATCTTCTACTCAATACGCCAGCTACCGCGTTCGCTTTTCCAGGATGGTATTGGATGGTATGATCATAATCTTTCAATAGTTCAAGCCAACGTCGTTGTCGCATGTTGAGTTCCTTTTGAGTGAAGAAATATTTGAGGCTTTTATGATCTGTAAAGATCTCCACTTTTTCCCCATACAAGTAATGCCTCCAAATCTTTAGTGGGAAGACAACAGTTGCTAACTCTAGATCATGAATAGGATAATTCCTCTCATATTCTTTGAGTTGTCGTAAGGCATAGGCTATGACTTTCCCATGTTGCATGACAACACATCCTAACCCTTTGCCAGATGCATCACTGTAGATGAAAAATCCCTCTGAACCAGATGGTATTATCAGAGCAGGTACTGAAATGAGTCTCCTCTTGAGTTCTTGAAAACTCTTCTCTCATTCCTCGCTCCAACCGAACTTTATATCTTTCCGAGTCAGCTGAGTTAGTGGAGTAGCGATTCGAGAAAACCCTTCTACGAATCTTCGATAATAACCAGCTAAGCCGAGAAAGCTACGTACTTCGGTCACTAATTTAGGTTGCTCCCAGCTTTGAATAGCTTCAATCTTTGCTGGGTCAATAGATATTCCATGACTTGATACTACGTGCCCAAGGAATGCTACTTCCTCAAACAAGAACTCGCATTTCTTCAACTTGGAATAAAGCTTGTATTCACGAAGCTTTTGGAGTATCAGCCTCAAGTGTTTCTCATGATCTTCACGGCTTTTGGAATAAATAAGGATGTCATTAATAAAGAAGACCATAAAATTATCCAAATATTCTTTGAATACTCGATTCGTCATATCCATGAAGGCAGCAGGAGCATTAGTCAATCCAAAGGACATGACTAGGAATTCATAATGCTCGTACAAAGTTCTGAAAGCCGTCTTTGGAATGTCATCGGTTCTAATCTTCAATTGGTGATATCCGGAATGAAGATCAATCTTTGAAAAGAATTTGGCTCCTTGCAACTGGTCAAACATGTCATCAATACGTGGCAATGGGTACCTATTTTTGATGGTGACATGATTCAACTCCCGATAATCAATACAAAGTCGCATACTCCCATCTTTCTTCTTCACGAATAGAACAGGAGCACCCCAAGGAGCAGTACTAGGATGAATAAAGTCAGTGTCTAATAATTCTTGAAGTTGAGTCTTTAACACCTGAAGTTCAATAGGAGCCATTCGATATAGGGCTTTGGAAATATGTTTTGTACCAGGTTCAAGGTCGATACAAAATTAAATTTCACGCTCTGGGGGTAGGCCAGGAAGTTCTTCAGGGAATACGTCAGGAAATTCATTAACAATAGAAATATCATTCAAAACTGACGCATTTTTGTTTAGATCCGTGATATGAGCTAAGAAAGTTTGACATCCATTTTTCAATAAACGAATAGATTTATGGCTTGAGATGACAGTGATTGATTTTAATGGTTTGGTTGCTTGAATTCGCATAATAGGTTGGTTAGGAATATGAAAGCTAACAACCTTACGAAAACAATCAATTTTTGCATGATGTGTAGGTAACCAATCAATCCCTAGAATCACATCAAATTCAAGTATTTTCAAAGAAATAAGATCGACAGGTAACGTGCAGGTGCCGATTTGAACTAAACAAGACTTATAAATAGTGGATGTAATGAAGGTTTCTCCCAACGGAGTTTCAACAGATAAGTCAAAGTCTAATTTCTCTAGAGTCATATTTAATCGTTGAGCGCAAGTAGGAGAAATAAAAGAATGGGTAGAACCGGTATCAAATAAAGTATAGACTTCGCTAGAGTTTATGATAAGCTTACCCGTGATAACCTCGTTCAGGTTCCTTACTTTCTGGGAGGTCACAACAAATGCTCTCCTTTGCACCACCAGGTTTGACTTTTCTGGGACGGCCTTTGGTGCCTCCATCCTAGATGAACTTGTCTTCGGTGAACGACAAAATCGGGCTAGGTGACCTTCTCTTCCACAATTATAACACGCTTTGGATGACATCGCGCAGTTTGGACTGATATGTCCCTCCCCTCCGCATTTGAAGCATATGATAGGTGGTCGTTCTCCTTCCTTAACAACGGGTACTGGTGCTGACGTCTTTCCATTATTGTTGAATCTCCTCTTCTTGAAATGTCAATTCTTATTATTTTGACCTTGATTACCACCGAAGTGGTTACCATTTCTGGCCTGTTGATTCCCTCCATGCTTGTTGTCACCTCTTCGATGACTGCTCTCAATGGTATTATCATTTTGTCGGCTGCTCTCTTTTAATTGCGTTGACTCATTATCGCGCTCCACCAACTGAGCCCTATTTACAACATCTGAATACAAACACAGTTTATGAGAAATAGGATGTTGACGTATCTCTGGCTTCAAACCTCTTAAAAACATTCACGCCATTCTCTCTTCATTATCCACCAAGTGGGATGCAAACCAGGATAACTCCGCAAATTTTGTCTCGTATTGCGACACGGTCATATTATTTTACTCCAATTTGATAAACTCCACCTCCTTCATGTGACGAATACTTTCGGGAAATATTTGTCGTTGAGCATCTCTTGGAATTTCTCCCAAGACATCTTTAGTACAGTAGGTTAAGTACGTTTTATCGATTCCCACCAGTAATCTTCCTCTCAGCGCAACAAAAAAGCGGCAAAGGGAAACTTTTGCTCATCGGAGCATCCTAAGACATCAAATATCTTGGTGATCTGCTTTATCCATGATTCCACCATAAGTGGGTTTGGCTCTCCCTTAAACTCCGGTGGTCCCAGCTCCTTGAACTGCTTAGCAGTGACCGTCCGAGAGTTTCCAGTGTTTCCACCTACATTTTAGACAAGAGCCGCTCTCGCCTGATGTTGCATGAATTGCATAAACCCTCTGAACAGTCCATCATTCATCATTTGATCATTGTTGTTGTTTGCATGAGGATTGTTGCCTTCCTGATGCACATTCTCCTGATTATTGATATGTGGAAACTCAACGGTCTCTTGTCCTCCATTGATATTCTCAACATTGTCAGATGCAATTTTTAGATACTGCCACAAAAAAAAGGTTAATTGACATGTAATATATTATCTCTAAACTCTGACCAACCAATTTAAATACAAAATAAATTTAAGTAGGTCATACTAGCGAAGGAATTCCCCGTCTCTCCCCTTCTAGTTCTAGTCTCACATCTTAGCTAGGGATCATATCCCTAAGCTTTGATACCAATTGTGACGCCCCCAAAATTAGGTATACATCACCCATCTTGGGTCACCAGATACATGGTATAGAATTCAAATACAACTTACTAATACAACTGTCGTGTACAATACGACAATACATAAACTGTGAGTTTGAATACAAATATTATCTACTAGAGATTATACAAACTCAAAAGGAGTCCTCGTTATAAATATTATCACATTATTTCACAGAATAGTCAGGACTACTAATGCTATCCTCTAGACCATCACTCCGTTTCCTGACTCGTCCCAGCTATATACTCAGTTCCTGAAGAGAATATTGAAAGGAAAGGTGAGCTCAACTAGCCAAGTAAGAAATATTATGACTAAGATAATATAGAATAAATTATCATTAGTCTCCAACAATGTTAAACTGATAAAATATAATAGAAATCAAGTTTAAATGCAGCGGAACAAGCAATCCATTAAAAGAGTCAAGTAGAAAATAAAATCTACTATCTTTTATGATTTAAAAGGTTTTTCATCACTAATATTGCTGAGACTCAGCTTAATAAATAGTCCACATCATCGAATCACCCCTGCACTATGGGCAATGATATTCTTTAGTATCACGACCACAATTATCCATGCACTACGGGCCAAGAATATTTGTGTATTCATTAATGGTCATGATCATGCCATAAAACAATTCATCTTTGCACCCTTGGACGAAGAAAATTCATAGCCATAATCATACCAAAAACTGTCCATCAATGCACTACGGGTCAATGGAGACTTTTTCCACATCAATTGTAACATTACGGTCATGATTACACCGCATAATCCCTGGTCATAATCATACCAAGTCCAGCTATGCACTACAGGCCACATATGACTTTCAATATAATATAAACATGAGGATGATGACAACGATATAATAATTCAATAAAATAAGTTCAAGAATTAATTTATCCAGGAACCAATAACATCCAAATTGTCAACATTATACTGCATTGTAGAGTAAAATTCAAGAATGCTCAGAAGAATATTTCCATGAAAAGATACCGGATGAAGCGCAAATATCAAGGATATTTCACTAATTTCATGGAGTATAGAAGTCAAAACTTTAACCAACTGAGTATAATAAAGAATAGAATAACAAAAGAAATCACCAAGCATGTGGTACTTCGCATAGACAGGTTATTCCAACAGAATAATAATTAATGGAACAAGGTCAGGCAAAATTCACACCGACATGATGTTCCAACAGAATAATAAAGAGTGAAATAACAACAGAAATCACCATGCATGCGGTACTTCGCATAGAGAGGTTATTCCAACAGAATACTAATAAGGACAGAATCAGGTCCAGCGTAAAACGGACAGACTGGATATTCCAACAGAATAATAATAAAGACGAAACCAATTCCGGCGTAAAACGTACAGACATGATATTCCAACAGAATAATAAAGACGGAATCAGGTCCGGCGTAAAACGCACAGACATGATATTACAACAGAATAGTAAAGACGAAATAATAGAAGAATGTCACCAAGTATAGGGTAGCCCGCGTATACAAGTTATTCCAACAGAATAATAAAGAATGGAATAACATAAATTCTCTTCATGAATACAAACGAAATAATACTTCCTACCTTAAGAAGAAGAGTACTAGATATATAAGTTGTGAAGTAGTGAAGTAGCAGAATACTTTCTTCTTTCTCTCTATAGTTTATCTCTTAAGAGTTTCAGTGAATTCGTAAGAAAATAATGAAGGAATGAGCTTCTATTTATAGAAAAATAGACTGCATAGTAACTAACTCATGAACGATCCAGATTGATTTACTTTAATCTGACGGTCCATATTTAAAGCAAAAACTTTTAAATAAAATATAATATATTCTATTTATAATATAATAAAATGAATAACTTTATAAAAGATTTTACTATGCAAACACTATACATGCACTATGCATAATAAAATATAATATATTCTAATTATTGTCTAATAAAACAGATAAATTTATAAAAGTATTCTGTTTTATATAAAAAGATTTTACTATACAAAATACTATGCAGACACTATGCAACACTATGCATAATAGAATATAATATATTCTATTTATAGAATAACTTTATAAAAGTATTCTGTTTTATATAAAAAGATTTTCTGTATTATTACATTAATAGTACCAACAAAACTGAGTGACTTATCATGTAAGCATCAATAATTAATATCGTGTTCTACTATGCAACCACGCGTATTATTGTATTTTTAACACCGGGTGTTTCAACAGTTAACGGTAAAACTTCCGCCGTTATTTTCATAAAGTATTTTTGTCGTTTTCTCAATCCGACAATAATTCCGTTGTGGGGTCCACCAATGATTGTGCTGTTGTACGAATATTTCCTGTTAAAATTCCCCGACCAATCGAATATTATATAACAACTTGCGTACTTTGCAAAATTTATAAATATTACCCACAACTATAACATTATATCAATTTTACTCCATAATTTTTAAAAATAATATTTATAGAAAATTCATCTTTATTCAAAAAGTTGGGGTTTTACAACCAATCAATCCCTAAGGTCACATCAAATTCAAGAATTTTTAAAGAAATAAGGTCAACAGGTAATGTGATGGTGTCAACTTGGATCAAACAAGATTTATAAACAACGGATGTAACGAAAGTTTCTCATAACGGAGTTTTAACAGATAAGTCAAAGTTTATTTTTCTCCGGAGTCAAGTTTAAACGTTGAGTATAAGCAGGAGAGATAAATGAATGGGTAGAACCGGTATCTAATAAGGTATAAACTTCGTAAAAATTTATAATTAACTAACCCGTGCTAACTTCATTCGGGTTCCTCGCATTCTGACCAGTCACGACAAACGCTCTTCCAAGAACCATTGACTTTGACTTTTCTGGGACAGCCTTTTGAGTCACCATCCTCGCTGGACTGGGTTTCGCTACCGTACAATCTCGAGCTATATGACCTTCTTTTCTACAATTATAACATACCTTGGAAGGTTGTGAACAGTTTGGACTTATGTGTCCATCTTCTCCGCATCTGTAGCATCTAACTGGCGGTCTTTCTCCTCCTCTAAAATTCGTTGCTGGTGTTGGTGCCGACGTCTTCCTGTCATTGTTAAATCTTCTCTTCTTGAAATTTCCACTTGAGTTATTTCTTCTATTACCTTGGCCATGATTACCACTGAAGTGGTTACCATTTCTGGCATGATAATTTCCTCTACGATGGTTATCATTGTTCCGATGACCGTCGCCACCGGTACAGTTATCATCGAGTTGTTGGTCATTATTCTTCAGTTGAGCCGACTCATTATCGCGCTCCAATAACTGAGCCCTATTTATAACATCTGAATATAAACAATGGTTGTGAGAAATGAGGTATTGACGTATTTTGGGTTTCAAACCTCGCAGAAACATTCGCGTCATTCTCTCCTCATTATCAACCAAATGGGATACAAATCGAGACAACTCGGCAAACTTAGTTTCGTACGGTGACACGTTCATATTGTTTTGCTCCAGCTTGATGAACTCTACCTCCTTCATGTGATGAATACGCTCGGGAAAGTACTTGTCATTAAACAATTCTTGGAACTTCTCCCAAGACATCTTCAGTGCGGTAGGCTGAGTACGCTTTATGGATTCCCACCAATAATCTGCCTCTCCTCGTAACATGAAAGTGGCGAAAGGAACCTTTTGCTCCCCTGAGCATCCCAAGACATCAAATATCATAGTGATCTGCTTTATCCACGTCTCTGCCATAAGTGGTTCTGGCTTTCCCAAAAACTATGGCGGTCCTAACACCTTGAACTGCTTAGCGGTGACCATCCGTGAGTTGCCAGTGTTTCCACCTGCATTTAGAACAGTAGTCTTTCTCATTTGGTTTTGCATGAATTCTAGAAAGTTCCTAAACATGCCATCGTTCGTCATCTGCTCAGTGGTGTTGTTCACAGGAGGAACATTGCCAGCCTGTTGCACGTTCTCCTCGTTGGTGAGCAAAGGTGTCTCCACGGTCTCATTTACTCCACTGTTAACATTCTTAAATACTGCAATAAAACAAGGGTTAATTTAACAAATTAACAAATCATATAATACCCCTATATTATGACCGACCAACAAATAAGCTTAGGTAGGACACACTAGCGAAGGATTTACTCGTCTCTCCCCTCCTAGTTCTATTCCCCGATCTCCGCCAGAGATCATATCCCTAAGCTCTGATACCAACTGTGACGCTCCCAAAATAGGTATCATCACCCATTCTGAGTCGCCAAATATATGGTACAGAAACAACTACAACTTCATTAATATAATTGTCGTGCAAAATACGACAACACATAAACTATGAGTTTAAATACAAATATTGTCTTCTAGACAATATCCACACTCAAATAAGTCCTCATTACAATTATTGATACAATATTTTACAATATAGTGAGGACTACTAAAACAACTGTCTCGAACCATTACTCCACACTCCGACTAGTTCCCGCTATATTATCGTCTCATGAGAAGAAAAATGGAACAAAAAGAAAAAGGGTGAGCTCAACTAGCCAGTAAAGAATATTATGACTAAGATAATGTACACCAAATTATCCTTAGTCTTCAATAGGGAAAAATCTAATAGAATACAATAGACAACAAGTTTTAGATCAACAACTGTAGCGAAAACAACAATTCATTAGAAGAGTTAAGTAGAAAAATGAAATCTACTATCATCTATGAATTTAAAAGTCCATCATCTATATTTTTTCCCTGTAACATCAATCAATATACATTTTGAATCAAATAGTCATCTTTGCACTATAGGCCAAAGATATTAATCAGTCGATCATGTTCATCTCAACACCTATTCATCTTTGCACTACGGGCCAAAGATATTCATCAGAAAATCATTCATCTTTGCAGTACAGGCCAAAGATATTCAGTTATATCATCATTTAGGAATAAGGATGATGAAAAATATTTTAAAGAAAACAAATCCAGTAAAACAAAATAACAAATATTAAGGATTCGTACTTTACACAATCCAAGTTCAAAAATACTTCATAAATAATCAGAGTGGAGTAAAATTCAAGAATGAAGACCAAAATATAGATCCAATCAAAGATAGGAATCATAACAGACAATCTTGGACACAAAAAAGAAAATTTAATTTTTTTTGTGAATAGTGTATTATTCGTGAATAGTGCCGTATATGTGAATAGTAACTCCGACACTTAAAGATAGAAATTTCACAAAAAAATCATCATGCTTCGTGAATAGTATTCGTGAATAGTAATTCATGAATAGTAACCCCGACATTAAAAAGTTCCAAATTTGATAAAAAGTTCCAACCAATATTTCGGCATAATGATATTGAAGAAATAATATCACTTACGAAGAAAATAACATCCCTTACCTCAGAAAGAATAGTACTTCTGACGGAAATACTGGATATAGTGCTGAAAGAACTTGCACCGTATAGCAATACTCAAAGTACTAAAATACTCACAAGAATACGCTCGATAATATAGAGAGAGAAATCTTTAGTTTATGGTGTGATTTTCAATTCTAACTTAAGCACCCTATTTATAGGAAAATGCTTAGAACACCAAAGCAGAAAATTTAGTATAATAATAACATATATATTATAAATTTTTACGCACACCCTCATTGATCCAAACATATCAGCCATACATGTGCCAAACTTGCCAAAAATGTTTTTCATATAAAAGTTATTTAAAACTCCAAAAAAAATAATAATCAATTAATCCGGAACTTCAATAATTCATAATAAATAGACTTTTATCAGAATATTCGAATCTCGCGAATTTTTATAGGAAATTCAATTCTATACAACTTTGCAGAAGAAAGTTTTTCCAAATTCCAAACAAAAATTGACCGAAATTCACATACAGACGATTTTACAGGCTATAATCAAATTTCAGTCAAGAAATGGGGTCCACCGACACACAAAATATGTGTTAATTATTTAATGCAACAAAAATACTATTCCTCCTCATATATTCATATATCCCACATTTATTGTAAAAATATCACCATTAATATATTATTAAAATAATATATTCAAATGAATTATTTTATCAAAAAAGATAAAATATTAATTTTCAGCAATTGTCACATTTAAAAATTTTCTCCATCTATAACCACATAAAATCAATATTTTCCTCATCATATAAATCAATAATTAATTATTTGTAAATAATATTACAGAATCACAATATTGACAACCAGACAGTTCCTAGAAAAGAGGGGGCTTTCCACTAAGAATTTCTCCTTACTGGCGCGCAATTAGGTGACCAAACCTCTCCTTAGACAGAACTTTCTAGACATTGCCAATAATGCTATCTAATAATATTATTCGAATAATATGAATTATTGATTTGATAATAGAAAATACTGTGCAGTGACAATTATTAAAACAACAATAATATAAAATATCAACGCAGCAATTATTGAATCAAAAATAAAATATTGAACAGTAATTACTGTAACAATTATTGAGTAGTGCCTTCTTACGTAAGAATCAATAATTGGTGCAATACCGTGTGCTACTGTGTAACAACGCGTATTACTGTGTTTTAACCACCGGGTATTCCAACAGTATTAATGGTAATAACTACGCCTTTATTTATAAACAACTTATACTTGTCATTTTCTTCATCTAATCGCTTTTCGTTATGGGGCCCACACAAGGCTGCGCCGTTGTACGAATATTCTCCGACAGCAAGAATATTCCACGACCAAATGAATATTCTCTGACAATAATGAGTATTTTATAACCACTTGCTTATTTAAAATATTTGCGCATTTTACCCATAACTAACAACATTAATCAAATCAACCCCTTACTATTTCAAAATAATAATTAGAGAAAATTAAATCTTCATTTATAAAAAGTTGGGGCTTTACACATAATCATAATTGTAGTTCTAAATTCCTCTTCTCATCCAGGACAAAGATAATTTTATCACCTGTCTTTACCTGAAATATCAAAGATCATGGTTATACCAAATCACAGTTCCTGTTCATAATCATACTAATAAATTCATCTTTGCACTACGGGCCAAAGATATTCATTAATAGTTCATCTTTGCACTACAGGCCAAAGATATTCAACAACATGTCATCTTTGCACTACGGGCCAAAGATATTCATTAACAATTCATCTTTGCACTTCAGGCCAAAGATATTCAATAACGGATCATCTTTGCACAATAGGCCAAAGATATTAATATCTCAAAGAAATATATAATCAATTCAAAATCTATATAAACCATAATTATAACCATGTTGATCAATTCACCTTTGCACTTAAGCTAAAAATATTCAATTGTAAATTCAATGGTCATGATCATACTAGTCACAATTCATCTTTGCACTACTGGCCAAAGAGAACCCATAGTCATGATCATACCAATAATCTACCCATCTTTACACTCAAGTCAAAGAGAAATTTCTTCACCAGGATTATAAAAATGTTATATATGATAATAAAAACAATATCATCAACACATGGATTTAATTTCAAGAGTAAGATTCATAAATCAACGATAATTTAGTCAGAAAAAGAAACCAATTTTGTTGTGAATAGTATTCGTGAATAGTAACTCATGAATAGTACTCCATATTCGTACATAGTACCATATACGTAAAAATGTCATATACATGAATAGTGTCGTATACGTGATGTAGCGCCCCCAAAATCGAGACTATTTTCCTTCCCGATCTTGTGCGTTAATACTACCTTGTTCTAGCTTTAAAATATTATTTAATGTTAAAATAGCTAAAAATTTCGGAATAATTAATTTTTTTTTTCAGTCATCTATTCCCTGAATCGCAACCTTTACAATTCTTTCTTATACTAAAATCATATTTATTATATGATTTGTATAATTCGTGTAAATGTATTAAAAGCTTAATTCTCAATACTTCATATCTTTTATATTGATGATTCATTCATTTTAGAATCATATCTATTCTCATTTCATAATAAACATTCTTTAACCATTCAACATTTTAAACTATACATAACTGTCAATTACATTTGACACAACTATCAATCATAGATTTATACCATTTCTAATTCAAGAAAATGTATTCATTTTTGCACATTGTTCAATCTTCATCATCCGTATAGCAAGTAATATTGCCTAACATCATTAACCTGCATAAAGTTTGTGTTTGCAAGATTGAGCTCGACAGCCCAGCAAATTTAACAGCCTATCATGTTTCAAATAGCACACAATTCCATGTGCACTATATTTCCTTTATTACGCATATATGCCTGCAACATGTATTCTTTACTATGCATATCCCACATGCAACAATAATTCCTTACAAAGCATACATTCATGCATTATACATTTCTAATTTATCGAGTTACATTATACAACACGTGCTATCACATATCACATATAAATTGAGTTCCATAACCCAATTAACTTAGTCATATTTTGACTTTAACAATTCATAAAGCATGGTATGTAACTCACCACATAATCACATTTAATCCACAAACATCATAGAACCGAAAAACTTGCCTTGATTGGAGATTACCACAAAATTTAACTTAGAGTTTCTCCACAATTCCTACAGAATTATATTTACATGGACACACATATTAGATAATCGAATATGTTACAAAACATACATGTATATTCATCAATAACAATTATTAGTTTTATACAAACCAATATTACTTATTCTTACTCAAAACGAATATTAGTTTATTTAGAAACTTAATTCATTTTAACCTTTCTAAACCAAATAAAGGTCTCTCACATTTGAGTATATAAATATTTTACACTATATATGAACATATTCACCATACAAACATGCCATATAACTTGTACAATTATATTTTAAATATTCCCATTGACCACACAATCAATTTTATTATTATTATTATTATTTTTAACCCATCATATTTTCATGCAATACTAAACAGCCCCATAAAATAATAGCAACCCAAACTTGGCTCAACAGCCCCAAGCTTAGCTTTTAGCTTGTAAATTCAATTATGTTGAGAAATAACATAAATCTTTTATTTTAATCTCCCGTCGAATATTATTAATATGCAATAATATTTTATACTAAGGTTACTAACCTTTTAATAACATTTCTCTCAAATACTACTAATAATATCTCAATACAATACTATTAGTCATATAAAAATAACTTAAATCATTAATCACATAAATAAACACTTTATTTTAATTGTTTTCTATTTCATAATTAATAAACTCGTTTAAGCATTCTAAAATGTCACAAAACATCACAACACCTCAAACCCGACCCAAAACTTCATTACGAACTTGCAAACGCCATGCTCAAGGGTCTCACATCATAAATCGCATTTTTCCTATTTTTGGACAATTTGATTTTCAATATTTTTTTTGATCTTACCCAGCCTCGCTAAAACAGCCATAACTCTCGCGTTTTAAAACATTTTCGAGCGATTCTTGAGCCCACGCGTAGATAACTTCCAGGGCTACAACTTTTGTCTCAGGATGTTTCCCCAAAATCCGAACACATCAGTCCAAAAATTTAAACAAAGGAGACTGTTCGGGATTGGTGAATAGTTTTAATTACGCACCTTCTGAATGCCATAACTACCTCATCCGGAGCCGGAATTAGTCCGTTCTGGAGTCTATGGAAATCTTAATCAGTGTACTACAACTTACCAAAAGCCCAGAAGTTTTAAAGCACAAAAAATTGGACGAAATTGCCCCTACTACGGACTGATCCAAAACTGTTCCTAAAACTGGGACTGTTTTCACATAAATCAATACCACGACTTTTAGAAACGTGATTTTTGAATTCTACCACTTGGGTTTACTAGCCAACACATATATCTAGCACTACTCTTTGACAGATCACAAAAATAATGCATAGATCAAAAACGGCGGATTTTCAAAGTACATAGAAATTTCGATTTTCAAAACTAGAAAATTATTTTTCTTTTCCTTTTGGTTTCCACCAAATCAACACCCAAATTGGTTAAATCTATACATGAATCCATATAAATCACATAGATTATAGGGGTTTGATCAGCCAAATCAAAACCCCCCTCATCAATTACAAAAAGAAAAAGAACAAAGCTTAGAGAAAAAAAATTAGTTTATACCTCTTTGCTTTTTCTCCTCCTTCTTCTTTCCTTCCTTCAATGGATGAACTTTCTTCTCCATCTTCTTCTTCCTCATGAAGGCTGCCTATCCTCTCCTTCTTTCCTTCTTGGCTCTCCCGATCTTCTCTCTTCTTCTCTCGGCTTTCTCTCTTTTCTTTTCTTTTAGCCAATCTTTTCCCTTCTTCTTCTTGCAATATTCGGCCACTTGGCCTTAAATAGAAAAAAATATCTTCTCTTCTTCTTTTTTAAAAAATTCGGCTAAGTGGCCAAAAAAAAAATCACCCAAATCTCTTTTTGTTTAATTGCTAATTTAAATGACCACCATGCCCATCATCACTAATTGGATTTTTAAAAAAAATTTGAGACATGTCCCATAAATGTGTTGGACTCTCAATTTAATCTTTTCGGGCCATGTAATATATACATAGTCCAATCATTCCATCTTATCTCACCCTAAATATTTAATTAGAGTATCCATTCCAAATAATTAGAATTTAAATCAACACTCTATTACACTAAATTTTTATAACCCAATCAAATTTATTTAAATTAAGTTACAAAATTAATAACTTGAGATAATAAAAATATATCTCTTAACTTAATATTATTTTAATATTATTACTATTCTCCCACAAGTAGTCTTAGTTTAGGCCATAAATTAATTCCATTGAGCTAACCTTATTTACTTGTGATACTTACTAACAAAACCAACTTGAGCTTTTAACCCTAAATAGATTGGGTCATTATAATACTTGTCCTATACATAATATGTTGGGCTAGATTAAACAATTAATTGTCCTTAATCACTTTATCTACAAGTCCCATGCTTAATTAATTAATTGGACTTGTTTAAATAATATAATTTCCTTAGTCCATCAAATTTTAATTCTCTTGGACTCTCCTTAAATTCTTGAGCTGACCTTATTATAGTCCATTATTTTTAATTCTATTCCAACCCAAATCATTTAATCAGGGTTTTCATTTCCTCTTACACTAGAAAATAAATTTCTTACTTATCCCTTATTAAATTTCATAACACAACTAGACTTGGTTATAAAATTAATTATTTGAGATATATAAAATAAATCTCTTAATGTCAGTATATATATTTATATACTAATATTCTCCCATATTATAACCTCTCAGGTTATTTAATTATCACACCTAATATATATATTAGGTTACATAATTTAATTCTTAATTCACTCATATATACAAAATAAATGTATTCACATTATTTAATGTATATTTATTTACTCATATCCATAATTCACATAATCATAACATATTTCACTTCTCACACTAATTTTGACTTTTCTCCATAAAAAGTCAACTGTTGACTTTGACCAAAAGTCAACCTTTACACATTTTGTGTTTACTGTCCATTCTGACTACACATGACATTCCGGACGCAACCGAGCAGTCCATGCTTTAAAATTCTATCTCTAACTCAAATTTTGAGTTTTAAATTACTCCATTCTCATTACTAATCGTATTAACTAACGAATTTATACTTATTCAAATTCTTATTTGTCAGTCAAGGCCAACACTCAAGCTATGTTAATTACTAACATAGTTTTATCCGGATCCTTAATATCATCAACTCGATTCATCATTCCTCTTGCTAAAATATATAGCACCTTACTAAGTATATATATTTCTATACATATACTTATCTTCGTTTAACCTCATAGCATCTCTTCATGTGAAATCTTATCTCCAATAATAAAATTTCCATATGTACTTATAAAACATTTCTTAGACTATTCAGTTCACATCGAATTTACAGGTATCGTAATACCTTATCCTTGATATTCCTTCAAGTACATATTAATTCATTTCTAGGGTTTAGAAATTCTGTAACCCATATTTTCTCTATTCACATTCGAATATCAAACCATATAGGTTTTACTTGAAAAATTTAAACAAATCCTCAAATTCTCATCTAGGTTTTATTCTTTAACCTTTATCCTAATCATTCAAGATTTTAAAAATTTTCGGGTTGTCACACGTGAATAGTGTCGTATACGTGAATAGTAACCCCGACACAAAAAGGTAGAACTTCCACAATAAAATCCATACCGATATTTTGGTATAATGATATTGAAAGAATAACATCATTACGAAAAAACATCCCTTACAATCCATTACTATCCCTTACCTCAAAAGAGCAGCACTTCTGACTGGATATCAGATATGACGCTGAAGGAAACTTGCACTGATGAATAGCAACTCACCAAGTATCTAAATACTCACAAAATATACTAGATACTCTAGAGAGAAAAAGAGAGAAAACTTATGTTTCTGGTATGATTTTCAATTCTAACTTAACATTATATTTATAGGAAAATGTTATCACGCCGAAGAAGACTTGACCTGCTACCTGATGGCTATACCTGCTACTATTCCACCCACCAAAACTCAGCCATCTTCCCCAAAAACCAAAAGTGGGGCCCACCCATTTCTAGAATTTTCCACCAAAATCATTTATAAAACTAATTTCCGAATTAGTCACCTCTTAAAATTCATAACAAATTATACATTCATTTTTAACGGTTCAAAATTTGTGGACATATACTCAACTTATATATGTATAACATATCCAAAAATTACAACGATCAAACGGTCGGATTAAATATAATAACTCACACAATAAAGCTGTAAGAACACCGATTTGATCTTTTAATACCTCCAATCCGACAAAATACTGATAAAACACCTCAACATTAATTTCTTCTTTTATAACCACATAAATAAATCCTTCATTTATATCCGCATCAAATAAATATTTTTTTATCATATAAATCAATAATTAATTATTCACAAATAATATTACAGAATCATAATTATGACTACCAGACAGTTCCCAGGAAAGAGGGGGCTTTCCGATAATAATTTCTCCTTACTGGCGCGCAATTAGGTGACCAATCCTCTCCTTGTCAGAACTTTCTAGACATTGCCAATAATACTATCTAATAATATTATTCAAATAATATGAATTATTGATCTGATAATGGAGATACTGTGCAGTGACAATTATTGAACAACAATAATATAAAATATCAACGTAGCAATTATTGAAATAATAAAATAAAATATTGAACAATAATTATTGTAACAATTATTGAGTAGAGCCTTCTCACTTAAGAATTAATAATTCAAAAAAACAGTGTAAAATCGTGTGCCACTGTGCAAAAACGCGTATTACTGTATTTTAACCATCGGGTATTCCAACAGTGTTAACGGTAACAATTACACCGTTATTTGTAAAAACTCAAATTTATCATTTTCTTCATCCGACAATTATTCGTTATGGGCCCCACAAATGACTGCGCCGTCGTACGAATATTCCCCGACAAAAAGAATATTCCACGACCAAACGAATATTCCCCGATAATTGAATATTTTATAACCACTTGTGTATTTTGAAAAAAATTCATATATCTCCCTTAACTTTATCCTTTTATCAATTTAACCATTTATTGAATCGTAATTATAAGAAAAATTAAATACTTTTATTTCATAAAATTCGGGGTCTTACAGTTTTGTAATTGGAATAGTTAGAATTAAGTTTGAAGAATTGGAGATAAAGGATCAAGGAGCACTTGAAGACCCATTTGTAATGGAGCCCGAGTTTAAATGTAATAGTTATATTTAAATATTAATTCTTGCAACCCTAGGATTTAACCTTTTGGTTCACTTGGTAGCTTTAGTGAACCAAACTAGAATAAAAGTCCATAATCAATCCGGGTAGAATATAGTATTCTATATGTGCATGCTTATACTATATATATATATATATATTATATATTATGCAAACATGCTTCACATGCTAATTAATATGACGCATATTTTATATATATATATATGTGTGTGTGTATGTGTGTGCATGCGCGCTAACCAAGATGAGACAAATTAATAACAAACTCCTCTAATATTTTATATTAAGTTGTAACGTTCAAAGATATTTGGAATATCGAACGTCGCCTTCTAGCATGATAGAAACAATAGAGTATTGAATATTTAATATAAGTTTGTTGTGCACACACAAGGCAAGTATTAAATATTTAAGATGTTGTTTTTATTACATATGATGTTTATAAGGAATTGAACATTACTGTTTTGTTGTGCACACACAAGGGCTGTAGTTTTCTCTTCACTTATATGAAAATGATGGGTCTGACTTAACTTAAATTATTTTAGTTCGGATGTGCACACACTTGACCATTATGATTTAAGAGGCAAAATACAAGGAGTTACATAGTTGATGTAATTGACAAGAGTTGTCTACCTATTTATTTATATATAGTTTGTTGTGCACACACAAGGCTATATACATTTGAAATGGGATCCTTATTCTCACTAGCAAATCTTTAATTAGATTTTACCTAACTATATAAGTGAGGGTAATATAGTTTGAAGAAAATAGTGGGAGATACCAATTTAAAACAAGACCTAATTTATTTTGGTAATTAATAAAAGAATGTATGCTAAAATATTGTTAATTACAAATTTATTTACAGAATTTTACAATGTCTAAATTACTATCACTGCGAAACATATTAGATGTTAATTAACTGGACCGAATTACTTGGATTGGTTAAGAAAATTGAGAATAGTTCTCACGGCTGAAAAGCTATTTATGTCCTTAATAAGCCTACCACTGTAATGGTTGCAGATAATGCCTCTGAGGGAGATATTGCTATTTTTAGAAAGTGGCAAGATGATGTACAGTTAGCTCAATGCATCATGCTCGCATCCATGAGTAACGAGCTTCAGCGTCAACATGAAACTATGGATGCTCCTACTATATTCGTGCACATCAAGTAGTTGATGGTGAAGAAAGTAGGACTGATAGATTTCATATATCTAAGGAGCTCTTCCTATCTAGAATGACCGATGACACTACAGTACAGATAAAAGTCCTTAACATTATCAATTTGATTGATCAATTAGGACAATAATTTTTTTTATGGATGGGGAGTTGTGCCAAGATTTGATCTTGCACTCACTCCCGGACTCCTTTCACAATTGTTGTGAATTTTTCATATGAACAAGTTAGATATCAGCCTCGCTAATTTGCTTAACATGTTGAAAAATAATGAGAGTCACTTTCCAACCAAGAAAGACCAAGTCTTACTGGTAGGGGCCAAAGGGTCTTCTGAAAAGAAGAACGATTCAAAGAAGGTAAATAGAAAGGCAAAAACAAAGGATAATAAGAACAAAACTGATACGGATAGCAAATGAGTTTGCTTCCATTATAATAAGCCTGGACACTTGAAAGAAATTGCAAGAAGCATTTTGCAGAAACTAACTAGAAGAAGCTTAGTGAAGTTTCGGTTACAAATACAATTTTGTTAATGATTTAAAATAAATTTTTCTTTAAGTCAAGTTTCTACTTGGGTATTGGATACCGACTTTGGTTATCATAAATAGAGATTTATGAAGGGACCAAGCAGAAGTAGAAAGCTAAACAAATATAAGTAATCCTATGTATGGGAAATGAAGCAAAGTTTGCCACATTAGCCATAGAAACTTATAATTTAGCAATGCCTACGAGCAAATCTATTAAGTCAATAAGTTGTTATTGTATTCCAACTCTTGTTAGAAATATTATTTCATTTTATTGTTGGACAATGAAATCTTTGGTATTATATTTAAGATCAATTGTTTTTCTATTTATAATAATAATATTTCGTATAGAACTAGAATATTACTTAATGGATTTTGTATACTTCACTTATACGAAAATATATTTTGCAAATTGAACAAACTAGTATAAGAAAAGGAGACGATCATTCAAAGAGTTGAATGTGTGTATTTGTTGAAATACAAGTGAGAATTATTTGAAAGGTTCAAAGAATTCAAAAGTGAAATAAATTGGCAAAGTATTAAGATTCTTTGATTAGATCAAGGAATAAATACTTGTGCAATAAGTTTTAGATCATCTCAAATGGTTTTCTCATAATGGACGCCTCTTGATACATAATAATTGATTGAAGTATCTGAAAGAAAAATCATACCTTGTTAGACATGGTACGCTCCATAATGATTTTACCGACATTCCAGTATCATTCTGGGGTCATGCCCTAGAAATGGCTGCATATCTACGAAAAAGGTAACCTCAAAATCCGGCCCCAAGACTACATAAAAGTTATGGACAGGGAGGATTCCTAATCTTAAGTATGTTAAGATAAGGTTTGTCCAACTTATGTGAAAAGGTTTCAAAGGTTAAGCTTGGGACAAATTTTAACAAGTGTCGATTTGTGGGACATCTTAAAGTAAGTTTAGGGTATATGTTCTATAATCCTACTTAGCAAAAGGTGTTTGTTGAGAAACACACTTCCTTTTAAGATAAAGGTATTTATCATTGAAGGGGCTAGTGGGAGGATAATAGAATCTTAAAGAGTTCAAGAACCACAAAACACTATAAGTCAAATAAGAGGAACTTGTAGATACACCTATTGTACCACAACCGAATCATAAATCTGGAATAGTACTGAAGATATCTGGGAGGTATGGATTAATCATGGATGATGATGATGATGAGGTACGCATCATAGAAGATGATGATCTAGTTACATACGATGAGGGAAGAGTTGTAGAAACTAAGAGAAATGGATTGAAGCATGCTTCTCAAAAATGGAACATTCGATTAGATGAAATAATCAAAAGAGTTTGATTTTATCACAAACAAGGATGAACCTAGTGTGTACAAAAGGGTCAGTGGGAGCGTCGTGACATTCCTAATATTATATGTTGATATACTATGGATAAGGAATGACATACCAATGCTACAATTAGTAAAGATAAAGTTGTGACTCCCCCAAAATTAGGTATACATCACCCATCTTGGGTCGTCAGATACATGGTACAAAATTCAAATACAACTTATTAATACAACTGTTGTGTACAATACGACAAAACATAACTGTGAGTTTGAATAAATTATTGTCTACTAGAGATTATACAAACTCAAAAGGAGTCCTCATTATAATTATTAACACACTATTTCACAGAATAGTGAGGACTACTAATGCTATCCTCTGGACAGTTACTCCGTTCCCCGACTAGTCCCTGCTATGTTCTCATTTCCTGAAGAGAACAGTGAAAGAAAGGGTGAGCTCAACTAACCCAGTAAGAAATATTATGACTAAGATAATGCAGAATAAATTATTGTTAGCCTTCAACAGTGTTAAACTAATAAAATATAACAACATCAAGTTTAACTGCAGCGGAACAAGCAATCCATTAAAAGAGTCAAGTAGAAAATAAAGTCTACTATCTGTAATGATTTAAAAGGTTTTTCATGACTTTTATCGCTGGAACTCAGCTTAATAAATAATCCACATCATCGAATCACCCCTGCACTACGGCCAAGGATATTCTTTAGTATCACGACCACAAATTATCCATGCACTACAGCCAAGGACGTTCGTGTATTCATTAATGGTCATGATCATGCCAATAACTGTCCATCAATGCTCAACGGGCCAATGATAACTTTTACCATATCATTTGTAACATTACCCTCATGATTACACCGAATAATCCATGGTCATAATCATACCAAGTCCATCTATGCACTACAGGCCACAGATGACTTTCAACATAATATAAATATGAGGATGATGACAATGATATAAGAATTCAATAAAACAAGTTCAAGAATTCATTTATCCAGGAACTAATAGTATCCAAATTGTCAACATGATACTTCTTTGTAGAGTAAAATTCAAGAATGATCAGAAGAATATTTTCTTGAAAAGATACTGGATGAAACACAAATATCAAGGATATTCTACTAATTTCATGGAGTATAAAAGTCAAAACTTTAACCAACATAGTATAATAAAGAATGGAATAACGAAAGAAATCACCATGCATGCGGTACTTCGCATAGACAGGTTATTCCAACAGAATAATAATAACGGAACCAGGTCAGGCAAAATTTGCACTGACAGAATGTTCCAACAGAATAATAAAGACAGAACCAGGTCCGGTGTAAAACACACAAACATGATGTTCCAACAGAATAATAATAAAGATGGAACCAGGTCCGGTGTAAAACACACATACAAGATATTCCAACAGAATAATAGAAGAATGTCACCAAGTATAGGGTAAACCGCGTATACAGGTTATTCCAACAGAATAATAAGCAATGGAATAACAACAGTTCTCTTCTTGAATAAGAAAGAATCACACTCCTTACCGTAAAAGAACTAGATATAAGAGTATGGAAGTACCATATTACTTTTCTATAGTTTCTCTATAATTTCTCTCTCTGGAGTTTCAGTGAATTCGTAAGAAATAATGAAGGAATGAGCTTCTATTTATAGAAGAATGAAAAGGCACTGTGCAAAAAAAATAACGGATGCAATAGATGTGCAACTAACGGATAAAAAATTTTGTAACCTACAGATGCAAATTGTCAGCCATCCAACCAATCAAAATAAGGCAAAAATATAACATATATATATATATATATATATACCACACATATTGTTTGAATTAAATGCACTCACCCGACAAATTCTTATAATTCATGGACTTTTGATTCACCAAAGGACAATTTAACATATATATATATATATATATATATATATATATATATATATATATATATATTACTCCATCATTCCTACATTCCACCTAATTTATGGGTGGAATTCCTCCCACCAAAAGATTCATTACACTCCTCCACTAAAAAAAAATCCTTTCATTTCCCCACCCCTTATATATATATACCGAATGATTATTTTGAAAAAAAATGGGTAAATAGGAATCCATAAAATAAGCAAACTTTATAAAAACCACCTTAATAATTTTAACAACATTTATCATTTTTATTAAAATTTACAATATTAATCGACCAGGTCATTTCCAGGATAGAGGGGGCTTTCTAATAAGGATTTCTCCCTATTGGCGCGCATTTAGGTGACCAAACCTCTCTTTGGCAGAACTTCTAAACATCGTTAATATTGTAATTTATAATATATAAAATATCGACAATAACTGAATCAAATAACGTGAGATACTATGCAACAATTACTATAGCAATGATTGAACAAAACTGAGTGACTTCTCACGCAAGCATTAATAATCAATACCGTGTGTTACTATGCAACCACGCGTATTACTGTACTTTTACTACCGAGTAGTTCAATAGTATTAACGGTAAAACTTCCGCCGTTATTTTGAATAAAATATTTTTGTCATTTTCTCAATCCGACAATAATTCTGTTGTGGGGTCCACCAATGATTGAGCCATTGTACGAATATTTCCTGCTAAACCGAATATTCCCCGACCAATCGAATATAATATAACAACTTGCATACTTTACAGAATTTATAAATATTACCCACAACTATAATATTATTTCAAATTAATACCTTAATATTTAAAAATGACATTTATAGAAAATTCATCTTTATTCAAAAAGTTGGGGTCTTACAATGTCTCATTCTTATGAAATTTCGCCCTCGAAATTAGAGTACGTACCTTGTATATCGAAGAGGTAAGGATACCTTGATTTCATTTCAGATTCAAACTCCCAGATCATTTCCTCAACATCGTGGTTTCTCCACAAAACTTTGACTTAAGGTATAACCTTGGAACGTAGAATATGTTCATTCTTATCCAAAATTTGAACAGGAACCTCTTCATACGTCAAATCTTTTACTATTTCGTCCGGTTCTAACTCAATAATGTGGTTCGGGTCTTTCATATATTTACATAACATGGATATGTGAAAAACGTTATGAACACGAGACATACTTGGCGGTAAAGCGAGTCTATAGGCCACAGTTCCTACTCGATCGAGGATTAAAAATGGGCCGATGAATCGAGGATTAAGTTTTCCTCTCTTTCCAAATCTCGTAACTCCCTTCCATGGAGCAACACGTAACAACAAATGATCTCCTATATCGAATTCCACGTCATTTCGATGAAGATCAGCATAACTCTTTTGTCGATCTTGTGCGGTTTTTATACGTTGTCAGATCGTTTGAATCTTTTTCATAGTCATACGTACCAACTTCGGTCCCAACAACGTTGTTTCACCCACCTCATCCCAGCATACTGGAGAACGACACTTTCTTCCATACAACGATTCGAATGGAGCCATGCCAATACTTGTTTGATAACTGTTGTTGTAGAAAAACTCCACTAATGGTAAGAACTTCTCCCAACTTCCCTTGAAATCAAGGACACAGAGTCTTAATAGATATTCAAGAGTTTGAATAGTCCTCTTCGACTGTTCGTCCGTCTGAGGATGATATGCCGAGCTAAATCATAAGTCTGTGCCCATAGCTTTTTGCAAACTAACCCAAAATCGTGAAGTGAATCTTGGGTCTCGATCAAAAACTATGGATACTGGCATACCATGCAGTCTTACAATCTCGTTTATGTATATACGAGTAAGACGTTCAAGTGTATAAGTTTCTCGTATCGGTAAGAAATGAGCAGACTTGGTCAATCTATCAACAATGACCTAAATCGCATCTATGCTTTGAAAAACCTTAGGAAGACCGGTAACGAAATACATGGTAATGTGCTCCCTCTTCCATTCTGGAATTTCAAGTGGTTTCAATGGACCTTTTGGTACTTGATGCTCCACTTTAACTCGTTGACAAGTTAGACACCTTGAGATAAACAACGCTATCTCTCTCTTCATATTGCTCCACCAAAATGTATGACGAATATTATGATACATTTTGGTACTCCCAGGATGGATTGCAAATGGTGTGCTGTGCGCCTCCATCATGATTTTATACTTTATATCAGGGTCGTTAGGAACACAAAGTCTGGAGTTGACTCAAAGTATTCCTTCTTCATCAATTCTTTCTTCCGGCATCGCACCTTCTTGTACTTTCTTCCTCATACGCATCAGCTCCAGGTCTTTAGCTTGAGCAGCTTTAACTTTATCAATTAAAGTCGGTTCTACTCGTATATTTCCCATCATCACATGGGTCCCTGGATTCTTTAACTCTATCTTCATCCTTTGCAAGTCACACAAAATGGGCCTTTGTGTTGACAATATCGTACTCGTACTTGCATATGATCTTCTACTCAATGTGTCAGCTACCACGTTCGCTTTTCCAAGATGGTATTGGATGGTATGATCATAATCTTTCAATAGTTCAAGCCAACGACGTCGTTGCATGTTGAGTTCCTTTTGAGTGAAGAAATATTTGAGGCTTTTATGATCCGTAAAGATCTCCACCTTCTCCCCATACAAGAAATGCCTCCAAATTTTAAGTACGAAGACCACAGCTGCTAACTCTAGGTCATGAGTAGGATAATTCCTCTCATATTCTTTGAGTTGTCGTGAGGCATAGGCTATGACTTTCCCATATTGCATGAGAACACATCCTAACCCTTTGCCAGAAGCATCACTGTAGATGACAAATCCCTCCGAACCAGATGGTATTGTCAGAACAGGTGCTGAAATGAGTCTCCTCTTGAGTTCTTGAAAACTCTTCTCACATTCCTCGCTCCAACCGAACTTTGTATCTTTTCGAGTCAGCTGAGTTAGTGGAGTAGCGATTCGAGAAAACCCTTCTACGAATCTCCGATAATAACCAGCTAAGCCAAGAAAGCTACATACTTCGGTCACTGATTTAGGTTGCTCCCAGCTTTGAATAGCTTTAATATTTGCTTGGTCAACAGATATTCCATGACTTGATACCACGTGCCCAAGGAATGCTACTTCCTCAAGCCAGAACTTGCATTTCTTCAACTTGGCATAAAGCTTATATTCATGAAGCTTTTGGAGTACCAGCCTCAAGTGTTGTTCATGATCTTCACGACTTTTGGAATAAATAAGGATGTCACAATAAAGGCGACCACAAAGTGATCCAAATATTCCTTGAATACTCGGTTCATCATATCCATGAAGGCAGCAGGAGCATTAGTCAATCCAAAGGACATGACTAGGAATTCATAATGCCCGTACCGAGTTCTGAAAGCCGTCGTTGGAATGTCATCGGTTCTAATCTTCAATTGGTGATATCCGGAATGAAGATCAGTCTTTGAAAAGAATTTGGCTCCTTGCAACTAGTCAAACAGGTCATCAATACGTGGCAATGGATACCTATTTTTGATGGTGACATGATTCAACTCCCGATAATCAATACAAAGTCGCATATTCCCATCTTTCTTCTTCACGAATAGAACAGGAGCACCCCAAGGAGAAGTACTAGGACGAATAAAGCCTGTAGCGCCCCCAAATCCGGGTATCTTCCAACCCGACAGATGGTGCTATACTGTACAAACATTCATACATTCATTCAATTGAAAGTCTCAAAGAACGAACATAACTTATATATATTTAATTCAATATTTATATTTCCAAATTTCTAAACCCATTACAAAGGTTCTCTTGTCATAATATTCATTACATTACAACAATAGACCTATACTATTACATGACAGCTTAATAATATGCCTTAGCGTTTCCTTTATCTTTATTTGATCCATCAGGACGTTCAGTCTTAGCTGTATTCATATGGTTCAAGCAAGAGTAAGCATGAATAGCTCAGCAAGTATAAAAATTTCAATAACAACATGCTTGATACATATGAATCATATATCTTCGATAACTGAACAATAGCCATGAAGTATTATTGATGATTCAAAATAGCACTTCATCTTTCTTTTCAAAATGTTTCACAATGAATAAATTCAGTAAAACATTCACTCCGGTCAAAGACCTTGAGTATTCATTCTTTCTTTGAAAAGGACAACCCGAACCTAAGTCCGTAAGCCTGATATTACTTACGAGCACTTCTAGGTGATCAGCCTATTGTACTCTATGTTAATCAACACTACATCCATTAAACGTATGTACGTTTAATCATTTGGCAACCTCGCGTGCCTGTCGTTTTACCGACAAAACATTTGTTTAACAATTCAGTTTTCTTTTGAAAACTATAAGTAGTTGACAAAAGATACTAGCATTTGATAACAGATAAATAGATTATCAATAATCCACTCAATATGTTAAGTCTAGCCAAAGAAACTAGCTTTAACTTTATTATACTTCAATTCATGCGTAAGGATACATGAACATCATAAACTTGTTCAGATTGAACTGAAACAAGAGTTAGAATACTTGCCTTTAGCGTCTGCTACTGTGTATTTTACTTTACGTTCAAGTCTTTCAAGTCTCTACAATACATGATCACATAATGCCTTACATTAGATCACATATAATCAAGTATGTATCTGACTATATCTTACCCTTCATTTCAATCTAATTATAGATTAGATTTCATTCTTATGCGTTTCAACTTATCGTTCGCTTTACAATCATTCGACTTGGTTATATTAACTATTCTTCATTACTTTTAAGTCTTAACAATGTCCCAACAATGTTACTTTAAGTTGTTTAAGGTAGGTTTAGTTCAATCTCCTACCATCCCCTTCCTTTCCCTTCATTTTTATTCTTTACTGTCAAAGTTCTGTGCCTGGCTCCGCGGCGCGGGCATTACTCTTGCAAATCGCGTTGCAGTGCGAATTAGCAATAGTCGAGTCCCAGATGTCACGCTGCGACGCGACCGAAAGGCTGAGGGTTGGCGCCGCGGCGCCAACTCTGTGCACCAATTTTTTTTTTTTCTAATTTTTAATTTTTGTGAACTTCCTGGAAGCATAACTTCTTCGTTTTAAGTCCGAATTGGCTCGTTCAAAAGCCTATGGTTCACGAATTACATAATCTATGTGTTCATACAAGAATTTTATCTATTTAACTTTGTTTGCTAAAAATTCACCTATTGGTTCATTTTTAACGAAAACGATAAACGTTCGTGAACGTTAAACGCTCGTTTCTTCGTTCTAAGTCGGAATTCGTCCATTTTTGAGTCCGCAACTCTTAAATGACAAACATGATTTGTCTCCATTGGAAAATAACATTTCCGAACTCAAACTCAAAATTTGACTTCCATTCCGGGAAATTTAAGAATTCGACGATTATCGTCTAATCGTTCGATTTCCGGCAATTCTTCGTTCTTAGAACTTGTTCAACACTACCAATGAATTACATTCATAATGTGAACATCTTAACATCCTTATTCCAAATATTTATACTCATGGTTGGATTTTAACTTATCTCATTGTAAGCTTATACTTGATAACTTTCAAACTACTTATGAACTTATCATTCATAACTTATGAAAATTAAAGTTCTTAATCATCATCCATACATGATTTCATCATATAACTTTACTTATGTATTCTTGATACATATGTTCTTATAAGTTGATGTATATACATATACTTTCATTAATAAACCTATCACAAGTTCATCATGCATTCACATAAGTTTACAACTTATGCTATCTTAAATGACTTATTACCAACTTATGTGGCTTAAGTTCATTACTTATACATACTTCTTTTTTTTTATCATTCATGTTCCTTAATCCAAGCTTTTCTTATCAACCTATCATGTTAGAGATAGAAGATAATTAGAGAAGGAGTCTTACATTTGAAGTCTTTAGTAAGTAGCTTCTTCTTCTTCTTGACTTATGGAATAACTTACTTGCAACTTAATTCTCCTAACACTTAAGCACTTTGAGAGAGAGTGATTGGATTAATTTGAATAACTAGCAAATGACTTGTCATGCTTCTCTATTTATAGAACTTGCAAGACTTGGGGTAGATTAGTCTTTACACAATCCACATCCTTACTATTCATTAATTGACCAACACCACTCATATCCTTTGCTTGGTCCCTACTTTATTTACTTGGTCATTACTTATCTTGATTATCACTTATCTTGATAACCACACTTTATCCATATCACTATGGTTTGCTCCATGGATCACACAATCCAATGAACTTTAGCTTGGGCTTAGATTAAATGAACATTGGGCTTTGCTTAACAAACCTTCATATGTTTATTAATTCATAAGTTGGGCCTTAACCCTTAATTCACTTGGGCTTGTAACAATTATAAACAATCTTCCAAGTCCATTACTAAGTCATAATACAAATACATATAGTTTATGTATTATTCTCGTATTCTAATTTATATAGAATTTATATACGATAATGCATTCTTTTTACAAACTCATATAATACTTTGTATTATACTCATTTCCATTCCTTGTACAATACTCACGTATCATACCATCATTCCTTAACGCAATAATTCTTCATTTTCCTTACGTTCTCGATTTAAGTCCGCAAGCAAAATATTACGTTTTACATAACTAGATTATTATTACATAATCCGTCTTACTTTAATATTCTACCATTACGTATTTCTCGGAAATTCAAAAATAAATCCCGAGCAAATACCGATGAATAGTGTTTTTCGAAAAATTTTTCGGAAAACTTTTATTTTCGTCTTGGAAATTCAAACACCTTAAATCCTTCACATAGCTCAAATACTACGATACTCCAATATCAATAGGTTACAAAACGACAACCATCTTGATATCCCACATAATATGATTTTATTAGTATTTAATCTAATAAAATCATCTTACATTAAAATCCGAATTTCTCAGTCGTTACATTCTTCCCCCCTTATAAAGATTCTGTCCTCAGAATCTCGTTTTTTTTAATCAAATAAATGAGGAAAATTTTTCTTCATCTTTTCTTCTAACTCCCACGTTACTTCTTCAGCATCATGGTTCTTCCAGAACACCTTTACTGATGGTATTACTTTGTTCCTCAGAACTTGTTCCTTTCTATCGATGATTTGAATCTGCGATTCTTCATATGTTAAATCCTTCTTGATATGAATCGGCTCATACTCGATTACGTGCTTATAGTCCGGCTTATACGGACGTAATACAGATACGTGAAACACGTTATGTATTCTTTCTAGGTCTGGAGGTAATGCTATCTTATAAGCTACCTCTCCCACCCGGTTTAATATTTCAAAAGGTCCTATAAACCTTGGACTTAACTTTCCTTTCTTTCCAAAGCGTATCTTTCCTTTCCAGGGAGATACCTTCAGAAACACATACGAACCTTCTTCGAACTCTCGATTTATTCAATGTGAGTCCGCATCCTTCTTCTGTCTGTCTTGAGCCGTGACGAGACGCATCTGAATTAACCTTACTATATCCGTTGTTTGCTGCATGATAAGTATGTTTTATACCTACTTATCCGGTATCTTTTACTTGAATTAGTTGCTTTTATTCATGTGTCTTAGTTACTTTTCATGCATTTTGTGTTCGTTTTGTAGGTTATACGTTTGGAAGCGGTGTGAGCGATTATTGGGAAGGAAAAGCAAGGAAAATGCAAGGAAAAAGCAATCCGGACATCGTTTATGCTTTTATGTCCATTTCATGTTCTTCACTTGGAGCTTGGACTATATTGTAGAGCGTTTTCTTAGCTTTCCGGAACATCTTGAATCATTCAAATCGGAGTTCGGATGAAAGAGTTATGACATTTCTACCGACGGACGTTGAACTTCACCGTTTTGGGTGGTCATTTTGCGTAGCATTCACTTCCAGTCCAATTTCGACCATAATGCTTTCGTTATTTTTCAAAGCTCAAAGAATGAAAGTTGTAGATCTCGTCGATAGCTTCGATTTGATAGGTCGCGGAACTCGTAAATCCTCCCGGTTCAAACGTTATGGCAGTTTTAGCAGAGGAGGTTCCAGCAGAAAATTGTGTTGGCAGATTGGTACCCAGCCGGGGCTGGGCGTTTTTAGCCTTAGGACCCAGCCGGGGCTGGGTGTCTGGGCATTTTAGCAGCTTGCTATCCAGCCGGGGCTGGCTATTACAAAGACAAATACCCAGCCGGGGCTGGGTATGCACGAAAATGAAGAGATTTTGTCCGAATTTGAGTCCGAAAAGGATTGTTTTCGAGTTGTTTGATTCAAGGACTTCCAAGAGGACTTAAAGACATCTATAAAGGCTTATAAAAGGAGGGGAATAACACAGATTAGAGGGGAATATTAGGAGATTAGAGAGCATTCTATTAAATTAAATTAGAGTAAATTAGAGAAAAACACTAGTTCTAATGAAATTTGAAGATTGATGCAACTTGGAGACCATTGAAGATTCAAAGTAGGAGCAAGGAGGGAGCGTCAAGTCTACTGACAATGGATTATTTCTTCTCATCTTCTTCTATTTTTATCTTTTAATGTGTATTCAATTGTGGATTCTTAGTTTTAATTCAATAATCATGAACTAATTCTTTGTTTGAGATTACAATGGATCTTATTGTGTAGTTTATTTTAATATGCTTCGTTATCGATTATTATGTTCTATTGAGAGGATTGTCTATTGTGATTTGGAATTAATTGTTTAATTGCTTGGCCATCAATTACCGTGATAATCTATATGAACTCGAGAGATGAAGTATAGATTTAGATCTAATCATGATAGCATGTGTTCAGGATTTTGTTAGTAGCTTAAACTTGATGTGTGTTAAGGTAGAGATATGATTGACATCGCATGTAATCGGATAGAGAACTTGTTCTTAAACTTTCTTCAATTGTAATTCACATAGAGATATAGTGGGTTAGTTGTTTAAAGTGTTTAACGGATTTCTATCTTAATTGTGGATTGACATTAATATGGTATTAGTGCATCGAGAGGTGGTTAATACTACTTTCGTGTTCTTGATTAACAATTCGGGATAGAGAATAATTGATGAGAAGTGTGTTAACCTAAATGAAGCAATAAGTGAAGTTGTGATCTTAAATATCCATAATCTGATTTTTAATTAGTGGTAATTAGAATTAGTTTAGTTAAATATTTTAATTTATAGCATTAAATTCATTTGTTTAAATAAGATTGAGTTGGTTATGGGTTAGTACTTGGTGATTTTTATTAAATAATTCTCTGTGGGAACGATACTCAACTTATCACTTTATTACTTGTTGACCACGTATACTTGCGTGTTTGTGCGTAATTAGATTTTACCCAACAAGTTTTTGGCGCCGTTGCCGGGGATTAGTTTAATACAGTTTTACCAATATTAGCTTCAATCAAATTAGTCTTAATTTAAACATTTTTATTTTTATTTTTAATTCTCTTCCTATATTTCTTTCTTTTCAGGTACAATGGATGACTTTGCGTATCAATGGCCATACACGAACATGACTCAACCAAAGGAAGCGGAGATTGACAGGCTCGCGACACTCTCCGCAATGTCAGCACAAATTGAAGAACTTTCGAGGAAGTTGGACGTTATCGCAGCCCAACAGAGTCGAAGGATGGCAGTTACCTGTGGCTATTGTGCTGGCAATCACTCGAGTAATCAATGCACCATCAATCTTGGGCCGGTACAGTATGGTGGTAACTACCTCAATCAGTATGTATATGATAATTATCATCAAGTTTGGGGGTATCACCCAGATTCTTCATGGAGTTACAACTATCAAGACCAATACTCTACTCCAAATCCAACATACACACCGTAATTCTCATATCAACCTCCATTAAAAGAAGAAAAGTCAAAGTTGGAGGAATTGTTGTCCAAGTTCATAGCATCAAATGAGGAGAGAATGAGTAATCAAGCGACGTCAATTCAAAATCTTGAGGATCAGATAGAGCAAATGACCAAAGCCGTAAGCAACCTTCCTTCAAACACTTGGTTTTATGACTTGGATGACGATATTGACGAAGAACCTGAACCAAATCTGCAACTAGATGAGCCTCGAGATGTTGAAAAAGAGGAGACAAGTAGGGATAATGACAACAAGATCGGTGAAGAACTAATTGTGAGAGCCAACGATGATGAGCCGATGTTATTTATGCCTCAAGTGACTTCTCCTCCACAGTTCAAGAATCTGGTTAGATTTGCAAAACCTTGTCCAATTGGTAGTCATGTCATTGGCAATACTCCATGTGACGTAAAAGCGAGTACAACTTTGAAGCCATGGTGCGATGAGTTGGAGAAGATAGAAGAAAAGATTGTTGTGTCTGACAAGCCTCAATGCCAGAATATATTCGCAGACACAATGGAGAAAATGCCTAGATGTTGGACGTTCTTCAATCTAATCTTATATAAACAAAGCATGCTAGGTGACTTTAACTTGATGGCTATCACAAATGGGAACCTACCAAAAGCTATATTATTTCCGATGGATGGAGGGTTTCTCAACTTTCGAAGAGGAATTAGATAGCATTGACCAGACAAAGTCAGGCTGAAAGACTATAAATCAAGCGCTGACTGGGAGGCATCCCAGGAATTTTTTTATATTTATATGCTTTTCTAGTTTATTTAGTAGATAGGAATTAAGTTGCTTATTAAGTTCTCTTATAATATAATCCATGTTGTCTCTCTTCATTACAGGTAGTGGAGGTCCAATGGATAGCAAAATGATCGTCCCCGCCATCGCCACCATCAACTCACGCTTAGCTGATTACAGGGAAGTTCTCTTCTATTTATCGTTATATTCTTACAATGACGACATTGTAATTGATAAGTTTGGGGGAGTTTTGTTTAGGTTCATTATCGCATGTTTAGTTTATGTTATGTTATTTTGCATATGTTGTTAATATAGTTTAGGTTCATTAAAAAAAATAATCAAAAATTTCAAAAATAATAGTTAGTTACTATGTTTATCTTGCATGAGTCCAGCTGTTTGATATTTACAGTTTGTTTTGGCCAATGATGAGATTGGGATCGAGTAGACAAGTAGCGTACTGACTATTAGAGCTTTGATGTGATTTCTTGTTATGAATTGAATTTTTTTTTTTTGTTTGAAACTGGTATAATAAGGATAGCACAGTAAAAACAATTTGTTGGCTGATTAAGTTTAAATTGATACATAATGGACTTCTTAAGGATAATACTAGTTTGGATGAATGAAAGACATGAATAGGCGGAGATGATTGAATTTAGACAAAAACTTAAGTTTGGGAAAAAAATTGGGATATATAAGCTTCAAAAAAAAAAAATACCTTGGCTAGTTTTGTTTCGGGGCCTTTGTTACTTGAGAAAGTACGCCCTAAGGGGTATCTTAAAACCTAGCGCCCTAAGGTCTTATATGGTCTGGGAGTCGTTGGTCGAAAGCTCGCTAAGGGGTAGCACTGTTAGCCTAATGGAATGAGACATTGCATAGTCATGGTTAAAAAGTAAAAAAAAAAAGAAAAAAAATAATAAAACGGGAAAAGAGCAAAAAGCCCCCGTAATGAAAAGTGAAGCATAAGTATCCCGGATTGGACTCTTGAACTTGGTGGATGTTTGACTTTAGTTGGATCTAGCTTGTTCGTGAATTTAGTGAGTTTTTACTGTATGATGCCTTTAAAGAGACCTATTATGTGTTAAATTTAATTTCATATCAATTAGCATGTTTGTTGAGCACACACGCATTATATCAGTGATAACAGTTTAAGACTTGATGATTAACTAGGAAATTATTGATTGGTTTTGATATGAAGTATTATCGTGTTTGCTTGATTGCTCTAAGGCCGAGTGAATAGATTTGATTCTATCAATAATGCTGGATTCGTAGGCATATAGATTAGTTGCATTCCATTGCATTGCATTGCATTATGTTGTGTTGCTTGAGGACAAGCAACGGTTTAAGTTTGGGGGTATTTGATAAGTAGGTTTTATACCTACTTATCCGGTATCTTTTACTTGAATTAGTTGCTTTTATTCATGTGTCTTAGTTACTTTTCATGCATTTTGTGTTCGTTTTGTAGGTTATACGTTTGGAAGCGGTGTGAGCGATTATTGGGAAGGAAAAGCAAAGAAAATGCAAGGAAAAAACAATCCGGACATCGTTTATGCTTTTATGTTCATTTCATGTTCTTGGCTTGGAGCTTGGACTATATTGTAGAGCGTTTTCTTAGCTTTCCAGAACATCTTGAATCATTCAAATCGGAGTTCGGATGAAAGAGTTATGACATTTCTACCGACGGAAGTTGAACTTCACCGTTTTGGGTGGTCATTTTGCGTAGCAGTCACTTCCAGTCCAATTTCGACCATCATGCGTTCGTTATTTCTCAAAGCTCAAAGAATGAAAGTTGTAGATCTCGTCGATAGCTTCGATTTGATAGGTCGCGGCACTCGTAAATCCTCCCGGTACAAACGTTATGGCAGTTTTAGCAGAGGAGGTTCCAGCAGAAAATTGTGTTGGCAGATTGGTACCCAGCCGGGGCTGGGCGTTTTTAGCCTTAGGACCCAGCCGGGACTGGGTGTCTGGGCATTTTAGCAGCTTGCTATCCAGCCGGGGCTGGCTATTACAAAGACAAATACCCAGCCGGGGCTGGGTATGCACGAAAATGAAGAGATTTTGTCCGAATTTGAGTCCGAAAAGGATTGTTTTCGAGTTGTTTGATTCAAGGACTTCCAAGAGGACTTAAAGACATCTATAAAGGCTTATAAAAGGAGGGGAATAACACAGATTAGAGGGGAATATTAGGAGATTAGAGAGCATTCTATTAAATTAAATTAGAGTAAATTAGAGAAAAACACTAGTTCTAATGAAATTTGAAGATTGATGCAACTTGGAGACCATTGAAGATTCAAAGTAGGAGCAAGGAGGGAGCGTCAAGTCTACTGACAATGGATTATTTCTTCTCATCTTCTTCTATTTTTATCTTTTAATGTGTATTCAATTGTGGATTCTTAGTTTTAATTCAATAATCATGAACTAATTCTTTGTTTGAGATTACAATGAATCTTATTGTGTAGTTTATTTTAATATGCTTTGTTATCGATTATTATGTTCTATTGAGAGGATTGTCTATTGTGATTTGGAATTAATTGTTTAATTGCTTGGCCATCAATTACCGTGATAATCTATATGAACTCGAGAGATGAAGTATAGATTTAGATCTAATCATGATAGCATGTGTTCAGGATTTTGTTAGTAGCTTAAACTTGATGTGTGTTAAGGTAGAGATATGCTTGACATCGCATGTAATCGGATAGAGAACTTGTTCTTAAACTTTCTTCAATTGTAATTCACATAGAGATATAGTGGGTTAGTTGTTTAAAGTGTTTAACGGATTTCTATCTTAATTGTGGATTGACGTTAATATGGTATTAGTGCATCGAGAGGTGGTTAATACTACTTTCGTGTTCTTGATTAACAATTCGGGATAGAGAATAATTGATGAGAAGTGTGTTAACCTAAATGAAGCAATAAGTGAAGTTGTGATCTTAAATCTCCATAATCTGATTTTTAATTAGTGGTAATTAGAATTAGTTTAGTTAAATATTTTAATTTATAGCATTAAATTCATTTGTTTAAATAAGATTGAGTTGGTTATGGGTTAGTACTTGGTGATTTTTATTAAATAATTCTCTGTGGGAACGATACTCAACTTATCACTTTATTACTTGTTGACCACGTATACTTGCGTGTTTGTGCGTAATTAGATTTTACCCAACAAGTTTTTGGCGCCGTTGCCGGGGATTAGTTTAATACAGTTTTACCAATATTAGCTTCAATCAAATTAGTCTTAATTTAAACATTTTTATTTTTATTTTTAATTCTCTTCCTATATTTCTTTCTTTTCAGGTACAATGGATGACTTTGCGTATCAATGGCCATACACGAACATGACTCAACCAAAGGAAGCGGAGATTGACAGGCTCGCGACACTCTCCGCAATGTCAGCACAAATTGAAGAACTTTCGAGGAAGTTGGACGTTATCGCAGCCCAACAGAGTCGAAGGATGGCAGTTACCTGTGGCTATTGTGCTGGCAATCACTCGAGTAATCAATGCACCATCAATCTTGGGCCGGTACAGTATGGTGGTAACTACCTCAATCAGTATGTATATGATAATTATCATCAAGTTTGGGGGTATCACCCAGATTCTTCATGGAGTTACAACTATCAAGACCAATACTCTACTCCAAATCCAACATACACACCGTAATTCTCATATCAACCTCCATTAAAAGAAGAAAAGTCAAAGTTGGAGGAATTGTTGTCCAAGTTCATAGCAATGAATTACATTCATAATGTGAACATCTTAACATCCTTATTCCAAATATTTATACTCATGGTTGGATTTTAACTTATCTCATTCTAAGCTTATACTTGATAACTTTCAAACTACTTATGAACTTATCATTCATAACTTATGACAATTAAAGTACTTAATCATCATCCATACATGATTTCATCATATAACTTTACTTATGTATTCTTGATACATATGTTCTTACAAGTTGATGTATATACATATACTTTCATTAATAAACCTATCACAAGTTCATCATGCATTCACATAAGTTTACAACTTATGCTATCTTAAATGACTTATTAACAACTTATGTGGCTTAAGTTCATTACTTATACATACTTCTTTTTTTTATCATTCATGTTCCTTAATCCAAGCTTTTCTTATCAACCTATCATGTTAGAGATAGAAGATAATTGGAGAAGGAGTCTTACATTTGAAGTCTTTAGTAAGTAGCTTCTTCTTCTTCTTGACTTATGGAATAACTTACTTGCAACTTAATTCTCCTAACACTTAAGCACTTTGAGAGAGAGTGATTGGATTAATTTGAATAACTAGCAAATGACTTGTCATGCTTCTCTATTTATAGAACTTGCAAGACTTGGGGTAGATTAGTCTTTACACAATCCACATCCTTACTATTCATTAATTGACCAACACCACTCATATCCTTTGCTTGGTCCCTACTTTATTTACTTGGTCATTACTTATCTTGATTATCACTTATCTTGATAACCACACTTTATCCATATCACTATGGTTTGCTCCATGGATCACACAATCCAATGAACTTTAGCTTGGGCTTAGATTAAATGAACATTGGGCTTTGCTTAACAAACCTTCATATGTTTATTAATTCATAAGTTGGGCCTTAACCCTTAATTCACTTGGGCTTGTAACAATTATAAACAATCTTCCAAGTCCATTACTAAGTCATAATACAAATACATATAGTTTATGTATTATTCTCGTATTCTAATTTATATAGAATTTATATACGATAATACATTCTTCTTACAAACTCATATAATACTTTGTATTATACTCATTTCCATTCCTTGTACAATACTCACGTATCATACCATCATTCCTTAACGCAATAGTTCTTCATTTTCCTTACGTTCTCGATTTAAGTCCGCAAGCGAAATATTACATTTTCCATAACTAGATTATTATTACATAATCCGTCTTACTTTAATATTCTACCATTATGTATTTCTCAGAAATTCAAAAATAAATCCCGAGCAAATACCTATGAATAGTGTTTTTCGGAAAATTTCTCGGAAAACTTTTATTTTCGTCTTGAAAATTCAAACACCTTAAATCCTTCACATAGCTCAAATACTACGATATTCCAATATCAATAGGTTACAAAACGACAACCATCTTGATATCCCACATAATATGATTTTATTATTATTTAATCTAATAAAATCATCTTACATTAAAATCCGAATTTCTCGGTCGTTACAAAGCCAATGTCTAACAATTCATGCAGTTGGGTCTTTAACTCCTGAAGTTCAATAGGAGCCATTCGATATGGGGCTTTGGAAATGGGTTTTGTACCAGGTTCATGGTCGATACAAAATTCAACTTCACACTTCGGGGTTGGGCCAGGAAGTTCTTTGGGGAATACATCAGGAAATTTATTAACAATAGTAATATCGTTCAAAACTGACGTATTTTTGTTTAAATCTGTGACATGAGCTAAGAAAGCTTGACATCCATTTTTTAATAAACGAATAGCTTTATGGCTTGAGATGACCGTGATTGATTTTAATAGTTTGGTTGCTTGAATTCGCTAAATAGGTCGATTAGGAATATGAAAGCTAACAACCTTACAAAAATAATTAATTTTTGTATGATGAGTATTTAACCAATCAATCCCTAGAATTACATTAAATGCAAGTATTTTTAATTCAATAAGATCGACAGGTAATGTGTGGGTACAAACTTGAACCAAACAAGACTTATAAATCGTGGATGTAATGAAGGTTTCTCCCAATGGAGTTTCCATAAATAAGTCAAAGTCTAATTTCTCCGGAGTCAAATTTAATCGTTGAGCGCAAGTAGGAGAAATAAAAGAATGGGTAGATCCGGTATCAAATAAAGTATAGACTTCGCTAGAGTTTATGATAAGCTTACCCATGATGACCTCATTCAGGTTCCTTGCTTTCTGGGAGGTCACAACAAACGCTCTCCCTTGCACTACCGGCTTTGACTTTTCTGGGACGGCCTTTGGTGCCTCCATCCTAGCTGAATTTATCTTTGGTGAACGACAAAATCGGGCTAAGTCACCTTCTCTTCCACAATTATAACATGCTTTGGATGGCATCGTGCAATTTGGACTGATGTGTCCCTCCCCTCCGCATTTGAAGCATATGATAGGTGGTCTTTCTCCTTCCTTAACAATGGGTACTGGTGCTGACGTCTTTCCATCATTGTTGAATCTCCTCTTCTTGAAATGTCCATTCTTATTGTTTTGGCCCTGATTACCACCAAAGTGGTTACCATTTCTGGCATGTTGATTCCCTCCACGCTTGTTGTCACCGCTTCGATGACTGCTCTCATTGGTATTATCATTTTGCCAGTTGCTCTCTTTTAGTTGCATTGACTCGTTATCGCGCTCCACCAACTGAGCCCTATTTATAACATCTGAATACAAACACAGTTTATGAGAAATAAGATGTTGACGTATATCCAGCTTTAAACCTCTTAAAAACATTCGCGCCATTCTCTCTTCATTATCCACCAAGTGGGACGCAAACCGAGATAACTCCACAAATTTAGTCTCGTATTGCGATACAGTCATATTGTTTTGTTCCAACTTGATAAACTCCACCTCCTTCATGTAATGAATACTTTCGGGAAAGTATTTATCGTTGAACAGCTCTTGGAACTTCTCCCAAGACATCTTCAGTACGGCAGGTTGAGTACGTTTTACCGATTCCCACCAGTAATCTGCCTCTTCGCACAACATAAAGGCGGCAAAGGGAACCTTTTGCTCCTCGAAGCATCCCAAGACATCAAATATCTTGGTGATCTGCTTTATCCATTCTTCTGCCATAAGTGGTTTTGGCTCTCCCTTAAACTCTGGTTGTCCCAGCTCCTTGAACTGTTTAGTAGTGACCGCCCGAGAGTTTCCAGTATTTCCACCTGTATTTTGGACAGGAGCCGCTCTCGCTTGCTGTTGCATGAATTGAATAAAGCCCCTGAACATTTGATCATTCATCATTTGGTCAGTGTTGTTGTTTGTATAAGGATTGTCGCCTTCCTGGTGCACATTATCCTGATTATTGATATGTGGTGAATCAATGGTCGCCTGTGCTCCATTGCTATTCTCAACATTCTCGGATGTTATTTTCAGATATTGCCACAAAAGAAAGGTTAATTGACATGTAATATATTATCCATAAATTCTGACCGACCAATTAAATTCCACATAAACTTAGGTAGGTCATACTAGCGAAGGAATTCCCCGTCTCTCCCCTTCTAGTACTATTCTCACATCTTAGTTAGGGATCATATTCCTAAGCTTTGATACCAACTGTGACGCCCCTAAAATTATGTATACATCACCCATCTTGGGTCGTCAGATACATGGTACAAAATTCAAATACAACTTACTAATACAACTATCGTGTACAATATGACAAAACATAACTGTGAGTTTGAATAAAATTATTGTCTACTAAAGATTATACAAACTCAAAAGGAGTCCTTATTATAATTATTAACACACTATTTCACAGAATAGTGAGGACTACTAATGCTATCCTCTGGACAATTACTCCGTTCCCCGACTAGTCCCTGCTATGTTCTCATTTCCTGAAGAGAACAGTGAAAGAAAGGGTGAGCTCAACTAGCCCAGTAAGAAATATTATGACTAAGATAATGCAGAATAAATTATCGTTAGCCTTCAACAGTGTTAAACTGATAAAATATAACAACATCAAGTTTAACTGCAGCGGAACAAGCAATCCATTAAAAGAGTCAAGTGGAGAATAAAGTCTACTATCTTTTATGATTTAAAAGGTTTTTCATGACTTTTATCGCTGGGAATCAGCTTAATAAATAATCCACATAATCGAATCACCCCTGCACTACGACCAAGGATATTCTTTAGTATCACGACCACAAATTATCCATGCACTACAGCCAAGGACATTCGTATATTAATTAATGGTCATGATCATGCCAACAAATGTCCATCAATGCTCTACGGGCCAATGATAACTTTTACCACATCATTTGTAACATTACGGTCATGATTACACCGAATAATCTATGATCATAATCATACCAAGTCCATCTATGCACTACACGCCATAGATGACTTTCAACATAATATAAACATGAGGATGATGACAATGATATAAGAATTCAATAAAACAAGTTCAAGAATTAATTTGTCTAGGAACTAATAATGTCCAAATTGTCAACATGATACTGCTTTGTAGAGTAAAATTCAAGAATGATCAGAAGAATATTTCCATGAAAAGATACTGGATGAAGCGCAAATATCAATGATATTCTACTAATTTCATGGAGTATAGAAGTCAAAACTTTAACCAACTGAGTATAATAGAGAATGGAATAACAAAAGAAATCACCATGCATGCGTTACTTCGCATAGACAGTTTATTCCAATAGAATAAAAATAACAGAAACAGGTCAGACAAAATTTGCACCGACAGGATGTTTCAACAGAATAATAAAGACGGAACCAGGTCCGGTGTAAAACACACAGACAGGATGTTCTAACAGAATAATAATAAAGACGGAACCAGGTCCGGTGTAAAACACACAGATAGGATGTTCCAGCAGAATAATAATAAAGACGAAACCAGGTCCGATGTAAAACACACAGACAGGATGTTCCAGCAGAATAATAATAAAGACGGAACTAGGTCCGGTGTAAAACACACAGACATGATGTTCCAACAGAATAATAGAAGAATGTCACCAAATATAGGGTAAACCGCGTATACAGGTTATTCCAACAGAATAATAAGCAATTGAATAACAATAGTTCTCTTCATGAATAAGAAAGAATAACACCCATTACCGTAAAAGAATTGGATATATGAGTAGGGAAGTAGCAGATTACTTTTCTATAGTTTCTCTATAATTTCTCTCTATGGAGTTTCGGTGAATTCGTAAGAAATAATGAAGGAATGAGCTTCTATTTATAGAAGAATGGAAAGGCACTGTGCAAGAAAAATAACGGATGCAATAGATGTGCAACTAACGGATGAAAATTTTTGTAACCTACAGATGCAAATTGTCAACCATCCAACCAATCAAAATAAGGTAAAAATATAACATATATATATATATATATATATATATATATATATATATATATATATATATATATACCACACATGTTGTTTGAATTAAATGCACTCACCCGACAAATTCTTCCAATTCATGGACTTTTGATTAACCAAAGGACAATTTAACATATATATATAACATACATACACCCACATTAATATTATATATATGTATATACATATATATTACTCCATCATTCCTACATTCCACCCAATTTACGGGTGGAATTCCTCCCACCAAAAGATTCATTACACTCCTCCACTAAAAAAAATCCTTTCATTTCCCCACCACTTATATATATAATATATATATATATACCGAATGATTATTTTGAAAAAAAATGGGTAAATAGGAATCCATAAAATAAGCAAACTTTATAAAAATCACCTTAATTATTTTAACAACATTTATAATTTTTATTAAAATTTACAATATTAATCGATCAGGTCATTTCTAGGATAGAGGGGGCTTTCCAATAAGGATTTCTCCCTATTGGCCCGCAATTAGGTGAACAACCCTCTCCTTGGTAGAACTTCTAGACATCGTTAATATTGCAATTTATAATATTAATAACTCTGTCATTGCAATTATTGATTTAATAATATATAAAATATCGACAATAACTGAATCAAATAATGTGAGATACTATGCAACAATTACTATAACAATAATTGAACAAAACTGAGTGACTTATCACGTAAGCATTAATAATCAATACCGTGTGCTACTATGCAACCACGGTATTATTGTTCTTTTACTACCGAGTAGTTCAACAGTATTAACTGTAAAACTTTCGCCGTTATTTTCAATAAAATATTTTTGTTGTTTTCTCAATCCGACAATAATTCTGTTGTGGGGTCCACCAATGATTGAGCCGTTGTACGAATATTCCCTGCTAAATCGAATATTCCCCCGACCAATCGAATATAATATAACAACTTGCATACTTTGCATAATTTATAAATATTACCCACAACTATAATATTATTTCAAATTCATACCTTAATATTTAAAAATGACATTTATAGAAAATTTATCTTTATTCAAAAAGTTGGGGTCTTATAAAAGTTGTCTAAACATTCCATCATGAATGATTTGGGAAGAGTATCTTAATTGGGGAAACAAATCTATATATATATATATATATATATATATATATATATATATATATATATATATATATTTAATAGGATGCTCGACTTAACCCAAGGAACGTATATTCATTTGATGCTAAAGTTGTTTAGCATGTCAAACTCCAAGAGATGTCTCATGTTGATGAGCCATGGAGTGTATCTCTCTTAATAGTCCCCATAGACTCCCGAAAAGAGAGATTGCATGAGTAACTATCATGTATGCACTGAAATGTATGGGACCTGATGTTGATCAGTCATATTCTGGAGAAGTTCATTGTGAGTCAGTGAAAAACATCTTAAAGTAATTAACCGGTACTAAGGATGTGATTAAAATTTATGGTGGGTCTAAATTAAAACTAGAGGGCTTAACAGACTCAAGTTTTTTAGACAGACCAAGACGACAAAAAATCCACTTTAAGGTAAAGGGTTACCTTGAACGGTGGTGCAGTGAATTGAAAAGGTTTCAAACAGCAAAGAGTTATTGGTTTAGTGATAAAGACAAAGTATATAGCTATAAATGAAGCTGCAAGTTGATTGTTTGGATTAAAAGTTCATTACAGAACTAAGAATAGTTCCTAAGTCTCATCTTGGATCTAAACAATTGTTGTGGCACTTTCATTTGATTATAGGAATCATCGAAAGATGGAAAATCACTATAGGGATAGTGGACTCTTAAGAACAATATTACATATCCATTTACTAAAGCTTATCCAACAGCATGATAATCGTCACTTAGAGAAGAAGGGTATGAGATACCATGGTGATTGACTTTAGTGCAATTGGGATATTGAAAGTAGTATGCACACAAGCCAATCATGTTTGATGATAAAAGCATATACTTTGTAACAATCTTATTCATTTATTAATAAAAAGTATTAATTTATTAAAGGCTTTTAATTATCTACATGATGCTGTTTTATAATATGTGATAAACCCATAATTTTAAGCAATGCTTTTAGAATAATGATAATGATCATTCTAATGAGATCTAAATTCTTAGAAAGCTTATAACTAAAATAGTTTCCAATCGTTGGATTACTAAATTGGGGATTAGTGAATCCGGATACATGGGTACATACGGTGTTTGCTCATTGGATGAGGATGATTGATCTCATGATCATTTGTGTGGAGACACTAAAACAAGTATGTAGGTGCTTATAAGAGAATAAGTTCACTGAACATGGCTTGCTAAGGAATACCTAATGGAGTTTTATTTGCCTATCAATAGGAATTCCTGTAGTGATAGTAGTACAAGTGATCTTTGGACTTGAGATCATCATAGTATCTTGTGTATGATGAGTTATAATTTGACTTATTCTTTAAGACCCTTAGGGTATATCAAAGGGTATGCTTGGGTATAATAATTTATACATGGAGATAATGTATGATCAATAAAGAATCTACTTTTTCTAGTAAAAGAAGAGAAATGACCTATGTGATTCGATAAATGACAACCTAGTAGTCCTCGGCCAAGGCAGAATGAAATTAAAAAGGAGTTTCTAATTTGCATTATTTGGAGTTGTGCATTTAAGAGTCGAAATACACAGTAATTTCATGTCTTATATTTAATTGGGACATTGTATGGTGGAAGGATTGAATTGTACGGTAACTATTTACTCAAAGGTTCTTTTATGATTAATGTTGAAATCTATATTATCTGGAAAGTCGTTGATCGCTAGGGAGACTTATCCCTATTGTAGAATACATACTATTTATTTAAATAAGATTAGAATTGTTCTAATTGATTTATTCACAACCGGTTTAATATGGAGAACCTAAAGGTCACACCATAAAAAGAAGAATAATTATTTAAGAAGTTAATGGCATAATAGTAATAATATGTTAAGTATATTTAATTTAACTATGGTGATAGAATAAATTAAATAGCTTAATATTTATTATTAACTATTTTAGAAATATTAAATATAAATTAATAAGAGGAGTCTTATTAATATTATTACAATTATTATTATTTTAATTTCTAAAAGAGTTTAGGAATTAATTTAATATAAGTACTCTCATTTATTCCGAATAGGATTAGGAAGAAAAATTAGTTAAAGGAGTTTAATTAATTATCCCTAATAAGATTAGGGAGCCCATTTAATTAAAATAATTTAATTAAATAAATAATACCTTATTTTTAATTAAATAGGGTTACCTGATATCTTTATAAGAGGAGTCTTATATCATATATTAGACATACGTGATTCCAATTGTTGAAGAGTACACTTCTTTTCTATGAGAGATAGGAAAAACTAGGGTTTCGCCAAATACTCATCTTCTTCAATCTTTCTTCTTCCTTGGTGGATCGTCTCTAGAGGCCAAACATAGACCCGGCAAAATATAGTTATGGGTTAGTTTTGGTTTTCAAAATATGGTTATGGTTCCATTTAAAAACCAAAACCATATTTACCATTTTTAATATGGGTTATGTGGGTTGGAACCATATGATCATGGTTAAAAACCATATTAACCATATTAACCATTTTAAGAAGTTTCATGTAAATATTTATTTGTATTAGTTGTTATAATATTATATATTTTTTATATTGTGAGTGTATCATATAATAAATAACTAAAATATAATAGTATTTAATAATAATTTATGCTTGAGATTCCTTTCAGCTCTCATTTTTACGACTTGTACTATGCAACGGTTTGAACAATTTTTAGTCTGTTGTAGTAGTGATGTGGGGGTAGGGTGGGTGGTGTGGGGGTATGGGGTAGGGTGGGTGGGTGAGGTAGGGGTAGGGGTGGGTGGTGTTGGGGTAGGGTGGTATGGGTGGGGTGTGGGTAGGTGGGATGTGGGGTAGGTTTGGTGGGTGGGGTGGGTGGGGTGGGGGTAGGGTGGGGGTTGTGACGCTCCCAAAATAGGTATACATCACCAATTCTTAGTCGCCAAATACATGGTACAGAACATAAATACAATCATAATTATACAACAAGAGATCTGTGAGTTTAAATACAAATACTGACTTCTAGACAATATTCACTCTCAGAATGAGTCCTCATTACATTTATTGTCACACTATTTAACAGAATAGTGAGGACTACTAGCAAATACTATCATCCGGATCATCACTCCGTTCCCCGACTCGTCTCAGTTACGTTCTCATTTCCTGAAGAGAACAGTGAAAGAAAGGGTGAGCTCAACTAGCCCAGTAAGAAATATTATGACTAAGATAATGTAAACTAAATTATAATTAGCCTTAAATAGTGTTAAACTGATACAATATAACAAACATCAAGTTTAACTGTAGCGGAAACAAGCAATCCATTAGAAGAGTCAAGTAGAGAATAAAATCTACTATCTTCTATGATTTAAAAGGTTTTTCATGACTTTTATCGCTGAGACTCAGCTTAATAAATAATCCACATCATCGAATCACCCCTGCACTACGGCCAAGGATATTCTTTAGTATCACGACCACAATTATTCATGCACTACGGGCCAAGAATATTTGTGTATTCATTAATGGTCATGATCATGCCAACAACTGTCCATCAATGCACTACGGGCCAATGAGGACTTTTACCACATCCTTTGTGATATTACGGTCATGATTACACCGAATAATCCCTGGTCATAATCATATCAAGTTCATCTACATATGCACTACAGGCCACATATGACTTTCAAAAAATATAAATATATGGATGATGACAATGATATAAGAATTCAATAAAACAAGTTCAAGAATTAATTTATCCAATAACCAATAACGTCCAAATTGTCAACATGATACTAATTTGTAGAGTAAAATTCAAGAATGCTCAGAAGAATATTTTCATGAAAAGATACTGGATGAAGCGAAATTATCAAGGATATTCCACTAATTTCATGGAGTATAGAAGTCAAAACTTTAACCAACTAAGTATAATAAGGAATGGAATAACAAAAGAAATCACCATGCATACGGTACTTCGCATAGACAGATTATTCAAATAGAATACTAAATAACGGAACCAGGTCAGGCGAAATTCGCACATGTTCCAACAGAATAATAAAGAATGGAATAACAACAGAAATCACCATGTATGCGATACTTCGCATAGACATGTTATTCCACCAGAATACTAATAAGGACGGAATCAGGTCCAGCGTAAAACGCACAGACATGATATTCCAACAGAATAATAATGAAGACGGAACCAGATCCGACATAAAACGCACAGACAGGATATTCCAACAGAATAATAAAGACGGAATCAGGTCCGACGTAAAACGCACAGACAAGATATTCCAACAGAATAGTAAAGACGGAATAATAGAAGAATGTCACCGAGTATAGGGTAGCTCACGTATACATGTTATTCCAACAGAATAATAAAAAATGGAATAACATAAGTTCTCTTCATGAATATAAAAGAATAACACCCCTTACGAGTACAACAAATAATATTCCCTACCTTAAGAAAAAGAGTACTGGATATATAAGTAGTGAAGTAGCAAAATACTTTCTTCTTTCTCTCTATAGTTTATCTCTCTAAAGTTTTAGTGAATTCGTAAGAAAATAATGAAGGAATGAGCTTCTATTTATAGAAAAATGGACTGCATAGTAACTAACTCATGAACGGTCCAGATTGATTTACTTTAATCTGACGGACCATATTTAAAGAAATTTTTTTTAAATAAAATATAATATATTCTATTTATAATCTAATAAAATGAATAACTTTATAAAAGATTTTACTATGTAAATACTATGTAGGCACAATGCAAACACTATACATAATAAAATATAATATATTCTAGTTATTGTCTAATAAAACAGATAACATTATAAAAGTATTCTACTTTATATAAAAAGATTTTACTATGCAAAACAATATGCAGACACTATGCAACACTATGCATAATAGAATATAATATATTCTATTTATAGAATAATTTTACAAAAGTATTTTGTTTTATATAAAAAGATTTTCTGTATTATTACATTAATAATACCAACAAAATTGAGTGACTTCTCACGTAAGCATCAATAATTAATACCGTGTGCTACTATGCAACCACGCGTATTACTGTACTTTTAACACTGGGTGTTTCAACAGTTAACGGTAAAACTTTCGTCGTTATTTTCATAAAGTATTTTTGTCGTTTTCTCAATCCGACAATAATTCTGTTGTGGGGTTCACCAATGATTGTGCTGTTGTACGAATATTCCCTGTTAAAATGAATATTCCCCGACCAATCGAATATTATATAACAACTTGTGCACTTTATAAAATTAATAAATATTACCCACAACTATAACATTATATCAATTTCACTCCATAATAGTCAAAAATAATATTTATATAAAATTCATTTTTATTCAAAAAGTTAGGGTTTTACAATCTTCCCTTCTTATGAAATTTCGCTCTCGAAATTAGGGTACGTACCTGGTATATTGAAGAGGTAAGGATACCTTGATTTCATTTCAGATTCTAACTCCCAAGTCATTTCTTCAACATTGTGGTTTCTCCACAAAACTTTGACTTGAGGTATAACCTTGAAGCGTAGAATATGTTCCTTCTTATCCAAGATTTGAACAGAAACCTCTTCATACGTCAAATCTTCCGCTATTTCGTCTGGTTCTAACTTAATAATGTGGTTCAGGTCTTCCACATATTTACGTAACATGGATATTTAAAAAATGTTATGAACACGAGACATACTTGGCAGTAAAGCGAGTCTATAGGCCACAGTTCCTACTCGATCGAGGATTAAAAATGGGCCAATGAATCGAGGATTGAACTTTCCTCTTTTTTCAAATCTCGTAACTCCTTTCCACAGAGCAACTCGTAACAACACATGATCTCCTATATCGAATTCCACATCCCTTCGATGAAGATCAGCATAACTCTTTTGTCGATCTTGTGAGGTTTTTATACGTTGCTGAATTGTTTGAATCTTTTTCGTAGTCATACGTACCAATTCCGGTCCCAACAACGTTGCTTCACCCACTTCATCCCAGCATACTAGAGAACGACACTTTCTTCCACACAGCGCTTTGAATGGAGCCATGCCAATACTTTCTTGATAACTGTTATTGTAGGAAAACTCCACCAATGGTAAGAACTTGTACCAACTTCCCTTGAAATCAAGGACACAGAGTCTTAATAGATCTTCAAGATTTTGAATAGTCCTCTCCGACTGTCCGTTCGTCTGAGGATGATATGCCGAGCTAAATCGTAAATCTGTAACCATAGCTTTCTGCAAACTAACCCAAAATTATGAAGTAGATCTTAGGTCTCGATCAAAAACTATAGATACTGGCATACTATGAAGTCTTAAAATCTCGTTTATGTACATACGAGCAAGACGTTCAAGTGTATAAGTTTTTCGTATCGGTAAGAAATGAGCAGACTTGGTCAATCTATCAACAATAACCCGAATCGCATCTATACCTTGAGAAACCTTAGGAAGACCGGTAACGAAATCCATGTTAATGTGCTCCCACTTCCATTCTGGAATTTCGAGTGGTTGCAATGGACCTTTTGGTACTTGATACTCCACCTTGGCTCGTTGACACGTTAGACACCTTGAGATAAACAGTGTTATCTCTCTCTTCATATTGTCCCACCAAAATGTATGTCGAAGATCATGATACATTTTGGTACTCCCAGAATGGATTGCAAATGGTGTGTTGTGCGCCTCCATCATGATTTTATACTTTAAATCAGGGTCGTTCGGAACACAAAGTCTAGAGTTGACTCGAAGTATTCCTTCTTCATCGATTCTTGCTTCTGGTATAGCACCTTCTTGCACTTTCTTCCTCATACGCATCAGCTCCAGGTATGTAACTTGAGCAGCTTTAACTTTATCAATTAAAGTCGGTTCTATTCGTCTATTCGTCATCATCACATGGGTCCCTGGAGTCTTTAACTCTATCTCCATCCTTTGGAAGTCACACATAATGGGCTTTTGTGTTGTCAATATTGCACTCGTACCCGCATATGATCTTCTACTCAATGCGTCAACTACCACGTTCGCTTTTCCAGGATTGTATTGGATGTTATGATCATAATCTTTCAATAGTTCAAGCCAACGTCGTTATCTCATGTTGAGTTCCTTTTGAGTGAAGAAATATTTGAGGCTTTTATGATCCGTAAAGATCTCCACTTTCTCCCCATACAAGTAATGCCTCCAAATCATCTTTAGTGCGAAAACAACAGCTGCCAACTCTAGATCATGAGTAGGATAATTCCTCTCATATTCTTTGAGTTGTCGTGAGGCATAGGCTATGACTTTCCCATGTTGCATGAGAACACATCCTAACCCTTTGCTCGAAGCATCACTGTAGATGACAAATCCCTCCGAACCATATGGTATTGTCAGAACAGGTGCTGAAATTAGTCTCCTCTTGAGTTCTTGAAAACTCTTCTCACATTCCTCGCTCCAACCGAACTTTGTATCTTTTCTAGTCAGCTGAGTTAGTGGAGTAGCGATTCGAGAAAATCCTTCCACGAATCTCCAATAATAACTAGCTAAACCGAGAAAGCTACGTACTTCGGTCACTGATTTAGGTTGCTCCCAGCTTTGAATAGCTTCAACCTTTGCTGGGTCAACAGATATTCCATGACTTGATACCACATGCCCAAGGAATGCTACTTCCTCAAGCCAGAACTCACATTTTTTCAACTTGGCATAAAGCTTATATTCACGAAGCTTTTGGAGTATCAGCCTCAAGTGTTTCTCATGATCTTCACGGCTTTTGGAATATATGAGGATGTCATCAATAAAGACGACCACAAAGTGATCCAAATATTCCTTGAATACTCGGTTCATCATATCCATGAAAGTCGTCTTTGGAATGTCATCAGTTCTTATCTTCAATTGGTGATATCCAGAACGAAGATTAATCTTTAAAAAGAATTTGGCTCCTTGTAACTGGTCAAACGTACAGGTCATCAATACGTGGCAATGGATACCTATTTTTGATGGTGACATGATTCAACTCCCGATAATCAATACAAAGTCGCATACGTCCATCTTTCTTTTTCACGAATAGAACAGGAACACCCCAATGAGACATACTAGGATGAATGAAATCAATATCTAACGATTCTTGTAATTGGGTCTTTAACTCCTGAAGTTCAATAGGAGTCATTCGATATGGGGCTTTGGAAATGGGTTTTGTACCGGGTTCGAGGTCGATACAAAATTCAATTTCACACTCTGGGGGTAGGCCTGGAAGTTCTTCAGGGAATACGTCAGGAAATTCATTAACAATAGAAATATTATTCAAAACTGACATATTTTTGTTTAACTGTGACATTAGCTAAGAAAGCTTGACATCCGTTTTTAATTAAACGAATAGCTTTATGGCTTGAGATGACAGTGATTGATTTTAATGGTTTGGTTTCTTGAATTCGCATAATAGGTTGGTTAGGAATATGAAAGCTAACAACCTTACGAAAATAATCAATTTTTGCATGATGAGTAGTTAACCAATCAATGCAAGTATTTTCAATGAAATAAGATCGACAAGTAATGTAAGGGTACCGATTTGAAACAAACAAGACTTATAAACAGTGGATGTAATGAAGGTTTCTCCCAACGGAGTTTCCACAGATAAGTCAAAGTCTAATTTCTCCGGAGTCAAATTTAATCGTTGAGCGCAAGTAGGAGAAATAAAAGAATGGGTAGAACCGGTATCAAATAAGGTATAGACTTCGCTAGAGTTTATGATAAGCTTACCCGTGATGACCTCGTTCGGGTTCCTTATTTTTTGGGAGGTCACGATAAATGCTCTTCCTTGCACCACCGGCTTTGACTTTTCTGGGACGGCCTTTGGCGCCTCCATCCTAGCTGAACTTATCTTCGGTGAACGACAAAATCGAGCTAGGTGACCTTCTCTTCCATAATTATAACACGTTTTGGATGACATCGCGCAGTTTGGACTGATATGACCCTCCCCTTTGCATTTGAAGCATATGATAGGTGGTTGTTCTCCTTCCTTAACCATAGTTGCTAGTGCTGACGTCTTTTCATCATTGTTGAATATCCTTTTCTTGAAATGTCCATTTTTACTGTCTTGGCCATGATTACCACCGAAGTGGTTACAATTTCTGGCATGTTGATTCCCTCCACGTTTGTTATCACCACTTCGATGACTGATACCACTGGTATTTTCATGATGCCGGCTGTTTTTTCTTGGTTGTGTTGACTCGTTACCACGCTCAAATAACTGAGCCATATTTACAACATCTGAGTACAAACACAGTTTATGAGAAATAAGATATTGACGTATCTCAGGTTTTAAACCTCTTAAAAACATTCGCATCATTCGCTCCTCATTATCGACCAAATGGGATGCAAACCGGGGTAACTCCGCAAATTTAGCCTCGTATTGAGACACGGTCATATTGTTTTGTTCCAATTTGATAAACACCATTTCTTTCATGTGACGAATACTCTCGGGAAAGTACTTGTCGTTGAATAGCTCTTGGAACTTCTCCCAAGACATCTTGAGTGCATCAGGCTGGGTACGTTTTATAGATTCCAACCAGTAATCTGCCTCTTCACGCAACATGAAGGTGGTGAAGGGGACCTTTTGCTCCTCAGAGCATCCCAAGACATCAAATATCTTGGTGATCTTCTTTATCCATGCTTCCGCCTTAAGTGGTTTTGGCTCTCCAATAAACTCCGGTGGTCCCAGCTCCTTGAACTGTTTAGTAGTGACCGTCCGAGAGTTTCCAGTGTTTCCACCTACATTTTGTACAGGAGCCGCTCTTTCCTGATGTTGCATGAATTACATAAAGCCTCTGAACAATCCATCATTCATCATTTGGTCAGTGTTGTTATTTGCATGAGGATTGTCGCCTTCCTGATGCACATTCTCCTGATTATTGATATGTAGAGACTCAACGGTCTCTTGTGCTCCATTGCTATTTTCAACATTCTCGGATGTCATTTTCAAATACTGCCACAAAACAAAGGTTAATTAACATATAACATATTATCCCTATACTTTGACCGACCAATTAAATACCAAAAAAACTAAGGTAGGTCATACTAGTGAACGAATTCCCCGTCTCTCCCCTCCTAGTTATAGTCTCACATCTTAGCTAGGGATCATATCCCTAAGCTTTGATACCAACTATGACACCCCCAAAATAGGTATACATCACCTATTCTGAGTCGCCAAATACATGGTACAGAACATAAATACAATCTTAATTATACAACAAGAGAGCTGTGAGTTTAAATATAAATACTATCTTCAAGACAATATCTACTCTCATAATGAGTGCTCATTACATTTATTATCACACTATTTAACAGAATAGTGAGGACTACTAGCTAATACTAATATCCGGAACATCACTCCGTTCCCCGACTCGTCCCAGCTACGTTCTCATTTCCTGAAGAGAACAGTGAAAGAAAGGGTGAGCTCAACTAGACCAGTAAGAAATATTATGACTAAGATAATGCAGAATAAATTATCCTTAGCCTTAAACAGTGTTAAACTGATAGAATATAACAAACATCAAGTTTAACTATAGCGGAAACAAGCAATTCATTAGAAGAGTCAAGTAGAGAATAAAATCTACTATCTTCTATAATTTAAAAGATTTTTCATGACTTTTATCGCTAAGACTCAGCTTAATAAGTAATCCACATCATCGAATCACCCCTGCACTACGGCCAAGGATATTCTTTAGTATCACGACCACAATTATCCATGCACTATGGGCCAAGAATATTTGTGTATTCATTAAAGGTCATGATCATGTCAACAACTATCTATCAATGCACTACGGGCCAATGAGGACTTTTACCACATCATTTGTAACATTACGGTCATGATTACACCGAATAATCTCTGGTCATAATCATACCAAGTCCATCTATATATGCACTACATGCCACAGATGACTTTCAAAAAATATAAATATGAGGATGATGACAATGATATAAGAATTCAATAAAAACAAGTTCAAGAATTAATTTCTCTAAGAACCAATAACGTCCAAATTGTCAACATGATACTGCTTTGTAGAGTAAAATTCAAGAATGATCAGAAGAATATTTCCATGAAAAGATACTGGATGAAGCGCAATTATCAAGGATATTTCATTAATTTCATGGAGTATAGAAGTCAAAATTTTAACCAACTGAGTATAATAAGGAATGAAATAACAAAAGAAATCACCATGCATGTGTTGCTTCGCATAGACAGGTTATTCTAGCAGAATACTAATTAACGGAACTAGGTCAGGTAAAATTCGCACCGACAGGATGTTCCAACAGAATAATATAGAATGGAATAACAACAGAAATCACCATGTATGCGATACTTCGCATAAATAGGTTATTCCAACAGAATACTAATAAGGACGAAATCAGTTCCTGCGTAAAATGCACAGACAAGATATTCTAACAGAATAATAATAAAGACGGAACCAGGTCCGGCATAAAACGCATAGACATGATATTCTAACAGAATAATAAAGACAGAATCAGGTCCGGCGTAAAACGCATAGACAGGATATTCCAACAGAATAGTAAAGACAGAATAATAGAAGAATGTCACCGAGTAAAGGGTAGCCCGCGTATACAGGTTATTCCAACAGAATAATAAATAATGAAATAACATAAGTTCTCTTCATGAATACAAAAGAATAACACCCCTTACGAGTACAATAAATAATATTCCCTACCTTAAGAAGAAGAGTACTAGATATATAATACTAAAGTAGCAGAATACTTTCTTCTTTCTCTCTATAGTTTATCTCTCTAGAGTTTCAGTGAATTCATAAGAAAATAATGAAAGAATGAGCTTCTATTTATAAAAAAAAATGGACTGCATAGTAACTAACCCATGAACGGTCCAAATTGATTTACTTTAATCTGACGGTCCATATTTAAAGCAAATTTTTTTAAATAAAATATAATATATTCTATTTATAATCTAATAAAACGAATAACTTTATAAAAGATTTTACTATGTAAACACTATGCAGGCACTATGCAAACACTATGCATAATAAAATATAATATATTCTAATTATTGTCTAATAAAACAGATAACTTTATAAAAGTATTCTGTTTTATATAAAAAGATTTTACTATACAAAATACTATGCAGACACTTTGCAACACTATGCATAATAGAATATAATATATTCTATTCATAGAATAACTTTATAAAAGTATTCTGTTTTATATAAAAAGATTTTCTGTATTATTACATTAATAATACCAACAAAACTGAGTGACTTCTCACATATGCATCAATAATCAATACCGTGTGCTACTATGCAACCACGCGTATTACTGTACTTTTACTACCGAGTAGTTCAATAGTTAATGATAAAACTTCCGTCGTTATTTTCATAAAGTATTTTTGTCATTTTCTTAATCTGACAATAATTCCGTTGTGGGGGGGGTCCACTAATGATTGTGTCGTTATACGAATATTCCCTGTTAAAACGAATATTCCCCGACCAATCGAATATTATATAACAACTTGCGTACTTTGTAAAATTTATAAATATTACCCACAACTATAACATTATATCAATTTCACTCCATAATATTCAAAAATAATATTTATAGAAAACTCATCTTTATTCAAAAAGTTGGTATTTTACAGGGGTAGGGTGGGGTATAGTGGGGTGGGGTGGGGTATGGTAGAGTGGGGTAGGTGGGTGGTAGGGTGGGGGTAGGGTGGGGTGGGGTGGGTGGTGTGGGGGTAAGGTAGGGGTAGGTGGGGTGGAGGTGGGGTGGGGGTGGGGTAAGGTAGAGTGGGTGGATGGGGTAAGGTGGGTGGGTGGTGTGGGGTAGGGGTGGGTGGGGTAGGTCGGTGGGTAGGGGTAGTGTGTAGGGGTTGGGGTAGGAGTAGGGTAGGTCGGTTGGCTGATAAGAATGCTTCTATTTTCTTGAGTGTGTCTATAGCCGGTTCCTATGTGTTAAAAATTGTGTTAGAAATTTTAATTAGCAGGGGAACGAATAGTATTCGAATATTACTAGTTACCTTGATTTTTAGAGGAACATTTTAGTAGTATTAATAGCATTAGTTTTCTTAGCAAATTAGATGAACTTTTGATTTGGATTTGGAATAAAATATGGGTCAAAAAATGGTTAACCGGGTTGGAACTATAACCAACCCAAATAAATATGGTTCCAAACTTTAGTCAACCCAAATAAATAAATATAGTTAATCAACCCATTTGGTTCCAGTTAATATGGGTTGACCCAACAGTTAATCAACTATATTGCCAGGTCTAGCCAAACACTTGGGTGGCTAACGTTGATCAAAGGAAGGAACCAAACTCGGTGGATTCAGTTGAACGCGAAAAAGATTAGAGGTGAACTTGTACCTGAGGAAGCTCGGATCTTCAAGGGTATGATTCTTGTCCTTTATCTTTTCATTTAATTAATAATTGTGCATAAAGGATGATCCAGATATATGGTTTGTAAAATTTTAAAACACTGATTTTTCATGTTTTCGCTTATTTATGCAATTTGATTGCGTTCATGAATATTACAAACCTAATTGTGGTATCAAAGCCAAACTTTTATGTGAATTATTAATTGTTTTAATTTGATATGTATGTTGATATATGTTTAGAACAATTTAATTGAGCTTAATTTTTTGTATAAAATTTATTAAAAAATAAAAAAAATAAAAAATTACGAAACAATTCTTTCTTTTTCGCTGCTGAATCTGTGGCTTTAATCATGAGTCACAATTTTATCAAAAGAAAAACTGAAGTATTTCAAGGGATTTGATTCTTAGTCACGTGGCTATCCTCCAAAGCTTTGATAGGAGTATATTATGATTTCTTATATCAAGACAAGAGTTAACTCCCACATGGCAGGAAGGATTCTTGTAATCATTATATATCTATCTATACAAAATACAACTCAATTTGAAAAAAACTAAGTTTCCCGCCTGTCTAAAAACAGATCTGGACCCTCAAAACTTTTGGATAAATCTAGCCATCCATTATGTAAGTTAGCTTCACTAATACTCTTGCTCTCCAAAACCGTAGCATACTAAGCAAAGAAGAGAAAGAGAGCCTGCGCAGGAACGAGTTCTGTGTTTCGACTGAGCAACTTGGGGCTTCTCCAACTTTTCATTCCTTCTCCAAATCTGAAGATTGATAGCCCTATAATCGCAAAAGGGAGGAGAGAGAAAGGCGTGGCCTAGAATCGGAATCTCGGATTTTGGGTTCTCCAACTTTTCATTCCTTCTCCAAATCTGAAGATCGATAGCCCTATAATCGCAAAAGGGAGGAGAGAGAAAGGCGTGGCCTAGAATCGGAATCTCGGATTTTGGGATTTCTATTGTTCAAACATCTTCAAGGTTTCTGGAATTTCAATTTGTTACAAAAGAATAACCTTCGCTGCCAGGTAAGAGCACTTTCCTATTCTCCCCTAAATTGGTTTCTGGGATTTCAATTTGTAAATTTTTGCTCCAACACATCGCGCACACACTGTGTATTTGTAGTAATTTTGCACGAACTATAGGCATCAGACTTTTGCACACCAGTTGCCGCCTCTGTTTGGGCTATAGCTGCTGGGTTCCTAACTTAATATTAAAATTTCTGTTGGTAGTCGAACTAAAAGAGATAACATTGGATGGAATGACTGGTCCTCCTGTGATAAAAGTCTGTTGTAAAAATTAGGTTCTGTTTTGTAATACAGTTTTCAGTCATTACAGTCATTTAAAATTTTCAATATAAAGAGAAAATTCACTGGAAAGAAGAGAGATAAATATATGGAGAAACTCTGCATGTAAACAGAATTTGAAATCTTTCATGTGATTGAAACTCTGTATGTTCTAAAAATTGTAGGCAATGAGGATCAAAGCTTGATTCCAATTAACAAAGTGTTTAATATTTAGCTTTCCTTCCTTTGTAAATCTTTATCTTCTTGGATAATGGATGTGATGGAAACAATATGTTGAAATGATGGATTGTGGTGTTGTGATTGGTGTTGAGACTATTACTTCCTTGATTCAAACCATTTGTATTTCAAATAGTGACCTTCTTTATAATAAGCTCTGAAAATCCGATATGTGCCCAAAGAGGACATGGTCATATAAGAATAGTCATATAAGAATTTTGAATAAAGGACATGGTCTTAGCATATATGCACGACATAATTTTTTCATTCCTTCCCTTTGATTTTTTAATAAGAAGTTTTAAACATTAAAAAAATTATCATTTTTTTTAATTATATTAAAATTGGTACCTTTTACTTACCTTCAAAAGAAGGAGGAGGAGGATAAACAAAGGATAAAGTAAAGACAAGAAGCAATCTTGAGATTCCTGGTAAACCTAAATCATCTCACTATATTCTTCATCCTGCTTATTTGGTATTTACCTTTTTTCCACACCAAATGTTTGTATTCTGCAGAACTCAGCTGAAATTGGGTATGTTGAATATTTTGATCTCTCTTAAAATGGGACATGATTTGTGAAGCAAATTTGTTCACTCTTAAAACATTAACAGAAAACAGAGTATGCAGATTATATGTCTACTAAGCAAGTGTTTTGACAAAAATTATGATATTGGGTTATTTTGCAATCAGTAGCAATCTTTGTTTTATTGACCATTTTCGAGATGGGTGTTGCTTTTCTCTGTATGGTTTTGTTTTATGTTGTGGTTATTAAGATTTCAAAAAAAAATATTGTAGATGTCATTCGAACCCATGATTTTAGCTCTTCTTGGGGGTTTCATTTCTTTTCTTTTGGTTGATGAATTTATTGAATGATGCTTAAAATGGTTTAAATGCTTTTTGTGAGAAATTAAGTGTAGAACTAATTATGAATTTGAAGATGTTTTCTGAGGTAAATGACAACATTGAAATGGTAGGAATATGGATAAAAAAATGATTTACACTGTTGATTATTAGGAAAACACTGAAAATTCAGATCTTATTGTTACTGCTCGCAACTGACTATAGTAAAATAATAATGGTAGTAGTAGATATAGATAATAATAATAAGTAAGATGTGAAACAATTATGAAGTCATTTGCTTTAGTAAAAGTTACCTTCACTTTTCTTAATTAAATGTTTAGTTTGTCGAATAAGAGTATTGTGTGCTTACCCACTAAAAGAAAATAATAAAAAGAGGCGTACATCTTATTAAATATTTTAAAAAACACCCTTTAAAGAATTCTATCACAAGATTTTCATTTCCAAAGTAAAAATAAATTAAGTATATCATATAATAAATATAATATCATGGGTTGTCATTCTCAATACCCTAATTAAATATAAAGTTTGCTTTTTGAAGACATAACATTGCTTGGTATGGAAATGAAGACCACTCAAAGATGAGTGCACAAGATAAATGTTTGGTTGCTGTAAAGATGAGTTCACAAAAATCTTGAATTTACTATTAGTTTTTGTTTCAAGTTTTAAGATGTTAGGCATCATCTAATTGCTTTTTGTTTTTTTAAACTAAAGATTTTAATATTATTATACAATGGCAAAAGTGAATTGCATATGGTGGACCACTTCATAGTATCAAGTTGTTGATTGTACTCTCGATCGTTTATGATTAATGATATGTATTTTTTATACTAACCTAATTTTAATAAATTTTGAATTTTAAGTTTCCGTTGTTAACTAAGGCCTTACTATATGAGTTTTATTAATCTACTTTATTATCTGCTCAGTATTATATGCTTCTCCTTTATTTCCTTTTTCTAAACTTTGAATTTTGTATTTTCTACTTTGTTCTAAATGTATTTGGTAATTAGTAAATGGGGATGTAACTAGATTTGATGAAAGGACTTTGAGAATGTATAAAATAAGAATAGTACATTGTTATGATCTATTTTATATGCTGATATTTGTTTTTCGTTTGTATGAATATTGAAGGAGGAGAAAACTGTCTCACAGGAAGTTTGAGCATCCCAGGCATGACTCCCTTGGATTTCTCCCAAGGAATCGCGTTGCTCTCCACAGAGGAAAAGGTGAACTGCTCAAATTACTTAAAATTTTATTTTTCTACTCTTTTTAATGTTGGATGTGTTCCTGTTTCATTTTGAGTAAGGCATCACATTGATGTCATTGTTTTGGATTGTCATTCGTCAGCTCGCAGAGATTGACGCTATGGTATTAACATTCATGTACCCTTTGCATCTTTGTTGCGGTTTTGATAGTTTTTTTTTATAATTTTTATATATCCCAATAAACATTGAAATATTTAATTTAGTGCATTGTGAAGTATGCTGAATTACGATTTGAAGGGATGGAATTTGGAACTTTTAGGGATGTAATGTCGGTGTTAGTTTCAAGTTATATTGGGTATTTGGTCATGTTTAGTTTTTATTCTTTTGATTCATAACTTAAATTTTAGTTTTAATGAGTGATAAATTCATTAGATGCCTCAAAAAGGGGCCAAGCAGAATACATACAAAATATAAACATAGACAAAAAAAATATTTTCTAGAAAAAATTCACTCAAAAAAGTCTAAAAAATGTAATGTAAGAGTATGTTATAGCTGGTAAATTACTAAATTCATAACATCTCTGTAGGTTGGAGAGATTGAGACGTATTATTGTTAAATATAAGAAACACTTTCATCAGTGTGGAGGTTAATTAATTTTATGATGTTTTGTATAGTATTTTTAGTCAAGTTCATATAAATCTAACCCTTGAAATTAGTTAGCTTCACTAATACCTGAGTTTCCAAAACCGTAGCATACACAGTGAGGAAGAGAAAGAGAGTCCGCTAAAAAGAAGAGAGTCCAGGAGGTTCGATCATCTGTCCCGCCTTTAAAACAGTCTAATGCGGTAGTGGAAGGTAAGCCTTTGTAGAGAGTAATCTCTCTGACCTTCCCCTTCTTGCAGTTATAGAAATAAACACGACGAGAAAAATAATCAAAACCAATCTTCACCACTAATATCTAACAGTGAGAGAATCAGATGGTATGGGAATTAAAGGGAATTCAAACAAACAGATTGAAAACACTGATCTGATTAAGAAGCTCAGATGAAAGAACACTTTGAAATTACATTTAGCTTCATTACAATTAGTTTTGCATAGATAATCAAGTTGTTGTGATATGTAAATAATAAATAGAATATCATAGAATATCATGGGTTGTCATTCTCAATACCCTAATTAAATATAAAGTTTGCTTTTTGGAGACATAACATTGCTTGATATGGAAATGAAGACCACTCAAAGATGAGTGCACAAGAAATTGGTTTGGTTGCTGAAAAGATGAGTGCACAAAAATCTTGAATTTACTATTAGTTTTTGTTATAAGTTTTAAGATGTTAGGCATCATCTAATTGCTTTTCGTTTTTTTTAAAACTAAATGATTTTAATATTATTATACAATGGAAAAAGTGAATTGCATTTGGTGGACCACTTCATAATTCCCATATCCACATATAGTTTATGAAAGAATTACTACTTCCAAGAGTTATTAAAAGGCTTAAAGCAAATCAGGAATGGCTGAAACATAAGGAGGTGATCGTAGCAAAAAGCAAAATGTGTAGACTCGAAGGAGCTCAAGTTGATACACATCACACATAGTTTCAGATTTTGAAACAAATCTATCACAGCAGCATGTCAACACATTACAAACTAGAAATACTAACAGAAACTCAGTATATATAGTGAAATAACCAAACAATATTTATTGCATTATCACTATTTATATTCTGTTTTAATCCATTTGATCATGTATATATATACACCGAGTTTATTGCATTATCACTATTTATATTTAGTTTTATTGCATTATTCTTATTTATATTCAATTTTAATCCATCCCATCGTATATATTCATGTTGCATCCATAAGTTTAGCTTTTGGTAGTTTAATTATTAGAATATCCAGTATGTAAGTGTTTTTGTCACATCTTTATCATATTGAACATGTAACTAAATTGAACTGTCACACAAAATCACAGAAAGATTTGAATTTCTTTTACTGATTATACTCTCTTTATTGTATAGACATATATCAAGGTAGAGCGCCTAAGAAGAACAACATGCTTCAACGCTAAAAGAAGTTAACATAGTAAAAATTAAATTATGGTAACAAACTTTAGTTGAAGAATAGTTATTAGATTATGCTAGATATGATAAAGTACCCCAATGGTACGAAATAAATGGTGTAACTAAATTTAGAAAAAGCCTAATAATTTTTGGAAGGTTATAATTTCTTACACAATTTGATTATCAGTCCAAAGAATACTGTATTCGTGGAACTCTTCTGAAGGATCAAACCACAGACCATATCTCTCTTCTCCGCCTATGTTTTTGGTACCATTGCAATAAACATTTGTCTGAATCATCCACTCTTTGCCTCTAATATTCCCCAAAAACTCAAAATCAATTTCATCATGGTTCTTCTCAAAAGATGAACTGCCAAAGAAAAATAAAGGAATCTCTCCATTAGGGCAAGTAGAAAGGGCGGTGACAATTTAAATAAATGCAGAGTAATCTTTCTGCCTTTCCCCCTCTTGCAGTTATAGAAACAAACATGAAAAAAATAATCAAAACCTATCTTCACCACTAATATCTAGCTGTGAGCCTTTGTTGTCGCCGATGTCTTTAGTTGAGGTCTTTATTTGTTGCATGCACTTTGGCATTCTTGAATTAAGCTGAATTTGGGTTCTTTGTTTAATTTTCAGGTGATTATCTAATTGATGTGGAGAAGACTAAGCCAAATGTATCAGTGAATTGAGTTAAGAAACGGCAGCTGAAGTCAGATGTTGGGGTCGCATGGAGAAAACTTATTTCCCAGTGTTCCCAGTTAAGCTTTATTCTCCACTCATTTATAATTATTTCTGCTTCCTTCCCACTTATTTTTTTATTTCATTTCATTTGTTTGCAATTTTTTGCAATAAAAAGATGGAAAAAAATTGAAAAATGCTAAACAGAAGTGGTTGCTTCCTGTTTACTGAATTCTTAAAGCTCTAATTGCATGTTACTCCTCTTTTTCAACTGTTTCACTCCTCCTGAATGTTGATTTGTCCTCACACAAGCTCATGGAAATACTTAATATATGAATTTGTGATTAGCTGCATCTGTCAAGACAAACCTGTCTAGAATTTATAGCTTTGTATTAAGTGGGATTCTCCTACTTGGATTAAAGTATCTAATGTAATCACTAAGCTAGCTTTGTATGGACTGTTATACATTTCCTGTTAACTTCACTTAAACTCTAATTTCTCTCCACTATCTCTCTCTTTTGGGTTATTTTGGTATGGGAAAATTTGCTTTTAATGTGCATTTATGGTTGTTAATTCAGTATGATTTTTATTGGGTTACTTTTTGTTTGATTTTATTTTTTGAAGTGATGGTTTGTTATACATTTGTTTGTTGTGAGATTGTGGATTACTTGCTTGAAAATTTATGTTTTTAGATTTAAAGACTTTATATTGCTGATCTATTTTGGAATTGGAACTTTTCCTCATGGATCTTTGGGTTCTTGGTAATGGGTATTTCTGCTCTGTTGGGTATAGTGGCAAACTCATTTTTTTAACTCTCTTATTAATTGAATAATCAGCTTTATATTGTACGAATTTCGTATGGACAGAACACTTTTTTGTCAGATAGAAGTAGTGGATATCCTACCACTTAAGCGTTAGTGATTGGGTTTTGCTATTTGAGATTTGGTGGGTTGCTAATGCTACTATTATTGGTTTTAATTTAGAGGTTCAATTTCATTTTCAGATGATTATTATTTATTATAAATCTCAGGTGTTATTTTACTGTGGGTGATATAAGTTATTATTCAGTGTATTTATTTATTACTATTTTTTTTTAATTTGTAGTGGTGCCTTGGAGTATATATTTTATGGGATACTGAAATCTGTTTAGAGCATTATGTTTTTTGTCTCATTCTCAAGAAATGGTATTCTTGACTACCCCTGCCTTATAGTATAAAATTATTTGCTACGGTTTGAATGGAACCATTTACATGTCTTTAAATGAAAATCTAAAGATGACCCCCGAAGAACAAAATGGTGTATTTTAGTAGTGACTTACATTTCAAAACAGTTCATTCAAAATGGGATATTTACCAACCAAAATACCATACATACTTTGCTTGGTTCTATTCAAATTGAGGGAAAAATTGAACAGGTTCTATATTATTGATAAGCAGGCACAGGGGACTATTACATGTATGTGTATTTACTAGGAGGAAATGGTATGTTTGAGGTACCATTTCTTATATTCGCGCATTATTGATCTTCTTACGATAAAAGTTTTGATATTTATTTTTTAAAAGACATATAACTAAACGATTCATTTCAATTTTTGCAGTCTTGGGATGATATTGCTATTGAATGGAAACGTGTTCATTCAACAACAAGTCGAGGGTGGAGAAAAGTTAACACGATTATGTGTATTTTATAATTCTTAAATCGTATTCAAGTAATCACGTGTCAATTGTTTCTTTCTTGCGATACTACTAATATTTTACTTTCTCTTATAAATAACAGGTTTTTGTTACAAACAATATTTGTTGGCCGTGGACGTTACCGATGGATGACCTTTCTTTTCAAAGGTTTATGTACCGAAACATGGTAGAGCTTGACAGATCTACAAGGTAAATGTTATTATATGTATTTTTAAGAACATAGTTTATTAAAAGTGGTAATAGTTTTTGGTAGATGATTGGAAAATAGGTTGTTGTAAGATCATTTTTTTGGGTACATTTGGATGCTGTTTATTATGCTTGATCATGCATTCAGAGCTTTGTTTCTTTATTTGACATGATTAATGCAATTTCTAGAATGTCCAAGTTCTCTTTTTGATAAATGGTTTTCAAGTTTGTATGGAGCAGTAAATATCTTATTTTTCGTAAACTAATTTGCTAGCTTTGTAATATATGGGTTTGCTAAAGTAAATGTATCATGTGTTTTCATTTGTTTTGTTCTTGGCTAAATTATTGAAAGTAAACCAGAGCTTTGATATGCCTAGATGTGATGTTATTTCTTCTTTTATATCTACTTGGGTTGCTTCTGGGAGCATGTATTCATGCTTTGGAATTGAATTTGGAGCAGAACTTTTCTTTGTTTTGAATTCAGATTTCAGTTGAGATGTGAGGGCATGGTTTTGTATCAACATGTTGTTTTCATGCTTCTGGTGGTTTGTTTTCTCATAGGGTAGGTTTAGATCTTAGCTAAATTTTGTCAATAGTGGTGGCTACAAGAGACTATATTTTGCTTGGTGCTGTCAATTTAATGTTTTAGGTAAATACTGAGCATGCATCGAATGTTTTGAAATACAAATGGGTTTACCTTATACTAGATATTGAGAATTGCAAAGCTAAAGTAATGTTCTAGCTACTGGAATTTTTTTTTCTATTACTTTTTGATAATTTTGTGTTCTAATTTTGGGTGTGTTTTCTTGGTTTCATAGTATTGTGGATTTTTTCAAAGAGATTCCTCAATTTATAGTTAAACTGGGCCCATTTTTAAGTAATCTATGTGGTGTAGATTGGGAGAAGAGACTTGAGGCACTGACATTTTGGTCATCACTGCGTCAATTAAGAACTCATCTTGAAGATATCCATCACTTACACAAAGGTAAGGTCTTTAGATGATTTGGTCAAACAGTTGTATAGGGTTTTGAAGGGTAAAAATTTTACGGAATGAATAAGCATGATGAATGTGATGCTGCTGAAAATCTGTTCAAAATGCTCGATAGAAACATTAAAATTATAGATCTAAATATTAACTATATGTGGGACTTTGGGTGGAATGAGGTGATGTTTGCATATGTAGAAACAGATGACCAGATAAAGCTAAGGGACGGGACATGTGGTTGATGAACTCAGACAAAATCTTAAGAGAATGGTAACATGAGAAGCTCTAGTACTCTATGGTGTTAACTGAGTTGTTTTCTAATACATTTTGTAATATTAGAGACACATTTTGTAATATTAGAAACACATTGCCCAACTATGGTGTTGTAAAAAGGTAAAGTATATAATTATTTGTAGAGTTTTATTTTGAATTTGTTGCTACAATATATATATTTTGTGTCCATAGAAGGTGGGATTTTTCTCAAATTTTAAACGGTCCAGATGATTTTTTTGGTTATATGTTTGCCCAATTGTACTTTTTTTGGCGGTTGGGTCAATTATTTTTGAAGTTCTTATTTTATTTTATTTTTTCTTTACTCAGGCAAATGAGCTCCAAACCAATTTTGTTCACATGAACCTTTTAAGCAAGTGGGTATCATTAAGCTATTTCCTTACTACAATGTTTTTACCTGTTAATGTATCAGTGATTGGTATTCAGTGGACACATTTGTATGATTGATTGTGCATAAATTAGTTTTACTAATTAATCCATGTTCTGTCTAAAATTGCAAATTAAATACGTTGGCTTAACAAAGACTAATATTACTGCTACTCTGGAATAAGGTAGTAGTAGTAGTAGGAAGCTACAGGCCGGAATAACAATAAGATAGTAGTAGTAGTAGGTAGTAAAAAGTAGTAGGTAGTAAAATAATTACAGGCCGGAATAAGGTAGTAGTAGTTGTAGGAAAAAAATATTTAACTTGAAAACTTTATTTGTCTATAGATTTTAGAACCAAAGTATTAAGAATGAAATAAGTAATACGCAAATTAAATTAGTTTTATTGTCGAGTGAATATGGATGTTGGCTTTAGTTGTGTTCTTAACAAATTCATTTTTTTCTCGCCAGTCTCGATTTGTAAATAATGAGCATGTAGGTACAATTTGTGGCAAAATTTTTGACTTTTTGGGTGGGATGTCTATATTGATTAAAAAAATTCTTATTTACAATAAATAATTACGTAATTTTCTAATTTTTATCAAATATATATTCTTTTCACATTATCAACTCTCATTTTTCATTTAGATTCATCTTTAGGTATTAAATAATTACACGAGTATTCATAGTGCCGAAGGCACGGGTTAACCCTAGTTTATCTAATAAAATACAAATGATTTTGAATTTTCCGCTCATTCAATAAATCATCTGGGCCGTCCAAAGTTTGGAATAAATCTCATCATCCATCTATCTAATAAAATACAATCTATCTAATTCTATATATCTAATTATCTAATTATATCTAATTATATCTAATAAAATACAAATGATTTTGAATTTTTCGCCCACTCAATAAATCATCTAGGACGTCCAAAGTTTGGGATAAATCCCACCATCCATCTATCTAATAAAATACAAATGATTTTTAATTTCTCGCTCACTTAATAAATCATATGAGTCGTCCAAAATTTAGAATAAATCCCAACGTCCATAGTGCCGAAGGCACGGGACTGTTGCTAGTATATATATATATTTGATTCCAGCTTGCGTAATAACTTTCAGTGATTCACGGTTTAGTTATGTTATATTATATACTAGGGTTAACCCGTGCCTTCGGCACTATGAATACTCGTGTAATTATTTAATACCTAAAGATGAATCTAAATGAAAAATGAGAGTTGATAATGTGAAAAGAATATATATTTGATAAAAATTAGAAAATTACGTAATTATTTATTGTAAATAAGAAATTTTTTAATCAATATAGACATCCCACCCAAAAAGTCAAAAATTTTGCCACAAATTGTACCTACATGCTCATTATTTACAAATCGAGACTGGCGAGAAAAAAATGAATTTGTTAAGAACACAACTAAAGCCAACATCCATATTCACTCGACAATAAAACTAATTTAATTTGCGTATTACTTATTTCATTCTTAATACTTTGGTTCTAAAATCTATAGACAAATAAAGTTTTCAAGTTAAATATTTTTTTCCTACAACTACTACTACCTTATTCCGGCCTGTAATTATTTTACTACCTACTACTTTTTACTACCTACTACTACTACTATCTTATTGTTATTCCGGCCTGTAGCTTCCTACTACTACTACTACTACCTTATTCCAGAGTAGCAGTAATATTAGTCTTTGTTAAGCCAACGTATTTAATTTGCAATTTTAGACAGAACATGGATTAATTAGTAAAACTAATTTATGCACAATCAATCATACAAATGTGTCCACTGAATACCAATCACTGATACATTAACAGGTAAAAACATTGTAGTAAGGAAATAGCTTGATGATACCCACTTGCTTAAAAGGTTCATGTAAACAAAATTGGTTTGGAGCTCATTTGCCTGAGTAAAGAAAAAATAAAATAAAATAAGAACTTCAAAAATAATTGACCCAACCGCCAAAAAAAGTACAATTGGGCAAACATATAACCAAAAAAATCATCTGGACCGTTTAAAATTTGAGAAAAATCCCACCTTCTATGGACACAAAATATATATATTGTAGCAACAAATTCAAAATAAAACTCTACAAATAATTATATACTTTACCTTTTTACAACACCATAGTTGGGCAATGTGTTTCTAATATTACAAAATGTGTCTCTAATATTACAAAATGTATTAGAAAACAACTCAGTTAACACCATAGAGTACTGGAGCTTCTCATGTTACCATTCTCTTAAGATTTTGTCTGAGTTCATCAACCACATGTCCCGTCCCTTAGCTTTATCTGGTCATCTGTTTCTACATATGCAAACATCACCTCATTCCACCCAAAGTCCCACATATAGTTAATATTTAGATCTATAATTTTAATGTTTCTATCGAGCATTTTGAACAGATTTTCAGCAGCATCACATTCATCATGCTTATTCATTCCGTAAAATTTTTACCCTTCAAAACCCTATACAACTGTTTGACCAAATCATCTAAAGACCTTACCTTTGTGTAAGTGATGGATATCTTCAAGATGAGTTCTTAATTGACGCAGTGATGACCAAAATGTCAGTGCCTCAAGTCTCTTCTCCCAATCTACACCACATAGATTACTTAAAAATGGGCCCAGTTTAACTATAAATTGAGGAATCTCTTTGAAAAAATCCACAATACTATGAAACCAAGAAAACACACCCAAAATTAGAACACAAAATTATCAAAAAGTAATAGAAAAAAAAATTCCAGTAGCTAGAACATTACTTTAGCTTTGCAATTCTCAATATCTAGTATAAGGTAAACCCATTTGTATTTCAAAACATTCGATGCATGCTCAGTATTTACCTAAAACATTAAATTGACAGCACCAAGCAAAATATAGTCTCTTGTAGCCACCACTATTGACAAAATTTAGCTAAGATCTAAACCTACCCTATGAGAAAACAAACCACCAGAAGCATGAAAACAACATGTTGATACAAAACCATGCCCTCACATCTCAACTGAAATCTGAATTCAAAACAAAGAAAAGTTCTGCTCCAAATTCAATTCCAAAGCATGAATACATGCTCCCAGAAGCAACCCAAGTAGATATAAAAGAAGAAATAACATCACATCTAGGCATATCAAAGCTCTGGTTTACTTTCAATAATTTAGCCAAGAACAAAACAAATGAAAACACATGATACATTTACTTTAGCAAACCCATATATTACAAAGCTAGCAAATTAGTTTACGAAAAATAAGATATTTACTGCTCCATACAAACTTGAAAACCATTTATCAAAAAGAGAACTTGGACATTCTAGAAATTGCATTAATCATGTCAAATAAAGAAACAAAGCTCTGAATGCATGATCAAGCATAATAAACAGCATCCAAATGTACCCAAAAAAATGATCTTACAACAACCTATTTTCCAATCATCTACCAAAAACTATTACCACTTTTAATAAACTATGTTCTTAAAAATACATATAATAACATTTACCTTGTAGATCTGTCAAGCTCTACCATGTTTCGGTACATAAACCTTTGAAAAGAAAGGTCATCCATCGGTAACGTCCACGGCCAACAAATATTGTTTGTAACAAAAACCTGTTATTTATAAGAGAAAGTAAAATATTAGTAGTATCGCAAGAAAGAAACAATTGACACGTGATTACTTGAATACGATTTAAGAATTATAAAATACACATAATCGTGTTAACTTTTCTCCACCCTCGACTTGTTGTTGAATGAACACGTTTCCATTCAATAGCAATATCATCCCAAGACTGCAAAAATTGAAATGAATCGTTTAGTTATATGTCTTTTAAAAAATAAATATCAAAACTTTTATCGTAAGAAGATCAATAATGCGCGAATATAAGAAATGGTACCTCAAACATACCATTTCCTCCTAGTAAATACACATACATGTAATAGTCCCCTGTGCCTGCTTATCAATAATATAGAACCTGTTCAATTTTTCCCTCAATTTGAATAGAACCAAGCAAAGTATGTATGGTATTTTGGTTGGTAAATATCCCATTTTGAATGAACTGTTTTGAAATGTAAGTCACTACTAAAATACACCATTTTGTTCTTCGGGGGTCATCTTTAGATTTTCATTTAAAGACATGTAAATGGTTCCATTCAAACCGTAGCAAATAATTTTATACTATAAGGCAGGGGTAGTCAAGAATACCATTTCTTGAGAATGAGACAAAAAACATAATGCTCTAAACAGATTTCAGTATCCCATAAAATATATACTCCAAGGCACCACTACAAATTAAAAAAAAATAGTAATAAATAAATACACTGAATAATAACTTATATCACCCACAGTAAAATAACACCTGAGATTTATAATAAATAATAATCATCTGAAAATGAAATTGAACCTCTAAATTAAAACCAATAATAGTAGCATTAGCAACCCACCAAATCTCAAATAGCAAAACCCAATCACTAACGCTTAAGTGGTAGGATATCCACTACTTCTATCTGACAAAAAAGTGTTCTGTCCATACGAAATTCGTACAATATAAAGCTGATTATTCAATTAATAAGAGAGTTAAAAAAATGAGTTTGCCACTATACCCAACAGAGCAGAAATACCCATTACCAAGAACCCAAAGATCCATGAGGAAAAGTTCCAATTCCAAAATAGATCAGCAATATAAAGTCTTTAAATCTAAAAACATAAATTTTCAAGCAAGTAATCCACAATCTCACAACAAACAAATGTATAACAAACCATCACTTCAAAAAATAAAATCAAACAAAAAGTAACCCAATAAAAATCATACTGAATTAACAACCATAAATGCACATTAAAAGCAAATTTTCCCATACCAAAATAACCCAAAAGAGAGAGATAGTGGAGAGAAATTAGAGTTTAAGTGAAGTTAACAGGAAATGTATAACAGTCCATACAAAGCTAGCTTAGTGATTACATTAGATACTTTAATCCAAGTAGGAGAATCCCACTTAATACAAAGCTATAAATTCTAGACAGGTTTGTCTTGACAGATGCAGCTAATCACAAATTCATATATTAAGTATTTCCATGAGCTTGTGTGAGGACAAATCAACATTCAGGAGGAGTGAAACAGTTGAAAAAGAGGAGTAACATGCAATTAGAGCTTTAAGAATTCAGTAAACAGGAAGCAACCACTTCTGTTTAGCATTTTTCAATTTTTTTCCATCTTTTTATTGCAAAAAATTGCAAACAAATGAAATGAAATAAAAAAATAAGTGGGAAGGAAGCAGAAATAATTATAAATGAGTGGAGAATAAAGCTTAACTGGGAACACTGGGAAATAAGTTTTCTCCATGCGACCCCAACATCTGACTTCAGCTGCCGTTTCTTAACTCAATTCACTGATACATTTGGCTTAGTCTTCTCCACATCAATTAGATAATCACCTGAAAATTAAACAAAGAACCCAAATTCAGCTTAATTCAAGAATGCCAAAGTGCATGCAACAAATAAAGACCTCAACTAAAGACATCGGCGACAACAAAGGCTCACAGCTAGATATTAGTGGTGAAGATAGGTTTTGATTATTTTTTTCATGTTTGTTTCTATAACTGCAAGAGGGGGAAAGGCAGAAAGATTACTCTGCATTTATTTAAATTGTCACCGCCCTTTCTACTTGCCCTAATGGAGAGATTCCTTTATTTTTCTTTGGCAGTTCATCTTTTGAGAAGAACCATGATGAAATTGATTTTGAGTTTTTGGGGAATATTAGAGGCAAAGAGTGGATGATTCAGACAAATGTTTATTGCAATGGTACCAAAAACATAGGCGGAGAAGAGAGATATGGTCTGTGGTTTGATCCTTCAGAAGAGTTCCACGAATACAGTATTCTTTGGACTGATAATCAAATTGTGTAAGAAATCATAACCTTCCAAAAATTATTAGGCTTTTTCTAAATTTAGTTACACCATTTATTTCGTACCATTGGGGTACTTTATCATATCTAGCATAATCTAATAACTATTCTTCAACTAAAGTTTGTTACCATAATTTAATTTTTACTATGTTAACTTCTTTTAGCGTTGAAGCATGTTGTTCTTCTTAGGCGCTCTACCTTGATATATGTCTATACAATAAAGAGAGTATAATCAGTAAAAGAAATTCAAATCTTTCTGTGATTTTGTGTGACAGTTCAATTTAGTTACATGTTCAATATGATAAAGATGTGACAAAAACACTTACATACTGGATATTCTAATAATTAAACTACCAAAAGCTAAACTTATGGATGCAACATGAATATATACGATGGGATGGATTAAAATTGAATATAAATAAGAATAATGCAATAAAACTAAATATAAATAGTGATAATGCAATAAACTCGGTGTATATATATACACGATCAAATGGATTAAAACAGAATATAAATAGTGATAATGCAATAAATATTGTTTGGTTATTTCACTATATATACTGAGTTTCTGTTAGTATTTCTAGTTTGTAATGTGTTGACATGCTGCTGTGATAGATTTGTTTCAAAATCTGAAACTATGTGTGATGTGTATCAACTTGAGCTCCTTCGAGTCTACACATTTTGCTTTTTGCTACGATCACCTCCTTATGTTTCAGCCATTCCTGATTTGCTTTAAGCCTTTTAATAACTCTTGGAAGTAGTAATTCTTTCATAAACTATATGTGGATATGGGAATTATGAAGTGGTCCACCAAATGCAATTCACTTTTTCCATTGTATAATAATATTAAAATCATTTAGTTTTAAAAAAAACGAAAAGCAATTAGATGATGCCTAACATCTTAAAACTTATAACAAAAACTAATAGTAAATTCAAGATTTTTGTGCACTCATCTTTTCAGCAACCAAACCAATTTCTTGTGCACTCATCTTTGAGTGGTCTTCATTTCCATATCAAGCAATGTTATGTCTCCAAAAAGCAAACTTTATATTTAATTAGGGTATTGAGAATGACAACCCATGATATTCTATTTATTATTTACATATCACAACAACTTGATTATCTATGCAAAACTAATTGTAATGAAGCTAAATGTAATTTCAAAGTGTTCTTTCATCTGAGCTTCTTAATCAGATCAGTGTTTTCAATCTGTTTGTTTGAATTCCCTTTAATTCCCATACCATCTGATTCTCTCACTGTTAGATATTAGTGGTGAAGATTGGTTTTGATTATTTTTCTCGTCGTGTTTATTTCTATAACTGCAAGAAGGGGAAGGTCAGAGAGATTACTCTCTACAAAGGCTTACCTTCCACAACCGCATTAGACTGTTTTAAAGGCGGGACAGATGATCGAACCTCCTGGACTCTCTTCTTTTTAGCGGACTCTCTTTCTCTTCCTCACTGTGTATGCTACGGTTTTGGAAACTCAGGTATTAGTGAAGCTAACTAATTTCAAGGGTTAGATTTATATGAACTTGACTAAAAATACTATACAAAACATCATAAAATTAATTAACCTCCACACTGATGAAAGTGTTTCTTATATTTAACAATAATACGTCTCAATCTCTCCAACCTACAGAGATGTTATGAATTTAGTAATTTACCAGCTATAACATACTCTTACATTACATTTTTTAGACTTTTTTGAGTGAATTTTTTCTAGAAAATATTTTTTTTTGTCTATGTTTATATTTTGTATGTATTCTGCTTGGCCCCTTTTTGAGGCATCTAATGAATTTATCACTCATTAAAACTAAAATTTAAGTTATGAATCAAAAGAATAAAAACTAAACATGACCAAATACCCAATATAACTTGAAACTAACACCGACATTACATCCCTAAAAGTTCCAAATTCCATCCCTTCAAATCGTAATTCAGCATACTTCACAATGCACTAAATTAAATATTTCAATGTTTATTGGGATATATAAAAATTATAAAAAAAAACTATCAAAACCGCAACAAAGATGCAAAGGGTACATGAATGTTAATACCATAGCGTCAATCTCTGCGAGCTGACGAATGACAATCCAAAACAATGACATCAATGTGATGCCTTACTCAAAATGAAACAGGAACACATCCAACATTAAAAAGAGTAGAAAAATAAAATTTTAAGTAATTTGAGCAGTTCACCTTTTCCTCTGTGGCGAGCAACGCGCTTCCTTGGGAGAAATCCAAGGGAGTCATGCCTGGGATGCTCAAACTTCCTGTGAGACAGTTTTCTCCTCCTTCAATATTCATACAAACGAAAAACAAATATCAGCATATAAAATAGATCATAACAATGTACTATTCTTATTTTATACATTCTCAAAGTCCTTTCATCAAATCTAGTTACATCCCCATTTACTAATTACCAAATACATTTAGAACAAAGTAGAAAATACAAAATTCAAAGTTTAGAAAAAGGAAATAAAGGAGAAGCATATAATACTGAGCAGATAATAAAGTAGATTAATAAAACTCATATAGTAAGGCCTTAGTTAACAACGGAAACTTAAAATTCAAAATTTATTAAAATTAGGTTAGTATAAAAAATACATATCATTAATCATAAACGATCGAGAGTACAATCAACAACTTGATACTATGAAGTGGTCCACCATATGCAATTCACTTTTGCCATTGTATAATAATATTAAAATCTTTAGTTTAAAAAAACAAAAAGCAATTAGATGATGCCTAACATCTTAAAACTTGAAACAAAAACTAATAGTAAATTCAAGATTTTTGTGAACTCATCTTTACAGCAACCAAACATTTATCTTGTGCACTCATCTTTGAGTGGTCTTCATTTCCATACCAAGCAATGTTATGTCTTCAAAAAGCAAACTTTATATTTAATTAGGGTATTGAGAATGACAACCCATGATATTATATTTATTATATGATATACTTAATTTATTTTTACTTTGGAAATGAAAATCTTGTGATAGAATTCTTTAAAGGGTGTTTTTTAAAATATTTAATAAGATGTACGCCTCTTTTTATTATTTTCTTTTAGTGGGTAAGCACACAATACTCTTATTCGACAAACTAAACATTTAATTAAGAAAAGTGAAGGTAACTTTTACTAAAGCAAATGACTTCATAATTGTTTCACATCTTACTTATTATTATTATCTATATCTACTACTACCATTATTATTTTACTATAGTCAGTTGCGAGCAGTAACAATAAGATCTGAATTTTCAGTGTTTTCCTAATAATCAACAGTGTAAATCATTTTTTTATCCATATTCCTACCATTTCAATGTTGTCATTTACCTCAGAAAACATCTTCAAATTCATAATTAGTTCTACACTTAATTTCTCACAAAAAGCATTTAAACCATTTTAAGCATCATTCAATAAATTCATCAACAAAAAGAAAAGAAATGAAACCCCCAAGAAGAGCTAAAATCATGGGTTCGAATGACATCTACAATATTTTTTTTTGAAATCTTAATAACCACAACATAAAACAAAACCATACAGAGAAAAGCAACACCCATCTCGAAAATGGTCAATAAAACAAAGATTGCTACTGATTGCAAAATAACCCAATATCATAATTTTTGTCAAAACACTTGCTTAGTAGACATATAATCTGCATACTCTGTTTTCTGTTAATGTTTTAAGAGTGAACAAATTTGCTTCACAAATCATGTCCCATTTTAAGAGAGATCAAAATATTCAACATACCCAATTTCAGCTGAGTTCTGCAGAATACAAACATTTGGTGTGGAAAAAAGGTAAATACCAAATAAGCAGGATGAAGAATATAGTGAGATGATTTAGGTTTACCAGGAATCTCAAGATTGCTTCTTGTCTTTACTTTATCCTTTGTTTATCCTCCTCCTCCTTCTTTTGAAGGTAAGTAAAAGGTACCAATTTTAATATAATTAAAAAAAATAATAATTTTTTTAATGTTTAAAACTTCTTATTAAAAAATCAAAGGGAAGGAATGAAAAAATTATGTCGTGCATATATGCTAAGACCATGTCCTTTATTCAAAATTCTTATATGACTATTCTTATATGACCATGTCCTCTTTGGGCACATATCGGATTTTCAGAGCTTATTATAAAGAAGGTCACTATTTGAAATACAAATGGTTTGAATCAAGGAAGTAATAGTCTCAACACCAATCACAACACCACAATCCATCATTTCATCATATTGTTTCCATCACATCCATTATCCAAGAAGATAAAGATTTACAAAGGAAGGAAAGCTAAATATTAAACACTTTGTAAATTGGAATCAAGCTTTGATCCTCATTGCCTACAATTTTTAGAACATACAGAGTTTCAATCACATGAAAGATTTCAAATTCTGTTTACATGCAGAGTTTCTCCATATATTTATCTCTCTTCTTTCCAGTGAATTTTCTCTTTATATTGAAAATTTTAAATGACTGTAATGACTGAAAACTGTATTACAAAACAGAACCTAATTTTTACAACAGACTTTTATCACAGGAGGACCAGTCATTCCATCCAATGTTATCTCTTTTAGTTCGACTACCAACAGAAATTTTAATATTAAGTTAGGAACCCAGCAGCTATAGCCCAAACAGAGGCGGCAACTGGTGTGCAAAAGTCTGATGCCTATAGTTCGTGCAAAATTACTACAAATACACAGTGTGTGCGCGATGTGTTGGAGCAAAAATTTACAAATTGAAATCCCAGAAACCAATTTAGGGGAGAATAGGAAAGTGCTCTTACCTGGCAGCGAAGGTTATTCTTTTGTAACAAATTGAAATTCCAGAAACCTTGAAGATGTTTGAACAATAGAAATCCCAAAATCCGAGATTCCGATTCTAGGCCACGCCTTTCTCTCTCCTCCCTTTTGCGATTATAGGGCTATCGATCTTCAGATTTGGAGAAGGAATGAAAAGTTGGAGAACCCAAAATCCGAGATTCCGATTCTAGGCCACGCCTTTCTCTCTCCTCCCTTTTGCGATTATAGGGCTATCAATCTTCAGATTTGGAGAAGGAATGAAAAGTTGGAGAAGCCCCAAGTTGCTCAGTCGAAACACAGAACTCGTTCCTGCGCAGGCTCTCTTTCTCTTCTTTGCTTAGTATGCTACGGTTTTGGAGAGCAAGAGTATTAGTGAAGCTAACTTACATAATGGATGGCTAGATTTATCCAAAAGTTTTGAGGGTCCAGATCTGTTTTTAGACAGGCGGGAAACTTAGTTTTTTTCAAATTGAGTTGTATTTTGTATAGATAGATATATAATAACGGTTTAGTTTAATTATATATATATATATATATATATATATATATATATAATATTATTGATTTTTTTATAATTAAAATAAAAAGTTATATTATATATATATACTAGGGTTAACCCGTGCCTTCGGCACTATGAATACTCGTGTAATTATTTAATACCTAAAGATGAATCTAAATGAAAAATGAGAGTTGATAATGTGAAAAGAATATATATTTGATAAAAATTAGAAAATTACGTAATTATTTATTGTAAATAAGAAATTTTTTAATCAATATAGACATCCCACCCAAAAAGTCAAAAATTTTGCCACAAATTGTACCTACATGCTCATTATTTACAAATCGAGACTGGCGAGAAAAAAATGAATTTGTTAAGAACACAACTAAAGCCAACATCCATATTCACTCGACAATAAAACTAATTTAATTTGCGTATTACTTATTTCATTCTTAATACTTTGGTTCTAAAATCTATAGACAAATAAAGTTTTCAAGTTAAATATTTTTTTCCTACAACTACTACTACCTTATTCCGGCCTGTAATTATTTTACTACCTACTACTTTTTACTACCTACTACTACTACTATCTTATTGTTATTCCGGCCTGTAGCTTCCTACTACTACTACTACTACCTTATTCCAGAGTAGCAGTAATATTAGTCTTTGTTAAGCCAACGTATTTAATTTGCAATTTTAGACAGAACATGGATTAATTAGTAAAACTAATTTATGCACAATCAATCATACAAATGTGTCCACTGAATACCAATCACTGATACATTAACAGGTAAAAACATTGTAGTAAGGAAATAGCTTAATGATACCCACTTGCTTAAAAGGTTCATGTGAACAAAATTGGTTTGGAGCTCATTTGCCTGAGTAAAGAAAAAATAAAATAAAATAAGAACTTCAAAAATAATTGACCCAACCGCCAAAAAAAGTACAATTGGGCAAACATATAACCAAAAAAATCATCTGGACCGTTTAAAATTTGAGAAAAATCCCACCTTCTATGGACACAAAATATATATATTGTAGCAACAAATTCAAAATAAAACTCTACAAATAATTATATACTTTACCTTTTTACAACACCATAGTTGGGCAATGTGTTTCTAATATTACAAAATGTGTCTCTAATATTACAAAATGTATTAGAAAACAACTCAGTTAACACCATAGAGTACTGGAGCTTCTCATGTTACCATTCTCTTAAGATTTTGTCTGAGTTCATCAACCACATGTCCCGTCCCTTAGCTTTATCTGGTCATCTGTTTCTACATATGCAAACATCACCTCATTCCACCCAAAGTCCCACATATAGTTAATATTTAGATCTATAATTTTAATGTTTCTATCGAGCATTTTGAACAGATTTTCAGCAGCATCACATTCATCATGCTTATTCATTCCGTAAAATTTTTACCCTTCAAAACCCTATACAACTGTTTGACCAAATCATCTAAAGACCTTACCTTTGTGTAAGTGATGGATATCTTCAAGATGAGTTCTTAATTGACGCAGTGATGACCAAAATGTCAGTGCCTCAAGTCTCTTCTCCCAATCTACACCACATAGATTACTTAAAAATGGGCCCAGTTTAACTATAAATTGAGGAATCTCTTTGAAAAAATCCACAATACTATGAAACCAAGAAAACACACCCAAAATTAGAACACAAAATTATCAAAAAGTAATAGAAAAAAAAATTCCAGTAGCTAGAACATTACTTTAGCTTTGCAATTCTCAATATCTAGTATAAGGTAAACCCATTTGTATTTCAAAACATTCGATGCATGCTCAGTATTTACCTAAAACATTAAATTGACAGCACCAAGCAAAATATAGTCTCTTGTAGCCACCACTATTGACAAAATTTAGCTAAGATCTAAACCTACCCTATGAGAAAACAAACCACCAGAAGCATGAAAACAACATGTTGATACAAAACCATGCCCTAACATCTCAACTGAAATCTGAATTCAAAACAAAGAAAAGTTCTGCTCCAAATTCAATTCCAAAGCATGAATACATGCTCCCAGAAGCAACCCAAGTAGATATAAAAGAAGAAATAACATCACATCTAGGCATATCAAAGCTCTGGTTTACTTTCAATAATTTAGCCAAGAACAAAACAAATGAAAACACATGATACATTTACTTTAGCAAACCCATATATTACAAAGCTAGCAAATTAGTTTACGAAAAATAAGATATTTACTGCTCCATACAAACTTGAAAACCATTTATCAAAAAGAGAACTTGGACATTCTAGAAATTGCATTAATCATGTCAAATAAAGAAACAAAGCTCTGAATGCATGATCAAGCATAATAAACAGCATCCAAATGTACCCAAAAAAATGATCTTACAACAACCTATTTTCCAATCATCTACCAAAAACTATTACCACTTTTAATAAACTATGTTCTTAAAAATACATATAATAACATTTACCTTGTAGATCTGTCAAGCTCTACCATGTTTCGGTACATAAACCTTTGAAAAGAAAGGTCATCCATCGGTAACGTCCACGGCCAACAAATATTGTTTGTAACAAAAACCTGTTATTTATAAGAGAAAGTAAAATATTAGTAGTATCGCAAGAAAGAAACAATTGACACGTGATTACTTGAATACGATTTAAGAATTATAAAATACACATAATCGTGTTAACTTTTCTCCACCCTCGACTTGTTGTTGAATGAACACGTTTCCATTCAATAGCAATATCATCCCAAGACTGCAAAAATTGAAATGAATCGTTTAGTTATATGTCTTTTAAAAAATAAATATCAAAACTTTTATCGTAAGAAGATCAATAATGCGCGAATATAAGAAATGGTACCTCAAACATACCATTTCCTCCTAGTAAATACACATACATGTAATAGTCCCCTGTGCCTGCTTATCAATAATATAGAACCTGTTCAATTTTTCCCTCAATTTGAATAGAACCAAGCAAAGTATGTATGGTATTTTGGTTGGTAAATATCCCATTTTGAATGAACTGTTTTGAAATGTAAGTCACTACTAAAATACACCATTTTGTTCTTCGGGGGTCATCTTTAGATTTTCATTTAAAGACATGTAAATGGTTCCATTCAAACCGTAGCAAATAATTTTATACTATAAGGCAGGGGTAGTCAAGAATACCATTTCTTGAGAATGAGACAAAAAACATAATGCTCTAAACAGATTTCAGTATCCCATAAAATATATACTCCAAGGCACCACTACAAATTAAAAAAAAAATAGTAATAAATAAATACACTGAATAATAACTTATATCACCCACAGTAAAATAACACCTGAGATTTATAATAAATAATAATCATCTGAAAATGAAATTGAACCTCTAAATTAAAACCAATAATAGTAGCATTAGCAACCCACCAAATCTCAAATAGCAAAACCCAATCACTAACGCTTAAGTGGTAGGATATCCACTACTTCTATCTGACAAAAAAGTGTTCTGTCCATACGAAATTCGTACAATATAAAGCTGATTATTCAATTAATAAGAGAGTTAAAAAAATGAGTTTGCCACTATACCCAACAGAGCAGAAATACCCATTACCAAGAACCCAAAGATCCATGAGGAAAAGTTCCAATTCCAAAATAGATCAGCAATATAAAGTCTTTAAATCTAAAAACATAAATTTTCAAGCAAGTAATCCACAATCTCACAACAAACAAATGTATAACAAACCATCACTTCAAAAAATAAAATCAAACAAAAAGTAACCCAATAAAAATCATACTGAATTAACAACCATAAATGCACATTAAAAGCAAATTTTCCCATACCAAAATAACCCAAAAGAGAGAGATAGTGGAGAGAAATTAGAGTTTAAGTGAAGTTAACAGGAAATGTATAACAGTCCATACAAAGCTAGCTTAGTGATTACATTAGATACTTTAATCCAAGTAGGAGAATCCCACTTAATACAAAGCTATAAATTCTAGACAGGTTTGTCTTGACAGATGCAGCTAATCACAAATTCATATATTAAGTATTTCCATGAGCTTGTGTGAGGACAAATCAACATTCAGGAGGAGTGAAACAGTTGAAAAAGAGGAGTAACATGCAATTAGAGCTTTAAGAATTCAGTAAACAGGAAGCAACCACTTCTGTTTAGCATTTTTCAATTTTTTTCCATCTTTTTATTGCAAAAAATTGCAAACAAATGAAATGAAATAAAAAAATAAGTGGGAAGGAAGCAGAAATAATTATAAATGAGTGGAGAATAAAGCTTAACTGGGAACACTGGGAAATAAGTTTTCTCCATGCGACCCCAACATCTGACTTCAGCTGCCGTTTCTTAACTCAATTCACTGATACATTTGGCTTAGTCTTCTCCACATCAATTAGATAATCACCTGAAAATTAAACAAAGAACCCAAATTCAGCTTAATTCAAGAATGCCAAAGTGCATGCAACAAATAAAGACCTCAACTAAAGACATCGGCGACAACAAAGGCTCACAGCTAGATATTAGTGGTGAAGATAGGTTTTGATTATTTTTTTCATGTTTGTTTCTATAACTGCAAGAGGGGGAAAGGCAGAAAGATTACTCTGCATTTATTTAAATTGTCACCGCCCTTTCTACTTGCCCTAATGGAGAGATTCCTTTATTTTTCTTTGGCAGTTCATCTTTTGAGAAGAACCATGATGAAATTGATTTTGAGTTTTTGGGGAATATTAGAGGCAAAGAGTGGATGATTCAGACAAATGTTTATTGCAATGGTACCAAAAACATAGGCGGAGAAGAGAGATATGGTCTGTGGTTTGATCCTTCAGAAGAGTTCCACGAATACAGTATTCTTTGGACTGATAATCAAATTGTGTAAGAAATCATAACCTTCCAAAAATTATTAGGCTTTTTCTAAATTTAGTTACACCATTTATTTCGTACCATTGGGGTACTTTATCATATCTAGCATAATCTAATAACTATTCTTCAACTAAAGTTTGTTACCATAATTTAATTTTTACTATGTTAACTTCTTTTAGCGTTGAAGCATGTTGTTCTTCTTAGGCGCTCTACCTTGATATATGTCTATACAATAAAGAGAGTATAATCAGTAAAAGAAATTCAAATCTTTCTGTGATTTTGTGTGACAGTTCAATTTAGTTACATGTTCAATATGATAAAGATGTGACAAAAACACTTACATACTGGATATTCTAATAATTAAACTACCAAAAGCTAAACTTATGGATGCAACATGAATATATACGATGGGATGGATTAAAATTGAATATAAATAAGAATAATGCAATAAAACTAAATATAAATAGTGATAATGCAATAAACTCGGTGTATATATATACACGATCAAATGGATTAAAACAGAATATAAATAGTGATAATGCAATAAATATTGTTTGGTTATTTCACTATATATACTGAGTTTCTGTTAGTATTTCTAGTTTGTAATGTGTTGACATGCTGCTGTGATAGATTTGTTTCAAAATCTGAAACTATGTGTGATGTGTATCAACTTGAGCTCCTTCGAGTCTACACATTTTGCTTTTTGCTACGATCACCTCCTTATGTTTCAGCCATTCCTGATTTGCTTTAAGCCTTTTAATAACTCTTGGAAGTAGTAATTCTTTCATAAACTATATGTGGATATGGGAATTATGAAGTGGTCCACCAAATGCAATTCACTTTTTCCATTGTATAATAATATTAAAATCATTTAGTTTTAAAAAAAACGAAAAGCAATTAGATGATGCCTAACATCTTAAAACTTATAACAAAAACTAATAGTAAATTCAAGATTTTTGTGCACTCATCTTTTCAGCAACCAAACCAATTTCTTGTGCACTCATCTTTGAGTGGTCTTCATTTCCATATCAAGCAATGTTATGTCTCCAAAAAGCAAACTTTATATTTAATTAGGGTATTGAGAATGACAACCCATGATATTCTATGATATTCTATTTATTATTTACATATCACAACAACTTGATTATCTATGCAAAACTAATTGTAATGAAGCTAAATGTAATTTCAAAGTGTTCTTTCATCTGAGCTTCTTAATCAGATCAGTGTTTTCAATCTGTTTGTTTGAATTCCCTTTAATTCCCATACCATCTGATTCTCTCACTGTTAGATATTAGTGGTGAAGATTGGTTTTGATTATTTTTCTCGTCGTGTTTATTTCTATAACTGCAAGAAGGGGAAGGTCAGAGAGATTACTCTCTACAAAGGCTTACCTTCCACTACCGCATTAGACTGTTTTAAAGGCGGGACAGATGATCGAACCTCCTGGACTCTCTTCTTTTTAGCGGACTCTCTTTCTCTTCCTCACTGTGTATGCTACGGTTTTGGAAACTCAGGTATTAGTGAAGCTAACTAATTTCAAGGGTTAGATTTATATGAACTTGACTAAAAATACTATACAAAACATCATAAAATTAATTAACCTCCACACTGATGAAAGTGTTTCTTATATTTAACAATAATACGTCTCAATCTCTCCAACCTACAGAGATGTTATGAATTTAGTAATTTACCAGCTATAACATACTCTTACATTACATTTTTTAGACTTTTTTGAGTGAATTTTTTCTAGAAAATATTTTTTTTTGTCTATGTTTATATTTTGTATGTATTCTGCTTGGCCCCTTTTTGAGGCATCTAATGAATTTATCACTCATTAAAACTAAAATTTAAGTTATGAATCAAAAGAATAAAAACTAAACATGACCAAATACCCAATATAACTTGAAACTAACACCGACATTACATCCCTAAAAGTTCCAAATTCCATCCCTTCAAATCGTAATTCAGCATACTTCACAATGCACTAAATTAAATATTTCAATGTTTATTGGGATATATAAAAATTATAAAAAAAAACTATCAAAACCGCAACAAAGATGCAAAGGGTACATGAATGTTAATACCATAGCGTCAATCTCTGCGAGCTGACGAATGACAATCCAAAACAATGACATCAATGTGATGCCTTACTCAAAATGAAACAGGAACACATCCAACATTAAAAAGAGTAGAAAAATAAAATTTTAAGTAATTTGAGCAGTTCACCTTTTCCTCTGTGGCGAGCAACGCGCTTCCTTGGGAGAAATCCAAGGGAGTCATGCCTGGGATGCTCAAACTTCCTGTGAGACAGTTTTCTCCTCCTTCAATATTCATACAAACGAAAAACAAATATCAGCATATAAAATAGATCATAACAATGTACTATTCTTATTTTATACATTCTCAAAGTCCTTTCATCAAATCTAGTTACATCCCCATTTACTAATTACCAAATACATTTAGAACAAAGTAGAAAATACAAAATTCAAAGTTTAGAAAAAGGAAATAAAGGAGAAGCATATAATACTGAGCAGATAATAAAGTAGATTAATAAAACTCATATAGTAAGGCCTTAGTTAACAACAGAAACTTAAAATTCAAAATTTATTAAAATTAGGTTAGTATAAAAAATACATATCATTAATCATAAACGATCGAGAGTACAATCAACAACTTGATACTATGAAGTGGTCCACCATATGCAATTCACTTTTGCCATTGTATAATAATATTAAAATCTTTAGTTTAAAAAAACAAAAAGCAATTAGATGATGCCTAACATCTTAAAACTTGAAACAAAAACTAATAGTAAATTCAAGATTTTTGTGAACTCATCTTTACAGCAACCAAACATTTATCTTGTGCACTCATCTTTGAGTGGTCTTCATTTCCATACCAAGCAATGTTATGTCTTCAAAAAGCAAACTTTATATTTAATTAGGGTATTGAGAATGACAACCCATGATATTATATTTATTATATGATATACTTAATTTATTTTTACTTTGGAAATGAAAATCTTGTGATAGAATTCTTTAAAGGGTGTTTTTTAAAATATTTAATAAGATGTACGCCTCTTTTTATTATTTTCTTTTAGTGGGTAAGCACACAATACTCTTATTCGACAAACTAAACATTTAATTAAGAAAAGTGAAGGTAACTTTTACTAAAGCAAATGACTTCATAATTGTTTCACATCTTACTTATTATTATTATCTATATCTACTACTACCATTATTATTTTACTATAGTCAGTTGCGAGCAGTAACAATAAGATCTGAATTTTCAGTGTTTTCCTAATAATCAACAGTGTAAATCATTTTTTTATCCATATTCCTACCATTTCAATGTTGTCATTTACCTCAGAAAACATCTTCAAATTCATAATTAGTTCTACACTTAATTTCTCACAAAAAGCATTTAAACCATTTTAAGCATCATTCAATAAATTCATCAACAAAAAGAAAAGAAATGAAACCCCCAAGAAGAGCTAAAATCATGGGTTCGAATGACATCTACAATATTTTTTTTTGAAATCTTAATAACCACAACATAAAACAAAACCATACAGAGAAAAGCAACACCCATCTCGAAAATGGTCAATAAAACAAAGATTGCTACTGATTGCAAAATAACCCAATATCATAATTTTTGTCAAAACACTTGCTTAGTAGACATATAATCTGCATACTCTGTTTTCTGTTAATGTTTTAAGAGTGAACAAATTTGCTTCACAAATCATGTCCCATTTTAAGAGAGATCAAAATATTCAACATACCCAATTTCAGCTGAGTTTTGCAGAATACAAACATTTGGTGTGGAAAAAAGGTAAATACCAAATAAGCAGGATGAAGAATATAGTGAGATGAATTAGGTTTACCAGGAATCTCAAGATTGCTTCTTGTCTTTACTTTATCCTTTGTTTATCCTCCTCCTCCTTCTTTTGAAGGTAAGTAAAAGGTACCAATTTTAATATAATTAAAAAAAATGATAATTTTTTTAATGTTTAAAACTTCTTATTAAAAAATCAAAGGGAAGGAATGAAAAAATTATGTCGTGCATATATGCTAAGACCATGTCCTTTATTCAAAATTCTTATATGACTATTCTTATATGACCATGTCCTCTTTGGGCACATATCGGATTTTCAGAGCTTATTATAAAGAAGGTCACTATTTGAAATACAAATGGTTTGAATCAAGGAAGTAATAGTCTCAACACCAATCACAACACCACAATCCATCATTTCAACATATTGTTTCCATCACATCCATTATCCAAGAAGATAAAGATTTACAAAGGAAGGAAAGCTAAATATTAAACACTTTGTTAATTGGAATCAAGCTTTGATCCTCATTGCCTACAATTTTTAGAACATACAGAGTTTCAATCACATGAAAGATTTCAAATTCTGTTTACATGCAGAGTTTCTCCATATATTTATCTCTCTTCTTTCCAGTGAATTTTCTCTTTATATTGAAAATTTTAAATGACTGTAATGACTGAAAACTGTATTACAAAACAGAACCTAATTTTTACAACAGACTTTTATCACAGGAGGACCAGTCATTCCATCCAATGTTATCTCTTTTAGTTCGACTACCAACAGAAATTTTAATATTAAGTTAGGAACCCAGCAGCTATAGCCCAAACAGAGGCGGCAACTGGTGTGCAAAAGTCTGATGCCTATAGTTCGTGCAAAATTACTACAAATACACACTGTGTGCGCGATGTGTTGGAGCAAAAATTTACAAATTGAAATCCCAGAAACCAATTTAGGGGAGAATAGGAAAGTGCTCTTACCTGGCAGCGAAGGTTATTCTTTTGTAACAAATTGAAATTCCAGAAACCTTGAAGATGTTTGAACAATAGAAATCCCAAAATCCGAGATTCCGATTCTAGGCCACGCCTTTCTCTCTCCTCCCTTTTGCGATTATAGGGCTATCGATCTTCAGATTTGGAGAAGGAATGAAAAGTTGGAGAACCCAAAATCCGAGATTCCGATTCTAGGCCACGCCTTTCTCTCTCCTCCCTTTTGCGATTATAGGGCTATCAATCTTCAGATTTGGAGAAGGAATGAAAAGTTGGAGAAGCCCCAAGTTGCTCAGTCGAAACACAGAACTCGTTCCTGCGCAGGCTCTCTTTCTCTTCTTTGCTTAGTATGCTACGGTTTTGGAGAGCAAGAGTATTAGTGAAGCTAACTTACATAATGGATGGCTAGATTTATCCAAAAGTTTTGAGGGTCCAGATCTGTTTTTAGACAGGCGGGAAACTTAGTTTTTTTCAAATTGAGTTGTATTTTGTATAGATAGATATATAATAACGGTTTGCTTTCATTATTTTCTTCAGGAAATGAGAACGTAGTCGAGACTAGTCGGGGAACGGAGTGACGGTCCAGATGATAGCATTAGTAGTCCTCACTATTCTATGAAATAGTGTGATAATAAATATATTGAGGACTCCATTTGAGTTTGAATATTGTCTAGAAGACAATATTCGTACTAAACTCTCAGCTCATGTTTTGTCATATTTTACACGACAGTTGTATAATTAAGTTGTATTTGAATTTTGTACCATGTATTTGGCGACTCAAAATGGGTGATGTATACCTATTTTGGGGGCGTCACATGTACTCTCCCAACTCTTGGAATAAAGTGTGTAACTTATCATCCTCTCTCCATAAAAAGACTTTCTTAATTATAGATGTAAGGAACCCTCCTAAACGATTTAGGAATAGGTTTTTTATTTAATTAATTAAACTTTTAATTAATTAACTTCCTAATCTCATTAGGAATATATGAGATTACTAATATTAATTAATTTCCAAACACCTTTAGGAATTAACTTAATATCTATATAATAAAACAGAACCTATTTTGAATCTTTCATTTAGCAAAGCACAAAGACGGTTCAGATTTATTCTAACCTAATTCTTTCAACTTAATCTAAAGGCTCATATTTCTTCCCGTCCAAATCAAATTCACACTTACACTCTACTCTCTCTCATGTTCACACACAAAATCTTTCTCTCTCCTATCTTCTTCACACACACAAACAAATAATAATAATAATAATAAAATTATTATTATTATAATTATAATTATAGTAATTGTAATAATAATAATAATAATTATAGTAATAATAATTATTATTTTATAATAATAGTAATATTAATAATAATAATAATAATAGTAATAATAGTAATATTAATAATAATAATAATAGTAATAATAATAATAATATTGTTATTATAATAATTAGTATTATAATAATAGTAATAGTAATAATAATAATAATAATAATAGTACTAATAATAATAATAGTAATAATAATAATAATAATTAATATAATTATAATAGTACTAATAATAATAATTATTATTATTATTATAATTATTATAATAATTATAATAATAGTAATAGTACTAGTAATAATAATAATAATAATAATAATAATAATAATAATAATAATAATAATAATAATGATAATGATAATAATAGTAATAGTAATAGTAATCTATATAATAAATATTCAGATTCATTCTAATTGATTTGGTCGAGAAAGCATAACTACGGTTCGATTCATTCTAATTTTAATTTAAAATAATAATTATTATAATATAATAATTATTATTATTATAATTTTAATATTACTACTACTACTACAAATAATAATAATAATAATACTAACAATAATAATAATAAAATAATAATAATAATAATAATAATAATAATAATAATAATAATAACAACAACAACTGTGACGACCCCAAAATAGGTATACATCACCCATTCTGAGTTGTCAAATACATGGTACATAAACAAATATAATGTAAGACCCCAACTTATTATAAATAAAATTAAATTTTCTCTATTTATTATTTTGAAATAGTAAGGGTTGATTTGATTAATTTGGTTAGTTGTGGGTAAAATACGCAAATATTTTAAATAAGCAGGTGGTTATAAAATATTCATTTTTTATTTGTGAATATTCGTTTTGTCGTGAAATATTCTTGCTGTCGGAAAATATTCGTACGACGGCTTAGCCTTGTGTGGGCCCCATAACGGAAAGCGATTGGATGAAGAAAACGATAAGTATAAGTTGTTTATAAATATCGGCGTAGTGGTTACCGTTAATACTATTGTAATACCCGGTGGTTAAAACACAGTAATACGCATTGTTGCACAGTAGTACACGGTATTGCACCAATTATTGATTCTTACGTATGAAGGCACTACTCAATAATTATTATAGTAGTTACTGTTCAATATTTTATTTTATAATTGATGCGTTGATATTTTATATTACTGTTGTTTCAATAATTGTTACTACACAATATTTTCATTATTGGATCAATAATTCATATTATTTGAATAATATTATTAGATATCAATATTGGCAATGTCTAGAAAGTTCTGTCTAAGGAGAGGTTTGGTCACCTAATTGAGCGCCAGTAAGGAGAAATTCTTATTAGAAAGCCCCCTCTTTCCTGGGAACGGCATGGTTTCCAGTACTATGATTCTATAATATTATTTGTGAATAATTAATTATTGATTTATATGATGAAGAAAATATTCATTTTATGTGGATATTGATGGAGAAAATTTTTAAAGTGACAGTTGTTGAAAATCGATATTTTATCTTTTCTGATAAAATAATATTTTATTATATTATAATATAATAATGATGATATTTTTATAATAAATGTGGGATATATGAGTATATGAGAAGGAATAGTATTTTTATTGCATTAAATGATTAACACATATTTTGTGTGTCGGTGGACCCCATTTCTTGACTGAAATTTGATTATAGCTTGTAAAATCGTCCGTTTATGGATTTCGGTCAATTTGTATTTGGAATTTAGAAAAACTTTCTTCTGTAAAGTTATAGATAATGAAATTTTCTATGGAAAAGACATGTGGTTTGAATTTTTCTGACAAAAGGGCTATTTATTATGAATTATTGAAGTTCCGAAGTTTCAAAATAATTGATTTTTGAAAGTTTTAATTATTTATTTTATGAAAAACGTTTTTTCTTACTTTTTTAGAAGGTTAGCATGTGTGAATTGCTGAAATTCAAATTCTTGGGTGGTGGGCTTGAATATTTATTAAATAAAATTATTTTAATAAATTTTCTGCTTTGGTGTTCTAAGCAATTTCATATAAATAGGGTGCTTAGGTTGGAATTGAAAATTACATCAGAAACTGAAGTTTTCTCTCTATTTCTCTCGCTATATATTTAGCGTATTCTTGTGAGTATTTTGATACTTTGAGTGTGTTTATACGGTGCAAGTTTCCTTCAACACTATATTCAGAATTCCAGTCAGAAGTAATGTCTTTTCGAGGTAAGGGATGTTATTTTCTTCGTAAATGATATTATTTCTTCAATATCATTATGCTGAAATATTGGTCTGAATTTTTATCAAATTTAGAACTTTTCATGTTGGGATTACTATTCATGAGTTACTATCCACGAGTACTATTCACGAATCATGATGATTTTCTTGTGGAATTTCTATCTTTTGGTGTCAAAGTTACTATTCACATATACGATATTATTCACGTATACGGCACTATTCGCGAAAACAACACTATTCAAAGAAAAATTAAATTTTTGTTTTTCGTCCAAAATACTTATTATGGATACTAGCTTTGATTGTATCCATGTTTTGATGTTTCTTGAATTTTACTTCACTATGATTATTTATGAGGTATTTTTAGACATGGAATAGCTGAAATACGAATCCTTAATATTTATTCTTTTGTTTCACTGGATTCGTTTTCTTTAAAATATTTTTCATCATCCTCCGTCCTAAATGATGATATAATTGAATATCTTTGGTCTGTAGTGCAAAGATTAATGATTTTTGATGAATATCTTTGGTCAGTAGTGCAAAGATGAACAGGTGTTTAGATGAACATGACCAACTGATAAATATCTTTGGCCTGTAGTGCAAAGATGAATATTTGATTTCAGATATATATTGATTGATGTTACATGGATAAAAGATAGATGATGAACTTTTAAATTCATATATAGAAGATAGTATATTTCATTCTCTACTTAACTCTTCTAATGAATTATTATTTTCGCTGCGAATATTAATTTAAAACTTATTGTCTATTGTATTCTATTAGATTTTTCCCTATTGAAGACTAACGATAATTTGTTTTATATTATCTTAGTCATAATGTTCTTTATTGGGCTAGTTGAGCTCACCATTTTCCTTGTTGTTCCATTTTTCTTCTCAGGAGGCGAGAATGTAGCGAGTACTAGTCGGGGTATGGAATGATGGTTCTAGAAGTGGTTCTAGTAGTCCTCACTATTCTGTAAAAATAGTCTATTAATAATTGTTATGAGGACTTATTTGAGTGTGGATATTGTCTAGATGACAATATTTGTATTTAAACTCATAGTTTTTTTGTTGTATTAATAAAGTTGTAGTTATTTCTGTACCATGTATTTTGACGACTCAGAATGTGTGTTGTATACCTATTTTGGGGGCGTCACAGTTGGTATTAGAGCTTAGGAATATGATCTCTGGCGGAGATCGGGGAATAGAATTAGGAGGGGAGAGACGAGTAAATTATTCGCTAGTGTGTCCTACCTAAGCTTATTTGTTGGTCGGTCATAATATAGGGGTATTATGTGATATGTTAATTTGTTAAATTAACCCTTGTTGTATTGCAGTATTTGAGAATGTCGACTGAGAATGTTAACAGTGGAGTAAATGAGACCGTGGAGACACATGTGCTCACCAATGAGGAGAACGTGCAACAGGCTGGCAATGTTCCTCCTGTGAACAACACCACTGAGCAGATGATGAACGATGGGATGTTTAGAAGATTTTTGCAGTTCATACAAAATTAGACGAGGGAGACTCGTGTTCAAAATACAGGAGGAAATTATAGCAATTCATGGTTTGTCACAGCCAAGCAGTTCAAAGAGTTGGGACCACCAGAATTTATTCGAAAGCCGGATCCGATCAAGGCAGAGACGTGGGTTAAACAAATTACCAAGATATTCGATGTCTTGGGATGCACGAAGGAATAGAAGGTTCCATTCGCCACTTTTATGTTTCGTGGCGAGGCAGACTACTGGTGGGAGTCTGTGAAGCGTACACATCCAGCCGCACTCAGCATGTCTTGGGAGACATTTCAAAAATTGTTCAATGACAAGTACTTTCCTGAAATTATTCGTCATATGAAGGAGGTAGAGTTTATTAGACTAGAGCAGAATAACATGACGGTGTCCCGGTACGAGGCGAAGTTTGCAGAGTTGTCCAGGTTTGCACCTTATTTGGTGCAGAATGAGGAACGTATGACACGGATGTTTCTGAGAGGTTTGAAACCCGGCATACGTCAATATCTCATTTCTCATAAATTTTCTCTCTATTCAGATGTTGTCAACAGGGCTGAATTATTAGAGTGAGATAACGAGTACGGTCAACTGAGGGACCACAACCAGGATCATACCGGTGATAGCAGTCATCAGAACAACGATAACCAGTGGAGAAAGAAAAATACGGACAAGAGCGGCAACCACTCTGGTGGTAATCTTGGCCATAAAAATAGAAGAAGCGAGTCGGGAGGAGATTTTAAAAAGAGGAGATTCAACAATGATAATGTGAAGACGTCAGCACCAGCAACAACTGGTTCCAAGGGAGGAGAACGACCACCGGTTATATGCTATAAGTGCGAAAAAGAAGGACATATCAGCCTAAACTGCCCACAACAGTTTAAGGTATGTTATAATTGTGGAAAAGAAGGGCATATCGCTCGAGATTGTACTGTAGCGAAACCAAGTCCAGCGGGGATGGTGACTCAAAAGGCTGTCCCAGAAAAGTCAAAGTCAACGGTTCCTGGAAGAGCGTTTGTCGTGACTAGTCAGAATGCGAGGAACCCGAACGAAGTTAACACGGGTTAGTTAATTATAAATTCTTGCGAAGTTTATACCTTATTAGATATAGGTTCTACCCATTCATTTATTTCTCCTGTTTGTGTGTAAAACCCCAAACTTTTTGAATAAAGATGAATTTTCTATAAATATTATTTTTGAATATTATGGAGTGAAATTGATATAATAGTTGTGGGTAATATTTATAAATTTTGCAAAGTACGCAAGTTGTTATATAATATTCGATTGGTCGGGGAATATTCGTTTTAACAGGGAATATTAGTACAACAGCACAATCATTGGTGGACCCCATAACGGAATTATTGTCGGATTGAGAAAATGACAAAAATACTTTATGAAAATAACGGCAGATGTTTTACCGTTAATTGTTGAAACACCCGGTGTTAAAAATACAGTAATACGCGTGGTTGAATAGTAGCACACAGTATTGATTATTGATGCTTACGTGAGAAGTCACTCAATTTTGCTTATTTTATGAACACCCATTTACCCATTTTCCAAAATAATCGGTAGAAAGTTATTCAGTATATTTATAATGGGACCACTTGTGATTAAGAGATGTTGGGGGGAGGGAGACACGTGGGACCCACGATTGAAAGAAAATGGGTGGGGGGGGAATCTTTAAAATTTTTCTACGGGTGGGAGTTTTTTTCAAAGAAGCATGTGTTATATATATTTATATTATATTTTTTTTTTGACTAAATTGTGCTAGTATTTGAAAAGTAGACGTCTGATGAATCAACCAAAGGTTTCGTCTGATGCCTGTGAATTATTGCGTCCGTGATAAATCCTTACACAGTGTCTTTCCATTATCCTATAAATAGAAGTTCATTCCATCATTATTTTCTTACGAATTCACTGAAACTCTAGAGAGATAAACTATAGAGAGAAAGAAGAAAGTATTCTACTACTTCACTACTTATATATCGAGTACTCTTCTTCTTAAGGTAGGGAATATTATTTGTTGTACTCGTAAGGGGTGTTATTCTTTCTTATTCATGAAGAGAACTGTTGTTATTCCATTGCTTACTATTCTGTTGGAGTAACCTATATACGCGGTCTACCCTATACTTGGTGACATTCTTCTATTACTCTGTTGGAACATCCTGTCTGTGAGTTTTATAGCGGACCTGGTTCCGTCTTATTAATATTCTGTTGGAATATCCTGTTTGTGTGTTTTACACCGGACCTGGTTCCGTCTTTATTATTCTGTTGGAACATATTGTCGGTGCAAATTTTGCCTGACCTGGTTCCGATATTATTATTCTGTTGCAATAACCTGTATATGCAAAGTACCGCATGCATGGTGATTTCTTTTGTTATTTCATTCTTTATTATACTTAGTTGGTTAAAGTTTTGACTTCTATACTCCATGAAATTAGTAGAATATCCTTGATATTTGCGCTTCATCCAGTATCTTTTCGTGGAAATATTCTTCTGAGCATTCTTGAATTTTGCTCTACAAAGCAGTATCATGTTGACAATTTGGACGTTAATGGTTCTTGGACAAATTAATTCTTGAACTTGTTTTATTGAATTCTTATATCATTGTCATCATCCTCATGTTTATATTATGTTGAAAGTCATCTGTGGCCTGTAGTGCATAGATGGACTCGGTATGATTATGACCAGGAATTATTCAGTGTAATCATGACCGTAATGTTACAAATGATGTGGTAAAAGTCCTCATTGGCCCATAGTGCATTGATGGATAGTTGTTGGCATGATCATTACCATTAATGAATACACAAATATTCTTGTTCCGTAGTGCATGGATAATTGTGGTCGTGATACTAAAGAATATCCTTGGCCGTAGTGCATGGGTGATTCGATGATGTGGAACATTTATTAAGCTGAGTCTCAGTGATAACAGTGATGAAAAACCTTTTAAATCATAAAAGATAGTAGATTTTATTTTCTACTTGACTCTTTTAATGGATTGCTTGTTCCACTGCAGTTAAACTTAATGTCTATTATATTTTATCAGTTTAACATATTTGGAGACTAATGATAATTTATTTTGCATTATCTTAGTCATAATATTTCTTACTGGGTTGGTTGACCTCACCCTTTCTTTCACTGTTCTCTTCAGAAAATGAGAATATAGCTGGGATGAGTCGAGGAACGGAGTGATGGTCTAGAGGATAACATTAGTAGTCCTCAATATTCTGTGAAACAGTGTGATAATAATTGTAATGAGGACTCCTTTTGAGTTTGTATAATCTCTAGTAGATAATATTTGTATTCAAACTCACAGTTTATGTTTTGTCGTATTGTACACGACAGTTGCATTAGTAAGTTGTATTTGAATTCTATACCATGTATCTGGCGACCCAAGATGGGTGATGTATACCTAATTTTGGGGGCGTCATAGTTGGTATCAAAGCTTAGGGATATGATCCCTGGCTAAGATGTGAGACTAGAACTAGGAGGGGAGAGACGGGGAATTCCTTCACTAGTATAACCTATTTAAATTTATTTTGTATTTAAATTGGTTGGTCAAAGTTTAGAGATATTATGTTACATGTCAATTAACCTTTTTTGTGACAGTATCTAAAAATGACATTCGAAAATGTTGAGAATAGCAATGGAGCACAAGAAACCGTTGAGTCTCCACATATCAATAATCAGGAGAATGTGCATAAGGAAGGTGACAATCCTCATGCAAACAACAACACTGACCAAATGCTGAATGATGGATTGTTCAGAGGCTTTATGCAATTTATGCAACAGCAGGCGAGAGCGGCTCTTGTCCAAAATATAGGTGGAAACACTGGAAACTCTCGGGCGATTACCGCTAAATAGTTCAAGGAGTTGGGACCACCGGAGTTTAAGGGAGAGCCAAAACCACTTATGGCAGAAGCATGGATAAAGAAGATCACCAATATATTTGATGTCTTGGGATGCTCCGAGGAACAAAAAGTTCCCTTTGCCGCCTTTATGTTGTGAGAAGAGGCAGATTACTGGTGGGAATCGATAAAACGTACTCAACCTGCCGTGCTAAAGATGTCTTGGGAGAAGTTCCAAGAGCTTTTCAACGACAAATACATTCCCAAAAGTATTCGTCACATGAAAGAGGTAGAGTTTATCAAATTGGAGCAAAACAATATGACAATGTCGCAATACGAGGCAAAATTTGCGGAGTTATCCCGGTTTGCGTCCCACTTGGTGGATAATGAAGAGAGAATGGCGCGAATGTTTTTAAGAGGTTTGATGCCGGAGATACGTCAACATCTTATTTCTCATAAACTGTGTTTGTATTCAGATGTTGTAAATAGGGCTCAATTGGTGGAGCGCGATAAATGTCAACGCAACCAAAAGAGACCAGCCGGCATAATGATAATACCAGTGAGAGCAGTCATTGAAGCAATGATAACAAGCGTGGAGGGAATCAACAGGCCAGAAATGGTAACCACTTCGGTGGTAATTAGGGCCAAAACAATAAGAATGGACATTTCAAGAAGAAGAGATTCAACAATGATGGAAAGACGTCAGCACCAGCACCCGTTGTTAAGGAAGGAGAAAGACCACCTATCATATGCTTCAAATGTGGAGGGGAGGGACACATCAGTCCAAATTGCATGATGTCATCCAAAGCATGTTATCATTGCGGAAGAGAGGTCACTTAGCCCGATTTTGTCGTTCACCGAAGACAAATTCAGCTACGATGGAGGCACCAAAGGCTGTCCCAGAAAAGTCAAAGTCGGTAGTGCAAGGGAGAGGTTTGTTGTGACCTCCCAGAAAGCAAGGAATCCAAATGAAGTCATCACGGGTAATCTTATCATAAACTCTAGCGAAGTATAAACTTTATTTGATACCGGTTCTACCCATTCTTTTATTTCTACTACTTGCGCTCAATGATTAAATTTGACTCTGGAGAAATTAGACTTTGACTTATCTGTGAAAACTTCGTTGGGAGAAACATTCATTACATCCATAGTTTATAAGTCTTGTTTGGTTCAAGTTGGTACCCACACATTACCTGTCGATCTTATTGCATTAAAAATACTTGCATTTGATGTAATTCTAGGGATTGATTGGTTAACTACTCATCATGCAAAAATTGATTGTTTTCGTAAGGTTGTTAGCTTTCATATTCCTAATCGACCTATTATGCGAATTCAAGCAACCAAACCATTAAAATCAATCACTGTCATCTCAAGCCATAAAACTATTCGTTTATTGAAAAATGGTTGTCAAGCTTTCTTAGTTCATGTCACATATCTAAACAAAAATACGTCAGTTTTGAATAATATTTCTATTGTTAAGGAATTTCTTGACGTATTCATTGAAGAACTTCCTGGCCTACCCCCAGAGCGTGAAATTAAATTTTGTATCAACCTTGAACCCGGTACAAAACCCATTTCTAAATCCCCATATCGAATGGCTCCTATTGAACTTCAGGAGTTAAAAACTCAACTGCAAGAATTGTTAGATATTGGCTTTATTCGTCCTAGTACTTCTCCTTGGGATGCTCCTGTTCTATTCGTGAAGAAGAAAGATGGGAGTATGCGACTTTGTATTGATTATCGGGAGTTGAATCATGTCACCATCAAAAATAGGTACCCATTGCCACGTATTGATGACCTGTTTGACAAGTTGCAAGGAGCAAAATTCTTTTCAAAGATTGATCTTCGTTCCGGATATCACCAATTGAAGATTAGAACCGATGACATTCCAAAGACGGCTTTCAGAACTCGGTACGGGCATTATGAATTCCTGGTCATGTCCTTTGGATTGACTAATGCTCCTGCTGCCTTCATGGATATGATGAACCGAGTATTCAAGGAATATTTGGATCACTTTGTGGTCGTCTTTATTGATGACATCCTTATATATTCCAAAACCTGTGAAGATCATGAGCAACACTTGAGGCTGATACTCCAAAAGCTTCGTGAATATAAGCTTTATGCCAAGTTGAAGAAATGCGAGTTCTGGCTTGAGGAAGTAGCATTCTTTGGGCACGTGGTATCAAGTCATGGAATATCTGTTGAGCCAACAAAGATTGAAGCTATTCAAAGTTGGGAGAAACCTAAATCAGTGACCGAAGTACGTAGCTTTCTCGGCTTAGTTGGTTATTACCGGAGATTTGTAGAAGGGTTTTCTCGAATCCCTACTCCACTAACTCAGCTGACTCGGAAAGATAAAAAGTTTGGTTGGAGCGAGGAATGTGAGAAGAGTTTTCAAGAACTCAATAGGAGACTCATTTCAGCACCTGTTCTGACAATACCATCTGGTTCGGAGGGATTTATCATCTACAGTGATGCTTCGGGCAAAGGGTTAGGATGAGTTCTCATGAAATATGGGAAAGTCATAGCCTATGCCTCATGACAACTCAAAGAATATGAGAGGAATTATCCTACTCATGATCTAGAGTTGGCAGCTATTGTCTTCGCACTAAAGATTTGGAGGCATTACTTGTATGGGGAGAAAGTGGAGATCTTTACGGATCATAAAAGCCTCAAGTATTTCTTCATTCAAAAGGAACTTAACATGCGACAACGACGTTGGCTTGAACTGTAGAAAGATTATGATCATACTATCCAATACCATCCTGGAAAAGTAAACGTGGTGGCTGACGCATTGAGTAGAAGATCATATGCGGGTACGAGTGCAATATTGTCAACGCAAAGGCCCATTTTGTATGACTTCCAAAGGATGGAGATAGAGATAAAGACTCCAGGGACCCACGTGATGATGGCAAATATATGAGTAGAACCGAATTTAATTGATAAAACTAAAGCTGCTCAAGTTACAGATCCGAAACTGATGCGTATGAGGAAGAAAGTGCAAGAAGGTGCGATGCCGAAAGCAAGAATCGATGAAGAAGGAATACTTCAAGTCAACTCCAGAATTTGTGTTCCTAATGACCCTGATTTAAAGTATAAAATCATGATGGAGGCGCACAACACACCGTTTTCAATCCATCCTGGGAGTACCAAAATGTATCATGATCTTCGACATACATTTTGGTGGGGCAATATAAAGAGAGAGATAGCGCTGTTTATCTCATGGTGTCTAACGTGTCAATGAGTCAAGGCGGAGCATCAAGTACCAAAAGGTCCATTGCAACCACTTAAAATTCTAGAATGGAAGGGGGAGCACATTACCGTGGATTTCATTACTAGCCTTCCCAATGTTTCTCAAGGCATAGATGCGATTTGGGCCATTGTTGATAGATTGACCAATTCTGCTCATTTCTTACCGATACGAGAAACTTATACACTTGAACGTCTTGCTCGTATGTACATAAACGAAGTTGTAAGATTTCATGGTATGCCAGTATCCATAGTTTTTGATCGAGACCTAAGATTCACTTTGCGATTTTGGGTTAGTTTGCAAAAAGCTATGGGCACAGATTTATGATTTAGCTCGGCATATCATCCTCAGACGGATGGACAGTCAGAGAGGACTATTCAAACTCTTGAAGATCTATTAAGACTGGGTGTCCTTGATTTCAAGGGAAGTTGGGAAAAGTTTTTACCATTGGTGGAGTTTTCCTACAACAAAAGTTATCAAGCAAGTATTGGCATGGCTCCATTTGAAACGTTGTATGGAAGAAAGTGTCGTTCTCCAGTATGCTGGGATGAGGTGGGTGAAGCAAAATTGTTGGGACCAGAGTTGGTACGTATGACTACGAAAAAGATTCAAACGATCCGGCAACGTATAAAAACCTCACAAGATCGACAAAAGAGTTATGCTGATCTTCATCGAAAGGACGTGGAATTCGATATAGGAGATCATGTGTTGTTACGTGTTGCTCCACGGAAAGGAGTTACGAGATTTGGAATGAGAGTAAAACTCAATCCTCGATTCATTGGCCCATTTTTAATCCTCGATCGAGTAGGAACTGTAGCCTATAGACTTGCCTTACCGCTAAGTATGTCTCGTGTTTATAATGTTTTTCACGTATCCATGTTACGTAAATATGTGAAAGATCTGAACCACATTAATTAGTTAGAATCGGACGAAATAGCGTAAGACTTAACGTATGAAGAGGTACCTGTTCACATCTTAGATAAGAAGGAACATATTTTATGCTATAAGGTTATACCTCAAGTCAAAGTTTTGTGGAGAAACCACGATGTTGAGGAAATAACTTGGGAGTTAGAATCTGAAATAAAATCAAGGTATCCTTACCTCTTCAACATACCAGGTACGTACACTAATTTTGAAGGAAAAATTTCATAAGAAGGGGAGATTGTAAAACCCCAAACTTTTTGAATAAAGATGAATTTTCTATAAATATTATTTTTGAATATTATGGAGTGTAATTGATATAATAGTTGTGGGTAATATTTATAAATTTTGCAAAGTACGCAAGTTGTTATATAATATTCGATTGGTCGGGGAATATTCAATTTAACAGGGAATATTAGTACAACGGCACAATAATTGGTGGACCCCACAACGTAATTATTGTCAGATTGAGAAAACGACAAAAATACTTCATGAAAATAACGGCGGAAGTTTTACCGTTAACTGTTGAAACACCCGATGTTAAAAGTACAGTAATACGCGTGGTTGCATAGTAGCGCACGGTATTGATTATTGATACTTACGTGAGAAGTCACTCAATTTTGCTAATTTTATGGACCCCAATTTACCCATTTTCTAAAATAATCGGTAGAAAGTTATTCAGTATATTTATAATTGGACCACTTGTGATTAAGAGATGTTGGGGGGAGGGAGACACGTGGGACCCACGATTGAAAGAAAGAAAATGGGTGGGGGGAATCTTAGAAAAATTTCTACGGGTGGGAGTTTTTTTCAAAGACGAATGTGTTATATATATATTTATATTATATTTTTTTGTTTGATTAAATTGTGCTAGTATTTGAAAAGTAGACATCTGATGAATCAACCAAAGGTTTAGTCTGATGCCCGTGAATTATTGCGTCCGTGATAAATCCTTACACAGTGTCTTTCCATTCTCCTATAAATAGAAGTTCATTCCTTCATTATTTTCTTACAAATTCATTGAAACTCTAGAGAGAGAAACTATAGAGAGAAAGAAGAAATTATTCTGCTACTTCACTACTTATATATCGAGTACTCTTCTTCTTAAGGTAGGGAATATTATTTGTTGTACTCGTAAGGGGTGTTATTTTTTCTTATTCAAGAAGAGAACTATTGTTATTCCATTGCTTATTATTCTGTTGGAATAACCTGTATACGCGGTCTACCCTATACTTGGTGACATTCTTCTATTATTCTGTTGGAACATCATGTCTGTGTGTTTTACACCGGAAATAGTTCCGTCTTTATTATTATTCTGTTGGAACATCCTGTCTGTGTGTTTTACACTGGACCTGGTTCCGTCTTATTATTATTCTATTGGAACATCTTGTCTGTGTGTTTTACACCGGACCTGGTCCGTCTTTATTATTCTGTTGGAACATCTTGTCAGTGCAAATTTTGCTTGACCTAGTTCCGTTATTATTATTCTGTTGGAATAACCTGTCTATGCGAAGTACAACATACATGGTGATTTCTTTTGTTATTCCATTCTTTATTATACTTAGTTGGTTAAAGTTTTGACTTCTATACTCCATGAAATTAGTAGAATATCCTTGATATTTGCGCTTCATCCAGTATCTTTTCATGGAAATATTCTTCTGAGCATTCTTGAATTTTACTCTACAGAGCAGTATCATGTTGACAATTTGGACGTTATTGGTTCTTGGATAAATTAATTCTTGAACTTTGTTTTATTGAATTCTTATATCATTGTCATCATCCTCGTGTTTATATTATGTTGAAAGTCATCTGTGGCCTGTAGTGCATAGATGGACTTGGTATGATTATGACCAGGAATTATTCAGTGTAATCATAACCTTAATGTTGCAAATGATGTGGTAAAAGTCCTCATTGGCCCGTAGTGCATTGATGGACAGTTGTTGGCATGATCATGACCATTAATGAATACACAAATATTCGTGGCCAGTAGTTCATGGATAATTGTGGTCGTGATACTAAAGAATATCCGTGGCCGTAGTGCGGGGGTGATTCGATGATGTGGACTATTTATTAAGCTGAGTCTCAGTGATAACAGTGATGAAAAACCTTTTAAATCATAAAAGATAGTAGATTTTATTTTCTACTTGACTCTTTTAATGGACTGCTTGTTTCGCTGCAGTTAAACTTGATGTCTATTATATTTTATCAGTTTAACATTGTTGGAGACTAATGACAATTTATTTTGCATTATCTTAGTTATAATATTTCTTACTGGGCTAGTTGAGCTCACCCTTTCTTTCACTGTTCTCTTCAGGAAATGAGAATATAGCTGGGACGAGTCGGGGAATAGAGTGATGGTCCAGAGGATAGCATTAGTAGTCCTCACTATTCTGTGAAATAGTGTGATAATAATTGTAATGAGGACTCTTTTTGAGTTTGTATAATCTCTAGTAGATAATATTTGTATTCAAACTCATAGTTTATGTTTTGTCGTATTGTACACGACAGTTGCATTAATAAGTTGTATTTGAATTTTGTACCATGTATCTGGTGACCCAAGATGGGTGATGTATACCTAATTTTGGGGGCGTCACATTGTGCTCAACGTTTAAACTTGACTCCGGAGAAATTGGACTTTGATTTATCTGTGGAGACTCCGTTAGGAGAAACTTTCATCACATCCACTGTTTATAAATCTTGTTTGATCCAAGTTGGCACCATCACATTACCTGTTGACTTTATCTCTTTAAAGATACTTGCATTTGACGTGATTTTAGGGATTGATTGGTTAACTACTCATCATGCCAAAATTGATTGTTTTCGTTAGGCTGTTAGTTTTTATATTCCTAATCAACCTGTTGTTCGAATTCAAGTAACCAAACCATTGAAGTCAAACTCTTTCATATCAAGCCGTAAAGTCATTCGTTTATTGAAAAATGAATGTCAAGCTTTCTTAGCCATGTTATGGACTTGAACAAAAATACGTCAGATTTGAATGATATTTCTATTGTTAGAAAATTTCCTGACGTATTTCCTGAAAATTTTCCTGGCCTACTCCCAGAGCGTGATATTGAATTTTGTATCGACTTTGAACCCGGTACAAAACCCATTTCTAAAATCTCATATCGAATGGCTCCTATTGAACTTCAGGAGTTAAAAACCCAACTATAGAAGTTGATAACCGATCCTCTATCTGGTGACTTCTTTTGTGGAATGCACCGAAGCCAGACTCTCCGTAGGGGACGCCATATTTGTGCAATAGTAAACTGATAGGTGTCATTGTGACGTGTTATCCAAGGTTGGGATATGAGTCATAGTTGAGAGCAACCTAAGTCGGTAATCGAAATACGTAGCTTTCAAGGCTTAGTTGGTTATTATCGGAGATTCCTTGAAGGATTTTCTCGAATCGCTACTCTGTTAACTCAGTTGACTCGTAAAGATACAAAATTCGTATAGAGTGAGGAATGCGAGAAGAGTTTCCAAGATCTCAAGAGGAGACTCATTTTGGCACCTGTTTTGACAATACCATCTGGTTCGGATGGATTTGTTATCTACAGTGATGCTTCAGGCAAAGGGTTAGGATATATTCTCATGCAACGTGGAAAGTCATAGCCTATGCCTCGCGACAACTTAAAGAATATGAGATGAATTATCCTACTCATGATCTAGAGTTGGCAGCAGTCGTTTTCACGCTAAAGATCTGGAGGCACTATCTATATGGGGAGAAAGTGGAGATATATTCAAACCATAAAAGCCTCAAATATTTCTTCACCCAAAAGGAACTCAACATGTGGCAACGACGTTGGCTCGAGCTGTTGAAAGATTACGACCACACTATTCAATACCATCCTGGAAAAGTGAACGTGGTAGCTGACGCGTTGAGTAGAAGATCATATGCAGGAACGAGTGCGATGATGTCAAGTATACGCATAGAACCAACTTTAATCGATAAAGTTAAAGTTGCTCAAGTCACAGACCCAGAGCTGATGCGTATGAAGAAGAAAGTACAAGAAGGTATTATTCCTGAGGCAAGAATCGATGAAGAAGGAATACTTCAAGTCCACTTCAGACTTTGTGTTCCTAACGATTCTGATTTGAAGTACAACATCATGATGGAGGCACACAATACACCATTTGCAATCCATCCTGGAAGTACCAAAATGTATCGTGATCTTCGACATACATTTTGGTGGAATAATATGAAGAGAGAAATTACAAAGTTTATCTTGAGGTGTTTAACTTGTCAACGTGTAAAGGCGGAGCATCAAGTGCCAAAAGGTCCATTGCAACCACTTAAGATTCTGAAATGAAAGTGGGAACACATTACCATGGATTTTTTTACGGGTATTCCCACGATTTCTTAAGTCATAAATGCGATTTGGGTTATTGTTGATAGATTAACCAAGTCTGCCCATTTCTTACCGATACGGGAGACTTATTCCCTTGAACGTCTTGCTAGTATGTACGTGAATAAGATTGTGAGGTTGCATGGCATGCCAGTATCCATAGTTTCGGATCGTGACCCAAGATTTACTTCAAGATTTTGGGTTAGCATACAAAAAGCTATGGGTAAAGATTTACGGTTCAGTTCGGCATACCATCCTCAAATGGACGGACAATCAGAGAGGACTATTCAAACTCTTGAAGATCTATTAAGACTTTGTGTCCTCGATTTCAAAAGGAGTTGGGATAAGTATCTACCATTGGTGGAATTCTCCTACAACAGTTATCAGGCAAGTATAGGTGTGGCTCCATTTGAAGCATTGTATGGATGAAAGTGTCACTCTCCAGTATATTGGGATGAGGTAGGAGAAGAAATGTTGTTGGGACCAGAGTTGGTACGAATGACTACAGAGAAGATCCAAACTATTCGACAACGTATACAAACGGCTCAGGATCGACAAAAGAGTTATGCGGATCTTCATCGAAAGGACGTGGAATTTAGTATTGGGGATCATGTATTGTTGCGTGTGCCTCCATGGAAAGGAGTTACAAGATTTGGGAAGAGAGGAAAACTCAATCCACGATTTATTGGTCCATTTCAGATTCTTGACCGAGTAGGAAATGTGGCCTATAGACTCGCGTTACCTCCAAGTATGTCTCGTGTTCATAATGTTTTTCATATATCTGTGCTACGTAAATATGTGAAACACCCAAACCACGTTATGGAGTTAGAACCAGATGAGATAGCCGAAGACATAACGTACAAAGAGGTACCTGTCAAGATCTTGGATAGCAAGGAGCATGTCCTACGCACGAAGGTCATACCACAAGTTAAAGTTTTGTGGAGAAACCATGCTATTGAGGAAATGACCTGGGAGTTGGAAATGAAAATGAAAGCGAGGTATCCTCATCTTTTCGAAACACCAGGTATGTACGTCAATTTCGAGGAAAAAATTTCATAAGGAGGGGAGGTTGTAAGATCCCAACTTATTATAAATAAGATTAAATTTGCTCTATTTATTATTTTGAAATAGTAAGGGTTGATTTGATTAATTTGGTTTGTTTTGGGTAAAATGTGCAAATATTTTAAATAAGCAAGTGGTTATAAAATATTCATTTTTTATCGGTGAATATTCGTTTGGTCGTGGAATATTCTTGTTGTCGGGGAATATTCGTACGACGGCGCAGCCTTGTGTGGGCCCCATAACGGAAAGTGATTGGATGAAGAAAACGACAAGTATAAGTTGTTTATAAATAACGGCGTAGTTGTTACCGTTAATACTATTGGAATACCCGGTGGTTAAAACACAGTAATACGCGTTGTTGCACAGTAGCACACGGTATTGCACCAATTATTGATTCTTACGTAAGAAGACACTACTCAATAATTGTTACAGTTGTTACTGTTCAGTATTTTATTTTATAATTGCTGCGTTGATATTTTATATTACTGTTGTTTCAATAATTGTCACTACACAGTATTTTTATTATCAGATCAATAATTCATATTATTTGAATAATATTACTAGATATCAATATTGGTAATGTCTAGAAAGTTCTGTCTAAGGAGAGGTTTGGTCACCTAATTGCGCGTCAGTAAGGAAAAATTCTTATTGAAACGCACCATCTTTCCTGGGAACGGCCTGGTTGCCAGTACTGTGATTCTGTAATATTATTTGTGAATAATTAATTATTGATTTATATGATGAGAAAAATATTCATTTTATGTGGATATAGATGGAGAAAATTTTTAAAGTGACAATTGTTGAAAATCGATATTTAATTTTTTCTGATAAAATAATATTTTACTATATTATAATATAATAATGATGATATTTTTACAATAAAAGTGGGATTTATGAGTATATGAGGAGGAAGAGTATTTTTGTTGCATTAAATGATTAACACAAGTTTTGTGTGTCGGTGGACCCCATTTCTTGACTAAAATTTGATTATAGCATATAAAATCGTACGTTTATGGATTTCGGTCAATTTCTGTTTTGAATTTGGAAAAACTTTCTTCTGCAAAGTTGTAGATAATGAAATTTCCTATGGAAAGCACACGTGGTTTGAATTTTTCTGACAAATGGGCTATTTATTATGAATTATTAAAGTTTTAAAGTTTTGAAATAATTGATTTTTGAAAGTTTTAATTATTTATTTTATGAAAAACGTTTTTCCTTACTTTTTCTAGAAGGTTAGCATGTGTGAATTGCTGAAATTCAGATTCTTGGGTGGTGGGCTTGAATATTTATTAAATAAAATTATTTTAATAAATTTTCTACTTTGGTGTTCTAAGCAATTTCCTATAAATAGGGTGCTTAGGTTAGATTTAAAAATTACACCAGAAACTGAAGTTTTCTCTCTCTTTCTCTCTCTATATATTGAGCGTATTCTTGTGAGTATTTTGATACTTTGAGTGTGGTTATACGGTGCAAGTTTCCTTTAACACTATATTCAGAATTCTAGTCATAAGTACTGTCTTTTCGAGATAAGGAATGTTATTTTCTTTGTAAATGATATTATTTCTTCAATATCATTATGCCAAAATATTGGTCTGAATTTTTATTAAATTTGGAACTTTTCATGTCGGGGTTACTATTCATGAGTTACTATTCATGAGTTACTATTCACGAGTACTATTCACGAAGTATGATGATTTTCTTGTGGAATTTCTATCTTTTGGTGTCGGAGTTACTATTCACGTATACGACACTATTCACGTATACGACACTATTCACGAATACGACACTATTCACAGAAAAATTAAAATTTCATTTTTCGTCCAAAATATCTATTATGGATACTAGCTTTGATTGTATCCATGATCCATGTTTTGATCATTCTTGAATTTTACATCACTATGATTATTTATGAGGTACTTTTGGACATGGAATAGCTGAAATACGAATCCTTAATATTTATTCTTTTGTTTCACTGGATTCATTTTCTTTAAAATATTTTTCATCATCCTCCATCCTAAATGATGATATAATTGAATATCTTTGGCCTGTAGTGCAAAGATTAATAATTTCTGATGAATATCTTTGGCCAGTAGTGCAAAGATGAACAGGTGTTTAGATGAACATGACCAACTGATGAATATCTTTGGCCTGTAGTGCAAAGATGAATATTTGATTTCAGATATATATTGATTGATGTTACATGGATAAAAGATAGATGATAAACTTTTAAATTCATATATAGAAGATAGTAGATTTCATTCTCTACTTAACTCTTCAAATGAATTATTATTTTCGCTGTGAATATTAATTTAAAACTTATTATCTATTGTATTCTATTAGATTTTTTCTTGTTGAAGACTAACGATAATTTGTTTTATATTATCTTAGTCATAATGTTCTTTACTGGACTAGTTGAGCTCACCCTTTTCCTTGTTGTTCCATTTTTCTTCTCAGGAGGCGAGAATGTAGCGAGTATTAGTCGGGGTGTGGAATGATGGTTCAAGAAGTGGTTCTTGTAGTCCTCACTATTCTGTAAAAATAGCGTATTAATAATTGTAATGAAGACTTATTTGAGTGTGGATATTGTCTAGATGACAATATTTGTATTTAAACTCACAGTTTTTATGTTGTATTAATAAAGTTGTAGTTGTTTCTGTACCATGTATTTTAACGACTCAGAATGGGTGTTGTATACCTTTTTTGGGGGCGTCACATATAACTTTAGTAATACAATTGTTGTGCAAAATACGACAACACATAAACTGTGTGTTTGAATACAACTATTGTCTAATAGAGAGTATACAAACTCAAAAGGAGTCCTCATTACAATTATTGATACACTATTTTATAAAATAGTGAGGACTACTAATACAAATATCCTGACTCATCACTCCATACCCCGGTTAGTTCTTGCTATGTTCTCACCTCCTGAGAAGAAAAATGGAACAAAAAAGAAAAGGGTAAGCTCAACTAGCCCAGTAAAGAATATTATGACTAAGATAATATACAACAAATTATCATTAGTCTTCAACAGGGAAAAATTTGATAAAATATAATAGACAACAAGTATTAGATCAACAAATATAGCGGAAATAGCAATCCATTATAAGAGTCAAGTAGAGAAAGAATTCTACTATCTTCTAAGATTTAAAAGTCCATCATCAATATTTTATCCCTGTAACATCAATCAATATACATCTTGAATCAAATATTCATCTTTGCACTACAGGCCAAAGATATTCATTTGTATCACCAGTTGGTCATGTTCATCTCAACATCTGTTCATCTTTGCACTACGAGCCAAAGATATTCATTAGGTAATCATTCATCTTTGCACTACAGGCCAAAGATATTCATCAGTTAATCATTCATCTTTGCACTACAGTCCAAAGATATTCAGTAATATCATCATTTAGGACTTAGGATGATGAAAAATATATTAAAGAAAATGAATCCAGTGAGATAAAATAACAAATATCAGGGATTCGTATTACAGTTTATCAAAGTTCAATAATACTCCATAATAACCAATTTTGAAGCAGAATTCAAAAATAAAGATCAAAACATGGATACAATCAAAGATAGTAACCATAATAGACATCTTGGACAAAAAGGAGAAAATTTTATTTTTCTGTGAATAATGCCATATTCGTGAATAGTGACATATACATGAATAGTGTCGTATACGTGAATAGTAACCCCGACATAAAAAGTTCAAAGTTTGATAAAAAGTTCAGACCAATATTTTGGCATAATGATATCGAAAGAAATAATATCATTTACGAAGAAAATAACATCCCTTACCTCAAAAAGATAGTACTTCTAACTGAAATACTGGATATAGTGCTGAAGGAACTTGCACCGTATAGCAACACTAAAATTATCAAAATACTCACAAAAATATGCTCGATAATATAGAGAGAGAAAGAGAGAAAACTTGTTTCTGGTGTGATTTTCAATTCTAACTTAGCCCTCTATTTATAGGAAAATGTTAGCACGCTGAAGCAGACTTGACCTGCTATCTGATGGCTTTACCTGATACTATTGCCACCCACCACATTTGAAATTCAATTTGAGCATATTTCTCACCAACCAAAGGTGGGGCCCACCAATTCTTGAATTTTCTACCAAAATGATAAATTCGGATACTTCAACAATTTTTGAACCAGACACCTCTTAAAATTCATAACAAATCATACGTTCATTTTTAACGGTTCAAAATTTGTGGTCATATACTCAACTTATATATGTATAACGTATCCAAAAATCACAACGATCCAACGGCTGGATCAAAAATTATAACTCACACAATAAATCTCAAGAAATCTCAATAACACTGGTTTGATCTTTTAATACCTCCAATCCGACAAAATACTGATAAAATACCTCAACATTAATTCCTTTATTAATAACCACATAAATATATCCAACATCTATATCCACATAAAATAAATATTTTCTTATCATTTGAATCAATAATTAATTATTCACAAATAATATTACAGAATCACATTTATGAGAACCAGACCGTTCCCAGGAAAGAAAGGGCTTTCCAATAAGGATTTCTCCTTACTGGAGCACAATTAGGTGACCAAACCTCTCCTTGACAGAACTTTCTAGACATTGTCAATAATGTTATCTAATAATATTATTCAAATAATATGAATTATTGATCTGATAATGGGAAATACTGTGTAGTGACAATTATTAAAACAATTATTGAACCAATAAAATAAAATATTGAACAGTAATTACTGTAACAATTATTGAGTAGTGCCTTCTTACGTAAGGATCTATAATTTAGTAATACTATGCAATACCGTGTGCTACTGTGCAACCACGCGTATTACTGTATTTTAACCACCGGGTATTCCAATAGTGTTAACAGTAACAACTACGCTGTTATTTATAAAAACTCAATTTTTTTCATTTTCTTCATCCGACCGTTATCCGTTATGGGGCCCACAAATGGATTCTCTGTAGTACGAATATTCCCTGACAAAATGAATATTTTATAACCACTTGCTTATTTTGCAAAATTTTCACATTTCACCCATAAGCAAAGTATTATATCAAATTAATACCTTATTATTCACAATAATAATTAGAGGAAATTTGATTTTATTTATAAAAAGATGGGGTCTTACAACCTCCCCTCCTTATAAAATTTTGTTCTCAAAATTGACGTATGTACCTAGTGTATCGAAAAGGTAAGGGTACCTCACTTTCATTTCCGATTCCAACACCCAGGTTATTTCTTCAATCGCATGGTTCCTCCACAAAACCTTAACTTGTGGTATAACCTTTGTGCGTAGGACATGCTCTTTCCTATCCAAGATCTTAACAGGTACCTCCTCGTACGTTAAATCTTCAGCTATCTCGTCTAGTTCTAACACAATAATATGATTCGGGTCGTCCACATATTTACGTAACATCGATACGTGAAAAATGTTATGAACACGCGACATACTTAGCGTTAAGGCGAGTCTATAGGCCACAGTTCCTACTCGTTCGAGGATTTCAAATAAATCGAAGGCTTGAGATTTCTTCTGTTCATCTATTCTTACTTCTAGAATAACGCATTCTTTTACCTTCTTCTTTATATTCATCAGCTCCGGTGTGTAGCTTGAGCGGTTTTAACTTTATCGATTAAAGTCGATTCTATTCGTATATTCGTTATCTTCACGTGGGTCCCTAGAGTCTTTAACTCTATCTTCATCATTTATAAGTTATAAGAAATGGTTTTTATGTTAACAACATCGCACTCGTAAATGCATACGATCTTCTACTCAACGCGTCAGCTACCACATTCGTTTTCCCACGATGGTATTGAATAGTACGATCGTAATCTTCAACAGCTTGAGCCAACGTCTTTGGTGCATTATATGTTCATTTTGGTTGAAGAAATATTTAAGGGTTTTAGAAATGGGTTTTGTACCGGGGTCAATGCAAAATTCAATTTCACGCTCTAGGGGTAGGCTAAGAAGTCCTTCAGGAAATTCACTAACAACAGAAATATAATTCAAATCTGACGTATTTTTGTTTAAATCCATGAAATGGGCTAAAAAAGCTTGACATCCGGTTTTCAATAAAAGAATGGCTTTATGGCTTGATATGAAAGTGTTTGAGTTCAATAGTTTGATTTCTTGAATTCACATAACATGTTGGTTAGGAATATAAAAACTAACAACCTTACGAAAATAATTAATTTTGGCATGATGAGTAGTTAACCAATCAATCTCTAAAATCACGTCAAATGCAAGAATTTTTAATGAAATAAGATCGGCAGGTAATGTGATGGTACCAACTTGAATTAAGAAAGATTTATAAACAGTAGATGTAATGAAAGTTTCTCCTAAAGGAGTCTCAACAGATAAGTCAAGGTCTAACTTCTCCAGAATGAAGTTTAAACGTTGAGCACAAGCAGGAGAAATAAAAGAGTGGGTAGAACTGGTATCTAATAAGGTATAGACTTTGAAAGAATTTATAATTAACTAACCCGTGCTAACCTCGTTCGAGTTACTCGCTCTTTGAGAAGTCACGAAAAACGCTCTTTCTGAAACCACCAACTTTGTTTTGTCTGTATCCACCTTTGGTGCCATTGTCCCAACTGGACTTGATTTTGCTATAGGAAAAAATCGAGCTATGTGACCGTCTTTTCCACAACTAAAACATATCTTGGAAAGCTGTGAACAGTTTGGACTTATATGTCCCTCATCTCCGCATCTGTAGCATCTAACTGGCGGTCGTTCTCATCCCCTCGAATTTGTTGCTGGTGCCGACATCTTCCCGTCATCGTTAAATCTTCTCTTCTTGAAATTTCCACTTGAATCATTTCTTCTATTATCTTGGCCATGATTACCACCAAAATGGTTACCATTTCTAGCATGATAATTTCCTCCACGATGGTTATCATTGTTTAGATGACCATTGCCACCAGTACAATTATTATCGTGTTGTTGCACGTTATCCTTCGGTTGGGCTGGCTCATTATCGCGCTCCAATAACTGAGACCTATTCACTACATCTGAATATAAACAAAGTTTGTGAGAAATGAGGTATTGACGTAATTCAGGTTTCAAACCTCGCAGAAACATTCGCGTCATTCTCTCCTCATTATCAACCAAATGGGATGCAAATTGGGATAACTCGGCAAACTTAGCTTCGTACTGCGACACGTTCATATTAATTTGCTCCAGCTTGATGAACTCAACCTCCTTCATGTGACGAATACTTTCGGGAAAGTACTTGTCGTTGAAAAATTCTTGGAACTTCTCCCAAGACATCTTCAGTGCGGCAGGTTTAGTATGCTTTACCGATTTCCACTAGTAATCTGTCTCTCCTCGCAACATAAAGGTGGCAAAGGGAACCTTTTGCTCCTCTGAACATCCCAAGAAATCAAATATCTTGGTGATCTGCTTTATCCACGTCTCTACAGTAAGTGGTTCTGGCTTTCCCAAAAACTCCGGTGGTCCCAGCTCCTTGAACTGCTTAGCGGTAACAAGTCGTGCATTGCTATCATTTCTACACGCATTCTGTGCACGAGTCTCCATCGTCTGATTTTGCATGAATTGCAGAAAACTTCTAAACATCCCATCATTCATCATTTGTTCGGTAGTGTTGTTTACAGGAATAATATTGCCTTCCTATTGCACGTTCCCCTGGGTGGTGATTAAAGGTGTATCCACTGTCTCATTCACTCCATCGTTAATATTTCCTGCTGCCATTCTTAAATATTTCCATGAAACAAGGGTTAATTAAACAAATTAACATATTATCCCTATACTCTGACCGACCAAATAAATACCAAATAAACTTAGTCTGGTCATACTAGCGAAGGAATTCCTCACCTCTCCCCTCCTAGTTCTCGTCTCACATCTCAGCCAGGGATCATATCCCTAAGCTTTGATACCAACTGTGACGACCCCAAAATAGGTATATATCACCCATTCTGAGTCGCCAAACATATGGTACATAACCAAATACAATTTCAGTAATAAAATTGTCGTGCAAAATATGACAACACATATACTGTTAGTTTGAATACAACTACTGTCTAATAGAGAGTATACAAACTCAAAAGGAGTCCTCATTACAATTATTGATACACTATTTTACAAAATAGTGAGGACTACTAATACAACTATCCTGACCCATCACTCCATACCCCGGCTAGTTCTTGCTATGTCCTCACCTCCTGAGAAGAAAAATGGAACAAAAAGGAAAAGGGTGAGCTCAACTAGCCCAGTAAAGAATATTATGACTAACATAATATACAACAAATTATCATTAGTCTTCAACAGGAAAAAACCTGATAAAATATAATAGACAATAAGTATTAGATCAACAAATATAGCGGAAACAGTAATCCATTAGAAGAGTCAAGTAGAGAAAGAATTATACTATCTTCTAAGAATTAAAAGTCAATCATCAATATTTTATCCCTGTAACATCAATCAATATACATCTTGAATCAAATATTCATCTTTGCACTACAGGCCAAAGATATTCATTTGTATCACCAGTTGGTCATGTTCATCTCAACACATGTTCATCTTTACACTACGGGCCAAAGATATTCATTAGGTAATCATTCATCTTTGCGCTACAGGCCAAAGAAATTCATCAGTTAATCATTCATCTTTGCATTACAGGCCAAAGATATTTAGTAATATCATCATTTAGGACTTAGGATGATGAAAAATATATTAAAGAAAATGAATCTAGTGAGATAAAAGAACAAATATCAGGGATTCGTATTACAGTTTATCCAAGTTCAATAATACTCCATAATAACCAATTTTGAAGCAGAATTCAAAATTAAAGATCAAAACATGGATACAATCAAAGATAGTAACCATAATAGACATCTTGGACAAAAAGGAGAAAATTTCATTTTTCGGTGAATATTGCCGTATTCGTGAATAGTGCCGTATACGTGAATAGTGCCGTATACGTGAATATTAACCCCGACACAAAAAGTTCCAAATTTGATAAAAAGTTCAGACCAATATCTTGGCATAATGATATCGAAAGAAATAATATCATGTACGAAGAAAATAACATCCCTTACCTCAAAAAGACAATACTTCTGACTAGAATACTGGATATAGTGCTGAAGGAATTTGCACCGTATAGAAACACTCAAATTATCAAAATATTCACAACAATATGCTCGATAATATAGAGAGATAAAGAGAAAAAACTTGTTTCTGGTGTGATTTTCAATTCTAACTTAGCCCTCTATTTATAGGAAAATGTTAGCACGCTGAAGCAGACTTGACCTGTTACCTAATGACTTTACCTGCTACTATTGCCACTCACCACATTTAAAATTCAATTTGAGCACATTTCTCACCAACCAAAAGTGGGGCCCACAAATTCTTGAATTTTCCACCAAAATGATAAATTCAGATACTTCAACAATTTCTGAACCAGTCACCTCTTAAAGATCATAACAAATCATATATTCATTTTTAACGGTTCAAAATTTGTGGACATATACTCAACTTATATATGTATAAGTATCCAAAAATTACAACGATCCAACGGTCAGATCAAAAATTATAACTCACGCAATATATCTCAAGAACACTAGTTTGATCTTTTAATACCTCCAATCCGACAAAATACTGATAAAACACCTCAATATTAATTCATTTTTTAATAACCACATAAATATATCCAACATTTATATCCACATAAAATAAATATTTCCTTATCATATGAATCAAAAATTAATTATTCACAAATATTATTACAGAATCACATTTATGACAACCAGGTCGTTCCCAGGAAACAGGGGGCTTTCCAATAAGGATTTCTCCTTATTGGCGTGCAATTAAGTGACCAAACCTCTCCTTGGCAGAACTTTCTAGACATTGCCAATAATTTTATCTAATAATATTATTCAAATAATATGAATTATTAATCTGATAATGGGAAATATTGTGCAGTAATAATTATTGAAACAACAATAATATAAAATATCAATGCAGCAATTATTGAACCAATAAAATAAAATATTGAACAGTAATTACTGTAACAATTATTGAGTAATGCCTTCTTACGTAAGGATCAATAATTCAACAATACTGTGCAATACCGTGTGCTACTGTGCAACCACACGTATTACTGTATTTTAACTATCGGGTATTCCAACAATGTTACCAGTAACAACTACGTTGTTATTTATAAAAACTCAATTTTGTCGTTTTATTCATCCGACCGTTATCTGTTATGGGTCCCACAAAAGGCTGCGCCGTCGTACGAATATTCTCCGACAGAAAGAATATTTCACGACCAAACGAATATTTCCCGACAACAATGAATATTTTATAACCACTTGCTTATTTTGTAAAATTTTCACATTTCACCCATAACCAAAGTATTATATCAAATTAATACATTATTATTCACAATAATAATTAGAGAAAATTTGATTTTATTTATAAAAAGCTGGGGTCTTACAACAACAACAACAACAACAATAATAATAATTATTATAACTTTTATTATAATAATAATAATAACAACAACAATAATAATAATAATAATAATAATAATAATAATAATAACAATAATAATTATAATTATAATAATAATATAATAATAATAATTATTATTATAATAGTAATAGTAATAATAATAGTAGTAATAAAGTAACAATAATAATTATTATAATAATATTAATAATAATACTACCTCCGTCCCATAATAAGTGTCTTTCTAGCTAAAATCACACATACCAATACACAAGCTAAAATAACAAAAATACCCATAATATATTTTCTTTGAAGTTGAAGAGTTAATGAGTGTCATTTAATTGTAGTGATAGTAAGAAGATGCAATAAATACCATTGAATGCATAAGGGCATATATGAGAAAATTTTGCAAAAATTGTATTGGAGTTCTAACACATCACTTATTTTGGAAAAAATTATTAAGCTTAAAAAGCACTTATTGTGGGACGGAGGTAGTAATTATTATAATAATAATATTAATATTAATAATAATTATTATTATTATTATTATTATTATAATAGTAATAATAATAACAATAATTATTATTATTATAATTATAACAATAATAATAATATCAATAATAATAATAATAATAATTGTGGTAGTGTGGTGAATTATGATACTTGTTATTGATGATTGTAAGTTTTGTAGACAAGTTTAAATTTTTCTTAATATTTATTTTTAAAGAAAAATTAATTATTGTGGTAGTGAGGTGAATTATGATAATTGTTATGTCTGATTGTAAGTTATTTTAAGTTGCAAATAGTATTTAGGTAATATAATATTTTTCGAATTTTAGTCTAATTTTTCGTTACGTCGTGCCTTCAGGTACAGGGCAATTACTAGTACGTTTAAGTAGGAAGATTAAGTGGATAAAAAGAACTTATAAATGTCCCAAAAAGCGATTATGAGGATGGATTGTGAAGAAAGCCAATGCATGCACCTAATGCTTTATTCACAATGAGTTGGGTGATAAGTTGCATAATACCATGCTGATGCCAACTTTTGTTGCTCTTGCACCTTGCAACTACTGTCGAACAACCCCTTGCCAGCTCAAATAAGGCGGTTAACATATTTGCATGTTAATAGAAGGATATATGTTTTATACTTTGGACCTTAGAAATCCATTTGACATTCACTCATTAGGAGTAAATGTCGAATAGTTTCTAGTTTGGGACTGTTACTGGATGTTATGTCTCTCACTTAGGTCGGTGCCAATTCATAGGGAACGTTTTTTTTGGTTTGAGAATTTTTCGACTATTATCTCTACTTGTTTTTCAAGTGCATACTTAGATTAAGTTCTATTTCGTGTACTTGAAGACCATGGGGAGGTGCTGTCGAATTTTTCTTGAAAAAGATGAAATGTGCTCAACATGTTGGCACTAGTAAGAAGACACATCCAAGAACGGGATAGAAGCCTTACTCATGTCCTGTAGAGTGGAGATACTAGGAAAATATAATTCATGCATGGACTGCATACATGAATATCTCTGTACTGAATGTGTCTTTTGTTCAGTTAAAGATGTCAGCCGACCGAAGTTGGATGTATCGTAGGATACCCATTGATGGGAGGGATTAGTCTCAGCTTATCGTGATGGGGTGTAACTTTTTGAACAAAGCAATAGAACATGTTGTTAGGTTTGTAATATTCATATACACAATCAAAGTAGCGGAAGCATGGTAAAAACTGATTTAAAAAATTTATAAACCATATACTCGGATTGTAAGACCCCAACTTTTATGAAAAAAGATTAATTTTTCTCGAAATATATTTTTGAATATTATGGTGTGGATTTAATATAATGTTATAGTTGTGGGTAATATTTACAAATTTTGCAAAGTAAGCAAGTGGTTATATAATATTCGATTTGTGACACCCCCAAAATAGGTGTACAACACCCATTCTGAGTCGTCAAAATACATGGTACATAAAAAACTACAACTTTATTAATACAACATAAAAACTGTGAGTTTAAATACAAATATTGTCATCTAGACAATATCCACACTCAAATAAGTCCTCATTACAATTATTAATACACTATTTTTACAGAATAGTAAGGACTACTAGAACCACTTCTAGAACCATCATTCCACACCCCGACTAGTTCTCGCTACATTCTCGCCTCCTGAAAAGAAAAATGAAACAATAAAGAAAAGGGTGAGCTAAACTAACTCAGAAAAGAATATTATGACTAGAACAAATTATTGTTAGTCTTCAACATGGAAAAATCTAATAGAAAACAATAGACAACCAGTTTTAAATCAATCTTCGCAGCGGAAATAATAATTCATTAGAAGAATGAAGTAGAGAATGCAATATACTATCTTCTATATATGAATTTAAAAGTTCATCGTTGATATTTTATCCCTGTAACATCAATCAATATATATCTGGAATTAAATATTCATCTTTGCACTACAGGCCAAAGATATTCACCAGTTGGTCATGTTCATCTAAACACCTGTTCATCTTTGCAATACGGGCCAAAGATATTCATCAAAAATCATTCATCTTTGCACTACAGGCCAAAGATATTCAGTAATATCATTATTTAGGACTGAGGATGATGAAAAATATTTTAAAGAAAACGAATCCAGTGAAACAAAAGAATAAATATTAAGGATTCGTTCTTTAAACAATCAAAGTTCAAAAATACTTCATAAATAACCAGAGTGGAGTAAAATTCAAGAATGATCAAAACATGGATACAATCAAAGCTAGTATCCGTAATATATATTTTGGACGAAAAACAAAAATTTAATTTTTCTGTGAATAGTGTCGTATTCATGAATAGTGTCGTATACGTGAATAGTATCGTATACGTGAATAGTAACTCTGACACTAAAAGATAGAAATTTCACAAAAAAATCATCATGCTTCGTGAATAGTATCGTGAATAGTAACTCATGAATAGTAACTCATGAATAGTAATCCCGACATGAAAAGTTTCAAATTTGATAAAATTCAGAACAATATTTCGGCATAATGATATTGAAGAAATAATATCACTTACGAAGAAAATAACATCACATACCTCGAAAAGACAGTACTTCTGATTGGAATACTGGATATAGTGTTGAAGGGAACTTGCACCGTATAGAAACACTCAAAGTATCAAAATACTCACAAGAATACACTCGATAATATATAGAGAAAAAGAGAGAAAAAACTTCAGTTTCTGGTATGATTTTCAATTCTAACCTAAGCACCCTATTTATAGGAAAATGCTTAGAACACCAAAGTAGAAAATTTAATAAAATAATAATATAATATTCTTAATTTCCTTTGCACACCACACCAGTTGATTTCAACCATTTAACACATGCCCACAAATGAAAAAAACGTTTTTCATAAAATAAATAATTAAAACTTTCAAAAATCAATTACTTCGGAACTTCGAAACTTCAATAATTCATAATAAATAGCCCTTTTGTCAGAAAAATTCTAACCACATGTCCTTCCCATAGGAAATTTCATTCTCTACAACTTTGCAAGTTTAAGTTTTTCCAAATTCCAAAGAGAAATTGACCGAAATCCACAAACGGGAGATTTTAGATGCTATAATTAAATTACAGTCAAGAAATGGGGTTCACCGACACACAAAATATGTGTTAATCATTTAATGCAACAAAATAATGTTTTAATTATTTAATGCAACAAAATACTCTTTCTCCTCATATACTCATATATCCCTCATTCATTATAAAAATATCACCATTATTATATTATTAAAATATAATAATATATTTAAATAAATTATTTTATCAGAAAAAGATAAAATATTAATTTTCAACAATTGTCACATTTAAAAATTTTCTCCATATATATCCACATAAAATAAATATTTTTCTCATCATATAAATCAATAATTAATTATTCACAAATAATATTACAGAATCACAGTACTGGCAACCAGGCCGTTCCCAAGAAAGAGGGGGCTTTTCAATAAGGATTTCTCCTTACTGGCACGCAATTAGGTGACCAAACCTCTCCTTAGACAGAACTTTCTAGATATTGCCAATAATGTTATCTAATAATATTATTCAGATAATATGAATTATTGCTTAGATAATGGAAAATACTATGTAGTGACAATTATTGAAACAACAGTAATATAAAATATCAACGTAACAATTATTGAATCAATAAAATAAGATACTGAACAGTAATTACTGTAACAATTATTGAGTAGTGCCTTCTTACGTAAGAATCAATAATTAGTGCAATACCATATGCTACTGTGCAACAACGCGTATTACTGTGTGTTAACCACCGGGTATTCCAACAGTATTAACGGTAACAACTGCGTCGTTATTTATAAACAACTTATACTTGTCATTTTCTTCATCCAATTGCTTTCCGTTATGGGGCCCACACAAGGCTGCGCCGTCGTACGAATATTCCCCGACGGCAAGAATATTTTAAGACCAGATGAATATTCTCCGACAACAATGAATATTTTATAACCACTTGCTTATTTGAAATATTTGCGTATTTTACCCATAACTAACCACATTAATCAAATCAACCCTTATTATTTCAAAATAATGAATAGAGAAAATTTAATTTTATTTATAATAAGTTGGGGTTTCACACGATTGGTCGGGGAATATTCGTACGACGGCACAATCATTGGTGGACCCCACAACGAAAGTATTGTCGTAGTTAGAAAATGATATAATTATCTTTTTATAAAAATAACGGCAAAAGTTTTACCGTTAAACTTTTGAACTACCCGGTGGTAAAAGTACAGTAATACGCGTGGTTGCATAGTACTACACGGTATTGATTATTGATGCTTACATGAGAAGTCACTCAGTTATACTCAATTATTGCTACAATAATTGCTGCATAATATCTTTCATATTATTGATTCAATTATTGTCACAGTATCAGTGCATAATATTTTATATTATTAAATCAATAATTGAGACGACAAAATTATACATATTATTATTTGCAATATTGACAATGTCTAGAAAGTTCTGTCAATAAGAGATTTGGTCACCTAATTGCGCACCAATATAGAGAAATCCTTATCGGAAAGTCCCTTATTTCCTGAAAATGATCTGATTGTTAAATATTATGAGTTATAATATTAATAATGAATAAGTTCTTTTTGATTAAAGATGAAATTGATATTTCCATTATGTTGGGATTATTAGTGTTAGTGGAAATCGGCATCTATTTCGATAATAATGGATGTCTGGAGGTTATATTGACCAATCGGGTAATTAATCAGATAAATGAGCAATTAATTGCTATTAATTCACATGTGTGTACTATTGATTCACATGCATGTACTATTAGGGGAGGTGGTGCAAGATTGATAAAACTTGCATGACTAAATTAAAAATAGAGGTATAGATGAAGGTACTATACTGTAATTATTTTTTTCACATGATTTTACTATTGATTCACATGATTGTACTATTGATTCACAAGATGTACTATTAGGGGAGGTGGTGCAAGTTTGATAATACTTGCAGGACTAAATTAAAAATGAAGGAAAAGATGAAGGTATTATACCGTAATATTTCGAGCCCCAAAACATGCAATTATCAAAACTATATTTTCCTATAAATAGAAGTTCATTCTTCTTTCATTCTCACCAATTCACTAAGACTCACAAGAGCAATTATAGAGAGAGATTCATAGAGAGAAAGAAGAAGAGAAATTTGCTACTTCACTATTCCAGTATCCAATCTTCTTCTGAGGTAAGGGGTATTATTTCTTTCGTATTCATAAGGGATATTATTTTTATTCAATATTCGTATGAAATATTATTTTCTTCCATACTCTGTAGTATGTAAGTAATATTATTTCGTTGCGTATCCCTAGTTCTACACTCATTTTGTTGAAGCATTGTTTCTATATTTCATGAAATTAGTAGAATATCCTTGATATTTGCGCTTCATTCAGTATCTTTTCATGGAAATATTATTCAGAGCATTCTTGATAATTATTAATCTTTTCATGTTTAAATACTATTAACGAGTTATTATTCACGGATTACTATTCACCCGATTACTATTCACTCAAATAATATTCACTCGGGTATTCGGGGCACTTTTCATGCCGGAGTACAATTCACGAGTTACTATTCACGGGTTACTATTTACCCGATTACTATTCACACGAAGATTATTCACTCAGGTATTTTGGGCACTTTTCATGACAGGGTACTATTCCTGAAGTACTATTCACAGGGTACTATTCATGGGGTACTATTTACCCGAAAAATATATTTCTTCTTTGTCCAAATTATTTTTGATACAATATTATTCTTGAATTTTACTCCACAAAGCAGTATCATGTTGACAATTTGGACGTTATTAATTTTTGGATAAATTAAATTATAAATCTTTAAAACTTTATCCTTGAACTTGTTTTATTGAATTCTTATAGCATTGTCATCATCCTCATGTTTATATTATGTTAAAAGTCATATGTGGCCTATAGTGCATAGATAGACTTGGTATGACTATGACCAGAGATTATTCGGTATAATCATGACCGTAATGTTACAAATGATGTGGTAAAAGTCCTCATTGGTCCGTAGTGCATTGATAGACAGTTGTTGGCATGATCATGACCATTGATGAATACACGAATATCATTGGCCCGTAGTGCATGGATAATTTGTGGTCATGATACTAAAGAATATCCTTGGCCGTAGTGCATGGGTGAAAAACCTTTTAAATCATAGAAGATAATAGATTTTATGCTCTACTTGACTCTTCTAATGGATTGCTTGTTCCACTACAGTTAAACTTGATGTTTATTATATTTTATCAATTTAACACAGTTGAAGGCTAACGATAAATTATTCTGCATTATCATAGTCATAATATTTCTTACTGGGCTAGTTGAGCTCACCATTTTGCTTTCATTGTTCTCTTCAGGAAATGAGAACGTAGCCGGGACTAGTCGGGAAAAGGAGTGACGGTCCAGATGATAGCATTAGTAGTCCTCACTATTCTATGAAATAGTGTGATAATAAATGTATTGAGGACTCCATTTGAGTTTGAATACTGTCTAGAAGACAATATTCATACTAAAACTCTCAGCTCATATTTTGTCGTATTTTTCACGACAGTTGTATAATTAAGTTGTATTTAAATTTTGTACCATGTATTTGGCGACTCAAAATGGATGAGGTATACTTATTTTGGGGGCGTCACAGTTGGTATCAAAACATAGGGATATGATCACTGGCTGAGATGTGAGACAAGAACTAGGAGGGGAGAGACGAGGAATTCCTTCGCTAGTATGACCTATCTAAGTTTATTTGGTATTTATTTGGTCGATCAGAGTATATGTATAGTATGTGAAATGTCAATTAACCCTTGTTTTGTGGCAGTATTTAAAAATGGCATCCGAAAATGTTGAGATAAGCAATGAAGCACATGAGACCGTTGAGTCACCAACGATTAATACCCAGGAAAACGTGCATCAGGAAGGTAACAATCCTCATGCAAACAACAACACCGACCAAATGATGAACGACGGAATGTTTAGGGGCTTTCTGCAATTCATGCAACATCAGGCGAGAGAGACTGCTGTTCAAAATGCAGGTGGAAACACTAGCAACTCTCGGATGATCACCGCTAAGCAGTTCAAGGAACTGGGACCACCGGAGTTTATTGGAGAGCCAAAAACACTTAACGCGGAGACGTGGATAAAGTAGATCACCAAGATATTTGATGTCTTGGGATACTTCGAGGAGGAAAAGGTTACCTTTGCCACCTTTATGTTGCGAGGAGAGGCAGATTACTGGTGGGAGTCGGTAAAGTGTACTCAACCTACCGCATTGAAGATGTCTTGGGAGATATTCCAAGAACTATTCAACAAAAAGTACTTTCCCAAAAGTATTCATCATATGAAAGAGGTAGAGTTCATCAAGCTAGAGCAGAACAATATGACCGTGTCACAGTACGAAGCTAAGTTTGCTTAATTATCCCGGTTTGCGTCTCACTTGGTTGATAATGAGGAGAGAATGACGCGGATGTTTCTAAGAGGTTTAAAACCCGAAATACGTCAATACTTAATTTCTCACAAACTGTGTTTGTATTCAGATGTTGTTAATATGGCTCAGTTATTAGAGCGGGATAACGAGTCAAATCAACCAAGAGAAAGCAGGCGGCAAAATGATAATACCAGTGGTAGCAGTCATCGAAGCGGTGACAACAAACGTGGAGGGAATCAACATGCCAGAAATGGTAACCACTTTGGTGGTAATCATGGCCAAGACTGTAAAAATGGACATTTCAAGAAAAGGAGATTCAACAATGATGGAAAGACGTCAGCACCAGCACCCAAGGAGTTGGGAACATGCACCGGAGTTTATTGGAGAGCCAACACCACTTAAGGTAGAGACTTGGATAAAGCAGATCACCAAGATATTTGATGTCTTGAAATGCTCAGAGGAGTAAAAGGTTCCATTCGCCACCTTTATGTTGCGTGAAGAAGCAGATTACTAGTGAGAATCTGTAAAACGTACCCAGCCTGACGCACTCAAAATGTCTTGGGAGAAGTTCCAAGAACTGTTCAACGACAAGTAGTTTCTCGAAAGTATTTTTCACATGAAGGAGGTAGAGTTCATCAAGCTGGAGCAGAACAAAATGACCGTGTCACAGTACGAAGCTAAGTTTGCCGAGTTGTCCCGATTTGCATCCCACATAGCTGTTAACAAGGAAAGAATGACACAAATGTTTCTAAGAGGTTTGATGTAAGACCCCAACTTTTTGAATAAAGATTAAATTTTCTCGAAATATATTTTTGAATATTATGGTGTGGATTTGATATAATGTTATAGTTGTGGGTAATATTTACAGATTTTGCAAAGTACGCAAGTTGTTATATAATATTCGATTGGTCGGGGAATATTCATTTTAACAGGGAATATTCGTACAACGACACAATCATTGGTGGACCCCCACAACGGAATTATTGTTGGATTGAGAAAACGACAAAAATAATTTATGAAAATAACGGCGAAAGTTACCGTTAACTGTTGAACTACCCGGTAGTAAAAGTACATTAATACGCATGGTTGCATAGTAGCACACAATATTGATTATTGATGCTTACGTGAGAAGTCACTTAGTTATACTCAATTATTGCTACAGTAATTGCTACATCATATCTCTCATATTATTGATTCGATTATTGTCATAGTATCATCTGCATAATATGTTATTTTATTAAATCAATAATTGAGATGACAAAGTTATTCATATTATTAAATTGCAATATTTATAATGTCTAGAAGTTCTGTCAAAGAGAGGTTTGGTCACCTAATTAAGCGCCAATAGGGAGAAATCCTTATTGAAAAGTCCCCTCTTTCCTGGGAACGACCTGGTTGATAAATATTGTGAGTTATAATATTAATGATGAATGTTATTAAAATTGAAGTTGTGTTTGGAGTACAATTTGGAGACGCGGACGTGATATTTGAGTCTGGAACGATGAAATTAGTAAAAATAGTCTATAAACACAAAATTTTCCAGAATTCACTATTTAGTCAAAAAGTCAATAGTTGACTTTTTTGGGAAAAGTCAAACTTTGAAATTTCAAAATTTATATTTTTGATAAAAATGGTTTCATTGTGTTGGAATTATTTGTGTTAGTGAAAATCGACAATTATTTCTATAATAATTGATGTCTGGAGGTTATATTGACCAATCGGGTATTTAACCGGATAAATGAGCAATTGATTGCTATTATTTCATATGATTATAACTATTTGTTCACATGTGTATACTATTGTTTCACATTCTTGTTACTATTAGGAGAGTTGGTGCAAGATTGATAATACTTGCATGACTAAGTTAAAAATGGAGGTATAGATGGAGGTACTATACTGTAATTCATATTTTCACATGTCTGGAACTATTGATTCGCATAATTTACTATTGAATCACATTATTTACTATTAGGGGAGGTGGTGCAAGTTTGATAATACTTCCATGACTAAATTAAAAATAAAGGAAAAGTTGGAGGTATTGTACTGTAATTTTTCGAACCCCAAAACGTGCAATTATCGAAACTATATTTTTCTATAAATAGAAGCTCATTCTTCCCTCATTTTTCACCAATTCACAAAAGCTTTAGAGCGATTATTATAGAGAGAAATTATAGAAAGAAGAAGAGAAGTCTGCTACCTCACTATTCCAGTATCCAGTTTTTCTAAGGTAGGGAGTATTATTTCTTTCTTATCTATGAAGAGAACTTCTGTTATTCCATTCTTTATTATTCTGTTGGAATAACCTGTATATGCGGGCTACCCTATACTTGGTGAAATTCTTCTTTTGTTCCATTCTTTATCATTTTGTTGGAACATCCTGTATGTGCGTTATACGCCGGACCTGGTTTCGTCTGGCGTGATTCGATGATGTGGATTATTTATTAAGCTGAGTCCCAGCGATAAGAGTGATGAAAAACCTTTAAAATCATAAAAGATAGTAGATTTTATTTTCTACTTGACTCTTTTAATGGATTGTTTGTTCCGCTGCAATTAAACTTGATGGTTGTTATATTGTATCAGTTTAACACTGTTGAAGACTAACGGTAATATATTCTGCATTATCTTAGTCATAATATTTCCTACTAGGCTAGTTGAGCTCACCCTTTTACTTTTATTGTTCTCTTCAGGAAATGAGAACGTAGCAGGGACTAGTCGGGGAATGGAGTGACGGACCAGATGATAGCATTAATAGTCCTCATTATTCAGTAAAATAGTAAAAAATAAATGTAATAATATTGTATTCGAGTTTGTATATTATCTAAACGACAATATTTATATTAAAGCTCACAGCTTATTATTTGTCGTACTTTACACGACAATTGTATAATTAAGTTGTATTTGTATTCTGTACCATGTATTTGACGACTCGGAATAGGTGATGTATACCTATTTTGGGGGCGTCACAGTTGGTATCAAAGCTTAGGGGTATGATCTCTGGCTAAGATGTGAGACTAGAACTAGGAGGGGAGAGACGGGGAATTCCTTCGCTACTATGACCTACCTAAGTTTATTTGGTATTTAATTTGTCAGACAGAGTGTAGGGATAATATGTTTCATGTCAATTAACCCTTGTTTTGTGGTAGTATTTGAAAATGGCATCCGAGAATGTTGAGAACATCAATGGAGCACAGGAGACCGTTGAGTCTCCACAGATTAATAACCAGGACAATGTGCATCAAGAAGGCGACAATCCTCATGCAAACAAAAACACTGACCAAATGATGAACGATGGAATATTCCGAGGCTTCATGCAATTCATGCAACATCAGGCGAGAGCGGCTCCTGTCCAAAATGCAGGTGGAAATACTGACAACTCTCGGACGATCACCACCAAACAGTTCAAGGAGCTGGGACCACCGGAGTTTATTGGAGAGCCAAAACCACTTAAGGCGGAAGCATGGATAAAGCAGATAACCAAGATATTTTATGTCTTGGGATGCTCCGAGGAACAAAAAGTTCCCTTCGCCACCTTTATGTTGCGTGAAGAGGCAGATTACTGGTGGGAATCTATAAAATGTACCCAGCCTGACGCACTCAAGATGTCTTGGGAGAAGTTCCAAGAGCTGTTCAACGACAAGTATTTTCCCGAAAGTATTCGTCACATGAAAGAGGTGGAGTTTATCAAGTTGGAACAAAACAATATGACAGTGTCGCAATACGAGGTTAAATTTGCGGAGTTATCCCGGTTTGCATCCCATTTGGTCGATAATGAGGAGCGAATGACACGAATATTTTTAAGAAGTTTGAAACCGGAGATACGACAATATCTAATTTCTCATAAACTGTGTTTGTATTCAGATGTTGTAAATAGGAATCAGTTATTGGAACGTGATAACGAGTCAACGCAACCAAGGGAAAGCAGCCGACAAAATGAAAATACCAGTGGTAACAGTCATCGAAGCGGTGACAACAAACGTGGAGGGAATCAACATGCCAGAAATGGTAACCACTTCGGTGGTAATCATAGCCAAGACAATAAAAATGGACATTTCAAGAAAAGGAGATTCAACAATGATGGAAAGACGTCAGCACCAGCACCCTTTGTTAAGGAAGGAAAACGACCACCTATCATATGCTTCAAATGCGGAGGGGAGGGACACATCAGTCCAAACTGCGCGATGCCGTCCAAAGCATGTTATAATTATGGAAGAGAATGTCACTTAGCTTGATTTTGTCATTCACCGAAGATAAATTCAGCTAGGATGGTGGCACCATAGGCCGTCCAAGAAAAGTCAAAGCTGGTAGTGCAAGGGAGAGCGTTTGTTGTGACCTCCCAGAAAGCAAGGAACCCGAACAAGGTTATCACGGGTAAGCTTATCATAAACTCTAGTGAAGTCTATACCTTATTTGATGCCGGTTCTACCCATTCTTTTATTTTTCCTACTTGCGCTCAACGTTTAAATTTGACTCCGGAGAAATTAGACTTTGACTTATCTGTTGAAACTCCATTAAGAGAAACCTTCATTACATCCACTGTTTATAAGTCTTGTTTGATTCAAATCGGTAATCGCACGTTACCTGTTGATCTTATCTCCTTAAAAATACTTGCATTTGACATGATTCTAGGGATTGATTGGTTAACTACTCATCATGCTAAAATTTATTATTTTCGTAAGGTTGTTAGCTTTCATATTCCTAATAAACTTATTATGCGAATTCAAGTGACCAAACCATTAAAATCAATCACGGTCATCTCAAGCCATAAAGCTATTCATTTATTGAAAAAACGGATGTCAAGCTTTTTTAGCTCATGTCACGGATTTAAACAAAAATATGTCAGATTTGAAGGATATTTCTTTTGTTAATAAATTTCCTAACGTATTCAATGAAGAACTTCCTGGCCTACCCCCAGAGCGTGAAGTTGAATTTTGTATCGACCTTGAACCCGGTACAAACCCCATTTCCAAAGCCCCATATCGAATGGCTCTTATTGAACTTCAGGAGTTAAAGACCCAATTGCAGGAATTTTTAGACATTGGATTCATTCGTCCTAGTACGTCTCCTTGGGGTGCTCCTGTTCTATTCGTGAAGAAGAAAGATGGGAGTATGCGACTTTGTATTAATTATCGGGAGTTGAATCATGTCACCATCAAAAATAGGTACCCATTGCCACGTATTGATGACCTGTTTGATCAGTTATAAGGAGCAAAAAAAATTTTAAAGATCGATCTTCGTCCTGGATATCATCAGCTGAAGGTTAAAACTGAGGATATTCCAAAGACTGCCTTCAGAACTCAGGACGGGCATTATGAATTCTTAGTCATGTCTTTTGGATTGACTAATGCTCCTGCTGCCTTCATGGATATGATGAACCGAGTATGCAAGGAATATTTTGATCACTTTGTGGTCGTCTTTATTGATGACATCCTTATTTATTCCAAAAGCCATGAAGATCATGAGCAACACTTGAGGCTGATACTCCAAAAGCTTCGTGAATATAAGCTTTATGCCAAGTTAAAGAAATGGGAGTTCTGGCTTGAGGAAGTAGCATTCCTTGGGCACTTAGTATCAAGTCATGGAATATCCGTTGACCCGGCAAAGATTGAAGCTATTCAAAGCTGGGAGCAACCCAAATCAGTGACCGAAGTACGTAGCTTTCTCGGTTTAGCTGGTTATTATCAGAGATTCGTCGAAGAATTTTCTCGAATCGCTACTCCATTAACTCAGCTGACTCGTAAAGATACAAAGTTCGATTGGAGCGAGGAATGTGAGAAGAGTTTTCAAGAACTCAAAAGGAGACTCATTTCAGCACCTGTTATGACAATACCATCTGGTTCGGAGGGATTTGTCATCTACAGTGATGCTTCGGGAAAAGGGTTAGGATGTGTTCTCATGCAACATGGGAAAGTTATAGCCTATGCCTCAAGACAACTCAAAGAATATTAGAGGAATTATCCTACTCATGATCTAGAGTTGGCAGCTGTTGTCTTCGCACTTAAAATTTGGAGGCATTACTTGTATGGAGAGAAAGTGGAGATCTTTACGGATCATAAAAGCCTCAAATATTTCTTCACTCAAAAGAAACTCAACATGCGACAACGATGTTGACTTGAACTGTTGAAAGATTATGATCATACCATCCAATACCATCCTGGAAAAGCGAACATGGTAGCTGACGCATTGAGTAGAAGATCATATGCGGGTACGAGCGCAATATTCACAACACAAAAGCCCATTTTTTTGACTTGCAAAGGATGGAAATAGAGTTAAAGACTCCAGGGACCCATGTGATGATGGTGAATATACGAGTAGAACCGACTTTAATTGATAAAGTTAAAGTTACTCAAGTTACAGATCCGGAGCTGATGCGTATGAGGAAGAAAGTGCAAGAAGGTGCTATGCCGGAAGCAAGAATCGATGAAGAAGGAATAATTTAAGTCAACTCTAGACTTTGTGTTCCTAAAGACCCTAATTTAAAGTATAAATCATGATGGAGGAGCACAATACACCGTTTGCAATCCATCCTGGGAGTACCAAAATGTATCGTGATCTTTGTCATACATTTTGGTGGAGCAATATGAAGAGAAAGATAGCGCTATTTATCTCAAGGTGTCTAATTTATCAACGAGTTAAAGCGGAGCATCAAGTACCAAAAGGTCCATTGCACCCACTTAAAATTCTAGAATGGAAGTGGGAGAAAATTACCATGGATTTCGTTACCGGTCTTCCCAAAGTTTCTCAAGGTATAGATGCGATTTAGGTCATTGTTGATAGATTGACCAAGTCTGCTCATTTCTTACCGATACGAGAAACTTATACACTTGAACGTCTTGCTCGTATGTACATAAACGAGGTTGTAAGATTGCATGGTATGCTAGTATCCATAGTTTCTGATTGAGTCCCAAGATTCACTTCAAGATTTTAGGTTAGTTTGCAAAAAGCTATGGGCACGGATTTACGATTTAGCTCGGCATATCATCCTCAGACGGACGGGCAGTCGGAGAGGACGATTTAAACTCTTGAAGATCTATTAAGACTCCGTGTCCTTGACTTTAAGAGAAGTTGGGACAACCATTGGTGGAATTTTCCTACAACAACAGTTATCAAGCAAGTATTGGCATGGCTCCATTTGAGGTGTTGTATGGAAGAAAGTGTCGTTCTCCAGTATGCTGGGATGAGGTGGGTGAAGCAACGTTGTTGGGACCAGAGTTGGTACGTATGACTACGAAAAATATTCAAATGATCCGACAATGTATAAAAACCTCACAAGATCGACAAAAGAGTTATCTGATCTTCATCGAAAGGACGTAGAATTCGATATTGGAGATCATGTGTTGTTACGTGTTGCTCTATGGAAAGGAGTTACAAGATTTGGAAAGAGAGGAAATCTCAATCCTCGATTCATTGGCCCATTTTTAATCCTCGATCGAGTAGGAGCTGTGGCCTATATACTTACGTTACCGTCAAGTATATCTCGTGTTCATAACGTTTTTCACATATCTATGTTACGTAAATATGTAAAAGACCCGAACCACATTATTGAGTTAGAACCGAACGAAATAGAGGATGATTTAACGTATGAAGAGGTTTCTGTTAAATTCTTGGATAAGAAAGAACATATTCTACGCTCCAAGGTTATGCCTCAAGTCAAAGTTTTGTGCAGAAACCACGATGTTGAGGAAATGACCTGAGAGTTAGAATCTGAAATGAAATCAAAGTATCCTCACTTCTTCGACATACCAGGTACGCACCCTAATTTCGAGGATGAAATTTCATAAGAAGGGGAGGTTGTAAGACCCCAACTTTTTGAATAAAGATTAAATTTTCTCGAAATATATTTTTGAATATTATGGTGTGGATTTGATATAATGTTACAGTTGTGGGTAATATTTACAAATTTTGCAAAGTACGCAAGTTGTTATATAATATTCGATTGGTCAGGGAATATTCGTACAACGGCACAATTATTGGTGGACCCCCACAACGGAATTATTGTCGGATTGAGAAAATGACAAAAATAATTTATGAAAATAACGGCGGAAGTTACCGTTAACTGTTGAACTAACTGGTAGTTAAAGTACAGTAATATGTGTGGTTGTTTAGTAGCACACGGTATTGATTATTGATGCTTACGTGAGAAGTCACTCAGTTATACTCAATTATTGCTACAGTAATTGCTGCATCATATCTCTCATATTATTGATTCGATTATTGTCATAGTATCATCTGCATAATATGTTATTTTATTAAATCAATAATTGAGACAAAAAAGTTATTTATATTATTAAATTACAATATTTACAATGTCTAGAAGTTTTGTCAAGGAGAGGTTTGATCACCTAATTGCGTGCCAATAGGGAGACATCCTTATTGGAAAGCCCCATCTTTCCTGGGAACGACCTGGTTGATAAATATTGTGAGTTATAATATTAATGATGAATGTTATTAAAATTGAAGTTGTGTTCGGAGTTCAATTTGGATACGTGAACGTGATATTTGAGTCCGGAACGATGAAATTAGTAAAAAATAGTCTATAAATACAAAAAATTTCAGAATTCACTATTTGGTCAAAAAGTTAACAATTGACTTTTTTGGGAAAAGTCCAACTTTGAAATTTCAAAATTTATATTTTTGATAAAAATGGTTTCATTGTGTTGGAATTATTTGTGTTAGTGAAAATCGACAATTATTTCGATAATAATTGATGTTTGGAGGTTATATTGACCAATCGGGTATTTAACCGGATAAATGAGCAATTCATTGCTATTATTTCACATGATTATAACTATTTGTTAACATGTCTATACTATTGTTTCACATTCTTGTTACTATTAGGGGAGTTGGTGCAAGATTGATAATACTTGCATGACTAAGTTAAATATGGAGGTATAGATGGAGGTACTATACTGTAATTCGTATTTTCACATGCCTAGAACTATTGATTCACATAATTTACTATTGAATAACATTATTTACTATTAGGGGACGTGGTGCAAGTTTGATAATACTTCCATGACTAAATTAAAAATAAAGGAAAAGTTTGAGGTATTGTACTGCAATTTTTTGAGCCCCAAAACGTGCAATTATCGAAACTATATTTTTCTATAAATAGAAGCTCATTCTTCCTTCATTTCTCACCAATTCACAAAAGCTTTAGAGCGATTATTATAGAGAGAAATTATAGAAAGAAGAAGAGAAGTCTGATACCTCACTATTCTAGTATCTAGTTTTTCTAAGGTAGGGAGTACTATTTATTTCTTATCTATGAAGAGAAATTATGTTATTCCATTCTTTATTATTCTGTTGGAATAACCTGTATACGCGGTGTAAAGTCCCCGAATCCGGATACTTGAAACCCGAACTCGGTACTTCACGATACCATTTCTATGAGCGAAAATATTACTAATATTAATAACAATAATATAAATTATAAACTTATCTTACCTTTATCAGAGTCTAATCCCAAGTACGCAACCTTTACTATATGACACCGTAAACCTATTCTGTTTGCTTTCCTTTTCACTTGTTCTTGACCGATCCTTCTGATTGTTCACACTTATCTGAAAACATTTAATTTAAGCAAGGATGAGCATTTGAGTGCCCAGCAAGTATTATAGGTATATAAATTGAAAAAATTTAAATATTTTCTTTATAATATCCATTTATAACAAGTCAATAGTTGTGTAGTATTCTGAACCGATATTAATAACATAACAACCCTCTTTCAAATTTTTGAAACTACGTACTGGCTATAAATAAGGTTTAAGTGACATTCTATGAACATTGTTTTTATTTTCGAAAAGGTTTAGCAGAACTTCATCTGCTAATCGTCATAACTTACGGACACGGGGGTGATCAGCCCGTTGTGCCCTGTATTGATCAATACTACATTACAAGAACGATGTTATCATTTACTTGATCCGCCTTGGGCGCATAAAAGTTTTCCCGTGAACGGGATGTTCATATTTGTCAGGGTTCCAGACAAAAAGGTTTTATTTTATCCAACAATAATCTATAATTCAACATATATGTATAACAAATGTGTATCAACATGTGATTAAATACAATAATTATCCAAGTAGGGACACTTGTATAATCATTTATAAAAATTAACGAACAGAATATATATCTGAATTATCTTATACTAACATGTTGATAATCAAAGGGTGTATATAATATAGGTTTAACAATCTGTACATTAATAATAATAATTCTGAACTTCCCACTTCTGTCCATTGCATAAAGAAAATGCAAAGTTAGGATACTTGGCTGATGCACTGCTTACAATTCTCAACTTAGTTCTATCTTTCTATCACGACCTATCATTAATCAAATCAATCGTTCGATTAGAACAGTATACCGTAACACATAGTACTGCATTTCGCAGTCAGCACATAACCTAATCATCTTATCACACATGTTCAACAATCATGGCATCACAAACAAACATCAACACATTCCTAATCACATTGTCACACAACCTTAATAACCATTGAATCACAAATAAATAGTTAACTAATCACGTTATCTAAGTTCAGATCAATTTCTGAAATATGTCGGTCTACCGACATCTTTATCGGGTAAAAATCGAGTCTAAGACTCTAAACAGTTGATCAATATCCATTTAGACTAATTAAATATCCGTCATATCATTTTTCATGACCTTATAATAATTATAAAATAATTATTACCATTTACCATAATTTTTGAAATATCAGAATCATTATTAAATGATTTAAGTATCAAACAATTCTATTATCATTAATATCAAACTATTAATAAAACCATTGCCAAAATATTAAAGTTATTTATAATAACTCAAAATATTTTTAAAGTACTTATATTACCCTTAAATGATTTTTAAAACATCTAGAATCATTATTAAATAATTACCATTAATATTTAAATATTAATGAACTATTATCTAAATATTAAAAGTCATTAATTATAACTTAAAATATTTTTAATTCATTTATATCCCTTTTAAATGATTTTTAAATAAATAAAACCATTTTTAAACTATTTATTTAATATAATTATTAAATAAACTTAATATCATTAATATATCATTAATATTAAATTATTAATGAAATTATCCTTTAAATATTAAAAGTTATAGTTTATAACTTAAAATATCTTTAAATACTTTATTTTCATTTAAAATGATTATTATAATATTAAAATCATTTTTAAACTAATTTATTTAATATAATTATTAAATAACTTTAATATCATTAATAATCATTAATTAATGAAATTAACCATTAAATATTAAAAGTTATATTTTATAACTTAAAATATTCTTAAATACCTTATTATTATTTAAAATAATTTTTAATATATAAAAAATCATTTTTAATTCATTTATTTAATTCATTTAATTAATAACTTAACTATCATTAATATTGATTTATTAATGAAAATTATCACAAAATATTAAAAGTTATCAAAAATAACTCAAAATTATTTTCTAACAGAATAATATAATTTTTCATGATTTTTCATGAATTAAAATCATTTTTAAATAATTTATCTAATATTGTGATTAAATAAATAAATACCATTTATATTCCAAAAATATTAAATATTTTCGAAATATACCCAAAATAGTTAAAAACTATTTTTCAGACTTTAAAATAATTTTTCATAATTTATTATGTATTTTTAATAATTAAAAACCATTTTTATCAATTTTTTTATTAATTTCTGGAAATTATAATTAAAACCGTCGCTAAAGGGCTATAGCGACACTTTCTGTCGCTATAGGTGTTCTTGAGGATTTCAAAAAAATTTTGACAGTGTGCTAGGGGGTGGTTTGACCGCCAACAATTCAGTGTGTAGTGTGATTCTGGACTAACTAAGCATTAGAGCGTGTAGTACTAGTGTAACACTTCATGCTACAATAATAATCATGACCATACTATATCAAACGAACGAGATCTAGCCTTCCTAAAACCTTGCCAGAGCTGTTCTTCATTTCTGGGTTTTCCAGAAATGAAGAACAGTTCATACTGCCTTCTTTCGATCTTTATAACTTGCAACACATGAACTGGTTTCGTGATCTTAGGCTTTCATATTGTAGACGACATAACCAGCTATAAATCCATTACCAAATATAACCATAAAAGTATTTCAATCATGAGATCCACTCCGGTCAAACCATGTCAGAAGACATGGTCATCAGTTTTTTGGGTTGCCCAGAAAACCTATTCCATGATCTTCTGCTTGGTTTGACCGATCCACTAATACTATTCTATTAATCCTTTAGGTGATATATAAGCATACATGTCTAGTCCACTTATCATATTACGATTCTATTACAAAAACAACAACAAAATAACTAACAGAAGCAAGATCAAGGCTTCGTAAAATCTTGTCAGACAGACTTAAAGGATTTCTGGGTTACCCAGAAATCACTTAGTCATGGTCGGTCAACGACCTTTGACCATCAATATCCTTTGATCTAGACATCCAATGGCAGTGAATCCACTTTCAGATTAAAGATCTCACACAAGGCTACAAATGTAAACACTTAAACAACAAAAACAATAAATACACAACAATCTACAGCCCCTGACATTTGATGTCAGACAACAAAAAAAAACATTTTCCAGAATTTGTAGATCTTCAAATCCGAGCATCTAGATGTTATGGATCTAACATCTAGCAACCCAGATCATCATTAGACAACATAAACAACATATTCTAACACAAAAACACAACATCTAACAGAAGATCAAGGGTCGAAATTTTGGTTAGGGTTTTTACCTTTAAATGAAAATTCTTGATTTCTAGGCTACTGATTTTGTGATGTGTGTTAGTGGGGCTTGAATATATGACTGATCTAGCAAAAAAATTCGGAAGTTTAGGTTAGAGAGAGAGAGTTGGTGAGAGCAACAATAAAAATGAGCAATTATTATGATTTTTCTCTCTCTAAATCTCTTATATATTGCTAGATTCATGTAAGATCTGATGTTGGCTATCATTACATGGCTGGTTAGAATAGATTTTTGGCACATGGGATTATCTAGGGTTGGTGAACAGCCCAAGATTTGGAAAGATTTGCAAGAAAGCTCAATTAAATAAATCAAAAAATGCTATTTTTGTAATTTAACAATGCAATTAAGGGTATTCTTGTCCATGGTACTTGAATCTAGGTTTTAAACACTAGATTTTAATCCTTAAGGTTCCTCAAATAATTTCTAGGGCTTGAACAATTAAGACTAAAGCTCAATAAGATTTTAATTATAACTTACTAATTAAAATTTAAGGTTTTAATAGAAAATTAGGGTTTTTAAAATATCTTAGGGTTTTCAAAAAAATAAATTAATTAGGGTTTCTAGATCATATTATTATCATTGACTTTGCTAATTTAGCAATTAGGGTTTAAGATTTTGATAATTAGGGTTACCGATTTATAATTAGGTTTTCTAATTATCAAATTAGAATTCTATGTATTAGGGTTTTAATTTACTAATTAGATTCATCTTAATTAGTAATTAAAGTCTATCATACTTGATATTAATCATAATAACACTATTTTTGACTGATCAAACCTCCGATTTAGGTTTTCGGATTAGGGTTTCTAATTATTAGAAAATCAAATATAATTAGGGTTTACATTTAAAGTTAGGATTTTCTATAATTAGCAAAATATTAAATAACACATAACATATATCATATAACATCGTCATATAACAGTCTTAAACTCACAATTTATTTTCAAATTAGGATTTTCCACCGAAAACTAGGGTTTAACCAATTAACATTAGGGTTTTTTAAAATTAAACACCATAATTGACCAATCATCATCAACACTTACATACGGCATATATTTATAGCACTGAAAAATCAAAATATAATTAATATTATATTATTATCACCATTCCTCATTCCATAACCAGAAATAGGTTTTATAAAATATTATTAGGGTTTGGTCGTAATATAATAAAACTGTTCCACACAATAACATTACACACATAACCATACATATCTATAACGCTGAAAAATAACAATATAATATTATTATTCTCATTCCTTAATCAAAACCCGAAATTAGGGTTTGGATTCCATATCTGATTTATCTTGCATAAATAACATTCTTAATTAAGTTAAAATATTTAATTTAACATCTTGAACAAATTCATATAATGAAATAATCATTATAATTATTCTAAAATCATTTCATATATTATTTAAAAAATATAAGATTATATTTTTCTAAAAAAATAATTAATAAAACATTTCCCATAAGGAATTAATTAATATAAAAATTATAATTGATAATAATCAAAAATTCTAAAAATAAATTTATTTGCAAATATTTATGTAATAAATATATTTTTATTTACCACATAAATACATATACATATTATCTTGTAAAAATCCTCATCCTTATAATAATAATAAAATAAAATAAAATTATACGCAAAATTTCAGTTTTATTTATTTAGAAAATATCGGGTTGTCACACGCGGGCTACCCTATACTTGGTGAAATTCTTCTGTTGTTTCATTCTTTATCATTCTGTTGGAATATCCTGTCTGTGCGTTCTACGCCGGACCTGGTTCCGTCTTTATTATTCTGTTGGAATATCCTATCTGTACATTTTACGTCGGACCTGATTCCGTCTTTATTATTTTGTTGGAATATCCTGTATGTGCGTTCTACGCCGGACCTGATTCCATCTTTATTATTCTATTGGAATATCCTGTCTATGCGTTTTACGCCGGACCTGATTCCGTCTTTATTATTCTGTTGGAATATCCTGTTTGTGCGTTTTACGCCGGACCTGATTCCATTATTTATTATTCTGTTGGAATAACCTGCCTGTGCGGTCTATCGCATGCCTAGTGATTTCTTTTGTTATTCCATTCCTTATTATACTCAGTTGATTAAAGTTTTGACTTCTACACTCCATGAAATTAGTGGAATATCCTTGATATTTGAGCTTCATCCAGTATCTTTTCATGAAAATATTTTTCTGAGCATTCTTGAATTTTACTCTACAAAGCAGTATCATGTTGACAATTTGGACGTTATTAGTTCCTGGATAAAATAATTCTTAAACTTGTTTTATTGAATTCTTATATCATTGTCATCATCCTCATGTTTATATTTTGTTGAAACTCATCTGTGGCCTATAGTGCATAGATGGACTTGGTATGATTATGACCAGGGATTATTCGGTGTAATCATGACTGTAATGTTACAAATGATATGGTAAAAGTCCTCATTGGCCCGTAGTGCATTGATGGACAGTTTTTGGCATGATCATGACCATTATTGAATACATAAATATTCTTGGCCCGTAGTGCATGGATAATTGTGGTCGTGATACTAAAGAATATCCTTGGTCGTAGTGCAGGGGTGATTCGATGATGTGGATTATTTATTAAGCTGAGTCCTAGTGATAAAAGTGATGAAAAACCTTTTAAATCATAAAAGATAATAGATTTTATTATGTACTTGACTCTTTTAATGAATTGTTTGTTCCGCTGCAGTTAAACTTGATGGTTGTTATATTGTATCAGTTTAACACTGTTGAAGGCTAACGATAATATATTCTGCATTATCTTAGTCATAATATTTCCTACTGGGCTAGTTAAGCTCACCCTTTTACTTTTATTGTTCTCTTCAGGAAATGAGAACGTAGCAGGGACTAGTCGGGGAATGGAGTGACGGACCAGATGATAGCATTAGTAGTCCTCACTATTCAGTGAAATAGTAGAAAATAAATGTAATAATATTGAATTCGAGTTTGTATATTGTCTAGACGATAATATTTGTATTAAAACTCACAGCTTATGTTTTGTCGTACTTTACACGACAATTGTATAATTAAGTTTTATTTGTATTCTGTACCATGTATTTGATGACTCAGAATAGGTGATGTATACCTATTTTGGGTCACATTTGAAACCCGAGATACGTCAATACCTAATTTCTCACAAATTATGTTTGTATTCAGATGTTGTAAATAGGGCTCAATTATTGGAGCGCGATAACGAGTCAACCCAACCAAGAGAGAGCAGCCAGCAAATTGATAATACCAATGGTAGCAGTCATCGAAGCGGTGACAACAAACGTGGAGGGAATCAATATGCTAGAAATGGTTACCATTTCGGTGGTAATCATGGTCAGGATAATAGGAAAGGTGAACTAAGTGAGAACAACTTCAAGAAGAGAAGATTCAATAATGATGGAAAGACAGTGGCACTCGTTTCCAAGGAAGAAGAACGACCATCGGTCGTATGTTTCAAATGCGGACAGGAGGGACACATCCGTCCAAACTGTACGCAACAACCCAAAGCGTGTTTCAATTGCAGAAGAGAAGGTCACTTAGCTAAATTTTTGCGTGTAGTGAAGTCATGTCCAGCTGGGATGGTGATGCCAAAGGATGTCTCACACAAGTCAAAGTCGGTAGTTTAAGTGAGAACGTTTGTCAAGTAACTCGAACGAAGCTATCACTGGTAAGTTAATCATAAAATCTTGCGAAGTTTATACCTTATTCGATATCGGTTCTACCCATTCTTTTATTTCTCCTACTTGCGTTCAACGTTTAAATTTGATCCCAGTACAAAACCCATTTCTAAAACCCTCAAATATTTCTTCACCTAAAACGAACGTAACATGCGCTAAAGACGTTGGCTCGAGCTATTGAAGATTACGACCATACAATTTAATATCATCATAGAAGAGCGAACGTGGTAGCTGAAGCGTTGAGTAGAAGATCGTATGCAGTTACGAGTGCGACGTTGTTAACATAAAGACCCATTTCTTACGACTTACTCTAGAGACCCACGTGATGATGTTAAATATACTATTAGAACCAACTTTAATCGATAAAGGTAAAGCCGCTTAGGCTACAGACACAGAGCTGATGAATGTGAAGAAGAAAGTTTAAGAGGGCGTTTTCTAGAAGCAAGAATTGACGAAGAGAGTAAATCTCAACCCTTGATTTAATTGTTCTATTTGAAATCCTCGATCGAGTAGGAACTGTGGCCTATAGACTTGCTTTAAACGCCAAGTATGTCGCGTGTTATAACATTTTTTTTCGTATCGATGTTACGTAAATATGTGGACGACCCGAGCAACATTATTGAATTAGAACCGGACGAGATAACGGAAAATTTAACGTATGAAGAGGTACCCATTAAAAATCTTGGATACGAAGAAATATATTTTACGCTCAAAGGTTATACCTCAAGAGTTAGAATCTGATGAGGTATTCTCATCTGTTCGGCATACCAGGTACGTACGTAAATTTCGAGGGCAAAATTTCATAAGGAGGAGAGATTGTAAGACCCCAAAATTTATGAATAAAGATTTATTTTTCTTAAAATATTTTTTAAGTATTATGGTGTGGATTTGATATAATATTATAGTTGTGGGTAGTAGTTATAAATTTTACAAAGTAAGCAAGTGGTTATAAAATATTCGATTGGTCGGAGAATATTCTTTTTATCGGGAAATATTCGTACGACGACACAATCATTGGTGGACCCCACAACGGAATTATTGTCGGAATGAGAAAACGACAGAAATATCTTTTTATAAAATAACGACGAAAGTTTTACCGTTAACTGTTAGAATACCCGGTGGTTAAAATACAGTAATACGCGTTGTTGCACAGTAGCACACCTTATTGCACAATATTTTTGAATTATTGATCCTTACGTAAGAAGGCACTACTCAATAATTGTTACAATAATTACTGTTCAATATTTTATTTTATTGATCCAATAATTGTTGCGTTGATATTTTATATTATTGTTGTTTCAATAATTGTCACTGCACAGTATTTCCCATTATCAGATCAATAATTCATATTATTTGAATAATATTATTAGATAGCATTATTGGCCATGTCTAGAAAGTTCTGTCAAACAGAGGTTTTATGACAACCCGAGAATTTTGAATTTTTTTAATTTTAATTAATTGATTTAAGGTTCAAAATTAGAACCTAGACAGAAAATTGTATGCGTTTAATATTTTTAAGAATGAATTTTGAGGATTTCAAAATTCTGTGAAGGATTTAGGTGAATTATTCAGGATTAAGGGAATAAGCGCTTATGTTCTGTGTATATGTGTATAGTATGTGGTTAAGGGTCAAGGGTTGACCAGATAAACGATATCTGTAAAAAACCCTAATTATATATTAAAAACTTTAACGTTCGGTTAGAAAATTCTTACGATTAACAAGAAACCTTAGAAACTGGTTCTGGAAATCCTAATTTCAGTTTCGGGTATTCGAAACCCTAATTCGAATATTGAAAACCCTAATATGGGAGCTTAAATGATTATTATATTGCTTAAGTGATATTAATTATAATGTTAATTAGGGTAAAGCTTAATTATTTATTAAACCCTAATTTCAAATTTATTAAACCCTAATTTTTGGATTGAAACCCTAATTTTATTAGGGAAAACCAAAGTTTTAATTTAATACTTTTAATATTAATTAGGAAATATTAATATCAATTTTAAAGTTATAAGTAATTAGAAAACCCTAATCTAATTACGAAATTAAATTTCTAATTTAGGAAAATTATTTTTCTATTTAGAAACCCTAATTTGTGCGTTGAAAACCCTAATGACCATTTTAACCCTAATTGCTTAATTAGGGATTTTAATTAGAAATTATTAATCCTAATTAGCAATATTTAAATTATAATTAAGAAATTTTAATATAATTAGAAAATCCTAATTATAAGTTAGAAATATTAATTTTCTATTTTTAAAACCTAAATTGGAAATTTTAAAAAATTAAATTTGTAAACCTTAAACCCTAAGGATTTCCAAACCCTAAACACTAAGGGTAAGGCCAATTGACAAAAATGTCATTAAAATAAAAGGCAAAATGACTAGTTTACCCTTCTTGCATTATTGGTGTAATAGTTTGCAAGACTTGTCAAAGGTGAGTTGTCCGCCAACTCTACCAGCCCCATGTGAGCAATATCTCCAGCAGATCAGCCCCACTATCTCAGCTACATTATTGCACCAAAATATATATGGATTTAGTGAGAGAAAGCTCCTTCTCTCTCTTAAAGTCCGAAATCTAGAGTGAGAAAGAGTGAAATATTGAGCCATGATCAAGCTCTAGCAATCCAAAAACAGATTCATAGATCAGAAATCAAAAATAAAGCATGAATGAGGTAAGAACCCTAATTTTTAAAATCTTTTGATTTGATGTTAAAAGTTGTAATTGATTTGTTAAATATGTGTAATAAGGTGTCTTTTAGTGTTCTGGGTTGTTAAATCCCAGATCCATAACATCAAAATACTCGAATTTGATGATTTTTCAAATATAGAAAAAAGTTCAAAAAGTGACCTGACAGTCGAATGTCAGGCCCTCTAGATCTTTATATGTTAAATGTTTGGTGTATGTTGTGTTATAGATATCTTCTTTGATGTTAGGGCTTTAGTTGGAGACTTGAATCAACCTTATATCATGTTTAGATCACGAGATATGATCGGTCAAAGACCGTTGACCGTTCACAGAAACTGCTTTCTGGGAAAACCCAGAATTTCCAGATCGTTTGACAATTATTTTCAGGCTCTAGATCTTGCATTCTTTTGATTGTTTGGCCATGTTTTTGCTTTCAGCTTGTCGTAGGATATGTATACTACATATTAAAGTCAATATAGCACTTAGATCATAACCGAAATGGAAATTGGTCAAAGTAGCGTTGACCACCAGATTATGAAGAAATATGGAAAACCCAGATTTCTTAAGAACTCGAGTCTGACAGTTGTTTGACCAGCATGTGTCTGCCATTGTTTATGTTGTTATGACTCTCTGTTGTTTTAATAATGTAGATTGACATACCTACCATAGATTTGAACTTTAACATCACATGAAACATTACCATAACATGAAATTCGTCAAGCTTCAATATGGCATCATGTTACTGCCTGGGTTTCTGGGTTACCCAGAAAACCCAGGAACGACCTGACAAGGAGTTGGAGAGCCCAGATCGTGTTTTTGTGATGTTGTTTGACCGAGACAAGGATTGATAATGGTATTCCTATATCCGGACTACAAGGTAAATGCTTGAGATAGCCCAGAAAACATTAGGGACTTATAGAAAATCGTGGTCAAACGAGCGACCTTGAGAACCTGTCTGACAGTGTTCTTGAGCTCAAGAACACCTTAAACGACAGAAAGCGTCGCTAAAAGCCTACAACGACGGATTATATATATTTAATTTCTAATTTTTTCAGAAATTAATTAAATATAGAAAAACATGGATTTTAATTATTAAAAATACAAAATAAATTCTAAAAAGTTATTTTAAAGTCTGAAAAATAGTTTTTAATTATTTAGAGTATATTTCATAAATATTTAATATTTTTGGAATATAAATGGTATTTAATTTATTTAATTATAATATTAAATAAATGATTTAAAAATAATTTTAATACATGAAAAATCATAAAAAATAATATTATGGTATAATAAAATATTTTTAGTTATTTTTAGTGACTTTTAATATTTTGTGATGAATTTAATTAATTAATCAATATTAATGGTAATTAGTTTATTTAATAAATATATTAAATAAATTATAGAAAAATAGAATTAATGATTTAAAAATCATATAAAAATGATTTAAGTGATCTAAAAATATTTTAAGTTATAACCTATAACTTTTGATATTTTGTCATGAAAATAATAATATTTTAATATTAATAGTAATTACCGGATAATGAATTTAAGTGTTTAAAAATCATATTTAAATGATTTTAAGGTATTAAAAATACTTTGATATATTATAAATATATTATAATATTATGTGATGATTTTCATTAATATTTGATAATAAATAAATATTAATGATAAAAGAATTATGTGGTATTTAATTTATATAAATACGATATTAATGATTGAAAATACATGATAAATAGTAATAATTATTTAAAAATTATTACGAGACTTCGATAAATGTTTTAACTGTTAATAACATTATTTAAGATAATTGTTAAGTGTTAAGTCAAAGTTTAATGGAACTTAGACTCGATAAAAGTTCGACTAGACCATCAGGATGTTAGAACTTTGTCGAACTTAAGTCAGACTGAAATAGTTTGACTTGATACCGAGTCTTATGTGTGTTATAGATTGATAGGGTTATGTGTTATGTGTTTAGGTTATTCTATGTATATATATATATATATATATATATATATATATATAATAGTATTATATTATGATGATATTATTCTAATATTGGAGATCTATATTACTAATATTAGGTCTTCGAATAAAGCGTTATAAATTAAGTTACGGTAATCAACGGTTCAGGCAAGTTTGTTTTACTTAACTCTACTAAGAGTTGTTTCATTCGGATAAGCTTATGGTTAATCATTGCTGGTTGCCATGAATTGTACTCTGTACATATTGCATGTATAAGTCAGGTATGAAAGGCTGATCACCTTCATTACCAGTTGGTTCAGATATATTTGTTCATGTATAATACTTGTTCAGTCATAAATTTGTTCCTGCTAGTTCATAATTATATTGTTGAATTATAGCCAAGTTATTATTCAGACTCTTTCAATCATGATATATCGTTATATTATTGAACTTAAACTTGCTGGGCAATCCTTATTCTCACCCTTGCTATATCATGATAAAACATTGCAGATTAAGGCAAATACGTCGGATACAAGGAAAGGTTCAAGACAGTTCCAATTTTAGTAGACGTGTGCAGTTAGATTTGTATTGTATGATATTAATGTTGTTATATGTTAGAAAAGTTATGAATTATGTATAAGTTAAGGTTACTCGACCTTGGGGAATAGTGTGTAATGTAATGTATAAACAATTTATGTTTATATCTTCCGCAAATAGTAATAGTTGTATAGAATGATAGAACCGGATCCGCGGTGATTCGGGACCTCAGATTCGGGGCTCTCACAGGTTTGGTCACCTAATTGCGCGCCAGCAAGGAGAAATTCTTATCGGAAAGCCCCCTCTTTCTTGGGAACGGTCTGGTTGTCATTCTTATGATTCTGTAATATTATTTGTGAATAATTAATTATTGATTTTTTTTATGGATATGAAACTATTTATTTTATGTGGATATAATTGAAGGGATTAATGTTGAGGTGTTTTATCTGTATTTTTGTCAGAATGGAGGTATTAAAAATCAAATCAGTGTTCTTAAAGCTCTATTGCGTGAGTTATAATTTTAATCCGACCGTTAGATCGTTGTAATTTTTGAATATGTTATGTATATATAAGTTGTATATGTCCCCAAATTTTGAACCGTTAAAAATTAAAGTATGATTTTTTATTAATTTTATGAGGTATTGAAAATCATCCGTTTGTGGATTTCGGATATTTTCTGTTTGGAATTTGGAAAAAAATTCCTTTACAAAGTTGTAGAGAATTCGATTTTGTGTGGAATGGACATAAAATTCGTATTTTTCTGATAAATGGCTATTTATTATGAATTATTGAAGTTTCAGAAATTAAAATATTTTTATTAAAAATATGGGTGGGCCCCACTTTTGGTTGTTATGAAAGGTGGCTCATTTTAGTGGGACCCACTTGTGGTGGCTGAAATGCTTTTCAAATACATGTGCGTAGAATTTTTTAATATTATTTTATTAATTTAGTCTCCTATGACGTTCTAGCATTTTCCTATAAATAGGGTTCTTAGTTAGAATTGAAAATCACACCAGAATCAGAGAATTCTTCTTCTATAATCTTGAGAGTATTTCTTTAGAGTTTTAGGAAGCTTTGAGCGTAAAAAACAGTGAAAGTTTTCTTCAAGAATATCTCCGCTATACCAGTTAGAATACTCTTCTTTTCAAGGCAAGGGATGTTATTTTTGTTCAATATCCGCTTGAAATAATATTTTCTTCCATACTCTGTAGTATGTAAGTAATATTATTTCGTTTCAGATTTCGAATTCTATACTCGTATTGTTAAAGTTTTGGCTTCTATACTCCATGAAATTAGTAGAATATCCTTGATATTTGCTCTTCATCCAGTATTTTTTCATGGAAATATTATTCTGGGTATTTTTTGATAAGTTTTAACTTTTTTAATGTCGGAGTATTATTCACGGGGTACTATTCCCAAATTACTATTCACAAGGTACTATTCACTCGAGTACTATTCACCCGGGGTACTATTCATGATAAAAATTGGTTCGTTTTCGGTCCAAATTATTTTTTGGTATAATATTATTCTTGAATTTTACTCCACAAAGCAGTATCATGTAGACAATTTGGACGTTATTGATTTTTGGATAAATTAAATTATAAATCTTTTAAAATTTATCCTTGAACTTGTTTTATTGAATTCTTATATCATTGTCATCATCCTCGTGTTTATATTATGTTGAAAGTCATCTGTGGCCTGTAGTGCATAGATGGACTTGGTATGATTATGACCAGGGATTATTCGGTATAATCATGACAGTAATGTTACAAATGATGTGGTAAAAGTCCTCATTGGCCCGTAGTGCATTGATGTACAGTTGTTGGCATGATCATGACCATTGATGAATACACGAACATCCTTGGCCCGTAGTGCATGGATAATTTGTGGTCGTAATACTAATGAATATCCTTGGCCATTGTTGTAACACCCCCTTCCCGAAAAGGAAAGGGAGGTCACGCACAAAGCACAACAAACCTCAAAATAGTAAACTGAGCACTAATAACTTCAACATATGTAATAATGATATCCACCAATAAAGTACTAATTATAATTCTACCACTAGAGTCAAAATAATCAAAACTTAAAAATCGAAACAACCTAGATTGATGGTCAAAGACAACTCTCTCATTACACTAGCCCTGAATCACCCCTGCAAACCTGCCGGAAGAAAAACACAGCATGAGCCAATTGCCCAGTACGGATATAAAAGTACAAAAGATATACAACTGAAATACGAAATCAACATAGACAAAATATTGCCTCTGACAAAAATAAAATTCCTGAAGATTTGAATAGGATATATTTGAACCAACAAAATTAATGAAACAGATAGAATATTAAAGAAATAACGAACTGAAGTAACTAATCCGATGAATTGAACTGAACAGAAGCCAACAACTAATACAATAAAATAATAGGCTGAAACAAATGGCTGGGGTTATTTCATACCGATTGAGCTCAGAAATATATCTTGTCACACAGACAAGTCAAAACAATGCCACACAGGCAAGTCAAAATAATGCCACACAGGCAAATCACACATTGGACCGCGAATCCAAATGTATGCAAATCGGATAGGTGTGTTTGGCACAACATCACCAATCCGCAGAACAGAAAACTAGGGTTAACCCATACGCCTCCCACAACAAAACACCAAATGGCCCATTTACTCCGGAGCCCAAAATGGAGACGCCGTGGACTAATCACACCGCCACAGAAAGTGTCATGTCTCTCGTGCCAAGACAACATGCCTGTGGTACCCCCACAGGTGGTTATAGCTCAGGTATACGCTACGGTATATTCTAACAAAAATACTATGTCACAACACATGCGACATAATACCAACAAAAGGGTTCTATATGTACATGTTAAACCAAATCGAATTATAGTCACAAGGTTTCAAAAGAAGGTAGCAACATGTACCGCTCTACAATTATTAAAAATAAATACTAAACATGATATCCTAATTCAAAGAGTACAAATACGAGTCCAAGGTGTCAACTCCAAAATGAAACAAATATATGAATTTCACAAGAAATAATTATGTGAAATAATAATAGAATTTCGAAATAAGGGACAAAACGAACAAATCAAATTTAACAAGAATGTCGCTGAAAGAGTACGGAATTCGTACCTGATACTTCCAAACCATTTATAGCACACTCCACAAAATCTTACCCTCAAATGCCAACGATATCTAATACGAAACGTTATTCATCACCTAAACATATTCACCTCAAATTAAATATAATCCAATTCAATAATTCCAAAGTAATTCATAATCTATTTAATATGCCTTTAATCATCGCCTTTTCGTTCAAACTAACTAAACAAAATAATAATAAATATAAGTACACTTATAAAAATATTCTTTCATCTTTAACCAATTGATAAATTCATTTTATTATTATTATTATTATTATTACACTCCATATATTTTCTTTTTAATACCATTGTACTAACTACATACTTATATTTATTCTACCTCTGTTTCACAAGAAATACTCATTAACTGATATCCTGAAGTAAATTCGAATTAATTACAAACTTAATCATAATTCCCAACTCCGTTCTAATATATAAAAAATTTCTAACATGATACCACAATATAATATATAGAACAATACTCTGAAATTTAACTACATGTTCCAAACAAGCTAATCTAATTTATACTTTATTTATTTGCTAGTTTTAATTGAGATTCCCTCCAGGCATGACTTATAACAATAAACAATCAAATTAATTAAGCTTGCAAGATCCCATCATAAAATAACTAAAAAAAAATACCCAATAATAAAAATAATGGTATTACCTTGGTTGGGAGAATTTTTCTCTTTCTATTTTCTATACTCCTAGCCCCCTTTCTCTTCACTTCATAATAGATGGAATCCAATACAATTAGGTTTGAGTCATATATATAATTAATCATCCTTGTCCTAATAGGATTTATAACATTGAACTTAATTAGTTTTAAAGCCCAAATTTACAAGATTAATATTTTCTGTCACTTATTGTTATAGCCCACAAACATTATTTTCAAATTCACCCAAATAAAAGACAAGCCCAATTATTCTATTTAAAACATAGATTTAAATGCTATTTACTTTATTTATTATTATTATTATTACCGGGTATTACATCACCTACCCCTTAAAAAGGATTCCGTCCCCGGAATCAAAAGAATGAACATACCTAATTATCAAAAGATGCGGATACTCCGCTCGAATAGTCTTCTCTATCTCCCAAGTAGTTTCTCGCTTCGAATGATTTTACCACAAGACTTTAACAAGAGGAATTATCTTTCTCCATTTTAATTTAATCAGTTATTTACTTACCAACTAAAAGAATTTAATTTTCTGAATAAAACAAGAAAGAAATGAGGGAAACAAAATCATTTACCTTTTCCATTTGAAACACAATTGTATAAAAAAAAATCAATTAATATTTAATTTAAAAAAATGGGTTATTACATTTTTCACCCCTTAAAAATAATTTCGTCCTCGGAATTCAAATAAGCTACAAAAAATAATAATTTAGTTACGACGTAGCGCCGCCATTTGTAACGATCAAGCTTGGTAAGTCCATGGGTCCACACAATTATCCATGTACTCGTAAAAGATTCGTCGGCTACCGTGTCAAGCCTTGGTAATGTTCTTCGCGTTAAATCACATGATCCACTGTTGGTGCGGGCCCCCCGTTAATATCTTTGAGTTTCATTCTTGCAAGCGTACGTACTCATCGGAACATAATTCAAAATCACAAACATTTTTCTTCATCTAAATATGATTCAAATAACCAAAATATTTAAAATTATTTTTAACTCGTTAAAATGTTTATATACCACACATGACAAAGATCTAACAAATTGTTTTTATTTAATTTTACATAAATACACGCAAAACTCTAAAGACATCAGATAACCAAAACAACTATACAAACCATATTACCAACTCTCCCCAAGTCCTCAAGAGCTTCAAAATATCTCATCCTTAATTTGAACTATTCACCAAATAATATTACACTAAAGAATATACTACTAATATCTCTTTATCACCAACTCTCCTAAGTCATTAAGAGTTTCAAAATATCATAGCCTCAAATTGAATTAGTTCTCAAATATTATAACACCAAAAATATACTACTACTAAGATCTTTCCATCACCATACCAAACTCCAAATCATATATCCTACTATCTGAATAAGCAAATGATAGCTTTCAAAATCTCTTAAAGATTCATCACTTAATATCTAATCATTCAATAAATCAATCATTCTCTTAGTGCAAACTTTAACCCAACAAATTCCAAAATCTCCTCATACTATAACTCAAAATTTCAAATAAGATAACTCCAATATTCTACTAGGAAATAATCGCAAAATTCATTTACTCCAAAAGAATAATCTAATTATCTCGAATCTTTACAACTCCTCAAAATTACAAGAGATCCTTTGTACTAATAGTTTTCACTTTATCATATTATCCTACTGATGAGTGAGTTTTATACACATGAATTGGATACATTCGAGCTTAATTTATTGTTGTTCTCAAGTCTTTTAGGATGTTTTTATGTGTTTGTGTCTATTTATGCATGTTTTATATTATTTTGTAGGAATTGGGACAAAAGTTACATGGATCGACGTTTAGGGTGGTTAGATTCGCGTTTTCGGCTTGCTATTTACACAGCAGTCACTTCAGAGCCAATTTGACTATAGCTCCAGATATTATTTCACGAAACTTCAAGAATGAAAGTTGTAGATCTACTTTTCCTCTTTCCAGAACATCTTGAATCATCTGAATCGGAGTTCGGACGAAGAAGTTATGGCCATTTTCCCAAAGGACGTCAGAGCAGAAAATGTTGGAAAAGTAGCAAGCGCCTAGGCGCTCCATACAAGCCTATTTCAAGCGCCTAGGCGCTCAAAGTCAGTAACATCATTCAGCCCAAGCGCCTAGGCGCTCCAGACAGTGCAAATTCAAGCGCCTAGGCGCTCTAGTGCGTAGAAAGTTGCGTTTTCAGCTGTCAAGTGGGTTTTTGAAGCCAAATAGGAGTCTGAATGAGGGCTGAGACCAATACAAATAGGAGAGGACTCTAGAAAAGCAAGGAGGAACGAATTTTGCAAGGAATCAATCAATTCTTGAAGGGTTTTGCAGAGAGAACACAAGGAGGAAAAACACGAAGGAGAATTGCAAGGGCTGAAGATCTAAGAGAGAGTATTGGAGTAAATTCAGAGTTTCTTCTTCTCTTCTCTAGTTTTATCTTTTGTAACTATCTGGGATGTTTGGATTATTTATCTGGATGATGTTTTTCTTTATTATTATCATGAACTAAATTTTAATTAAGATTGCAACGGAACTTGGTATGTAGTTTAAATTGCAAGCTTCCCATTGAATGAAAGTTAGTTTTTATTGAATTGTTTATTATATCTTATGCTTATTGATTAATTGCCTGATCAACAATTACTGTGATAATCTATATAAAATTGGAAGATGGAGTATAGATTGAGATCTGGATATGATAACATCTGTTCATATAATCTGAATAGGGTTAATATGATTAGCATGTAGGATAGGAATATACCTATGTGTCTTTTGTATCCATTGAAAGAATTTGTGCATAAATCCTAATTAACTTGATTCACATAGGAATATAGTGAGTTGATTAATTGGGGTGTTCCTTATAATTCTACATCTTAAAGATTGGATTTAGGAGGATTTGTTCATGTGTCTTTGGAAGAAGAGCATGAATATTTATAGAGCATTCTTGGATAACAATTCATATTAATTGATTTATTTTAAATGGGAAGTAAGTTAGTTTAAATGAAATACCAAGGGAAGTTGTAATCTTAACCTGTTAAATCTGCAGTTATTCTTGTGAAATTCTTATTTTAATTATTAGTTTGTTAAGTTTAAATTTCAATCATAAACAAAGTTTTCTTAGTTTAAAATAGGATTAATTGCGTTTGAGTTAGTAATTGATAAATATTAGTCTATTTCCTCGTGGGAACGATATCCTTGCTTGCTGAATATTACAATTGAACGCGTATACTTGCGTGGTAAAGTGCTATTAAAAAATTAGGCAACAAGTTTTTGGCGCCGTTGCCGGGGAAATTAGTTTAATATTTTGTCATTATTGATTTTTATAGCGTTAATCTTAATTTAAACTTTTTTTTCTCTAGTCTAATTCCTTTTCAGGCACCATGAACAACTATGACTATCATTGGCTAAATTCGAATATAACTCGGCCAAGGGAGGCAAAGAATTATGGACTCGATGAATTGTCAGCACAATTTGGGATACTTTCAAGGAAGATTGATGCCTTATCAGCACAACGTATTCAAAGTGTAGCGGTGATATGTGAGTATTGTGGTGGAAACCATTCGAGGCATCAATGCACCATCAGTTTCGAGTCGTTACAATATAGTGGTAACTTCAGCGATTATCCCAACAATTATGATTATTCCAGTAATTATCATCATGAGTGGGGTAATCCACTAAATCTTTCATGGAGCGATGACAATCTAGCACAACCCTTTGCTCCATGCCAATCATACACTCCTGAATTACAAGTTCAACTCCCTAATCATGAAGAAGAAAGGATTTTAAGATTGGAAGGACTTATTTCCAAGTTCATGGTTTTGATGGAGGAGCAGAAGAATAGTCACGAGATGTCGATTCGAAATCTTGAGAACCAGGTGGGACAACTTTTCAATGCCATCATCAACCTCCCTCAAGGTGAAGTGTCAAACAACATGGTTCCCGAGGCTGATGGATTGCCCACGCTAAATCTGGAATCGGATGTTCCAAAAGAAAAGGATGTGGAAAAGGAGGAGACAAGTGGGGAGCAGGAAAAGAAGGTCGCCAAAGATCTAGCTTTGAGTTCTGACATAGATGAACCGATTTTGATAGTTCCCCATATATCTTCTCCACCAAAGTTTAAGGATCCGGTTAGATTTGCAATCACTTGTCCAATTGGTAGTCATGTCATTGGCAATACTCCATGTGACGTAAAAGCGAGTATAACTTTGAAGCCATGGTGTGATGAGCTGGAGAAGATAGAAGAAGAGATTGTTGTGTCTGACACGCCTCAATGCCAGAATTTATTCGCAGACACAATGGAGAAAATGCCTAGATGTTGGACGTTCTTCAATCTAATCTTATATAAACAAAGCATGCTAGGTGACTTTAACTTGATGGCTATCTCAAATGGGAACCTACCAAAAGCTATATTATTTCCGATGGATGGAAGGTTCCTCAACTTTCGAAGAGGAATTGGATAGCATTGACTAGACAAAGTTAGGCTGAAGGACTATAAATCAAGCGCTGACTGGGAGGCAACCCAGGAATTTTTTATATTTATATGCTTTACTAGTTTATTTAGTAGATAGGAATTAAGTTGCTTATTAAGTTCTCTTATAATCTAATCCATGTTTTCTCTCTTCTTTGAAGGTATTGGAGGTCCAATGGATAGCAAAATGATCGTCGTCACCATCGCCATCATCAACTCACGTTTAGCTGATTACAGGAAAGTTCTCTTCTATTTATCGTTATATTCTTACAATGACGACATTGCATCGATTAAGTTTGGGGCCAGTTCCAGTTCATGCATGTAGTATTCATCTAGTGCATTCATATAGTATTCAGTTAATAGTTTTTCATGTAATTTGCATTCAGTTAAAAAAAAAATTGTAAAGTATTTGCATGTTTCCAGCAGTTAGATAGTTTAAGTCTGTTTTGGCCAGTGATGAGTTTGGAATTGAGTAGACAAGTATAGTATTGTCTGTTAAGACTTTGATGTGATTTTTTGTTATGAATTGAATCTTTTCCTGTTTGAAACTGGTATAATTAAGGTTAGCACGTTAATAACAGATATGTTTACTGATTAAGTTTAAATTGATACATAATGAATTTCTTAAGGATAATACTAATGTGAAGGAATGAAAGACATGAATAGGCGGAGATGGCTAAATTTAGATAAAAACTTAAGTTTGGGGGAAAAATTTGGGATATATAAGCTTAAAAAAAAAAGAAAAAGAAAAAGAAAAAATATATATATAATTACTGTGGCTAGTTTTGTTTCGGGGCCTTTGTTACTTGAGCAAGTACGCCCGAAGGGGTATCTTAAAACCTAGCGCCCTAAGGTCTTATATGGTCTGGGAGTCGTTGGTCGAAAGCTCGCTAAGGGGTGACACTGTTAGCCTAATGGAATGAGACATTGCACAGTCATGGTTAAAAAAAAAAAGAAAAAAAAATAAAAAAAAAAGAAATATAATAAAACGGGAAAAGAGCAAAAAGCCCCCGTGATGAAAAGTAAAGCATAAGTATCCCGGATTGGACTCTTGAACTTGGTGGATGTTTGACTTTAGTTGGATCTAGATTATTCGTGAATTTTGTGAATTTGCACTGTATGATGCCTTCGAAGATATCTATTATGTCTTAAATTTAACTTTATATCAGTTAACATTGTTGTGGAGCACACACGCACTATATCAGTGATAACAGTCTAAGATTTGATGATTGATTGAGAAATTACTGATTTGTTTAAATATGATGTATTATCATGTTTACTTGATTTCTCTAAGGCCGGTAAAATAGACTTGTTTCTGTCATTACTGTTGGATTCGTAGGCATATAGATTAGTTTCATTACATTGCATTGCATAACATTTTTGTGTTTTTGCTTGAGGACAAGCAACGGTTTAAGTTTGGGGGTATTTGATGAGTGAGTTTTATACACATGAATTGGATACATTCGAGCTTAATTTATTGTTGTTCTCAAGTCTTTTAGGATGTTTTTATGTGTTTGTGTCTATTTATGCATGTTTTATATTATTTTGTAGGAATTGGGACAAAAGTTACATGGATCGACGTTTAGGGTGGTTAGATTCGCGTTTTCGGCTTGCTATTTACACAGCAGTCACTTCAGAGCCAATTTGACTATAGCTCCAGATATTATTTCACGAAACTTCAAGAATGAAAGTTGTAGATCTACTTTTCCTCTTTCCAGAACATCTTGAATCATCTGAATCGGAGTTCGGACGAAGAAGTTATGGCCATTTTCCCAAAGGACGTCAGAGCAGAAAATGTTGGAAAAGTAGCAAGCGCCTAGGCGCTCCATACAAGCCTATTTCAAGCGCCTAGGCGCTCAAAGTCAGTAACATCATTCAGCCCAAGCGCCTAGGCGCTCCAGACAGTGCAAATTCAAGCGCCTAGGCGCTCTAGTGCGTAGAAAGTTGCGTTTTCAGCTGTCAAGTGGGTTTTTGAAGCCAAATAGGAGTCTGAATGAGGGCTGAGACCAATACAAATAGGAGAGGACTCTAGAAAAGCAAGGAGGAACGAATTTTGCAAGGAATCAATCAATTCTTGAAGGGTTTTGCAGAGAGAACACAAGGAGGAAAAACACGAAGGAGAATTGCAAGGGCTGAAGATCTAAGAGAGAGTATTGGAGTAAATTCAGAGTTTCTTCTTCTCTTCTCTAGTTTTATCTTTTGTAACTATCTGGGATGTTTGGATTATTTATCTGGATGATGTTTTTCTTTATTATTATCATGAACTAAATTTTAATTAAGATTGCAACGGAACTTGGTATGTAGTTTAAATTGCAAGCTTCCCATTGAATGAAAGTTAGTTTTTATTGAATTGTTTATTATATCTTATGCTTATTGATTAATTGCCTGATCAACAATTACTGTGATAATCTATATAAAATTGGAAGATGGAGTATAGATTGAGATCTGGATATGATAACATCTGTTCATATAATATGAATAGGGTTAATATGATTAGCATGTAGGATAGGAATATACCTATGTGTCTTTTGTATCCATTGAAAGAATTTGTGCATAAATCCTAATTAACTTGATTCACATAGGAATATAGTGAGTTGATTAATTGGGGTGTTCCTTATAATTCTACATCTTAAAGATTGGATTTAGGAGGATTTGTTCATGTGTCTTTGGAAGAAGAGCATGAATATTTATAGAGCATTCTTGGATAACAATTCATATTAATTGATTTATTTTAAATGGGAAGTAAGTTAGTTTAAATGAAATACCAAGGGAAGTTGTAATCTTAACCTGTTAAATCTGCAGTTATTCTTGTGAAATTCTTATTTTAATTATTAGTTTGTTAAGTTTAAATTTCAATCATAAACAAAGTTTTCTTAGTTTAAAATAGGATTAATTGCGTTTGAGTTAGTAATTGATAAATATTAGTCTATTTCCTCGTGGGAACGATATCCTTGCTTGCTGAATATTACAATTGAACGCGTATACTTGCGTGGTAAAGTGCTATTAAAAAATTAGGCAACACCTACCGATTCACATACCTTAAATTATTCACAACTTAACAAAAATTAGAGTCTAACCCAAATAAAATCCTCAATTCAAAAATCATAATAATTTATAATTACCTGAAATAACTCTAACAAATAATTATCCAATATCAAAACTCACTTATACAACTGCTCATATCATAATCGTATAATCATTTTTTTTTTAACTGAACAAAGTATGACATAATTCTCCTTAATGATCAAATCACCATCCTTAACCAACATTATTGCTCCAACGAATATAACAATAATAATCTTAACAAGTTAACTCGCCTTTCTCAAATCAATTACAATTTAAAGAGCTAAAAACACTTGGTCAAAATCAATACCAACCAAACAGAGAACAAAATCAAATCAAACTCATACGTCTACCCAATGATTTACCCACAACTCACAGGTCAAACCTAAAAAGGTTTTCTACAAGAAAGAACCTAAGCTCTGATACCATCTCTGTAACACCCCCTTCCCGAAAAGGAAAGGGAGGTCACGCACAAAGCACAACAAACCTCAAAATAGTAAACTGAGCACTAATAACTTCAACATATGTAATAATGATATCCACCAATAAAGTACTAATTATAATTCTACCACTAGAGTCAAAATAATCAAAACTTAAAAATCGAAACAACCTAGATTGATGGTCAAAGACAACTCTCTCATTACACTAGCCCTGAATCACCCCTGCAAACCTGCCGGAAGAAAAACACAGCATGAGCCAATTGCCCAGTACGGATATAAAAGTACAAAAGATATACAACTGAAATACGAAATCAACATAGACAAAATATTGCCTCTGACAAAAATAAAATTCATGAAGATTTGAATAGGATATATTTGAACCAACAAAATTAATGAAACAGATAGAATATTAAAGAAATAACGAACTGAAGTAACTAATCCGATGAATTGAACTGAACAGAAGCCAACAACTAATACAATAAAATAATAGGCTGAAACAAATGGCTGGGGTTATTTCATACCGATTGAGCTCAGAAATATATCTTGTCACACAGACAAGTCAAAACAATGCCACACAGGCAAGTCAAAATAATGCCACACAGGCAAATCACACATTGGACCGCGAATCCAAATGTATGCAAATCGGATAGGTGTGTTTGGCACAACATCACCAATCCGCAGAACAGAAAACTAGGGTTAACCCATACGCCTCCCACAACAAAACACCAAATGGCCCATTTACTCCGGAGCCCAAAATGGAGACGCCGTGGACTAATCACACCGCCACAGAAAGTGTCATGTCTCTCGTGCCAAGACAACATGCCTGTGGTACCCCCCACAGGTGGTTATAGCTCAGGTATACGCTACGGTATATTCTAACAAAAATACTATGTCACAACACATGCGACATAATACCAACAAAAGGGTTCTATATGTACATGTTGAACCAAATCGAATTATAGTCACAAGGTTTCAAAAGAAGGTAGCAACATGTACCGCTCTACAATTATTAAAAATAAATACTAAACATGATATCCTAATTCAAAGAGTACAAATACGAGTCCAAGGTGTCAACTCCAAAATGAAACAAATATATGAATTTCACAAGAAATAATTATGTGAAATAATAATAGAATTTCGAAATAAGGGACAAAACGAACAAATCAAATTTAACAAGAATGTCGCTGAAAGAGTACGGAATTCGTACCTGATACTTCCAAACCATTTATAGCACACTCCACAAAATCTTACCCTCAAATGCCAACGATATCTAATACGAAACGTTATTCATCACCTAAACATATTCACCTCAAATTAAATATAATCCAATTCAATAATTCCAAAGTAATTCATAATCTATTTAATATGCCTTTAATCATCGCCTTTTCGTTCAAACTAACTAAACAAAATAATAATAAATATAAGTACACTTATAAAAATATTCTTTCATCTTTAACCAATTGATAAATTCATTTTATTATTATTATTATTATTATTATTACACTCCATATATTTTCTTTTTAATACCATTGTACTAACTACATACTTATATTTATTCTACCTCTGTTTCACAAGAAATACTCATTAACTGATATCCTGAAGTAAATTCGAATTAATTACAAACTTAATCATAATTCCCAACTCCGTTCTAATATATAAAAAAATTTCTAACATGATACCACAATATAATATATAGAACAATACTCTGAAATTTAACTACATGTTCCAAACAAGCTAATCTAATTTATACTTTATTTATTTGCTAGTTTTAATTGAGATTCCCTCCAGGCATGACTTATAACAATAAACAATCAAATTAATTAAGCTTGCAAGATCCCATCATAAAATAACTAAAGAAAAATACCCAATAATAAAAATAATGGTATTACCTTGGTTGGGAGAATTTTTCTCTTTCTATTTTCTATACTCCTAGCCCCCTTTCTCTTCACTTCATAATAGATGGAATCCAATACAATTAGGTTTGAGTCATATATAATTAATCATCCTTGTCCTAATAGGATTTATAACATTGAACTTAATTAGTTTTAAAGCCCAAATTTACAAGATTAATATTTTCTGTCACTTATTGTTATAGCCCACAAACATTATTTTCAAATTCACCCAAATAAAAGACAAGCCCAATTATTCTATTTAAAACATAGATTTAAATGCTATTTACTTTATTTATTATTATTATTATTACCGGGTATTACAATTGTGACGGCCCCAAAATAGGTATACAACACCCATTCTGAGTCACCAAATACATGGTACAGAAATAACTACAACTTTATTAATACAACATAAAAACTATGAGTTTAAATACAAATATTTTTATCTAGACAATATCCACACTCAAATAAGTCCTCGTTACAATTATTAATACACTATCTTTACAGAATAGTGAGAACTACTAGAACCACTTCTAGAACCATCATTCCACACCCCGACTAGTAATCGCTACATTCTCGCCTCCTGAGAAGAAAAATAGAACAACAAGAAAAAGGGTGAGCTCAACTAGCCTAGTAAAGAACATTATGACTAAGATAATATAAAACAAATTATCATTAGTCTTCAACAAGGAAAAATCTAATAGAATACAATAAACAATAAGTTTGAAATCAATATTCGCAGCGGAAATAATAATTCATTAGAAGAGTTAAGTAGAGAATGAAATCTACTATCTTCTATATATGAATTTAAAAGTTCATAGTCTATCTTTTATCCCTGTAACATCAATCAATATATAACTGAAATCAAATATTCATCTTTGCACTACAGGCCAAAGATATTCATCAGTTGGTCATGTTCATCTAAACACATGTTCATCTTTGCACTACGAGCCAAAGATATTCATCAGAAATCATTCATCTTTGCACTACAGGCCAAAGATATTCAGTAATATCATCATTTAGGACTGAGGATGATGAAAAATATTTTAAAGAAAATGAATCCAGTGAAACAAAAGAATAAATATTAAGGATTCGTACTTTAAACAATCCAAGTTCAAAAATACTTCATAAATAACCAGAGTGGAGTAAAATTAAAGAATGAAGACCAAAACATAGATCCAATCAAAGATAGGAACCATAACAGACAATCTTGGACACAGAAAATAAAATTTAATTTTTTTTGTAAATAGTGTCGTATCGTGAATAGTGTCGTATACGTGAATAGTGTCCTATACGTGAATAGTAACTCCGACACTAAAAGATAGAAATTTCACAAAAAAATCATCATGCTTCGTGAATAGTACTCATGAATAGTAACTCCAGAATAGTAACTCCTGAATAGTAACTTGTGAATAGTAACTCGTGAATAGTAACTCATGAATAGTAACCCCGACATGAAAAAGTTCCAAATTTGATAAAAAGTTACAACCAATATTTTGGCATAATGATATTGAAGAAATAATATCATTTACGAAGAAAATAACATCCCTTACCTCGAAAGAATAGTACTTCTGGCTGGAATACTGGGTATAGTGCTGAAGGAAACTTGCACCGTATAGCAACACTTAAAGTATCAAAATACTCACAAGAATACGCTCAATATATCGAGAGAGAAAGAGAGAAGATTTCAGTTTTTGGTGTAATTTTCAATTCTAACCTAAACACCCTATTTATAGAAAAATGCTTAGAACACCAAAGCAGAAAATTTAATAAATTAATAATATAATTTTCTTAATTTCCTTAGCACGCCACACCAACTGATTTCAACCATTAACATGTGCTACTCAAATGGAAAAAACGTTTTTCTTAATAAAAATAATTAAAACTTCTAAAAATTAATTATTTCAGAACTTCGAAACTTCAATAATTCATGATAAATAGCCCTTTTGTCAGAAAAATTTGAAACTCGTGTCATTTTCATATGAAATTTCATTATCTACAACTTTGCAGAAGAAAATTTTTCCAAATTCCAAACAGAAATTGACCGAAATCCATAAACGGGCGATTCTACAGGCTATAATCAAATTTCAGTCAAGAAATGGGCCCATAGACATGTTTAACATGTTTTAAATAACTTTTGCAACAAAAATACTCTTTCTCGTCATATACTCATATATCACACATTCATTGTAAAAATATCATCATTATTATTTTATAATAATATAATAAAATATTATTTTATCAGAAAAGATAAAATATCAATTTTTAACAATTGTCACTTTAAAAATTTCTCCATTTATATCCACATAAAATCAATATTTTTCTCATCATATAAATCAATAATTAATTATTCACAAATAATATTACAGAATCACAGTACTGGCAACTAAGCCGTTCCTAGGAAAGAGGGGGCTTTCCAATAAGAATTTTTCCTTACTGGCGCGCAATTAGTTAACCAAACATCTCCTTAGACAGAACTTTCTAGACATTAACAATAATATTTTTTAACAATATTATCCAGATAATATGAATTATTGCTTTGATAATGAAAAATACCGTGTAGTGACAATTATTGAAACAACAATAATATAAAATATCAACGCAGCAATTATTGAATCAATAAAATAAAATACTGAACAGTAACTACTGTAACAATTATTGAGTAGTGCCTTCTTACGTAAGAATCAATAATTGGTGCAATAACGTGTGCTACTGTGCAACAACGTGTATTACTGTGTTTGAACCACCGGGTATTCCAATAGTGTTAACGGTAAAAACTACGCCGTTATTTATAAACAACTTATACTTGTCATTTTCTTCATCCAATCATTTTCCGTTATAGGGCCCACATAAGGTTGTGTCGTCATACGAATATTCCCCGACAGCAAGAATATTCCACGACCAAATGAATATTCTCTATAACAATGAGTATTTTATAACCACTTGCTTATTTGAAAAATTTGCGCATTTTACCCATAACTAATCACATTAATCAAATCAACCCTTACTATTTCAAAATGATAAATAAAGGAAATTAAATTTTATTTATTAATAATTTGGGGTCTTATAGTCGTAGTGCAGGGATGATGTGGATTATTTTATTAAGCTGAGTCTCAGCGATAAAAATGATGAAAAACCTTTTAAATCATAGAAGATAGTAGATTTTATTCTCTACTTGACTCTTCTAATGGATTGCTTGTTCCGCTGCAGTTAAACTTGATGTTTATTATATTTTATCAGTTTAACACTATTGAAGGCTAACGATAAATTATTCTGCGTTATCTTAGTCATATTATTTCTTACTGGGCTAGTTGAGCTCACTCCTTTGCTTTCATTGTCCTCTTCAGGAAATGAGAACGTAGCCGAGACTAGTCGAAAAACGGAGTGACGGTCCAGATGATAGCATTAGTAGTCCTCACTATTCTATGAAATAGTGTGATAATAAATGTATTGAGGACACCACTTGAGTTGAATATTGTCTTGAAGACAATATTCATTTTAAAACTCGCAATTTATATTTTGTCGTATTTTACGCGACAGTTGTATTATTAAGTTGTATTTGAATTTTGTACCATGTAGTTGGCAACTAAAGATGGGTGATGTATACCTATTTTGGGGGCGTCACAATTATCATATTGTATTTATATATAAAATATTACACTAAAATTTTATCTGCTTAATTGATAATCATTTGCTACCAATAGAGAATTGTTTCTCGTTTTAAATTGAGATGATCATAAATTTCATACACAAACGAATGGATAAGTTTTCTATTTTTTAGATACCGAATTGAATAGAGTTCTTTTTCTATTCTATCCTAGTTGTTGGTACGGATCAATGATAATGAAAAAAAATTTATTATCATAATTTACCACACTACCACAATAATAATAATAATAATAATTATTATTATTATTATTATTTTTGGTATTATTATTATTATTCCTATTATTATTATAATTATTATTAATATTAATATTTTTATTATAATAATTATTATTACTTTATTACTATTATTATTATTACAATTATAATTATAATTATAATTATTATTATAATTATAATTATTATTATTATTATAATTATCATTATTATTATTATTATTTTTGTTATTATTATTATTATTATTATTATAATAAAAGTTATTATTATTATTATTATTATTATTAGTATTATTATTATTATTAGTATTGTTAGTATTATTATTATTATTAGTAGTAGTAGTAGTAGTAGTAGTAGTAGTAGTAGTATAATTATAATAATAATTATAATACTATTACTATTATTATTATTGTTGTTGTTGTTGTTGTTGTTGTTGTTGTAGTGGTGGTGGTGGTGGTGGTGGTGGTGGTGGTGGTGGTGGTGGTGGTAGTAGTGGTAGTGGTAGTAGTAGTAGTGGTAGTAGTGGTAGTAGTCGTAGTAGTGGTGGTGGTGGTGGTGGTAGTAGTAGTAGTAGTAGTAGTGCTTTCTCGACCAAATCAATTAGAATAAATCTGAATCTTTATTATATAGATTACTATTACTATTACTATAATAATAATTATTATTATTATTATTAGTACTATTATAATAATAATTATTACTATTATTATTATTATTGGTATTATTATTATTATTATTATTATTATCATAATTATTATTAGTCTAATATTTTAGTCTTAGCACTAGACTTGACAAAATCAGTCTAAGTCAGTTGATCGGCTCGGTCTGCCTGTTAAAAAGCGGGCTTTGTACTTCATTTTTCAGCCTATTAAAAGTTGGCTTGGCCCAAAAAGTGTCAAAATTTGGTCATAAATCAGTTCAACCCCCCGGGCTAGCCCGTCTTGCCCGTCAAAAAATGAGCTTTGGACTTCATTTTTTAGCTCAAAAAAAATTTGGGTAAATTACATATTCTATTACATTTTTGAAAATAATTACAACAATAATGTACTCAAAAAATCTTTACACAACTAATACACTTCCATGTTTATTTACAATACTAGTGCAATTAGGATTCCTTAATTTAGGGAATTAGTATTCAATTAGAATTCCTTAATATAGGGATTAGTTATACACATCACTTCTTCTCTCTCTCTTCATCTATAACAATTGCAGTTAGTCATCACCCTTCTTCTTCATTCAACGTATTCTTTCTATATATATATATATATATATATATATATATATATATATATATATATATATATATATATATATAGGGTTATATATATATACACAGCTGTGTATTACACAGTAGGCCTAGGACGACAGATTTTTTGGGTTATAGCGACGGTAAACTGTCGCCATAGCCCAGAATAGCTATGACGACGGGTGAAACCGTCGCTATAGCCCAAAAAATCGTCGCTATAGCCTACTGTGTAATACACAGTTGTGTACACACATTTTTTCCATATATATATATATATATATACGGGAAGCTTCAAGAGCATAATTCTTAAATAGCATAATGCCTTAAATAGCATAATTTTATCAAAACGACGTAGTTTTGTAAGGACGCGGTGGCATTTTTGTAAATACGCGGTGTCATGGTATTTACAAAAATGTCACCGCGTCCTTACAAAACTACGTCGTTTTGATAAAATTATGCTATTTAAGGCATTATGCTATTTAAGAATTATGCTCTTGAAGCTTTCCGTATATATATATATATATATATATATTTGGGCAACAAAGGTCTGTATTCCTCTAAAGTGGCTTGTGTTTTCTCAACCACTTGGTATTTCTCTCTACATGTAATCGCTGCCTTTTCTATCAAATTCAAGTCAGCAACAACAAGATTTTTCCTCAATACTACTCCCTGTCTTACTGAAGAGTTCTTCCAGAAAGCAACTAAAGCACTAGAAGTCCATGAAGGAGATGACATCCACTTCCGGATATGAAGATAATGGAGGTTAAAGTGAAAAGGAGACAACAAGATTACGGATATGAGAAACTAGGGTTCCGACGAGTAAGAAGGCGGTGGTTAGAGGCAATAGCGGAATGGCGGATAGATTTGGCATAATCTAATTGCGGCGGGTTAACGCCATCTTCCTCCATCCTCCACCATTAATGCCCTTCTCATCCGCCCTCCTCCAACATTAACGTCATCCTCCATCATTAACCTAGACAGCCCCAACTTGTTAACGCCATCCTCCACCTGCGATTTTTTCATAGTACAGTTGTTGTGATTTTTTTATAGTACAGTTGGTAGTCAAACATTCATACCAAGGTAACCAATTCAGTGTTATTTGGTTTTTAATTTATTTTTAAAAAATCTATTATAAATTATTTTATTTAATAGTGCAGTTGGTAGCTAACATTTTATACAAATGTAACCAATTCAGTTTTATTGGGTTACCAATTAATTAAAAAAAATCTATTTATAGATTTTTTTTATAATGCAGTTGGTAGCCAAACCTTAATACAAATGTAACCAATTCAGTTTTATTGGGTTACCAATTAATTGTAAAAAATATATTATAGATTTTTTTTATAGTGCAGTTGGTAGCCAAATCTTAATACAAATGTAACCAATAAAAATTAAAATTGTTACCTTTGAAAGTTTTGGTTACCAACTGCACTGAAATTTCTCTTGGTTACCCACAAAAACTAAAATGGTTACCTTTGTATAAATATTTGGATACCAACTGCACTAAAATTTATCTTTTTCTTCTTTTAATTTTTAAACTAAATCAACCTTCGTCACAATGTCAGCTGTGGCCGTAATGAATGAGGAGATCGGCGCATGGTGTTGAAGCGGTGACGAATGGGAGGAGGAAGATGACCGGCGAAGAGGAGGAGGAAGATGACCGACGAAGGGGAGGAGGAAGATGACGTTGCCAAACTTTAAATATTTGAATTTTAATTATTATTTTTGAATTTGAATTTAAATTTGTTGTTAGATCCAAGATATTTGAATTTAAATTATTAATTATGGTAGTTATTTCTCCTTGATTTTAGGTTTCCTTATTATTATGAATTGTACTATTTTTTGTAATATGAGTCATAATTACATTCTTTTTATAATTATTTGATTGATGCATTTTTCTTGTAATTATTTTTTATTTGTTGTATACTTATGTCCAAAAAAATTGGGTCATTTTGGCCCATCTCGCCAATGGCCCGTCCCCTTTGCCAGTCTACTTAGCACTATTTTCCTTATTCCTTCAGCCATAGGAATCACAATTACCAACCCCTTAGGAATTGTGTTTAAAGGATTTGACTTTTTAATTCAATGATCATTCCGACCACTTTTATGGTACCAAACATCACAATGGAATGAGCATTCCATTCCCCCATTAATTCCAGCAAACCAAACGGCCCCTTGGTGATTGAAAAGAGAAATAACCAGATATCCAAAAGGGCTATCATTGTCATTTCATTGAATAGCTCTATTTATCTGTATTTCCAAAGCAGCTTTAAAGCCTAAACCCTAGACCACACTGTTATACGTAATCTTCACAGCCATGGGGATTATATCTTGGTGGAAAGGTAGCAAAGAAGCTCCATCCGGCTCTAAACCAAGCCAAAAATTAATCCCTAAAACCCAATCGTCTACAGAAAAGCCTGAAGTACCAGGCATGAACGGTGCCGTGGAGGTCTCTCGACCCGCCATGTCGTCGGACATTACAGTGTTCGAATTCGGGTCAGTCGCAGCTTCTGCTGATAAGGTCACTCTCGCCGGGTACTGCCCCGTATCCGATGAACTCGAGCCCTGCCGCTGGGAGATATTGCCGGCGACTGACTCTGACGCGCCTCAGTTTCGTGTTGTCTTTTGACGAGAATTAAATTGTAAGAGACTATGAAAGAATGCCCTTTTGTACGAGTTCATTCATTTTGAGTGATAATTGAAAAGGGGTTCTTAGTGTAATTGTGAGGAACAAGAAAAGTTGTAATTTTATGGATATTTCTTTGTATTTAAAGTAAATTTTTCTATGGTGATTGGGTTTTGTTTGTTCACTTATATATTTACTTGAAGGTTTCTCACACACATCATGGTTTGTTCACTTATAAATTTTAGACAGTGAGAATTGTAATTGTAATGAAGTGAACTTGATGAACAGAAAAAAGTCTTATTTTGATAACTGTTCCTTTAAATTTAAAGAAAATCTTGTTCTACTTAACATTAATTTATCTTTCTTCTTAGTAGTATGTATACTTTTATTTGAGTAGTGGTAGGGCAACTGATTTTACGAAATGCTAGAATTCTGAGCTTCCAAGTTCATCTTGAATTGAGGTGTTGATATTTGTATGGAAAAGGAATAGTAATTATTTTGTTCACAGGGGAGGCTAATATTTTCATTTGTTTTACTGAGATATCAAAATGTCCAATCCTCTGTTTTGGAGGATGAGATATTCTTTGGGTGCACAGGAATTGTAGTGGTTATGGGTCCTCATCCTGTTTTTGGGTTGCTAAATTATAGGTCCTCATTTAAATAATACTATTATTGGAAGAATACCCGTGTTCATACTTGGGGAACATTTTTTTTATTGCTTCAAGTAAAATAACCCATGATTTATGTAATAATATAAATTCATGTACTGCAACTGTTGTGGAGCTTTTTTCTTTCAATTCATAATGCTCGAGTATTCACTATAATGGATACCGTACTTTAGTTTATATATTCTTGATTTTCTTTGAAGTATGTCCAGCAGTTCCTCAAATGGATTGCAGCAAGATATGTATCTCTTGTTCCATTTATTGCTGTGTGTTACTCCTTATTTGCAGGTAAAGTGGGTGACTTTAGTGCTTGCTGTGAAATGTACAAGAAGTTTATGCTATGTTACTGTTTCGAATCCCAGATAATTTTGTGTTTGTTTTTATGTTTTCTTATAGCTGATATGGTAGAAGCAATATTTTAGAATTCCAAATCATTTTTTCAGGTCAGTTGCTGGAATTTTAGCTTCCCAGGCAAGCAAATTTTACCTCAAATATGAAGTAAAACTGAAAGTTTAAGTAAGGAATGTGATCAATGTAGTCACGTTTCTAATAACTCACTCGTGATAGACATTGTTGTTTGATTGGTTTGCTGGTTTGTCATCGTAATTCATTTCCAGACCCGTATTTTTGTTTCTGATTTAGACTGGTTCTTCTAATGTTTTGAATTTAAATTTCCCATGGTTGAATAATTTGGAAGGAAACCATATCATATTCAAGTAATGCTGATGATACTTTCTTTTGGAGGGTTTGTCATAAAATTGCTAAACTAATTTTCATGACATAAAATCAAGCAGTTGGAAAATATTCTTAGGCGGTGACTGAAACTCCACAACTCTTATTTCATTACTTGGAAAGCTGGAAGGCACTAGGTATTCTGTTCTATATGATTGTGAAAAGTTGTTCTCATCATTTTTCTTTGGTTATTCTTTGTGTTTAGAAACAAAAAACTGCGGGGAGGACAAAAGTTCTTTTAGAGACGGTTCCGGTGCACAAACTGGCAGATATATTTATTGCTAACTTTGAGATTAGCTTTGAAGAACAGCTTTCTATGTTGGATTCAGTTGACATGAAAATAAGGCTTTCAAAAGCTATGGAATTAGTTGATAGGCATTTACAGGTAAATTATGGATATAGCAGTTAATTTATCATATAATAACTAAATTTATTATCTCTGGCCTTTATGACTGAGTTATATTTATCTGCAACAGTCAATTCGCGTAGTGGAGAAGATTACAAGAAAGGTTGAGGGACAGTTGTCCAAATCACAGAAAGAATTCCTTCTTCGTCAGCAGGTTTGCTCTCTACATCGAGTAGATATCTTCAGGAACTTAGAGTTAGGTTTAGGTGTGTGAGGTGATAAGGTTATCCCAGAAGACGAGTAAAAATATTCCTTAATCTGCAGATTCATGGGCTCTTATATCTTCAGGCTTGCACCTCTAACTATAAGATGCTTGCGACTTTCAAACATCATGGCATTCTCCTTGCATCTGAAATACGCATTAAGCAAATGCTGAATTATTATAATGAACTTGAAACTTCAAATCATTACTCTTCAATCAAGCCACACATATCGTAGATTAATCAAAATCTAGAGTTCTTCCCACAAATAAGAATTTTTGGTGACTTTCATGGACTGTGGTTTATCTTTTCTCCTTTTATATATGGGCTCAGACAGTGTCTCATGATGGACTGTCTCATGTATTATTTATCTAAATTCTATCCCAACTTACTCCAATTTGGATATACTCCAGATGAGGGCTATCAAAGAGGAGCTTGGGGACAATGATGATGATGTGTCTTTGCTGGAAACGAAGATGCAAAGTGCAGGAATGCCTTAAAATATCTGGAAGCATGCACAGAGGGAATTAAGGTATATTATAATTTAAGCCAGAAACAGTGGTTCAAAATTTTTCAAGGACTTCTCTGGTAATGGCTTAGTGTGTGGTAACAAACAATGTGGTTAGTTATACCTCGGACGGCCTTCGTAGAATGTGAAAATGTGTCAGCTGACAATTAATATCTTTTATCCTAAAAAAAAGCCGTGACATACTTCAAACTTCACCCACAGCTCATTGATCTAGTGCGTAAAATTATAACTTTAAGTTGGAATCTATTGGGATGTTTCTTTAAATTCTACTGCAAATTCATAAATCAGGCAACTTAAAAAAATGCAACCTCAGCAACCTGGATATAATAGTTCTCGGGTTTACCTGGAACTTAAAAAAATGTAACCTGAGCAGGACTTCCTTCAATTATCTGGAAGCATGCACAGAGGGAATTAAGGTATATTATAATTTAAGCAAGAAACAGTGGTTCAAAATTTTTCAAGGACTTCTCTGGTAATGGCTTAGTGTGTGGTAACAAACAATGTGGTTAGTTATACCTCAGATGACCTTCGTAGAATGTGAAAATGTGTCTATTGTTTCAGCTGACAATTAATATCTTATATCCTAAAAAAAGGCCATGACATACTTCAAACTTCACCCACAGCTCATTGATCTAGTGCATAATATTATAACTTTTAAGTTGGAATCTATTGGGATGTTCCTTTAAATTCTACTGCAAATTCATAAATCAGGCAACTTAAAAAAATGCAACCTCAGCAACTTGGATATAATAGTTCTTGGGTTTACCTGGAACTTCTTGCTGATTTACCCTGGCAGACAGCCAGCGAAGAACATGAGTTGGACTTGAAGGCTGCAAAAGAGCGTCTTGACAGTGATCATTATGGGTTAGTCAAAGTCGAGCAACGGATAATCGATTATCTAGCTGTTCGTAAGGTGACCTACTATTTAATGTGTTAGTTGATTGTGTTCCTGATGTTACGAGTCTCATTACACTTTCATCTAAGGTGATTTTATATCTGAATCTGCATTGCAGCTCAAACCAGTTGCTAGAGGCCCAGTATTGTGCTTTGTTGGTCCACCAGGTGTTGGAAAGACATCTTTGGCATCATCTATTGCGGCTGCTCTGGGCAGGAAATTTGTACGCATATCCCTTGGTGGTGTGAAGGATGAGGCTGATATTAGAGGACATAGGAGGAAATACATTGGAAGCATGCCTGGGCGTCTCATTGATGGATTGAAGGTAATAACTGGTTTTATACATGAACTTTTTTAACTTTGTTTAGCTTTTTTGGATTATTTCATGTTATAACTTTCTGAGTCTGTTAAGAGTTGGTCGAGTCTAGATGTCGTTTACAGCACTAATGCTGTGCACTGGTTCCTAACTGTTGCTGCGTCATACATATTCTGCTTGGTTGGCATGCATGAGCATAAGCTTCTGTCTGTCAGTTATTTCCCAGCATTTTTGGCATTCCTATTAATAATCAGAAATTGCAAGCATAGTGTTGGTAATCTGTTAGTCGGTAAACTTGTCACCTTTCTGCATCTTATGATAGAAACTAAGATTTCCTACCGGATCACCCTCTTCAACGTCTAACTGATGGATAATTGTCTTGATATTCCTTGATTGACTGTTGTATAGCACGAATTTGGCCTGCCTAGCATTTGTATAAATATAACCTTTTTTGATGTATGATGTTTATTTATCTGTAAAACATTTTCACCGGATTACATCCAAATTACAATTATCAGAACATTGAATCATAACGCGTAGTAACATCTGGCTAGAATTATATTTGATGGTCTAATGGAAGCATTCAGATATACTCTTATTCCTTGACGTTTCTATGAACACATGTATAGTAGACCTATATGGGTCCAGGTTTAAAATGCTAGATCTGGTTGTTGACTATTTTTAAGGGATTGATGATTTTTCCTGTTTAGAGACTAATATGTTTGTCTTTGATCAACTTTCAGAGAGTAGCTGTTTGCAATCCAATTATGCTTCTCGACGAGATTGACAAGACTGGTTCTGATGTTTGGGGAGATCCAGCTTCAGCATTACTGGAGGTTCTTGACCCTGAACATAACAAAACATTTAATGATCAGTATCCTATTTCCTTCAGGATCTTTTTGAGTTTTAAGATTTTTTTACATAAATCTAATACGAGTCATATGACCCCCATAAAATTTTATTTGTTTCACGCCATGAATATGATTAGAGCATCTATATCTTATGCTCCATTAGAGTTGTTAAAGAGCTGGACTAAAGATATAATTATTACGTTATTTTCCTTTTTTACTCTGAATATTAAGTTGCATAAGACACACTAAGAGACTTGGCGATAATTTTTTTAGTCCTTTTATGTTGAATGTTAAACTTTAGCTATTAAAATTTTGTTATTGCTGAAGAAACGTTGAAAATATTATGTCCAAGCTTGTCATATACAAGCCATAATACTCCCTCTGCTACAAAATATAAGATCAAGATCGACTTTTGAAAGTCAATTTGAGATATTTTAAATACAGAATTGATGTGATTCATTTAACTTTTGGTTAAATTTTGTAATTAGTAGTACTTATTAGATAGTTTTCAATTTTAATAATTGTATCGTCTATAAACTATATGAATTCATATTAATTTTGATTCCAAAATTATCTTTAATCAACTTCAAAAAGTCAATATTGATCCTATATATTTTGGAATGGAAGGAGTATTTGCAGCAAGAATAACAAAAATTTGTCACTCTTTTTCATTCTTTCATTTTTTCCCATATGGGGTTAGTGTTTTATTTATTTATTAATATAATTTAAGTTTATTTCTACTGGCATGTAGTCATGATAGTTAGTTTCTGTTTATTGGATATTATTGTAGATCTGTTCTAAGAGCTTTAGAAAGCAATATAGCTCATGTCTTGGGTATTTGGATCATCACTCTCTCCTTTTGTTGGAAGTGTAATTGGAAAATTCATATATTGAAATTAATGTTTTCCATTTTCTTGGATTTTTCCAACTGCCATCATTGTTCATCATCTCTCTAGTTGTATAATACGTGTGATATTACTTCTAGTCAGTGGAACATCTACAAGTGAATATAGGAATTAAGTACTGGATTTGTTTACTAGCTTATTCATGTTTATACATCGAAATTGATTCTTTAATTCATGCTCGATAGCTATTTAAATGTTCCATATGACCTTTCAAAGGTGATCTTTGTGGCGACTGCAAATAAGGCGCAACCTATTCCTCCACCACTCTTAGACAGGATGGGAGTCATTGAACTGCCTGGTTATACTCCTGAAGAAAAGTTTAAAATTGCAATGCAACATTTAATTCCAAGAGTTTTGGAACAGCATGGCTTGAGTTCCAATTTTCTTCAAATTCCCGAGGAATTGATTTTTTATTTTTTATTTGACTTAACAAGTGAAATGTTGATTATTTTGAAATAACAATTTTTTCATGAGGTAAAATCAAGAGAGAGAAACTTCTGAATTCCCCAACATGGATTTATGCATTAAGAGAAGGTATTAATTATAAAATTAATGCAGAACTGTGTATTACAGTCGCTATATTTGACTGTTAAGATGGTGCCAATTGCTTCTCTTTAATCACCTTTTGGAGTATTTATGTCTTCCTGTTGTGGTAGGTAATGGTGAAACTCATCATTCAGAGATACACGAGAAGCTGGTGTTCGGAATCTGGAGAGGAACTTAGCGTCTTTAGCTCGTGCAGCTGCAGTAAAAGTTGCAGAGCAAGAACATGTTCTTCCACTTTGCAAAGATATGCACCAACTTTCTTCACCATTGCTGGAAAGTAGAGTTGCTGAAGGTGCTGAAGTAGAAATGGAAATAATTCCAATGGGTGACAATCATGAGATATCAAACGAATTCAGGGTTACTTCACCTTTCATTGTCAACGAGGATATGCTGGAAAAAGTACTAGGGGTAATAAATTTATCTTTCTATTACATTGCTTTAAGTTTAAAAATAACTACAGTAGTAAAAATGTGGGTTATTTGTCACCTGCTGCTTAAGGTGTTTGGAATTGGTTCACATATACTCAATTTCTGGAACAGTTGTTATACAGTCCTTTAGATCCATAGATATTCTCATACATTTTATATGTTGTTTCTCATTTCTCTTAACAAATCTGAAATTTAATTTGGTTACAATCGAATGCAGCCTCCAAGGTATGATGAGAAAGAAACCGCAGAGCGGGTTGCAGCCCCTGGAATATCTGTTGGACTGGTGTGGACTGTGTTTGGTGGAGAGGTTCAGTTTGTTGAGGCTACATCAATGGTGGGAAAGGGTGATCTATATCTCACCGGGCAACTTGGTGATGTTATTAAAGAATCAGCACAGATAGCACTGACTTGGGTAATGATTTTCTTTTCAGTGTTTGTTCTGTACACACTAAAAAAATGCATGATGAAAATTCTATTCTATTATTTTCATGAACAGTGCCTTTTAGGATAGAGCTAGGTATTGTGTTTGAATCCTTTCACAGGAAGTAGCGTGTCATTTTAATATAGAAAATAGTACTAAGCTTCAATAACTGATACACAAGTCTTTCAAAATTTATTTATTTACTAAAAAGTACTGGAGAGAATACTAACAAACAAGCTGACGTAAATAGTTGGGTAGGGAAAACATGGAGGTATGATATGATATGAATAATGCACGACACAAATGGACTTTTGAGTGAGGAATGACTTTGGAGGTTATGGTTGATGAGATGGCTAATAATCTTATGAGTTATGCCTATTGCCTAGTAAGAGTTTCCAAAGATGCTCCACATTTAGATTAAGAAGCATGGATTGTTTCTACATCAACAAGGGGAGAGGAGGTCATTCACCATTAACAGTTGGGAGGCTTGGGAGATGCTCATAATTTTATTTATTTATTTAGTATTATTTTTTTTAATAGTGAATTCAGTGAGGTATGTGCCTTTAAATTGTCTTTTCTCAGAGTCGCATAACAAAATGAATTTTGTAATCTTCCACCAACAGAACATAATTTTTACTTAAATTAGTGATTACATGATCTGATAATGTATGTGCATGTCATGTATATTAATGTAACATTTCATGTAACGCAAGACGATGACTGAAAGATGTTAATAGTCCCCCACTGACAACTTAGTGTTCAAGTTTTCATGAAATTTACTGATTCTCTAGGTATTTCTTGATTCAGGTAAGGGCAAGGGCAACTGACCTTAAGTTGGTTGCGTCTGAGGAAACTAATCTGCTGGATGGGAGGGATGTTCACATACATTTTCCTGCTGGTGCTATACCTAAGGATGGACCCTCAGCTGGGGTGACTTTCGTAACTGCACTGGTGTCACTGTTTAGTCAGAGAATAGTTAGAGCAGATACAGCCATGACAGGGGAGATGACTCTGCGAGGTCTAGTATTACCTGTTGGTAGTATTAAGGATAAGGTGTGTGCTTTTTTATCTTTATGTTGACCATCTTTTTGGCTGCAAACTATAATAAAATGTTATAGCATTACTGCATTGTGTCTTCTGGTTCTTTATATTTTTTGCAAAATAGAACTCTTTATCTAGTTTGTTTCACACCCCAACCCCCATGGATAAAAATGAGTTCATAAGACCAATAAAACTTTAAAAATTGAATTCAGAAGGGAAAAAAATCTAGGATGATCATACGGTCATTTTGTCAATTTGTTGGAAAACTGTATAAAATTTCTGAGTACAATTTGTTATAGGCATTCAGTTTGACTTGACAGAAGCAGGGCTTAGTTATCAAGTTTTGTTGTATTCATGATGCATGACACAATTTTTTAGGGTAAAATGCAAAGTCGACCACTGAACTTTAGGGGTTTTTGGGTATTGAGCCCTTTTCTTTTGGTCCTCTGACGTGGCAATTTTAGAACTTTATCCCTTTTTGGGTATTGAGCCCTTTTCTTTTGGTCAACGCAAATTGAGCCCCTCAATTTTAGAACTTTATCCCAAAAAATATGTCGCTACACAGATTCGAACTCGAGACCTCCGGTTTGAAATTTTGGTCCAATGACCACCCGAACACCACAGGTCTAACTGCTATTATTTCGCAAGGATTTATCTTTATAATTAAACAATTCATTTCCCCCAAATTAAAACAGATCCCCTTTTCATCTCTTCCAACAATCTTAACCCGTCACCAACTTTCATTCTCAACTGAAACATACCATTTAATCATGGTCGTATAATAATAATAATAATAATAATAATAATAAAATAATAATAATAATAATACTAGTACTAATAACAATAATAATAAAAATAATAACAATAACAATAACAATACAAATAATAATAATAATAAAATAATAATAACAATCATAATAATAATAGTACTAATAATAATAATAACAAAGCTTAAATATGAATTAGTACCCTAAACTATAGGTCATATTCCACTTTGGTGATCCACCTTTCAATTTTGTCAATTAGGTGATTAAACTATCAATTTTTTTCAATTACAACAAATTGAACACGCCACGTCAGAAATTGCTAACGTGGCTAATTGTGTGGAGTCTTAAGCAGCTTATGTGGCAAAAAAAAATAATTTTTTATTCATTAAATAAACAAATAAGGGCAAAATCGTCAAAACCTAACTTAAAATCCCTAATTAAAATAAAACAAACATATTAGTAGAAAGAAAATCAAATTCGTCAAAACTTAACTATGTTGCTTTCCCTCTTCTCCCTATCCTCTCTCCACCAGAATTCAAATTCTTCAAAACCTAGAATTCTGTAAATTAGAAGAAACGCTCAACGCCGCCAAATCATCCATTTTTATACTCAGCACCTCCTCCGGCGCTGCTCCGTCTAAAATCCATACCAAACAGCGGAGCAGATATATTCTCGTGGTTGAGAACGTGGTCGTTTTCGTCGGCGGAGGATGATCACCGGGAGCTGACAACTCGCGACGCCATGAAAATGAAAGCTAAGCTCGTTCGGACGAAATTGTGCGCTCAACGAGCACTCGGAGGGCTGAGATTTATCAATAAGACCACCGTGGATTCGTCGGAACCAAACGAGCTCTGGAAAAAAGTGGAGCGATTTGATTGTCTGGCGAAGGACGGACTTCTTTCTAGAATTGACTTTGCCGATTGCATTGGTATATTTCTGGATTTAATTTTTTTCATAGTTTTCGGTTATGGATGAGAGGTAACAGCGGAGCAGGAGAAGGACGATGTGGAGGAAGTAGGGGTTTTAAGATTAGACTTGAGAGGAGAGGGAGATGAAGGGTTGAAATGATCAGAGTTTGGTGTTTGTATGAATTTGATAATAGGTTTGAAGACGAAGGTAGTGTAGTGAATTGGAATGAGAAAGTCTGTTAGGGTTCAGGTTGTGGAGTTTAGAGAAGAAAGAAGAGGAAGCTGATTTTAAGGCTACGGCTGTAGTGTCCATAGGGATTTTAAGTTAGGTTTTGACGATTTTGCCCTTATTTGTTTATGTAATGAATAAAAAATTATTTTTTTTGCCACATAAGCTGCTTAAGACCCCACACAATTAGCCACGTCAACAATTTCTGACGTGGCGTGTTCAATTTGTTGTAATTGGAAAAAATTGATAGTTTAATCACATAATTGACAAAATTGAAAGGTGGATTACCGAAGTGGAATATGGCCTATAGTTTATGGTACTAATTCATATTTAAGCCTAATAACAATAATAGTACTAATAACAATAATACTAATAACAATAATAATAGTACTAATAACAATAAAAATAAAAATAATAATAATAAAAAAAATAATAATAACAATAACAATAAAAACAAAAATAATATTGTTACAAATCCCTAAACATTGTGATGGTGACTGGGGAATACTGGGCGAGTTGGAGTTATTTTGTTACAAATCCCTAAACATTGTGATGGTGACTGAGGGAAGAAATACTGGGCGAGTTGGAGTTATTTTGTTACAAATCTGATAATTCATCTCAATAGAATTTCTCAAATCTGATTTAGGGGATATGATTTGATTAGAGGATGCTTGGGTCTTTTTGGTTTGGCGTTTTTCAGATCTTGATGAATTTTGTTGGTGGTTGGGGTTTTGGAAGTTGGATCAGTTCAGATTTGAGGATCTGTTTAATTTGGTGAGAATATTATTATAAACATTAATAATAGTAATTTACTTAAACTATTACTCAAATTATAGTTACAGGATTACAATTAATATATTTCTAATAGTATTACTCAATATTATAATTATTATCAATCTTCTATTAAACCAAGAGCACATCTACATATGGAGAGATTTTTCAAAAAACAAAAATAAAAAAACAAAACAAAAACAAAAGAACTCACCATCTCAGTATCTTCTATGTTCACAGCCATTCTCTTTTTTCCACAAAATCATTGCCTTAAACCAAAGTCACAACACAACGATCTGTCCCCAAAATGCGTCGCACCTCAAGGTCTACCACTAGATAGAGGGAAAAGTTACCACCGAAAACGGAGGAAAATAACCCCGCTGCTGATCATGGAGGTAAAGGACCCATCTCCAGCGACTTCTAGATGTTCCACTATATCAAGCAGTATGTCATGGTAATTTCAATCGATTTGTCTTTTGCCCAATTTAGACATTGTAACATTCTGGAAAAGAGTTCAAATTTACAATTGAAAGATGAGTTAGTTATTTTTTGAAATATTAAGATCTAAAATGGTGAGCATTTAGACACTAAGGGGTCATGATTTAGATATTAAAGACCATATTTCAGAAAGAAAAAGAAACAGTTTCAGTGGTCATTGTGGAGAGATGTGGATGGTGTTCGGCTGGAGGTAAACAAGTCATAAAAAACAGAGTAAAGGAAAAAAGTTGGGTCAACTTTCTCTATCTTAATCTTCGTCTAATTTGGGGATCTGTTTTGTCATTTAATTTGGGAGAAATGAATTGTTTAGTTATAAAGATTAATCTTTGCGAAATAATAATAGCTAGGCCCATGGTGCTCGGATGGTCATTGGATCAAAGTTTCAAACTAGTGGTCTCAAGTTAGAATCTGTACAGCAATATATTTTTGGGATAAATTTCGAAAATTGCCTCGTCATGCCCATGTCAGATCTGCCATTATCCCAATTTTTTATTTTTTAGTTTATCTTTGATGGAATGCATCTCTGAGGGCACAATTTGAGACTCTTATCAAGATTAAGTTTTTCCTTTTAAATTGATATTTATACTCTTACTTGTACACTGGTACAGGTTTTGGCAGCACACCGCTATGGTGTTAAGAGAGTTATCCTGCCTGAGAGGAATTTGAAGGACCTAGTTGAAGTACCATCAGCTGTTCTAGCCAGCATGGAGGTAATTATTTTCCTTCTTAACTGCTTTTGTGTGCGTGCAAATGAAATGTTTCCATGGTCTGGGTTTTATTCAGTTTAGATCTGAAATTTCATGTAGACTACTGGATTTTCATGCCTTGTCATGTTTACTGTTTTTTGTTATTCTCAAATTCGGTAGAGATCCATTACGAGTTTAGGAAATGGTCTCGTCATGATTTATGTTCTGAGATATATTAGTTGACACCAGTTACATGCTTCTGTTGTGCCTACCCTGTTAATGTGTTATTAAGTTCTGTCAGATACTAGTGAAGCAAATGGAAGATGTACTGGAGCATGCTTTTAAGGCGCCTGTCCTTGGAGACGGAAGTCAAAGTTATGACACTCGACACAACCATGTGCCTGATTTTACATAAAGTCCTTCTAGGGGGACATTTTTTAAAAAAAAAATTCAAGTTTAGTTTGGCACAATTCGCTCCTGGCAGGCAGATTGCATGTCATTCAGTAGCTGGAGGAGGCTATAGAAGTGCAGTGGAGCTTTTGACATGATTAACTAGGGCTGAGCAAGTAACCAAATTGGAACCGAAACCGCACCAAAAACCGCACCAACGGTTCCGGCGTATGTGGCGGTTTTAGGTGGGTTGAATAACCAAATTTACGGTTCCGGTTTGGTTACTAGCCAAAACCAAACCGCATAAAATCGAAACCGCACCATGTGTGTGTATGTATGTATTATCTCTAGTAAATTTTAAAGTTACTTTTCACTTGAACACGCTCAGAGAAAATCCCAGTCTTGTATTGTCATTTTTTCACCAATTGAAAGAAGATGTTAGAGGTTATAGAGTCAAAAATTAAGCAATTGGGTTTTGGAATTTTGAATTTGTTTGATGCGTTATTGGAGGGGCTTATAGTTGAGGGGCTCGAGCACTTGATGCATTGGTTAATGTCAATGCTATAATTGTAATAGTCTAATAGATTATTTTTAGTCCTCCCTGCAATATATTTTATTTTATCTTCGGTATATACTTTTAATTTTTGGGGAACTAGATAAACATTCTTGTTTGTTATCGAATGTATGGTCTCCGTTGTTTTATATAGCGGATATTTTAGTTTTAAAGCATGCTTGATATAATTCTCATTGTCGACTTTGTCACTAAGTTAATTGCTCGATGTAAGTTTTATGTTAAATTTTATTGAAAACTTAAACTTTTTTGTTGTTTCAATTGGTTTTGGAACTGAAATCGCACCAATTAAAATCGCACCGCACACTTTAAAACCGCACCGCACCAATTACAAGCGGTTTCGGGTGCTGTTTTGAATTTTTCAAACCGCACCTAAGCGATTTCGGGTGCGGTTTGAACTTCAAACCGCACCAAACCGCACCATGCTCACCCCTATGATTAACTAATCATGCAGGTGGATCTTGACAAATCATTTAATTGTACCCCAAGAAATATTTCTTTGTACTTGTCATTATTGACTTTCAAAAGCCGATTTGAAATATTTTTATGTTCAAAATTAAGATAATTTATTAAAAATTATGAAACAATAAATTTTATGATGAGTAGCATATTTTAAATAGTTAAAGGAATTTATGTCAATTTTAGTCAGTAAGTCAATACATTGTATATTTTGGAAAAGAGAATATTTAATATCTTTGCCTTGTAAATGTTTATCAGTTGCGTTGTACAAATACGCGAATAGATAGATAACGCGAACAACATTATAAATATTTCTATCCGAACTAATACCCAAATTTTTGATAATAACTGAATTATAAATTTGATATTTCGAATAATAACCGAACACTGATATAAAAAATAACACCCAAAAATAATTATACAAAAGCAAAATCAAGTAACAAAATGTAAGATCCCAATTTTTATGAATAAATATGATTTTTTTTATAAGTATAATTTTTGAATATTATGGAATGAATTTGATATAATGTTATAGTTGTTGATAATATTTATAAATTTGGCAAAGCACGCAAGTTGTTATATAATATTCGATTGATCGAGGAATATTCGTTTTAACAAAGAATATTCGTACAACGACACAATCATTGGTGGACCTCACAACGGAAATATTGTCGGATTGAGAAAACGACAAAAATATTTTATGAAAATAACGGTGGAAGTTTTACTGTTAACTGTTGAAACACCCGGTGTTAAAAGTATAGTAATACGCGTGGTTGCATAGTAACACACGGTATTGATTATTGATGCTTACGTGAGAAGTCACTCAGTTTTGTTCAATTATTGCTACATTAATTGCTGCATAGTAACTCACGTTATTTGATTCAATTATTGTCAATATTTTATATATTATTAAATCAATAATTGAGACGACAAAGTTATTAATATTATTATTTGCAATATTAATGATGTCCAAAATTTCTGTCAAGGAGAGGTTTGGTCACCTAATTTGCGCGCCAATAGGGAAAAATCTTTATTGGAAAGCCCCATCTTTCATGGGAACGACCTGGTCGATTAATATTGTGAATGTTAATGATAAATTTGTAATATTAATGATAAATGTTGTTAAGAATATTGAGATGATTTTATTTATGATGTAGTTGTTGTAAATTTTACTTATTTTATGGACCTTAATTTATCCGTTTTTTAAAATAATCGGTAGAAAGTTATAGATGTATAATAATAGGTGGGGCATATGTTTGAAATTGGTGGAAGAAAAATTTGAATGCATGTTCACGGGTGGTTTAGTTTTCAAACTAACATGTGGTTATATATATATATATATATATATACACGGTCCGGATCAAGTGCATACCCTTTATCTTACTCACCCGTGCTCACCCCCTCTTTAGGCGACGGTTTCGGTCATACAACCGTTGTCTATACTTTTAGCGACAGACAACATATAGCGTCGCTAAAAGTATAGACGATAATTGTATGACAGAAACCGTCGCCTAAAGGGGGGTGAGCACGGGTGAGTAAGATAAGGGGTATTCACTTGATCCTTGCTATATATATATATATTGTTGGGAGAATGCATAGCATGATTTGATGTTTTAATATGCTTGTGATTATTGTAAGGTCCTTAATTGAATTTATGTACACGAACTTAGTGATGGAAAGATCAAGATTGTTAGGCTGATCTAAGCTTTCAACGTGTATCATTCTATTCTAGAATGTATAGATAGAAAGATCAAAACTGTTAGGTTGATCTTATGATGTAATAGATAGGCTTGTCTGATCGTCGAGCACTGCACCAGAAGTCGTAGTCTGCTAGGAGAGTCAGAGTCAACTCGGGAGCTATCGAGGCAGAATAGGAGTATGCAAGATAGTGAGATCTCAGAGTTCGTAGACTTCCAGGGGAAACGAAGAAGGATCGTAGTGTGTCGAGAAGAGCCTCCTCGGGATCGTAGTGTACTGAGGAAGTCATGTTCTGAATCGTAGAGACAGCCTGCCTATAAGCCGAACGACAATCTGCCGAAGCTAAGTATGAAATGCACTGTACGCTCAGAGTCGTAGAGTCTAGCGATGCCAAAGTCAAAGACAAGGATCGTAGACCACACTCTGCGATCGTAGAGTCCACTGAACAAATGCAGAGATCGTAGTCGGACAAGATCAGATGAAGACAACAAGCTCAAGTCAGCGATCGCAGAGTGGACTCAACGTTCACCAAGCTAACTCTCCGATCGTAGTATACTGAAAGGAACATTAAGTTTACAAGTCAGCGATCGTAGTGTGCTCTCGGGATCGTAGAGTCAACAACATGAGCAAGTAAAGATCGTAGTGTGCTCTCGGGATCGTAGAGTCAACAACACGAGCAAGTAAAGATCATAGTGTGCTCTCGGGATCGTAGAGTCAACAACACGAGCAAGTAAAGATCATAGTGTGCTCTCGGGATCGTAGAGTCAACAACACGATCTGAATCGTAAAGTACAACAATCCAAAACGTAGAGAAACATCTGTCATGTCAGAAAACGTTAAAGCCTCATGAGTTGTTAATTCAACAATACGAGGAATGGATCCTAGATGCTGCAGTGCCCATCAGTCCCAGAATAAATGAAATATCCTTAGTATGCAACAAAGAAGCGTATTGAAGAAGCTAAGGATAGTACTATGAATGAAAGGGACAAAACACCTTTTCAGGTGGTAGGTGAAAAAGCAGCCTGCAGTGTCAGTGGTCCAGAATGCAGAATTCAGAAGATGTGCAGAAATGTCTCCATCACAGTACAAAAAATTCAGATGCATTTAATGCCACAACGGATGGATCCAACGGATAGTTTTCAACATCACATATATACAGATCAGACAGATGAAAGAGAAAATATGCAAGCATAAACATTCAACGTGAAGAACTCTTTAAGGCTCAACTCTACGATCTGAGATATTAAAAAGCTTGCTCAGCTACTCAGCTATTACGAACCAGAGCTTACACAGCAAACTGAGTAGAAACCTTCAGAACGCAACAACAACAATCATCAATCAACTGAAGAAGTACACCAAGTCTGCTGGACTTGAAGAGTTCGTAGTGAACTGTAACAAAGCCAAGTCTGCTGGACTTGAAGAGTTCAAAAGTGAACTAGAAAAGTTCCTAGACTGCTGGTCTAGAAGGAATCTGTGTGATTCAGAAGATTGTATAAGACATCCTTAGTGGATATCCTACTCGTTGAGTAGAAGAGTGGACTAGGAGTTTTGAGTGCTCCGAACCACTTAAAAACAACTGTGTCGTTTACATTCATGCTATAACTGCTATAACTGCTATATCTGCCATAACTGCCTTACTCGCTCATAACTCCATTGCTTGGTAAAGAAGATTAAAACAAACATTAATTCCGCAAAGTTTTAATAATTATCTAAGAACAAGTTAAGACGAAAAGATTTTCAAATATCTATTCAACCCCCCCTTCTAGATAACTTGTGCCTACTAGGGACTAACAATTGGTATCAGAGCAGGTTCTATTTTACAGCTTACACGCTTTAGTAGATCCAATGGCACTCGTACCAAGCGAATCCAGGACCGGGGGAGGCAGCAAGCCACCAATGTGCAACAAGGATAAATTTGCGAACTGGAAAGTCAGGATGCAAGCTTACATGGACTCAATAGATGAAGATCTATTTGAGACTGTTCTTAATGGGCCCTATATACCAACAAAGCTTGCACCAACCATTGACGATCCAAACAGAGTACTAATAAAAGTAAAAGAAGAATGGACAGACACAGAGAAGAGAGCTGTCCAACTTGACAAAAAGGCGAAGAACATCCTGTTCCAATCCTTAGAGGACGATCTGTTTGAAAATGTTGTAAACAGCAAAACAGCTAAGGAGGTTTGGGAAGCACTGCTGATCATGCACGAAGGAACTGAAGAAGTTAGAGAGAACAAACAGTCTCTTCTAACACAGTAGTACGAAATGTTTGCTCATGTGCAAGGCGAAATTGTAACTGCCACTTATGAAAGATTCAACATTCTGCTCAACTCTCTACGAGCATATGGAAAGATCTATCCTAACAAAGATCTGACCATAAAGTTCATGAGAGCTGTACCGAGCAAGTGGGATGCAAAGACCACTGCAATAAGAGAGTCAAAGAATCTTAATGAGATGACAGTTCAACAACTGTATGGCAATCTCCTGACATATAAGCTGGAGCTAACCCAACGTGCTGAAACCCTTTCAGAAGGAAGAAGAAAAGACAAGGGTGTTGATCTCAAGGCAAATGAAGGTGCATCAAAAGTCATCACTGAGACTGACTATGATGATAATGAAGACGATGATGATGACTTTGCTATGCTGGTAAAGAGACTAAGAAGGTTCATGCGACAAGGCAGAATCGGCAAGCCAAGGAAAGTCAGCAACTACGTCAGCCAGGAACAAATAAATGATTTATGCTACAACTGCAAGAAACCTGGTCATTTCATTGCCAACTGCAATAAGCCTATCAAAGAAGAGCTAAAGAAGAAATCCAAGGCAAAGAAAGAATACAAAGGAACCAAGAGGCCTCAGAAAGGAGACAAAGGCTTGGTTGCCAGAGGATCGTGGAGTGATTCAGATAACGACTCAAATGCAGACTCCGGAGATGAGGAAGAACCACATATGGCCAATCTGTGCTTAATGGCCAAACATGCAAAGGACAAACAAAGCCTAAACATACATGATGTAAGTATCGATGAGGTATTTGATTTTAATTCTCCTAATGTAGATATAAGTGACTTAAGAACTGCTTTGCATGTCATAACCACTGATCTACATCAATACATGAAGTGGTTCAGAGTCTTGTCTAAAGATCATTCTCTTCTTCAAGAGGAGAAGAAGAAAGTTCAAGAATAGCTTGAAACAACCCTTCTAAGTACTAATATTCTCTCCAAGCTTGAAGTTGAGAATGAAACTTTGAAACAGACAAACACACATCATGCTCAAAGAGAGTCTATGCTAACCTCTAAAATTGAGGATCTAGAGAAGACTATCTCTGCATGGAACAAATCCACATCTTCCATGGATTGCCTTCTCTCTAGTCAGAAAAGCGCATTCGACAGAACGGGCTTAGGCTTTGGGGAATCCATCTCAGAGCTAAGTATGGAAAAGACAATGAAAACTAGCATCAGTAATGTCTCAAGTTTTGGTAGAGGCATTGCTTGTGTGAAATCCTCACAGTTGGAAGAACCAGTTCAACCTTGTTCCACTGTCTCTAGTTATACTCAGAGAAGTAAAGGATCTCACGCTGGTCTGGGTTTCATCAAGGAAAAGAGTAACCCAACCTCTACTTACCAACCTCGAAGAATCGTAGAGTCAAACAAAATCAACTCTACGAATCAACTGGGAAGGTACAGTAGAGGTAAGGCACACTCATCACTATTTATGAAACCTAAGGACACGTGGAAGAAAGAGAGTCAGTTTAACAGAAGGTTAACTAAGGAACCATACAAGTCCAAGTGGAAGATGAATCACCACACACACACAGTCATGCATTATAATAGATGCTTCATATGCAATAAATATGGTCATAGGGCCACAAAGTGTTATTATAATTCCATGCATGTGAGACCCAAGATTAGACAAATTTGGGTCCCCAAAGGCACTAACAAAGAAGGACCCATGCAAATATGGGTACCAAAATGAAGGTTCAAATGTTTTGACAGGAAAAAAGCTCCACGTCCTCAACATGGTATCTGGACAGTGGTTGCTCGAGGCATATGACAGGGAACAAAGCTCTACTATCCAACTATGTAGAAAAGGAGGGTCCCTCAGTCATCTTTGGAGATAATGGTACTGGCAAGACAAGAGGCTATGGCTCAGCCGGAAATGGTGTGATATCATTCAGTAAAGTGGCCTATGTGGAAGGTCTGCAGCACAACCTTCTAAGCATTAGTCAACTCTGCGACAAGGGACATCAAGTAACATTCATCAATAATCAATGTCAAGTCAGAGATTTGAAGACATCTGCAGTAAAGCTAACCGGAACAAGAGAAGGAAATGTCTACACAGTAAATCTTGGACAACTAAGCTCAGACGAGATAATATGTTTTCTAGCTAAAGCTTCTGAAGAGATGAGCTGGCTATGGCATCGAAGATTATCCCATCTCAACTTTAAAAGCATGTCCAAACTGGCATCAAAAGATCTCGTGGCTGGCCTTCCTAAGTTCAACTTTGTAAAGGAAAGGCCATGTAATGCCTGTCAGTTTGGAAAACAAACCAGAAGCTCATTCAAAAGCAAGACTGATAACTCTATTGACAAGCCCCTGCAGTTGCTTCACATGGATCTCTTTGGGCCAATCCCTACAACCAGTCTCGGAGGAAAAAGATACTCTCTAGTCATAGTTGACGACTACACTCGATTCACATGGGTATTCTTCCTAACTTCAAAGGATGAGACAAGCTCCGAATTAATCAAGATGTTCAGAATGGTGATGAACGAGAAAGGAGAGAAAATCAAGGCTATAAGGATTGATCATGGCAGAGAATTCGATTTCTCAAAAATGGATCAGTTCTGCACAGACAATGGCATCAATCATAACTTCTCAGCTCCACGAACTCCTCAACAAAATGGAGTCGCTGAAAGAAAGAACAGAACCCTGATAGAGGCTGGGAGAACTTTACTAGCAGCAGCCCGTCTGCCTGAATACTTTTGGGCAGAAGCAGTCAACACTGCATGCTACACTCAGAACAGATCACTAATTCACTCTACGATCAAGAAGACGCCCTACGAACTATGGAAAGGAAGAAAGCCAAGTGTCAGCTACTTCCATGTCTTTGGATGTGCATGCTATATTCTCAACAATGGAAAACAATACCTGACAAAATTTCAACCAAAATCAGATGAAGGAATCTTCCTTGGGTATGCCACGGACAGCAAGGCGTACAGAGTGTTCAACAAAAAGACGCTGAATGTCGAAGTCTCAATACACGTCATTTTTGATGAAACTGACTTAGACAAAGCAGTACCTCAAGACACTACGACCAATGATGCGAACACTATGACTGAAGTCGTCGAGGTCAACACTACGAGTGTAGTACCAGACAGAGAAATTATAGAGCATGATAATGCAATCGTAGAGAGGACCATCCAAGATAATGAACCTCCACTTCAAGAAGAAGAAATAGACCTTGAAGACTTAAGACAGGAAGGCATCAGGACAGATGTTCCAACTGGCAGCAGATGGGCAAGACATCACACTCAGGATCTAATCATTAGAGATCCGAATGCTAGAATCAAAACAAGATCTGCTACTCAGAATGAATGTTTCTATCTAAGCTTCCTGTCATAAATTGAGCCAAAGAAAATAGAGGATGCAATGGAAGACTCCAGTTGGATAGAAGCTATGCAAGAAGAACTCAACCAATTTGAACAAAGCAAAGTGTGGAGATTGGTGCCAAGACCAAATGATCATCCAGTGATAGGAACTAAGTGGGTCTTCAGAAACAAAATGGATGAAGATGGGGTCATTACCAGGAACAAGGCAAGATTAGTGGCAAAGGGCTATTCTCAAGAAGAAGGTATCGACTATGATGAGACTTTTGCAACCGTTGCCAGACTAGAAGCCATCAGAATCTTTCTTGCCTTTGCTACCCACATGAAGTTCAAAGTCTTTCAAATGGATGTCAAGAGTGCATTTCTAAACGGAGAGCTTCAAGAAGAAGTCTATGTCGAACAACCTCCAGGTTTTATCAATCCATCTCTTTCCAATTATGTCTATAGATTGGATAAAGCCTTATATGGTCTTAAACAAGCACCTAGAGCATGGTATGAAACACTAACTAACTTCTTAATAGAAAATGGGTTCACTAGAGGCAGGGTAGATACCACATTATTCCTTAGAAAGCACAAAGACAAAGTCTTACTAGTTCAAATATATGTTGTTGACATCATTTTTGGTTATACTGATGAAAAATTATGCAAGAGATTCTCTAAGCTAATGCAGAGCAAGTTTGAAATGAGCATGATGGGTGAGCTGAATTTCTTCCTTGGACTACAAGTGAAGCAAACTGATGAAGGAATATTCATAAATCAAGCCAAATACATCAAAGACTTGTTAAAGAAGTATGGCATGGAATCAGCTTCTCCCATGAAAACACCAATTGCTCCTGCAACTAAGCTTGACAAAGATGAGAATGGTAAAGGTATTGATATAACTCAATACAGAGGTATGATAGGTTCTCTTTTATACCTAACTGCTAGTAGACCAGACATAATGTTCGCAACATGCATATGTGCTAGATTTCAGGCTAACCCTAAAGAGTCTCATTTATCTGCTGTAAAAAGGATCTTCAGGTATCTTAAAGGCACACCTTACTTATGGCTTTGGTATCCCAAGGAATCCTCATTTGAACTAACAGGATACACAGATGCTGATTTTGCAGGATGTAAAATAGATAGAAAGAGTACCAGTGGCACCTGTTAATTGCTAGGAAATAGGCTTGTGTCTTGGTTCAGAAAAAAGCAAAACTCAGTGTCCACTTCGACTGCAGAAGCTGAATATATTGCTGTTGGCAGCTTCTGTGCTCAAATTCTATGGATGAGAAACCAGCTAGCTGACTATGGGTTTGATTTCAAATCAATACCCATACACTGTGATAACACAAGTGCCATAGCAATAACTCATAATCCTGTTATGCATTCTAAGACCAAGCATATTGAAATAAGGTATCACTTCATTAGGGATCATGTGCAAAATGGAACTATATCACTACAATATATCCCTACTGAAAATCAACTTGCAGATGTTTTTACTAAACCACTAGATGAATCCAGATTCAATAAGTTATTAAGTGAACTAGGCATGCTTAATTTTCAACCATGAAATATATGCTCTAGACTGTGCTAACCATAACAGGTACAAAGGCTAAACTCAATATCATAGACATGATCAAGGAAAGTCCACGACCGTAGAGTTGAAAGGATAGACTCGACGATCGTAGATCAGACTCAACGACTGTCGAACGGACTCGACGTTCGTAAAACAGACTCGACGATCGTAGGACAGACTCTACGAATGGTAGACAGACTCAACGACCAGAAGACTACCTCTACGATCGTAGTCATTCTAAGGACATCTCAGCACTGAACACTCAAAGGGAAAATCAGTACATTCAAGCAAATCAAAAACGTAGAGCCAAGCAAAAGGCGACACCTGTCCCACTAAGTCAAAAAGAGAGAGGGAAGCTACAAGTACAAATTGGAACCGTATTTTTGAAATCTGAAGTTCAAAAGATTATCTCTCTCCCTCTCTCAAAGCAAAACCCTAACTCAAGAGAAAGCTCAATCGTATTCCACTTCTCAACCACAGAATCATGGCTGTTTCAAATGTAATCTCAGGCTACAGACTCTGTTTCAATGAGTTCAAGGATGCTCCACCAAAGTTTCACAAGACCTTAGCACTACTAAAGAAGGCAGGTCTCGAAGAGGCGCTGAGTACCGACACCCTCATCTATCCCAAGTTAGTGAAGGAGTTCTACAAGAATGGAATGTACGAACTCAACACCATCACTACACGAGTAAGAGGAGTTGAAATGACGCTAAGGGAAGAAAACTTCAATCTGGCCCTAGGTTTCAAGGATACAGGGCACTCACTTCTCGACAGCATAAGATTTGAAGAGGGATTGAAGAGAATGCATCTCAAAAAGAACTCCTCTGTAAAAGGTTATAAAAATAAGGAATTCCCTCAAAGGTATGAATTTCTAGCTGATACTGTTGGGAAGTGTATCTGCTGTAAGAGTTCAGGTCATGACTCTGTTAATGAAGTTCAACTTAAACTCATGACTGCCATAACTCTTGGAATTAAACTAAATTATGGAGCCATACTACTTGAGTGGATCGACAAGTGGATTATAGGCTCGAAGAAATCAAAAAGTACTCAGAAGATGCTGTATGGGAGATTTATTAGCATCATTTTGCAATCTGCTAAGGGTGATAAAATTGGGGATGATGAAGGAGAAGCCATCAACCCAAACCGAAGAATGACACAGCAGTTGTTTAAAAACTGGGAAAGAAACCCTGTTTAGTATACAAGAATGATGACAGAGTCCAGTGGGAGAACTGGGGAACAAGGGGAAGCAGGAATGGCTACTGTCAATGAAGCTGAAGAAGAAGAAGAAACAGATAAGGGAGAACCCTCTGCTCTTGTCAGGAAAAGCAAGGGCAAGAGAAAGCTGAGGGGAACACAAGTCGAAGAGCCTCAAGGATCTGCAACTAACATGCCTGTAGAGTCCTCTGACATAGAGACTCTAAGGAGGCTGAGGAACATACAACTGCAAGAAGAGGCTGAAGAGGATCAATCCACCATTTCACAACTCTTAAAGAAGAATAAGGCTGGTCATGAGTCCAAAAGACCAACAGTGTCTTCAATCGTAGAGACTCTGCTGTTCTCTGAAACCAGGCCAAGTGTGGCAGAAATGGATGAAGCTGCTTCAAGGACAGTGGCCGGTCAATGTGGCAAAACAACCAAAGAAAAAACCAGCAAAGCAAAGAGAAAGCTGGTCAAGAAGTATATTCTTGAAAATGAAAAAGTTCTGAAGAAGGAAGCCAAGAGCATGGCTGTAAAAGTAGAACTTCCCCAAGCAACCGAAGAGAAGAATGCACCAGCTGAGGGGAAGAAGCCTACTGCTCAAGAAGAAGTTCCAGCTGAGGGGGAGTTTCTAAAAGAAGATGATCATATTGAGGGGGAGCCTCACAATATCCTAATGACTAAAGAAGGAGTCCTTGCTCAAGATAAAGATAAACCAATGCCAAAGGTCATTGAGATAATGGATTCTTCAGAAGACAACAAAGAAGAGAAAGAAGATGATGATGATGAGCTTGAAATAACTGGTGTAGGTAAAGATGGATACAGAAGCTATCTGTACAACCAAATATTTTCTTACCTACCCATGATGGCATACCATCAAGCTCAGATTATGAAATCATGGGACCATATGTTCTGGAGCTTCAAGGAATATCCAGCAATCACAGTTCTGGCTCATGGATTTCTAAGGGAAGTCATCTTTGCTAAAAAGTTGATTACAAACCATTCCTCATCAAATGCCAAACCTGAGGTATTGACTATCCCTACAAGCTTTAGAGTTAATCATCAGCCATCATCTTCATTTAGTTATTTCTATGAATTTCCTAAATGGCTGGAAGTGGTTCTCAACCCAATAAATCAGTTTCCAGTTGCAGAATCCCAAAATTCTGTAACTGAAGAACCAGAAGAAGCCAACTTTACTCAGCTCCAACAAATCCCCTGCTCTACGATTCCAGGCTATAGTCCTCTAGAAGAATCAAATATCGGAATCGTAGAGTCACCTATCCCATCCATCCAAACTCAAGCCCCTCCATCAGACATCCCTTCCTCATCCAAAAATGAATGCTTTAATCTTGAACTTGCTCTCTCCTCCCTAAAAGAACAATTCAACAATGCACCACCCTCTTCCTCAAGATTTCCCCAGATGGATGAGATTCTCTCATAATTGTCTACCAAGGCCGATCTATCAGCTATGTCTAAGAAAGTGATCAAGGAACTAGAAGAGAGTCTTGACGATCACTCTGAACTGATTCAGCTGAGACTGACATCCATGATCAATGCTGCAAACACCCTTCCACAATCTCTGAGCTCTGAATTGTCCAAAACACTAAAAGAGATCATCAAAGAAATGCTTCAAAGCATAAAGGACAGGGATGACATTCACTTCCATGCAGCCAAAAGACACAGGGATGCTGTCTTAATCTTACAGCAAAATCAAGAATCTCAGAACAAACAGATGTTGCAGAGCATTCAAAATCTTCAGACTGTTGTCAAAGAGTTTCAACAATTCTATGTCAGCAGCGGCCAACAAACAGAAAACATTCTATCCATCCTTCAACAAAGAGAAGCAAGGTCTGAAGTTCTCATTGAAGAAAATAGAGAAGACATTGCTCAGACCAAAAGTCAGCTAAACGAACTTGTCCAAGGAGTTGCTCGTCTGTCAGATGACATTCGAACTCTTGATGCTGACATAAAGGGGGAAAAAAAAGGCAAGGGAGATCGGGAAGGAGATCGTGCAGACCAAGGACATAAGGGACGCGGATTCCAAATAACAAGGAATCCGCCTGCTAGGCATATCTCTCAGCAGACTCAATGATCAGATCAGCAGGAAGTCTTAGTGGCTCAACCTTTAAGAAGTCAAGGGCCAGCTTCTAGCTTACAAGGAGTAACCGCAACAGGCCTAAGAATGCCAATTGGAGATCTGGCATTTATGAACAGGCACGACCACAATCCAAGATTAAGTCCCAGTGAGCTCGAAGATTTGGTTAAGAGAGATGAAGCCAGCAGAAAAAGGAGAGCAGAAGAAAAGGCAAATCCTCCAAGGAGCAAAAAGCCAAGAAAATAGAGATAAGTTGAGTTTCACTTCTTATTGATGTATCTATTTCAAATGTAACATCTATCTTCATACATCAATAAATTCATGCTTATTCTCTATAAATTTCAGCTGCTCATTGAAATACTAAGTCATGTTTATTTTTCTGCACTGCATATAATCAATAATCATAACAACAAATCTCCTTAGTTATGTCAACATCAAATAGAGGGAGATTGTTGGGAGAATGCATAGCATGATTTGATGTTTTAATATGCTTGTGATTATTGTAAGGTCCTTAATTGAATTTATGTACACGGACTTAGTGATGGAAAGATCAAGATTGTTAGGCTGATCTAAGCTTTCAACGTGTATCATTCTGTTCTAGAATGTATAGATAGAAAGATCAAAACTGTTAGGTTGATCTTATGATGTAATAGATAGGCTTGTCTGATCGTCGAGCACTGCACCAGAAGTCGTAGTCTGCTAGGAGAGTCAGAGTCAACTCGGGAGCTTTCGAGGCAGAATAGGAGTATGCAAGATAGTGAGATCTCAGAGTTCGTAGACTTCCAGAGGAAACGAAGAAGGATCGTAGTGTGTCGAGAAGAGCCTCCTCGGGATCGTAGTGTACTGAGGAAGTCATGTTCTGAATCGTAGAGACAGCCTGCCTATAAGCCGAACGACAATCTGCCGAAGCTAAGTATGAAATGCACTGTACGCTCAGAGTCGTAGAGTCTAGCGATGCCAAAGTCAAAGACAAGGATCGTAGACCACACTCTGCGATCGTAGAGTCCACTGAACAAATGCAGAGATCGTAGTCGGACAAGATCAGATGAAGACAACAAGCTCAAGTCAGCGATCGCAGAGTGGACTCAAAGTTCACCAAGCTAACTCTCCGATCATAGTATACTGAAAGGAATATTAAGTTTACAAGTCAGCGATCGTAGTGTGCTCTCGGGATCGTAGAGTCAACAACACGAGCAAGTAAAGATCGTAGTGTGCTCTCGGGATCGTAGAGTCAACAACACGAGCAAGTAAAGATCGTAGTGTGCTCTCGGGATCGTAGAGTCAACAACACAATCTGAATCGTAGAGTACAACAATCCAAAACGTAGAGCAACATCTGTCATGTCAGAAAACATTAAAGCCTCATGAGTTGTTAATTCAACAATACGAGGAATGGATCCTAGATGCTGCAGTGCCCATCAGTCCCAGAATAAATGAAATATCCTTAGTATGCAACAAAGAAGCGTATTGAAGAAGCTAAGGATAGTACTATGAATGAAAGGGACAAAACACCTTTTCAGGTGGTAGGTGAAAAAGCAGCCTGCAGTGTCAGTGGTCCAGAATGCAGAATTCAGAAGATGTGCAGAAATGTCTCCATCACAGTACAGAAAATTCAGATGCATTTAATGCCACAATGGATGGATCCAACGGATAGTTTTCAACATCACATATATACAGATCAGACAGATGAAAGAGAAAATATGCAAACATAAACATTCAACGTGAAGAACTCTCTAAGGCTCAACTCTACGATCTGAGATATTAAAAAGCTTGCTCAGCTACTCAGCTATTACGAACCAGAGCTTACACAGCAAACTGAGTAGCAACCTTCAGAACGCAACAACAACAATCATCAATCAACTGAAGAAGTACACCAAGTCTGCTGGACTTGAAGAGTTCGTAGTGAACTGTAAGAAAGCCAAGTCTGCTGGACTTGAAGAGTTCAAAAGTGAACTAGAAAAGTTCCTAGACTGCTGGTCTAGAAGGAATCTGTGTGATTCAGAAGATTGTATAAGACATCCTTAGTGGATATCCTACTCGTTGAGTAGAAGAGTGGACTAGGAGTTTTGAGTGCTCCGAACCACTTAAAAACAACTGTGTCGTTTACATTCATGCTATAACTGCTATAACTGCTATATCTGCCATAACTGCCTTACTCGCTCATAACTCCATTGCTTGGTAAAGAAGATTAAAACAAACATTAATTCCGCAAAGTTTTAATAATTATCTAAGAACAAGTTAAAACGAAAAGATTTTCAAATATCTATTCAAACCCCCCCCTTTCTAGATAACTTGTGCCTACTAGGGACTAACATATATATATATATATATATATGTTGACGTTGATAAGGTATATACCTTAATTATTTTCAAAAATGACAATTGCTAGCTTTATTCGGCAGGATGTAGGTGGATTTTTCAAGCTTGAACTGTATTTGGCCAAACTTTTCAGTCATGCGATATTATTGATAAAGAGTGCATTCTAATTGGTTAAAGCTTTTAATTGGCATGTGTTGGTTTTTCTTATTGGTCAGTACTTTGAAAAGAAAATATTGATATTTTGAAACCGTGAACTTTGTTTGAATAATTACTTTTGCATCCATGATTTTTGCAAATAGTATCCTTTCCATTCTCCTATAAATAGAAGCTCATTCCTTTATTATTTCTTACGAATTCACTGAAACTCTAGAGAGAGAAAATTATAGAGAGAAAGAAAAAGAGAAGTCTGCTACCTCTCTTTTCGTATATCCAGTTTCTTCTAAGGTAAGGGGTATTATTTCTTTCTTATTCATGAAGAGAACTTCTGTAATTCCATTCTTGATCATTATGTTGGAATAACCTGTCTATGCGAAGTACCGCATACATGGTGAAATTCTTCTATTATTCCATTTTTATTATTCTGTTGGAACATCCTGTCTGTGCGTTATGCATGACCTGGTTCTGTTATTTATTATTCTGTTGAAACATCATGTCTGTGCGTTTACTCATGACCTGGTTCCGTTGTTTATTATTTTGTTGGAACATCCTGTCTGTGTGTTACGAATGGCCTGGTTCCGTTATTTATTATTCTGTTGGAATAACCTGTCTATGCGGTCTATCGCATACCTGGTGATTTCTTTTGTTATTCCATTCTTTATTATACTCAGTTGATTATGTTTTGACTTCTATACTCCATGAAATTAGTGGAATATCCTTGATATTTGCGCTTCATTCAGTATCTTTTCATGGAATTATTTTTCTGAGCATTCTTGAGTTTTACTCTACAAAGAAGTATCATGTTGAAAATTTGGACGTTATTAGCTCCTGAATAAATTAATTCTTGAACTTGTTTTATTGAATTCTTATATCATTGTCATTATTCTCATGTTTATATTATGTTGAAAGTCATATGTGGCCTGTAGTGTAATCATGACCGTAATGTTACAAATATTGTGGAAAAAGTCATCATTGGCCCGTAGTGCATTGATGGATAGTTGTTGGCATGATCATGACCATTGATGAATACACGAATATCCTTGGCCAGTAGTGCATGGATAATTTGTGGTTGTGATATTAATAAATATCATTGGCCGTAGTGTAGGGAAGATGTGAATTATTTATTAAGCTGAGTCTCAGCGATAAAAGTGATGAAAAATCTTTTAAATCATAGAAGATAGTATATTTTATTCTTTACTTGACTCTTCTAATGGATTACTTGTTCCGCTGCTGTTAAACTTGATGTTTGTTATATTTTATTAGTTTAACACTGTTGAAGGCTAACGATAAAATATTCTGCATTATATTAGTCATAATATTTCTTACTAGGCTAGTTGAGCTCACCCTTTCTTTTAATGTTATCTTCAGGAAATGAGAACGTAGCTCGGACTAGTCGGGGAACGGAGTGACGGTCCAGATGATATCATTAGTAGTCCTCACTATTCTGTTAAATAGTGTGATAATAAATATAATGAGAACTCAATTGAGTGTGGATATTGTCTAGATGACAATATTCTTAGTAAAACTCTCAGTTATGTCTTGTCGTATTCTACACGACAGTTGTATTATTAAGTTGTATTTGAATTTTGTACCATGTATTTGACGACTCAAGATGGGTGATGTATACATATTTTGGGGGCGTCACTGTTGGTATCAAAGCTTAGGGATATGATCCCTGGCTGAGATGTGAGACAAGAACTAAGAGGGGAGAGACGGGGAATTCTTTCGCTAGTATGACCTACCTAAGTTTATTTGTTATTTAATTGGTCGGTCAGAGTATAGGGATAATATGTGATATGATAACTAACCCTTGTTTTGTGGCAGTATCTGAAAATGACATCCGAGAATGTTGAGAATAGCAATGGAGCGCAGGGGACCGTTGAGTCTCCACATATCAATAATCAGGATAATGTGCATCAGGAAGGCGACAATCCTCATGCAAACAACAACACTGACCAAATGATGAATGATCAAATGTTCAGGGGCTTTATGCAATTCATGCAACAGCAGGCGAGAGCGGCTCCTGTCCAAAATACAGGTGGAAACACTGGAAACTCTCGGGCGGTCACTTCTAAACAGTTCAAGGAGCTGGGACCACCGAAGTTTAAGGGAGAGCCAAAATCACTTATGGCGGAAGCTTGGATAAAGCAGATCACCAAGATATTTGATGTCTTGGGATGCTCAGAGGAGAAAAAGATTCCCTTTGCCTCCTTTATGTTGCGAGGAGAGGCAGATTACTGCTGGAAATCGGTAAAGCATACTCAAACTGCCTCACTGAAGATGTCTTGGGAGAAGTTCCAAGAACTATTCAACCACAAGTACTTTCCTGAAAGTATTCTTCATATGAAAGAGGTAGAGTTCATCAAGTTGGAGCAGAACAATATGACCGTGTCACAGTACGAATCTAAGTTTGCCGAGTTATCCCGGTTTGCGTCTCACTTGGTTGATAATGAGGAAAGAATGACGCGGATGTTTCTAAAAGGTTTGAAACCCGAGATACGTCAATATCTATTTTCTTATAAACTGTGTTTGTATTCAGATGTTGTAAATATGGCTCAGTTATTGGAGCGCAATAACGAGTCAACTCAACCAAGAGAAAGCAGCCGGCAAAATGATAATACCAGTGGTAGCAGTCATCGAAGCGGCGACAACAAACGTGGAGGGAATCAACATGCCAGAAATGGTAACCACTTCGGTGGTAATCATGGCCAAGACAATAAGATTGTATATTTCAAGAAGAGGAGATTCAACAATGATGGAAAGACATCAGCATCAGCACCCATGGTTAAGGAAGGAGAACGACCACCTAACATATGCTTCAAATGAGGATGGAAGGGACATATCAGTCCAAACTGTGCAATGCCATCTAAAGCGTGTTATAATTATGGAAGAGAAGGTCACCTAGCCCGATTTTGTCGTTCACCAAAGACAAGTCCAGTTGGAACGGTGACACAAAATACCGTCCCAGATAAGTCAAAACCAGTAGTTCAAGGGAGAGCTTTTGTTGTGACCTCCCAGAAAGTAAGGAACCCGAACGACGTCATCACGGGTAAGCTTATCATAAACTATAGCGAAGTCTATACCTTATTTGATACCGGTTCTACCCATTCTTTTATTTCTCCTACTTGCGCTCAACGATTAAATTTGACTTCAGAGAAATTAGACTATGACTTATCTGTGGAAACTCCGTTGGGAGAAACCTTCATTACATCCACTGTTTATAAGTCTTGTTTGGTTCAAATCATTACCCTCACATTACCTGTCGATCTTATTTCATTAAAAATACTTGCATTTGATGTGATTCTAGGAATTGATTGGTTAACTACTCATCATGCAAAAATTGATTATTTTCGTAAGGTTGTTAGCTCTCATATTCCTAACCAACCTATTATGCGAATTCAAGCAACAAAACCATTAAAATCAGTCACTGTCATCTCAAGCCATAAAGCTATTCGTTTATTGAAAAACGGATGTCAAGCTTTCTTAGCTCATGTCACAGATTTAAACAAAAATACGTCAGATTTGAATGATATTTCTATTGTTAATAAATTTCCTGACATATTCCCTGAAGAACTTTCTGGCCTACCCCCAGAGCGTGAAATTGAATTTTGTATCGACCTTGAACCCGGAACAAAACCCATTTCCAAAGTCCCATATCGAATTACTCCTATTGAACTTCAGGAGTTAAAGACCCAATTGCAGGAATTGTTAGACATTGGTTTCATTCGTCCTAGTACGTCTCCTTGGGGAGCTCATGTTCTGTTCGTGAAGAAGAAAGATGGGAGTATTCGACTTTGTATTGACTACCGGGAATTGAACCATGTCACCATCAAGAATTGGTATCCGTTACCTCACATTGATGACCTGTTTGACCAGTTGTAAGGAGCACAATTCTTTTCAAAGATCGATCTTTGTTCTGGATATCATCAGCTGAAGGTTAAAACTGAGGATATTCCAAAGACTGCCTTCAGAACTCGGTACGAACATTATGAATTCTTAGTCATGTCTTTTGGATTAACTAATGCTCCTGCTGCCTTCATGGATATGATGAACCGAGTATTCAAGAAATATTTGGATCACTTTGTGGTCGTCTTTATTGATGACATCCTCATATAATCCAAAAGTTGTGAAGATCATGAGCAACACTTGAGGCTGATACTCCAAAAGATTCGTGAAAACAAGCTTTATGCCAAATTAAAGAAATACGAGTTCTGGCTTGAGAAAGTAGCATTCCTTGGGCACGTAGTATCAAGTTATGGAATATCTGTTGACCCGACAAAGATTGAAGCTATTCAAAGCTAGGAGCAACCTAAATCAGTGACCGAAATACGTAGCTTTCTCGGATTAGCTGGTTATTATTGGAGATTCGTGGAAGGGTTTTCTCGAATCGCTACTCCATTAACTCAGCTGACTCGGAAAGATATAAAATTCGATTGGAGCATGGAATGTGAGAAGAGTTTTCAAGAAATCAAGAGGAGACTCATTTCAGCACCTATTCTGACAATACCATCTGGCTCGGAGGGATTTGTCATCTACAGTGATGCATCGGGCAAAGGGTTAGGATGTCTTCTCATGCAAGATGGGAAAGTCATAGCCTATGCCTCTCGGCAATTCAAATAATATGAGAGGAATTATCCTACTCATGATCTAGAGTTGGCAGCTGTTGTCTTCGCACTTAAAATTTGGAGGCATTACTTGTATGGGGAGAAAGTGGAGATCTTTACGGATCATAAAAGCCTCAAATATTTCTTCACCCAAAAGGAACTCAACATGCGGCAATGAAGTTGGCTTGAATTGTTGAAAGATTATGATCATACCATCCAATACCATCCTGGAAAAGTGAACGTAGTAGCTGACACATTGAGTAGAAGATCATATGCGGGTACGAGTGCGATATTGTTAACGCAAAGGCCCATTTTATGTTACTTGCAAAGGATGGAGATAGAGTTAAAGACTCCGGGGACCCATGTGATGATGGAAAATATACGAGTAGAACCGACTTTAATCGATAAAGTTAAAGCTGCTCAAGCTATAGACCTGGAACTGATGCGTATGAGGAAGAAAATGCAAGAAGGTGCTATGCCAGAAGCAAAAATCGATGAAGAAGGAATACTTCGAGTCAACTCCAGACTTTGTGTTCCTAACGACCCTGATTTAGAGTATAAAATCATGATGGAGGCGCACAACACACCGTTTGCAATCCATCCTGGGAATACCAAAATGTATCATGATCTTCGATATATATTTTGGTGAGGCAATATGAAGAGAGAGATAGCGCTATTTATCTCAAGGTGTCTAACGTGTCAACGAGTCAAGGCGGAGCATCAACTACCAAAAGGTCCATTGCAACCACTTGAAATTCCAGAATAGAAGTGGGAGCACATTACCATGGATTTCGTTAATGGTCTTCCCAAGGTTTCTCAAGGCATAGATGCAATTTGGGTCATTGTTGATAGATTGACCAAGTCTGCTCACTTTTTACCTATACGAGAAACTTATACACTTGAACGTCTTACTCGTATGTACATAAACGAGGTTTTAAGATTACATGGTATGCCAGTATCCATAGTTTCTGATCGAGACCCAAGATTCACTTCACAATTTTGGGCTAGTTTACAAAAAGCTATGGGCACGGATTTACGATTTAGTTCGGCATATCATCCTTAGACGGACGGACAATCAGAGAGGACTATTCAAACTCTTGAAGATTTATTGAGACTCTGTGTCCTTGACTTCAAGGGAAGTTGGGACAATTTCTTACCATTGGTGGAGTTTTCCTACAACAACAGCTATCAAGCAAGTATTGACATAGCTCCATTCGAAGCGTTGTATGGAAGAAAGTGTCGTTCTCTAGTAAGTTGGATGAGGTGGGTAAAGCAACGTTGTTGGGATCGGAGTTGGTACGTATGACTACGGAAAAGATTTAAACGATCCAGCAACGTATAAAAACCTCACAAGATCGACAAAAGAGTTATGATGATCTTCATCGAAAGGACGTGAAATTTGATATTGGAGACCATGTGTTGTTACGTGTTTCTCCATGGAAAGGAGTTACGAGATTTGAAAAGAGAGGAAAACTCAATCCCCTATTCATTGGCCTATTTTTAATCCTCGATCGAGTAGGAACTGTAGCCTATAGACTCGCTTTACCGGCAAGTATGTCTCATGTTCATAACGTTTTTCACATATCTATGTTACATAAATATGTGAAAGACCCGTACCACATTATTGAGTTAGAATCAGACAAAATAGCGGAAGATTTAACGTATGAAGAGGTTCATGTTAAAATCTTGGATAAGAAGGAACATGTTCTACGCTCCAAGGTTATACCTCAAGTCAAAGTTTTGTGGAGGAACCACGATGTTGAGGAAATGACTTGGGAGTTAGAATCTGAAATGAAATAAAGGTATCCTTACCTTTTCAACATACCAGGTACGTACCCTAATTTCGAGGGCGAGATTTCATAAGAAGGGGAGGTTGTAAGACCCCAACTTTTATGAATAAAGATGATTTTTCTATAAGTATCATTTTTGAATATTATGGAATGAATTTGATATAATGTTATAGTTGTGGGTAATATTTATAAATTTTTCAAAGCACGCAAGTTGTTATATAATATTCGATTGGTCGGGGAATATTCATTTTAACAGGGAATATTCGTACAACGGCACAATCATTGGTGGACCCCACAACGGAATTATTGTCGGATTGAGAAAATGACAAAAATACTTTATGAAAATAACGACAAAAGTTTTACTGTTAACTGTTGAAACACCCGGTGTTAAAAGTACATTAATACGCGTGGTTGCGTATTAGCACACGGTATTGATTATTGATGCTTACGTGAGAAGTCATTCGGTTTTGTTCAATTATTGCTACAGTAATTGCTGCATAGTATCTCACGTTATTTGATTCAATTATTGTCAATATTTTATATATTATTAAATCAATAATTGAGACGACAAAGTTATTAATATTATTATTTGCAATATTAACGATGTCTAGAAGTTCTGTCAAGGAGAGGTTTGGTCACCTAATTGCGCGCCAATATGGAGAAATCCTTATTGGAAAGTCCCATTTTTCCTAGGAACGACCTGGTCGATTAATATTATGAATTATAATAATGATGATAAATGTTGTTAAGCATATTGAGAGGATTTTTTATTAATGATGATTTTGCTTATTTTATGGACCTGATAAGTGGATTTAATATACACGAATCGATATTCATTTCAAGTTTAAATTCATAGTTATCTTCGTGTTTTGTGTTCGTTTTCACTCGTTTCATGTTATATTATGTGTAGGGTGGTCATGGATGCAAGTGGTGAAGAATGGCGGAGTTTTGGAGCAAAAGTGGAAAAACTCATGAAAGCGGCAAATTTCTTTAGCAGTAGCCTATCCCGCCGGGGGCGGGCCTTTTTAAGTATGTACCCCCCGCTGGGGCGGGGGTCCTGTTTCCAGCACTCTCCTGATGCATTTTGATGTCTGCTGGTACTCGGTTTTTGGGACTCTGTTAGGCGCCTGGACTTTTAAGAAAGCAGATTTCGGCCAGAACAAAAGGAGAGCTTAATATTAGGTTGCAAAGGGACAATCATACAACATAAGAAGCATAATACAGAGATAAATTCTAGGATTCAAGTGCGAGCTTTGGAGGAGTAATTTTCAGAGAGTATCGTGACGGTTGCAAATCTTGGCTACGTGAAGGGCTTTTCATTATTCTTCTTCTCTTGAGTCGGTTATTTGTAATTGAAAGGATGGTTTCATTAGATTATTCAGTTTTTAAATCATTCGTTATGAACTAATTCGCTTATTAGACTTGTGATGGATCCTTAGGTGAAACGATGATTCTATAGCTTTGATTTCCAATTCAATAATATATTTTCAGTTTAGCTATGTTAATTCGAGCGTGAACTTATGAATTGTCTGATCAACAATTCCTTGTGGATTTGAATGGAATCGAGAGAGGAGATTCAAATCTAGACCTAGTTAATATAGCATGTGTCATGAATTTTGTTAATAGCAGATTTTTGATTATTGTTAAGGTAGAGATATGCTTGACATCACATGTAATCGGATAGAGAACTTACGCTCCAACCTTCTTTAATTGCAGTTCACATAGATATATAGTGAGTTGGTTGATTTAGGTATTTAACTTGTTTCTATCTTAATTGTGGATTTAAGTTAATATGGTATTAGTGAATCGAGAGGTGACTAGTATTACAATCGCGTTCATGATTAATAAACTTGGATATTGAATTGAGTTGGAATAAAAAGGTTGAAAATCAGATTGAAACTCAGGGTGAAATCATAAGTCTAATTCTCCATTACTTGTTTGAAATTTTGGATAATTGTGTAATTTAGTTTCTATAATTTTAAACCATTGATTTGAATAGTTTAATAGAATTAGGATTAATAGGAAATTGATAATTGTGAAGTTAAAATTCTTACTAATTTGTCTTCGTGGGAACGATACTTTATTCACTACTATATTACTTGTTGACCACGTACACTTGCGTGTTTTGCGTGTATCGATTTTATCCAACAAGTTTTTGGTGCCGTTGTCGGGGACAATTTAGCCTAGATTTTAATATTTTTTGCGATATCAGTTTAATTAGTCCAGTTTTACTTAAACACTTTTTATTTTTATTATTCCCATTTCAGGTTTTTGACATTTATTTATGCAAACACGATCCAAAAATCTAGACTTGCTTCCTTTTGAGGACGACATTGAAAGAAGATTTCAAAGGTTAAGTAAGTGGATCGAGGAAACAAAGAACGAATTCGAAAATTCTGATAAGGAAGAAACAATGGCTGCCGAAGAGCAGAAAGCGTTGGGGGATTTTACAACACCTAAGGTGGCTGATCTGTAGGCGAGCATCACTAAGCCTGCAATAGCTACAAACACTTTTGAAATCAAGCCTGGGACCATTCAGATGATGCAGATTTCAGTTCAGTTTGGGAGAATGGCAAATGACGATCCGAATGAGCATTTAATCAGTTTTCTGAAAATGTGCGACACGTTCAAGTACAATGGGGTGTCGGATGAGGCAGTGAGACTTCGTTTGTTCCCATTCATTTTACGGGACAAGGCAAAGAGTTGGTTACATTCTCTGCCGCCAGGGTCGATTACTACGTGGGAAGACTTGGCACAGAAATTTCTTGCCAAATTTTTCCCACCGACGAAGTCTGCTAAAATGAGGAATGACATAACGATGTTTGAGCAGCAGAATGGGGAGTCGCTATATGAGGCATGAGAGCGTTACAAGGAATTACTTAGAAAGTGCCCACATCATGGATTGCCCAAATGGCTGCAAATGAACACCTTTTATAACGGACTAAATGGGAATGTCAGAACCAGTATTGATGTAGCGTCAGGCGGTGCATTCATGGCTAAAAGTTACGAGGAAGCCTACAATTTGATCAAAACCATGGCGGAAAATAACTACCAGTGGCCCACAACAAGAATGACATATGCAAAGGCGGCTGGGATTTTGGAATTAGATGGGGTGACAGCTATACAAGCACATATTTCTGCACTATCCAAGAAGTTTGATACTATGAATGATAAGGTTGATACTATGACAGGGGCTCAAGTTCAGCAGGTTGCGGTAGTATGTGAATTATGTGCGGGTGATCATCCTACAGATCAGTGCACAATTAATCCAGCATCCGTCCAGTTCATCGGTAACTACAACATAATTCCGCAAAATATACCAAAACACTTACAACCAGGGGAATAGGAACCACCCAAACCTCTCATGGAGCAATAACCAGCAAAATCAAGCTCCACGACCATTATATCCCTCTGGTTTTCAGAGTCACCAACAACCGGTTCAACATCAGGAAAGGAAATCAGATTTCGAGGAAATGGTGTCGAAGTTCATAACTAGCGCTGAGGCAACAATAAAAAATCAAACAATGGTGATGAAAAGTCAAGAGATGTCGATCAAGAATTTGGAAAATCAAATTGGACAGCTGGCGTTAGCGGTGAATAATAGACCACAAGGAACATTACCTAGCGACACTGAGAGAAATCCGAAGGGTAGGTATGAGCAATGTCAAGCAGTTATCTTGAGAAGTGGAAAACATCTCGGGAGTAATAATGCAGAAAATTCAGCGACACCGGAGGAAAAAGTTGATGACAGTAACGAGGTGGAAGGTAACAAGGACGAAGAAATAAAGTTAAACAATAAGCCAATTGTTTATCCTCCACCACCGTTTCAGCATGGGGTGCAAAAATAGAAGTTAGATAAGCAGTTCGCAAAGTTGTTAGACGTGTTCAAGAAACTCCAGATTAACATCCCATTCGCAGAGGCCCTAGAGCAAATGTCGAATTATGTGAAGTTTATGAAAGGAATTCTGTCGAGGAAAAAGAAATGGGAAGAATTTGAAACAATGGCACTAACAGAGGAGTGTAGTGCGGTGTTACAGAAGAAGATACCACCAAAACTCAAAGATCCGGGGAGCTTTACTATCCCGTGCACGATCGGGAAAATATTGTTTAACAAATGTTTATGTGATTTGGGGGCAAGAATAAACATGATGCCATTGTCAGTATACTCAGAATTGGGTTTGCCCGCGCCAAAGCCTACAAATATTTCATTACAGTTGGCGGATAGGTCAGTCATATATTCGAGAGGCATTGTAGAGGACATTCTAGTTAAAGTGGATAAGTTTATATTCCCTGCGGACTTTATCATTCTAAATTTCGACGAGGATAAGAACATCCCGATTATCTTAGGGAGACCTTTCTTGGCCACGGGAAGGACACTTATAGACGTGCAAAAATGAGAACTTACTATGAGAGTCCAAGATCAAGAAATAAAATTTAATGTGTTCAAAGCTATGAAATACCCTACGGATGAGGAAGAATGTTTTCGGATGGATTTAATTGAGCAAATCACTAGCGAAGATATTAGCAAGAGTTTGGTCAACGATCCGTTAGAAACAACCTTGTTGGGGGATGAAGAAAAAGACGACCTAGAATTTGTGGACTTATTATAGATGCTAGACTCTTTTGCCACGAGTTAGCCGATTCAGAGCACCGTTTGAACTTCTGCACATTGAGGAGACAACTGCAGAAAAATTGAAACCATCATTGGAGGAGCCACCAACATTGGAACTTAAGACACTCCCTAAACATCTCATGTATGCGTGTTTAGGCAATTCAAATTCTTTACCTGTAATTATTTCTGCTGCACTTAATGAATTGCAGGAAGAAAAGTTATAGAGGGTGCTTAAGGATCACAAATCAGCGATTGGATGGACGATTGCGGATATAAAGGGAATTAGCCCGTCATTTTGCTTGCACAAGATTCTGATGGAGGATGATGCAAGACCATCGGTGGAGTATCAACGTCGACTTAACCCAATCATGAAGGAAGTGGTCAAGAAGGAAATTCTAAAATTATTGGATGCCGGTATCATATATCCAATTTCCGACAATAAATGGGTTAGTCCGGTTCATTATGAGCCGAAAAAAGGGGGAATGACGGTGATACAGAATGAGGGCAACGAGTTAATTCCAACAAGGACAGTGACAGGTTGGAGGGTGTGCATCGATTATAGGAGGTTGAATAAGGCAACCAGAAAAGATCACTTCCTGCTACCATTTATCGATCAAATGTTAGACAGATTAGCGGGACATGAGTTTTACTGTTTATTGGATGGATACTCGGACTATAATCAGATCGCCATCGCTCCTGAGGATCAAGAAAAGACAACATTTACATGCCCTTACAGCACATTTGCATCCAAGAGGATGTCATTCGGGCTATGCAACGCACCAACAACTTTCCAAAGGTGTATGATGGCTAATTTTTCAGATATGGTGGAGAAGAATGTTGAAGTCTTCATGGACGATTTCTCGGTCTATGGAGACAATTTTGATACTTGTCTAGAGAATCTGGTCATGGTTTTGCAGCGATGTAAGGATACAAACCTTATACTCAATTGGGAAAAATGTCACTTCATGGTTGAAGAGGGAATAATTTTTGGCCATAAGGTGTCGGCTCAAGGATTAGAGGTGGACAAAGTAAAGCTAGATACGATCGAGAAACTGCATCCACCGAGCTCAGTTAAGGGTATTAGAAGTTTTCTGGGGCATGCTGCATTCTACAGGAGGTTCATAAAAAGACTTCTCTAAGATTGTAAAACCTTTATGCAGTCTTTTAGAGAAGGATGCTACTTTCAGCTTTACTGCGGAATGCAAGTTAGCATTTGACTTATTGAAAAAGAAATTAACTACAGCCCCCGTGATAGTCACACCGGATTGGAAAATGCCATTCGAGCTTATGTGTGATGCGAGCGACTATGCGGTTGGGGCTGTTTTGGGACAAAGACGAGACAAGGTGTTTCACGCCATATATTATGCAAGCAAAACACTCACAATGACTCAAATGAATTACACTACCACGGAAAAGGAATTGCTTGCAGTGGTGTACGCGTTCGACAAATTATGGGCATACTTGATCGGGACTAAGGTGATAGTCTACACAGACTATTCGGCGATTCGGTGCTAATAGTGAAAAAAGATGCTAAGCCACGCTTTATTCGATGGATTCTCCTACTTCAAGAGTTTGATTTAGAAATTAATGATAGAAAGGGGACGGAGAATCAAGTTGCCAACCATTTATCAAGGCTGGAAAATCCGGAGAAAAAAGATGAAGATAGATGCGCTATCAACGAGTCATTCCCGGATGAGAAACTATTTGGGTTAAATGCAAAATTTCTGTGGTATGCAGACTTTGCGAATTATGTGGTGACCAAAATGTTTCCCCCTGATCTTACACGACAACATAAAAAGAAGTTTCTTCATGATGTCAAGTGGTACATGTGGGATGAGCCTTATTTATTCAAACAGTGCGCCGACAAGATGATTAGAAGGTGCATCCCCTACAATGAAGTGCACAACATACGGTAGGAATGCCACTCATCAGCATATGGGGGACATTATGGGAGTGAGTGCACTGCGGGAAAAGTGCTTCAAGCCGGGTTTTATTGGCCGACATTGTTCAAAGACGCCCACCAATTCCTGAAAACATGTGATAGATGCCAAAGGGTGGGAAACATATCTAAACAGAATGAGATGCCCCTACAAACAATTCTTGAAGTGGAAATCTTCGATGTATGGGGCATCAATTTCATGGGACCCTTCCCTTCGTCCTTGAGCAATCAGTATATTCTACTCACCGTGGACTACATCTCGAAGTGGATGGAAGCTGCAGCACTACCGTCCAACGATGCCAAGGTTGTCCTTAAATTCTTACAAAAAAAACATTTTTACGAGGTTTGGCATGCCAAGAGCAATAATCAGTGACGAAGGTAGTCACTTCTGCAATAAATCTTTTACAACTCTGTTAGCTAAGTACGGGGTTAACCATAAGGTGGCTATAGCGTATCACCCTCAAACAAATGGACAGGCTGAGGTATCAAACAGGGAAGTTAAGAAGATATTGGAAAAATTCGTACATCCGAGTCAGAAAGATTGGTCACTTCGGTTGGATGACGCATTATGGGCTTACCAGACAACATACAAAACACCAATCGGGATATCACCATATCAACTCATGTATGGAAAAGCATGTCACTTACCGGTGGAGCTACATCACAAGGCCTACTTGGCAATACAAAAATTGAATTTTGATCAAGCCACTGTAGGAGAAAAGAGGCTACTCCAACTAAATGAGCTCGACGAATTCCGAATCCAAGCCTACGAGAACGCCAAGCTATACAAAGAAAAGGTTAAAAGATGGCGCAACCAGAAAATTATGCATTGAACCCACGGCTACGATTGTTCTCAGGAAAGCTTAAGTCGAGATGGTCGGGACCATTCACTATAAAGCGAGTATTTCCTCATGGCGCCGTTGAACTCTACAGTCGTAATCCATTAGAAATGTTCAAGGTCAATGGTCAACGGATAAAGCATTACTGGGGTGGCGAGTCGAATTGGGACGCCGACGACCTAACCCTCGTCGTTACACAGTAAAACAGGGAGTAGTCAGGCTGAACGACTTAAAATCAAGCGCCAATTGAGAGGCAACCCAACATTTCGTTATTTTTTGTAGTTCATGTTTAATTGTTAGGATGTATTTTTTATTAAGCATTAGTTAGGTCTTATCAAGTAAAAGTTTTACTGAAACTCTCAATCAAACTCCAAGTCGTCAATAATCTAACATCTTGCATTTTTATGGTTGCAGAAGGGGTCAAAAGTGAGTAAGAGCAACAACAGGCAAGAAAATAAGAAAAATCGGAGAATTTTGATCTGCACTTTTGGAAGCCAAAAATCTTATTACAGTGGGCATGCCCGCCGAGGCGGGCTCAAATGGCTTTGTACCCCCCGTCGGGGCGGGGGTGCTTGATAATGGGTAGACATGCTCAGCATAAACACACGCCGCCCTCTTATTTCACCACTACACGTTTTTTTGTTTATTTCCTTCTCCCCACCCCAAATGTCCCAGCCTCTATTACAAGCTAACTCACTTTGGCCACGATCTACAACTACCAACTTGCACCCACTTTCCACCCCACGAATTCCATTAATCCCACCATCAAGATTGGGCCACTTCTTCTACCCTACATCACCTCTATATAAACCCTACCCCATTCTTCCCATATTCATCACCACTAAAGTCGAATTCTTCAAGAAATTGGGAAACACATAGCACACTTGAGAGTAAGTTACGTTCGTGTCAAGTTTTCATCTTTTCTCAACTGAATTCCATAGAAACAACTTAAGTTTGGGGGATTTAATTGTTTAGTTGCATGCATTTTGTTATTTTTGTTTTCATTTCTAGTTTGCATTATAGATTAGGTGTTTACATAGTAGTTAGGATTGTGCATTGTTTATCTAAAAAAAATAAAAAAATTTAGTTAAATATTGTGTTACATGTGTCCAACAGTGTTGCAGTTCATGTTCTTTATGGGCCAATGATGAGATTGTGAACAAGTTAACCAATACAGTATTGATTATTAGAACTGTGATACAAATTCTGTTATGAATTGATTCTTGGACTAGTTTGAAGTTGTTATAAAAAGGTTAGCACTAATAACATCTTTGTTGACCGATCAATTCAAATTGATACATAAATAGTTTCTAAAGGATAATGCTAGGGTGAAAGAGAAAACGTCAAGGATAGGCAGTAAAGGCTAAAATTAGACAAGAACCTAAGTTTGGGGGATTTTATGTGGGGTATATAAGCTTTGATAAAAAAATAGAAAAAAATATGAAACATGTTGAGTCTTGTGGTGAGTTGAGGAGAAACACTCCCCATAAACACAAACATGAGATGGAGCGTAAAACACACTCACCAACCATCTATCTAAAAAAAGAGGAATAATGACGGGAAAAGGGCAAAAAGACCCCGTGTGTGAAAAAGAAAAAAAAAGAAAAAGAAGAAAGTATAAGTATCCTGCATGAACCCTTGAATTTGGTATTGTTTAATGTTAGTTGGGTTATGCCTATCTTTGGAATTTTTAAGATTGCACTGTATGATTCTTTCTAAGAAGTTGTTTATGTATTGAATTTGGGTCTGTATCAGTTATTTTAGATGTTGATCACACACGCACGCTATACCAGTGATAATTGTTCAAGATTTAAGAATTAATACAAAATTGTGGATTAGTTTTGGTGATTCATATTGTAAGGTTGCTTATTTTCTTTGAGGCCGACGAGATAAATTAGTTTCTACAATATTGTTGGATTCTTAGGCATTTAGATTTGTTTATTTTATTGCATTGCATAGCATGTAGTTTGTTTTGTGCTCGAGGACTAGCACGGTTTAAGTTTGGGGAATTTTGATAAATGGATTTAATATACACGAATCAATATTCATTTCAAGTTTAAATTCATAGTTATCATCGTGTTTTGTGTTCGTTTTCACCCATTTCATGTTATATTATGTGTAGGGTGGTCATGGATGCAAGTGGTGAAGAATGGCAGAGTTTTGGAGCAAAAGTGGAAAAACTCATGAAAGCGATAAATTTCTTTAGTAGTAGCCTAGCCCGTCGGGGAGGGCCATTTTAAGCCTGTACCCCCCGCCGGGGCGGGGGTCCCGTTTCCTGCACTCTCCTGATGCGTTTTGATGTCTGCTGGCACTCAGTTTTTGGGACTCTGTTAGGCGCCTGGACTCTTAAGAAAGCAGATTTCGACCAGAACAAAAGGAGAACTTAATATTAGGTTGCAAAGGGGCAATCATACAACACAAGAAGCATAATACAAAGATAAATTCTAGGATTCAAGTGCGAGCTTTGGAGGAGTAATTTTCAGAGAGTATCGTGATGGTTGCAAATCTTGGCTACGTGAAGGGGTTTTCATTATTCTTCTTCTCCCGAGTCGGTTATTTGTAATTGAAAGGATGGTTTCATTAGATTATTCAGTTTTTAATTCATTCGTTATGAACTAATTCGCTTATTAGACTTGTGATGGATCTTTGGGTGAAACGATGATTCTATAGCTTTGATTTCCAATTCAATAATATATTTTCAGTTTATCTATGTTAATTCGAGCGTGAACTTAAGAATTGCCTGATCAACAATTCCTTGTGGATTTGAATGGAATCGAGAGAGGAGAATCAAATCTAGACCTAGTTAATATAGCGTGTGTCATGAATTTTGTCAATAGCAGATTTTTGATTATTGTTAAGGTATAGATATGCTTGACATCACACGTAATCAGATAGAGAACTTACGCTTAAACCTTCTTTAATTGCAGTTCACATAGAGATATAGTGAGTTGGTTGATTTAGGTGTTTAACTTGTTTCTATCTTAATTGTGGATTTAAGTTAATATGGTATTAGTGCATCGAGAGGTGGCTAATATTACATTCGTGTTCTTGATTAATAAACTTGGATATTGAATTGAGTTGGAATAAAAGGGTTGAAAATTAGAGTGAAACTCATGGTGAAATCATAAGTCTATTTCTCCATTACTTGTTTGAAATTCTGGATTTTGATATTAGCGATTGTTTTGTGATAGTTTATGCATTTATTAATTTAGTTTCTATAATTTTAAACCATTGATTTGAATAGTTTAATAGAATTAGGATAAATAGGAAATTGATAATTGTGAAGTTAAAATTCTTGCTAATTTGTCTTCGTGGGATTACTTTATTCACTACTATATTACTTGTTGACCACGTACACTTGCGTGTTTTGCGCATATCGATTTTACCCAACAGGACCCTCATTTACCCGTTTTTCAAAATAATCGGTAGAAAGTTATATATGTATAATAATAGGTGGGGCACATGTTTGAAATTGGTGGAGGAAAAATTTGAATGCATGTTCACGAGTGGTTTAGTTTTCAAACCAACATGTGGTTATTTGTGTGTGTGTGTGTATATATATATATATATATATATATATATATATATATATATATATATATATATATATATATATATGTTGATGGTGATAAAGGGGGGCCTTAATTATTTTTAAAGAATGACAATTGCTAGCTTTATTCGGCAGGATGTGGGTGGATTTTTCAAGCTTGAACTTTATTTGGCCAAACTTTTCAGTCATGCGATATTATTGATAAAGAGTGCATTCTTATTGGTTAAAGCTTTTAATTGGCATGTGTTGGTTTTTCTTATTGGTCAGAACTTTGAAAACAAAATATTGATATGTTGAAACCGTGAACTTTGTCCGAAAAATTACTTTTGTATCCGTGATTTTTGCAAATAGTATCCTTTTCATTCTCCTATAAATAGAAGCTCATTCTTTTATTATTTCTTACGAATTCACTGAAACTCTAGAGAGAGAAAATTATAGAGAGAAAGAAAAAGAGAAGTCTGCTACCTCTCTTTTCCTATATCCAATTTCTTCTAAGGTAAGGGGTATTATTTCTTTCTTATTCATGAAGAGAACTTCTGTAATTCCATTCTTGATCATTATGTTGGAATAACCTGTCTATGCGAAGTACCGCATACATGGTGAAATTCTTCTGTTATTCCATTTTTATTATTCTGTTGGAACATCCTGTCTGTGCGTTATGCATGACCTGGTTCTGTTATTTATTATTCTGTTGAAACATCCTGTCTGTGCGTTTACTCATGACCTGGTTCCGTTGTTTATTATTCTGTTGGAACATCCTGTCTGTGTGTTACGAATGGCCTGGTTCCGTTATTTATTATTCTGTTGGAATAACCTGTCTGTGCGGTCTATCAGATACCTGGTGATTTCTTTTGTTATTCCATTCTTTATTATACTCAGTTGGTTAAGTTTTGACTTCTATACTCCATGAAATTAGTGGAATATCCTTGATATTTGTGCTTCATCCAATATCTTTTCATGGAAATATTCTTCTGAGCATTCTTGAGTTTTACTCTCCAAAGAAGTATTATGTTGACAATTTGGACGTTATTAGTTCCTGGATAAATTAATTCTTGAACTTGTTTTATTGAATTCTTATATCATTGCCATCATTCTCATGTTTATATTATGTTGAAAGTCATCTGTGGCCTGTAGTGCATAGATGGACTTGGTATGATTATGACCAGGGATTATTCGGTGTAATCATGTCCGTAATGTTACAAATGATGTGAAAAAAGTTCTCATTGGCCCGTAGTGCATTGATGGACAGTTTTTGGCATGATCATGACCATTGATGAATACACGAATATCCTTGGCCAGTAGTGCATGGATAATTTGTGGTTGTGATACTAATGAATATCCTTGGCCGTAGTGCAGGGAAGATGTGGATTATTTATTAAACTGAGTCTCAACGATAAAAGTGATGAAAAATATTTTAAATCATAGAAGATAGTATATTTTATTCTTTACTTGACTCTTCTAATGGATTGCTTGTCCCGCTGCAGTTAAACTTGTTGTTTGTTATATTTTATCAATTTAACACTGTTAAAGGCTAACGATAAATTATTCTGCATTATCTTAGTTATAATATTTCTTATTGGGTTAGTTGAGCTCGCCCTTTCTTTCACTGTTCTCTTCAGGAAATGAGAACGTAGCTGGGACTAGTGGGGGAACGGAGTAACGGTCCAGATGATAGCATTAGTAGTCCTCACTATTCTATTAAATAGTGTGATAATAAATGTAATGAGGACTCCATTGAGTGTGGATATTGTCTAGATGACAATATTCTTATTAAAACTCTCAGTTATGTCTTGTCGTATTCTACACGACAGTTGTATTATTAAGTTGTATTTGAATTTTGTACCATGTATTTGGCGACTCAAGATGGGTGATGTATACCTATTTTGGGGGCGTCACACAAAATCTGTCAATCTGGGCTGGGATACAAACAATTAATTAGATACATAATGATATTTCTACACCAAAACTTTAACAAAGAAAGATACAGAAATCTGCCAACCTGGGCTGGGATATAATCATACAAACAATTAATTAGAAACAGAAATACTTGCTTATGACTTGTGAGGAAGGTATGAAGAACTGAAGAAGGGTTCATGCCACAGTGATGAGTTTCTTCAAAGAGCTCATCGATTCAATAGGCTCCATTCTTTTCGATCCTTCTTCATCTTCCAAACAATACCCTAGTTTTTTCGATAGTATACAAATGGACGGCGTCGTATCGAATGAACGGGTTGTGTATAAGCTCAAAGGATACTTTAATTTTGCTGAAGAAGAGATCGATAAAGCTGCGCGGTTGTGCCTATTACTCTGTTAGGCGCTTAGGGCTGAAGAATGGGTTTTGGTTGAGGTTGACGACGTACGCCTTTTCACTTAAAGGAATGGACCGATGTTTTTTTATAATTTTTACAATGCTCGAATGGGCTGAAGAATGGGCTGGGCTCCGAATGTATGGGCTTATGGTTGAAGAATGCATTATAAAGTTATTATTATTTTAAGTAATAAATTCGGTAATTCGGATACCCGAATAATCTATTTTTTAAAACTGAATCCGAAACCGAATACCGAACAATAAATCTGATATAACCGAAATTAGAAAAAAATCGAAAAACCGAAATAATTCGGTTAAAAAAATTCGGTTGTATTCGGTTATTCGATTTTATCCATTTTTTGCTCACTCCTAACTACTACTGCTCTAGTTACTACTACTGCTCTAGTTATTCCCTCTTCCTTCTCATAATAATCATCATCAGCACTGCTAGTTAGATAACAATTGAGTTATTTATTTATTAATACATTCAACAAGACAAATGTTTATTAAAAAGTATAAAAAAAAGTTGCAACTTCCTTTTCAATTTATAGCTTATATCCATTAAAAGTATTACATTTCACGAATAATATAACTTTGTTCATACAATTTGTATTCATTCAATGTGTACATTTGTCATTTGTCCTGTAACTCATGTTTGTTCCTCCCAAAATAGGAATAATGTCCTCCCAATTCCCATTATATATTTTGGACTTATCCCACGTGTGCGTTAACATATATCTTTTAATAAAATTTATTCTTGTCGATTAAAAAAAAGTTATTTTTGAAAGTCTGAATCAAAATATTAATTATCTTTAGATTTGAGTGCTTAATTTAGCTTTTTCTCGTGTGGCCTGTTATTTAGGCCAGTTTTTTAGGGGATAGTTGGATGGAATTGTTTTGTCCTTGTGGTTTCTAGTTGCCCACAAATACCTTGGACAGGACAAAGTTATACGGTTTGCCCATCACATTCCATTGGATAGTTTGTACTCATAAGTAATGTGTATTTTGTGCCTATTGTAGCTTCAAATGAATGCTTTTAGGGGTACATATATAGAGTGTTCTCTCATCATTTTTATCCCAGTAAGAAAGAGGTACAAAAAAAGAATATTCTTTATATATATATATATATAAAGCTAGTTTGGGATGATAAGCATGGCTAAAGAATTGGTTTGTAACATGTAAAGAAATCTGCACAAAAGAATTTCAAGAAGTACTACATACTACAAAAACAAATTTGGTTGACTTAACCTTGTTTTTTCACTTACTGTACTTGTGTTTTCCCGTACAATTTTAAAATTTTAACGGCTGCTCTACTTGGGGCGAGTCGGGAATTGATCAGATGAGTTACTGTGTCGACAGGTAGTTGGGTGAAGTGGACCTGGTACTCATGTCAGACCTGTTTTATTACGCGATTCCAATGCAATGGCATTGGCCAGTGATATTTTATGAAGGTACAAGGGCCATTGGCATTGGCAAAGAAGACTGATATTTCAAGGGTATGGCCGTATGAACAGTATGTGAGCTTATGAAATTATTGAGCTGCCAAGTCTACCGACGAAGTTTCATTCACAAGTGAATGTTGCTTCTCAGATGTTTTTATTCTAGTTGATACCACCCAGCAAAGAAAATGAGCATTTAGAGATTGTTGACTAGTAATAAAGGATGTAGACCTGACACTTGCAACTTAAAACCTGAAAACTCTCAAAATTATTTGCCGCTCAAAAAATACTTCATATGGTTTCACTTTTGGCAGAAGCCAAGTGAAACATTACAGCCAGAAGCTGCGGAGCTTCCAAGTTGAAATCAACCAATAACATTATTGCATGTAAAATCGGATATTTTCAGTTGCTTCAATTACAACTCAAAAACCTCACAGGATAATAAAACCACAATCTCAAATATGCTTTCATCACTTCAATATTGCATACTGTTGGGTCATGATATTTTCTCTCTTCGGGCCAAATAAGTTGGGCTTACTTATTAAATTAATCCATTGGGCCTTCATTATTGAACCTTGAAAGTCACTGAGCCTAGTCATCATATTATTTCTATTTAACCCTGTAAGACCGGGTCGGTTCGTTGGATTAACCCATTGGATCATTTAATATCTATTACTTTGACTTGTAATGATGAAAAAGCATGACAGTTGACTAAGGCACCTGCCATGCATTAATGTGGATGTGATTATAGCCTGTCGACTGCATAAACAGTGACTAAAGGTAGTGAGTAGACTACAGGAAGACGGCAGGACCCATCAGATCACGGGGGCTGCGTCAGAGGTAGTGGGTGACACGGTAAACCGGGCAAAGAGAGTACAACTTATCAACTAAGTCTTCAAAAATTGGTACGTTCTCAGACACGTTCTCATTCATATTCATATTCACATACACACAACTGAGAATTATTATCTCTCTCAATACACTAGACATTACATCCTCCATTGTTAACCTTGTGAACACGTATACTGACTCTCACGCCTGAGCTATTCCTCGGCGGTCCGGCCGTCAAGCTTGTGGTGTTTATCGTGTTTACTGTGCAGGATCAGGGCGTCTTACGTGATTGGGACGTTGGAGAAGATCTTGGCGTTAACATTGGCGCTAGAAGGAGGGGGAGTTCTAGTGTCTTGAGTATTTTTCAATCACAGACTGTGTTTGTTCTAGTCAGTATTCATGGTGAAGAGCAGAACACCTACACCCGAAGGACAGCCGATGGCTGTCAGTGAATCAGCACCACGAGTGTCTGCCAAAGATCGTTTGGGACCTACAATAAGTGTTCACGCTAGCACATCGTCCAAACGTTCACCCGAAGATTCTCGACCAAAGGCGGTGGGCAAAGCTAAACGTAAGCTAGTTTTTACGGCAGAAAAGGGGTCTGGCTATGATCGAAAACGAGTAGAAGGCACCTCGCCTAGAACTCGATACCGAGATGACCAGGACGCAAAGGCCTCCCGATTGGCTAAGATGGCAGATGAAGCAAATAGAGCTATGGAAGTACTTGTGAAACAGCGACAGGATATAGCTGAGAAGATGACTCGAATGGCAGAGGTAAGAGATGAAGAGTTTAGTTATATTCAGTCCGAAGAGCGAGGGCATCGGAGTGGGAAGGAACCTGCTCATTTAGGACGTGAGTCTCGCGGCCGAACCCGAGAAAGAAGAAGATCCCGAAGCCCTACTCCTCAAAGATCGAAGAGGGAATTTCACCCTGTCGATTCTAAGGAACAGGGTCGAAGCGAACGAAGAGGTCGATCCAGAGATCGCACTCCTAAAAATGTAAAGAAGGCACTTGTTGTTGCACATTCTCACCATAGCACACGAGTTCAGAGACGAAGTATATCTAGAGGTCACACTCCTGAGAGTCTACTGAGGGAACACCACCCTGTGGACGCTCGTCGTCGAAAAAGTCCCTCTAGAGTTGGAGGTTCTGTTGTAAAAAATCGGTCCGTTCAGAAAAAGGAGTCACTGGAAAAAGAAGCATCATCTCAACTAGAAGGTGTGAAGTATCTGGTTAAATAATTAAAGGAACTTCGGAAGAAGCTTGCCGAAGTACAAAAAACGAAAGATACTTCGGCAAAGAAGGCATCCCCTTTTTCCGCGGAGATTCTAAAAGAGAAAACTGACCCCACCAAGAAGCTGCCCCACATTGAAAGTTATGATGGATCGGGGGACCCCTACGATCACAGTCAGGCGTTTGACCGACTGATGGATTATTATGACTTTAGCTATGCTGCTAAATGTCATACTTTTGTCACTACTCTCAGAAAGGATGCCCGGCAGTGGATAGGAACTTTGCCCTCGGATTCAATTTTATCCTGGGCAGACATGTGCAGTAAATTTCATGCTCGCTTCGGGAGCAACAAAAGAAGGGGAAAACTAACTGGTTCGTTGGCTCAGGTTCGACAATATTCGGATGAGTCTTTGGGCCAATGTGTGAAGCGATTCTGTGAAGCAGTCGGCCAAGTGACAGACCTGAAAGATCTACAAGCTGTTGGACTGTTTCAGAATGGGTTAGATTTGGTTAAATCGGAGAAGTTGGTGAAGAAGTTAATGTTTCACCACCCCAAGAGTCTCGCTGAAGCCTTTGACAAAGCTGAAGGCTATATTGTGGTGGAGGAAGCCATGGACAGCCTCAAACGTCCTTCTTCAGACTGGCTTAAGGAGATAGATCGGGATAAAACAGACGGGGACCAGAAGAAGAATGAGGGGAATAGAGACCGTTATGAAGGCGGGTCAAAGAAATATAACAATTGGAGACAGGGTGGAGGACGTTCGTCCGCTCCCACCCAGAGAGTAAATAGGACGTACACAATACTTAACAATGATAGGGCTGTTATCTTGGATCAGATTAATAATCAACCTATCTTTGAGCCACCTCGAGATAACATTAAGCCCGGAAAAGGGAATCCTCGTAAGTATTGTGATTACCATCAAGCCTCGGGCCACGATACAAATGACTGTGCTATTTTGAAAGATTTCATTGAAAGAAAGGTACAGGGCGGGGATTTAGTCCAGTATGTGGCTGCCAGGACAAATCTACAGCAGGATAGAGGACCTATTCCGGCAGCTCAACCAGTTCAGCAAGCGTTGCCAGCTCCGGGACAGCCTGCAAGGTATGTGATAGATGTCATCACTGGGGGTACTTCTGGCAAACTTGTTGGAAAGAAGCGTCGAAGTTTCTTAGATTCGGTCATGTCAGTGGCGGGTACCCTCCCGAAGACTGATAAACCTTATCCAAATACGGTAATCTCATTTACTGATGAGGATTATCCTTCGAAAACCATCGAACTGCATGAAGGATCATTGGTGCTGACTGCGCAAGTGGGTTCGGTGGATATGAAACGAATGATGGTAGATAATGGGTCTTCTGTAGATATTCTGTATGCCCACGCTTATCAGAGGATGCATCTAGACGGGCGAAAGATGGAGATAGGGCAGCAGGCTCTTTTGTACGGTTTTAGTAATGATCCGGTCAAGGTGGCTGGAACCATTGAACTACCGGTTATCTTTGGAACGGCCCCTCAACAGGTAGAAATTATTTGCAAATTTTATGTTGTGCATGTAGATTCTGCCTATAATGCTATTTTGGGGAGACTTACTTTAATTACTTTACAAGCTGTGACCTAAATCCTTCATTTCAAAATCAAATTTCCTACGCCTCATGGGGTTGGTGAGGTAAAAGGAGATTTGGATCTGGCCAGAAGATGTTATAGAAATGTTGTGATCACTTCGGGAGTGGGGGTATCGAAGAAAAAGCAGACCATGGCGATAGAGATCAAACCCTTCACTGAGAGTAGTTCCGAACCATTGGTCATGCCAGCTGAAGAAACAAAAGAGATAGAGCTCATCCCGGGCAAGGTGAACAAGACGGTGAAAATAGGTTCGGGTCTGCCGGAACCTCTCCGAACGAACCTCATGGAGCTCCTACGATGCTATGTTGACATCTTCGCATGGGAACCTCAGGATATGCCGGGAGTAAGCATGGACATTGTTAAGCATCAGTTGGAAGTGGACCCGTCAAAGAAACCAGTTTGACAGAAGAGGAGGATCTTTGCACCTGAACGTCAGCGGATCATCAATGAAGAGATTGCAAAACTGTTAGCAGCTAACTTCATTTTTGAGATCGACTACCCGCAGTGGATGGCAAATGTGGTGCTGGTCCAGAAACAGAATTGTAAATGGCGAGTCTGCATCGACTATACCGATCTGAATAAAGCTTTTCCAAAGAAATTCTACCCGCTACCCCACATCGACCAACTCATCGATGCCACTTCGGGGTATGCTTTGTTAAGTTTCATGGACGCATTCTCTGGGTATCATCAAATTTCTTTGAGTAAAGAGGATATACCGAAGACGGCGTTCATTACGCATCGTTCGGTGTATTCCTACAAGAAAATGACCTTCAGCCTCATCAATGACGGGGCCACATACCAGAGGATGATGAACTACGTCTTCAGATATCAGTTGGGTAAGAATATGGAGGTGTACGTGGATGACATGATTGTTAAAAGCATGCTGGTACATAAACACCTGGATGATTTAGAAGAATGCTTTCAGACAATTTGCCATCACAACTTGAGACTAAATCCCACTAAGTGCACCTTCGGTTTAGGGGCTGACAAGTTTTTGGGTTATCTTGTCAGTCAAAGAGGAATTGAATCCAATCCAGAGAAGATTCAAGCGATCCTGAACATGAAGACTCCTCAGTCATTTAAAGATGTTCAACGCTTGACTGGAAGGATTGCGGCTTTAAGGAGGTTCATGTCCAAGTCGGCAGAAAGATGTTTGCCATTTTTTGATACGTTGAAAGGACCAAAGAATGCAAAGACGTTCCAATGGACTTCGGAATGTGAGGACGCCTTTCATAGCATCAAGTCCTACTTATCTTCGGCGCCTTTATTGGTGAAGCCCGCTCCTGTTGAACCTCTATATCTGTACTTAGCAGCTAGTTCGTTGGCAGTAGGAGCAGTTTTGGTGCGTGAAGTTGGGGGTAAGCAGCACCTAGTTTATTATGTAAGCCATGTCCTTCGGGATGCTGAGACAAGGTACCCAAACATTGAAAAGTTTGCTTTTGCTTTAATAACTGCTAGTCGAAAGCTTAGGCAATACTTCCAGGGTAGATTGGTAATAATATACACAGATCAGCCTTTGAAGAAGATTATGGGCAAACCTGAGGTATCGGGGAGATTAGCTGCATGGACTATGGAGTTGTCCCAATTTTTCATTGAATATCATCCCCGAACCGCCATCAAAGGGCAAGCCCTGGTCGACTTTGTAGTTGAATGCTCGTTTTCTGAAGCTGATGAAGTTGTAGCAGAAGCTGAAGGATTTGACACAGTAGTTGCAGTTCTTCAGCAGAAGCAAAGTTCTTGGACGTTGTATGCAGATGGGTCTTCTACTACGGACGTTAGTGGATCGGGGATCAGTCTGACAAGTCTGGAGGGATTCAAGGTGCAACAGGCCATCAGATTTCAGTTCAAAGCGACGAACAATGAAGCTTAGTATGAGGCGATACTCGCAGGGTTACGACTAGTGAATAGTCTTGAAGTGCAGAGAATAGTCATCTTCAGTGATTCTCAGTTAGTCGTTAAACAACTTTCTGGGGGAGTACGAAGCTCGAGGCCCAAGAATGATCAAGTATTTGGCAGAATTGAAAGAGCGACTTCAGTATTTCTAATCCTACGAGTTTCAGGGGGTCGAGCGTAATAACAATTCCATTGCCGATGCACTCTCCAAATTAGCAACTACGGATGTTAACATCTTTGAGGGATCAGTTTACTTAGAAATTTTACAACATCCTAGTGTTCATCATGAATCGGTAATGTGCGTTGACCGAACCAGCTGCTAGTTGACCCAATATCTGGAGTATCTGGCAGATGGCGTTTTACCATGGGATGGGATGCTAGCCAAGAAAATCAAGTACAAGAGTGCTAATTTTGTTCTAATTGATGGGTATCTATTCCGAAGGGCCTTCTCATCTCCACTACTGAAATGTTTGACTCCATCTGAAGCTGAATATGCTCTCCGGGAGGTACATGAAGGCATCTGTGGCGACCATATGGTGCTAAGTCATTAGCCTACAAAGTACTTCATCAGGGATACTACTGGCCTACCATCTTCAAGGAAGCGACTGAATACGTCAAGAAGTGCGAGAAGTGTCAACTCAACAGTCCAATACCACATCAACCTCCAGAAGAGCTATACTCAATCTTATCTCCTATACCCTTCGCTGTCTGGGGGGTTGATATATTGAGTCCACTACCGAAAGCAAAAGGTCAAGTCAGTTTTGTTATAGTTGCCATCGACTATATGACCAAATGGGTAGAAGCAAAACAACTTAGGTTAATAATGGAACAGGAATGATTGAAATTTTTGAAAGAATCAGTAGTATTTCGTTTTGGAATTCCTAAGGTTGTAATATCGGACAATGGGCGCCAGTTTGTGGGATCGAAATTTGAAGCATTTTTGACATAATTGGGGGTCCAGCACAGAAAGACTTCAGTGGCTCATCCTCAGTCAAACGGACAAGTCGAAGTGACCAATAGAACGTTGCTGAATGGGATCAAGTGTAGATTGGACGAAACCAAGGGAAGATGGCCAGAAGAGCTTCTCAGTGTGTTATGGGCCTATCAGACTACTCCAAGGACTACAACAGGGGATTCACCTTTCAGACTGGCCTATGGTACTGATGCCTTAGTCCCAGTTGAAATTGGATCTCCAAGTCTTCAAGTTAGTCAATTCAAAGAGATCTACAATGAAGAAGGGCTGAAGGCCAATCTTGATTTGCTTGAAGAAGTTAGAGAAACAGCTTTAATCAAATTGGCGGCCTATCAGCGAAGAGTGGCCAAGCATTATAATAAGGGGGTAAAGCTTCGCAGATTCGAAGTAGGAGACTTTGTCCTCAGGGAAGCCGAAGCATCTACACCTCAGAATCTGGGAAAGCTGATGCCGAACTGGGAAGGACCGTATGAAGTCATTGAAGTGCCGAAGCCGGGGACTTATCGGTTGAAGGCATTAGACGGGTCAGCAATTAAAAATACTTGGCACGCCGGCAGGCTTAGGAAGTACTTTTAGTAAAAACGATGTCAATACATCAAAAGTTTATAAATATTCACGTCATCATCAATAAAAGTTCCTTTTATTTCTCTCTCAAATAAATCTTGTCTTCGTTGCTGATCAGTTCAGTGGTGTAAGGAGGTTCAGGGGGACTCGCTGACCATTTGATGGCAGCCTCAATGGCAGGTGGACCTTATGGGTTTGTTGGGCCCTTCGTGGTAGGCAAACGCCATCCTTAAGACATTGTCAGGCCCTGCGTGGTAGGCAATTGTCGACACTTAGACCTTGTCAGGCCCTTCATGGTAGGCAAGTGTCATCCTTAAGACGTTGTCAGGCCCTGCGTGATAGGCAATTGTCGACACTTAGACCTTGTCAGGCCCTTCGTGGTAGGCAAGTGTCATCCTTAAGACGTTGTCAGGCCCTGTGTGGTAGGAAATTGTCGACACTTAGAACTTGTCAGGCCCTTCGTGGTAGGCAAGTGTCATCCTTAAGACGTTGTCAGGTCCTGCGTGGTAGGCAATTGTCGACACTTAGACCTTGTCAGGCCCTTCATGGTAGGCAAGTGTCATCCTTAAGACGTTGTCAGGCCCTGCGTGGTAGGCAATTGTCGACACTTAGACCTTGTCAGGCCCTTCATGGTAGGCAAGTGTCATCCTTAAGACGTTGTCAGGCCCTGCGTGGTAGGCAATTGTCGACAGTTAAACCTTGTCAGGCCCTTCGTGGTAGGCAAGTGCCATCCTTAAGACGTTGTCAGGCCCTGCGTGGTAGGCAATTGTAAACACTTAGACCTTGTCAGACCCTTCATGGTAGGCAAGTGTCATCCTTAAGACGTTGTCAGGCCCTGCGTGGTAGGCAATTGTCGACACTTAGACCTTGTCAGGTCCTTCGTGGTAGGCAAGTGTCATATTTAAGACGTTGTCAGGCCCTGCGTGGTAGGAAATTGTCGACACTTAGACCTTGTCAGGCCCTTCGGGGTAGGCAAACGTTGTCCTTCAGACCTTGTCAGGCCCTTTGTGGTAGACAACTGTCGTTCTTTAGACTTCGTCAGGCCCTTCGTGGTAGGCGAATGTCATCTTTTGGTTTTGTTAGGCCTTTTGGGGTAAACAAATTCCCAATGAAGCAGATCTGTCTCATACTTCGGTAACTAAATAAGTATCTCTTTACTTTATTACCTAAATTTTTTCTAAGTGTCGAGTTCGGAATGCCTCATTCTTTAACTTCATCTTATCTGTTATATGACATGCTTAGTTGTTAATTAACAGTTCGAGTTGAGTCCATAAAAGAGTTTGTACATGTTTCTAGTTGAATTAATATTGAAGTATTGGCAGAAAGTAAATGCACCGAAGTCATAAGGGAGGAGACCACTTTTCATTAATATTTAATTTGATTACAAAATTAGAAAATTTTTACACAAATCCTATAAATTAGAGAAAGTAAAATAACAGAAATTTTCACAAATATTCTTAAATAAAACTAAGGAAAAACAAGAGCATTCGCTTCAGGCACCATCCTCATCATCTGAAGAGTCGAGCAAGGATGGATCCACGTTGGCTATGATCAACTTCTCCTTGCCACGACTCCGTCATAGCTCATAGCTTTCAGAATATATCTTCATGATCTCTCCGTTAATTTCATCCGAGTTCCGATACTTTTCACAGATTTGTTTACGAAGGTCATCGGTTAAAGGGGGCCCAAGGTCCCGAAGAGTCTTGAGTTCTTGGATTTCTTCTTCGAGCTTCTGGCGCTTATTCAGATGACGAGTTTCTGCTAACTCCAGCTTCTGGATCGTTTTAGTCAAGAGCTTAGCATCAGCCTTTAGCTCTTTGATCTTCTCCATCCTTATTTCGCTCCTCTGAACCAAGTCAACATTCATTTTGACAATCTCCTCATACCGTGATTTAGTTGACTTTAGTTCTTCATTGGAGGTCTTTGTGAAACCCCAGATTTTATGAATAAAGAATTAATTTTCTCGAAATAATTTTTTAATATTATGGTGTGAATTTGAGATAATATTATAGTTGTGGGTAGTATTTATAAATTTTGCAAAGTATGCAAGTTGTTATATTATTTCGATTGGTTAGGAAATATTCTTTGTGTCGGAAAATATTCGTACGACGGTACAATTATTGGTGGACCCCACAACGGAATTATTATCGGATTGAGAAACGACAAAAATTTTTTATTGAAAATAACGGCGGAAGTTTTACCGTTAAAACTGTTGAACTACTTGGTAGTAAAAGTACAGTAATACGCGTTGTTGCATAGTAGCACACAGTATTGATTATTGATGTTTATGTGAGAAGTCACTCGGTTTGATTCAATTATTGTTGATTAATAATATGAATTATTATAGTGATAATGACGTTTTGTTTTATTCGTATTATTAAGAAACATCTTTTTATATAAATTAGAAAGTGATAATGACGTTTTGTTTTATTCGTATTATTAACGTAATAAAACAGAAACATCTTTTTATATAAAACAGAATACTTTATTAAAGTTATTTTATAAATAGAATATATTATATTTTATTATGCATAATGTTGTATAGTATTTTACATAGTGTTGCATAGTGTTTGCATAGTAAAAATCTTTTTATATAAATAGAATATATTATATTTTATTTAAAAGATTTTTCTTTAAATATGGACCGTCAAATTAAAGTAAATAATTCTGGACCGTTCATGGATTAGTTACTATGCATTCCATTTTCCTATAAATAGAAGCTCATTCCTTCATTATTTTCTTACGAATTCACTGAACTCTAGAGAGAGAAACTATAGAGAGATAGAAGAAAAGCTTTTTGCTACTTAACTTTTTTTTTCCTATATCTAGTTTCTGTTACGGTAAGGGGTGTTATTCTTTCTTATTCATGAAGAGAACTATTGTTATTCCATTTCTTATTATTCTGTTGGAATAACCTGTATACGCGGTCTACCCTATACTTGGTGACATTCTTCTATCATTCTGTTGGAACATCCTGTCTGTGTGTTTTACACCGGACCTGGTTCCGTCTTTATTATTATTCCGTTGGAACATCCTGTCTATGTGTTTTACACCGGACCTGGTTCCGTCTTTATTATTCTGTCGGAATAGCCTGTCTGTGCTATACGCCGGACCTGGTTCCATCATTTATTATTCCGCATTTATTATTCTGTTGGAACATCCTGTCGGTGTGAATTTCACATGACCTGGTTCCGTTGTTTATTATTCTGTTGGAATAACCTGCCTGTGCGGTCTATCGCATGCATGGTGATTTCTTTTGTTATTCCATTCTTTATTATACTCAGTTGGATAAAACTTTGACTTCTATACTCCATGAAATTAGTAGAATATCCTTGATATTTGCGCTTCATCCAGTATCTTTTCATGGAAATATTCTTCTGATCATTCTTGAATTCTACTCTACAAAGCAGTATCATGTGGACAATTTGGACATTAGTAGTTCTTGGACAAATTAATTCTTGAACTTGTTTTATTGAATTCTTATATCATTGTCATCATCCTCATGTTTATGTTATGTTGAAAGTCATCTGTGGCCTGTAGTACATAGATGGACTTGGTATGATTATGACCAGGGATTATTCGGTATAATCATGACCGTAATGTTACAAATGATGTGAAAATTAAAAGTCCTCATTGGCCTGTAGTGCATTGATGGACATTTTTTGGTATGATTATGGCTATGGATTCTCTTTGGCCGTAGTGCAAAGATGAATTGTTTTATGGCATGATCAGGACCGTTGATGAAAACACGATTATCTTTGGCCCGTAGTGCATGGATAATTCGTGGTCGTGATACTAAAGAATATCCTTGGCCTGTAGTGCAGGGATGATTTAATGATGTGGTTTATTTATTGAGCTGAATCTCAGCGATAAAAGTGATGAAATTTTTTTAAAATTATAAAAGATAGTAGATTCTATTCTCTACTTGACTCTTTTAATGGATTGCTTGTTCTGCTGCAGTTAAACTTGATGTCTATTGTATTTTATCAGTTTAACACTATTGAAGGCTAATGATAATTTATTCTGCATTATCTTAGTCATAATATTTCTTACTGGGCTAGTTGAGCTCACCCTTTCTTTCACTGTTCTCTTCAGGAAATGAGAACATAGCAGGGACTAGTCGGGGAACGGAGTGACGGTCCAGAGGATAGCATTAGTAGTCCTCACTATTCTGAGAAATAGTGTATTAATAAATGTAATGAGGACTCTTTTTGAGTTTGTATAATCTCTAATAGACAATAATTGTATTCAAACTCACAGTTATGTTTTGTCATATTGTACACGACAGTTGTATTAGTAAGTTGTATTTGAATTATGTGCCATGTATCTGACGACCCGAGATGGGTGATGTATACCTAATTTTGGGGGCGTCACAGTCTTCGCATCTCCTTTGGCTTGGGCCAGCTCTTTCCGAAGACCCTCATTCGTGTGCAGAACGCTCTCACGTTGAGTCCTTTCCTGAGCCAGAGCCGACTTCAGGATGGCATTCTCCTTCCTCAATGCCTCTTCTTCAGATTCAGCTTCGATAGACCTTGGACACAGACGCCCGAATACAGCATTGGTCTACACATGACCAATATTATTTGATCAATTTCAGATGTATAAGTATGAAGATAAATACAGAAATATAGGAGGAAACCATTTACCTTCGCCAGGTAGCTCATGCTTTCGCTAAACAAATCCCCGTTCGAACTGTTCCCGAATCGATGGTCATCGGTTTCACGTACGAAGGCGTCGAACAGTTGGAAGGGAAAGTTAGCATTAAATCGAGGCCACATGGTTGGAGATGACATAGCGTCATACTGAAATTCGGAGGTCGACTGTCTTGGAGGAGAAGACATGGATTGATTGCGAACTGGCGAGGAATCCACATGTATATTTTCTGGAGAAGGAGATCGAACAGGAATAGGTTTGGGGACTGGTGAAGGAGCAGAGAATGAACCTGGATGGCCATCTGACGGTTGTTTCCTTTTTCGAGATAAGATGGAGACAGATTCAACCCGCTCATCATAAGGTGTTTGAATTTCAGTTGGGACCGTTGGGGGAATGACAGTCGAAGATGGAGGAACTCGAAGCTCATCGGCAGTCAATGGAGTAATCTTCGTCCTTACCTTCTTAGCACGAAGGACCTTCGCCCAATCGTGTAGAGGTATGTCAAGCAAGCTCCTCTTAATTGGGACAGATTCAGAAGGTGCAGAGCTAGGGTTGGATGAAGGGGTTGCTTGTGGAATTGTTTCGGGAATTGTTTTCGGATCACTTTCAGGATTTGTCTCTGAATGAATGGATTTGGATTTCTTAGCGCCTCTTTTCCTTCGGCGAGGTTTGAGGGATTCTTCGGGAACGATGGGTTCGTCAGTTTGGGGTTCATCATTCTGAAGGGAAAAGGTTGGTGGATCGGTGACGGGGGGATCTGCTCGGGAAGATTCTTCATTCGGAGGCTCTTCACTCGCATCTGTAATCTTCCCTGTCAAAAAGTCATCCAGTTCTTTTACTTCCGTAGAAGTTGGTTTGATCAGAGACACTGCAGATAACCATATATCAGAACCCATGTCACTTAAATATCTTAAAATACTAAGTTACAAAGTTGTTCGAAAATTACATTTATGGTCATATAGCCAGGCTTGCTTGGTCAGAAGTGCAAAACTCCATTCCTTCAGAGGAATTTTCTTTAAAAAATCTGCCATCTCCTGCACACGCTCTTTGGGGATATCTCCAAAGTCAGCAGAGATCCGATCAGATATAGTCCAATCTGGAAGAGAAGAGATTTCGAGTCCCGTAATAAAAAACCATTTTTCGTGCCAACCCTTGTTGCTTGAAGGGGTATCCATCAGGGGTCTCTTCTCAAATTTGGAGTTGGGTCGAGGAGACTGTTTGCTCAACATTTTGAAACCTCGTTCTCGGGACCTACCAGCTGAGAAGAGGGTGAAGAAGATGTCGACAGAGGGAGGAATCCCTAACTCGTGACAGAAGGCAATGAATGCCAGGATGTGGATATAGGAGTTAGGAACCAACTGGGAAAAACCCACTCCTATAAACCCTAGGAGGGTAACGACGAAGGCATGGAGGGGTAGACGAATCCCCTTTTCAAGGAAAGTAACTGGCATAACGACCCAACCATCTGGTCGCTGGTATATACGTTCTTCAAGAACGGGAGCCCTTATGGCATACATATCTGAAATCTGATAGCTAGTCCGGAGGATACGTATCTCAGATTCCGTAACGGTGGAGGGGATATTAGCATGAAGAAACTGTTCCCCATCTTTGAAGAAGTCGGAAGGAGGCAGAGTAGGAACCAGGGGCGGATTCTTCCCCATTATCGCTGTGGATTGAGGATTCAAACTCAAACTCTCTTGGTTAGGGTTTGGATTGGGGGAAAGGTGCTAACGGGAGTCACACGAAGGGGGGAATTTTGGATAGAGTTCACAGTCGCCATTGTTGGGATTTCGTAAAGCAAAGAAAGAAGTTTTGGGAAGGAGAAGAAAGCTCAAAGGTTCAAAAATCAAATTTGCAGGTAAAACAGTCAAAATTGGTAAAGTTTATCTTTTATACTGACGGTCACACGGTGTACAAGGCCGGAATATTAAATGTTAGTAATAATGAGAATTCGAATAGGAAGCGTCCGGATCAATTCTTAGATATTTTGTCAGATTGGGCCTCTCGGTTGGATTTCCGATTTTTAGGCCATCTGTTTCAATTTCAATCCTTTATTGACTGGGCCTTTTACTCTGAACATTTAGCCAATCCCCGTCTCATCTTATGGACCAAATTGGGTATGTCTCAATTACTTCCTGTTATGGGTCTTTATTAAATTCTAATATCATGGACCATTTATAGTTTTCTATCAAACATTCTGTTCAACAAAAAATTAGGAGGCAATGTTGGGTCATGATATTTTCCCTCTTCGGGCCAAGTAAGTTGGGCTTATTTATTAAATTAATCCATTGGGCCTTCATTATTGAACCTTGAAAGTCACTGGGCCTAGTCATCATATTATTTCTATTTAAACCTGTAAGACCGGGTCGGTTCGTTGGATTAACCCATTGGATCATTTAATATCTATTACTTTGACTTGTAATGATGAAAAAGCATGACAGTTGACTAAGGCACCTGCCATGCATTAATGTGGATGAGATTATAGCCTGCCGGCGGCATAAACAGTGACTAAAGGTAGTGAGTAGACTACAGGCAGACGGCATGACCCATCAGATCACGGGGGCTGTGTCAGAGGTAGTGGGTGACACGGTAAACCGGGCAAAGAGAGTACAACTTATCAACTAAGTCTTCACAAACAGGTACGTTCTCAGACACGTTCATATTCACATACACACAACTGAGAATTATTATCTCTCTTAATACACTAGACATTACATCCTCCATTGTTAACCTTGTGAACACGTATACTGACTCTCACACCTGAGTTATCTCCCGGCAGTCCGGCAGTCAAGCTTGTGGTGTTTATCGTGTTTACTGTGCAGAATCAGGGCGTTTTACGTGATTGGGACGTTGGAGAAGATCTTGGCGTTAACACATACAGTTCTCAACGTGCTAGGAATGCGCAAGGAAACGCAGTGTGGAAGCGTGAAAAGGGGATTTATTTCAAACAAATTTAGCATGCATCAACTAAAAAAGGAGATGCCACAACACTTTAAAGCAAACACAATTTCATTAAACACTAATGTCACACATCCACAACAACTAGTGAAGTCCAAAAAAAATATACCTATCCGTGCTTGGTGCTTGGTGCTTGGTGCTTGGACCGAAGAACACTTCTAACAACATACCTTCATTAATGTTCAATAATTATGCAAGTATAATTACATGTCATGTAGAGCAGAAAAGGACATGTGACTTCCCCTACATGCTGTACAAAAATTACAGTGGTAGCTGTGCTTCTGTATATGAATGAGTTTCCCTGTCAATAAGCAATGGGCTTCTCTACCTCAATAACCAAACCCTTCTGACAAAACCATGACATGTAGTGCTCTCTCCTGTTAACTTTACCTTCTCTCTGAACAGTTCAAAAATTCAAGAAGATTTTTGGGTTATTCTCCTCTTTCTCAGCCCTGAATGTGTGCCGCCCATGTTTCTACAGAGTCCTGTTCTCAATTAATCTATGTGATTCCTGCAATTTAGAAAGATTCGCAAGGGGCCGTGTTATCAACTTGAACTTAATTATTCCCAAACCCTGACTTCATCTTAGAGCAGCAGATTCTGTTGGGCACATATGACGGCACAAACCAAGTTGCTAAATGCAAAGACTATAACCCATCACGAATTAAATCCCAAGATATCTCAACCATTATAGAGGAGTTTCTGATTTTGGGATCCTTGGCCTGGCTGGGATTGTTGCTGCTGTGGAGCTTGCATGTTAAGTGGCTGTGTGTTGTAGTTGGTGAAGGGCTGAGAATAGAGAGGATTCAACAAACTCTGTAGAATGTAAAAAGAACACTTTAAAAACAACCCCAAGGGTAATTGACAAAGAAAATTAGTGTAAGAAATGTTTAAAACCAAGTAAAAATTGCCCCTCCCCCTAAATATATGTGTTAGTGACTAATGCTGCATGTCATCATGGATTTTACCAAGTGCACATTACCTACTGATCCAACTTGCTAAATTATACAAATAATGACAGAAAAACCATGCTAGCTTTATGAGACCTGAGATTGGAGTTGATTAGCATTGACCATGCCGAAGTGGCCCTGTGTAGCATCATCTGGATCATTGAATCCAATCTGAGTAAAGAGGCCTTGTGAACCATGCGCCATGTAGTCCTAAGATAGGTATTGAAAAGAGTTAGAAAAAAAATAAACGGAGAATGAGCAGTCATACTTTCCACAGCTTAGTTATAAGGGTTTTGACATACTAGTATATAATAGGTTATGGGCTCAACAATTTGCAGGATTTTTTTTACTAGTGCTGTTTTTACATGGAAGGGTTATATTATAATAAAAGATATATTATATCCAATAAAGAAAATTGTAGACATGAATTATAAACAAAAAAAGAGAGAAGAAAATGGTAAACGTAACATGAACAAACCTGAGACATGAAATCATTTCCTGAACCAAAGCGAGAATATCCAGCTTGAGAATTCTGGTTCAGGAACCTACCCGGAAATCTACCTTGCGCTCCTTGTGTAACATAATCAACAGTATATCCACTTTGAGAAGCCTGCATGCAATGGACTACAAGTGTCAACTGACTGAAAAGTGCACACCCCAACCCATCTCATCCCAGTATCCCACCCTAACAAAGCGATATGTCTCTCTCTCTCTCTGTGTATACATATAGAAAAGAAAAGAACAACATAATTCAGTAATCAAAGTACTATCTCAAAAATAATTATAGTCATACCTGAGTGGAGAAGTCAGCAACATTATATGGAACATGTGACCCTTGGCTTTTAAAATCATCACCCAAAAAATCCTGAACGAGGGAGAAAAATCATTAGAATTAATATCAATAACAATTGTTTTTATTAAAAAAAGGGTAAAATTCATCTTCACAAAATTCAATTACCTGAGACATGCCACCAATAGAGAAACCATCCCGAAATGTTTGACTTGGTCCTTGAACTGCCATCTATCATAACAGAAGTACTCTTAGAAGTCAATGTGGAATGCATGTAGAGCATTTACTCTGTTTGAAAGTTTTATTTTGGGGAAAGGGAATGGACGGGAAGGGAATGTTTTTTCAAAAAAATTTAGGAAGAACTTTCCCTTCCTTCCCCTCCCCTCCGAAACAAAACTGTTAATGCCTGTTTTTGTACACCTGACGAAATCACAAAACAACAGGCCAAAATCGCGCTAACGGTTGATGGAATAGTTGATTATATCAAACTCACAAAGTACATTCACACAAACATAAATAAAGAGATATAAATATGAACACAAGAATTTAAGTGGAAACCTAATTGGGAAAAAACCATGGAGAGAGGGAGTAATCCACTATAATAATATTGGGAGTACAAGGTGTGTATTTGTGTTGTATCTCTTGTGTGTATGTTGTCCCTTCCAAATCCTAGCTTGTAGCCGTATATATAGAAGCCACCTCCATCCGCATCCAACTAGGAGAAGGACTCCTTTTGTAGAATCACCTTATAACTACTGAATCCAGTAGGAGTCCTAATTAAACCTCCTTATGCCACCAAATAAGGAAACACAATCTTATTTTAATAAGGACTCTCCACTGTCACAATAAATTACATATGGGCCATCACCATTAAATAGACTAGGTTGCACCATGGCTAGACCCAAATAATCACATCCCAACATTGCCCCCAGTCTCTTATTTATAAGGAACTTACAAATGAGAGAGTATTCAAAAAGTCTTCGTGAGATTATTATCCTCGGGATTTTTATCCTCGGGATTTTTATCCGCTGGATTTTTATCCGCGAGATTTATATCCGCAGGATTTATATTCTCCGAATTTATATCCTCCGAATTTCCTTCAGTCTGTGGTTGATGATGAAACCAAAGCCACCTTTAAATCACTTCAATGATATAAAAGCTTAAACTTTTATTTCTGCTCTGGCTGAATTCGTTACTGCTGCGATAACTCAGCATCAATTTATCATCACCTGGACCAAAGTGTTAATGTTTAGATTTTACATGCATCATGTGAATACTACCACTACATGCATAATATAAGAGAGAATATGTAAGTGTATTAATAATCAATTACGACCATGCTTCAATTGCTATTGACATAATACATATATACACACGTACAAGTATATATTTAATTTAATAAAAAAGAATCAATTATCTCCTTCGGTGAATCGGTGATTTTAAATCGACACAAGAACAAGTGTCTTTTTTCCATAGACGGCGCTAATGTTAACGCCTGATTTTGTACGCCTGACGAAATCACCAAAACAACAGGCCAAAATCACGCTAACGGTTGATGGAGTAGTTGATTATATCAAACTCACAAAGTACATTCACACAAACATAAATAAAGAGATATAAATATGAACACAAGAATTTACGTGGAAACCTAATTGGGAAAAAACCACGGAGAGAGGGAGTAATCCACTATAATAATATTGGGAGTACAAGATGTGTATTTGTGTTGTATCTCTTGTGTGTATGTTGTCCCTTCCAAATCCTAGCTTGTAACCGTATATATAGAAGCCACCTCCATCCGCATCCAACTAGGAGAAGGACTCCTTTTGTAGAATCACCTTATAACTACTGAATCTAGTAGGAGTCCTAATTAAACCTCCTTATCCCACCAAATAAGGAAACACAATCCTATTTTAATAAGGACTCTCCACTGTCACAATAAATTACATATGGGCCATCACCATTAAATAGACTAGGTTGCACCATGGCTAGACCCAAATAATCACATCCCAACAAAAACTAAACTCACAAACACAATCAATCAATTTATAAAAAGTAATTTGAGTTTGGTAAATAAAAAACTTAAACTAGTAAAAAGTGAACGTGTGGTATAAAAAAAATACCTAATCACTTATTTCTAGCGTAAATTACTAAAAATGAACGTTTTGAAAAGTAAAGATTAGTAGTGGATGGGGTTACTACAATAAATTGGGATAGATTAGTAATACACTTGGTCAATCAGATTTGGAATATAATCAAAAGCTTAAGATTAGAGCTTTTGATTATTTCCATAAAAAGTGATTATAAGATGTTTTAAAATCAGGTTACCAAACACTTTTTGCTTCTTAAAACTGATTATAAGAAGGTTTGACTGCTTATAAGCGATCCTAAACAGTAAACACCCTCTTACTTTAGGCCAAGGGAAAAAATGAGATGTGAAGGACAAAAGAAAGGGGAAAATGCCAGAGTTGTGGTGTGAACATGACAACTTACATTAAAAACATATCCAGGTTGTGATAACGGACCACCGACAGAGGGCTAGCTACTTGGACTCTCCAAAGCAGGAAAATTGAAATTAGACCCAATATTTCCAATTGGTTGCTGCGAGCCTTGCTGGTGTGGCAGATGACTGCCTATGGGAGCACCATCACTGCCACGCCCAGCACCAAAACCCCGACTTCCTGGCCGAGGAACATGAGGGACAGCGCCAACAGGTCCGTGTACAGCACCACGAGTAGGAATAACATATGGCTAAGGACCAACGTGATAAGGTGGAATGGGAACTCGAGGCATTGAATAACCAACAGTATGAAGTCCAGGTTCACTACAAAAAACTGGCATTGCCGACGGCAACTGCCATCGCCAATGACTATAGTGTCGTCGACACTGAGGTCATTGGCGACGGCAGAAGCCGTCGGTACTCCCATTGTGAGACCCCAGATTTTATGAATAAAGATTTAATTTTCTCAAAATATTTTTTTGAATATTATGGTGTGGATTTGAGATAATGTTATAGTTGTGGGTAGTATTTATAAATTTTAAAAAGTATGCAAGTTGTTGTATAATATTTGATTGGTCGGAGAATATTCTTTTTTATCGGGGAATATCCGTACGATGGTACAATCATTGGTGGACCCCACAACGGAATTATTGTCGGATTGAGAAAACGACAAAAATATTTTTATGAAAATAACGGCGGAAGTTGTATCGTTAATTGTTGAAATACTCGGTGTTAAAAGTACAGTAATACGTGTGGTTGCCTAGTAGCACACGGTATTGATTATTGATGTTTACGTGATAAGTCACCCAATTTTGTTTTATTAGTATTATTAATGTAATAAAACAGAAAAGCTTTTCATATAAAACATAATACTTTTATAAAGTTATTCATTTTATTAGGCTAATAGTAAAATCTTTTTATATAAAATAGAATACTTTTATAAAGTTATTCGTTTTATTAGACAATAATTAGAATATATTATATTTTATTATGCATAGTGTTGCATAGTGCATGCATAGTATTTTGCATAGTAAAATCTTTTTATATAAAACAGAATACTTTTAAAAAGTTATATGTTTTATTAGACAATAATTAGAATATATTATATTTTATTATGCATAGTTTTTGCATAGTGCCTGCATAGTGTTTGCATAATAAAATCTTTTATAAAGTTATTCGTTTTATTAGATTATAAATAGAATATATTATATTTTATTTAAAAGATTTTACTTTAAATATGAATCGTCAAATTAAAGTAAATCAATCTGGACCGTTCATGAGTTAGTTACTATGTAGTCCATTTTTCTATAAATAGAAGCTCATTCATTCATTATTTCTTACGAATTCACTGAAACTCTAGATAGATAAACTATAGAGAGAAAGAAGAAAAGTATTCTGCTACTTCACTACTCATATATCCAGTACTCTTCTTCTTAAGGTAGGGGATATTATTTGTTGTACTAGTAGGGAGTATTATTTCTTTTGTATTCATGAAGAGAACTTCTGTTATTCCATTCTTTATTATTCTGTTGGAATAACCTGTATACGCGGGATACCCTATACTAGGTGAAATTCTTCTGTTATTCTATTCTTTATTATTATGTTGGAATAACCTGTTATGCGAAGTACCGCATATATGGTGAAATTCTTCTAATATTCTATTCTTTATTATTCTATCGGAATATCATGTCTGTGCATTTACGCCTCCATTATTTATTATTCTGTTGGAATAACCTGTATGTGCGGTCTATCGCATGCATGGTGATTTCTGTTGTTATTCGATTCTTTATTATTCTGTCAGACTATCCTGTCTGTGCGTTTATGCCGGACCTGGTTCCAATATTTATTATTCTGTCGGAATATCCTGTCTGTGCGTTTACGCCGGACCTGGTTCTATTATTTGTTGTTCTGTTGGGAATAACCTATCTGTGCAGTCTATCGCACACATGGTGAATCCTTATGTTATTTCATTCTTTATTATTCTGTTGGAATAACCTGTCTATGTGGATTATCACATGCATGGTGAATGATCCTTCGTATTCATTCCTTATTAAATTGTAGAAATGATCTGTTTACGTGGATTACCACATGGCAGGCGAAAATCCATTTGCAGTTTCATATATTCTATTATACTCAGTTGGTTAAAGTTTTGACTTCTATACTCCATGAAATTAGTGAAATATCCTTGATATTTGCGCTTCATCCAGTATCTTTTCATGGAAATATTCTTCTGAGCATTCTTGAATTTTACTCTACAAAGAAGTATCATGTTGACAATTTGGACGTTATTAGTTCCTGGATAAATTAATTCTTGAACTTGTTTTATTGAATTATTATGGCATTGTCATCATCCTCATGCTTATATTATGTTGAAATTCATCTGTGGCCTGTAGTGCATAGATGGACTTGGTATGATTATGACCTGGGATTATTCGGTATAATCATAACCGTAATATTACAAATGATGTGGAAAAAGTCCTCATTGACCCGTAGTGCATTGATGGACAGTTTTTGGTATGATTATGGCTATGGATTCTCTTTGGCCGCAGTGCAAAGATGAATTATTTTATGGCATGATCAGAATCGTTGATGAAAAAATGATTATCTTTAGTCGTAGTGCATGGATAATTCGTGGTCGTGATACTAAAGAATATCCTTGGCCATAGTGCAGGGGTGATTCGATGATGTGGATTATTTATTATGCTGAGTCCCAGCGATAAAAGTAATGAAAAACCTTTTAAATCCTAGAAGATAGTAGATTTTATTCTCTACTTGACTCGTCTAATGGATTGCTTGTTCCGCTGCAATTAAACTTGACAGTTATTATATTTTATCAGTTTAACACTGTTGAAGGCTAATGATAATTTATTCTGCATTATCTTAGTCATAATATTTCTTACTGGGCTTGTTGAGCTCACCCTTTCTTTCACTGTTTTCTTCAGGAAATGAGAACGTAACTGGGACTTGTCGGGGAACAGAGTGATGATCTTAGATGTTTGCATCAGTAGTCCTCACTATTCTATGAAATAGTGTGATAATAATTGTAATTAGGACTCCTTTTAAGTTTTTATACTCTCTAGTAGACAATATTTGTATTCAAACTCACAATTTATGTTTTATCGTATTGTACACGATAGTTGTATTATTAAGTTGTATTTAAATTCTGTACCATGTATCTGGCGACTCAAGATGGGTGATGTATACCTAATTTTGGGGGCGTCGCCCCAGAGGTCATCGCCCCTGGTTCCTGTCGTCAGCCGTCGGCACCATAGTCATTGGCGACGGGGGTCATTGGCGACGACCAATGTCAATGGCGACGGTTGTGGCGATGGCAAATCCGTCGATAAAGACTTTACAGAGTTTACAAATGAGGACCTCATTCCCGACGGCGTGGCCGTTGGTAATGACTTTTATGGCTGTCGACAATGCCTGTAGTCTATGTGTGTCGCTATATGTCATTGGCATGTACCCCCGTCGGCAATGACTATATGTATTTTGAATTTTTTTTATAATTTCAAAATTTACCTGTTCATTTATAAATATAAACGTACACCTGTTATAAACTAATAACAACCATCAAATAACAAGCTATTATCATACAATTCACCATTGAAATAGTAATCCAAATCAAATATATAGATCAAAAAAAAAAATGGTCGTCTGTACAACTCAAAAACTGTACAAGTACATATACATGAAACTCAGAATATAACATAAACTAAACTAACTACAACCCGTCGCCTGTCTCCATGTCATCGAGTCGGTGGTCATCACCTTGTACTGGTGGAGGCTGCTCGTCATCAACTCGATGATTATCGCCCTGTACTGGAGGAGGCTGTTCGTTATCAGCTGGGCGGTCATCACCAGTGCCTCCACCTCCACGAGTCTCGTCAACAAGACCCTACAAAATTAAAATATTAAAAACAAAATCAAAATGATATCATATTTACATTATTTTAGTTTGTGTTCTTTAAGTTAGGCGGACGGGACTCGAACTCGGACTTCGTATATCGGAATCAAGTTTCGTCAGTTCTAACGCGTGTCTATTGCCTACGCGGTACTATTTCCTGTGTTTATGTGTTAACTGGACAACTGAGGCGGGTTTTGGTCTTTTTTTGACTATTTTCCTAAGTTTTCTCAAGTTAGGCGTACGGGGCTCGAACTCGGGCTCCGTAGATCAAAATCGAGTCCCGTCAGTTGTAACGCGTGTCTATTGCCTACGCAGTGCTATTGCCTATATTTACGTGTCATTTGGATGGCCAATGTGGGTTTTGACCTCTTTTTTGCTTTTTGGCCAGTGTTGGTTAGTTTTGCAAACTGGGCAATAACTCGGGCTCCGTATGTCGGAATCGAGTCCCATCAGTTGTAACGCGTATCTATTGTCTACGCGGTGCTATTGCCTGTGTTTGCGTGTCATTCGGATGGCCGATGTGAGTTTTAACATCTTTTTCAGCTTTTTGGCTAAGTGTTGGCTAGTTTTGCAAACTGAGTGATAACTCAGTCTCCGTATGTCGTAATTGAGTCCCGTCAGTTCTAACGCGTGTCTATTACCTAAGCGGTGCTATGTGTGTGTTTACGTGTCATTCGGATGGCCGATGCAGGTTTTCACCTCTTTTTTGACTTTTTGGCTAAATGTTGGCTAGTTTTGTAAACTGAGCGATAACTCAGGCTCCGTATGTCGGAATCGAGTCCCGTCAGTTGTAACGCGTGTCTATTGCGTACGTGGTGCTATTGCCTGTGTTTGCATGTTAACTGGACGACTGAGGTGGGTTTTGGTCTCTTTTTTGACTATTTGCTAAGTTTTTTCAAGTTAGGCGTACGGGGCTCGAACTTGGGCTCCGTAGATCGGAATCGAGTCCCGTCAGTTGTAACTCGTGTCTATTGCCTACGCAGTGTTATATGTGTGTTTGCGTGTTATTTGGACGATCGATGCGGGTTTTGACCTCTTTTTTAAACTTTTTGGCTAAGTGTTGGTTAGTCTTGCAAACTGGGCGATAACTCGGTTTCCGTATGTCAGAATCGAGTCCCGTCAGTTCTAACGCGTGTCTATTACCTACGCGGTGCTATGTGTGTGTTTGCATGTCATTCGGATGACCGATGCGGGTTTTGACCTCTTTTTTGGCTTTTTGGCTAAGTGTGGGCTAGTTTTACAAACTGGGCGATAACTCGGGCTCCATATGTCAGAATCGAGTCCCGCTAGTTGTAACGCATGTCTATTGCCTACGCGGTGCTATTGCCTGTGTTTACGTGTTAACTGGACGACTGAGGCGGGTTTTGGTCTCTTTTTTGACTATTTTCCTAAGTTTTCTCAAATTAGGCGTACGGGGCTCGAACTCGAAGATCGAAATCGAGTCCTGTCAGTTGTAACGCGTGTCTATTGCCTACGTGGTGCTATGTGTGTGTTTGTGTGTTTATTTTCCTATGTTTTCGACTATTTGATAGTTTATATAAGCAATATAATTAAAATAAAGAAATACATCAATAATAAGTTTTACCTGTCGAATATGTGGAGGAAAGATGTTGGCCAAGACAACTGCACATACACAGATGCCTTCCTCCCGGACTACACCGATGAGGTCATCAGCGGCAGCTGTAGGATCTATGGAGCCGTGGACAACCTCCTGAGCAAGCTGGTAGACTTGCTCGCGTGATGGTGCGCCTGACTACACAACACTGTTCAGCATGCACCCCTTTATGATCCTCCTGAAGAATTCGTCAGATAATGAAGGGCCAGTGCCTGATCCACTCATACTACTACCTCCGGTGGGTGGGCGACGTCGAGATCTCGCAGCAGGAACTATAGTGTTGGCTGGGACACGGGGAATGCCTACAACTCTACCCTTCTTCGGCCCCCTGTAGCCTGCAGCCAATCCTCCATCTCCTCGACCTCACGCTCATCCTCAGCCACTTAAGTGTCACCTCCTCTTCTTCACTAAACTCACTAATAATTGTCACATCAGGAGGTGTGACACTAGTATATACGACTTTTAAAGGTTCATCATTTGGACGAGGAGCTGTGCCTTGAAAACCACGGGCTTTGGTGGTTATAACAGCATGCCATGGGCTTGCAGGAGTCTTAACACTCCGCTCGTAGTACCCTGTGTTGCTTGGCTTGCTAAAATAAAAGGGTCGTCCATACCAGTCATGAGTCTTAGTTTTGACTTGACGTTAACAGTCACCCGTCCTGATTTTTTATCTACTTTAACTCCATTCTCAACATCAAACCAATGAAAATTGAAGCAAACTAATTCTTTATGACCCCAATATTTGAAAATGACAACTTCTAGCAAACGTCCATACCAGTCATCCCAAATGTTATCGTACCAGCTACCTTTCACCACAACACCAGAATCAGCAGAAGCGACTTCCCCAATATCACAATACTTAAATCTATAACCATTGACAATGCAACATATATAAGTATCTACAGATCTTTCAGGGCCGTCGGCTATAAGCTTTAGCCGATTGTCAGCTAACTCGTTTGTGAGGACCTAATGTACATTAACTCAACATATTCTAAAGTTAATTACGCCATAAGAATAAATCTATGATGGTAGATTCATTGAACTTGTAAAGGTTAGACCTACATGATCTTTAAACCATTGCACAAATTGTCTATTTCTTAAATTTTTCAAATCCCCGTTCGATATACTCGGATTCGCTTCACGTACTTCAGCATCATATTGACTGCAAAATAATTATATACTTAATGTGTTTGTAAAGGAACTTGACACAATTACACCAGACATATATAGTTATGACTACTTACTTAATGTATGGCGCTACTTCATTCATGTTGACAAGTGCATACAATGTTGCAGCTGCATACTCACTATCGGTCAAGAATTGCCTTTTTTACCGCCGAATGAGCGTACAGGATGACTAAAGGCCGTTAATTCTTCATTTTCCTTGTGCGCAACAGCCTCATTCCGACGTAAGCGATTGTGCTTCGTCTGAACATTCGGCTCAAAGTACAAAGAGAAGAAATTAACAAGTTCCTCCATAACATAACTTTCAGCAATTGACCCCTCTACACGGGCTCTATTCTTCACCTTTTGCTTTAGATGTCGCATATACCTATGTGATACATATATAGATTAGCAAAAAACATTAATGTCATTACCATATTAAAAACATTAATGTCATTACCTCTCGAATGGATACATCTATCTATATTGCACGGGACCGCCAAACTTAGCTTCGTATGGCAAATGAATAAGCAAGTGCTCCATTGAATCAAAAAACGATGGAGGGAAGATCATTTCTAACGTGCACATTATTTCCATTATCTGCATCTCCATTTTATCTATGTCTTTGAGCTGAAGCTCCGTCAAGCATAGATCTCTGAAGAAATTAGAAAGCTCTGTCAGTGCTTCAACCACATATTTCGGTAACAAGTCGATAAATGCCACTAAGATCAACTTCTGCATGGATACGTGACAATCATGACTTTTGAGACCCCAAAACTTCAGCTCTTTGACTTTACAACACCTTGTTATATTCAAAGAATATCCATCTGGGAGCTTCAGTCCACTGATCCAATTACATATCAATATCAACTGTTCCCTAGTCAAAGTATATTCAGCTTTAGGCGTTACCGTCTTACCACCCTCCTGATACAGCCACAGATCTTCCCTAATGTTCATTTCTACCAAATGAAGCCATGACTTATTGTTGTCCTTTATTCTACCACTGGCATCTAGGACTGTATAAAAAATGTTATCAAATACGTTCTTCTCAGTATGCATTGGATATAAACAATGACGGATACAGAGTGTAGCCCAATAAGGCAGGTCAAAGAACATGGATCTGTGTGTCCAGTTGTGAACCTTTTCGTAACCAAAAGCTCGCTCCAATCTGTGATTCTTCCCTGGAGGTGGAAACTTCAAATGACTAATCCAACTCAACACTGCTGACCCAGAAAGACGACTAGGTACTTGACGTTTCTCTATTTTTTGATTGAATTGTCTACTCATCCGTTGATAACGATGTTCAATCGGCAAAAACTGTCTGGATGTTGCAAAGAAACTCATTTTCCCCCCATGTTTGAGCCGCATAGCTTTAACTGACCCCATGCACACGGGACATGACAAGCCCCCGTGAGTCGACCATCCACTGATCATTCCTAATACTGGGAAGTCATTTATTGTCCACAGTAAAGCTGCCCTCATGTCAAAGTTCTGCTTAAGGGTGTCTCAGTACGAGGCAAAGTTTGCAGAGTTATCCAGGTTTGCACCTCATTTGGTGGAGAATGAGAAACGTATGACGTGGATGTTTCTGAGAGGTTTGAAACCCGGCATACGACAATATCTCATTTCTCATAAATTTTCTCTCTATTCAGATGTTGTAAATAGGGCTCAATTATTTGAGCGAGATAACGAGTACGGTCAACCGAGGGACCACAATCATGATCATACCGGAGATAGCAGTCAATAAAACAACGATAACCAGCGGAGAAAGAAAAAGACGGATAAAAATGGTAACCACTCTGGTGGTATTCATGGCCATGAAAATAGAAGAAGCGAGTCAAAAGGAGATTTTAAAAAGAGGAGATTTAACAACGACCATGTGAAGACAACAGTGCCGGTAGCAACTGGTTCTAAGGGAGGAGAACGACCACCGGTCATATGCTATAAATGAGGGAAAGAGGGACATATCAGTCCAAACTGCCCATAACAGTTCAAGGTATGCTATAATTATGGAAAAGAAGGACATATCGCTCGAGATTGTACGGTACCAAAACCTAGTTCAGCGGGGACGGTGACTCAAAAGACTGTCCCAGAAAAGTCAAAGTCAACGGTTCCTGGAAGAGCGTTTATTGTGACTGGTCAAAATGCGAGGAACCCAAACGAGGTGATCACGGGTAAGCTATTTATAAATTCTGGTAAAGTTTACACCTTACTTGATACCGGTGCTACCCATTCATTTATCTCTCCTGCTTGTGCTCAACGTTTAAACTTGACTATGGAGAAATTAGACTTTGACCTATTTGTGAAAACTCAGTTAGGAGAAACTTTCATCACATCCACTGTTTATAAATCTTGTTTGATTCAAGTTGGCACCATCACCCTTACATGTTGACCTTATCTCTTTAAAGATACTTGCTTTTGATGTGATTTTAGGGATTGATTGGTTAACTACTCATCGTGCCAAAATTGATTATTTTCGTAAGGTTGTTAGTTTTCATACTCCTAACCAAACTGTTGTACGAATTCAAGCAACTAAACCATTAAAATCAATCACTGTCATATCTAATCATAGAGCTATTCGTTTATTGAAAAATGGATGTCAAGCTTTCTTAGCCCATGTTATGGATTTGAATAAAGACACGTCAAATTTGAATAATATTCCTGTTGTTATTGACTTTCCTGACGTATTTCCTGAAGAACTTCCTGGTCTACCCCCAAAACGTGAAGTTGAATTCTTTATTGATCTTGAACCTGGTACAAAGCCCATTTCTAAAACCCCGTATCGAATGGCTCCTATTGAACTTCAGGAGTTAAAGGTCCAACTACAGGAATTGTTGGACATCGGTTTCATTCGTCCTAGTATATCTCCTTGGGGTGCTCCTGTTTTATTCGTAAAGAAGAAAGACGGGAGTATGCGACTTTGTATTGACTATCGGGAATTGAACCATGTCACCATCAAGAATAGGTATCCTCTACCTCATATTGATGACCTGTTTGACCAGTTGCAAGGAGCACAATTCTTTTCAAAGATCGATCTTCGTTCTGGATATCATCAGCTGATGATTAAAACTGAGGATATTCCAAAGACTGCCTTCAGAACTCGGTACATGCATTATGAATTCTTAGTCATGTCTTTTGGATTGACTAATGCTCCTGCGGCTTTCATGGATACGATGAATCGAGTATTCAAGGAATATTTGGATCAGTTCGTTGTTGTTTTTATTGATGACATCCTCATATATTCCAAAAGTCGTGAAGATCATGAGCACCATTTGAAGCTGGTACTCCAAAGGCTTTGTGAAAACAAACTATATGCCAAATTGAAGAAATGCGAGTTCTGGCTTGAGGAAGTAGCATTCTTTAGGCACGTGGTGTCGAAACATGGAGTATCTGTTGATCCAGCGAAGATTGAAGCAATACAAATTTGGGAGCAACCGAAGTCGGTGACTGAAGTACGTAGCTTTTTGGGCTTAGCTGGTTATTATCGGAGATTCGTGGAAGGGTTTTCTCGAATCGCTACTCCATTAACCCAGCTAACTCGGAAGGATACAAAATTCGTTTGGAGCGAAGAATGCGAGAAGAGTTTCCAAGAGCTCGAGAGGAGACTCATTTCGGCACCTGTTCTAACAATACCATCTGGTACGGATGGATTTGTTATCTACAGTGATGCTTCAGGCAAAGGGTTAGGATGTGTTCTCATGCAACGTGGGAAAGTCATAGCCTATGCCTCGCGATAACTTAAAGAGTATGAGAGGAATTATCCTACTCATGATCTAGAGTTGGCAACAGTCATTTTCGTGCTAAAGATCTGAAGGCACTATCTATATGGGGAGAAAGTGGAGATATATTCAGACCATAAAAGCCTTAAATATTTTTTCACTCAAAAAGAACTCAACATGCGGCAGCGACGTTGGCTCGAGCTATTGAAAGACTATGACCACACTATTCAATACCATCCTGGAAAAGTGAACATGGTAGCTGACACGTTGAGTAGAAGATCATATGCAGAAACGAGTGTGATGATGTCAAGTATACGCATAGAGCCAACTTTAGTAGAAAAAGTTAAGGTTGCTCAAGTCACCGACCCGGAGCTGATGCGTATGAAGAAGAAAGTACAAGAAGGAGCTATTCCGGAAGAGAGAATTGATGAAGAAGGAATACTTCGAGTCCACTCTAGACTTTGTGTTCCTAACGACCCTGATTTGAAGTACAAGATTATGATGGAGGCACACAATACACCATTTGCAATCCATCCTGAAAGTACTAAAATGTATCGTGATCTTTGACATACATTTTAGTGGAACAATATGAAGAGAGAGATTTCAAAGTTTATCTCGATGTGTTTAACTTGTCAACGTATAAAGGCGGAGCATCTAGTACCTAAGGGTCCGTTGCAACAACTTGAGATTCCGAAATGGAAGTGGGAACACATTACCATGGATTTCATTACGGGTCTTCCTACGGTTTCTCAAGGCATCAATGCCATTTGGGTTATTGTTGATAGATTAACCAAATCTGCTCATTTCTTGCCGATACGGGAGACTTATTCCCTTGAACGTCTTGCTAGTATTTATGTAAATGAGATTGTGAGGTTGCATGGCATGCCAGTATCCATAGTTTCGGATCGTGACCCAAGATTTACTTCAAGATTTTAGGTTAACTTGCAAAAAGCTATGGGCACGGATTTACGATTCAGTTCGGCATACCATCCTCAAACGGACGGACAATCAGAGAGGACTATTTAAACTATTGAAGATCTACTAAGACTCTGTGTCCTAGACTTCAAGGGCGGTTGGGATAAGTATTTACCATTGGTGGAATTCTCCTATAACAACAGTTATCAGGCAAGTATAGGTGTGGCTCCATTTGAAGCATTATATGGATGAAAGTGTCGCTCTCCAATATATTGGGATGAGGTGGGTGAAACAACATTGTTGGGACCCGAGTGAGTACGTATGACTACCAAAAAGATCCAAATGATTTTACAACGTATACAAACGACACAAGATCGACAAAAGAGTTATGCGGATCTTCATCGAAAGGACGTGGAATTTAGTATAGGGGATCATGTATTGTTGCGAGTTGCTCCATGGAAGGGAGTTACAAGATTTGGGAAGAGAGAAAAACTCAATCCATGATTTATTGGTCCATTTCAAATTCTTAACCGAGTAGGAAATGTAGCCTATAGACTCGCGTTACCTCCGAGTATGTCTCGTGTTCATAATGTGTTTCACATATTTGTACTTCGTAAATATGTGAAAGACCCGAACCACGTTATAGAGTTAGAACCGGACGAGATAGCCGAAGACTTAACGTACGAAGAGGTACCTGTCAAGATTTTGGATAGGAAGGAGCATACCCTACGCACAAAGGTCATACCACAAGTTAAAGTTCTGTGGAGGAATCATGTTATAGAGGAAATGATTTGACGCCCCCAAAATAGGTCCATTCCATCCAACCCATTCTGAGTCGCCAAATACATGGTAAAGAAATAACTATAACTTTATTATTACAACATATAAACTGTGAGTTTAAATACAGATATTGCCATCTAGACAATATCCACACGCAAATAAATCCCCATCATAATTATTGATACATTATTTTACAAAAATGGTGAGGACTACTAAACAACTCTCTCTAGAACCTTCATTCCATACCCCGACTAGTACTCGCTACATTCTCGGCTCCTGGAAAGAAAAATGGAATAAAAAGGAAAAGGGTGAGCTCAACTAGCCCAGTAAAGAATATTATGACTAAGATAATATACAACAAATTATCATTAGTCTTCAACGGGGAAAAATCTAATAGAATACAATAGATAACCAGTTTTAAATCAACAACTACAGCGGAAACAACAATTCATTAGAAGAGTTAAGTAGAGAATGCAAACTATTATCTTCTATATATGAATTTAAAAGTTCATCGTCGATATTTTATCCCTGTAACATCAATTAACATATATCTGGAATCAAATATTCATCTTTGCACTACAGGCCAAAGATATTCATCAGTTGGTCATGTTCATCTAAACACCTGTTCATCTTTGCACTACGGGCCAAAGATATTAATCAGTCGGTCATGTTCATCTCAACACCTGTTCATCTTTGCACTACGGGCCAAAGATATTCATCATAAAATCATTCATCTTTGCACTACGGGCCAAAGATATTCAGTTATATCATCATTTAGGACTGAGGATGATGAAAAATATTTTAAAGAAAACGAATCCAGTGAAACAAAAGAATAAATATTAAGGATTCGTACTTTACACAATCCAAGTTCAAAAATACTTCATAAGTAATCATGGTGGAGTAAAATTCAAGAATTATCAAAACATGTATACAATCAAAGCTAGTATCCATAATAGATATTTTGGACGAAAAGAAGAAATTTCATTTTTTCAGTGAATAGTGCCGTATTCGTGAATAGTGTCGTATACGTGAATAGTAACTCCAACACCAAAAGATAGAAATTTCACAAAAAATATCATCATGCTTTGTGAATAATACTCATAAATAGTAACTCGTGAATAGTAACTCATGAATAGTAACTCGTGAATAGTAACTCGTGAATAGTAACTCATAAATAGTAACCCCGACATGAAAAAATTTCAAATTTGATAAAAAGTTCCAACCAATATTTCAGCATAATGATATTGAAGAAATAATATCATTTGAGAAGAAAATAACATCCCTTACCTCGAAAGACAGTACTTCTAGTTAAAACACCGGATATAGGCTATGACTTGAACTTACACCGTATAGCAATACTCAAAGTATACTCAAAATACTCACAAGAATACGCTCGATATTATAGAGAGAGAAAACTTCAGTTTTTTGTGTGATTTTCAATTCTAACCTAAGCACTCTATTTATAGGAAAATGCTTAGAACACCAAAGCAGAAAATTTAATAACATATTAATATTTATAAAAATATTATACGTACTCTTTGAAATCTGAATTTCAGCAATTCACACATGCTAACCTTCTAGAAAAAGTAAGAAAAACGTTTTTCTTAAAATAATTATTTAAAACTTCCAAAAATCAATTATTTCGAAACTATAGAACTTCAATAATTCACAATAAATAGCCCTTTTGTCAGAAAATTCGAATCTCACGACTCTGTATAGGAAATTCCATTATCTACAACTTTGCAGAAGAAAGTTTTTCCAAATTCCAAACAAAAAATGACTGAAATTCATAAACGGACGATTTTACAGGCTATAATCAAATTTCAGTCAAGAAATGGAGTCCATCGACACATAAAACATGCTTTAAATATTTTTGGTAACAAAAATACTCCTCCTCCACATATACTCATATATCCCACATTCATTGTAAAAATATCACCATTATTATATTATTACAATATAATAATATATTTAAATGAATTATTTTATCAGAAAAAGATAAAATTTTAATTTTTAACAATTGTCACATTAAAAAATTTTCTCCATCTATATCCACATAAAATCAATATTTTGCTCATCATATGAATCAATAATTAATTATTCATAAATAATATTACAGAATCACAATATTGACAACCAGGCAGTTCCCAGGAAAGTGGGGGCTTTTCAATAAGAATTTTTCCTTACTGGCGCGCAATTAGATGACCAAACCTCTCCTTAGACAGAACTTTTTAGACATTGCCAATAATGTTATCTAATAATATTATTCAGATAATATGAATTATTGCTTCGATAATAAAAAATACTGTGTAATGACAATTATTGAAACAACAGCAATATAAAATATCAACGCAGCAATTATTGAATCAATAAAATAAAATACTGAACAGTAATTACTGTAACAATTATTGAGTAGTGTCTTCTTATGTAAGAATCAATAATTAGTGCAATATCGTGTGCTACTGTGTTTTAACCACCGAGTATTTTAACAGTATTAACGGTAACAACTACGCCGTTATTTTTAAACAACTTATATTTGTCGTTTTCTTCCTCCAATCGCTTTCCGTTATGGGGCCCACAAAAGTCTGTTCCGTCGTACGAATATTCCCCGACAGTACGAATATTCCACGACCAAACGAATATTCTCCGACAATAATGAATATTCTATAACCACTTATTTATTTGAAATATTTTCATATTTTACCCATAACTATCCACATTAATCAAATCAACCCTTACTATTTCAAAATAATAAATAGAGGAAAATAAATTTTATTTATTAATAATTTGGGGTCTTACAATTGACCTGGGAATTGGAAACGAAAATGAAAGCGAGGTATCCTCACCTTTTCGAAACACCAGATACGTATGTCAATTTCGAGGATGAAATTTCATAAGGAGGGGAGGTTGTAAGACCCCAACTTATTATTAATGAAATTTAATTTTCTCTATTTATTATTTTGAAATAATAAGGGTTGATTTGATTAATGTGGATAGTTATGGGTAAAATACGCAAATATTTCAAAATAAGCATGTGGTTATAAAATATTCATTGTTGTCGGGGAATATTCATTTGGTCGTGGAATATTCGTACTGTCGGGGAATATTCGTACGACGGCGCAGTCATGTGTGGGCCCCATAACGGAAAGCGATTGGATGAAGAAAACGACAAATATAATTTGTTTAAAAATAACGGCGTAGTTGTTACCGTTAATCTTGTTAAAATACTCGGTGGTTAAAACACAGTAGCACACGGTATTGCACCAATTATTGATTCTTACGTAAGAAAGCACTACTCAATAATGGTTACAGTAATTACTGTTCAGTATTTTATTTTATTGATTTATTAATTGCTACGTTGATATTTTATATTGATGTTGTTTCAATAATTGTCATTACACAGTATTTTTCATTATCGAAGCAATAATTTATATTATCTGGATAATATTATTAGATAACATTATTGGCAATGTCTAGAAAGTTCTGTTTAAGGAGAGGTTTGGTCACCTAATTGCGCGCCAGTAAGGAGAAATTCTTATTGGAAAGCCCCCACTTTCCTGGGAACGGCCTGGTTGTCAGTACTGTGATTCTGTAATACTATTTATGAATAATTAATTATTGATTTATATGATGAGGAAAATATTAATTTTATATGAATATAGACGGAGAAAATTTTTAATGTGACAATTGTTGAAAATTAATATTTTATCTTTTTCTGATAAAATAATTTATTTAAATATATTATTTTAATAATATATTAACGGTGATATTTTTATAATGAATGTGTGATATATGAGTATATGAGGAGGAAGAGTATTTTTGTGGCATTAAATATTTAACACATATTTTGTGTGTTGGGGGACACAATTATTGATCGAAATTTGATTATAGCCTGTAAAATCTCCCGTTTGTGGATTTCGGTCAATTTTTGTTTTGAATTTGGAAAAACTTCCTTCTGCAAAGTTGTAGAGAATTGAATTTCCTATAAAAAGTCTCGAGATTCAATTTTTCTGATAAAAGGGTTATTTATTATGAATTATTGAAGTTCCGAAACTCCGAAATAATTGATTTTTGGAAGTTTAAAATAATTTTAATATGAAAAACGTTTTTGGTGATTTGAGTGTGGGTCTTGCATGTGTTTTGATAGCTGAATTCAGATTCTTGGTACGTAGAAAGTTGTAGAAATAATAATAATATTATTATATTAAATTTTCTACTTTGGTGTTCTAAGCATTTTCCTATAAATAGGGTGCTTAGGTTAGAATTGAAAATCACAACAGAAACTGAAGTTTTCTTTCTCTCTTTATTATCGAGCGTATTCCTGTGAGTATTTTGAGTATACTTTGAGTATTGCTATACAGTGCAAGTTCAAGTCATAGCATATATCCGGTGTTTCAGCTAGAAGTACTGATCTTCCGAGGTAAGGGATTTTTTTTTTAAAATGATATTATTTCTTCTAATATCATTATTCTGAAGTATTGATCTGAACTTTTAATCAAATTTGGAACTTTTTGTCGAAGTTACTATTTACGTATACGGCAGTATTCACGTATACGGCAGTATTTACGTATACGATACTATTCACGAATACGGCACTATTCATCGAAAAATGAAAATTTTCCTTTTCGTCTAAAATATCTATTGTGGATACTAGCTTTGATTGTATCCATGTTTTGATCATTCTTGAATTTTACACCACTATGATTATTTTTGAGGTATTTTCGAACATGATTAAAACAAAGTACGAATCCTTAATCCTTGTCATTTTGTTTCACTGGATTCGTTTCTTTCAAAATATTTTTCGTCATCCTCAGTCTTAAATGATGATATTATTGAATATCTTTGTTCTGTAGTGCAAAGATGAATGATTTCTGATGAATATCTTTGGCCCATAGTGCAAAGATGAACAGGTGTTTAGATGAACATGACCAACTGATGAATATCTTTGGCCTGTAGTGCAAAGATGAATATTTGATTCCAGATATATATTGATTGATGCTACAGGGATAAAAGATAGACGATGAACTTTTAAATTCATATATAGAAGATAGTAGTTTGCATTCTCTACTTAACTCTTCTAATGAATTATTATTTTCGCTGCGAATATTGATTTAAAACTTGTTGTCTATTGTATTCTATTAGATTTTTCCCTGTTGAAGACTAACGATAATTTATTGTATATTATCTTAGTCATAATATTCTTTACTGGGCTAGTTGAGCTAACCCTTTTTCTTTTTGTTCCATTTTTCTTCTCAGGAGGCGAGAATATGGCGAGTACGAGTCGGGGTATGGAATGAAGGTTCTAGAGAGAGTTGTTTAGTAATCCTCACCATTTCTGTAAAATAATGTATCAATAAATGTGATGAGAATTTATTTGAGTATAGATATTGTCTAGAAGATAATGTTTGTATTCAAACTCACTATTTTACTGTTGTAATAATAAAGTTATAGTTATTTCTGTACCATGTATTGACAACTCAGAATGGGTGATGTATACCTATTTTGGGGGCGTCATATATAATATTGAGCGTATTTCTTTAGAGTTTAAGGAAGCTTTGAGTGTAAAAAATAGTGCAAGTTTTCTTCAAGAATATATCCGCTATACCAGTCAGAAATACTCTTCTTTTGAGGTAAGGGGTATTATTTATTTCATATTCGCTTACGATATTATTTTTCGTATTTGTAAGAAATTTTATTTCGTTCAACAGTTGGAAGAGATGTTATTTTTGTTCAATATTTGTAAGAAATAATATTTTCTTCCATACTTTGTAGTATGTAAGTAATATTATTTCATTTCAGATTCCAAATTCTACACTCATTTTGTTAAGTATTACTTCTATAATTATTGAAATTAGTAGAATATCCTTGAAATTTGCGCTTCATTTAGTATCGTTTCACAAAGATATTTTTATGAACATTCTTGTTCATTTTTAAGCTTTTCATGCCAGAGTACTATTTATGGGTACTATTCATTTATATGGCACTATTCATACATACAACACTATTCATACGTATGGGTACTATTCACTCGGGTACTACTGATGAGTAGGTTTTTAACCTATGATTTATGTTCGTTTAGCTTGTTATATTGTTAGTTTTTGGTACTTTCATGGTACTTTTGATGGGTTTTGTGCTTATTGTAGGATAATCAGTGTGCCTATTAGAATGCTAGCATTGGAAGGAGATTTCAAGCAATTTGTGGGAGTCTTTGATTAATGTCTTGTTGGTGTTAAAAAGGATTTTGATTTCTATTTGACTTTCTATGTGATGAATTAGAGTTGGATTAAGATTGGTGGTATGAAGCTGAGTTGAGGCCATTTTTATTCAAAGTGTTGGAGAAAGAGGGAGATATTCAGACACACGTCGAGAACGAGATTCAAAGGCAAGAAGTTGGAGAAACGAAGGAGAAAAATAATTTCACGAGGATTCCGGATTTGAAGGACGAGAAGGGTGGTGTATTACTATTCTTCTTTATTTTAAATTGTGTAATTGGGATGATGTTTTCTTTTATTTATTCAGTATTTAATTCATTAGTTATGAACTAAATTACTTATTAGGCTTATAATGGATCTTTAAGTGGAACGATGATTATGTAATCTTTGATTTCCAGTTTAATAAGCTATTATGCAGTTTATCTATAATAATTTGAGCTTGAATTTATGAATTGCCTGATCAACAATTTAATATATTTTTTTATGAACTTGAGAGATGAAATATGAATCTAGACTTAATTAATATAGCATGAGTTCTTGATTTATGTTAATGAATAGAATCTTGATGTATGTTAGGGTAGAGATATGCTTGACATCACACGTAATCATATTTAATTGTAATTCACATATAGATATAGTGAGTTAGTTGATTAAGGTGTTTAACACAATTCTATCTTAATTGTGGATTTGGGTTAATACGGTATTGATACATCGAGAGGTGGTGAGTACTACTTATGTGTTCTTGATTAATAAACTGGGATAGTGAAATAAACTGGAATAAGGTATAATAATCAGAGTGATGCTTAGGGTGAAGTTGTAAGCATAATTCTCCAATAATTGTTTGAAAATTCAGTTTTAGGGTTTGTTGATTTTTATTTAGTTTTTTTTATATTTTTATTATTTTTACTATAAACTGGAATTTGATTAGTTTAATAAAATTAGGATTAATAGAAAATTGGTAATTATGAAGTTAATTTCTTGTTAAGTCCCTAAGGGAACGATACTTTACTTACTGTTATATTACTTGTTGACCACGTATACTTGCGTGCTGTGCGTAACTAGATTTTACCCAACAAGTTTTTGGCGCCGCTGCTGGGGACATTAGTATAGATTTTATTATTTTGCAATATCAGTTTAATTAGTCCAATTTTACTTAAACATTTTTTGTTTTTGTTTTGTTCTTATTTCAGGTTTTTGACGTGGGTTTATGCAAACTCGATCAAAAAATCCAGACTTGCTTCCTTTTAAGGACGACATTGAGAGAAGGTTTCAAAGGTTAAGTAAGTGGATCAAGGAAACAAGGAACGAATTCAAAAAATCTGACAAATAAGAAGCAATGGCTGCTAAAGACCAGAAAGCGTTGAGGGACTTTGCAACACCTAAGGTGACTGAGCTGCAGTCGAGTATCACTAGGCCTGCAATAGCTGCGAATACTTTTGAAATCAAGCATGGGAAAATTTAGATGATACAGAACTCGGTTAAGTTTGGGGGACTTACAAATGACGATCCTAACGAGTATTTGATCAATTTTCTGGAGATATGTTACACCTTTAAGTACAATGGGGTGTCAGATGAGGCAGTTAGACTTCGTTTGTTCCCGTTCACTCTGTGGGACAAGGCGAAGAGCTGGTTACACTCTCTACCCGTGAGTTCGATAACGACATGGGATGACCTGGCTCAGAAATTCCTCGCTAAATTTTTCCCGCTAGCAAAAACTACAAAGATGAGGAATGAGATTACCATATTTAATCAGCAACATGGGGAGTCATTGTATGAGGCATGAGAGAGATACAAATAATTGCTCAAAAAATTCCCACATCATGGATTGCCTAAGTGGTTGTAGATGAATACATTTTACAACAGACTACATGGGAATCTCAGGACGAGTATTGATGCAGCATCGGGGGAGCTTTTATGGCAAAGAACTATGAGGAGGCATATCAGTTGATAAAGACGATGGCTGCTAACAACTATCAGTGGCCCACGACAAGAATGACACAACCTACAGTCGCTGGAGTGTTAGAGGTAGATTGAGTGACGACAATAACAACATAGATTTCAGCGTTCTCTAAGAAGTTCGACGTTTGGTCAGGGGGAGAGACACAACAGGTTGCAATCATTTATGAGTTGTTCGTGGTTGAACATTCAACAGATCAATGCGCAATCAACCCAGAGTCAGTACAATTCATGAGTAGCTACAACAGAATTCCTCAGAATACATATCAGAATGCATATAATCAGGAGAATAGGAATCATCCGAATTTTTCATGGAATAATAATCAGAATCAACAAGCTCCACGACCATCGTATCCCCCTGGATTTCAGAATCAGCAACAACAAGTTCAACGTCAAGAGAGGAAATCAGATTTAGAGGAGTTGTTGTCAAAATATATAACAAGTAATGAGGAAGCGATGAAAAACCAAGCAATGGCCATCAAGAATTTGGAAAATCAGATGGGACAAATTGCCTTAGCATTGAACAACATACCACAAGGGAATCTATCGAGTGACACCGAAAGAAATCCAAAGGAAAATCATGAACAGTGTTAGGCAATCACCTTGAGGAGTGGAAAACATTTGGATGGGAAAGATGTAAAAAATTCAGCTATCTCGGATGATAAGATTAATGACAACAAGGTGGTTGAAGAAAAATAGGGTGAGAATACGCAAATTGAGAAAACAAAGTTAGATGTCAAGCCAGTTGTGTATCCTCCACCGCCATTTCAGCAGAGAGTCCAAAAGCAGAAATTAGATAAGCAGTTTGCAAAATTTTTGGAAGTTTTTAAGAAACTTCAGATTAACATCCCGTTCGCAGAAGCCCTAGAGCAAATGCCAAGTTATGCAAAATTCATGAAAGGGATCTTGTTCAAGAAAAAGAAGTTAGAAGATTTTGAGACACTGGCACTAAAAAATGAGTGTAGCGCGGTGTTACAGCGAAAGTTGCTACCAAAGTTAAAAGATCCGGGGAGTTTCACCATTCCATGCGCGATCGGGAACATGACATTTAATAAATGTTTATGTGTTTTGGGGGTGAGTGTGAACCTTATGTCGTTATCAGTTTACACAGAATTGGGTTTGCCAGCTCCAAAGCCTACGAACATCTCCTTACAGTTGGCGGATAAATCAGTTATGTACCCGAGAGGCATTGTAGAGGACATATTGATCAAGGTTAACAAGTTTATATTCCCTGCGGATTTCATCATTCTGGATTTTGAGGAAGATAAGAACATCCCGATTATCCTAGGGAGACCATTTTTGTAAAGCCCCCAAATCCGGGTACTTGATACCCGAACTCGACACTTTACAATACCATTTCTATGAGCAAAATAATACTAATAATAATAACAATAATATAAAGATCAACTTAATTTACATATCATCAGAGTCTAATCCTCAGGTACGAGACCTTTAAACATTCAATACAATATATGATAGATAATATATATATCATATTTGTCTTAATAATATCAAACTAATACGTAAACTACCACAAATCGTATTTGGTTAACTTTTCTTTTCCTTTGTTTCTGCATGAGCTTTCTGGTTCTTCACACTTAGCTGAAAACATTTAAATTAAGCAAGGATGAACATTTGAGTTCCCATCAAGTAATACATATATATATGTAAGCTAAAAGAATTTAAATGTTTTCTTTATACTACCCTTCTACAACAAATCAATAGTTGTGAAGTAATCTGAACCGATCGTAATAACATAACAACCCTCTTTTAATTTTTTTTTGAAACTACGTATTAACTATAAATAGGGTTAAGGTGACATACTATGAACATTGTTTTCATTTTCGAAAAGGTTAAACAGAACTTCATCTGTAAATCGTCATAACTTACGGGCACGGGGTGATCAACCCGTTATGCCCTGTATTGATCAACACTACATGCAAGAACGAGGGTATCGTTCACTCTGTCCACCTTGGGTGCATAAAAAGTTTTCCAGCGTAAGGGATGTTCATACATGTCTGGGTTCCAAACCAAAGCAATTCTGTTGGATAATAGTAAGGTTTTATCTTGTTCAACAATAATCTATAATTCAACATATATATATATATATATACGGTCCGTCTCTAAAGCGAACCTTAAAGAGCGAACCAAAGATGAACCGTCGTCTTTGGTGTCTATGGCGACGGTTCGATCCGTCGCCATAGCCATGTAGTCTTTGGCGACGGGTCGAACCGTCACCATAGACACCAAAAACGAAGGTTCGTCTTTGGTTCACTTTTTAAGGTTCGCTTTAGAGCCTCTCCGTATATATATATATATATATATATATATATATATATATATATATATATATATATATATATATATATATATACGATAATTAACAAAGGTGTATCCACATGTGATTAAATACAATGATTATCCAAGTGGGGACACTTGTACAACCATTTATAAAAATTAACGAACAGAATATATATATATATATATATATATATATATATATATATATATCTGAATTACCATATACTAATATGTTGATAATCAATGAGCGTATATAATATAGGGTTAATAATTTGTACAGTAATAATATAATTCAGAAATATTCTTACTCATGTTCATTGCATAAAGAAAATGCAAAGGTAGAATACTTGCCTGATACGCTGCTTACAATTTGCAACTTAGTTTTATCTTTTATATAACCACCTATCAGCAATAAGATTATTTTACTGGTTAGAATAACATATCTCAATACATAATACTGCTTATTGCAGTCAGCACATAACCTAATCACATTGTCACATATGTTTAACAACCATTGAATCACAAATAAACACATATCTAATCAAATTATCTAAGTCCAGATCAATTTCTGAAACATGTCGGTGTACCGGCGACTTTATCGGGTAATTATCGAGTCTAAGACTATCTTGTAGCTCAACATCTGTAATTATCACTCATATTATTTTTAAACGACTTATAATAATTATTAAACATTTATTAAAATTTATCATGAATTTTCAAACATTAGAATCATTATTAAATAATTTAAATATTAAACAATTCTATTATCATTAATATTTAATTACTATTAAACTATTAATGAAACCATTGCCAAAACATTAAAGTTATTTATAATAACTTAGAATATTTTTAAAGTATTTATATTACCCATAAATAATTTTTAAAATAATTAAAATTATTTTTAAATAATTACTATTAATATTTAAATATTAATGTACCATTTATCAAAATATTAAAAGTCATTAATTATAACTTAAAATATTTTTAATTCATATATATCCTTTTTTAAATGATTTTTAAATTAATAAAACCATTTTAAACTATTTATTTAATATAATTATTAAATAAATTTAATATCATTAATATTAAATTAATATCATTAATATTAAGTTATTAATGAAATTATCCTTTAAATATTAAAAGTTATATTTTATAACTTAAAATATCTTTAAACACTTTATTTTCATTTAAAATAATTATTATAATATTAAATTCACTTTTAAACTAATTTATTTAATATAATTATTAAATAACCTTAATATCATTAATAATAATTAATTAATAAAATTTACCTTTAAATATTGAAAGTTATATTTATAACTTAAAATATTTTTAAATACCTTATTATTATTTAAAATGATTTTTAATATAATAAAATCATTTTTAATTAATTTATTTATTTCATTTATTAAATAAATTATTTATCATTAATATTAATTTATTAATGAAATTTATCACAAAATATTAAAAATTATTAAAAATAACTTAAAATATTTTCTTATACCATTATATAATTTTAAATGATTTTCAAGTATTAAAATCATTTTTAAATAATTTATTTAATATAATAATTAAATAAATTAAATACTTTTAAAATTTCAAAATATTAAATATTTATGAAATATAATTAAAATAATTAAAAACAATTTTTCAGACCTTAAATAATTTTTAATAATTTATTTTGTATTTTTAATAATTAAAATCTAATTTTCTATAATTATTTAATGAAAATATAATTTTTATATTGAAACTGTCGCTATAGACCACCTATAGTGACAAAACCGTCGCTATAGGTGTTCTTCGTGTTCTTCATGAAAACCCAGAACACCAAGATATTTACCAAGCTAGCTAGTTTGACCATAATTAATTCTTCACACAAAGTATTTATGGACATGATGTTGATCATATCGTGTAGTGCTAATGCAAGATTACAAGATCTAACAATAAACATGATCAAAACATGCATTAATTGAAAGATCTAATCCAATGAAAACACTGTCAGAGCTGTCCTTCATTTTCTGGGTTACCCAGAAATGAAGTACAGTTCGGATGGTCATATTTGGGCTTCCACTACTTGTTATACAGGTGAGGTTTTAGTGATCTAAGACTTCCAGATTGTAGCCCACATGTAGCACTATTGATCTATTACAAAACATAACCATAACATCAAAACAATAGCAAGATATTGATCGGTCAAAGGCTGTCAGAATATGTGTTCTTCACGTTTTTGGAAATTCCAGAAAAATGCAATTGTGACCGAGTGGCCTGATTTGACCACTCACTACGTTCGATCAGTTGAGTCTTTAAGGGATCTAAAGGTCAGGATTCAAAGTCCAGATTATAGTCTATAATTTAGTTATAATAAAAACATCAAAACGTCAATAATCTGACAGATATTGGCCTTCAAACATCCTATCAGACGCTGAAAACCCATTTTTGGGTTGCCCAGAAATGGTCTGGTCATGGTCGGTCAACGACCTTTGACCAATAATATCATGCAATATAAAACAGATATAAGTCTGATTTCAAGTCCAAATCCAAGAGCACATATCAGACTACAACTACAAACTTTCAAAACACAAAACTCATTAACGATCACAAAGATATAAGGCCTAACATTTAGTTGTCAGACATCCAAAACAAAATTTTCAGATTTTGCAAATCATCAAATCCGAGCCTCTAGATGTTATGAATCTAATATCTAGCAACCCTGATCATCATTATACACCATATATAACATGTTTAACATAAAAAAAATTAACATCTAACAAAAATTATTGGTCCAATTTTCAAGTAGGGTTTATACCTTTACTTTGATCAATCTTGATCTTAGGGTTCTGATTTGATATAGATGTTAGTGGGGCTTGAATATGAGACGGATTTGTCTTATGATTTCATTGGTTCAAGAGAGAGAGAGAGTCTAGGTTGAGTACTTGTGCCAAATGAAGTAACAAATGAATTTTTCTCTCTTTAATCTATATATAGAGCAAGGTGTAATGTAATGGTTGATTTAGATGAATGTGCTTGAGGTTTAGTGTCACATGGAGTGGTTGAAGTAGTTCATCAACTCAATTATTCCTAGATATACAAGTTATCTCAAATAATTCAAGAGGGGCATTTTAGTCTTTTTGCTTGAAAATTTAATGGCATTTTGGGCAATTGATAAACCCTTAGGGTTTAACCCTTAGGTTTTCCAACAATTAGCTTTCTAGAATTACATTTTAGGGTTTAAAAATAAAAATAAAAATTAGTTTCTAAAAATAGAAAATTAGGGTTTGTTAATTAGATTAGGTTTCTAATTACATTATACAGGAACATTAGGGTTTAATATCTCTAATTATAATTAACCTTTCTAATTTTAGCAATTAGGGTTTACAATTAGTAATAAAGTTTTATAACTACTAATTAGGGTTACCTAATATAGAAATTAGGATTTCTTAATATTAATATTTCAAAATGTTAATTAGAGTTTTAAATTACTACTTAGGTTTTCCCTTATTAGCAAAAACATCTACCATACATGATATTAATCACATTAACACAATTTTTGCCGGATCATACACTCTGGTTTAAGTCCCACATTAGGGTTTCTGACAATTAAGATTTTTAAATATAAACTAGGATTTTAATTTACAATTAGGGTTTCCTAATTAGCATCAAATCTTTATAATACAGATCATACACCATATAGCACAGTGTCTTAACAGATTTTTAAAATCTCATTTGACCTTGGAATTAGGGTTCAATAGTAATATTAGGGTTTATAACAATATTACTAAGGTTTGGTCATAATACACCATAATTGACCAACCATTGTCAGTCCACATACATACAGTACATATTTATAGCACTGAAAAATCAAAATATAATATTATTATATTATTATTCTCATTCCTTGATAAAAATCCAAAATTAGGGTTTAGATTTCATATCTGATTTATTCTTCTATATTTAACCTTAATAATTAAGGTAAAATAATTAACTTAATAATCTGTACTAAAATTTATATAATAGAATAATTATTATAATTATTCTAAAAATCATTTCATATATTATTTAAATAATATATAATTACATTTTCATGGAAAATAATTAATAAAACATTTCTACTATAAAATTAATTATTATAAGAATATAATTTATAATAATCATTAACTCTAAAATAAGATTATTTGTAAATATTCATGTAATAAATATATATATTTTTTTATTTATCACATAAATACATATACACCTTATCTTGTACAAATCCTCATCTTTCAAATAAAAAAAAAATTATACGCAAAATTTCTGATTTAATTATATAGAAAATATCGGGTTGTTAAAATTTTTGGCTACGGGTAGGACACTCATCGACGTACAAAAAGGTGAACTAACGATGAGGGTCCAAGATCAAGAAGTTAAGTTTAATGTTTTCAAAGCCATGAAATTTTCTACAGATGAAGAAGAGTGTTTTCAGATGGATATCATTGATCAAATAGTAAGTGAAGACATGAGAAAGAGTTTAGTTAACGATCCTTTGGAAACGACTTTATTGGGAGATGAAGAATCAGATGATCCAGAATTTGTGGACTACTTGCATATGCTAGACTCCCTGCCACGAGTCATCAAATTTAGAGCGCCATTTGAACCATTGCACACGGAGGAAAGATCAATAATCAGAATGAAACCGTCATTGGAGGAGCCACCGACTCAAAACTTAACCACTACCTAAACACCTCAGGTATGCGTATTTAGGAAATTCAAATTATTTACCTGTTATTATTTCTGATGCACTTAACGATTTGCAGGAAGAAAAGTTGCTGAGGGTGCTTAGGGATCACAAATCGGCTATAGGATGCACAAATCAGCCCATCCTTTTGCATGCACAAAATTCTGATCGAAGACGATGCAAAACCGACAGTGGAGCAACAACGACGACTCAACCCAATCATGAAGGAAGTTGTAAAGAAAGAAATTCTAAAATTGTTGGATGCCGGTATCATCTACCCAATTTCTGACAGTAAGTGGGTGAGTCTAGTTCAGTGTGTGCCAAAATATGGAGGAATGACTGTGGTACAGAATGATGACAACGAGCTAATTTCGACAAGGACAGTGGCTGGTTGGAGGGTTTGCATGGAATACATGAAGTTAAATAAGGTGACCCGCAAAGATCACTTTCCTTTGCCCTTTATTGATCTAATATTGGACAGATTAGCAGGACATGCGTACTGCTGCTTATTGGATGGATATTCAGGGTATAATTAGATCACCGTTGCTCCTGAAGATCAAGAAAAGACTACTTTCACGTGTCTATACGGCACATTCTCATTCAGGAGAATGTCATTCTATTTGTGTAATGCACCTGCTACCTTCCAACGGTGTATGATGGCAATTTTCTCAAACATGGTGGAGAAAAACGTGGAAGTATTCATGGACGAATTTTTGGTCTATGGTGACGATTTTGATGCTTGCTTAGAGAATTTGGTGATGGTGTTACAACGATGCAAAGACACGAATCTTGTACTTAATTGGGAAAAATGCCACTTCATGGTTGAGGAATGCATAATTTTGGGTCACAAGGTCTCGATTCAAGGATTAGAGGTTGATAAGGCGAAGCTGGAAACAATTGAAAAACTTCCTCAACCAAGCTCAGTTAAGGGAATTCGAAGTTTCTTGGGACATGCCTGATTTTACAGAAGATTTATAAAGGACTTCTCTAAAATTGTAAAACCTTTGTGCAGTCTTTTAGAGAAGGATTCGATTTTCAAGTTTGACGAAGAGTGTAAATTGACATTCGAGTTGTGGAAGAATAAATTAACCACAGCTCCCGTAATCGTCGCGCCAGATTTGTCAATGCCCTTCGATTTAATGTGTGATGCAAGTGACTATGTTGTTGGGGTTGTTTTGGGTCAACGCCGAGAGAAGGTATTTCACGCCATATATTATGCAAGTAAGACACTCACGGAGACTCAAATGAATTACACAACTACGAAAAAGGAGTTGCTTGCAGTGGTATATGCATTTGATAAATTTCTGGCGTACTTGATCGGCACAAAGGTGGTAGTTTATACGAATCACTCGACTATTAGATACTTAATTTTGAAAAAGGATGCTAAGACACGCCTTATCTGATGGATTCTCCTCTTACAAGAGTTTAATTTAGAAATAAAGGATAGAAAGGGGATGGAGAATCAAGTTGCCGACCATTTATCGAGGCTGGAAAATCAGGATACAAAGGAAGGGGAAATATGTGTAATTAACGAATCATTTCCGGATGAGCAGCTGTTTGGGATCAATATGAAATTTCCATGGTACACAGATTTTGCCAACTATCTAGTGAGCAACATCCTCCCCCCTGATCTTACTTGGCAGAAGAAGAAGAAATTCCTGCATGACGTCAAATGGTATATATGGGATGAGCCTTACCTGTTCAAGCAGCGCGCCAACACGATGATTAGAAGGTGTGTACCCCATAGTGAAGTAAAGAACATATTGCATGAGTGTCATTCGTCTACGTATGGGGGACATTATGGGAGCGAGCATACAACGGAAAAAGTGCTTCAAGCCGGGTTTTATTGGCCTACAATATTCAAAGACGCCCATCAATTTGTTAAAACTTGTGATAGATGTCAACGGGTGGGCAACATATCAAAAAGGAATGAGATGTCACTTCAAACTATTTTAGAAGTTGAGATTTTCGATGTATTGGGCATTGATTTCATGGGGCCATTCCCTTCATCATTCAACAATCAGTACATTTTGCTTGCGGTGGACTATGTATCAAAGTGGGTGAAAGCCGTGGCACTCCCGACTAACGATGCCAAGGTGGTTCCCAAATTTTTGCAAAAGAATATTTTTACGAGGTTTGGCACGCCTAGAGCTATCATAAGTGATGAAGGTAGTCACTTCTGCAACAAATCGTTTACAACTCTCTTGGCAAAGTATGGAGTTAACCATAAGGTAGCTACAGCATATCATCCTCAAACAAGTGGGAAAGCTGAGGTTTGGAACAGGGAGGTGAAGAGAATCTTAGAAAAGTGGTAAACCCGAATCGAAAGGATTGGTCCCTCAAGTTGGACGATGCACTATGGGCTTACCGAACTGCGTATAAAACACCAATTGGTATGTCACCATACCAATTACTATACGGGAAATCATGTCACTTGCCTGTGGAGTTACAGCACAATACTTACTGGGCTATTCAGAAATTGAACTTCGATCAAGCAGCTATGGGGGAAAAGAGACTACTTCAGTTAAACGAGCTCGATGAATTCTGTCTTTAAGCTTACGAGAACTCGAAACTATACAAAGAAAAGGTTAAGAAATGGCACGATAAGAAAATCATGCACCGGACTTTCGAACCAAGGCAATCGGTACTGCTGTTCAACTCATGATTCAGGTTGTTCCCAGGAAAGCTTAAGTCAAGGTGGTCAGGACCATTCACCATTAAAACAATTTTCCCACATGGCACCGTTGAACTTTACAGTAGAAATCCATTGGAAACATTCAAGGTCAATGGCCAACGGTTAAAGCACTATTGGGAGGGTAATTCAAACTGGGATGTCATCAACATTACCCTCGCCGATACACAGCGATACACGAGGCACCGTCGGGCTTACAACATTAAAACTAGCGCTACTTGGGAGGCAACCCAAGCCCTAAACTCTTTCTCTTTTAATTTTTCTTTATTTTGTAGTTTATAATCTAGTTTAAATATAAAGTTTTCATAGAATTTTGACTTCATTTCTGGGCGTGCTACTGTTCATCTTGCTCCTGGCCCCCTAGCGTGGACCGCGCTACTCAATACTTATACACAGCGCGGGGAGTGCTAGTACGCCAGCACTTCCTGACCCCCTAGCGTGAGGCGTGCTACCTCCAGCTTATCCACAGCGCGGCCCGCGCCGCTCGGACAATTCAAGCGCTGAACGGTTTTTATTTGCGTGTCTTGGGCCATAACTGCTTCTCATTTCCTTTATACACTCAACTTCCCCACTTCTCCTACACCCTTCACACTTCCATAACTCCATAACTCCCATAACTCCTATACTAATGCCACTACCCCATCACTCCTTCTCCTTTTCAACTTCTATTCCAATTAAACCCATACACTTACCATCTCCCAACCCACGTTGGTTTTCCATCCCTTGTATGAACTCCAACTATACATATAATCCAATTCATATCAGATATACACACTACACTCCAACCCTCAATCTAATTCATTCCTTGCACAAATTCTTTAATTTGGGACATCTTTACAAAGAGGAAAACATAAAGTTATTCAAGGTAAGCACAACTCACTTCTTCCTCATTCTTCTTCTCTTTTATTGATATCAAGTGAGTAGAATACCTTGGATATTGGGTGCCCAAGGAGTGTGTGTTTGATTTCACATATTGGCTAGCAAGATAATACCAAATAAGCAATTTTGGGGGAAAACTCTGTCCGCTCGGCAACTGTTTGAAAAAAGTTCTGAACCAATTTTCGAGCCAACACATCAACAAAAACACAATGTCTTCCCATAAAAGACAACGCCCATCCACCTCCACTGCTCGGCCTCAATATGATCATACAAAGTTTGTTAGTGAGAGGGATGCAGAACGATTTAAGTCATCCATTGACAAGAAAAATTTGGTGCTAGAACGTGGATTGAGGCCGGATGCTAATTTGGATGGTGACATGGCTTTGCAAATTGTCGAGTGAAATTGGTTTCAGTTAATAGAACAACCACTTCCAGCGGAAATCAACATAGTGAAAGAGTTTTATGCCAACGCAATGGAACATGTCAATCACTTAGCCATGGTTCGGGGTAAACTGGTGGCGTTTCATGCCGATGCACCACGAACTGACCGATATGAAGATGGTTTGCCTGATTTAGATGAGTTGATTGTTAGATTATGCAAACCAGGAACTCAATGGGTAATTCAAGCCAGAACGGATGAAAAGATAAGTTTTCCCCACTCAACACTCAATCGGTATGGAAAAGCTTGGTATACATTTATGTGTGCCCGTTTAATGCCCACTCGCCACCAAAATGATGTAACTAAGGCACGGGCTCGACTATTATATGGGATTGTTCATCACCATTTCCGTGTGAATAACTTCATTGGGTTCTACAATGTCGATGTGGGGGAGTGTATTCAAGAGTCCATTGATCGGTTAATACGAGGGAGTACTACGGGAGGTTTGTTGTATGGTTTCTTAATCACTGATTTATGTCGTAAAGCTGGAGTGTAGTGGCAACCTTTCGAGTCTGTCTAACAACTGATGGCTATTATCGATCTTGCAATAATTGAGAGGTACAAGGCATGGGATGGGGCGCAATCACATCCATATAGAGAACGCTATATTATGATCCGACAATCTTCACCACCAGTTGGAACGGAACCAATGCAAGAGCAACACCTCGGGCTTCACGTAATTAATTTATGTGGTTATCCCAACGTCAAGATTTAATGCATCAGTACAATGTCAATGCATTTAACACGCTTGCTAATGCGTTTTCCCGCTGCAATCCTAGTGCACATTCGGTGGTCATGCCTATTCCACCGATTCTGCCAACATATCCTCCTTCGGATGACGAACAGTAACTCATTCTCAGGGAAGTCCTCATACTTTTATTTGAATTATTCTGACGTAATGAGGACATTACTTGAGTTAAGTTTGGGGGATTATGTTTCTGCTTGGTTAATTAGTGAAAATTTTCAAGAATCATGCTAGTTAGTGTAGTTAATAAGTTGTTGAGTCTTTATAATTGTTTGTATCTAAAACAATAACCAAAAAAAACAAAATATATATATATATATATATATATATATATATATATATATATTGCATGTAGTTTGTATGAATCCAGTTATTAGATTGTATAAGTTGATTCTTGGCCCATGATGAGATTGAAATTTTGTAGACAAGTACATTACTAAGTATACGAACCTTGATGTAGTTTCTGTTATGACTTGGATCTTGTTCTGATTTGAAACTGGTATAATATGGGTAGCACGTTAATAACATCTGTGTTAATGGATTAGTTCAAATTGTTACATAAAGATTTTCTAAAGGATAATGCTAGTGTAAACGAGGAAGTGACAATGATAGGCAGTGAAAGCGAAAATTAGGCAAGAACCTAAGTTTGAGGGAAAATAAGGGGTATATAAGCTTTATATAAAAATAAAAATAAAAATTAAACACCATGCCTAGTTTTGTTTCGGGGCCTTTGTTACTTGAGCAAGTACGCCCGTAGGGGTGTCTTAACACCTAGCGCCCTAAGGTCTTTTATGGTCTGGGAGTCGTTGGTTGAAAGTTCGCTAAGGGGTAGCACTGTTAGTCTAATGGAATAAGACATTGCACAGTCGTGTTTAAAAAAAATAATATGGTGGATATGGGAAACGGGAAAAGAGCAAAAAAAAGCCCCCGTATAAAAAAAATAACATATCTATATATATAAAGTATAAGTACCCTATGTGAACCCTTAATGGTGGAAATTGTTTAGTTTTAGATGGAACTTGTCTGCCTTTGAACTTTTTGAGTTTGTGTTGTATAATTCCTTATAAGAAAATAGTTATGTATTGAATTTGAGTCGATATTAGATAGCATGGGTGTTGCACACATACACACACACTATACTACTAATAACAGTTTAAGATGCAAGGATTGGTAAGGAATTGTGGAGTGGTTTTGTTATGAAGTGTTGACTTGTTTACTTAATTTTTCTGAGGCCGTATGAGTAAACTATCTTTACTGTCTTAATATTGGATTCGTAGTTTTTAGTTGTTAGTGAATTGCATTGCATTTTGCTTGAGGACAAGCAATGTTCAAGTTTGGGGGAATTTGATGAGTAGGTTTTCAACCTATGATTTATGTTCGTTTAGCTTGTTATATTGTTAGTTTTTGGTACTTTCATGTTAGTTTTGATGGGTTTTGTGCTTGTTATAGGATAATCAATGTACCTATCAGAATGCTAGCATTGGAAAGAGATTTCAAGAAATTTTTGGACTTTCTGACTATATAGCGCGGGGCGCGCTGTGATGCGTAGTAGAGTAATGTGGGGCGCGCTGTTACGTGAACTTCTCTTGGTGCAGTAGCGTGGGCTGCGCTGTTAAAGAGTAATGTGTAGCACGGGGCGCGCTATGTCGGCACCTGATCTGGGCAGGAAGTAATTTTGTGCTGGAAGATGGGAATTTTTGGGAGCTATTAATTCTTTATGTCATGTGATCTTAATAGGATTGTGGGATGGTTGTTATTTCATTTTGTGGGAGTCTTTGACTAATGTCTTGTTGGTGTTGAAAAGGATTTAGATTTCTATTTGACTTTCTATGTGATGAAATAGAGTTGGATTAGGATTGGTGGTATGAAGCTGAGTTGAGGCCCTTTTTATTCAAAGTGTTGGAGAAAGAGGGAGATATTCAGACACACTTCGAGAACGAGATTGAAAGGCAAGAGCTTGGAGAAACAAAGGAGAAGAATAATTTCACGAAGATTCCGGATTTGAAGGACGAGAAGGGTGGTGTATTACTATTCTTCTTTATTTCAAATTGTGTAATTGGGATGATGTTTTCTTTTATTTATTCAGTATTTAATTCATTAGTTATGAACTAAATTACTTATTAGGCTTATAATGGATCTTTAAGTGGAACGATGATTATGTAATCTTTGATTTCCAGTTTAATAAGCTATTATGTAGTTTATCTATATTAATTTGAGCTTGAATTTATGAATTGTCTGATCAACAATTTTAAATGGATGTGTATGAATTCGAGATATGAAATACGAATATAGACTTAATTAATATAGCACGTGTTCTTGATTTATGTGAATGAACAGAATCTTGATGTATGTTATGGTAGAGATATGCTTGACATCGCATGTAATCATATGAAGAACTTGAACTTAAACCTTCTTTAATTGTAATTCACATAGAGATATAGTGAGTTAGTTGATTAAAGTGTTTAACACAATTCTATCTTAATTGTGGATTTGGGTTAATACGGTATTGATACATCGAGAGGTGGTGAGTACTACTTATGTGTTCTTGATTAATAAAATGGGATAGTGAATTAAATTGGAATAAGGTATAATAATCAGAGTGATGCTTAGGGTGAAGTTGTAAGCCTAATTCTCCAATAATTATTTGAAAATTCAGTTTTAGGGTTTGTTGATTTTTATTTAGTTTTTTTATATTTTTATTATTTTTACTATAAACTGGAATTTGATTAGTTTAATAAAATTAGGAATAATAAAAAATTGGTAATTGTGAAATTAATTTATTGCTGAGTCCCTGAGGGAACTATACTTTACTTACTATTATATTACTTGTTGATCATGTATACTTGCGTGTTGTGCGTAACTAGATTTTACCCAACAACTATTCACCCGAGGTATTATTCATGAAAAAAAAATTGATTTCTTTTCTGTCCAAATTATTTTCGGAATATTATTCTTGAATTTTACTCCATAAAGCATTATCATGTTGACAATTTGCACATTATTGAATTCTGGATAAATTGAATTATAAATCATTAAAATTTATCATTGCTTTCATTTAATTGAATTCTTATATCATTGTCATCATCCTCATGCTTATATTGTGATTAAAGTCATATTTGGCCCATAGTGCATATATGGACTGTTGATTGGTATGATTATGACCAGGGATTATTCGGTATAATCATGACCTGTAGTGTTACAAATGATGTGGTAAAAGTCCTCATTGGCCCGTAGTGCATTGATGGACAGATGTTAGTATGATCATGACCATGCATTCTCTTCGGCTAAGGGTGAAAAGATGAATTGTTTTTTGGCATGATCATGACCATTGGTGATAACACGAATATCCTTGGCCCGTAGTGCATGGATAATTCAGTGATGTGGATTATTTATTAAGCTAAGTCTCAGTGATAAAATTGATGATAAACTTTTAAATCATAGAAGATAGTAGATATCATGCTCTACTTGACTCTTCTAATGGATTGTTTGTTCCGCTGTAGTTGGTGATCTAAAACTTGTTGTCTATTGTATTCTATCAGTTGTTATACTGTTGAAGGCTAACGATACTTTATTCTGCATTATCTTAGTCATAATATTCTTTACTGGGCTAGTTGAGCTCACCCTTTTCTTTCACTGTTCTCTTCAGGAAATGAGAATATAGCTGGGACTAGTCATGGAATGGAGTGATGGTCCAAATGGTTGATATAGTAGTCCTCATTATTCTATAAGAATAGTGTGATAATAATTGTAATGATGACTTATTTTGAGTTTGGATATTGCCTTGGAGACAATATTTGTATTAAAGCTCACAACTTATATTTTGCCGTATTCTGCACGACACTTAACAGTTGTATAAATTAAGTTTGTAGTTGAATTATGAATCATGTATTTGGCGACTCAGAATGGGTGATGCATACCTATTTTAGGGGCATCACAGTTGGTATCAAAGCTTAGGGATATGATCCTTGTCTGAGATTTGAGGCTAGAACTAGGAGGGGAGAGACGGGTAAATCCTTCGCTAGTATGATCTACCTAAGCTTAAATTTTATTTAATTGGTCGGTCAGAATATAGGGATAATATGTGGCATGTCAATTAACCCTTGTTTTGTGGCAGTATTTGAAAATGACATATGAAAATGTTGAGATAAGTAATGAAACACATGAGACCGTTGAGTCACCACCGATCAATGACCAGGATAATATGCATCAAGAAGGCAATAATCCTCGTGTAAACAACAACACCGATCAAATGACGAACGATGGTACATTTAGGAGTTTTATAGAATTCATGCAAAACTAAACGAGAGAGACTCCAGTTCATAATGCAGGTGGAGTCAATGGCAACTCACATCTGGTCACCGCTAAGAAATTCAAGGAGCTACCACCGGAGTTTTTGAAAAAGCCAGAACCACTTAAGGCAGAGACGTAGATTAAGCAAATAACCAAGATATTTGATGTCTTGGGATCCTCCGAGGAGCAAAAGGTTTCATTTGCCACCTTTATGTTGTGTGAAGAGGCAGATTACTGGTGGGAATCCATAAAACGTACTCAACTCACCGCACTAAAGATGTCATGGGAGAAGTTCCAAGAATTGTTCAACGACAAGTACTTTCCCAAAAGTATTCGTCACATGAAGGAGGTGGAATTCATTAAGAAAGAGCAAAACAGTATGACTGTATCGCAGTACGAGGTTAAGTTTGCGTAGTTATCCCGGTTTGCATCCCATTTGGTAGATAATGAGGAACGTATGATGTGAATGTTTCTGAGAGGTTTGAAACCCGAAATTCGTCAATACCTCATTTCTCAGAAACTTTGTTTATATTCATATGTTGTTAATAGGGCTCAGTTATTAGAACGCGATTATGAGTCAACTCAACCAATAGGTAACGACCAACAACATGATAATAATCTTACCGGTGGCAACGACCATCGGAACAATGATAAACATCGTGGGGGAAATTATCATGCCAGAAATGGTAACCACTTCGTTGGTAATCATGACCAAGATGATAGGAGAGGTGAACTAAGTGGGAACAACTTTAAGAAGAGAAGATTCAACAATGACGAAAAGACGTCGATAGCAGCACCATAACCCATTTCCAAGGAAGGACAACGACCACCGGTCGTATGTTACAAATGCGGACAGGAGGGACATATCCGTCCAAACTGTACGCAGCAACCCAAAGTATGTTTTAGTTGTGAAAGAGAAGGTCATTTAGCTTGATTTTGACGTGTAGAAAAGTCAAGTTCAGTTGGGATGGTGATACCAAAGGTTGTCCTAGACAAGTCAAAGTCGGTAGTTTAAGGGAGAACATTTTCGTGACGACGAACCTGAATCAAGTTATCATGGGTAAGCTAATCATAAACTCTTGCGAAATCTATACCTTTTTTGATACCAGTTCTACCCATTCTTTTATTTCACTTAGTTATGCTCAACGTTTAAACTTGACTATTGAGAAATTAGATTTTAACGTATTTGTTGAAACTTCGTTGGAAGAAACCTTTGTTACTTCCACTGTTTATAAGTCTTGTTCGATTCAAATCGATACCCTCACATTACCTGTCAATCTCATCTCTTTCAAAATACTTGCATTTGATGTGATTTTAGGAATCAACTGGTTAACTACTCATCATGCTAAAATTGATTATTTTCGTAAGGTTGTTAGCTTTTATATTCCTAACCAACCTATTATGCGTATTCAAGTAACCAAACCACTAAAGTTAATCACAGTCATATCAAGCCATAAGTAAAGAGCCCCGAGCCTTTCGCTGGTGACTTCCCTGTGTGGGATGCACCGAAACTAGACTTTTCGTAGGGGACGTCGTGAATAATGGTGGCAAGTTGATAGGTATCAATGTGAGGTGCTATCCAAGTCTTAGATGAAAGTCATAATTTTGAATGATATTTCTATTGTTAATAAATTTCCTGATGTATTCCCCGAAGAACATCCTGGCCTACCCCCAGAGCCTGAAATCAAATTTTTTATCGACCTTGAACCGGTACAAAACCCTTAAATATTTATTCACCAAAAAGAAACGTAACATGCGCCAAAGACGTTGGCTCGAGCTGTTGAAAGATTTTGACTATATCATTCAATACCATCTTGAAAAAGCGAATGTAGTAGCTGACACGTTGAGTAGAAGATCATTAGTGGTTACTAGTGTGACGTTGTTAACACCAAGACCCAATTTGTGTGATTTACAAAAATAGGGATAGAGTTAAAGACTCTAGGGACCCATGTGATGATGTCAAATATACGATTAGAATCGACTTTAATCGATAAATTTAAAGCTGGTCAAGCTATAAACCCGGAGCTGATGCGTATGAAGAAAAAGGTGCAAGAAGTCGTTATTCCAAAAGCGATAATCGAAGAAGTGAGGAAAGCTCAAAACTTCGATTTATTGGTCCATTTAAAATCCTCGATTGAGTAGGAACTTTTGCCTATAGACTAGCCTTACCGCTAAGTATGTCGCGTGTTCATAATGTTTTTCATATATCGATGTTACGTAAATATGTGGACGAACCGAACCACATTATTGAATTAGAACTAGATGAGATAGCTGAAGATTTAACGTATGAAAAGGTACCTGTTAAACTCTTGGATAAGAAGGAACATATTCTACGCTCAAAGGTTATACCTCAAGAGTTAGAATCTAAAATGAAAATGAGGTATCCTCACCTCTTCAACATACAAGATATGTACACCAATTTCGAGGATAAAATTTCATAAGAAGGGGAGGTTGTAAGACCCCAACTTTTATGAATAAATATTTAATTTTCTCAAAATATTTTTTTTGAATAATAAGGTGTGGATTTGATATAATAGTTGTGGGTAATATTTAAAATTTTTGCAAAATATGCAAGTTGTCATAAAATATTGGATTGGTCGGGGAATATTCGTTTTATCGGGGAATATTCATACGACGGCACAATCATTGGTGGAACCCACAACGGAATTACTATCGGAGTTAGAAAACGACAGAAATAACTTTTTATATTAATAACGGCGAAAGTTTTACCGTTAACTGTTTAAATAGCTGGTGGTAAAAGTACAATAATACGCGTGGTTGCATAGTAGCACACAGTATTGATTATTGATGCTTACGTGAGAAGTTACTCAGTTTTATTAAATTATTGTCATAGTAATAGTTGCATAGTATCTCACGTTATTGATTCAATTATTGTCACAATATTTTGTATTATTAAATCAATAATTGAGATGACAAGTTATTCATATTATTGTTTACAATATTGATAATGTCTAAAAAGTTCTGTCGAGGAAAAGGGTTTAGTCACCTAATTGCGAGCCAATAAGGAGAAATCCTTATCGGAAAGCCCCCTCTTTCCTGGGAATGATCTGGTTGTTAATATTGCAAGTTATATTATTGATGAATAAATGTTATTAAAAATATTGAGGGGATTTTTATGAAGTATTTTTTGTAAATTTTGCTTATTATATAGACCCCCACTTACCCATTTTTCAAAACTGGCGGTAGAGATTATCTCAGTTTTGTTATATATATATATATATATATATATATATATATATATATATATATATATATATATATATATATATATATATTATGTTATTCATGGGGGTGGGTGGGAAGATATCACGGGAGGAAGTACTGTTATATATATATTATAATAAGTTTTGTTTTTTTATGAAAAATAGAATATATTATATTTTATTATGCATATTATTTGCATAGTGTTGCATAGTAAACTGAGAAAAAAAAAATCAGCCAATTCAGTCGCCCGTAATTTCTCCCACTGTGCAGTTTGTGATTTTCTAATTCAAATAGTATCCTATTATTCTCCTATAAATAGGATGCTCAGTTTAGAAAAGAAAATCACACCAGAATCAAAGAATTCTTCTTCTATAATAATGAGTGTATTTCTTTATAGTTTAAGGAAGCTTTGAGTGTAGAAAACAGTGCAAGTTTTCTTCAAAAATATATTCGATATACTAGTCAGAAATACTCTTCTTTTGAGGTAAGATGTATTATTTATTTCATATTCGCTTACGATATTATTTTTCGTGTTCGTAAGAAATTTTATTTCATTCAATATTCACAAGAAATATTATTTTCATTCAATATTCGTAAGGAATATTATCTTCGTTCAATATTCGTAAGGAATATTATTTTCGTTCAACAGTTGAAAAGGATGTTATTTTTGTTCAATATTCATAAGAAATAATATTTTCTTCCATACTCTGTATTATGTAAGTAATATTATTTCGTTTCAGATTCCGAATTCTACACTCATTTTGTTAAGTATTGCTTCTATAGTCCTTGAAATTAATATAATATCCTTAAAATTTGCGCTTCATCTAGTATCGTTTCACAAGGATATTTTTATGAACATTCTTGTTCATTTTTAAGTTTTTCATGTCGGAGTACTATTCATGGGTACTATTCATTTATACGGCACTATTCATACGTACGGTACTATTTATATGCACGGATACTATTCATGAAGTACTATTTACCCGAGGTACTATTCATGACAAATTAATTTCTTTTCTGTCCAAATTATTTTCGGAATACTATTCTTGAATTTTACTCCACAAAGAAGTATCATGTTAATAATTTGGACATTATTGAATTCTGGATAAATTAAATTATAAATCTTTAAAATTTATCCTTATTTTCATTTAATTATATTCTTATATCATTGTCATCATCCTCATGCTTATATTGTGATGAAAGTCATATTTGACTCGTAGTGCATATATGGACTGTTGATCGATATAATTATGACCATGGATTATTCAGTATAATCATGACCTGTAATGTTACAAATGATGTGGTAAAAGTTCTCATTGGCTCGTAGTGCATTGATGGACATATGTTGATATGATCATGACCATGCCTTCTCTTCAGCCAAGAGTGCAAAGATGAATTGTTGTTTGACATGGTCATAACTATTGGTGATAACACAAATATCCTTGGCCCGTAGTGCATGGATAATTCGTGGATGTGATACTAATGAATATCTTTGGCCCGTAGTGCATAGATAATTCAGTGATGTATATTATTTATTAAGCTGAGTCTCAGCGATAAAAGTGATGATAAACTTTTAAATCATAGAAGATAGTAGATATTATGCTCTACTTGACTCTTCTAATGAATTGTTTATTCCGCTGCAACTGTTAATCTAAAACTTATTGTCTATTGTATTCTATAAGTTGTCTATTGTATTCTATCAGTTGTTATACTGTTGAAAGCTAACGATAATTTATTCTGCATTATCTTAGTCATAATATTTTTTACTGGGCTAGTTGAGCTCATCCTTTTCTTTCACTATTCTCTTCAGGAAATGAGAATATAGCTGGGACTAGTCAGAGAATGGAGTGATGGCCCAAGATGGTTGCTATAGTAGTCCTCACTGTTCTATAAGAATAGTGTGATAATAATTGTAATGAGGACTTATTTTGAATTTGGATATTGTCTAGGAGACAATATTTGTATTAAAACTCACAACTTATATTTTGTCGTATTCTGCACGACACTTAACAGTTGTATAAATTAAGTTTGTATTTGAATTCTGTACCATGTATTTGGTTACTCAGAATGGGTGATGTATACCTATTTTGGGGGCGTCACATGTGAGTATTTGACTCACTAGTTTAATGTATAATGTATTAAAGTAGTGTATTAACATAATGGAATTTTGATTGTTTCGGTTTTTTTCTTATTTATGTTTTGTATAGGATGGTTGATACAAGGAAGAAAGATGACAAGAGGAAAAGAATCACGGAGAATGATTCTGTTAAGAATTTGAAGAAGTTTGCTATGGTGAAGGATGTTGTGGTCAAGTCCCCAAGGAAGGGGAAGAATGGAGGTGACAAATCGCCTATAAAGGGTAATAAGTTGGTGATATTGTGACAACCTGAGAATTTTGAATATTTTTAAAATTTTTATTAATTTATTTAAGGTTCAAAATTAGAACCTAGACAGAAAATTAGTGTATGTGTTTAATATTTTTAAGATAGAATTTTGAGGATTTCAAAATTCTGTGAAGGATGTAGGTGAATTATTCAGGATTAAGTGTATACGTGTCTATGTTATGTGTATATGGTCTCTTATGTATTCAGAATGTGGTTAAGGGGCAAGGGTTAACCAGATAAACGATATCTGTAACAAACTCTAAGTATATATTAAGAACGTCAACATTCGGTTAGAAAATCCTAGAGATTAATAAGGAATCCTAGAAACCGGTTCTAGAAACCCTAATTTCAGTTCTGGGAATTCGAAACCCTAATTCGGTGTATGAAACCCTAAATTGGGAACTTAATGGCATAAGTGTAAATAATTATAATATTAATTAGGGTAAAGCTTAATTATTTAGCAAACCTTAATTTTAGATTTTTAAACCCTAGATTCGGGAATACAACCCCTAATTTTATAATTAGGGAAAACCTAATTATTAATTTAATACTTTTAATGTTAATTAAGAAATATTAATCCTAATTTAAAAGATATAAGTAATTAGGAAACCCTAATCTAAATAGGAAACCTAATTTCTAATTTAGAAAAATTATTTTTATTTAGAAACCCTAATTTTTGGGTTATAAATCCTAATGACCAATTTTTACCCTAATTGCTAAATTAATAATTTTAATTAGGAAATAATAATCCTAATTAACAATATTTAAATTTTGATTAAGGAATTTTAATATAATTAGAAAATTCTAATTATAATTTAGAAATATTAATTTTCTATTTTTAAAACCTAAATTGGAAATTTTAGAAAATTAAATTTGCAAGTTAAGGGTTAAACCTTAAACCCTAAAATAGTTCAAACCCTAAACCTTAACCCAAGCCCTAAACCCTAAGGGTTTGGCCAATGTCCAAAATATCAATAAAATAAAAAGTAAAATGACTAGTTTGCCCTTTGTTGCATAATTGGACATAACTTGTAATTGTTGCCCTATTTGAGTTGGTGAACCACTCCTAGCCCTAGCCTTGTGCTACAAACCACAGCAATCAGCAATCTAGCCAGCCATATACCAATCATTAATACATATAGATTAAAGAGAGAGAAAATGTACTTTAATTCTCATTTTCTCCAAGTTATTCTCTCTCCACCATCTTCGAAATTTAGAGTGAGAGAGTGAGATAAGATGAGCCCACAACAGTCCTTCACTTGATAATATCAGATCATAAAAGTCAGAAATCAAGATTTGGACATTCAAAAGGTATAAAACCCTAATACTAGAAATCTTTCAATTTGATGTTAAAAGTTGTAATTGATTGGTTAAAATTATGTAATAAGGTGTCTTTTAGTGATCTGGGTTGTTAAATCCCAGATCCATAACATCAAAGTCCTCTAATCTAGTATTTTGTCAAATCTGGAAAAGTTGAAAAATAAGACCTGACAGCCTAATGTCTGGGCCTCTAGATCATTTCTTGTTATTAATGTTTTATGTGTTTTAAGAGTTTGTACTTGTAGTATGTTGTAAGGACTTTGATCTAGAACTTGAATCAAGTCCAGATCATGTGTAAATCGAAAGATATATGTGGTCAAAATTCGTTAACAAAGCATGACTTTTCGAAATCTGGGCAAACCCAGAAACCCAGAAAATCTGACATGCATTTTGATGGCCTCGGATCTTGTTGCTTGTAATGATTTAGGCTATGTTGTTGTTATATATATGTAGAATGACATGTAAGTTACCCACTGATGCCTCTATAACTCTCAGAACCATAACAGGATCAAAGGAATGCAAGGTCAAACCTGCGTTGACCATCACGCCAGATGAAGATTCTGGGTAACCCAGATCTTCATACGCCGAGTTCCTGACTGGTAGTTTGACCGGATGAAATCTTCAGTTTGTTGTGTTGTTAGACTAATATGATTGATTAGAGATGTTCTTTGACATCTCAACTAAAAGTGTGAAGCTTTAAATCTCCTAAATCAAACCGGTGGCGTAAGTTATAAGGATATAAATCTAGCACCTTCGGTTGTTCTTCATTTTCTGGAAAACCCAGAAATGAAGAACAGCGTTGTTAGAATGTTTGGAGGCTTAGATCTCTCTGGTAAGTTTTTCGATGGCCATGAAATTTATTGATAATGGTAGTATAACACTTATACTATAAACTAGACACTTTATCCAGCACAGAACATCACTAGAATTAGGATCAAAAGTTGGTCAAACCACCCCCCTTGCACACTGACATACTTTTCTGGGCAGCTCAAGAACAAGGCCAAGAACACCATTAGCGACAGATTCGTCACCTAAGGCCCCTATAGCGACACTTAATTTCAAAAATTAATAATTTTAATTAAATAAATAGAAAGATGGTTTTTAATTATTAAAAATACTAAATAAATTTTGAAAAATTATTTTAAAGTCTGAAAAATAGTTTTTAATTATTTAGAGTATATTTCATAAATATTTAATATTTTTTGGAATATAAATGGTATTTAATTTATGTAATTATAATATTAAATAAATTATTTAAAAATGATTTAAATACTTGAAAAATCATGAAAAATAATATTATGATATAATAAAATATTTTAAGTTATTTTTAATGACTTTTAATATTTTATGATGAATTTCATTAATTAATTAATATTAATGATAATTAATTTATTTAATAACTATATTAAATAAATTATGAAAAAATAGAATTAATGCTTTATAAATCATATAAAAATAATTTAAGTGTTATAAAAATATTTTGAGTTATAAAATATAATTTTTGATATTTTGTCATGAAAATATTAATATCTTAATATTAAAATCAATAATCGGATAATGGATTTAATTGTTTAAAAATCATATAAAGATGATTTTAAGGTATTATAAATACTTAATGATATTATAAATATATTATAATATTATGATATGTATTTCATTATTATTTTATAATAAATAAATATTAATGACAAAAGAATTATGTGGTATTTAATTCATTTAAATACGATTTTAATGATTGAAAATTCATGATAAATGATAATAATTATTTGAAAATTATTAGGAACTTATGAAAAATATTTTGACTGTTAATAAATTATCTGAGATAATTGTTAAGTGTTTAAGCATAGTTTAATTGAACTTAAACTCGAATTTTTGTCCGACTAGACCGTCGGGACGTCAGATTTGTGTCAGGTTCAACTCAGATTTCAATAGTTTGACTTGATACTGAGTCTTATGTGTGTTATAGACTGATAGGATTATGTGTTATGTATTAGGTTATTCTATATATATCTATATATATAATAATATTATATTGTGATGATATTATTCTAATATTGAAGATCTATATTACTAATATTAGGTCTTCGGATAAAACGTTATAAATTGTGTTGCGATAATCAACGGTTCAGGCAAGTTTATTTTTACTTAACTCTACTAAGAGTTGTTTTATTCGGATAAGCTTATGGTTAATCATTGCTGGTTGCCATGAATTGTACTCTATACATATTCACTACAAAAAATGGGCCTTTAGCAACGATTTTTCGGGCAACGACTTTATAAGTCGTTGCTAAAAGTATATGTTTAGCAATAAAATTTGTCCTACGTTGCAGATTGTGTCAGGCTTTCACTTTTTACAACAAAATTCATATGTCGTTGCAAAAATTCGTTAGTACTTCATTGGCGGGAAAAAATTTATTTAGAAATTCGTTGCAAAATTTTTGGCCACTTGATTTCCCATCATCGTGGGCAACGAAAGTTTTTTTGTTACTAAAAATGGGGCTTTAGCAACGATTTTTCAAGCAACAGCTTTATAAGTCAATGCTAAAAGTGTATGTTTAGCAACGAAACTTGTCCTTCGTTGCAGATTGTGTCAGGTTTTCATTTTTTGCAACGCAATTCATAAGTCGTTGCAAAATTTGAAAACAAAATTCGTTAGAAATTCGTTGCAAAATTTTTAACCACTTAATTTCTCCTCATCGTGGGCAACGGAAAAAAAATTTTGTTGCTATATATCGTTGCCTAATATGGACCACATTCATTGGCAATAATTTTTATTTTCGTTGCATATCTTATACAATTTTTTGCAACGGCTATTAAAATGTTGCCTTAAATTAAGATAATCCCAATAAACATGTTTTTGTAAGACCATATTCGGTATTCGGAGAATTGTCAAAAATATTCATATTTAGTATTTAAAAATTATATCCAAATGCGAAACATATTCGAACCTGTGACCTATCATTTGGAATGTTGGTCATTTTAGCGCTGGAGCAACACAAGTTATCTGTTAATATCTTGCAAGGATTAATATTTATATCATAACATGAGATTTCACCCATATATTTCTTTCTTCTCCTTCACTACATACCATTAATATAATCTCAAGAAGTTATATACTACAATAATAATAATAATAATAACAATAACAATAACAATAATAATAATAGTACTAATAAAAATAATAATAATAATAACAATAACAATAATAATAAAGTTGTACCAATGATGTGTAAGTTTTTTTTAACTCCTATTTTTCAAATTCTCCTTTTTCTTGACTTGTAATTTTTTTTATAATCAAATATTAATTTCTCTTTATATCTTGTATTAGAGGGTGTTTAGTAATGACTTATAAGTTGGTTAAACTAAGTTCTAATTCATTTGTTATTATTTAGTGTTTGACAATAACTTAAATTTTAATTTTTATTACTTATAAGTCATTATTAAAAAATTTTCATGCTTCATGTGCTACATTTTTTTTATTACTATTACTATTACTATTATTATAATTATTATTATATTTACTATTATTATTATTACTATTATTATTAATTTTTTTATTAGAATAATTATTACTAATCTTAAACTTATTATTTTTATTATTATTATAATTATAATTATTACTATTATTATAATTTCTATTATTGTTGTTGTTGTTGTTGTTGTTGTTATTTTTATTATTATTGTTACTATTATTATTATTGTTATTATTATTACTATAATAATAATAATAATAACAATAATAATAATAATTATTATTATTACTATTATTATAATAATTATAATTGTTAGTATTAATTATAATTATTATTACTATTACTATTACAATTATTACTACTATTATTATAATTACTATTATTTATCCTATTACTATTATTATTATAATTATAATAATAATTATCACAATAATTATAATAGTACTAATAATAAAAAAGCCTGGCCTGGCCCCTCTGCTTAAACAAACGCTCAAACCAACTAAGCTATAATGATTATTTATTATAAAGTCAGTTACCCGACACTAAAATACTAAAAATACTAATTAAAAATATTAAAATACTAAAAAAATTAAATTAAAAAATAATAAAATACTAAAATTCAAATTATTTTGTTACTTAATCAAAAGAACAAAAATTCAAATTACATCATTAAAATACTAAAATCATAACATATTTACATCATTTACATCATAACATAACATATTATCATATTTACATCATTTACATCATATTTACATCATAACATATTTACATCATTTAATCAAAATACTAAAATTCAAATACTAAAATATTAAAATTTTACTCAAATACTAAAATTTTATCATAGTTGTATAACATATCAAAATACTAAAATTTTACAATAGTTGTATAACATATTAAAATACTAAAAGTCACATACACGACACTAAAATACTAATTACATATTTACATCAAATACTAAAAATACTAATTAAAAAATACTAAAAAAATCAAATTAAAAAAAATACTAAAATCCAAAAAAAATACCAAAATTCAAATTATTTTGTAAATTAATCAAAAGAACAAAAATTTAAATTACATCATTAAAATACTAAAATCATAACATATTTACATCATTTACATCATAACATAACATATTATCATATTTATATCATTTACATCATAACATATTTACATCATTTAATCAAAATACTAAAATTCAAATACTAAAATTTTACTCAAATACTAAAATTTTACCATAGTTGTATAACATGTCAAAATACTAAAATTTTACCATAGTTGTATAAAATATCAAAATATTAAAAGTCACTTATCCGACACTAAAATACTAATTACATATATACATCAAATACTAAAAATACTAATTAAAAAATATTAGTTAAAAAAATACTAAAATACTAAAAAAATCAAATTAAAAAAATACTAAAATTCAAAAAATACTAAAATACTAAAATTCAAACTATTTTGTTAATTAATCAAAACAACAAAAATTCAAATTACATCATTAAAATACTAAAATCATAACATATTTACATCATAACATAACATATTATCATATTTACATCATTTAGTATAATTGATATAATATGTACGTTATGATGTAAATATGATGTAAATATGGTAATATGATAATTAATTATTACTGTTATTGTTATCACGCAATTAGTTATGTACATTTATGTATGTACGTAACAGATCTAAAGAAAGGGGATCTGTTTTAATTTGGGAGAAATGATTTATTCAGTTATAAATATTAATCCTTGCAAAATAAAGTAATTAGGCCTATGTGCTTGGGTGGTCATTGGATCAATATTCCAAATTCGAGGTCTTTGGTTCGAATATGTGCATCAACATATTTTTTGGAATAAAGTTCAATATTCGCCACGTCAGCCCGTCCACGTGTAAAATAAAATAAAAAATGTCCACGCAGATCTGCCACGTAAAAGTTCTCAATATCCAAAAACTCCTAAAGTTCAGTGGTCGACTTTGCATTTTACGCTTATAATATATTGTGTAACTCTTCAAAAAGTCTACGGAATGAATATTTTAATTAATTTAACGATATTTTAAACATGACCAAATGAAATGTTATATAAGATTAAAAGTAAATTGTATGTGGTTAATAAGGTTATATATATATATATATATATATATATATATATATATATATATATAAAGTTATTCGAATACAAATTTCAAATAGGAATACGAATTCGAATATATTTAAAGTTTTTCGTTTTCATTAGTATTTTTGTTTCTGCATCATGGATTCATTTGTAATAGCTTATCAAATTCATAAACTTACAATAACTTCTCAAATTTGCAAATCAAATGCATATACGGTGTCCCTTTTTTCATATACTTATTCCAATTAAAGTGATATATTATAGTGATATCACTTAAAATTAATCAAATTATTATTATAAATATTGTCATTAAAATATGTCATATTTAAAATTTATCTAATAAATTATTTATAAATTTAGTTATATTTTGCACCAGTTATTAAACTTAATTATTAAAAAAATAAAGTTTAAGTTGCTTTAAATAAACTATAATGAAGAGATTTTATATCTAGTTGTTCTATTATATCAATAATTGGTGATTATCGAGAGCATAAGTTAAAAAGCTACGAATAGCTCAAAATAAGTGCCCAGGTTTATTTTTTTTAAAGTTATAATTTTTGAAATTAATATGTGTGTGTGTGTGTGTGTGTATATATATATATATATTCAAAGTTGACCACTGAACTTTAGTGATTTTTGGGTATTGAATCACTTTCTTCCGGTTAACGCAAACTGAGTCCCTTTTTATTCAAAAGTAAAAAATTTGTAACAAACTAATAGATATAGTTTTGTTCTTGTAATTTTCTTGTTAAATGATACATTTAAATATTTTAACTTTATAATAGTAAAAATTTATTAACTATATACTTAAATCAATTTATTTCAGGTTATTAATATTATAATAAAGTGTTATTTCCTACTTTTTAGAAGTGAAATCACATATTCTTAGAATAATTTTCGTATGATAGTGAAAATTAATTATTATACAAGGAATAACACTTTAAAAAAGTTATTTTTCTTATTATATATATAAATTATTCAGATGTGAATTACGGATACGGGTTCAAATCTAAATATTCATTATCCGTCGAATATATTAACGGTCGGATGTTAAACGAATATTCGTTATCCGTCCAATATATTAACGGTCGGATGCTATTTATTATTTAGTATGTCAAATATTTTTTTTACCCATAAAAGTGTAACAAGAAGATAGAAGATGGTAATTCATATTTTCACAAACAAAAATGATACTTTCACAATACTTCTCCATCCCAATACCATTCTATCTCCCATCGACTTGCGGCCCACCCACTTTCTCATTCTCCATCACATCTCATTAGCTTATACTATCTGCTAGTAGCCAAACGCCAACTCTTAGCTGGATTTGATCGAAATCAATTTACTAGCCTTTTAGAAAAGTTGTGTGTTAAAGGCTATGGGATCTTTCTATATATGTTCTGTGACTAGAGGAGCTATTGCTCATTTTGGTCTTCGAGATGGTAGATCTGATCTGGTCGGTGGATGTATGATTATATGGGATATTGGTGACGGTTGATTTCGGCAATCATGGAGACTGATTTTTGCAGTTCAAAAGCCTCATCCTCTTCAGATATCAGTTTGGGTGCTCATGTCGATTTCTCTTGATTTCATTTTATTTCATCTGTAATATCATTGGTTTTGAAATATTGGGATGTATTTCTCGCTCTAATTTTCTTGCATCTGATGATTGTTGGCTACGGATTCTATCGACTCCATGCTAGGTTTCCATGCTAGGTTTTGGGCTGGAATCTGGGTATGGGCTTAATGGGCATTGATTTGGTATGGGGTCCTATGATTCCGGTGATCGTTTTCTGTCCTCTGAACTTGCTGGCCAAAATCTGGGTTCAGATGGTTATTGGTCATATGTTCCCGGTGGGTATGATTTGGGTCCTTTTTCGATCTGAGTTTCTGGTTTTGCTTATCTTCTACTTATTCAGATTGGGATGTTTTAAATTGATGGCACCATTTTAGTTTAAGACGTTCCTTATTGATTCATGTGTTTCTCCTCCACTGAATCTGTTTGGGTGTTATTCTATGTGTTGCTCAAATGGCCTTTTGGCACCTTTACCGTTCTGGACTGGGATTCGGTAGCTCACCGATTTCTGCTAGTTGGGGCACAGGTTTTAGCGTCTTGGGCAGTGTAATGATGGTCTTGACTGATGTAATTTGGGCCCACGATAGGTTCAAATTTGCTGATATATCTTATAGGCTCGCCCTTTCTCTTGGGCTGCTATTTTTGCTCCACTCGTGGATTACAGCTGGATTCATGTGCTTTGCTTGTCCTTCATTTAAATTAACAGCCTCACATGGGCTACATGTTTGCTACACATTGAAGAGCATGTTTGCTCCCATGTGTTTATGGATGATCATTACCCAGTTCGAAGAGCATTTTCTTTGCTCAATCAGGTGAGTCCATATACTCATCTTTTTACTATATTATTGGAGCCAATTGTGTTTTAACACCAGTCTACATGTGCATTGTAGTTGGTTTTCCAATTTTTATTTCTTTTATTTGTGTACATTTCAAGAAAGGCTAGGCAGAGCTTGCAAATATCTCCTGAGTAGACAACCATGGCCTTTTTCTTACTATAGACTTAAAACTTTAATTAGTAAAAGAACAAAATTAATGGTTTAAACAAAGTTCTATATACTATTGTTACTGTAGCAATATCTGACAGGAAAACTACTATTGCTACAGTAACAATAGTATATTCTATTGCTATATAACTCAAATACAACCAAGTGCATAGCATACCTGGTGGATTAATGATTATAGGTACCTAATATATATTCCATAAATCATTTTTTGAGAATAAACTTTTGAAAAATTATACTCATCTATATAATCCAAAAAAAATCTTATTGAAAATTATTGAATAGTTGACCTATATTAATTTAGGGAAGGGACTGCAAACTATCATTATAGTTATGAGCAAAGAACTTGGGCTGTACTTGATAAATAAGAGACCTGGCATGCTATTTTTTATTTTCAATACTGAAGTTATAGGGGTTCTTGTTGCTCATGATTTGATGGAAGGGGAGTTTGTATTGAAGGTAATTCTGGTATAATAGAATGTTCCATTTGTTGCATGATACTGTTACAAGATGAACAGTAAACCTACAATATGATGGTTGATTACTACCATGTAGATGCCTGTTTATCCGTCTCAGCAGAAGCTCGAAGACTTCAGCTCTAAGGTAATTTTCTTTGCTGAATAGTTCTTGCGTAAGATGCTAGGTTTCAAACTGCTCAAGTGCTGAGATGAATGGTAGAGTTAGGTTGAGTGATTGAGAAAAAAATGACACTTTGCATAAATTTGATACTCTGCATTTATGTCTTGCTGAAAGGTAAATTTTTTGAAGGATTTGTTATATCCTATGTTTTGACGGATTGGTATAATCTCCACTGAAGTTCTTTTGAAGGTTTAATTTCTTGTAGATATTTGAGAGTTTAATCTTCAAATTGGTTGGGCGAGAGCTGGAAGATATATGTGTGGTAGACATTAAGCCATGGGTGATGCACGTTAAAGTTTCTGAGAAATATCTGTTACATGACAACTGCATAATACTCGCTGGTGATGCTGCTCACTGGTTTCCTCCTGCTGGTGGTTTTGGTATGTAAATTCTTTACTACAGCCACTAACAGTAGTTTTCGTATTTTCAAGGAAATAATACAGTATTTCTTTTGGTTCAAGTGATGAAAGTTTGTTTCACATGTTCATGCTGAAGCTTTGTGGATTAATTAGCCTATAAGTTACATGGAAAGGGTAAACAAAATCAAAATCTATCATAAAGTTGTTCCCATGCCACTTTTCCCCTTCACATTGAGGTATTCATTGTTAGCTAATCAACTATTCGATCAAGGCTTTGTTGAGTGATCTAAGATGTTGTTATTGTTTTCTCTCACATTACAAATTATTAAGTAGCTAGGGACTGCAACATGTACAGTCAGATATCATGTCAGATTAGATAATGCCTAACTATTCTTTTAACAAGCCACAGTTTGTCAAAGCCACAGTTTGTCAAATTCCCATATAGAATATTTCTTACTTCAGTTCTTCAACCACGTGTGGATTACTTTCCGCATATGAAAGGTTTTGGTCTGGGACACAATGGTGGGTTCACAGCCTGATTTATGACCTCCATGTATTTGGGTCAGTTGATACTGAAGTGATGTTCCTTTTTGAAGGGAGATAGATCAACTTAGCAAAACCCACATGATTTATGCAGGAATGAATACCGGGATTCAAGACGTGCATAATCTTGCCATGAAGTTAGCTTCAGTGGTCAAGGGTATTGCTCCAAAATCAATTCTGGCCACTTACATTTTTTTTTAACTTCTTTAAAGCTAGCTTTTCAAAAACTTTAATGGTCTGTTCCTCTATAAAATTTGCAGAGATATGCTTATCAGGCAACTGGTTGCTACAACCTACTATGCTCAGGCTTCATTCAAATCAATAGTGAAATAGCAATGGGTGCAAGCATCTCCCCAGTTTTTGCAGTTAGAAATTCCCAATATGATATCAGTATCCTTATCTGGCAGGTAAAATCCAAGTCCCCCACTCAGCCTTCATTGTTTTGCATCACATACAGAAATAATCCCTATAAAATAGGATCATTGCGGAATCATTAAACTGGAGAACCACATAAAAAATACAGGGTTATAGTAGATTACTATCACAGTCCAAACATATGAATGTTCTGCCCAAAGTGGATAAATGTTCCCTTGTTTATAATTTTACATGTCAACTATAGGGAGGGATTAGGGGTTCCCGGGTTCATAGCTTTTAGTGCTTGTTTAAGAATCTGTAAACCTATTTTGTTTTGCTGTTAATAAAATTTGATTTGCTTATAACATAAACTTATCATATAGACTAATTTCATTTGATGTGGAATTTTGGTATTGCAACCATCATAAGACATGCTGAGCTTTGATGAAAAAGAAGAGGTCTTCTTTGATACTGCAAGTTATTTGTCGTCGGAAGAGTTGTGGAATTGGTTCCAAAATAGGCGGTATGCTCTTTAGAGCAAAAGCAGCTAAGAATCCTGGGAAATTAAATGTGTCATCTCTGCTTCAGGATGATTCAGCTATAGAAAAAAGTGTCTCGAGTCCCTCAACCAATACCAGCTCCATTAGGTTGACTTGATTTGGGATTTCGTTTGAAGTTGCACAACATTGTATATCAATAACTCTGTTTGGTTGCTGTAATATTTGTGTAGTATTCAGTTCTAAGTTTTTATCCTTAATTGATTTAGTTACAGTGAGAAATGTGCCTCAACCCCTCAACATCTGCCTGCTGCTGCAGGTGAGATTAAATTCTGTCATGTTCAAAGTTCTAATTCACTTCTCTTTTTCTGAAATTTTTGGCATAGGCAGGCTGTGGCAAAAATTTTCTCTACTTGCACTGATGAGACATAGCACTGATCTGCCCATTCTTTTTGCTCTATATAGTCGAGATTCATTAGCTTCTGGGATAAAATGGCGGAGCAGCTGTTTGACTGCAGTTGAGTAACCTAAGAATTTATTTATTACATTTTAATGTGCTGGTTCATTATATGATTGGTTTCATTACATTTTTACTCTGATAGTTATGAGTTCTTCAATGATTAATTAGAGTGGAGAGAAGTCGAACAATCTTTACAATAAAGGAGCAAATATACTTGACATTTCCTCTGGGATATTGCACCTTGCTCAAGGGTGCCAAAGTTCTTCAACAGTAAGGACTGTCTCAAGGGTGCCAAAGTTCTTCAACAGATAGACAAGAAATATATTCCAGTTGTCAGTGGTGGAGTACTTGCTATTATTGACCAGGTATACTCACGGAAAATACTTTTTAGCTCGTGTAAACAATAGTCTTTTTTTTGCATCAATCATTTAGGAGCACAAGGAATAAGTGTTGAGTCTATTGGTAGAGGACTAGGAGTAGTGATCATAATAAGAACAGTTTCTTTGATGAGACATCAACTAGAATATTATATGGTTTAGTCAAAAGAAAAATGTGTCAAAGTCTTCAGAGCAGAAGCCTAAAATATATGTGCATGCATAAACATCTGTGCTTCTGTTGCGATTGCTCATGTGAACACATGTTAGCGAGGCACTGAATATTTGTACCGTTTTTTTGAGTGTGGGTGGGGGGAATAGTTGCATGGATGCAGGGTCAGATTTACTTGTGCCTTGTTTTTTTTGGCAGCATGCTACAGATAAAATAATACAACTAGAAGAGCTACATCAGAAGGTAAAGAAATTTGTAGTTGTAAATGTTGAAATGCTATGTCTAGCATGGCTTAGATATTTATTGAAATTTTAGGTGCTTTCTGGAGATATGCAGACAATTACCTTCCTGGATGTGGAGCAAGAGTTGGTATGTATGCTTTGGAAGCTATATGTTTGTATCTAGCAATAATCGTTAGTACCACGTAGCAATTCTATTGTCTTTGTGTATTGATTTTGGTATTAAGTGCCTCTGGTGACCTATTTGGTTCATTTTCCTGACTTGCTATTATTTTAAATGTGCAGGAAGACTGCTTCTACGATCAAATTTTCGTGTTACGTTTGCGGAAGACCAGGGACGAAATTATGAAGTGTACTCTCTCTATATATGTAGATATATAATTTGATTGAAGAACTGTGGTAGCTTTAGATGGTTAATTGTAAAGATAATGAATGATTATGTAGTGGATGATTTTATTAAGTTAATGATATTTTAGTTTTTTGTATTTTTGTCATTATTTGCTATGGGAACATTGAGCCAGTTAGGTACACAAAAAGAATGTCAAATTTTAATTTGACAACAATATAATTCGTTACCAAAGCATTGTACAAGTTTTAATATAGCAATATTTTTTTATACATTTAGCAACAAATTTTCGTTGCTAGTGACATTAAAAATATAATATTTGACAACGAAAAATTAATCTAATAACAACGGAGAGGATATTGTTGCTAATACTAAAATAAAATATAACATTTTTAATCGTTGCAAATCATATCAACTTTCGTTTCACATAAAGAAACGACAACATATAATGTCATTGCTAATCGACGACTTTCGTTGCTATTGAAAAATAACCAGCAACAAATGTAAGACCCTAACTTTTTAAATAAAGATTAAATTTTCTCGAAATATATTTTTGAATATTATGGTGTGAATTTGATATAATGTTATAGTTGTGGGTAATATTTATAAATTTTGCAAAGTACACAAGTTGTTATATAATATTCGATTGATCGGAGAATATTCGTTTTAACAGGAAATATTCGTACAACGGCACAATCATTGGTGGTCCCCCACAACGGAATTGTCGGATTGAGAAAACGACAAAAATACTTTATGAAAATAACGGCGGAAGTTTTATCGTTAACTGTTGAACTACCCAGTAGTAAAAGTACAGTAATACGCGTGGTCGCATAATAGCACACGGTATTGATTATTGATGCTTTACGTGAGAAGTCACTTAGTTATACTCAATTATTGCTACAGTAATTGCCTCATCATATCTCTCATATTATTGATTCGATTATTGTCATAGTATCATCTGTATAATATGTTATTTTATTAAATCAATAATTGAGACGACAAAGTTATTCATATTATTAAATTACAATATTTACAATGTCTAGAATAATCGTTAGTACCACGTAGCAATTCTATTGTCTTTGTGTATTGATTTTGGTATTAAGTGCCTCTGGTGACCTATTTGGTTCATTTTCCTGACTTGCTATTATTTTAAATGTGCAGGAAGACTGCTTCTACGATCAAATTTTCGTGTTACGTTTGCGGAAGACCAGGGACGAAATTATGAAGTGTACTCTCTCTATATATGTAGATATATAATTTGATTGAAGAACTGTGGTAGCTTTAGATGGTTAATTGTAAAGATAATGAATGATTATGTAGTGGATGATTTTATTAAGTTAATGATATTTTAGTTTTTTGTATTTTTGTCATTATTTGCTATGGGAACATTGAGCCAGTTAGGTACACAAAAAGAATGTCAAATTTTAATTTGACAACAATATAATTCGTTACCAAAGCATTGTACAAGTTTTAATATAGCAATATTTTTTTATACATTTAGCAACAAATTTTCGTTGCTAGTGACATTAAAAATATAATATTTGACAACGAAAAATTAATCTAATAACAACGGAGAGGATATTGTTGCTAATACTAAAATAAAATATAACATTTTTAATCGTTGCAAATCATATCAACTTTCGTTGCACATAAAGAAACGACAACATATAATGTCGTTGCTAATCGACGACTTTCGTTGCTATTGAAAAATAACCAGCAACAAATGTAAGACCCTAACTTTTTAAATAAAGATTAAATTTTCTCGAAATATATTTTTGAATATTATGGTGTGAATTTGATATAATGTTATAGTTGTGGGTAATATTTATAAATTTTGCAAAGTACACAAGTTGTTATATAATATTCGATTGATCGGAGAATATTCGTTTTAACAGGAAATATTCGTACAACGGCACAATCATTGGTGGACCCCCACAACGGAATTGTCGGATTGAGAAAACGACAAAAATACTTTATGAAAATAACGGCGGAAGTTTTATCGTTAACTGTTGAACTACCCGGTAGTAAAAGTACAGTAATACGCGTGGTCGCATAATAGCACATGGTATTGATTATTGATGCTTTACGTGAGAAGTCACTTAGTTATACTCAATTATTGCTACAGTAATTGCCTCATCATATCTGTCATATTATTGATTCGATTATTGTCATAGTATCATCTGTATAATATGTTATTTTATTAAATCAATAATTGAGACGACAAAGTTATTCATATTATTAAATTACAATATTTACAATGTCTAGAAGTTCTGTCAATGAGAGGTTTGATCACCTAATTGCGCGCCAATAGGGAGAAATCCTTATTGGAAAGCCCCCCTTTCCTAGGAACGACCTGATTGATAAATATTGTGAGTTATAATATTAATGATGAATGTTATTAAAATTAAAGTTGTGTTCGGAGTTGAATTTGGAGACGCGGACGTGATATTTGAGTCCGGAACGATGAAATTAGTAAAAATAGTCTATAAACACAAAATTTTCTGAAATTCACTATTTGGTCAAAAAGTCAACAGTTGACTTTTTCGGAAAAAGTCAAACTTCGAAATTTCAAATTTTATATTTTTGATAAAAATGATTTCATTATGTTGGAATTATTTTTGTTAGTGAAAATCAATAATTATTTGGATAATAATTGATGTCTAGAGGTTATATTGACTAATCGGGTATTTAACCGAATAAATAAGCAATTAATTGTTATTATTTCACATGATTATAACTATTTGTTCATATATATATACTATTGTTTCACATTCTTGTTACTATTAGGGGAGTTGGTGCAAGATTGATAATACTTGCATGACTAAGTTAAAAATGAAAGTATAGATGGATGTACTATAATGTAATTCGTATGTCCACATGTCTAGAACTATTGATTCACATAATTTACTATTGAATCACATTATTTACTATTAAGGGAGGTGGTGCAAGTTTGATAATACTTTCATGACTAAATTAAAAATAAAGAAAAAATTTGAGGTATTGTACTGAAATTTTTCGAGCCCCAAAACGTGCAATTATCGAAACTATATTTTTTTATAAATAGAAGCTCATTCTTCCTTCATTTATCACCAATTCACAAAAGCTTTAGAGCGATTATTATAGAGAGAAATTATAAAAAGAAGAAGAGAAGTCTGCTACCTCACTATTCCAGTATCCAGTTTTTCTAAAGGTAGGGAGTATTATTTCTTTCTTATCTATGAAGAGAACTTTTGTTATTCCATTCTTTATTATTCTGTTGGAATAACCTGTATACGCGGGCTACCCTATATTTGGTGAAATTCTTCTGTTGTTCCATTCTTTATCATTCTGTTGGAACATCCTGTCTATGCGTTCTACGCCGGACCTGGTTCTGTCTTTATTATTATGTTGGAATATCCTGTCTGTGCGTTTTACGCTGGACCTGATTCCGTCTTTATTATTTTGTTGAAATATCATGTCTGTGCATTCTACGCCGGACCTGATTCCGTCTTTATTATTCTGTTGGAATATCCTGTCTGTGCGTTTTGCGCCGGACCTAATTCCGTTATTTATTATTCTGTTGGAATAACCTGCATGTGCGGTCTATCGCATACCTGATGATTTCTTTTGTTATTTCATTCTTTATTATACTCAGTTTGTTAAAGTTTTGACTTCTATACTCCATAAAATTAGTGGAATATCTTTGATATTTGCGCTTCATCCAATATTTTTTTATGGAAATATTCTTCTAAGCATTCTTGAATTTTACTCTACAAAACAGTATCATGTTGACAATTTGGACGTTATTAGTTCCTGGATAAAATAATTCTTGAACTTGTTTTATTGAATTCTTATATCATTGTCATCATCCTCATGTTTATATTTTGTTGAAAGTTAATTGTGGCCTATAGTGCATAGATGGACTTGGTATGATTATGACCAGGGATTATTCGGTGTAATCATGACCGTAATATTACAAATGATGTGGTAAAAGTCCTCATTGGCCCGTAGTGCATTGATGGACAGTTGTTGGCATGATCATGACCATTATTGAATACACAAATATTCTTGGCCAGTAGTGCATGGATAATTGTGGTCGTGATACTAAAGAATATCATTGGCCGTAGTGCAGGGGTGATTCGATGATGTGGATTATTTATTAAGCTGAGTCCCATCGATAAAAGTGATGAAAAACCTTTTAAATCATAAAAGATAGTAGATTTTATTCTCTACTTGACTCTTTTAATGGATTGCTTGTTCCGCTGTAGTTAAACTTGATAGTTGTTATATTGTATCAGTTTAACACTGTTGAAGGCTACCGATAATATATTCTGCATTATCTTAGCCATAATATTTTCTACTGGGCTAGTTGAGCTCACCCATTTACTTTTATTGTTCTCTTCAGGAAATGAGAACGTAGCAGGGACTAGTCGGGGAAAAGAGTGACGGACCAGATGATAGCATTAGTAGTCCTCACTATTCAGTAAAATAGTGGAAAATAAATGTAATAATATTGAATTTGAGTTTGAATATTGTCTAGACGACAATATTTGTATTAAAACTCACAGCTTATGTTTTGTCGTACTTTATACGATAGTTGTATAATTAAGTTGTATTTGTATTCTGTACCATGTATTTGATGACTCAGAATAGGTATGTATAACTATTTTGGGGGCATCACAGTTGGTATCAAAGCTTAGGGATATGATCCCTGGCTAAGATGTGAGACTAGAACTAGGAGGGGAGAGACAAGGAATTCCTTCGCTACTATGACCTACCTAAGTTTATTTAGTATTAAATTGGTCAGTCAGAGTGTAGAGATAATATGTTTAATGTCAATTAACACTTGTTTTATGACGGTATTTGAAAATGGCATCCGAGAATGTTGAGAACATCAATGGAGCACAGGAGACCGTTGAGTCTCCACAGATCAATAACCAGGACAATGTGCATCAGGAAGGCGACAATCCTCATATAAACAACAACACTGACCAAATGATGAACGATAGAATGTTTCGAGGCTTCATGCAATTCATGCAACATCAGGCGAGAGCGACAACTCTCGGACGGTCACCGCCAAACAGTTCAAGGAGCTGGGACCACCGAAGTTTATTAGAGAGCCAAAACCACTTAAGGCGGGAGCATAGATAAAACAGATAACCAAGATATTTGATGTCTTGAGATGTTCCGAGGAACAAAAGGTTACCTTCGCCACCTTTATGTTGCGTGAAGAGGTAGATTACTAGTGGGAATCTGTAAAACGTACCCAGCCTGACGCACTCAAGATGTCTTGGGAGAAGTTCCAAGAGCTGTTCAACGACAAGTACTTTCCCAAAAGTATTCGTCACATGAAGGAGGTGGAGTTTATCAAGTTGGAACAAAACAATATGACCGTGTCACAATACGAGGCTAAATTTGCGGAGTTATCCCGATTTGTATCCCATCTGGTTGATAATGAGGAGCGAATGACCCGAATATTTTTAAGAGGTTTAAAACCGGAGATAAGACAATATCTTATTTCTCATAAACTATGTTTGTTTTCAGATGTTGTAAATAGGGCTCAGTTGTTGGAGCGCGATAACGAGTTAACGCAACCAAGAGAAAGTAGCTGACAGAATGAAAATACCAGTGGTAACAGTCATCGAAGCGGTGACAACAAACGTGGAGGGAATCAACATGCCAGAAATGGTAACCACTTCGGTGGTAATCATAGCCAAGACAATAAAAATGGACATTTCAAGAAAAGGAGATTCAACAATGATGGAAAGACGTCAGCACCAGCACCCGTTGTTAAGGAAGAAGAACGACCACCTATCATATGCTTCAAATGCGGAGGGGAGGGACACATCAGTCCAAACTGCGCGATGCCGTCCAAAGCATGTTATAAATATGGAAGAAAAGGTCACTTATCTCAATTTTGTCGTTTACCGAAGAAAAATCAGCTAGGATGGAGGCACCAAAGGCCGTCCCAGCAAAGTCAAAGCCGGTAATGCAAGGGAGAGCGTTTGTTGTGACCTCCCAGAAAGCAAGGAACCCGAATGAGGTTATCACGGGTAAGCTTATCATAAACTCTAGTGAAGTCTATACCTTATTTGATATCGGTTCTACCCATTCTTTTATTTCTCCTACTTGCGCTCAACGTTTAAATTTGACTCAGGAAAAATTAGACTTTGAATTATCTGTTGAAACTCCATTAGGAGAAACCTTCATTACATCCACTGTTTATAAGTCTTGTTTGATTCAAATCGGTAACCGCACGTTACCTGTCGATCTTATCTCCTTAAAAATACTTGCATTTGACGTGATTCTATGGATTGATTGGTTAACTACTCATCATGCTAAAATTGATTGTTTTCATAAGGTTGTTAGCTTTCATATTCCTAATAAACCTATTATACGAATTCAAGCGACCAAACCATTAAAATCAATCACGGTCATCTCAAGCCATAAAGTTATTCGTTTATTGAAAAACGGATGTCAAGCTTTCGTAGCTCATGTCACGGATTTAAACAAAAATACGTCAGATTTGAAGGATATTTCTATTGTTAATAAATTTCCTGACGTATTCCCTGAAGAACTTCTTGGCCTACCCCCAGAGCGTGAAGTTAAATTTTGTATCGACCTTGAACCCGGTACAAAACCCATTTCCAAAGCCCCATATCGAATGACTCCTATTGAACTTCAAGAGTTAAAGACCTAATTGCAAGAATTGTTAGACATTGGTTTCATTCATCCTAGTACGTCTCCTTGGGGTGCTCCTATTCTATTCATGAAGAAGAAAGATGGGAGTATGCGACTTTGTATTGATTATCGGGAGTTGAATCATGTCACCATCAAAAATAAGTACCCATTGCCACGTATTGATGACCTGTTTGATCAGTTATAAGGAGCACAATTTTTTTCAAAGATCGATCTTCATTCTGGATATAATCAGCTAAAGGTTAAAACTGAGGATATTCCAAAGACTGCCTTTAGAACTCGGTACGGGCATTATGAATTCTTAGTCATGTCTTTTGGATTGACTAATGCTCATGCTGCCTTCATGGATATGATGAACCGAGTATTCCAGGAATATTTGGATCACTTTGTGGTCGACTTTATTGATGACATCCTTATTTATTCCAAAAGCCGTGAAGATCATGAGCAACACTTGAGGCTGATACTCCAAAAGATTCGTGAATATAAGCTTTATGCCAAGTTAAAGAAATACGAGTTCTGGCTTGAGGAAGTAGCATTCCTTGGGCACGTAGTATCAAGTCATGGAATATCCGTTGACCCGACAAAGATTAAAGCTATTCAAAGCTGGGAGCAACCCAAATCAGTGACCGAAGTACGTAGCTTTCTCGGTTTAGCTGGTTATTATCGGAGATTCGTGGAAGAATTTTCTCGAATCGCTACTCCATTAACTCAGCTGACTCGAAAAGATACAAATTTCGGTTGGAGCGAGGAATGTGAGAAGAGTTTTCAAGAACTCAAAAGGAGACTCATTTCAGCACCTGTTCTGACAATACCATCTGGTTCGGAGGGATTTTTCATCTACAGTGATGCTTCGGGCAAAGGGTTAGGATGTGTTCTCATGCAACATGAGAAAGTCATAACCTATGCCTTAATACAACTAAAAGAATATGAGAGAAATTATCCTACTCATGATCTAGAGTTGGCAGCTGTTGTCTTCGCACTTAAAATTTGGAGGCATTACTTGTATGGAGAGAAAGTGGAGATCTTTACGGATTATAAAAGCCTCAAATATTTCTTCACTCAAAAGGAACACAACATGTGACAATGACGTTGGCTTGAACTGTTGAAAGATTATGATCATACCATCCAATACCATCCTAGAAAAGCGAACGTGGTAGCTGACGCATTGAGTAGAAGATCATATGCGGGTACGAGTGCAATATTCACAACACAAAAGCCCATTTTGTGTGACTTGCAAAGGATGGAGATAGAGTTAAAGACTCTAGGGACCCATGTGATGATGGCGAATATACGAGTAGAACCGACTTTAATTGATAAAGTTAAAGTTGCTCAAGTTATAGATCCGGAGCTGATGCGTATGAGGAAGAAAGTGCAAGAAGGTGCTATGCCGGAAGCAAGAATCGATAAAGAAGGAATACTTTGAGTCAACTCCAGACTTTATGTTCCTAACGACTCTGATTTAAAGTATAAAATCATGATGTAGGCGCACAACACACCATTTTCAATCCATCCTGGGAGTACCAAAATGTATCGTGATCTTTGTCATACATTTTGGTGGAGCAATATGAAGAGAGAGAGCGTTATTTATCTCAAGGTGTCTAATTTGTCAACGAGTTAAAGCGGAGCATCGAGTACCAAAAGGTCCATTGCAACCACTTGAAATTCCATAATGGAAGTGGAAGCACATTACCATGGATTTCGTTACCGGTCTTCCCAAAGTTTCTCAAGGCATAGATGCGATTTGGGTCATTATTGATAGATTGACCAAGTCTGCTCATTTCTTACCGATACGAGAAACTTATATACTTGAACATCTTGCTCGTATGTACATAAACGAGGTTGTAAGATTGCATGGTATGCCGGTATCCATAGTTTCTGATCGAGACCCAAGATTCACTTCACGATTTTGGGTTAGTTTACAAAAAGCTATGGGCACGGATTTACGATTTAGCTCGGCATATCATCCTCAGAAGGATGGGCAGTCGGAGAGGACGATTTAAACTCTTGAAGATCTATTAAGACTCTGTCCTTGACTTCAAGGGAAGTTGGGACAAGTTCTTACCATTGGTGAAGTTTTCCTAAAACAACAGTTATCAAGCAAGTATTGGCATGGCTCCATTCAAGGCGTTGTATAGAAGAAAGTGTCGTTCTCCAGTATGCTGGGATGAGGTGGGTGAAACAACGTTGTTGGGACCAGAGTTGGTACGTATGACTATGGAAAAGATTCAAATGATCCGACAACGTATAAAAACCTCAGAAGATCGACAAAAGAGTAATGCTGATCTTCATCGAAAGGTCGTAGAATTCGATATTGGAGATCATGTGTTGTTACGTTTTTATCCATGGAAAGGAGTTACAAGATTTGGAAAGAGAGGAAAGCTCAATCCTCGATTCATTGGCCCATTTTTAATCCTCGATCGAGTAGGAACTGTGGCCTATAGAATTGCGTTACCGCCAAATATGTCTCGTGTTCATAACATTTTTCATATATCCATGTTACGTAAATATGTGAAAGACCCGAACCACATTATTGAGTTAGAACCGGACAAAATAGAGGAAGATTTAACGTATGAAGAGGTTCCTGTTAAAATCTTGGATAAGAAGGAACATATTCTACGCTCCAAGGTTATACCTCAAGTCAAAGTTTTATGGAGAAACCACGACGTTGAGGAAATGACCTGGGAGTTAGAATCTGAAATGAAATCAAAGTATCCTCACCTCTTCGACATACCAGGTACCCACCCTAATTTCGAGGACGAAATTTAATAAGAAGGGGAGGTTGTAAGACCCCAACTTTTTAAATAAAGATTAAATTTTCTCGAAATATAGTTTTGAATATTATGGTGTGAATTTGATATAATGTTATAGTTGTGGGTAATATTTACAAATTTTGCAAAGTACGCAAGTTGTTATATAATATTCAATTGGTCGGGGAATATTCGTTTTAAAAGGGAATATTCGTACAACGGCACAATCATTGGTGGACCCCCACAACGGAATTATTGTCGGATTGAGAAAACGACAAAAATACTTTATGAAAATAACGGCGGAAGTTTTACCGTTAACTGTTGAACTACCCGATAGTAAAAGTACAGTAATACGCGTGGCTGCATAGTAGTACACGGTATTGATTATTGATGCTTACGTGAGAAGTCACTTAGTTATACTCAATTATTACTACAGTAATTGCTGCATCATATCTCTCATATTATTGATTCGATTATTGTCACAGTATCATCTGCATAATATGTTATTTTATTAAATCAACAATTGAGACGACAAAGTTATTCATATTATTAAGTTACAATATTTACAATGTCTAGAAGTTCTGTCAATGAGAGGTTTGGTCACCTAATTACGCGCCAATAGGGAGAAATCCTTATTGGAAAGCCCCCCTTTCCTGGGAACGACCTGGTTGATAAATATTGTGAGTTATAATATTAATGATGAATGTTATTAAAATTGAAGTTGTGTTTTGATTTGAATTTGGAGACGCGGATGTGATATTTGAGTCCGAAACGATGAAATTAGTAAAAATAGTCTATAAACACAAAATTTTCCGGAATTCACTATTTGGTCAAAAAGTCAACAGTTGACTTTTTTGGGAAAAGTCAAATTTCGAAATTTCAAAATTTATATTTTTGATAAAAATGGTTTCATTGTGTTGGAATTATTTGTGTTAGTGAAAATCGATAATTATTTCGATAATAATTGATGTCTGGAGGTTATATTGACCAATCGGGTATTTAACCGGATAAATGAGCAATTGATTGCTATTATTTCATATGATTATAATTATTTATTCACATATGTATACTATTGTTTCACATTCTTGTTACTATTAGGGGAGTTGGTGCAAGATTGATAATACTTGCATGACTAAGTTAAAAATGGAGGTATAGATGGAAATACTATATTGTAATTCGTATTTCCACATGTCTAGAACTATTGATTCACATAATTTACTATTGAATCACATTATTTACTATTATGGGAGGTGGTGCAAGTTTGATAATACTTCCATGACTAAATTAAAAATAAAGAAAAAAATTGGAGGCATTGTACTGAAATTTTTCGAGCCCCAAAACATGCAATTATCGAAACTATATTTTTCTATAAATAGAAGCTCATTATTCATTTATCACCAATTCACAAAAGCTTTAGAGCGATTATTATAAAGAGAAATTATAGAAAGAAGAGAAGTCTGCTACCTCACTATTCCAGTATCCAATTTTTCTAAAGGTAGGGAGTATTATTTCTTTCTTATTTATGAAGAGAACTTTTGTTATTCCATTCTTTATTATTCTGTTGGAATAACCTGTATACGCGGGCTACCCTATATTTGGTGAAATTCTTCTGTTGTTCCATTCTTTATCATTCTGTTGGAACATCCTGTATGTGCGTTCTACGCCGGACCTGGTTTTGTCTTTATTATTCTGTTGGAATATCTTGTCTGTGCGTTTTACGCTGGACCTGATTCCGTCTTTATTATTTTGTTGGAATATCCTGTTTGTGCGTTCTACGCCGGACCTGATTCCGTATTTATTATTCTATTGGAATATCCTGTCTGTGCGTTTTACGCCGGACCTGATTCTGTCTTTATTATTCTGTTGGAATATCTTGTCTGTGCGTTTTACGCCGGACCTGATTCCCTTATTTATTATTCTGTTGGAATAACCTGCCTGTGCGGTCTATCGCATACCTGATGATTTCTTTTGTTATTCCATTCCTTATTATACTTAGTTAGTTAAAGTTTTGACTTCTATACTCCATGAAATTAATGGAATATCCTTGATATTAGCGCTTCATCCAGTATCTTTTCATGGAAATATTATTCTGAGCATTCTTTAATTTTACTCTACAAAGCAGTATCATGTTGACAATTTGGACTTTATTAGTTCCTGGATAAAATAATTCTTGAACTTGTTTTATTGAATTCTTATATCATTGTCATCATCCTCATGTTTATATTTTGTTGAAAGTCATCTGTGGCCTATAGTGCATAGATGGACTTGGTATGATTATGACCAGGTATTATTCGGTGTAATCATGACCGTAATGTTACAAATGATGTGGTAAAAGTCCTCATTGGCCCGTAGTGCAATGATGGACAGTTGTTGGCATGATCATGACCATTATTGAATACACAAATATTCTTGGCCCGTAGTGCATGGATAATTGTGGCCGTGATACTAAAGAATATCCTTGGCCGTAGTGCATGGGTGATTCGATGATGTGGATTATTTATTAAGCTGAGTCCCATCGATAAAAGTGATGAAAAACCTTTTAAATCATAAAAGATAGTAGATTTTATTCTCTACTTGACTCTTTTAATGGATTGCTTGTTCCGCTGCAGTTAAACTTGATGGTTGTTATATTGTATCAGTTTAACATTGTTGAAGGCTAAAGATAATATATTCTGCATTATCTTAGTCATAATATTTTCTACTGGGCTAGTTGAGCTCACTCATTTACTTTTATTGTTCTCTTCAGAAAATGAGAACATAGCAGGGACTAGTCGGGGAACGGAGTGACGGACCAGATGATAACATTAGTAGTCCTCACTATTCAGTGAAATAGTGGAAAATAAATGTAATAATATTGAATTTGAGTTTGAATATTGTGTAAACGACAATATTTGTATTAAAACTCAAAGCTTATGTTTTGTCGTACTTTACACGACAGTTGTATAATTAAGTTGTATTTGTATTCTGTACCATGTATTTGACGACTCAGAATAGGTATGTATAACTATTTTGGGGGCGTCACAACAAACATTTTCGTTGCTGATTCAGCATAATGTCGTTACCAAATACTATAATCAGTAATGAAAATCGTTGATAAAAAGTTTACATTCCGCAACGAAAGCAAGCTTAGGCAACAATTTTCATAAGTTACTGTAACGAAAAATGTCGTTGCAAAATGGTGTCAATTGCAAAGAAAATGCATAGTAGTTGCAAAAAAAAAAGAGTTCATTTCGTTGCCAATTAGAAGGCTTTTGCAACAAAATGGGCTTTTTAGCAACGAAATGTTAATTATTCTGCAACAATATATTTTATTGCTAAAGGATCGATGTCTGTGTACAGAAGCCAAATTTCGTTCCAAAATGTATTATTTTTGGCAACGAAAAAAATATATTCGTTGCGGAACAATTAGCAACGCTTATTGAGCAACGAAAGACGCAACGACAGTAAAGTCGTTGCCAAAAACCTTTTGCAAAGAAATTTGGCACCTTTAGCAACGAAAATCGGTTGTTGCTGAAGCCCCATTTTTTTGTAGTGATTGCATGTATAAGTCAGGTATGAAAGGTTGATCACCTTCATTACCAGTTGGTTCAGATATATTTGTTCATGTATAATACTTATTCAGTCAAAAGTTTGTTCCTGCTAGTTCACAATTATATTGTTGAATTATAGCCAACTTATTATTCAGACTCATTCAATCATGATATATCATTATATTATTAAATTTAAACTTGTTGGGCAATCCTTATGCTCACCTTTGCTATATCATGATAGAACATTGTAGATTAAGGCGAATGCGTCGGATACAAGGAAAGGTTAAGTCTTCATTAGTAAGGTTGGATCGAATAGGAGGCCTGAGGAGAATTGATTCATTAGTCTGCCCTCTGCCCAGATATTCGTAGATAAGATTCCCCTGCACCAATTGTTTTTGCTTTTACTTTTACTTTTGCTTTTTCTGAACTATGAATCCAAAGATCTTTCCTAGCTAAAATGCCTTTCCATATCCAAGAATCTCCCAATTCGTAGACTAGGGTTAAATACCCTATAAATATTTTTTTATCAGGTGTGTATATTAGGACTTATGGGGTATTATTGTAAATATATTGGTGATTGATATATTTCATTTAGGTTATGTTTGTTTGCAAAGATTATAATCCCGGTATTATAATCTATGGGATTAATCCCAAGACTACTAATTCTAGGATTATAATCCTGAAAATATAATTATAATGTCAAGATTATTAAATCATTCTATAATTTCGAGATTAATAGTGTGACGCCCCCAAAATTAGGTATACATCACCCATCTTGGGTCGCCAGATACATGGTACAGAATTCAAATACAACTTACTAATACAACTGTCGTGTACAATACGACAAAACATAAACTGTGAGTTTGAATACAAATATTGTCTACTAGAGATTATACAAACTCAAAAGGAGTCCTCATTACAATTATTATCACACTATTTCACAGAATAGTGAGGACTACTAATGCTATCCTTTGGACCATTACTCCGTTCCCCGACTCATACCAGCTATATTCTCATTTCCTGAAGAGAACAGTGAAAGAAAGGGTGAGCTCAACTAGCCCAGTAAGAAATATTATGACTAAGACAATGCAGAATAAATTATCATTAGCCTCCAACAATGTTAAACTGATAAAATACAATAGACATCAAGTTTAACTGCAGCGGAACCAACAATCCATTAAAAGAGTCAAGTAGAAAATAAAATCTACTATCTTTTATGATTTAAAAGGTTTTTCATAACTGTTATAGCTGAGACTCAGCTTAATAAATATTCCACATCATCGAATCACCCCTGCACTACGGCCAAGGATATTCTTTAGTATCACGACCACAATTATTCATGCACTACGGGCCAAGAATATTTGTGTATTCATTAATGGTCATGATCATGCCAACAACTGTCCATCAATACACTACGGCAAATGAGACTTTTACCACATCATTTGTAACATTACGGTCATGATTACACCGAATAATCCCTGGTTATAATCATACCAAGTCCATCTATGCACTACAGGCCACATATGACTTTCAAAAATATAAATAAGAGGATGATGACAATGATATAAGAATTCAATAAAACAAGTTCAAGAATTATTTTATCCAGGAATTATTAACGTCCAAATTGTCAACACGATACTGTTTTGTGATGTAAAATTCAAGAATGATCAAAAGAATATTTCCATGAAAAGATACTGGATGAAGCGCAAATATCAAGGATATTCCACTAATTTCATAGAGTATAGAAGTCAAAGTTTTATTCAACTGAGTATAATAAAGAATGGAATAACAAAAGAAATCATCATACATGCGATAGACCGCACAGGCAGGTTATTCCAACAGAATAATAATAATGGAACCAGGTCAGGTGAAATTCACACCGACAGGATGTTCCAACAGAATAATAAATGCGGAATAATAAATGATGGAACCAGGTCCGGCGTATAGCACAAACATGATATTCTGACAGAATAATAAAGACGGAATAATAAAAATAGAACCAGGTCCGGTGTAAAACACACAGACAGGATGTTCTAACAGAATAATAGAAGAATGTCACCAAGTATAGGGTAAACCGCGTATACAGGTTATTCTAACAGAATAATAATGAATGGAATAACAACAGTTCTCTTCATTAATAAGAAAGAATAACACCCCTTACGGGTACAACAAATAATATTCCCTACCTTAGAAGAACTGAATATTGGAAAAGTGAAGTAACATAATACTTTTCTTCTTTCTCTCTAGAGTTTCAGTGAATTCGTAAGAAATAAAGAAGGAATGAGCTTTCTATTTATAGAAAAACTGAGGGTGGCTCTTGGTCTTAACGAAGGGTCAAAATGACTCTTGGTAATATTGAAGAGACAACTACTATTTGTGAAGGGGTAATTAACCCTTGGAACACCGAAGAGGCAGTTAACTCTTGGTAATATTGAAGGGACAACTACTATTGACGAAGGTAATTACTATTGACGAAGGTAATTACTATTGAAGAAGGTAATTACTATTGACGAAGGTAAATACTATTGACGAAGGTAATTACTATTTACGAAGGTAATTACTATTTACGAAGGTAATTACTATTTACGAAGGTAATTACTATTTACGAAAGTAATTACTATTTACGAAAGAGACTCTTAGATGACGACATATGGCCCCCCATAAATAATTAAACTTATCACCAACGTCTAATAATATACTCTTTATATACATCAAGGATTGAATAAAAATTACCAGAAATCATTTTATTTTTTAATCAACACATAATTAATCTTTCAACAATTATTAATCATTATAACTTGTCGTCTCAATTATTGTTTAAATAATATAACATATTATACAGATGATACTGTGACAATAATTAAATCAATAATATAAGAGATATGATGCAGCAATTACTGTAGCAATAATTGAGTATAGCTGAGTGACTTCTCACGTAAGCATCAATAATCAATACCGTGTGCTACTATGCAACCACGCGTATTACTGTATTTTTACTACCGAGTAGTTCAACAGTTTTAACGGTAACACCTCCGCCGTTATTTTTATAAAGTATTTTTGTCGTTTTCTCAATCCGACAATAATTCAGTTGTGGGATCCACCAATGATTGTGCCGTCGTACGAATATTCCCCGATAAAAAGAATATTCCCCGACCAAACGAATATTTTATAACAACTTGCGTACTTTACAACATTTATAAATATTACCCACAACTATAATATTATATCAAATCCACACCATAATTTTCAAAAAAATAATTCGAGAAAATTAAATATTTATTCATAAAATCTGGGGTCTCACAATCTCCCCTCCTTAAGAAATTTTGCCCTCGAAATTTACGTACGTACCTGGTAAGCCGAACATGTGAGGATACCTTGACTTCACTTCAAATTCTAACTCTTGAGTTATAACCTTTGAGCGTCGAATATGATCCTTCTTATCAAAGATGTTAACACGTATCTCCTCATACGTTAAATCTTCTGCTATCTCGTCCTGTTTTATATTAATAATGTGGTTCGGGTCGTCCACATATTTACGTAACATCGATACGAAAAAAAAAAACGTTTATGAACACGCAATATATTTGGCGGTAAAATGAGTCTATAAGCCACAATTCCTACTTGATCAAGGATTTCAAATGGGCCAATAAAATTATGCGTTTAGACTTCCTCTATTCGTCAATTCTTGCTTCTAGAATAATGCTCTCTTGAACCTTCTTAATTTTTCACATTCTTCAGCTCCGAGTGTGTAGCTTGAGCGGCTATAACTTTATCGATTAAAGTCGATTCTACTTGTATATTCGTTATCTTCACGTGAGTTCGTATATTCGCACTTGTAAACGCATACGATCTTCTACTCACACGTCAGCTACCATGTTCGCTTTCCCACGATAATATTGCATGGTACGATCGTAATCTTCAACAGCTCGAGCCAACATCTTTGGCACGTTATACATTCGTTTTAGGTGAAGAAAATATTTGAGGGTTTAAGAAATGGGTTTTGTACTGGGGTCAATAAAAAAGTCGATTTCACGCTCTAGGGGTAAGCTAAGAAGTCTTCAAGAATACGTCAGAAAATTTATTAACACTAGAAATATCATTCAAAATTGTGACCCTCATCCAAGACTTGGATAACACTTCACATTGATACCTATCAACTTGTCATCGTCATTCACGACGTCTCCTACGGAAAGTCTGTCTTCGGTGCATTCCACATAAGGAAGTCAACAATGAAAGGACTGGGGCTCTTTATTTATGGCTTGAAATGACAATGATTGACTTTAGTGGTTTGGTTGCTTGAATTCGCATAACAGGTTTGTTAGGAATATGAAAGCTAACAACCTTACAAAAAGCATGATGAGTAGTTAACCAATCGATTTCTAAAATCGCATCAAAGGCAAGTATTTTCAAAGAGATAAGATTGACAGGTAACGTGAAAGTGTCGATTTGAATCAAATAAGATTTATAAATAGTGGAGGTAACGAAAGTTTCTCGGAGTTAACTTCAAACATTGAACACAACTAGGTGAAATAAAAGAGTGAGTAGAATCGGTATCTAACATGGTATAGACTTCGCAAGAGTTTATGACTAACATACCCATGATAATTTCGTTCGGGTTACTCTCTCCATGAGAAGTCAAAAAACGCTCTTCCTGAAATCACCGACTTTGTTTTGTCCGTATCCACCTTTGGTGCCCCCGTCCCAGCTGGACTTGATTTCGCTACAGGACAAAATCGAGCTATGTGACCGTCTTTTCCATAACTAAAACATACCTTGGAAGGCTTTGAACAGTTTGGCCTTATATGTCCCTCATCTCCGCATCTGTAGCATCTAACTAGCGGTCGTTCTCCTCCCCTAGAATTTGTTGCTGGTGTTGGTGCTGCTACCGACGTCTTCCCGTCATCATTAAATCTTCTCTTTATAGATCGGACATCTCTTTCCAAAATATCAACACGTCGTGCGGCTTTTACCCACGCATCCTTCATTCTCACTCGTTCAGTTGTTTCTTCTTTCAGCTGATCCTTGATATTTGAATTCTCAGATTCCAACTTTAATATCTTACATTGTGCCAAAACGTGATTTTGTTCGAGCATCACATATCGAGTAACACAATTTTGAATCGTTACATCTCTTTGCTCCACGACCGCCTGTCGTTCTTCAACCTGTTCTTCTAACTCATGAATACGATTTTGTAATTCTACATTTTGATTATATAATATCTCTAATAAATTCTCCTAAGGTACCTCTTCTTCCTCACTCTCAGCTACTACCTCTGTAACTAGCCCGGGTGCAACTATTAGTTCTTCACGCACCACGTAGATATCTCTAATTTCTTCTTCGTCTGACATCACATTAACTTGGTTAGTGATTAAAGGTGTCTCAACAGTCTCATGTGCTTCATTGCGTATCTCAACATTTTCAGATGTCATTTTCAAATACTGCCACAAAACAAAGGTTAATTGACATGTAACATATTATCCCTATATTCTGACCGACCAATAAAATAACACATAAACTTAGGTAGGTCATACTAGCGAAGGAATTCCCCGTCTCTCCCCTCCTAGTACTATTCTCACATCTTAGCCAGAGATCATATCCCTAAGCTCTGATACCAACTGTGACGCCCCCAAAATTAGGTATACATCACCCATCTTGGGTCGCCAGATACATGGTACAGAATTCAAATACAACTTACTAATACAACTGTCGTGTACAATACGACAAAACATAAACTGTGAGTTTGAATACAAATATTGTCTACTAGAGATTATACAAACTCAAAAGGAGTCCTCATTACAATTATTATCACACTATTTCACAGAATAGTGAGGACTACTAATGCTATCCTCTGGACCATTACTCCGTTCCCCGACTCGTCCCAGCTATATTCTCATTTCCTGAAGAGAACAGTGAAAGAAAGGGTGAGCTCAACTAGCCCAATAAGAAATATTATGACTTAGATAATGCAGAATAAATTATCATTAGTCTCCAACAATGTTAAACTGATAAAATACAATAGACATCAAGTTTAACTGCAGCGGAACCAGCAATCCATTAAAAGAGTCAAGTAGAAAATAAAATCTACTATCTTTTATGATTTAAAAGGTTTTTCATAACTGTTATAGCTGAGACTCAGCTTAATAAATATTCCACATCATCGAATCACCCCTGCACTACGGCCAAGGATATTCTTTAGTATCACGACCACAATTATTCATGCACTACGGGCCAAGAATATTTGTGTATTCATTAATGGTCATGATCATGCCAACAACTGTCCATCAATGCACTACGGCAAATGAGACTTTTACCACATCATTTGTAACATTACGGTCATGATTACACCGAATAATCCCTGGTCATAATCATACCAAGTCCATCTATGCACTACAGGCCACAGATGACTTTCAAAAATATAAATAAGAGGATGATGACAATGATATAAGAATTCAATAAAACAAGTTCAAGAATTATTTTATCCAGGAATTATTAACGTCCAAATTGTCAACACGATACTGTTTTGTGGTGTAAAATTCAAGAATGATCAGAAGAATATTTCCATGAAAAGATACTGGATGAAGCGCAAATATCAAGGATATTCCACTAATTTCATGGAGTATAGAAGTCAAAGTTTTATCCAACTGAGTATAATAAAGAATGGAATAACAAAAGAAATTACCATGCATGCGATAGACCGCACAGGCAGGTTATTCCAACAGAATAATAATAATGGAACCAGGTCAGGTGAAATTCACACCGACAGGATGTTCCAACAGAATAATAAATGCGGAATAATAAATGATAGAACCAGGTCCGGCGTATAGCACAAAAAGGATATTCCGACAAAATAATAAAGACGGAATAATAAAAATGGAACCAGGTCCGGTGTAAAACACACAGACAGGATGTTCTAACAGAATAATAGAAGAATGTCACCAAGTATAGGGTAAACCGCGTATACAGGTTATTCCAACAGAATAATAATGAATGGAATAACAACAGTTCTCTTCACGAATAAGAAAGAATAACACCCCTTACGGGTACAACAAATAATATTCCCTACCTTAGAAGAACTGAATATTAGAAAAGTGAAGTAGTAGAATACTTTTCTTCTTTCTCTCTAGAGTTTCAGTGAATTCGTACGAAATAATGAAGGAATGAGCTTTCTATTTATAGAAAAACTAAGGGTGGCTCTTGGTCTTAACGAAGGGTCAAAATGACTCTTGGTAATATTGAAGAGACAACTACTATTTGTGAAGGGGTAATTAACCCTTGGAACACCGAAGAGACAGTTAACTCTTGGTAATATTGAAGGGACAACTACTATTGACGAAGATAATTACTATTGACGAAAGTAATTACTATTGAAGAAGGTAATTACTATTGACGAAGGTAAATACTATTGACGAAGGTAATTACTATTTACGAAGGTAATTACTATTTATGAAGGTAATTACTATTTACGAAAGTAATTACTATTTACGAAAGAGACTCTTAGATGACGACATATGGCCCCCCATAAATAATTAAACTTATCACCAACGTCTAATAATAGACTCTTTATATATATCAAGGATTGAATAAAAATTACCAGAAATCATTTTATTTTTTAATCAACACATAATTAATCTTTCAACAATTATTAATCATTATAACTTGTCGTCTCAATTATTGTTTAAATAATATAACATATTATACAAATGATACTGTGACAATAATTGAATCAATAATATAAGAGATATGATGCAGCAATTACTGTAGCAATAATTGAGTATAGCTGAGTGACTTCTCACGTAAGCATCAATAATCAATACCGTGTGCTACTATGTAACCACGCGTATTACTGTATTTTTACTACCGAGTAGTTCAACAGTTTTAACGGTAACACCTCCGCCGTTATTTTCATAAAGTATTTTTGTCGTTTTCTCAATCCGACAATAATTCAGTTGTGGGATCCACCAATGATTGTGTCGTCGTACGAATATTCCCCGGCAAAAAGAATATTCCCCGACCAAACGAATATTTTATAACAACTTGCGTACTTTGCAACATTTATAAATATTACCCACAACTATAACATTATATCAAATCCACACCATAATTTTCAAAAATATAATTCGAGAAAATTAAATATTTATTCATAAAATCTAGGGTCTCACAAATAGTCTCAAGTCTAAATTTAAAAATAAACACTTGAAATTAATAGTTTTATCTCAATTATAATTCTTGCAAACAAACATAGCCTTAAAGACATGTTTATACAATTACTTTATTGGGCAAAGGATCAAAAAACCCCTTAATGTTTATCCCAATGTCCCATTTGCACCCTAAACTATTTTTTTTTTAAAGTACCCTTAACGTTACATTTTTGGGTTATCCGTGCCCCTGCCGTTAACAAAAGACAAACGGGGTTTGAATGTGATGACATTATTTGCAGACTGTAATTGTATATATATGGTGATTGATATATGGATAGTGTTGGGTTTCTGTTTTCTACTACATTTAGGTTTTGATTTGATTTAATGGCTGCACTTTTGGACTAGTTTGGGTAACAATTCTAAAATACTGACATTTTGAAAAAAGACTAAAAGACAGTTTGCACACCAAAGTTTGTAGTATTGTTAAGGTTTGCACCCTAATATTTAAAACGTATCTATGTGCACCCTAAACTTCTTTTTCGTTAAACAAAATCTACCCTCCGTATATTTAACCGATCAAAATTGACCGGTTATGCCTGTACTCCAAATTTTGAAAGGGTAATTTTGATAAAACATGTTTAAGAAATTAAAAAAATATTAAAATATACTCCAACCTCACTGCATCTTCTCCATCCCTATCCCTATCCTGGAAGCGACAACATCTTAGTCTCTTGCAACGAGAGTCTAAAAAAAATCGTTTGCCTCACTTCTTCTTCAACCAAATTGTAGCTCGAAGAGATCTCCGACACTTTCTACACCCGCTCATCTTTAATCTCCGAAATCTCCAAAATCACCGTCAATCGCCTTAGGGGGTAGACACACAATCTTTTTCCCCGAAAATCCATAAATTCAAGAAATTAGGTCGATCCACATTCACCGTCAACTCCACCTTGTTCAAATGTTGCAAGGGAAAATAGGAGGCCAACAATCCCATCCAATCCCAAGATGGTCCAACTGCGATTGCCACACTTGCAATTCTTGGACTGCTTATACCAAAGATGCTCTTTTTCTCAAAGTCGAAGACCCTAGAAGTAAAAATTAAATACCTCAATTGGAAACTCTTCTTGTTTTTTTCTTAGTTAGCTAATATATATATATATTGGACAAAGACGTTTCCAACCTTTTCAAAATTTGCAAAATATATACAATTTTTCACTACAAATAAGAGGGAGAACTTATTTTATTTTTGTGATTTTGATTTTAGATTGATGTTGTAAGACCCCAACTTTTATAAATAAAGATGAATTTTCTATAAATATTATTTTTGAATATTATAGAGTAAATTTGATATAATGTTATAGTTGTGGGTAATATTTATAAATTTTGCAAAGTAAGCAAGTTGTTATAAAATATTCGTTTGGTCTGGGAATATTCTTTTTGTTGAGGAATATTCGTACGACGGCTCAATCATTGGTGGACCCCACAACGAAAGTATTCTCTTAGTTAGAAAACGACAAAATTATCTTTCTATAAAAATAACGGCGGAGGTGTTACCGTTAAAACTGTTGAACTATCCGGTAGTAAAAGTACAGTAATATGCGTGGTTGCATAATAACACACGGTATTGATTATTAATGCTTACGTGAGAAATCACTCAACTATACTCATTTATTGCTACAGTAATTGCTGCATCATATCTCTTATATTATTGATTCAATTATTGTCACAGTATCATCAGTATAATATGTTATATTATTAAATCAATAATTGAGACGACAAGTTATAAATGATTAATAATTGTTGAAAGATTAAATGTGTTGATTAGAAATAAAATGATTTGTGGTAATATTTATTCAATCCTTGATGTATATAAAGAGTTTATTATGAGACGTTTGTGGTAAGTTTGGTTATTTTATGGGGGGGCCATATGTCATCATCTAAGAGTCTCTTCGTCAATAGTAATTACCTTCGTCAATAGTAATTACCTTCGTCAATAGTAACTACCTTTACCAGACGTCAAACCACTTGCCGTTTTATATTACAGGCGTCGAAACAATTGTCGTTTCACATTACAGGCGTCAAACCACTTTTCTTTTCACAACAACAGTCGTCAAGCCACTTGTCTTTTCACATTTCAAGTGCTAAGCTAGAAATCTTCTATAAATAGAGGCCTAGTGCTTCATTATTTTTCACGAATTCATTCAAGCTATAGTAAGAGAAAGTATAGATAGAATAAGAGAGAAAGAAGAAGAGAGAAAGAAGAAGAGTATTTTGTTACTACACTACTGCAGTATTCAATCTACTAATGTAAGGGGTGCTATTCTTTCTTATTCATGAAGAGAATTGTTGTTATTCCATTGCTTATTATTCTGTTGGAATAACCTGTATACGTGGTTTACCCTATACTTGGTGACATTCTTCTATTATTCTGTTGGAAAATTCTGTCTGTGTGTTTTACACCGGACCTGGTTCCGTCTTTATTATTATTCTGTTGGAACATCTTGTCTGTGTGTTTTACACCGGACCTGGTTCCGTCTTTATTATTATTCTGTTGGAACATCATGTCTGTGTGTTTTACACCGGACCTGGTTCCGTCTTTATTATTATTCTGTTGGAACATCCTGTCTGTGTGTTTTACACTGTACCTGGTTCCGTCTTTATTATTATTCTGTTGGAATATCCTGTCGGTGCAAATTTTGCCTGACCTGGTTCCGTTATTATTATTCTGTTGGAATAACCTGTCTATGCGAAGTACCGCATACATGGTGATTTCTTTTGTTATTCCATTCTTTATTATACTCAGTTGGTTAAAGTTTTGACTTCTATACTCCATGAAATTAGTAGAATATCCTTGATATTTGCGCTTCATCCAATATCTTTTCATGAAAATATTCTTCTGATCATTCTTGAATTTTACTCTACAAAGCAGTATCATGTTGATAATTTGGACATTATTAGTTTCTGAATAAATTAATTCTTGAACTTGTTTTATTGAATTCTTATATCATGGTCATCATCCTCATGTTTATATTATGTTGAAAGTCATCTGTGGCATGTAGTGCATAGATGGACTTGGTATGATTATGACCAGGGATTATTCGGTGTAATCATGACCGTAATATTACAAATGATATGGTAAAAGTTATCATTGGCCCGTAGTGCATTGATGGACAGTTGTTGGCATGATCATGACCATTATTGAATACACAAATGTCCTTGGCTGTGGTGCATGAATAATTTATGGTCGTGATACTAAAGAATATCATTGGCCGTAGTGCAGGGGTGATTCGATGTTGTGGATTATTTATTAAGCTGAGTCCCAGCGATAAAAGTCATGAAAAACCTTTTAAATCATAAAAGATAGTAGATTTTATTCTCTACTTGACTCTTTTAATGGATTACTTGTTTCGCTGCAGTTAAACTTGATGTTATATTTTATCAGTTTAACAATGTTGAAAGCTAACGATAATTTATTCTGCATTATCTTAGTCATAATATTTCTTACTGGGCTAGTTGAGCTCACTCATTTACTTTTATTGTTCTCTTCAGGAAATGAGAACATAGCAGGGACTAGTCGGGGAACGGAGTGACGGTCCAGAGAATAGCATTAGTAGTCCTCACTATTCTGTGAAATAGTGTGTCAATAATTGTAATGAGGACTCCTTTTGAGTTTGTATAATCTCTAGTAGACAATAATTGTATTCAAACTCACAGTTATGTTTTGTCGTATTGTACACGACAGTTGTATTAGTAAGTTGTATTTGAATTTTGTACCATGTATCTGACGACCAAAGATGGGTGATGTATACCTAATTTTGGGGGCGTCACAGTTGGTATCAAAGCTTAGGGATATGATCCCTGGCTAAGATGTGAGAATAGTACTAGGAGGGGAGAGACGGGAAATTCTTTCGCTAGTATGACCTACCTAAGTTTATGTGGTATTTAATTGGTCGGTCAGAAGTTAGGGATAATATGTTATATGTCAATTAACCTTTGTTTTGTGACAGTATCTAAAAATGACATCCGAGAATGTTGAGAATAGCAATGGAGCACAGGCGACCGTTGATTCACCACATATCAATAATCAGGATAATGTGCATCAGGAAGGCGACAATCCTCATGCAAACAACAACACTGACCAAATGATGAATGATCAAATGTTCAAGGGCTTTATGCCATTCATGCAACAACAGACGAGAGAGGCTCCTGTCCAAAATGCAGGTAAAAACACTGAAAACTCTCGGGCAATCACCGCTAAACAGTTCAAGGAGCTGGGACCACCAGAGTTTAAGGGAGAGCCAAAACCACTTATGACGGAAGCATGGATAAAGCAGATCACCAAGATATTTGATGTCTTGGGATGCTCCGAGGAGCAAAAGGTTCCCTTTGCCGCCTTTATGTTGCGCGGAGAGGCAGATTACTAGTGGGAATCGGTAAAACGTACTCAACCTGCCATACTGAAGATGTTTTGAGAGAAGTTCCAAGAGCTGTTCAACGACGAATACTTTCCCGAAAGTATTCATCACATGAAGGAGGTGAAATTTATCAAGTTGGAACAAAACAATATGACCGTGTCGCAATATGAGGCTAAATTTGCGGAGTTATCCCGGTTTGCGTCCCACTTGGTGGATAATGAAGAGAAAATGACATAGATGTTTTTAAGAGGTTTGAAGCCGAAGATACGTCAACATCTTATTTCTCATAAACTGTGTTTATATTCAGATGTTGTAAATAAGGCTCAGTTAGTGGAGCGCGATAACGAGTCAACGCAACTAAAAGAGAGCAGCCGAAAAAATGCTAATACCAGCGAGAGTAGTCATCGAAGCGGTGACAAAAAGTGTGGAGGGAATCAACAGGCCAGAAATTGTAACCACTTCGGTGGTAATCAGGGCCAAAACAATAAGAATGGACATTTCAAGAAGAGGAGATTCAACAATGATGGAAAGACATCAACACCAGCACCTGTCGTTAAGGAAGGAGAGCGACCACCTATCATATGTTTCAAATGCGGGGGGGAGGGGCACATCAGTCCAAACTGCGCGATGCCTTCCAAAGCATGTTATAATTATGTAAGAGAAGGTCACTTAGCCTGATTTTGTTGTTCACCGAAGACAAATTCAGCTAGGATTGAGGCACCAAAGGCCGTCTCAAAAAAGTCAAAACCGGTAGTGCAAGGGAGAACGTTTGTTGTGACCTCCCAGAAAGCAAGGAACCCGAATGAGGTCATCACGGGTAAGCTTATCATAAACTCTAATGAAATCTATACTTTATTTGATACCGGTTCTACCCATTCTTTTATTTCTCCTACTTGCGCTCATTGATTAAATTTGACTACGGAGAAATTAGACTTTGACTTATCTGTGGAAACTCCGTTGGGAGAAACCTTCATTACATCCACTGTTTATAAGTCTTCTTTAGTTCAAATCAGTACCCTCACATTACCTGTAGATCTTATTTCTTTGAAAATACTTGCATTTGACGTGATTCTAGGGATTGATTAGTTAACTACTCTTCATGCAAAAATTTATTGTTTCTGTAAGGTTGCTAGCTTTCATATTCCTAATCAACCTATTATGCGAATTCAAGCGACCAAACCATTAAAATCAATCACGGTCATCTCAAGCCATAAAGCTATTCGTTTATTGAAAAACGGATGTCAAGCTTTCTTAGCTCATGTCACAGATTTAAACAAAAATTCATCAGTTTTGAATGATATTTTTATTGTTAATAAAATTTTTGACGTATTCCCCGAAGAACTTCCTAGCCTACCCCCTGAGCGTGAAATTGAATTTTGTATCGACTTTAAACCCGGTACAAAACCCATTTCCAAAGTCCCATATCGAATGGCTCCTATTGAACTTCGGGAGTTAAAGGCCCAACTGCAGGAATTGTCTCTGTTCTAAAAATCCCCGCCTAGGCCCCGCTTAGGCGCTAGGCCCCCTCTTGGCGCCCCGCCTAGGACTTAGGCCCCCCTTGGCGCCTCTAAGCCCCCAGATGCCTCACCTAGGCCCAAGGCGATAATAAAATCCCTCTAGAAAATTAGGCGGGTTCTAGGCGGAGAGATTTTTTTTATTTTAATAACTACCCAAACCAAATCTTGATATATTTATTTTTCTAATGATTATCATATTCATAATACAGGTTGTAGCATATCAAATCACAACAAGAAGTGAACAATATCCAGTCAAAATGGATAATTTTATTATAATTGTAATTTTTTGAACTTGTACCAACTTCAAATTATATAAATGAGGATACATTTGTAATATTTAGTTTAATTCTATTTTATAATTCTTAAATTTATGTTTAGTTTCTTAAGTTTTAATATTGAATTAAATTTTTGAAATTTTGAAATTTATTATTTAATAGCAATCTTATTTATAAATAAAACTAATACGTTAAAAATATGTTTAAACTTTGAACAATTGCATGTTTATGTTTGAACTTTGACATTAGCAAAATGAATGTGTTTGAACTTTAAGAAAATGTCTTTATTATCTTTATTATAGATTATTTTGCTTTATATTATTATTATATTTGGATAAATGTAAGATAAAATATTAAAATTACCTTAAAATAAAAAATTCCACCTAGGCCCCGCCCAGGCCCCGCCTAGGCCTCCTAGGCGTTAGGCCCTCCTCGGCCGGCCGCCTCCCGCCTAACGCCTTTTAGAACATTGGAAATTTTTAGACATTGGCTTTATTCGTCCTAGTACTTCTCCTTGGGGTGCTCCTGTTCTATTCGTGAAGAAGAAAGATGGGAGTATGCGACTTTGTATTGATTATCGGGAGTTGAATCATGTCACCATCAAAAATAGGTATTCATTGCCACGTATTGATGACCTGTTTGACCAGTTGCAAGGAGTTAGATTCTTTTCAAAGATTGATCTTCGTTCCGGATATCACCAATTGAAGATTAGAACCGATGATATTCCAAAGACGACTTTCAGAACTCGATACGGACATTATGAATTCTTAGTCATGTCCTTTGGATTGACTAATGCTCCTGTTGCCTTCATGGATATGATGAACCGAGTATTTAAGGAATATTTGGATCACTTTGTGGTCGTCTTTATTGATGACATCCTTATTTATTCCAAAAGCCGTGAAGATCATGAACAACACTTGAGGCTGACACTCCAAAAGCTTCGTGAATACAAGCTTTATGCCAAGTTGAAGAAATGCGAATTCTGGCTTGAGGAAGTAGCATTCCTTGGGCACGTAGTATTAAGTCATGGAATATCTGTTGACCCAGCAAAGATTGAAGCAATTCAAAGCTGGGAGCAACCTAAATCAGTGACCGAAGTACGTAGCTTTCTCGGTTTAGCTGGTTATTATCGGAGATTCGTGGAAGGATTTTCTCGAATCGCTACTGCATTGACTCAGCTGACTCGGAAAGATACAAAGTTCGGTTGGAGCGAAGAATGTGACAAGAGTTTTCAAGAACTCAAGAGGAGACTCATTTCGGCACCTGTTCTGACAATACCATCTGGCTCGGAGGGATTTGTCATTTACAGTGATGCTTCAGGCAAAGGGTTGGGATGTGTTTTCATGCAACATGAAAAAGTCATAGCCTATGCCTCAAGACAACTCAAAGAATATGAGAGGAATTATCCTACTCATGATCTAGAGTTGGCAGCTGTTGTCTTCGCACTAAAGATTTGGAGGCATTACTTGTATGGGGAGAAGGTGGAGATCTTTACGAATCATAAAAGCCTCAAATATTTCTTTACTCAAAAGGAACTCAACATGCGACAACGACGTTGGCTTGAACTGTTGAAAGATTATGATCATACCATCCAATACTACCCTGAAAAAGCGAACGTGGTAGCTGACGCATTGAGTAGAAGATCATATGCAAGTACGAGTGCGATATTGTCAACGCAAAGGCCCATTTTGTGTGACTTGCAAAGGATGAAGATAGAGTTAAAGACTCCAGGGACCCATGTGATGATGACGAATATACGAGTAGAACCGACTTTAATCGATAAAGTTAAAGCTGCTCAAGTTACAGACCTGGAGCTGATGCGTATGAGGAAGAAAGTGCAAGAAGGTGCTATGCCGGAAGCAAGAATCGATGAAGAAGGAATACTTCGAGTCAACTCCAGACTTTGTGTTCATAACGACCCTGATTTAAAGTATAAAATCATGATGGAGGCGCATAACACACCGTTTGCAATCCATCCTGGGAGTACCAAAATGTATCATGATATTCGTCATACATTTTGGTGGAGCAATATGAAGAGAGAGAGATAATGTTGTTTATCTCAAGATGTCTAACTTGTCAACGAGTTAAAGCGGAGCATCAAGTACCAAAAGGTCCATTGCAACTACTTAAAATTCCAGAATGGAAGTGGGAGCACATTACTATGGATTTCGTTACCGGTCTTCCTAAGGTTTCTCAAGGCATAGATGCGATTTGGGTCATTGTTGATAGATTGACCAAGTCTGCTCATTTCTTACCAATACGAGAAACTTATACACTTGAACGTCTTGCTCGTATATACATAAACGAGATTGTAAGACTGCATGGTACGCCGGTATCCATAGTTTCTAATCGAGACCCAAGATTCACTTCACGATTTTGGGTTAGTTTGCAAAAAGCTATGGGCACAGACTTACGATTTAGCTCGGCATATCATCCTCAGACGGACAGTCGGAGAGGACTATTCAAACTCTTGAAGATCTTTTAAGACTTTGTGTCCTTGATTTCAAGGGAAGTTGGGACAAGTTCTTACCATTGGTGGAGTTTTCCTACAACAACAGTTATCAAGCACGTATTGGCATGGCTCCATTCGAAGCGTTGTATGGAAGAAAGTGTTATTCTCCAGTATACTGGGATGGGGTGGGTGAAGCAACGTTGTTAGGACCGGAGTTGGTACGTATGACTACGCAAAAGATTTAAACGATCCGACAACGTATAAAAATCTCACAAGATCGACAAAAGAGTTATGTTGATCTTCATCGAAAGGACGTGAAATTCGATATAGGAGATCATGTGTTGTTGCGTGTTGCTCTATGGAAAGGAGTTACGAGATTTGGAAAGAGAGGAAAACTCAATCCTCGATTCATCGGCCCATTTTTAATCCTCGATCGAGTAGGAACTGTGGCCTATAAACTCGCTTTACCACCAAGTATGTCTCATGTTCATAACGTTTTTCACATATCCATGTTACGTAAATATGTGAAAGACCCGAACCACATTATTAAGTTAGAACCGAACGAAATAGCGAAAGATTTGACGTATGAAGAGGTTCTTGTTCAAATCTTGGATAATAAAGAACATATTCTACGCTCCAAGGTTCCTCACGTCAAAGTTTTGTGGAGAAACCACGATATTGAGGAAATGACTTGGAGTTAGAATCTGAAATGAAATCAAGATATCCTTACCTCTTCGACATACCAGGTACGTACCCTAATTTCGAGGGCAAAATTTCATAAGAAGGGGAGCTTGTAAGATCCCAACATTTATAAATAAAGATGAATTTTCTATAAATATTATTTTTGAATATTATGGAGTAAATTTGATATAATGTTATAGTTGTGGGTAATATTTATAAATTTTGTAAAGTAAGCAAGTTGTAATAAAATATTCGTTTGGTCGGGGAATATTCTTTTTGTCGGAGAATATTCGTACGACGGCACAATCATTGATGGACCTCACAACGAAATTATTGTCGGATTGAGAAAACGATAAAAATACTTTATGAAAATAACGGCGGAGGTGTTACCGTTAAAACTGTTGAACTACCCGGTAGTAAAAGTACAGTAATACGCGTGGTTGCATAGTAGCATACGATATTGATTATTGTTGCTTACGTGAGAAGTCACTCAGCTATACTCAATTATTGCTACAGTAATTGCTGCATCATATCTCTTATATTATTGATTCAATTATTGTCACAGTATCATCTGTATAATATGTTATATTATTAAATCAATAATTGAGATGACAAGTTATAAATGATTAATAATTGTTAAAAGATTAAATATGTGTTGATTAGGAATAAATGATTTGTGGTAATATTTATTCAATCCTTGATGTATATAAAGAGTCTATTATGAGACGTTTGTGGTAAGTTTGGTTATTTTATGGGGGGGGGGGCATATGTCATCATCTAAGAGTCTCTTCGTCAATAGTAATTACCTTCGTCAATATACTACCATAACCAGACGTCAAACCACTTGCCGTTTCATATTACATGAGTCGAACCAATTGTCGTTTCACATTACAGGCGTCAAACCACTTTTCTTTTTACATCACCAGTCGTCAAGCCACTTGTCTTTTCACATTTCAAGTGCTAAGCTAGAAATCTTCTATAAATAGAGGCCTAATGCTTCATTATTTTTCACGAATTCATTCAAGCTATAGAGAGAGAAAGTATAGAGAGAATAAGAGAGAAAGAAGAAGAGTATTCTGTTACTACACTACTGCAGTATTCAATCTACTAATGTAAGGGGTGTTATTCTTTCTTATTCATGAAGAGAACTGTTGTTATTCCATTGCTTATTATTCTATTGGAATAACATGTAAACGCGGTTTACCCTATACTTGGTGAAATTCTTCTATTATTCTGTTGGAACATCCTGTCTGTGTGTTTTACACCGGACATGATTCCGTCTTTATTATTATTCTGTTGGAACATCTTGTCTGTGTGTTTTACACCGGACCTGGTTCCGTCTTTATTATTATTCTGTTGGAACATCATGTCTGTGTGTTTTACACCGGACCTGGTTTCGTCTTTATTATTTTGTTGGAATATCCCGTCGGTGCAAATTTTGCTTAACCTGGTTCCGTTATTATTATTCTGTTGAAATAATCTGTCTATGCGAAGTACCGCATATATGGTGATTTTTTTTGTTATTCCATTCTTTATTAAACTCAGTTGGTTAAAATTTTGACTTCTATACTCCATGAAATTAGTAGAATATCCTTGATATTTGCGCTTCATCCAGTATCTTTTCATAGAAATATTTTTCTGATCATTCTTGAATTTTACTCTACAAAGCAGTATCATGTTGATAATTTGGACATTATTAGTTTCTGAATAAATTAATTCTTGAACTTGTTTTATTGAATTCTTATATCATGGTCATCATCCTCATGTTTATATTATGTTGAAAGTCATCTGTGGCCTGTAGTGCATAGATGGACTTGGTATGATTATGACCAGGGATTATTCGGTGTAATCATGACCGTAATGTTACAAATGATGTGGTAAAAGTTATCATTGGCCCGTAGTGCATTGATGGACAGTTGTTGGCATGATCATGACCATTAATGGATACACGAATGTCCTTGGCTGTAGTGCATGGATAATTTGTGGTCGTGATACTAAAGAATACCATTGGCCGTAATGCAGGGGTGATTCGATGATGTGGATTATTTATTAAGCCGAGTCCCAGCGATAAAAGTCATGAAAAACCTTTGAAGTCATAAAAGATAGTAGATTTTATTCTTTAGACTCTTTTAATGGATTGTTTGTTCCACTGCAGTTCAACTTAATGTTGTTATATTTTATCAGTTTAACACTGTTGAATGCTAACGATAATTTATTCTGCATTATCTTAGTCATAATATTTCTTACTGGACTAGTTGAGCTCAACCTTTCTTTCACTGTTCTCTTCAGAAAATGAGAATATATCAGGGACTAGTCGGGAAACGGAGTGACGGTCCAGTGGATAGTATTAGTAGTTCTCACTATTATGTGAAATAATGTGTTAATAATTGTAATGAGGACTCCTTTTGAGTTTGTATAATCTCTAGTAGACAATAATTATATTCAAACTCACAGTTATGTTTTGTCGTATTGTACACGACAGTTGTATTAGTAAGTTGAATTTGAATTTTGTACCATGTATTTGACGACCCAAGATAGGTGATGTATACCTAATTTTGGGGTCGTCACAGATGCAACAGTGGAGTAGGAGATGAAGATAATGAATGATTACATTTGGAGTTGGATGATGATAGCTATAATTTAAAAATTAAAAATGATGAACAAATAATTTGGGGATTAGGATTGGAGTTTGATTTATATTTGGGGATGTGGTTTATTATTATTTTTTTTTAATGTTTTTAATTTTCTTAAACATAATTTACCGATTTTGCCATTTACAAAATGGGTTTACAATAATATCCAGTCATTTTTGACAAGTTAAATGTACAAAGGGTCTATTTTGTTTAACAAAAAAAAAGTTTAGGGCACACTTAATATGTTATAAATATTAGGGTGCAAACCTCAACAATACTACAAACTTTGGGATGCAAACTGTCTTTTAGGTAATGCTCCAATTATTCAGATGTCTAAAATATGTTGAGAGATCATAACATTCAGTTTTATCAAACACAATCATCCTAACATTAATCAGATTTAAATTATAATTCTTCATGTGCCCGTCAAATGAAAGATAACTATTCTAGCTGCAACTACCGAATGATGCCTAAATGATCCACATCTGTAAACAGCAGTTAATTTGTATCTGATAAATTGTATCAAGACAAAAAAGGTCCACGCGTGAATGTAGCAAAACTAAACCACCTCACACTTGTAAGCACACCATATGACACCTCTAGTCGTCAAAGCTGAATAACTTCTCGTTTCCAAAAACAGGTACGGACAGAAAACACTAGATGAGAAATGCATTAGTAATAATTACCAGCAGAGCAACCATTACAGGTGGGTTGAAACAGATTAATATGAGGACAAAGAATAATTTCTTAATACTAGCAAGTTCTTAAAAAAACATATAATGAAATCTTGTGCACTATTACTAATCAAAATCAAAATAAAATGAACAAAACTAAACCAAGGATTGCTTGAGCAGAAGCTGCAGAATCTAACTTCTATGAACCTTCTGGTGAAAATAACACGAGTTTGTCCTCATTCCTTGAACGAGGTTGAGTTATAATCAAGCCAGTTAAAAGTCTAATTAAATTACCAGATATTCAACTCAAAATAGCAAATTGTCCTTACCTATCCTTTAGCAGACATTCTCATACAAGCCATGGCCATGGCTCAAGAAATTACAATGACAACCAATTCCAAGCATAAGGGAAATTATGATGTCCTAACCTTTAGCACAATTTGTGTCTGCATTCTCACTTTATACCAGAAAAGCATGACCTTAAAGTTATAAAGAGCCATGAACCAAATTTGTACTCCAAGTATCTCATATTCCAAGCACAGATGAATGAATTTGTCCTAGAAGATAAAGCAACTTTAAAATAACCTGCAAGATCATATTCTAAATAGCTTAATTTCAACAAGCTATACTAAGGGGGTGTATTCAATTAAGATTTTTAAAGACTTTTAAAGATTTTTAAAGTTTGGTTGTATTCAATCAAGACATTTAAAGAGTTTATAAAAGTTTACTGATATTCAATTACAACTTTTTTAATGTTTTTAAAAGTTAGATTGTATTGAATTAAGATTTTTACAAAGTCTATAAAAGTATTTTGGTATTCAAAAAGTCATAGATGTTTTAGATTTCTATCAAATGGTAGAGTTTGACAGATTTTAGAAGAAGAATTATAACTATCAACCCATATATAAAGTTTGACCTCATCTCTAAAGACTTCTAAAAACTTTCAAATATTAAACACAAAGATGAAAATTCGGATCGCCAGTAAAGAGGGAATCCAAAAATTTGATGTGTAAATACAAATTCGCATTGTAATACCCAAAAAAATAAAAAAAAAATAAAATAAAAAAATAACATTTAAATTTATATTTTAAATAATTTAATTGGACTTTGTTTTTTATTGGGTCAAACTAGTTATTTATTTTATATGGGTTAATATATGTGAAGGATAAATTAATTTGGTAATATTTGGGCCTTAGAACTAATTGGATTTAATTTATGTGGATAAAATTAAACTATATTATAATTAAGAGAATTAACAAGATATATTAATAAGTAAACAAATAACTAAAGACTTAATCAGTCTCGCAGTACGTGTAAACGAGGAAAGAGAGAAAATGCACAGTAAATTGGTAAGGGAGAAAGCGGCAGTTCGAAAGCTTGAATACAAAGGCGAAAGAAATTTGTTTGATAAAAGTGAGATAAAATCATGAAACTCTCAGATCAATTGTAAAGATTATGTATGTATATATATTTAAAGCTTTTGTCTTATTATTAATTATATTGCATGATTTGGTAAAAGGAGAGATAGATTACATATATATATATAGTAGTGAAACAATAATATTTTATGTGGATAGTAGTAAAGCAATCAATATGAGCATTTTGTCTTATATATATATATATATATATAAAACAATCAATATGGTATTGAATCACACGCTCACACGAGTGAATTTCGTTTTCTGCGAAGGAAAAATAATGAAATCATGGAGCCAATAATTGAATGATCAGAAGCCATGTAATAAATATATTATAATATATATGTATTCTAATGCTTAGATAAAATAATATTGTCAGAACTAGAACTTTTTGTATAATATGTTTTTTGAAAGTTGTTATCATATAAGCAGTAGATTATTATTTATAATATATGCACTAAAAAAATAATAAATAATTTAACTGTGTAGCAAAATTTTAATCTTAAATCTAATAATCTTTCAATTTTATATATTAGAAATATACAAAAGTCTATCACAGTCATGATAAAAAAGTTTATAAAAATCTATTACTTATTTCATGGAGTCTATAAAAGCTATTTAAAAAAAGTCTTTAAAGTCTTTAAAAATCATTAAAATCTACAAATTCTACAAAAGTTTGTCACTTAAAAAAAATCTTTAAAAATTTTAATTGAATACACCCCCTAAATATATACCCAGTACGGAGACACGACAATTCTAATGGGAATAACTACTTTAGCCTTTAATACTAACCATACACACGCAATTAATCCTCCCAATCAGGAGGTCAAGATTGCACCTTCCTTTCTGGGGAAGACAGTAGATAAATCTCTAGCTAACAACTGGCTATCTCGCTGTGGACAAAATAAACAAAGAAAACTTTTAACTTCTTTTATTGAGGTCTTGTTGAAAAGCATGTTTAAGAACAGACGTGTAACAAAATGCTGTAATTAGAGGAAAATATAGTAATAGACTTTACAAAGCTGTATTCTGCCAGAGAACAATGTTGTACCTTCAATTCAGCTCAACTGTATAACCTTCCCAGCTATAGCACTTGTGGAGTTCGTTACCCTACCTTTTCCAGATTTACTCCTCGTATAGCTCCTCCTAAATGGCGTCAAATAGAACCGTGAAAGGCCATTGTCAAAGTTGCTTGGAGAATATTTCGTACTTTTATTTCTCTCCAGCACAAACTCTTGTTTACCCTTCTTTGCACAGTCTCCTGTATTCAACCCACTCATTCTTTCATCTGATCCAATCATATTGCTGGAATTCCTAGAAGAAATACTACTACTGCTACGAGTAAGCTCGACACTAGAAATCCCTTTATCTACTCCATCTACTTCCCTTCTTTGCTCTTCACAAGGCTCCGTAACTGGATTGGTAATTACAGTTCCTACAAGACTTTCATTCTTCTTGTTGCCAAGCTTGTTTCTAAAACCCCATATATTGCCAACCATCCGCCACTTGGTAAACTTCTTGAACCCATTAAGGGTATCAACAGATGCATCCTTGGAAACTAAATCTATGCTCTTCGAATGATCATCTTTTAGACAACTTAAATGCCAATCTTTCAATTCTTTCTTGGTAATAACCAACTTGCTACCTTTAAAAACATCAGAATTTGCAGGAGATACCTTAGAATTTGCTATCAGTTTCGCCTCATCAACCTCTAATCCCAATGCTTTTGTAGAACAACTCCTAATTGAACTTGAACGGTCAAAACTACTTCGCCTCTGCGAAGAGGAAGAATCCGAGTTACTCTGAGCTGATAAACCAGAAGTCATCTCATCTTCCTTAATTGAATGCATTTGCTCTTCAGGCCTATTTAGCATCATATTTTCAACACCAGATAACATCGGGGTAAGTCGAGGAATTGTCCTAGCAATCAAATAACCATCCCAAGAAGCCCTAGGCTCATCAAATGACAACCGCAAATTATCCACAGATATTCTATTCGCATCCACCGAAAACCTAGGTTCAGTATCACAAGATCTGCGCCCCAATCCATACTCCCCCACCTCAGACTGTGTCTCCCTTGCAATCCTGCCTCCATTATTATCAGTGACTTCGCCATGGCGATTACTGCCCTTCTTAATCTTTGGTTTATGCCTCCATTTTTGCAATTTCTTGCTGAAAACTGAAGCTGCAACCCTAAAACTGCCAGCAATATCCTTAAAATCTCTCACTTTCTGCTTATTACCCCGCCATTCAAGATCTATGTGCTCTTTCATTGTTTTCAGATCTTCTTCTTCATCGATCTCACAATCAACAGTCACATTTTGTACCAAAACGTCATCAGAAACCCTAACTTCCTCTCCATTGTCATTCTCACTCCTCAACTCCTTATTCCTCGAAAATCCTAGACTCTTCGTTTCAACCTTAATTTCTCGATTTAGTCCCTTACTTTCATCATCAATGTTAAAAAGATGAGAGAGAGTGTTCTTACCCCAAACGTCACAAGAAAACCGCCGCGGCTCCGATGAAGAAGCATCACATTTCCCGACGGACACTGACTTGCTACGGCGGAGCTCCAGTCGGATATTGCTTCCGGCACCGCCAATGTTATCGACATATGGAACAAATGCGGAGGTGGAAGTAGAAGACGACGGTTCACCGGAAGGTTCCAGACCGGCGAGGCGTTCTCTTAAACAGAGTGCGCAAAATCCAGTGAATGGTTCGGACGGATGACGGTAACAGGCAGAGATACGGCGAGATCGGGTTCTCGGCCGGGGTTTAGGGTGGGGTTCGGTAGTCATTGCCGGAGGTGCACAATGCGCACTTGGCTCATAATAGAAGTGGAGAAGATAAGTTAACGGAAGAAACGGGATCAGGAAGTTTTATGAGAGATAAAAAGTGGGAGAAGCGAACGGAGGAGATTTGTGTCCAAACTCCAATTAGAGAACCCTTCATAAACCCTTTCTTGGAAAGGGCAAATTAATTTTTTTAAATTTCAATTATTTCTCTTTAAGAAAATAAATAATTATTTTTTTAATAAATATTTTACATATTTAATACTCCTTTCGTCCCAAGATAAAAATTCTGGTGGACTTTTCACGCATATTAAGAAGATGACTGAAATGACAAAATTGCCCATAATAATACCATTAAATATGGAGAGAGAATTAGAATAAAAAAAGTATGAGATATTAAATACTACAAGTATAATAGGAAAATATGTGTAAAAATTTAGTTATTAAAAGAAAATATATATTTAACATGAGATTATCCAAAATAGTAATAAGGATTTTATTATGAGAAGGAGTGAGAATATAGTACTCCTATTTAATAATGAGAAAACACTAGTCAAATGAATCGTGAGTGTGGACAATTTCGGGATAAATAAGGTTTTGGTCACTGTACTGGAGTCCGGTTTTTATTGTGGTTGTCGAATTTTTTTTTGTTACAATCGAATAATTGTACTTTCAAAAATTTACAAAATGGTCACTCCGTCCGATTTTCCGTCCAAAAAACGTTAGGAATGCTGACTGTGCAAGTTGACTTGACTTTTTTGCTGACGTGAAACACAGAAAAAACAAACAGGCGGATTATTATAGCACAAATGACCAAAACTATTAACTACTTCACCTAAACAATTCTAAAACTAATAATAATAATAATACTAGTAATTTCAAAATAATAATAATAAAAAATGTTAATTTTAAAAAAAATTTAAAAACGTTAATTTTAAAAAATTTAAAAAACGTTACTTTTCTAAAAAAATTAAAAAAAACGTTACTTTTCTAAAAAAAATTGAAAACGTTACCTTTCTAAAAAAAATTAAAAAACGTTAAATTTCTAAAAAAAATTTAAAAAACGTTAATTTTCTAAAAAAAATTTAAATTTTCTGTTTTTATAAAAAATTAACGTTTTTTTAAAAAAACAGTCTTTTTTAAAAAAATATTAGTTCTGTTTAAAAATAAATTAACGTTTTTTAAAAAAATAAAAAAATTATGTTTTTATAAAAAATTAACTTTTTTTAAAAAACAGACTTTTTAAAAAAAATGGAATTTTAAAAAACAGTTTAAAATTTAAAAAATTCTGTTTTAAATTTTTTTAAACAGTTTAAAAACATTAATTTTTTTAAAAACAGTTTAAAAACATTAATTTTTTAAAAAACAGTTTAAAAACGTTAATTTTTAAAAAACAGTTTACAAATGTTAATTTTTAAAAAACAGTTTAAAAACATTAATTTTTTAAATTTTTTAAAACAGTTTAAACATTAATTTTTAAAAAAACAGTTTAAAAACGTTAATTTTTAAAAAACAGTTTAAAAACATTAATTTTTAAAAAAAATTTAAACAGTTTAAACATTAATTTTTTAAACAGTTTAAAAAAAAATTTAAACAGAATTTTTTTAATTTTTAAAAAAACTTAATTTTTTAAAATAAAATTTTGAAAAACAGTTTAAAAACGTTAATTTTTTTTAAATTTTTTTAATTAATTTTTAAAAAACGTTAATTTTTAAAAATCAGTTTAAAAACGTTAATCTATATAATAAAATACAAATGATTTTGAATTTCCCGCTCATTCAATAAATCATCTGGGCCGTCCAAAGTTTGGGATAAATCTCACCAACCATCTATCTAATAAAATACAATCTATCTAATTCTATCTATCTATATCTATATTCTATATATCTAATTATATCTAATAAAATACAAATGATTTTAAATTTTCCGCTCACTCAATAAATCATCTAGGACGTCCAAAGTTTGGGATAAATTCAACCATCCATCTATCTAATAAAATATAAATGATTTTGAATTTCTCGCACACTCAATAAATCATACGAGTCGTCCAAAATTTAGAATAAATCCCAACGTCTATAGTGCCGGAGGCACGGGACTGTTGCTAGTTTTTTTTACATTTTTTAAACAGAATTTTTTTAATTTTAAAATTCAATTTTTTTTAAAAAGTTTGTTATTTTAAAAAACGTTAATTTTTTTATAAAAATAGAATTTTTTTAATTTTTTTAGAAAAGTAACGTTTTTTAAATTTTTTAGAAAAGTAACGTTTTTTAAATTTTTTTAGAAAAATAACGTTTTTTAAATTTTTTAAGAAAATTAACGTTTTTTAAATTTTTTTAAAATTAACGTTTTTAAATTTTTTTAAAATTAACATTTTTTATTATTATTATTTTGAAATTATTAGTATTATTATTATTATTATTAGTTTTAGAATTGTTTAGGTGAAGTAGTTAATAGTTTTGGTCATTTGTGCTATAATAATCCGCCTGTTTGTCTTTTCTGTGTTCCACGTCAGCAAAAAAATCAAGTCAACTTGCACAGTCAGCATTCCTAACGTTTTTTGGACGGAAAATCGGACGGGGTGACCATTTTGTAAATTTTTGAAAGTACAGTTATTCGATTGTAACAAAAAAAGTTTCGATTATCATAATGAAAATCGGACCTAGTACAGTGACCAAAACCTTATTTATTCCGGACAATTTCCATTAAGGAATTGTTATTCTTATACGTCCTTTTGATAATTATATTATATCTTTTTTTCATATTTTTGTCTTATGCTAACTTAGCGCACATTTAAATCAACTGAAGAGACGATGCGTATTTTTCCTATAGCTCTTCCCCCATGAATTTTGTTCAATTTTAGGTCGTAGTCGTAGTTTTCATTATTCTTTTGTCTAGGGTATATACCTCTTATACATGTGTATATATTGTATTTTGTTATAATATTAAATCTATTTATTCAAATGAAAATGGATATGAATGAAATGATATTAATATTTTCCAATGTTGTGTATATCTATGCGCATATTTAATCGAATTTACGTCAAATCAATTTACACTATTAATTTCGTGGACATCTATTCGTGTATATTTTAATCATATCTATCACTACAAGTAAAATTATTAATTCTAACGGAATTATTTTCGACAAAATAAATTTCGTTAAAATTATTTTAATTTCGACAAAATATTTTGTCGAAGATAAGTCCGTCGAAAATAATTTAATTTCAACAGACTTTTGTCACAAACGTGAATCCCATATAACGCCAATGTTTTCCCACCATTGTGAAAACTAGACTTTACAGAATTTTTGTCGAAAATATTTAATGCCCATGAAACTATTTTCGACGAAAATTCCGCCGAGAATAGTTTACATAAATCTCTCGATCGCCATCTCTTATGTAATACCCGGTAAAAATAATAATAAATATAATAAAATAAAATAAATAATAGCCTTTGAAACCCCCGCACGAGCTCGCCTCCCATCGCCTTGAGTTCAATCTGTTTGCCTCTCGCCTCGCATCGCCGCGCATTGTGTAGCATTGGCTAGCATTGGCGTCGCCTTGTGTTGCCTTGATCATTTCTTCCCTATTCACGACTAACGCAAAACTTGGAAAGCCGTTTGTGGTCGAATTCGTGGGACTTTCATGATAATCAAACACACTTCCCGACACATTTTTGTTTCATATCCATGCTCATGTTAGCCAAAGCCTAACCGTGAACCCTAACGTGAACAAGAAAAAAAAATGTAAACAAACAATATTCAATCAAAATAGTGATTACCATCGTGTAGGCATATGTTATATTTTTAAAGCATTTTGAACTATTTCCTAACAGGTGACCTCAGCGTCCCAGGAAAAAAAAAGAATGTGTGCAGTGCCCAAGAGTCGGCCACTGCGCCCAGGCGTCGGGTTGCGGGCCCAGGCGTCGGGTTGGCACGTTCGATATTAATTTTTTTAGTCTTTTTGTATGTTGTTTGGAAACATTAATCATCAACTTACAATTTACAAGCATTTTGTAGTTTTCATATTATGAATTTTTAATTTTTATAATTTATTTTAATTGGACTTTTCTTATGTTTGGGTCAAATTGTATTAAATTTGTATGAACTATAATAAGTATGTGATTACATTAATTTGGACTTTTATACTAATTGGGTCTATTTTGTATTTGGGTAATATTAAAATCCTATTAAAATTAGAAGACACAATAAGATATATAAATAAACAAGTAAAACCTAATTAGACTCTCATACGCTTATTACGTAACTGAAGAAGAAGTAGGGGAAACAAGCCGCCCCTTATTGTATTTGTGAGAGAAGTCAGTGTTCGGAAGAAAGAAACATCATGTATGCTTTTATTATATGGGTATGCTTTTGTTGTTATGATCATGTGTAACTTCTCTTGTTTGGAACGAAAAGTGAACTAATTTATATATATAAGAATGGTTCCTAGAATGATGATTGGTATATTTAAATACATATTATATGATCCTTGGTATATAAATATTACATGAACTCTTGAAAGGTGTTTGAAGTAATATATATATATATATATATATATAAAGGCCATGTGTTGTTTAAAAAAAAATATTTTTTCGTTGACAGAAAGAAAAGCTAGCTGCTATCTACTTTATGAATGAATGATGTATATGATATATATAATATATTATGGTTGCTGAGTTGTTAAAGAATAATAATATTAAAACAAATATGATTAAAAAAAATAATTATAATTTAACTTGGGTTATCTTGTAAAATTGATGTAATTGGAGGAATTAATTTCATATTAATATAAATTAAAATTATTAGGCAACTTATAATTGTATTATTATTATTTTATTAGGTCAGACGAAGGGAATTTACAGAGTTATATTTGAAATATAAATTTTGGAGTATTAATAATTGACAAAAGGCGATGATTAAAGGAATATTAAATAGATTATGAATTATTTTAGAATTATTAGTTTGGATTGTTTTTAATTTGAGGTGAATATGTTTAGGTTGCGAATAATATTTCGTATTTGATATCGTTGGCATTTGAGGGTAACATTTTGTGGAGTGTGCTATAAATGGTTTGGAAGTATCAGGTATGGATTTCGTACTCTTTCAGCGATACTCTTGTTAAATTTGATTTATTCGTTTTGTCTCTTGTTCGAATTTCGTTATTATTTCACATAATTGTTTCCTGTAAAATAAATATATTAGTTTTATTTTGGAGTTGACATATATGACTCGTATTTGTACTATTTGAATTAGGTTATCATGTTTAGTACTATTTATTTTTGATAATTGTAGAGCGGTACATGTTGCTACCTTCTTTTTGAGACCTTGTGACTATAATTTGATTTGGTTCAACATGTACTGTCAGGAATAAACATGTGAATGATATTCCTATTTAATATATGATTTGATTATGATATATATGTGGATAAATATGCAAGTATGCTTGCATTAAGAAAAACTGTAAAGTCCTTTGATAGATAATAGAAGTATATGTACAAGTACTTGGAATGAATTGATCAAATATGTTAGGTTGATCCTACATAAGCAAAACAGCTTTGTAAAGTCCTTAAAAAGAAATGATGTACAAGGACTATAAATATAGAAAGATCAAGCTTGTTAGGTTGATCTTATGATGTAATAGATAGGCTTGTCTGATCGTCGAGCACTGCACCAAAAGTCGTAGTCTGCCAGGAGAGTCGAGGTCAACTCGAGAGCTATCGAGACAGAATAAGAGTATGAAAGATAGTAGATCTCGGAGTTCGTAGACTTCTAGGGGAAACGAAGAAGGATCGTAGTATGCTGAAGAAGTCATGTTTAGAATCATAGAGACAGCCTGCCTACGAGCCGACCGATCATCTACCGAAGCCAAGTCAGAAACATTGATTACACTCAGAGTCGTAGAGTCCACTGATGCCGAAGCTATGTCAAGGATCGTAGACTATACCCTGAGTTCGTAGAGTCCAATGATTACATGTAGAGATCGTAGTCGAGCAAGATCAGATGAAGACAATAAGCATAAGGCAGAAATCGTAGAGTGTCAAGATCTGATATCGGGATCGTAGTGTCTGCACAAGCCGAAGCTGAATCGTAGAATGCAGAACTACGACCTCAACAAAAGTGCTCACAATGCCAAGTTTGAATCGTAGAGCATATATGGTTCTCAACAAATGAGCACTCCCAGAATATCCAAAGGAACGAAGCCTCTGGTTCAAGCTGCAAGCTACATCCAAGGAAACCAAAGAGCACTCAACGAATGACATGCAGGCTAATAGAAGATCTAAGCACCAACCCAATCAGCATCAAGATTGAGTTATAAGGCCATTCGTGATGAAGTCTTCCACAAGGAGATCCAAAGAAGACTTCAGAAGCTGACTAAGGAAAGTCAGCTAATGCAGTAGCTATCAAGTGAACAGAAGACATCGATCTTGGAAGTAACCAAGATCGTAGTATTTGCCAAACAAAGAAGGAACTGATGGAAGGTAAACCGAGATACTAGTCAGCTTCTGAAGAGCAAGGCTAAAGTGATTAAGTGTAGGGTCAGTTCATTGATGATAAGTGAACAGGAGATCTCAATGAGAAAATAAGCTGGACGCGCCATAAATCTGAAGTGTCTTGATATTCAGAAGGGGGCCAGAGCAAGGAATTAGGCCATCAGTCTCTGAGAATAGTCGAAGCAAACAGAAGTATTGAAGCACTGCAAAATACAAGGAAGAGGTGTTCTACATTGAAGATCCAATCAACACTCTTCAAGATCGTAGTGTTAACTCTACCAGTCAATGAACAACACTCAACAAGACACTACGATCAGGTCCTTGAAGACGTGCATCCGAATTGTAGAGTTCGAATAGCTGAAGACTAAAGCACATGCAAAAGTTCAATCTGAAGGGTAATATTCGGACAAGTGCTTATTGAGAGCATCGATGCAATATGACAACCTCTGATCGAGAAATCAGAAAGAGGAAATAAAGTCTTCAACTTGCCCAAGACATTAAAGTGATACATCTGACAGGGTAGGTGAAACAGTAGACTGCAGCATCAAAAAAAGTATGACATGTCACATCAAGCAGTCTACCTCAAGTAACTCGAGATCTGTGAAGATATTCAAATATCCTTCAACGGCTACTTTCCAACGGAAGGATTGGAAAGGAGTATAAATCTAGAAGAGCTTCAAAGATCGAAAGTTGCTGGGGTTGCCGAGTTTGGAAAGAAGGTGGACTGATCTAAACCATGTGAGATAGTGAGTCCAAAGGCTCACTCTACGATCCACCAAGAACACTCAGAAGACAGACAAAAAAAGAAGTAAAAGTGTGAGTTCTAATATGTAGAAGTGAGAGTTCTACTACATGAGGAGTGTTCTGAACTGCCGAGAGAAATAAGAGCATCATGTCATCTTGATGTCTATCATGGGAAAGCTCTAAGTACAATAGAGAAGAGCTCACAGTCATCTTAGCAAGTCCATCATGAGAAGCATCAAGTATCAAGAAGGGAGATCACAAATGCCATCTTGGTGTCAAGCGTGAGAAAGCTTCTAAGTACCTAGAAGAAGAACTTACAGTCAGCTTGGAAGCCTCTCATGTACAACCATCAAGTACCATCTCAAAATGATCTTTAAGGCAGTTCATCTAGGGGTCATCCGAAGTGGTTGAGTAACTGAAGAAGCTGAGCATCATGCAACACTCAACTACTCTTCAAGGATGATCAAGCCAAGCTGCTAAGTATAGAAGATGTTCAGAGCATGAAGACATCTTAGCTGCTCAACACCGACTGCAATAACAACAAACAAACAACTCAACAAAGCAGGGCCAGAAGGGTCCTTGTCCGAAGGGACTAAACGAAGTTCCAAGCCTGCTGGGCTTGAAGAGTTCCTAGGGAACTAGAGGAGTCCTAAGGATGCTGGCCTTGAAGAGTTCTTAGTGAACTGAAGTCCCAAGGCTGCTGGCCTTGAAGGAATCTTAGTGATTTAGGGTGCTGCCCTTCCTTAGTGGAAATCCTGGTAGTTAAAAACAGAAGAGAGTATTAGGAGCTTGAGTCTCTGAACCACTTAAAACCCCTTGTGTCTTTTACATTATGTCATTTACATTATGTACTATAACTGCTATGTATGTTTTAACTGCTTACAACTAAAGTAATTCTCGAACAATGTATGTATGATTATGAATATATCAATGAAGGGGATCTTTTACTTATTCCGCTGTGCTTGAAAAGATTCTTATGTTTGTCATATGCTTATTTAATAGTAATACAAAAAAAACCTGAAAAGTATTTGAAATAAAAAGGATCTATTCAACCCCCCTTATAGATCTATTGTGCCCTCTGGGAACTAACATGTACATATAGAACCCTTTTGTTGGTATTTTGTCGCATGTGTTGCGACATGATATTTTTGTTAGAATATACCGTAGGGTATACCTGAACTATAACCACCTGTGGGGGTACCACAGGCATGTCGTCTTGTCACGAGAGACATGACACTTTTCGTAGCGGTGTGATTAGTCCACGGCGTCTCCGTTTTGGGCTCCAGAGGAAGTGGGTCATTTGGTATTTTGTTGTAGGAGGCATATAGGTTAACCCTAGTTTTTTGTTCTGCGGATTGGTGATGTTGTGCCAAACACACTATCCGATTTGCATACATTTGGATTCGCGGTCCAATGTGTGATTTGCATGTGTGGCATTATTTTGGTTGCCTGTGTGGCATCAATTGGTTTGCCTGTGTGGCATTAGTTTGACTTGCCTGTGTGGCAAGATATATTTTTGAGCTCAATCGGTATGAAATAACCCCATCCATTTGTTTCAGCCTATTATTTTGTTGTATTAATTTTGTTTGTTTCTGTTCAGTTCAATTCATTGAGTTAGTTACTTCAGTTCGTTATTTCTTTATTCTTCTATTGGTTTCGTCAATTCTGCTGATTTAGATATATTTCTTTTAGATCTTTGGAGATTATATTTTCTTCAGTATTTACACTTGAGGCTTTGTTCAGTATTTTGTCTAAGTTGTTTCCGTATATCAGTTGTATATTATATCCGAACTGGGCAATTGGCTCATGCTGTGTTTTTCTTCCGGCAGGTTTGCAGTGGTGATTAAGGGCTAGTGTGATGAGAGTGTTGCCTTCGACCATTTAGGTTGTTTTGATTTTAAGTTTGATTATTTTGACTCTAGTTGGAGAATTGTATTTAGTACTTTATTAAGGGATCACCATTATTAATATTTTGAAGTTATTAGTGCCCTGTTTATTTATTTTGAGGATTGTTGTGCTTTGCACGTGACCTCCCTTTCCTTTTCGGGAAGGGGGTGTTACATCTTATCTCAGCACCACGCTTGGAAAATTTTCGCCTCTCTCTCCATGTGACGCTCCCAAATTTAGATCTATACCATTCAATTTGAGTTGCCAAAATATAAACAATATACATAAATTCTCCTATTTAAAATTATTACAATATCGTGTATAGTACGACAACACACACTAAGTTTGTGCTACAATTATTATCACACTATTTTATAACTTGGTGAGTACTACTATAGTTACTAATTCGAATCATCATTCTATTTTCATGTTCTCCATTCTAGTCCAGTAACTCCACTCTCATTCCTTGAAAAGAATTATGAAACAAAAAGATGAGCTCAAATAGCCCACTAAAGAATATCATGATTAAGATAACGAAGAATAAGTTATCCTTAGTCTTCAACAGTGATAAATCAAAGATTTAGAAAATGATAGACACCATAAGTTTTCAACAAAAAACTGTAGAAAAATAAACAATCCATTAAAAGAGTCAAATAGATCATAATGTCTACTATCTACTCCAATTTAAAATTTTACCATCAAGATTTTATCAACTGTGGCATCAATGGTCATGATCAAGTCAATCAACAGTTCTTCTTTGCATCCAGGACTAATAGAACTTTCACCACGTGTCCTTGCCACACATGCTAAAGACACTCAACAATCATATTATTTTTCCACCAAGGCCAAAGGCATTCAACAGTAACACCAATTGTCATGATCATACCAATCAACAGTTCATCTTTGCACTTAGACTAAAGATAACTTTTCACCATGTGTCATTGTCACGCAAGCTAAAGACACTCAACAATCATTTTGTCTTTGCACCAAGGCCAAAGACATTCACAACAACTTAAGTCGTGATAATTAGTACAAATAACAACGATATAAAGGATGAACAAAAATAATAAGAATAATTAATAAGATAAAGAATAAATGATGATTGGGTAATATACCCATGAATCGGATATGTTTGGGCTTAAATTATTGCATTCTCAAGTTATTTAGAAGCATTTTTATTGTGTTTAGTTGTTATTTTGCAGATTCGGGAGCTAAAGGGGCAAATTGGGAAATTTGAGCAAATGAATGGCAGTTTGGTAATTAATTCAAAGTCCAGCGCCGGGGCGCTCTAGCCAGTGCATTCCACAGCGCCGGGGCACTGGGGAGGAAGTCTTGTTGACCGGATACGCGCATTGACCATGTGTTTGACTTACATTAAAGAGGAGGTTATTTGATAAGTTGAGTTGAAAAAGGATTGTGGTTGGAGTATATAAAGGCTATTGTGATTGAATGAGGAGGCTATCAACCACAATTGGAGGCTAAGCAAGGATTACTTGAAGATTGAAGGATTGACGCTAGAGTTTTTTCTCCTTCTCCTTATTTTCAATTTGTGTAATTCCTTAAGGATGTTTTGCAAAAGATTGTTGGTGTTTATTTCCGTTATGAAATAATTCTTTAATTAAGATTTCAATTGAACCTTTTATGTCTGTAAATTAGTTATTTGATTTGTTCCAATTATTTGTGCAAAGTGAATTGTTTATCTTGTCTCGTGCTTATTGCTTAATTATTTGGCCAATAATTACCTTGTTACTGTAGAAGGTATTGGAAGAGGAATTCTAGGGTTAGAACTGGGCATGATAACATATGACTTAGTTATTTTCATAGTGAATAATTAAGTTTGTGAATTGAATGGAAATATCTGTTCACCGCATGTAACGCATAAGGAATTGGAGTTAAAGGAGTTTAATTCAATTATTTTGCATAGGAATATAGCAAGATTAATATGGGTTAAATAGAAGTTACTTGATCACTTAGAAAAGGGCTTTTGGCATTTGAGAATTCCTGTTAACAATTCAATATGCATAATAATTGGGATAATTGGATAATTGATTTATAGTTCATAATTGGGGATATTGAAGTCTTAATCTTTATTTATCTGATTTCATTCAAATCTTAGTTTTATTTATTTGCTTTATTTTAGAGTAATCTCTCTTTAATTGTTTAATTTAGTTTCATTATTTCAGAAAATCACAATTTATAGTTGTTTAAATAAAATTGGATTGATATAGTACTAGTAGTTAGAATTTATTGATTAGAATTTTCTGTGGGATCGACACTCTATCTTATCACTCTATTACTTGTTGACCGTGTATACTTGCACGTATTCATTGATTGCAAAATTGACCAACAAGTTTTTGGCGCCGCTGCCCGGGACTTCTTTATTAATATTAATTCCATATTAGTTATAATCAATTCGGTCTTAATTTAAACGTTATTTATTTATTTTTCTTCTTGAATTGGTAGGAATTCTTTGTGAGTGTATGCACACTAGATCAAGAGCTAAAAAGGAAATTTTTCCTTATACAGACGACATCGAAAGGAAGTTCCGAAAATTGCGGTTGACTAGTGAGGTTATACAGTTGGAAGAAGAGCTGGCAGAACAAGAAATACCAGTGGACATGGCAGGGGAAGAACAAAAATCACTTAGGGATTATGCCATGCCGAATGTTACAGATATACAGTCGAGTATTAGGAGGCCGGCAATCAATGCAAATAATTTCGAGATAAAACCGGGAACCATTCAGATGCTTTAAAATACATGTCAATTTGGGGGTAGTTCGATAGATGATCCTAATGAGCACAACTTAAGTTTCTTGGAAGTTTGCGACACCATCAAGTTTAACAATGTATCGGAAGATGCTATAAGGTTGAGGATGTTTCCGTTTATGTTGAAAGATAAAGCTCGGAGTTGGTTACATTCTTTGCCTCCTGGTTCAATCACAGCTTGGGACGACTTAACTCAAAAATTTCTAGCTAAGTTTTTCCCACCAGCGAAGTCTGCAAAACTAAGGAACGACATTCACACTTCTGCACATTTCGACTCCGAGACATTGTACGAGGCTTGGGAAAGATTTAAGGATATGCTCCGTAAATGTCCACATAACAGAATTCCACAGTGGATGTAGGTTGGGATATTTTGTGATGGATTGCACGCACCCACAAGAGCCAGTATTGATGCAGTAGCCGGTGGAGCAATCATGTCTAAGAAGTTTGATGAGGTTAATCAACTATTAGAAATGATGGCCAACAACAACTATCAGTGGCCCATGACTAGGTCTAACCCTCCGAAAACACCGGAAAAGTTTGAAGTGGATCCAATGACAACATTGGCAGCACAGGTGGCCGCAATAGCTAAGAAAATGGAAACATGGAGTCCACCATCCACGCAGCAAGTAGCAATGGTTTGTGAGTTATGTGCTGGGAATCATGCTATAGATCAATGTGCCATCAATTCTGAATCAGCTCATTTCGTAGGGAGTTATAATCGATCAACTCAACCGTATCCGACTCAAAATGTATATAATCCAGGTTGGAGAAATCATCCGGGGTTTTCATGGAGTATTAATCAAGCTCAAGCTCAAGCACCTTGATAAAAAAACACATCCAGATTTCAAAATCAGACTCAACAACAACTAGAGAAGAAATCAGGTTGGGAGGAAGCCTTGGAAAAATTCATTAGGGCTACATACAAAAAGAATGAGGAACAAGACAAGCTATTTAATCAAGTAGATATGAATGTGAAAAGCCAAGGTGCGTCGATAAAGAATCTGGAAAATCAATTGGGGCAAATAGCACATGCATTGAATAACCATCCACATGGAACACTCCCTAGTGATACAGAGATAAATTCGGGTAGAGACGAGCATTGTAAGGCTGTAACTTTACGCAGTGGGAAGGATTTGCAGGAGACAGTTAAGGATAAGGAAAAGAGGGACAACGCAACAGAGGAAACAGAAGAAGTTATGGAAACCGGAAAACATCAAAATGAGACCGTAGATCAGAAAGCACCGGAACCGACTATCACAATGCCTCCCATACCGTATCCATAGAGGTTTCATAAATCCAAGTTAGATAAGCAGTTTTTAAGATTTTTGGATATTTTCAAAAAACTTCATATCAACATCCCATTTGTCGAAGCTTTAGAACAAATGCCGAGATACGCCAAGTACATGAAGGATGTGTTGTCGAAGAAAAGGAAATTGGGTGATTTTGAAATAGTAGCGCTAACCGAAGAATGCATCGCAATTATCCAGAACAAGTTACCCCCAAAGTTAAAAGATCCAGGTTGTTTTACTATTCCATGCGACATTGGTAACCAGTTTTCGGGGAGAGAGTTGTGTGATTTGGGGGCCAGTATAAATTTGATGCCATTATCCGTCAATAGTCAGTTTGGACTGAAGGCTCCAAAACTGACAAATATCAGTTTATTGTTGGCGGACCGATCAGTTACATATCCACGAGGTATTGTTGAAGACGTATTAATAAAGGTGGATAAATTCATCTTCCCAGCAGATTTTGTCATCTTGGATTGTGAAGCAGATAAGGAAATTCCTATCATTCTTGGGCGACCATTTTTAGCAATGGGGAGAACATTGATTGACGTGCAAAAAGGTGAATTGATGATGCGAGTTGAAGATCAACAGGTCACCTTTAATGTATTTAAGTCGATGTCTTATCCGAAGGAAAAAGGTGAGTGTTTGCGGGTGGATTTAATGGATGAATTAGTTAATCACAAGTTCTGCGAAAATTACTTAGAGGACCCGATAGAATCCATGTTGTTTGGGATAGACAACTACGGTATTGAAGAGGACATTGAGCATATCAAATGTCTAGATACATCATCGTTCTTCCGAAAAAGCAATCAACCATTCGACACCCTTGATAGGCCCGAAACGGAAGGTAAAAAGTGCAAACCCTCAATAGAAGAGCCACCGGTGTTGGAATTAAAACCGTTACCATCTCATCTGCAGTATGCTTATTTGGGGAAAGACGCTACACTACCAGTCATTGTTTCGACAGAGTTAACTGACACGCAAAAGGAGAAACTGCTCAGGGTATTGCGAGAGTTTAAAACAGCAATGGGCAGGACCATAGCAGATATTCGAGGTATTAGTCCGTCCTTCTGTATGCATAAAATTTTATTGGAAAAGGGGGCAAGACCAACCATTGAGCAGCAAAGAAGGCTAAACCCCATTATGAAGGATGTGGTGAAAAAGGAGACCATAAAGTGGTTGGATGTCGGCATTATTTATCTAATCTCAGACAGTTCATGGGTAAGTCCTATACAGTGCGTACCAAAGAAAGGGGGTATGACAGTGGTGAAGAACGAAGCTAATGAGCTCATCCCTACTAGAACCGTTACAAGATGGAGAGTATGTATGGACTACCGCAAGCTGAATAAAGCCACACACAAGGATTACTTTCCCTTGCCGTTCATTGATCAGATATTGGATAAGTTAGCGAGATATTAGTTCTACTGTCTTTTGGATGGATATTTTGGGTATAATCAAATTGCCATAACACCGGAGGATCAAGAGAAAACTACATTCATATGCCCCTACGGTACGTTTGCATTCCGGCATATGTCCTTTGTTTTATGTAATGCACCAACAACCTTTCAATGTTGCATAATGGCGATCTTCTCCAATATGGTAGAACATAATTTGGAGGTATTCATGGATGACTTCTCCGTGTTCGGTGATACTTTCGACCTATGCTTAAATAATCTGGTCATAGTGTTAAAACGATGTGTGGAAACCAACCTAGTTCTTAACTGGGAAAAATGTCACTTCATGGTGCAAGAGGGGATTATTTTGGGGCATAAGGTATCTGCATCAGGATTAGAGGTGGATAGAGCAAAGATTGAGATGATTGAGAAACTACCTCCTCCATCATCTGTGAAGGGAATACAGAGCTTCTTGGGACATGCGGGTTTCTACAGACGCTTCATTAAAGATTTTTCCAAAATTTCAAAACCTTTATGTTCCCTGTTGGAGAAAGATTTGCATTTCAAGATGGATCAGTCATGTATCGAGGCATTTGAAGTATTAAAGAGGAAATTAGTCCCAGCTCCAATTATTGTGGCGCCCGATTGGTCTTTACCGTTCGAATTGATGTGCGATGCCAGTGACTACGCAGTTGGAGCAGTATTGGGACAACGTCATGATAAGATTTTTCACACAATCTACTATTCCAACAAGACGTTGATGGATGCCCAGTTGAACTACACAACCACCGAAAAAGAATTACTTGCGGTTGTGTTTGCCTTTTACAAATTCAGAGCATATCTCATTGTGACGAAGGTAATTGTATACACTAATCATTCTGCCATTAAATACCTGATTGAGAAGAAGGATGCCAAACCGCGGTTAATATAGTGGGTATTGTTGCTACAAGAATTTGATTTGGAGATCCGGGATAAAAAAAGGTACCGAAAATCAGGTGGCGGATCATCTTTCTCGGTTGGAAAATGTAGAGGTGCAGAAAAAAGACAGTGTAATGATTAATGAAAAATTTCGGATGAACAACTTCTCCGACTAACTACAATATTGCCTTAGTATACAGATTACGTGAATTACGTGGTTGCGAAGGTGTTACCACATGAGTTGATCTCACAGCAACGTAAGAAGTTCTTCCACGATGTTAAGCAATACTATTGGGACAATCCATTTTTGTTTAAGGCTTGCGCGGATCAAATGATTAGACGTTGTGTGCCACATGAAGAGATGGACAACATATTAGGACATTGCCACTTATCAGATTTTGGAGGTCATTATTCTGGTGATCGAACAGCGGCCAAAGTGTTACAATCGGGATTTTTATGGTCTTCTCTATTCAAGGATGCTTATCTCTATGTGCTGAAGTGTGATCGGTGCCAACGCGTAGGTAATATCTCCAAGCGCAATGAAATGACACTCAACACAATTTTGGAGGATGAACTGTTTGACGTATGGGGAATCGACTTTATGGGACCTTTCCCATCATCCTTCAATAATTAGTACATTCTGTTGGCGGTCAATTATGTTTCCAAATGGGTAGAAGCCGCAGCTTTACCCACCAATGATGCCAACATTGTCCTCCGATTTTTGAAGAAAAACATCTTCACAAGATTTGGGATGCCGAGGGCGATAATAAGTGATGAAGGAACTCATTTATGTAATAAGCAATTCACTAAATTGCTTATAAAGTATGGGGTTTGTCATAAAATTGCTGCAGCGTATCATCCCCAAACGAATGGTCAAGCAAAAGTCTCGAATAAGGAGGTAAAACGAATTCTAGAAAACGTGGTCAATCCGTCAAGAAAAGATTGGTCAATGCGTCTTAAAGATGCCTTATGGGCATATCGAATAGCATATAAGAATCCAATAGGCATGTCACCTTATAGAATGGTCTACGGAAAGGCATATCTCCTCCCGGTCGAACTAGAACACAGTGCACACTGGGCCATCCGAAAACTTAATTTCGATCTACAAACAACGGGTGAGAAAGGGTTACTGCAATTAAATGAGATGGAAGAATTTCGGTTTATTTCTTATGAGAACGCAAAACTCTGCAAGGAAAGAGTCAAAGCCTGACACGATAAGAAAATTCTTGACCGGACATTTGAACTTGGCCAACAAGTCCTGATTTTCAACTCACGATTGCGTTTATTTCCTGGGAAACTAAAATCGCGTTGGGCGGGACCTTTCAAGGTTGTATCTGTCGCACCACATAGAAACATTGAAGTCGAGGAACCGAATTCAAAGCGTAAATTCAAGGTTAACGGTCAACGACTCAAATACTATTGGAGTGGACCCATCGAACGCCAATCTACAAACATGTACCTCTCCGATCCTACAACCAATTGAGCACAACAAGTCAGGCTGACGACTATAAACAAAGCGCTATGGTGAGGCAACCCCACGAGTTTTAGTATTTTGTTTCAATTCAATTCAATTTTTCTTCATTTTATTTAATAGTGTTCTTTGGCTAATAGTATATACTTTTAGTGTAAAAGTCATCATGTAAGTCTATTTTACCAGATAATTCAAAAGTTGAGCAAGATGGCGAGAAAACGAAGCACTATATGCGCCCCGACGTGCAAATGCAAGCCAATCCAAGCGCCCCAGCATGCGCATGCATTGTTCCCAAAATAGGCTCAGCGCCCCGGTGCTCTAAAACCAAAGGATCTCAGCGCCCCGGTGCTAGGAAACAGAATCTGTATAAAAGGCTCAGCGCCCTGGCGCTAGTTTTCAGTTCAAAGTCAGCGCCCTGGCGCAGACCACTCCTTCAGATACTGCCTAACAGCGCCCTGGCGCTCTGTGCACGGTAAAACCCAGCGCCCTGACGCTGGGATCAGGTCAGGAAATTTAAATTTAAAACCCCTCCGTGCTCCACACTTCTATTCCACATAAACAACCCACGTCGGCACATCCTAGGTTTCAGTTACGTTTATATTACCTATCCATTCTCCTCACATAACTACACCACTTGCATTGTTGGGATTCATTCGCTTCATCATCTTACTTGTTCAAATTACATTTTTTTACAAGATTCAAGGTATGTTTCTCACCCTTATCAATCTTTGTGCATTGACTTCTTCATTCTGGAATGTTAGAGTACTTCTGCTTATGGACTGCTGAATTAAGATCTTTTTGTTATGTTTTTTCTCTATTGTGCCTACTTCATCATATACATCCGGCCAATAAAATGGCTTGCACACTTGGTGTTTGATATTATGCCTGAGTGAATTATTGTAACTAAATACCACACAACACTACCCATACACTGAATTCACTTGCCATATTTTCACCCCAACACCATAGCTTCCCTACCACACATATATATCACTATTGTGGGGGGGGGGGGGGTGGAAACTATATTGATGCATAAAGGGGTAATATTGATTTAAATGTCATCTTTCTTGAGCGTAACTTGTGTGGCTGTACTTAATTTTGTTCATTGAAAAAAGAATTCCAATTCTAGATCACTCTTGCAATCCTATGAGAGTCTGTGTTCCTAACAACCCAAACCATAACACATAACGTACAATAATTTAGAAGTTTGGGGGTAGTGTTCTGGGCATATATATATATATATATATATATATATATATATATATATATATATATATATATCCCTTTTTACATCATGCTTTAATCTAATACATGTGATTGCTATTTTTGTAGAATTTTCTACACGACTTCAAAGCGACAATGGGGAGAAGGTTTCGGGACCGCCTCGGCCCCTCTGAAATTTGATAGCAGACTATTTGTCTCCGCCGAGGCACATGAATGCTATAACAAGACGGCTACCCGCTCTCTCATCCCCGAATAAGGTTTAAGGCCCGATCAATCCAAAGATGGGGACATAGCAGTAATGATTGCTGAGAGGAACTGGTTCTCCTTCACCGAACAGACCGATACAGCAGTGATTTCCATCGTCAAAGAATTCTTCCAATGTGTCCGAGGACTTCCACTATGGGGTGTTTGTTAGGGGCAAGACTGTCGAAATTGGAGACGAAGACATTAATGGTTGTTATCAACTGCCATTAGATGGACTCAACGATGAATATGCCAATCTTTTGAGTCAAGGTCCAGATTATGAGAAGATAATCCGTGAGCTGTTGTTGATCGATTTCGCAATCAATGAATACGTGCAAGTATACACGGTCAACAAGTAATAAAGTGAAAGTAGAGTATCGTTCCCACGAGGAATTATTTAACAAAAATTACCAATTACTAACTCTTAACCAAATCAATTTTATTTAAACAATCGCAAATTGTGATTTTTCTAATTAAGAAAACTAAATTAATCAATTAAAACTAAGATTTTAACGAATGAATTCAGATAAATAAAGATTAAGAATCCAATAACCCTAATTATGAACTATAAATCAATTGTCCAATTATCCCAATTATTATGTCTACTGAATTGTTAACAGGAATTCTCAAGTGCCAAAAGCCCTTTCTCAAGTGATCATTTGTCTTCTATTTAATCCAAGTTAATTTTACTATATCCCTATGCAAAACAATTGAATTAAACTTACTACAATCCCAATTCCTTATGTGTTACATGGGGCAAATAGATATTCTCATTCTATTCATAAACCTAATTATTCATTGTGCAAATAACTAAGTCACATGTCACCAAGCCCAGTTCTAACCCTAGAATTCTTTTCCCAATTCCTTCTAGAGTAACAAGGTAATTATTGATCAGATAATTAATCATTTAGCACAAAGCAAGATGAACAATTCACTTCAACATAAATAATTGGAATAAATCAAATAACTAATTTATAGCCATAAAAGGTTCCATTAGAATCTTAATAAAAGAGTTAGTTCATAATTAATGAATTAAAACCAATAATCCACAATTGAATATATATTAAAAGATAAAAGTATGATAAGAGAAAAGAATATAATCTGTTGTTAGCAAATTTGATGCTCCCCTCTTGCTCTTGCTCTTGATCTTTAGTGTTCTTCAATTTGCTTTAATCTCCAATGGCTAATTAAGAATTAGGGTTTATATTCTAATCTAATGGAGTGTTATATCTAGTCTAACCTATGTAATCTCCCTTTATGTTATGCCTTACATCATGTATTTATATGTTACAAGTCCATTTTTTAGCTTAGGAACAAACCCAATCCTATTTGGAGTCAAAAAGGTATCAAAATTTACCCAAAAATGCGTCCAAGCCTTCCCAGTCTCTTCCCCAACGCCCCAGCACTGGGCACAACGCTCAAACTCTGCTCCCCAGCGCCCCGGCGCTGCCACTTTTTCTGACATTTTCTGTTCTGACGTCATTTGGGAAAACAACCATAACTTTTGATCCGGGAGGAGTTATAGATCCTGCCACTTATCTACAACTTTCATTCTTTGAGGATTGAGAAATTCTGGGTGGATTAAGGCTGAAATTGAGCTGGAAGTAACTTCTATGCAAATGACCACCCAAAACCATGACGTTCGACGTCCGTTGGTACAACGATCATAACTCTTGCATCCGAACTCCGATTGGAATGATTCAAAATGTTCTGAAAAGCTAAGACGATGCTCTTCAATGTAAGCTAAGTTCCAAACCAAGAACATGAAGTAAAAATGAAAGCCCAAATGATGTCCGGTTTGCTTTTCTTTGCTTTTCCGTACCAATAGTCGCTCACACCGCTCCCAAATGTATAACCTACCAAATGAACACAAAATGCATGAAAAGTAAATAAGACACATAAATATAAGCAACTAATTCAAGTAAAAGATACCAGATAAGTGTATATAAAATCCACTTATCAAATACCCCCAAACTTAAATTGTTGCTTGTCCCCAAGTAACACAACATAATGCAATGCAATGAAATACAACTAATCTATATGCCTACAAATCCAGCAATATTTGATAGAATCAAATCTATTCATTTGGCCTTAGAGCAGTCAAGCAAACACGACAATACTTCATATCAAAACCAATCAACAATTTCCTAGTCAATCATCAAGTCTTAAACTGTTATTATTGGTATAGTGCGTGTGTGTGATCAACAACCATGCTAACTGATATAAAATCAAATTAACACATAACAAGTCTCTTCGAAGGCATCATACAGTGTAAACTCAAGAAATCTCAAAGATAGGCACGATTCAACTAAAATTAAACTCAACCAAATTCAAGGGTACATGCAGGATACTTATACTTTATTTTCTTCCTTCTCTTTTTTTTTACACGGGGGCTTTTTGCTCTTTTCCCGTGATTATTTCCCTTTTCTTTTTCTTTTGATAGATGGTTAGTGAGTGCGTTTTACGCTCCATCTCACGCTTATGTTTATGGGGAGTGTTTCTCCTCATCCCACCACAAGACTCAGCATGTTTTTTTTCTTTTTTTTTAAAGTTTATATACCCCATATATATTCCCCCAAACTTAGGTTCTTGTCTAACTTTAGTCATCACTACTTATTCTTGTCATTCTTTCATTCAAACTAGCATTATCCTTTAGAGTCCCATTATGTATCAATTTAAACTCAATCAATCAACAAGTTGCTTTTACTGTGCTATCATTATTATACTAGTTTCAAACAGAAAAAGATTCAATTCATAACAAGAAATCACATCAAAGCTCTAATAGTCAATATTATACTTGTCTACCCAATTCCAATCTCATCATTGGCCAAAATAAACTTAACTATAACAAACCGATGGACTTATGCAAAATGAACATAGTAACTAACTATTATTTTTGAATTATTATTATTATTTTTTATAATGAACCTAAACTATATTAACAACATAAGTAAAATAACATAACATAAATATGAAACTAAACATGCAATAACGAACTATACTAAACTCCCCCAAACTTAGCAATTACAATGTCCTCATTGTAAGAATATAGCGATAAGTAGAAGAGAACTTCCCTGTAATCAGCTAAGCGTGAGGTGCTGGTGGCGATGGTAGCGACGATCATTTTCCTATCCATTGAACCTCCAATACCTGCAATGAAGAGAGACAACATGTATTAGATTATAAGAGAACTTACTAAGCAAATTAATTCATATCTACTAAATAAACTAGTAAAGCATATAAATATAAAAATTCCTGGGTTGCCTCCCAGTCAGCGCTTGATTTATAGTCTTTCAGCCTGACTTTGTCTGGTCAATGCTATCCAATTCCTCTTCGAAAGTTGAGGAACCCTCCATCCATCGAAAATAATATAGCTTTTGGTAGGTTCCCATTTACGATAACCATTGTATTAAAGTCACATAACATGCTTTGTTTAGATAAGATCATATTAAAGAACGTCCAACATCTAGGTGTTTTTTCCATTGTGTCTGCAAATATATTCTGGCATTGAGGATTGTCAGACACAAAAATCTCTTCTTATATCTTCTCCAACTCATTGAACCATGTCTTCGAAGTTGTACTCGCTTTTACGTCACAAGGAGTATTGCCGACGACATGACTACCTAGCGAACATGGTTTTGAAAATCTAACCAGATTCTTGAACTTTGGTAGAGAAGGAACTTGGGGCACTAATAACATCGGCTCCTCCTCGTTGGTAATCAAAATTAGATCTTCACCGATCTCCTTTTCTTGGTTCTCAATTGTTTTCTCTCTTTCAACATCTTGTGGCTCATCTAGTTGTAGATTTTGTTTGGGCTCTCAATCAATCTCAGAATCCATGTCATAGAGCCAGGTGTATTGAAGACAGTTGTTCAACGCATGTGCTATCTGTTCCACTTGATTTTCCAGATTCTTGATCAACGCCCCTTGGCGTTGCAAATTCAGCTCTACTTGATTAATTTTCTTATCTTGTTCCTCGTTCCTTTTTTCAGAAGATTTAATAAATTTTTCCAAGGCTTCCTCCCAATTTGAATGTTCTTCCTGTTGTAGTGGAGGTGGACACGAGAAATCCTGTGGGTATGTTGAACTTGGAGCATAAAATTGATCTTGATTGTTACTCCATGAAAAATTCGGGTGATACCCCCAATCCTGATGATAGTTGTTGGGATAGACATAATTATTGGGGTAATTACCAGTATACTGTACCGGCTCGAAACTGATGGCGCATTGATGACTCATATGATTTCCAGCATAATAATCACAAGTAACCGCCATACTTTGACGACGTTGAGCTTCAAAAGCTTCAAACATCCTCGAAAGTATCTCAATCTGTGCTGACAATGCAGAAAGTTTCTCGAGTTTGTCAATCTCCGCTCCCCTTGGTTGAGTCATGTTCGTGTATGGCCATTGATACGCAAAGTCATCCATGGTACCTGAAAAGAGAGAAATATAGAAAGAGAATTAAAAATAAAAATAAAAATGTTTAAATTAAGACTAATTTGATTGAAATTAATATTGGTAAATAATTATTAAATTAATTCCCCGGCAGCGGCGCCAAAAAATTGTTGATCGATTTCGCAATCAATGAATACGTGCAAGTATACACGGTCAACAAGTAATAAAGTGAAAGTAGAGTATCGTTCCCACGAGGAATTGTTTAATAAAAATTACCAATTACTAACTCTTAACCAAATTAATTTTATTTAAACAATCGCAAATTGTGATTTTTCTAATTAAGAAAACTAAATTAATCAATTAAAACTAAGATTTTAACGAATGAATTCAGATAAATAAAGATTAAGAATCCAATATCCCAAATTATGAACTACAAATCAATTGTCCAATTATCCCAATTATTATGTCTACTAAACTGTTAACAAGAATTCTCAAGTACCAAAAGCCCTTTCTCAAGTGATCATTTGTCTTCTATTTAATCCAAGTTAATTTTGCTATATCCTTATGCAAAACAATTGAATTAAACTCACTACAATCTCAATTCCTTATGTGTTACATGCGGCAAATAGATATTCTCATTTTATTCATAAACCTAATTATTCATTGTGCAAATAACTAAGTCACATGTCACCAAGCCCAGTTCTAACCCTAGAATTCCATTCCCAATTCCTTCTAAAGTAACAAGATAATTATTGATCAGATAATTAATCAATCAACACAAAGTAAGATAAATAATTCACTTCAACATAAATAACTGGAATAAATCAAATAGCTAATTTATAGCCATAAAAGGTTCCATTGGAATCTTAATAAAAGAGTTAGCTCATAATTAATGAATTAAAACCAAGAATCCACAATTAAATAGACATTAAAAGATAAAAGTATGATAAGAGAAGAGAATAGAATCTGTTGTCATCAAATCTGATGCTCCCCTCTTGCTCTTGCTCTTGATCTTCAGTGTTCTTCAATTTGCTTCAATCTCCAATGACTAATTAAGAATTAGGGTTTATATTCTAATCTAATGGAGTGTTATAACTAGTCTAACCTATGTAATCTCCCTTTATTTTATGCCTTACGTCATGTATTTATATGTCACAAGTCCAATTTTTAGCTTAGGAACAAACCCAATCCTATTTGGAGTCAAAAAGGTATCAAAATTCGCCCAAAAACACGTCCAAGCCTTCCCAGTCTCTTCCCCAGCGCCCCAGCATTGGGCACGGTGCTCAAACTCTGCTCCCCAGTTCCCTGGCGCTGGGCATAGGCCTAAAATGGGCGCCCCGGCGCTGTCACTTTTTCTTACATTTTCTACTCCGACGTCTTTTGGGAAAACAACCATAACGTTTGATCCGGGAGGAGTTACGGGGTCTGCCACCTTTCAAATCAAAGATATCGACGAGATCTAAAACTTTCATTCTTTGAATTGTGAGAAATTATGGGCGTATTAAGGCTGAAATTGAGCTGGAAGTAACTTCTATGAAAATGACCACCCAAAACCATGACGTTCGACGCCTGTTGGTACAACGATCATAACTCTTGCATCCAAACTCCGATTGGAATGATTCAAAATGTTTCAGAAATCTAAGACGATGCTCTTCAATGTAAGCTAAGTTCCAAACCAAGAATATGAAGTAAACATGAAAGCCCAAATGATGCCCGGTTTGCCTTTCTTTGCGTTTTCTTTGCTTTTCCTTACCAATAGTCCCTCACACCGCTCCCAAATGTATAAACTACAAAATGAACACAAAATTCATGAAAAGTAAGTTATACACATAAATATAATCAACTAATTCAAGTAAAAGATACCGGATAAGTGTATATAAAATCCACTTATCAACTGTATCAATCGGACACCACATGGACAATACATGAACGTGGCAGCATAACCTTACCACATTCTCACCTCAGTTTATATGGGAAGGCGTGCTATAACTTTATCTATGCCAAAGTTATGCCATGTACACATGTGATCCATGTCACTAAAGAGAGGGCGGTACTGCTATATTCGATAATTCAAGGCTTGAAAATTGATGTTGGCCACCTTATTCAGTAGTCTATTCTCTGAGCGTCACGAGGAGGGACCACAGGAGGGTTACCCCATCCATCTCTCATTAGCGTTTTGTGTGCTAAGTTTGGGGTCAAATGGAAATCAGATGAGATGATTCAAATGCCAATGCCCGTGTTGGACCACAAGTTGATCAGCATGTATAAAGTGTGGACAGGTGGGGTGAAACACCTTAGGGGATTGGGTTTTATAATCCCCCAAGTTGAAGCCTCACAAGCTCCACCGCATCAAGCTCCACCTACTTATGGTCCTTCCTCTGCAGCGCACCTTGGTGTGGTTCTTGAAGCGGTCCAACGTGAAATTGACGGATGGTTTTACAATCTTGAAGCCCATAATGTCCGCCTGTCGGAACGCCAGGATGTCATCTACACGTACTTGGTTGACCAGTTTGCAACCCAGAATACCATGAACGCCCAACTGTACCCGGGCGTTACTCTTAGCCAGTTCCCTACTACTCTTGTTTTACCTGTGTTTCCCCCTTCTGATCAAGAGATGAACGAGGATGATGATACTCCTCCTGAGGAATAAGCTCGTCAGGGAAGTCCTCTGTGTTATATTGTTATATTTTTTCACATGAGGACATTGCTCTTGATAAGTTTGGAGGTAGTTAATTTTTATTTTGCAATAGTTGGTTGTGAATAATTTATGTTTATTAGGTGTTTTTGTTGGTTAAATATTACATTTAGGATTGCATGTTAATTCCAGCTTTTGATAGTACGTATGTTTGGGGCCAATGATGAAATTAAAATTGCATGAACAAGTCTAGTAAGGATTGTTAAGCTAGTGGCATGATTTTCTTGACATGATTTAAATCTTTATCTATTTGACACTAATATTATCAGGATAACACATTTTAAAAATTGATCATGTCAACTATGATAGTTAAATGGATAGATAATAGACTTCTAAAGGATGAATGCTAGTGAAGATTGAATTTAGACATAAACTCAAGTTTGGGGGAAAAATATTTGGAATATATAAGCTTAAAAAAACACCATGGCATGGTTGTCTAATTTTGTGGCCTTTGTTACTTGAGTAAATAAGCCTGAGGGGATTGTCTCTACACCTAGCACCCTAAGGTCTTAATGGCTTGGGAGTCGTTGGTCGAAAGCTCGTTAAAGTAACACTGAAAAGCCTAAGGGAATAAGATAATGCATAGTCGTAAAAAAAATTAATAATAAAGCGGGAAAAGTGCAAAAGCCCTCGTTATAAAAAAAAGAAAAAAAGAAGAAGAACCATAAGTATTCCATTTTGACCCTTGGACTTTGGCAAGTGTTTAATTTCAGTCGAATCAAGTTTATTTGATGTGTTCGTGAATTTGCACTGTATGATGTCTTATAGAAATTTATTATCTTTCATATTTTGCTTTTTATTGGTTAGCATGGTTGTTGAACACACACTCACAATATCAGTACAAACAGATTTAGATTCATTGATTGTTGGGATATTATTTAACTGCATTAACATGATATATTAGCATGTTTTTGTGATTTTTCTGAGGCCTAATGGATATACGGTTTGCTATTTAATTGCTGGAGTTAAGAACGTATTGATAGATGTAGATGCGTTTGCATGGTTGTTTAGTTGTTATTGTGTCTTATGTTTTGTTGCTTGAGGACATGCAATGATTTAAGTTTGGGGGTATTTGATGATCTGGTAATATACCCATAAATCAGATATATTTGGGCTTAAATTATTGCATTCTTAAGTTATTTAGAAGCAATTTTATTGTATTTATAGTTGTTATTTTGCAGATTCGGGAGCTACAGGGGAAAATAGGGAAATTTGAAAAAATGAATGGCAGTTTGGTAATTAATTCAAAGTCCAGCGCCAGGGTGTTCTAGCCAGTACATTCTACAGCGCCGGGGCGCTGGGGTGGAAGTCTAGTTGACCAGATATGATCGTTGACCAGGTGTTTGACTTACATTAAAGAGGAGGTTATTTGATAAGTTGAGTTGAAAAAGATTGTGGTTGGAGTATATAAAGGCTATTGTGATTGAATGAGGAAGCTATCAACCACAATTGGAGGCTAAGCAAGGATTACTTGAAGATTGAAGGATTGGAGCTAGAGTTTTTCTCCTTCTCCTTATTTTCAATTTGTGTAATTCCTTAGGATGTTTTGCAAAAGATTGTTGGTTTTTATTTCCGTTATGAACTAATTCTTTAATGAAGATTTCAATTGAACCTTTTATGTCTATAAATTAGGTATTCGATTTATTCCAATTATTTGTGTCAAAGTGAATTGTTTATCTTATCTTGTGCTTATTGCTTAATTATTTGGCCAATAATTACCTTGTTACTCTAGAAGGAATTGGAAGAGGAATTCTAGGGTTAGAACTGAGCATGATAACATGTGACTTAGTTATTTGCATGGTGAATAATTAGGTTTGTTAATTGAATGGAAATATCTGTTCACCGCATGTAACGTATAAGGAATTAGAGTTGAAGGAGTTTAATTCAATTGTTTTGCATAGGAATATAGCAAGATTAATCTTGGTTAAATAGAAGTTAATTAATCACTTGGAAAAGGGCTTTTGGCATTTCAGAATTTATGTTAACAATTCAATAGGCATAATAATTGGGATAATTGACTAATTAATTTATAGTTCATAATTGGGGATATTGAAGTCTTAATCTTTATTTATCAGAATTCATTAAAATCTTAGTTTTATTTATTTGCTTTATTTTAGTGTAATCTCTCTTTAATTGTTTAATTTAGTTTCATTATTTCAGAAAATCACACTTTATAGTTGTTTAAATAAAATTGGTTTGATATAGTACTAGTAGTTGGAATTTATTGATTAGAATTCTCTGTGGGATCAACACTCTATCTTATCACTCTATTACTTGTTGACCGTGTATACTTGCACGTATTCATTGATTGCAAAATCGACCAACAATAAACATTAGAAATTTACAATTTAATTTGTCCAGAGTCCAATAACGTCCAAATTGTCAACATGACATCCAGAATATCGATTTGAGCTCAACAATATTAATTAAGGTTCATAGTTCAAATATAATGATTAAAATTTAACAGGAAGATTTAGGTCAAAAGATATTAGATGAAACACTAACTATTATGAAAATTCTAATGATTTTAGAAATTTTCATCGTTTAATGTTAAAGGTTGTAGAAAATGAATAATAATTTCTCACCATAGTAGGTTTAAATCTAGGTGTATGAGGAAAATAATATCCCTTACGAGTATGAAAGAAAATGACATCCCTTATTAGTATGAAAGAAAATGATATTCTTTACCTTAGCACGTTATTAGATATTGCTTTCTATGTAGTTGATCAACCTATATGTATATTTATAATTTAATTAGTAACTACCAAATATAAGTTTCATGGTGTACACTAACACGTATATTATGAAATCGTCAAAAGTGACTTGTTACACTACAAAAAAAGAGATTATTTTCGACATAATTATTTCCCACGGAATAAATTCCGTCGGTAACAACCTACTCCGGACTGAATAATCTGTCGTAATTATATCTATCGTAAATAACTAATTAATTTGGTACTTTTTTCTTTTACTTTCTCACATGTTGTCCTTGCCCAACTCTCTCTCTCTCTCTCTCTCTTTCTCTATCTCTTTCTCTCATTTCAGTAGCCGCGTAGAAACAAGAAGAAAAATCTCCATCTTAACCCCTTCTAGATCTGTCGGTAACTCTCTCTAACTCCTTGTAGATCGATGGTTCAAGATCGGCGATTCAACTTAGTCACCCAAATCTGCAACACTTCTTATTCTCCTCTTTCTCAACTCTCTCTAACCCTAGCAGGAGTGGCTGCATAGTGGTGACGACATAGTAGTGGTGACAGCGACGACATATATAGTGGAGTCATAGTGGTGGCCTCTCTTTCAACTCCTCCTCCATTATTTCCCAATTGAAGGTTTTAATTTCCTCATTTGTTAATTTTCCCTAAAAATTAGGTTTTAATTAGAATTGTTTTTATTTAGAGCTAATTGCAATTGGAATGATTGTATTATTAATTAGTTCAATTATTATATGTAATTCATTTCAAAATATTATAGTTTGTCAATGGGTATAGTAAGACAACACAATAAGATCAAGTGTTTATGAAATTTCTTGAGTGCTAGTTTATGTTAGCTACTAGCTATTTGTGAAATTGCTTGAGAGAGTTTGCAAGGATTACTTATTACTTATTGGGTTACCTTTACACACATTTAATTTGTCTGACTTGATATATGCCTAACATTTATGATACTTGAAGGTCAAGTGCTTGAAAAGTATAGGGGTTTCTGATATAATTCATTAATATATTATGCGTACACAAGGAAGTTCCAATGGTTGTGGTTTGAAACTTAAGGTGTTGTGGGTGTATGGTCATGTAACGCCCCCATATCTATACTCCCATGGTATCTAATACGGTGCTTACTAAGAATCAATATAATGCATTTAAATCTAAACACTCATGTTATCTGATTATAAGCTTATATTACATTAAGGAACTATCAGATATAATTCTCATAAATCCAAAATTCACAGTATCCCATAACAGATGATAATTCTTAGGAGAACTATTACTGTGTTTGGATACCCTCACTTAGATGTATGAACTATGTTTGTGGATATAATCTATCTATCAAAAATCCAGAGTATCAGTAATAACATGAACAATCCATATTACTAATATCCTCACCCAGATGTATAGTCTATGCCAATCGAATTTATACTATTGTATTGATAGTAACTATTTATCTAAAATCCAAAATATCAGTAATAACATGAACAATCCATATTACTAATATCTTCACTCAGATAAATAGTTCCCAAGGATCTCAACTAGATTCAAAGAATTCTAAATTTACATTTATATATGTAAGAAAACACGGTTGCGGAAATAAAAGAAGTTATATGTATATATAAATATTAAGGTTTTATTACATGATTCTCATAACAACTTTTTTATTACAAAGTATTCAACTAGACAAGAATATAATCTAATCTAAGCAGGGACGCTTCCCTTTATCTACTTCAGATGTTCCAGGGTTACCATCTAAAACTGCAAAGAGAATAATTTGCAAGGGTGAGCTATGACATGCTCAACAAGTTGTGTATTTATAACAATATATGATTTGAAGAAATACAATAATTCAAATTTCGACTGATAGTTGTTACCATTTCACTAATGATTTATATTTCTGGCAGTCACACAAACTTAGAAATTTTGTTTAGATATGAGATAGGGGATCAGCCCATTCAACATCTTAGGAGTATGCATCTCATCCTACCAGTGCTCAAATGCACCCAAATTAGTGTCAATATATTATCGACCGAATGATCCCATATGGGATACCCAACTTCAGAATAGGATGTCTTACCAAACAATTTGGTTTGACACAACAATTTAAGCTTTAACAATTAATATGAATAAACATCAACATCATATCAAGATAAAAATATTGTTCAATGAATAAATATGGTTGAGAAATTTTTCATAAGTAAGTTAAGGTTAAGAAGAACTTGCCTGAGCGTAGATCAGTCAAGTTATGATACTCAATTCGTTTAATAAATACCTACGATATTTATATATAAATCTAACACGTTAGTATTGGTAACAATACTCAAATATAGCCTTTTATATAAAATTGGGTTAGATTCGATAAAGTTTCGGTGTTAATTATCTTTACCGAATACTAATTAAGTTGATATATGAACTAAATTTTATTTATAAAATTTATTATATTTTTAGATAATTTATATATCCATTATAATAATTTTTTTGAAGTTTTAAAGTATTTTTAAAATATTTATTTCTCCTTTAAATGATTTTTAAACATTTATTTCTATTTTTAGGTAATTAATATTTACTTAAAATTTTACAAAAACATTGTTTTATTATTTTTAAATAATTTATAATCATTTATTATGATTTTTATATAATTAATATTATTTTTCAATAATTATAAGTAATTATTCTATTTATTTTATCAATAAGTTAATTATTAATAATATATAAATAAAATAAAATATTTATTGAATTTATGTAAAAATATCAGAAATTAATTTTATTTATTTAATATAATTTTTAAAACTATTTTTGTATTTATTTATTAATTATTTCTATTTTTTTATAATTTATTTTTAGAAAAATCAATTTCTGTCTGTCGCTAAAGCCCTTCAGTGACAAAAAGTGTCTCTGTAGGTGTTCTTAAGTTTCTGGGCAACTGTTTGGTAATGTTAGAGGGACTAGTTTGACCGTGGTTTATTTAACTATTGTTTTCATTTTTGGGTTCAATCAAATATTGATGTTATAGTACTCTTACATTAGTACAACATGAATCAAATTTCAGGCTTTAACCTACATATAACAGGAATTTATAGAGGCTCAAAGTCACTGTCAGAGCTGTTCTTGAGTTTCAAGGCAACCCAGAACAGTGGTCATGGCCGGTCAACGGTTTTGTGGTCTCAATATTTTCGATTCTGTGTATTGGATGTGTGTTGTGTTTGTTGAAACATGTAGTATATATGTCAGGGTATATATATATAACACAAACTTGAACAAATCATAAATCTAAGGTCTCTTTAGTATGGTCAAAGTACAGCTAGAAGCTGTTCTCCATGTTCTTCAGTTTTCTGGGCAGCCCAGAAAACTTGGTCAAGTTCGGTCAACGGATTTTGACCATTAATTCCAGTAATCCTATGAGTTGTTTATGTAAATTAATATCATAGATATGTAGTACATATATCAGGGTGTTAATATCTAACAAAACATTATAAAAACAACAAATAGAAAGCGATCAAAAAGGTTGGTCAAAGTAGCCAGTACAACTGTTCTTGAGTTTTCTGGGTAACCCAAAAAACTGAAATCCGTGAACGGTCAACGCACTTTGACCAATCATAACTTGCAACCTATAGTTCTAATAAACCTGTTTTCTTTTCTAGATTAATGACCTACTAACAGGTTACAGGTAACATACAATTAACAGACCTAAACATAAACACACTTGAATCTACAAGCCCTGACATTCGGCTGTCAAACTTGGTTTTTCAAAATTTCTAAATTTCTAAAAAACTTAATTAAGACATCTAGATGTTATAAAAACGTGTTCTACCAATCTAACATACTTTCTGACATACTAATACATATTTCCAAACATCTAAACAACAATCATAACAAAGGATCAAAGAGCTAATTATAAATTAGGGTTTGCACCTTTTCTTGGTTGATTTTAGATTCTAGCTACTGAACTTGATGTTGCTATCAACCAGACTTGATTCGGTATGTTTATAAGAGTGTATAAGCTTAAAGTTTTCGTAGGTTTGGCCAGAGGCGGTGTTCTTATTTATAGACTTTATCAACTTAGGTTTTTTGGTCTTTTCACCTACTTATCTCTCTAAATATCTGATGCTAAACTACTTGTACTGCTTAAGGTTTATTTATTAGCTCATGTGTTGCCTTGGGACTTGGTTTGGTGACTCCTAACCTACTTGTGAGCTAGTTAGATTAGTTTAGTAGCTTAATTTTGCCCTAATCTTCACTAATCTTGATTATGGTTTTGTTTTTAATGATTAGGTTTATTAAATGATGTTTATTAGTACCTAATTGAAATTTACTAACCATGATTAGGTGTTAAGATAATCTAATTAGGGTTAAATTAGCTAATTAGGTTTAGGTTTTCAAATTAGGGTTATGGTTTTGCAAATTAGGGTTAGGGTTTGTTAATCTAGGGTTTCTAACCTAGATTTCTCACTAATCCTAATAGCATGACAAAGAGTTTTGTCAGTGTAAGCACAACAAAGCAACTTGTCAAAACAAATATGCCGAGAAGTTCGTTTTTGAAAGAAAATTTTTAAGCACGAGGTGTCAAGCACGATGTGACAACCCGATATTTTCTATATAAATGAATCATAAATTTTGCGTATAATTTTTTTTTTAAATATGAATGATATGTGCCAAGGTAATGTGTAATTATAACTATATGTGTGATAAATAAAATTTATTTATTACATTAAGTATTGCAACTAAATTTATTTTAGAATTATTTGATTATTATCAATTATATTTTTATACTAATTAATTCCTTATCGGAAATGTTTTATTAATTATTTTTCAAGGAAAATATAATCTTATATTATTTAAATAATATATGAAATGATTTTAGAATATTTTATTTATTTTAAAGGCAAGAATGCGTAAAAAAAATTATGTATGTATTTATGTGATGAATATAAAATATATTTATTACATGAATGGTTATGAATAATTTTATTTTAGATTTATTGCTCATTATAAATTATATTCTAATAATAATTAGTTTTATAGTAAAAATGTTTTTAATGTGTATTTTCCATGAAAATATGATAATTATATTAAATGAATAACATATGATATGAATATAGAATTTTTATAATACTTATTCTATTATATGATTTTTGTTCAAGATATTAAGTAAATTATTTTTACTTAATTATAAGGTTAATTATGACAGATAATTCAGATATGGAATCCAAACCCGAATTATGGGTTTTGATCAAGGAATGAAAATAATAATATTATATTATTATTTGTCAGTGTTATAGATATGTGTGTTATGTGTGTAATATTAATGTGTGGAATAGTTTTAATATATTACGATCAAACCCTAAATACTAGTCTGATAAACCCTAACTGTGGTTATGGGATAAGGAATAATGATAATAAAATTATAATATTAATTATATTTTGATTTTTCAGTGCTATGAACATGTATTGTATTTCTGTATTGTTAATGGTTGGTCAATTACGGTGTATTATGATCAAACCTTAGTAATAATGTTAAACCCTAATTTGATATCCAAATTAGAGTGCAAGATTATTTTATAAGTGTGTTATATAATCTATGGCATGTATTAAGTGTATTAATTTGGTAAACCCTAATTAAAGTTCTAGAAACCTTAATAATTATTAAAAACCCTAATTTTAAGTGTTAAAACCCTAATTTGAAACTCAACTGTGAGTTCAAGATTGTTGTTTAACTGTGTTATATGATATATGTTATGCATTATATAATTTTATTATTAAACCCTATTTAATAAATAAAAACCCTAGTTTCAAACTGTTAAATCCTAATTGATTTGAAACCCTAATGCGAAAGTCATTCACGACTTTGAGAATTTGTTGAGTCGTTATTTAATCATGTTTATGTGATTTATGATCGGTGTTTATGTATTAACCCTAATTAGGGAGAATCGTAATTATTTAAAATCCTTATTAATTTTTTTTATATTATAAACCCTAATTTCAAAAGATAAAAACCCTAATTATCGAAATTGTAAACACTAATTGCCTAATTGGCAAGGTTAATATGGGTAGGGGTTCTAAACCCTAATGTTCTTGTATAATTTAATTATTAACCCAATATAGTTAACAAATTTTTAAATTTTAGAAACTAAAAGTTATTTAATTTTATTTATTTAATTTTTGTGCAAACCCTATATTGGAAATCCTAGATTTTTGTTTGCTAAATTGGCTCAAACCCTAAATCCTAGATTGCTCAAAACTTAAACCCTAACAAACCCTAAACTCCAAGGCAAATTCTAAAAATATAAGGAATTGTCCAAAATACCCTTTTAAGCATTAAAGAGGCTAGAATAGGTTTTGACATTTAGGGGAAGTTGGTGACCAAACCCAACAACCCCATGTGATGATATTTGACAGCAACAAGCTTTATTGATCAGCAATTCATGCATCTATCACCTTTATAAATAGATTGAGAGAGAGAAAAAAAATGATTTTGCTAGCCAATTTTATACAATACTCAACCAACTCTCATTTTTTCTCAAACCAACGAAAATTGCAAGTATTTCAGTCCCTTTATCAAGCCCCACATCCACCATAAGCAAATCACAAACAACTTGGAGAGCTAAAATCGAAAATCAAGACATAAAGGTATAAAAACCCTAATCCTAGAAATCCTTTGATTCTTTGTTAATTGATGAAATTGATTGTTCAAAGTTGTGTAATAAGGAGTTTATTAATGTTCTGGGTTGTTAAATTCATGACCCATAACATCAAAGTGCTCAAAATCAAAGTTTTTCCAACTTTTGAAAAACCGAAATCTGTTATTTTTAGGAAAATATCAGAGGCTCTAGATCCGTGTATGTTATGTGTTTTTAATGTTTAAAAGTTGTAACATGTAGTATGTAATGTGATATTTAAGGTGAAAAAAGAATCAAGACCAGATCAATTGTAGATCGGAAGTTATAGCCGGTCAAAACCCGTTGACCGAAACTGCTAAACATAGCGAACCCAGAAAATTTAGAGCAATTTCCGTGGTGAACTTTGACCAGAGATTTCCGGTTGTATATTTTATTGTTATGATGATTTTAAGTGTTATAGTTGTAGTCCTACATGAGTTATACATACTGGAATTGATAAATCACACAAAAATTACACGGATTGCAGGTTACAGAGGTCCAAATTAGGCACCTCGAACTGTTCTTTGTGAAGAACAGCTCTGACAGCTACTTTGATGGCCAATATCTCCAAGATATGATGTTGTTTAGCCATGATGTTTGTTGTTAATTGTAGTATTACATGAGCTCTACAAGTTGTATGTGTTAGATCTCCCAGAACCAATTTGTACAGAAAGTTATACATGGTCAAACATGACATGTTGATCACGAAGCTGTCTGTGTTCTTGAGCTCAAGAACACCAACAGCGACGCTTTTTGTCGCTAAAGGCCTATTGCGACGGTTTATTATTATTTATTTCCGGAAATTATTTAATAAATAGAAAAAAATAGTTTTTAATTATTAAAAATACAAAATAAATTATTAAAATTTATTTTAAATTCTGAAAATTAGTTTTTAATTATTTTAAATATATTTCATAAATATTTAATATTTTTGGAATATTAAAAGTATTTAATTTATTTAATTATAATATTAAATAAATTATTTAAAAATGATTTTAATATTTGAAAAATCATTTAAAATTATATTATGGTATAAGAAAATAATTTAAGTTATTTTTGATAACATTTAATATTATGTGATAATTTTCATTAATAAATTAATATTAATGATAATTAAGTTATTTATTAAATGAATTAAATAAATGAATTAAAAATGAATTTATTGAATTAAAAATCATTTTAAATAAGAATAAGGTATTTAAAAATATTTTAAGTTATAAAATATAACTTGTAATATTTAAAGATAAATTTCATTAATTAATTATTATTAATGATGTTAAAGTTATTTAATAATTATATTAAATAATTTAGTTTAAAAATGATTTTAATATTATAATAATCATTTTAAATGAAAATAAAGTGTTTAAAGATATTTTAAGTTATAAAATATAACTTTTAATAATTAAGGGATATTTTCATTAATAATTTAATATTAATGATATTTATTTAATGATTAATGATATTAAATTTATTTAATAATTATATTAAATAAATAGTTTAAAAATAGTTTTATTTATTTAAAAATCATTTAAAAAGGATATAAGTGAATTAAAAACATTTTAAAGTTGTAATTAATAACTTTTAATATTTAGATAATAGTTCATTAATATTTAAATATTAATGGTAATTATTTAATAATAATTTTAAATGTTTTAAAAATCATTTAAGGGTAATATAAATACGTTAAGAATATTTTGAGTTATTATAAATAACTTTAATATTTTGGCAATGGTTTGATTAATAGTTTTATATTAATTAAATATGGATGATAATAGAATTGTTTGATATTTAAATCATTTAATAATGATTCTGATATTTCAAAAATTATGGTAAATGGTAATAATTATTTTATAATTATTATAAGGTCATGAAAAATGATATGACTGTTATTTAATTAGTCTAAATGGATGTTGAACAACTGTTTAGAGTCTTAGACTCGATAACTACCCGATAAAGATGTCGGTAGACCGACATGGTTCAGAAATTGATCTGGACTTAGAAATTTAGTTAGTTAATTATTTTATTTGTGATTCAATGGTGGATAAAGTTGTGTGACAATGTGATTAGGAATGAGTTAACTGTTTGTTTGTGATGCAATGACTGTGAAACATGTATGACAATGTGATTAGGTTATGTGCTGACTGCAATAAGCAGTACTATGTGTTATGATATGTGATTCTAATCGATAGAATGATCTTATTAATGATAGGTTTCGGTATAACATATAGATCTAAGTTGCGTAATTGTAAGCAGCGCATCAGGCAAGTATCCTACCTTTGCATTTTCTTTATGCATTGGACAAGTGTAAGAATGTTTCAAAGTTATATTATTACTGTACAGATTGTTAAGCCTATATTATATACGCCCATTGATTATCAACATGTTAGTATATGATAATTCAGTTATATATATTCTATTCGTTAATTTCTATAAATGATTATACAAGTGTCCCCACTTGGATAATTATGGTATTTAATCACATGTTGATACACCTTTGATATACATATATGTTGATTTATATAAAACCTTTGTTATGAAAACCCGACATATATGAACATCCCAATAATGGGAAAATTTTTATGCGCTACGGCGGACAAAGGATGAACGATAATATCGTTCTAGCAATGTAGTATTGATCAATACAGGGCCCATGGACTGTACACCCGCAGGCCCGTAAGCAATGGCCGGTTTACAGATGAATTTCTGTTTAAACTCTTTCGAAAATGAAAAAAACAATGTTCATAATGTGTCACAGAAACCCCATATATAGACAATACATAGTTTCAAAAATTTGAAAGAGGGTTGTTATGTTATTGTTATTGATACAGATTACTTCACAACTATTGACTGGTTGTAGAAGAATATTATAGAGAAAACATTTAAATTCTTTCAGCTTATATATATATATATATATATATATATATATATATATATATATATATATATATATATATATATATATATATATATATATATATAATACTTGTTGGGCACTCAAATGCTCACCCTTGCTTAATTTAAATATTTTCAGCTAAGTGTGAACAGCTAGAAGGAGATCGGCCAAGATCAAGTGAAAAGGAAAGCAAACACAATTTGTTTATTTGTATCATTTGTAATAGTTAGACTGTACTAAGTTATGATATGTATTTTATATCATGTAAAGAATGTAGTAAAGGTTGCGTACTTGGGATTAGACTCTGATAACTGTAAATTAAGTTTAAAATTTATATTATTGTTATTATTATTAGTATTATTCCGCTCATAGAAATGATATCGTGAAGTACCGAATTCGGGTTTCAAGTATCCGGGTTCGGGGACTTTACACACGACATTTTTCGGACGAAATTTTATTTGATCGAATTTGTTAAACCGAGTATATATTAACACATAATACATTCAGAACGGATAAATTTTATTAATATAACAGGATTTTACATAACGGAGTTTTATTAGGGTTTTGGATTTTTACATTCACCCCCACTGATAAGAATTTTGTCCTCGAAATTAAAGTACAAGTCAAGTAAATAATTGAGGATAATTCTCTCACATATTATCTTTGAGCTCCCATGTAGCCTCTTCAACGTTCTGATTCCTCCAGATCACTTTAACCGATGCTATCACTTTATTTCTCAGGACTTGCTCTTTACGGTCGACGATCTGTATAGGTTCTTCTACATAAGAAAGATCTTCTTCTATTTGAATTGGCTCATAATTTATAACGTGTTTATAATCAGGTTTGTATGGTCGTAACACGGACACATGGAACACATTATGGATATGATTCAACTCGGGAGGTAGTGTTATTTCATAAGCAACTTCACCAATCCTTCTCAAAATTTCAAAAGGTCCAATGAATCTTGGACTTAGTTTTTCTTTCTTGCCAAAATGTATTTTGCCTTTCTAAGGAGATACCTTTAAGAATACATGGCTTCCTACGTTAAAGTTTCGTTGTTGACGATGTGGATCAACATATTTTCTTTGTCGATCTTGAGATGCTTGTAATCGTTGACGTATAATTCTGATGGTTTCAGTAGTTTATTGAATTATTTCTGGTCCTAGCATTTATCTTTCATCGACTTCATCCCAACATAAAGGTTTTCTATACTTTCTTCCATATAAGGCATCATAGGGTGGCATACCTATGCTAGCATGATAACTATTGTTATAGGCAAATTCGACTAAAGGTAACTGATCTTCCCAACTTTCTTTGAAGTCTATGATACATGTTCTCAACATATCCTCTACTGTTTGTATGGTTCTCTCACTCTATCCATCTGTCTGAGGATGATAAGCTGTACTTAATCTTAATTGTGTTCCTAAATGTTTCTAAAGACTTTTCCAAAAAAATTAAAGTAAAACGTGGGTCTCGATCTGATACTATAGAAACAAGAACACCATGTCTAGAGATAATTTCATTAATGTATAGCTTAGCAAGGTGATCTAAGTTATGAGTAATTTTAATAGGTAAAAAGTGAGCTAATTTAGTTAAACGGTCAATTATTACCCAAATGGCATTATGGCCCTTTTGTGTAGCTGGAAGGCCAACAACAAAGTCCATGGTTATATGTTCCCACTTCCACTTAGGAATTGGTAAGGGTTGAAGTAAACCACTTGGCTTTTAATGCTCAGCCTTAACCCTTTGACACGTGAGACACTTGTTTACCCATTCTACTATTTTTCTTTTCATATTTGACCACCAAAAGTGACGACTTAAATCCTTGTACATTTTAGTACTGCCAGAATGTATGGCAAAGTTAGAATTATGAGCTTCGTTTAAGATTTTGTCTTTTAAAGATTGGTTTAACGGAACCCGGATTCTATTTTCATATCTTATTATTCCATCCTTATCTATTCTGAATTTGTTATAATTGTCATGAGTTATATTAGACTTATACTTCAGACATTCTTCATCCTTTTCTTCCATCTCATTGATTTTATTAAGTAAAGATTAAACTCCCTCTAAAATATAAAAATTTTGGGAAGAGGTAGTTGGATATTCCACTTTAATTTCCAAATTTTCAAAATCTTTTATCAACCTATCATTGGTGGTTAGTACATTCAATTTTTCTTGATTCTTTCTACTTAACGCATCAGCTACAACATTAGCTTTACCGGGATGATATAAGATTTCACAGTCAAAATCCTTTATCAGTTTTAACCATCTTCATTGCCTTAAATTTAATTCCTTTTGTGTAAAAATATATTTCAGACTTTGATGATCTATATATATCTCGTACTTCTCCCCGTACAAGTAATGTCTCTAAATTTTTTAGAGCAAAAACAACTGCGAATTACTCTAGGTCATGAGTAGGATATCTCTTCTCATAATCTTTGAGTTTTCATGATGCATAAGCAATCACTTTCCCATATTGCATCAACACACACCTTAAACCTTTGTGTGATGCATCACTAAATACTACAAGGCCTCCTGTCTCATTCGGTAAGGACAACACTGGAGCCATACTCAGTCACTTCTTCAACTCTTGGAAGCTCTCTTCATATTTATCTGTCTAGACGTATTGTACCGTCTTTCAAGTTAAATTGGTTAATGGGGTTGCTATTTTTGAAAAATCTTTTATAAACCATCGATAATAACCCGCTAAACCGAGAAAACTTCGTACTTCTGTTGGAGTTGTTGATTGTTCCTAATTCACAACCGTTTCGATCTTAGTTGGATCTACAGATATTCCATTCTTGTCAATCACATGACCTAAAAATTGAACTCTCTTTAACCGAAATTCACACTTGGAAAATGTAATAACCCGATATTTTCTATGTAAATAAATAAGAAATTTTGCATATATTTTTTTTTTATTTTAATGATGAGAATATGTGTCAAGTAATGTATGATAAATGCAAATATATTTATTACCTATAATTAATTTTAGAATTATTAATCACCAAAAATTATATTCCTATAGTAATTAATTTTTGTAAGCAAAAATGTTTTTATTAATTATTTTCCATGAAAACATGATTTTATATTATTTAAATAATATATGAAATGATTATTAGAAGTATAATAATAAATATTTTATTATATGAATTTGTTCAGAATATTTAAGTTAATTATTTTAGCTTAATTATTGATGTTGTATATGAAGAATAAATCAGATATGGAATCCAAACCCTAATTTTGGATTTTGAGCAATGAATGAGAATAATAATATAATATTAATTATATTTTGATTTTTCAGTGCTATAAATATGTACTGTATATTTGTAGACTGATAATGGTAGACCAAATATGGTAAATTATGTCATAACCCTCATGTCGTGTTATTAAACCATAATTTTTAAACTCGATTTTGAGTTCGAGACGGTGTAGTACTTGTGTTATATGAATTTTACTGTGTATTATATAATTTCTGTAATTAGGAGAAACCCTAATTATTATTTGAAAACCCTAATTTGCTAAAATTAAAAACCCTAATTACTGTTTTAGTAAAATATAATGATAATTAGGAAACCCTAATTGTTAATTTGAGAACCCTAATGATGTTAAGGAACCCTAATTATTTAAACCCTAATTTTCTATTTAAAACCCTAATTTCTATTAAAAACCCTAATTTAATTAGTGTGTTTAAAATTAAAATTTTATTACACTTTAATTTTTAATTGTCCAAATCCTAAATATTATTTGGGAAACTTTAAGATGTAAAATCTAGTGATTAAACCCTAGATTTAATAACATTGGACAAGAATACCCTTGAAATTAAAAATAATTACCAAAATACCTTTTTATCCCATTAGTTGAATTATTGGTTAGACAAGATCTAGCAAAAATTTGGACAGCCACCCTAGACCTACCTATGAGCCTACAAGCTATGGCACATCACATGATCATCCATGCCATACATAGCATACATGGATTATATAAAATTCAAGAGAGAGAAAGTGTACAATTATTCACAACTTCATCCTAGAACTCCTCTCTCTAAAACCCACGAAATTATAGTGCTAGATCAGTCCCCAATCAAGCCCCACTATCACACTTATCAAATCAGAAGCATATAATCAATAATTTGTTCACAAAGAGGTAAGAACCCTAGAAGAAATCTGACCTTGATCGAAGTGTTAGATGTTAGTTTTTTTGTGTTAAACATGTAGTATGTGACGCCCCCAAAACAGGTATACATCACCTATTCTAAGTCGCTAAATACATGGTACAGAATACAAATACAACTTAATTATATAACTGTCGTGAAAAGTACAACAAAATATAAGCTGTGAGTTTTAATACAAATATTGTCGTCTAGACAATATACAAACTCAAATTCAATATTATTATATTTATTTTCCCACTATTTCACTGAATAGTGAGGACTACTAATGATATCATCTGGTCCGTCACTCCATTCCCCGACTAGTCCCTGCTACGTTCTCATTTCCTGAAGAGAACAATGAAAGTAAAAGGGTGAGCTCAACTAGTCCAGTAGGAAATATTATGACTAAGATAATGCAGAATATATTATCGTTAGCCTTCAACAATGTTAAAATGATATAATATAACAACCATCAAGTTTAACTGCAGTGGAACAAGCAATCCATTAAAAGAGTCAAGTAGAGAATTAAATCTACTATCTTTAATGATTTAAAAGGTTTTTCAACACTTTTATCACTGGGACTCAGCTTAATAAATAATCCACATCACCGAATCACCCTTGTAATACGACCAATGATATTCTTTAGTATCACGACCACAATTATCCATGCACAACGGGCCAAGAATATTTGTGTATTCATTAATGGTCATGATCATGCCAACAACTGTCCATCAATGAACTATGGGCCAATGATGACTTTTACCACATCATTTGTAATATTACAGTTATGATTACACCGAATAATCTCTGGTCATAATCATACCAAGTCCATCTATGTACTACAGGCCAAATATGACTTTCAACAAAATATAAACATGAGGATGATGACAATGATATAAGAATTCAATAAAACAATTTCAAGAATTATTTTATCTAGGAATCAATAACGTCCAAATTGTCAACATGATATTGCTTTGTAGAGTAAAATTCAAGAATACTCAGAAGAATATTTCAATGAAAAGATACTGGATGAAGCGCAAATATCAAGGATATTCCACTAATTTCATGGAGTATAGAAGTTAAAACTTTAACCAACTGAGTATAACAAGGAATGGAATAACAAAAGAAATCACCAGGCATGTGATAGACCGCACAGGCAGGTTATTCCAACAGAATATTAAATAACGGAATCAAGTCCGGCGTACAACGCACAGACAGGATATTCCAACAGAATAATAAAGACGGAATCAGGTCCGGCGTAAAACGCACAAACAGGATATTCCAACAGAATAATAAAGATGGAACCAGGTCCGGCGTAGAACTCACAGACAGGATGTTCCAACAGAAGGATAAATAATGGAACTAGGTCCGGCGTAAACACACAGACAGGATGTTCGAACAGAATAATAAAGAATGAAATAACAGAAGAATTTCACCAAGTATAGGGTAGCCCGCGTATACAGGTTATTCCAATAGAATAATAAAGAATGGAATAACAGAAGTTCTCTTCATGGATAAGAAAGAAATAATACTCCCTACCTTGAAAAAACTAGATACTGGAATAGTGAGGTAATAAAATTCTCTTCTTCTTTCTCTCTATAATTTCTATTTATAATAATCGCTCTAAAGCTTTTGTGAATTGGTGAGAAATGAAGGAAAAATGAACTTCTATTTATAGGAAAATATAGTTTCGATAATTACACATTTTGGGGCTCAAAAAATTACAGTACAATACCTCCAACTTTTCATTCATTTTTAATTTAGTACTGCAAGTATTATCAAACTTGCACCACCTCCCTTAATAGTAAATAATGTGAATCAATAGTTCAATCATGTGAATCAATAGTATAATCATGTGAAAAATACGAATTACAGTATAATACCTCCATCTATATCTCCATTTTTAACTTAGTCATGCAAATATTATCAATCTTGCACCAACTCCCCTAATAGTAAATAATGTGATTCAATAGTACACACATGTGAACAAATAATTATATAAGCATGTGAATTAGTAGCAATTAATTGCTCATTTATCCGATAAATTACCCAATTTATCAATATAACCCTAGACATCAATTATCATCGGAATAGATGTCGATTTCCACTAACACTAATAATCCTAACACAATAGAACTATCAAAATTCATTTTTAATCAACACAACTTATTCATCATTAATATTATAACTCACAATATTTAACAACCAGGTCGTTCCCAGGAAAGAGGGGGCTTTCCCATAAGGATTTCTCCTTATTGGCGCGCAATTAGGTGACCAAACCTCTCCTTGACAGAACTTCTAGACATTGTCAATATTGCAAATAATAATATGAATAACTTTGTCGTCTCAATTATTGATTTAATAATATAAAATATTATGCAAATGATACTGTGACAAAAATTGAATCAATAATATGAGAGATATGATGCAACAATTACTGTAGCAATAATTGAGTATAACTGAGTGACTTCTCACGTAAGCATCAATAATCAATACCGTGTGCTATTATGTAACCACACGTATTACTGTATTTTTAACACCGAGTATTTCAACAGTTAACGGTAAAACTTCTGCCGTTATTTTCATAAAGTATTTTTGTCATTTTCTCAATCCGAAAATAATTCCGTTGATGGGGTCCACCAATGATTGTGCCGTTGTACGAATATTCCCTGTTAAAATGAATATTCCCCGACCAATCGAATATTATATAACAACTTGCGTACTTTGCAAAATTTGTAAATATTACCCACAACTATAATATTATATCAAATCCACACCATAATATTCAAAAATATATTTCGAGAAAATTTAATCTTTATTCAAAAAGTTGGGGTCTTACATAGTATGTAGTATATAATGATGATCTGGTTTGCTAGATGTTAGATCCATAACATCTAGAGGCTCGGATTTGAAGTTTTAAAAAATCTGGAAAAACATTTTTTTTGATGTCTGACAGTGAATGTCAGGCCTTGTAGATCTCTGTAGGTGTTTGAGTTTTGGGTTTTAAGTGTTGGATCTTGTAGTATAATGTAAGATCTTGAATCTGAAACTTGAATCAGGTTCATATCTGTTGTAGATTAAAAGTTATTTAAGGTCAAAATGGGTTGACCCGCATTGACTGGCTGTTCTTAATGCCCAGAATCAGCCCAGAAACCTCTGACAATGTTTTTGCAGGGCTTGGATCTTGCTATGTTTAACTTTGTTTTGCCAAGTTGTTATTTTGTAGTTGTAGAATGACGTGAAAGCTACATGTTAAAGTCTTTTTTATCACATATATACTTAACATATTTAAATCTAGAGATGGTCAAACTTGGTAGCCGAAACTGCTCAAGAACATTTCTGGGAAACCCATAAATGTTCAAGAACAGTTTCGGGAGGGTTCTTTGACCGGCCCATATATCTTGTTTGTGTTGATGTTATGATGATCTGAGGATATGTTATTGTTCCTTGTAGTGTATACTAAAGATTGGACCCATTAAATGATATAAACCATGACCAGAACGTAAAGTAATTCGAGCATGAAAGTGATAGGTCGAACTGTTGAATTTCTGGGAAAAACCAAGAAACACTCTGACAACATGTTTGCTAGCTTAGCTCGGTTTCATTAAGTATTGTTTGTAAGACCCCAACTTTTATAAATAAAGATGAATTTTCTATAATTATCATATTTGAATATTATGGAATAAATTTGATATAATATTATAGTTGTGGTTAATATTTATAAATTCTGCAAAGTATGCAAGTGGTTATATTATATTCGATTGGTCGGAGAATATTCGTTTTAGCAGGAAATATTCGTACAACGGTGCAATCATTGGTGGACCCCACAACAGAATTATGTCGGATTGAGAAAATGACAAAAATATTTTTATGAAAATAACGGCAGAAGTTTTGCCGTTGATACTGTTGAACTACTTGGTAGTAAAAGTACAGTAATACGCGTGGTTGCATAATAGCACACTGTATTGATTATTGATGCTTACGTGAGAAGTCATTCGGTTTTGTTCAATTATTGCTATAGTAATTGTTGCATATTATCTCACGTTATTTGATTCAATTATTGTCGATATTTTTTATATAATGTTAAAATCAATAATTGAGACGAAAAAATTATTAATATTATTATTTGCAATTTTAACGATGTCTAGAAGTTCTGTCAAGGAGAGGTTTGGCCACCTAATTTCGCGCCAATAAGGAGAAATCCTTATTGGAAAGCCCCCGCTTTCCTGGGAACGACCTGGTCGATTAATATTGTGAATTGTAAAAAGATGATAAATGTTGTTAAAATTATTAAGGTGATTTTTATGAAGTTTGCTTATTTTATGGATTCCTATTTACCCATTTTTCAAAATAATCGGTAGAAAATTATTTAAAGGCGGGGCCCACATGTGGGGCCCATATGTGTTGGAAAAATGATTTTGGAAATGGAAGAGTATACGTATGGAAGTATATGTGTGTATTGAGTATATGATGAGAGAAAATGAGATGTGAAAGTGATGGGTGTGTGATGTGTGTGTGTGAGTGGAAAATGGTGGAAAAGTGGTAGTATGATAGTGATGTGTAAGAGTGTAGTAAATTTGATTATTGGGTGGGTGGGGGATTGATGTTGGTTATGGGGGATAAAAATTAAGTGGTGTATATATAATATTGATATATATAATATGAAAACATGTGTTTATATATATGTGTTATATTTTAATTTGTGTTGTAATCTTATTGGTTAATGGTTTGACTTAATTATAGTTGATGGAAGAAAATGATTTTGAAAATTATTTCGTTCATGAACAGTACACTTCCATTCTCATATAAATAGAAGCTAATTCCTTCACTGAAACTCTAGAGAGAGAAAATTATAGAGAGAAAGAAGAAAAGTTTTTTGCTACTTAACTACTCTTATATTCAGTTCTTTTACGGTAAGGGGTGTTATTCTTTCTTATTCATGAAGAGAACTGTTGTTACTCCATTTCTTATTATTCTGTTGGAATAACCTGTATACGCGGTCTACCTTATACTTGGTGACATTCTTCTATTATTCCGTCTTTATTATTCTGTTGGCATATCCTGTCTGTGCGTTTTATGCCGGACCTGATTCCATCTTTATTATTCTGTTGGAATATCCTGTCTGTGCGTTTTACATCGGACCTGATTCCGTCTTTATTATTCTGTACGCCGGACCTGATTCCGTCCTTATTAGTATTCTGTTGGAATAACCTATCTATGCGAAGTACCACATATATGGTGATTTCTGTTGTTATTCCATTCTTTATTATTTTGTTGGAACTTCCTGTCGGTGTGAATTTCGCCTGACCTGTTTCTGTTATTATTATTCTATTGAAATAACCTGTCTATGCGAAGTACCCCATGCATGGTGATTTCGGTTGTTATTCCATTCTCTATTATGCTTAGTTGGTTAAAGTTTAGACTTCTATACTCCATGAAATTAGTGGAATATTCTTGATATTTGCACTTCATCCAGTATCTTTTCATGGAAATATTCTTCTGAACATTCTTTAATTTTACTCTACAAAGAAGTATCATGTTGACAATTTGGACATTATTAGTTCCTGGATAAATTAATTCTTGAACTTATTTTATTGAATTCTTATATCATTGTCATCATCCTCATATTTATATTTTTTTTGAAAGTCATCTGTGGCCTGTAGTGCATAGATGGACTTGGTATGATTATGACCAGGGATTATTCGGTGTAATCATGACCGTAATGTTACAAATGATGTGGTAAAAGTCCTCATTGGCCCGTAGTGCATTGATGGACAGTTGTTGACATGATCATGACCATTAATGAATACACAAATATTCTTGGCCCGTAGTGCATAGATAATTGTGGTCGTGATACTAAAGAATATCCTTGGCCGTAGTGCAGGGGTGATTCAATGATGTGGAATATTTATTAAGATGAGTCTCAGCGATAACAGTGATGAAAAACCTTTTAAATCATAAAAGATAGTAGATTTTATTTTCTACTTGACTCTTTTAATGGATTGCTTGTTCCGCTGCAGTTAAACTTGATGTCTATTATATTTTATTAGTTTAACATTGTTGGAGACTAATGATAATTTAATCTGCATTATCTTAGTCATAATATTTCTTACTGGGCTAGTTGAGCTCACCCTTTCTTTCACTGTTCTCTTCAGGAAATGAGAATATAGCTGGGACGAGTCGGGGAATGGAGTGATGGTCCAGAGGATAGCATTAGGAGTCCTCATTATTTTGTGAAATAGTGTGATAATAATTGTAATGAGGACTCCTTTTGAGTTTGTATAATCTCTAGTAGACAATATTTGTATTCAAACTCACAGTTTATGTTTTGTCGTATTGTACACGATAGTTGTATTAGTAAGTTGTATTTGAATTCTATACCATGTATCTGGCGACCCAATATGGGTGATGTATACCTAATTTTGGGGGCGTAACAGTTTGTATCAAAGCTTAGGGATATGATCCCTGGCTAATATGTGAGACTAGAACTAGGAGGGGAGAGACGGGGAATTCCTTCGCTAGTATGACCTACCTAAGTGTATTTGATATTTAATTGGTCGATCAAAGTATATGGATAATATGTTATATGTTAATGAACCTTTATTTTGTGGTAGTATCTAAAAATAACATCCGAGAATGTTAAAAATAGCAATGGAGCACAAGAGACCGTTGAGTCTCCACATATCAATAATTAGGAGAATGTGCATCAGGAAGGCGACAATCCTCATGCAAACAATAACACTGACCAAATGATGAATGATGGATTGTTCAGAGGCTTTATGTAATTCATGCAACATCAGACGAGAGCAGCTCCTGTCCAAAATATAGGTGGAAACACTGGAAACTCTCGGACAAGGAGCTGGGACCACCGAAGTTTATAGGACAGCCAAAACCACTTAAGGTGGAAGCATGGATAAAGCAGATCACCAAGATATTTGATGTCTTGGGATGCTCCGAGGAACAAAAGGTTCCCTTCGCCACCTTCATGTTGCGTGAAGAGGCAGATTTCTAGTGGGAATCTGTAAAACGTACCCAACCTGACACACTCAAGATGTCTTGGGAGAAGTTCCAAGAGCTATTCAACGACACGTACTTTCCCGAGAGTATTCGTCACATGAAAGAAGTGGAGTTTATCAAATTGGAACAAAACAATATGACCATGTCGTAATACGAGGCTAAATTTGCGGAGTTATCCCGGTTTGCATCCCATTTGGTGGATAATGAGGAGTGAATGACACGAATGTTTTTAAGAGGTTTGAAACAGGAGATACATCAATATCTTATTTCTCATAAATTGTGTTTGTACTCAGATGTTGTAAATAGGGCTCAGTTATTGGAGCGTGGTAACGAGTGAACACAACTAAGAGAAAGCAGCCGGCAGAATGAAAATACCAGTGGTATCAGTCATCGAAACGGCGAAAACAAACGTAGAAGGAATCAACATGCCAAAAATGGTAACCACTTCGGTGGTAATCATGGGCAAAACAGTAAAAATGGATATTTCAAGAAGAGGAGATTCAACAATGATTGAAAGACGTCAGCACCAGCACCCATTGTTAAGGAAGGAGAACGACCACCTATCATATGCTTCAAATGCGTAGGAGAGGGACACATCAGTCCAAACTGCGCGATGCCATCCAAAGCATGTTATAATTATGGAAGAGAATGTCACCTAGCCCGATTTTGTCGTTCACTGAAGGCAAGTTCAGCTAGGATGGAGGCACAAAAGGCCATCCCAGAAAAGTCAAAGCCAGTATTGCAAGGGAGAGAGTTTGTAGTGACCTCCCAAAAAGCAAGGAACCTGAATGAGGTCATCACGGGTAAGCTTATCATAAACTCTAGCAAAGTCTATACCTTATTTGATACCGGTTCTACCCATTCTTTTATTTCTCCCACTTGCGCTCAACGTTTAAATTTGACTCCGAAGATATTAGACTTTGACTTATCTTTGGAAACTCCGTTGGGAGAAATCTTCATTACATCCACTGTTTATAAGTCTTGTTTGGTTCAAGTTGGTACCCACACATTACCTGTCAATCTTATTACATTATAAATACTTGCATTTGATGTAATTCTAGGGATTGATTGGTTAAATACTCATCATGCAAAAATTGATTATTTTCTTAAGGTTGTTAGCTTTCATATTCCTAATCAACCTATTATGCGAATTCAAACAACCAAACCATTAAAATTAATCACTTTCATCTCAATCCATAAAGCTATTCATTTATTGAAAAATGGATGTCAAGCTTTCTTAGCTCATTTCACGGATCTAAACAAAAATACGTTAGTTTTGAATGATATTTCTATTGTTAATGAATTTCCTGACGTATTCCCTAAAGAACTTCCTGGCCTACCCCTAGAGCGTGAAATTAAATTTTGTATCGACCTTGAACCCAGTACAAAACCCATTTCTAAAGCCCCATATCGAATGGCTCCTATTGAACTTCAGGAGTTAAAGACTCAACTGCAGGAATTATTAGACATTGACTTTATTCGTCCTAGTACTTCACCTTGGGGTGCTCCTGTTCTATTCATGAAGAAGAAAGATGGGATTATGCGACTTTGTATTGATTATCAGGAGTTGAATCATGTCACCATCAAATATAGGTACCCATTGCCACGTATTGATGACCTGTTTGACCAGTTGCAAGGAGCCAAATTCTTTTCAAAGATTGATCTTTGTTCCGGATATCACCAATTAAAGATTAGAACCGATGACATTACAAAGACGGCTTTCAGAACTCGGTACGGGCATTATGAATTTTTAGTCATGTCCTTTGGATTGACTAATGCTCCTGCTGCCTTCATGGATATGATGAACCAAGTATTCAAGGAATATTTGGATCACTTTGTGGTCGTCTTTATTGATGACATCCTTATTTATTCCAAAAGCCGTGAAGATCATGAGCAACACTTGAGGCTGATACTCCAAAAGCTTCGTGAATATAAGCTTTATGCCAAGTTGAAGAAATGCTAGTTCTGGCTTGAGGAAGTAGCATTCCTTGGGCACGTGGTATCAAATCATTAAATATCTGTTGACCCAGCAAAGATTGAAGAAGCTATTCAAAGCTGGGAACAACCTAAATCAGTGACCAAAGTACGTAGCTTTCTCGGCTTAGCTGGTTATTATCGGAGATTCGTAGAAGGGTTTTCTCAAATCGGTACTCCACTAACTCAGCTGACTCGGAAAGATACAAAGTTCGGTTGGAGAGAGGAATGTGAGAAGAGTTTTCAAGAACTCAAGAGGAGACTCATTTCATCACCTATTCTGATAATACCATCTGGTTCGAAGGGATTTTTCATCTACAGTGATACTTCGGGCAAAGGGTTAGGATGTGTTATCATGCAACATGGGAAAGTCATAGCCTATGCCTCACGACAACTCAAAGAATATGAGAAGAATTATCCTACTCATGATCTAGAGTTGGCAGCTGTTGTCTTCGCACTAAAGATTTGGAGGAATTACTTGTATGGGGAGAAAGTGGAGATCTTTACGGATCATAAAAGCCTCAAATATTTCTTCACTCAAAAGGAACTCAACATGCAACAACGACGTTGGCTTTAACTATTGAAAGATTATGATCATACCATCCAATATCATCCTGGAAAACGAACGTGGTTGCTGACACATTGAGTAGAAGATCATATGCGGGTACGAGTACGATATTGTCAACACAAAGGCCCATTTTGTGTGACTTACAAAGGATGGTGATAGAGTTAAAGATTCTAGGGACCCATGTGATGATGGCGAATATACGAGTAGAACCGACTTTAATTGATAAAGTTAAAGCTGCTCAAGCTACAGACCTGGAGCTGATGCATATGAGGAAGAAAGTGCAAGAAGGTGCTATGCCGGAAGCAAGAATCGATGAAGAAGGAATACTTTGAGTCAACTCCAGACTTTGTGTTCCTAACGACCCTGATTTAAAATATAAAATCATGATGGAGGCGCACAACACACCGTTTGCAATCCATCCTGGGAGTACCAAAATGTATCACGATCTTCGACATACATTTTGGTGGGGTAATATGAAGAGGGAGATAGCGTTGTTTATCTCAAGGTGTCTAACGTGTCAACGAGTCAAGGCGGAGCATCAAGTACCAAAAGGTCCATTGCAGCCACTTGAAATTCTAAAATGGAAGTGGGATCACATTACCATGGATTTCGTTACCGGTCTTTCCAAAGTTTCTCAAGGCATAGATGCGATTTGGGTCATTGTTGATAGATTGACCAAGTCTGCTCATTTCTTACCGATACGAGAAACTTATACACTTGAACGTCTTGCTCGTATGTACATAAACGAGATTGTAAGACTGCATGGTATGCCAGTATCCATAGTTTCTGATCGAGACCCAAGATTCACTTCACGATTTTGGGTTAGTTTGCAGAAAGCTATGGGCACAGATTCACAATTTAGATCGGCATATCATCCTCAGACGGATGGAAAGTCGGAGATGACGATTCAAACTCTTGAAGATCTATTAAGACTCTGTGTCCTTGACTTCAAGGGAAGTTGGGACAAGCTCTTACCATTGGTGGAGTTTTCCTACAACAACAGTTATCAATCAAGTATTGGCATGGCTCCATTCGAAGCGTTGTATGGAAGAAAGTGTCGTTCTCCAGTATGCTGGGATGAGGTGGGTGAAGCAACGTTGTTGGGACCGGAGTTGGTACGTATGACTACGAAAAAGATTCAAATGATCCGACAACGTATAAAAACCTCACAAGATCGACAAAAGAGTTATGCTGATCTTCATCGAAAGGACGTGGAATTCGATATAGGAGATCATGTGTTGTTACGTGTTGCTCCATGGAAAGGAGTTACGAGATTTGGAAAGAGAGGAAAGCTCAATCCTCGATTCATTGGCCCATTTTAGTCCTCGATCGAGTATGTAGTATATAATGATGATTTTGGTTGCTAGATGTTAGATCCATAACATCTAGAAGCTCAGATTTGAAGTTTTAAAAAATCTGGAAAAACTTTTTTTTTGATGTCTGACAGTGAATGTCAGTCCTTGTAGATCTCTGTAGGTGTTTGAGTTTTGTGTTTTAAGTGTTGGATCTTGTAGTATGATGTAAGATCTTGAATCTGGAACTTGAATCAGGTTCATATCTGTTGTAGATTAAAAGTTATTTAAGGTCAAAGTGGGTTGACCCGCATTGACTGGCTGTTTTTGAAGCCCAGAATCAGCCGAGAAACCTCTGACAGTGTTTTTGCAGGGCTTGGATCTTGCTATGTTTAAGTTTGTTTTGCCATGTTGTTGTTTTTTAGTTTTAGAATGACATGAATGCTACATGTTAAAGCCTTTTTATAACATATATACTTAACAGAATTAAATCTAGAAATGGTCAAACTTGGTAGCCGAAACTACTCAAGAACATTTCTGGGAAACCCAGAAATGTTCAAGAACTGTTCCGGGAGGGTACTTTGACCGGCCCATATATCTTGTTTGTGTTGATTTTATGATGATCTGAGGATATTTTATTGTTCCTTGTAGTGTATACTAAAGGTTGGACCCATTAAATGATATAAACCATGACCAGAACGTAAAGTAATTCGAATGTGAAAGTGATAGGCCGAACTGTTGAATTTCTGGGAAAAACCAAGAAACACTCTGACAGCATGTTTGCTAGCTTAGTTCGGTTTCATTAAGTATTGTTAGACTTGACCATGTATTGAAACATGTTCTCTGATAGTTTGTCTACATAGCCCGACGAGCAGAAAACTTGTAACATGAATAGATTTACAGATTTAAGGCCACAAAGGGCGTTGACCGGCCATGACTATAATTTTTTGGGCAGCCCAGAATATGATGAACACGTTCTGACAATATGTTCTGATGCTTAGATATCCCTCATGTTGTATGATTTGGTCCAGAATTGGCTATGCACATGTACTTCTACATACATACTACAATATTCAATCAATAGCATGTCCAGAAGCGATTCATAGAGAGAATGATTGATGGTCAAAGGAGGTACCCTTGAGCACTGACTGTCAGTGTTCTTGAGCCTCAAGAACACCTATCGCGACAGAAACTGTCGCTAAAGCCTTTAGCGACGGATTTAATTATTTTTGTTTTATAATTTCTGAAAAATACATTAAAAATAGAAATAGATTCCTAAATATATACACCGAAATATTTCAGAAATTGATCTGGACTTAGATAAATTGACTAGATATGTGTTTATTAGTGAATCAATAGTTGTTAGATATATCTGACAAAGTGATTATGTTATATGTTGACTGCAATAGACAGTGTTATGTGTTACGATATATTATTCTACTCGAACGAATGATCTTATTACTGATAGGTCACTGTATAAAAGATTAATCTAAGTTGCGTTATTGTAAGCAGCAGCTCAGGAAAGTATCCTACTTTTGCATTTACTTTATACAATGGACATGAGTAACAAAGTTTCAGAATTATATTATTATTGTGCCAGATTATTAATTCAATTATTATTGATTATGTATCCAATCTTTGTATTCATACAAGTTCTTACATTATCCGATCATTGTATTATTGTATAATTCATATATTTATTCTGTTTGTTAATTCGTATATAGGGATAGACAACTGTTACCACTTGGATAACCATTGTATTTAATCATATGTTGATACATAATTATTGATTTCAAGTATGTATACGTTGACTTAAAAGCCGTCTAAGCTATTAGATTCAGCTAGACATAAAAATATTGTTAAACAAGATAAAACGTTATTGTATCCAACCGGATTATTTTGGTTTGGATTCCCGACTAAGTATGAACATCCCGAATATGAGAAAACTTTTGTGCAACTAAGGTGGATAGAGTGAACGATAATATCGTTCTTGCATGTAGTATTGATCAAAACAAGGCATAATGGGCTGATCACCCCCCGTGCCCGTAAGTTATGACGGTTTACAGATGAATTTCTGTTTAACCTTTTTGAAAATAGAAAACAATGTTTATAGTATGTTGACTGATCTTTAGTTATAGTCTATACGTAGTTTCAAAGATTACATATGGAAGTGGTATGTTGTTATTATTGGTTTAGTTCACAACTGTTGATTCGTTGTAGAAGTGTCTTTCAAAGAAAACATTTAATTCTTTCGGCTAATATATATTGTTGTTATTACTTGCTGGGCAATCCAATGCTCATTCTTGCTTTAAATTTAAATGTTTTTAGTTAAGTATGATCAACTAGAAGGTTCAGGCAAGAAAGGAAGGTTGTTCGAATGAGATTTATAATATTCTGTGTAATAGTTAAAGTTTATTAAGACAATGATACTTAGTATCTATAATGTAATGAATGTTTAAAGGTCTCGTACCTGAGAGTAAATTTTGATGCATATGTAAATTAAGTTTGAACTTTATATTATTGTTATTATTATTAGCATTATTCAGCTTATAGAAATGGTATCATGAAGCACCGAGTTCGAGTTTCAAGTACCCAAATTTGGGGACGTCACAGAAACCTTCTAATAAAGTTGTTCCTTTCGTAATATCTCCAAAATGACTCTCAAGTGTTCAATATGCTCTTTCCGTGTTTTCGAGTATACCAGAATATCGTTGATAAACACTACAACAAATTTGTCCAAGCATGGTTTAAACGCTCGATTCATTAAATTCACAAATGATGCCGGTGCATTTGTCAATCCAAAAGACATTATAAGGAACTCATAATATCCATAACGTGTCCTAAACGCTGTTTTCGGCACAACCTCATTTCTTACCTTTAATTGATGATAACATGTTCTAAGGTCAATTTTTGAAAAATGTTCGTCCCCCTTTAATTGGTCAAACAAATCATCAATCCTTGATAAAGGATATTTATTCTTAATAGTTAATTTATTTAGCTCTCTATAGTCTATACATAGTCTCATAGTTCCATCCTTCTTCTTTACAAACAATATTGGTGCTCCCCGGGGTGAAACACTAGGTTGTATGTACTTTTTATCTAAGAGTTCCTGTAATTGTACGAGTAACTCTTTTAGTTCTATAAGTGCCATTCTATATGGTGCCTTAGAAACTGGTGCCGTTCCCGATACAAGATCAATGACGAACTCAATTTCCCTATCTGGAGGTAAACCTGGTAAGTCATTCGGAAATACATCAGGAAAATCTTTAACTATAGGTATTTGATCTAATTTTACTCCTTCCTATTGAGTATCAACTATATAGGCCAAATAACCTAAACAACCTTTTCTAAGTAATCTTTTTACCTGAACTATAGTAAAAATCGAGATTACTTAGGTGAACAACTATCGTTGAACACTACCTTTGACTTTGATGCAGTCAGAAGGTTTATAAGTTTTTATGACAATCAATTATCGCGCTATGATTAACAAACCAATTTATTCCTAAAATTACGTCAAATTCTCCCAACTGAATTGGTATAAGATCTACCATAAAATTATGTCCTTTTATTACCACATTACAATTATTATATTCAAGTTTTTAGAAAAACTTTCAGACACGAAAGAACAAGTAGCTCCAAAATCAAATAACACATATGCATTTAAAGTGTTGATAGGGATGATACATGTCATCACGTCTTGTGAAGCAACAACATCCCTCACTGACATATTAAATGTTCTCGCGGTAGGTCGATTCTGAACCCCAACTGCAGCTACTGTTGACTGATTATTCTCTAGTACCCTATTCCCTTTTCCTCCTTGGTTCTTAGGTTTGGGATAGTTCTTTGAAAAATGGTCCAATGAACCACAATTAAAACATTTATTTTTATTTGGGAGAGGACATTGTGGTGAGATATGTCCTGATTGTCCACAATTATAACATTTTCTAAGGAAGCATAACCCTTTATATTTCTTTCCACGAGTAGGACAAGGTTTAATGATATTATTACTAAAGTTATTATTAGCATTACCTATCTTTTTCCCCGGGTTGTTAGAAAAAGTATTATCCCATTTTTGCTTGTTATTAAACCCACCTGAACTGGGTTCTGTCCTAAGTTTTCCTTTATCACTTTGACTCTTCTTGTCCTGGTGAAATTTAGCAAGACTTTCATTCTCACTTTAAGCTATAGTAATTTTCTCCAGTATTTCAAAGAAAGTCTTTACTTGGAGTACTGACAACTTACTCTGAATTTGAGGTTTTAAACCCTCCTAAAACCTACGAGTCTTTCTAAGTTCTATGATTACCTGATGAGGATCAAACCTGGACAGTTCATTAAATTTGGCGGTATATTGAGTTACAGTCAGGTCTCATTGTTTCAAATCTAAAATTTTTATTTCCATGCGATCTTTTAGGGATTGGGAAAAATAGTTTTCAAAGAACAATTCTTTGAATCTATCCCAAGGAATAATTTTAGTTTTTACCCGATCCTTGGTTGATTCCCACCAATAATTAGCCTCACCTTTCAAGAAAAAGGTTGCAAAAGTTGTCTTTTGATTATTATTGACATTGGTTATTAGGAAAAATTTCTCTATTTTCAGAAATCCAAATTTGTGCCTCTATATGATCTGATGTACCTTTAAATTCAGGAGGTCTAACTAATTTAAAATCTTTGAAAGATGTGTTTTGGTGTATAGGTCTATTCATAGCTCCTAACATAAGGTCTACTAACTGCTGGGTAGAATTATTATCACTATCCATTTCTCTTTGGGGTCTTCTGGTTGGTGGCCTGATTCTATATAAAAAACAATAAAATTCAAATAAGAATTTGGATAACACAAACATATTATTTATTTTATATATCACAATAGTTGTACACAACAACTTAGTAGTTAAACATACTACTATTTTACAAAACACTGATTACAATACAAAATTTGAATGCTTCTTTATTCATACTAATATTAAGCATTCAACTACCTATACCACTCTATAGAATTCATTGATAACATCAAAGGAATCCTGAATCATGTGACAAACCACAAATCGATCGATGAGATATGCAGTTTTCTTCTCTACTACCAGATATCGAACTATTCGGCCCTGCAAATCATTAAAAGTATCTCGAACACCCATAGATGTTTTAAGAAGTCTTGACTGAATTTCCTTCATGCCATTTTGTGCATGGTGCAGTTGTACTTTTAGTCGATGACTATGTCCCCTCTCATGTTGTAGCATTCCTTCAGCTATGTCGACCCTAAACTTCATTTTATTTTTATCATATTCTGTAGTCTTCATTAGTGATGCCATTGCTTCATCATGTTCATCAATTCTCATTAATTGCCCTGCTACTGGATCTTCTTCTTCCTCAGCATCTAGCAGTTTTTGATCATGAAGCAATTCTTTGTCATCTGCATCACTAGCTATAAATGACTCAATTTGTGGTGGATTGTTTACTATCACCATTTCTCCAGCTTTGGAGTTGACCATCTATAAAAGAAAACTCCTTTAATACTGGTATAGAAATTTACACAACATAATATTTTTAATGTTATATTATATGTGTACTTTAAAATTTTTTACGGACTCGAAGACTATATACTAAGATTTCTCTTCCTTATATCTATAGCCTTGAGGCTTTGATACCAAAACTGTAACGCCCCCATATCTATACTCCCATGGTATCTGATACGGTGCTTACTAAGAATCAATATAATGCATTTAAATCTATACACCTATGGTATCTGATTATAAGCTTATATTACATTAAGGAACTATCAGATATAATTCTCATAAATCCAAAATTCACAGTATCCCATAACAGACGATAACAAAATTCACAGTATCCAAAATTCATAGTTTATATGTCTGTGGATATAATCTATCTATCAGAAATCCAGAATATCAGTAATAACATAAACAATCCATATTACTAATATCATCACCCAGATGTATAGTCTATGCCAATCGAATTTATACTTTCGTATTGATAGTAACTATTTATCCGAAATTCAAAATATCAGTAATAACATGAGCAGTCCATATTACTAATATCTTCACTCAGACAAATAGTTCCCAAGGATCTCAACTAGATTCTAAGAATTCTAAATTTACATATATATATATATATATATATGTAAGAAAACACGGTTGCGAAAATAAAAGATGTTATATGTATATATAAATAATAAGGTTTGATTACATGATTCTCATAACAACTTTCTTATTACAAAGTATTCAGCTAGAAAAGAGTATAATCTAATCTAAGCAGGGACGCTTCCCTTTATCTACTCCAGATGTTCCAGGGTTACCATCTAAAACTGTAAAGGGAATAATTTGCAACGGTGAGCTATGACATGCTCAGCAAGTTGTGTATTTATAACAATATATGATTTGAAAAATACAACAATTCAAATTTTGACTGATAGTTGTTACCATTTCACTATGGATTTATATTTATGGCAATCATACAGATTTAGAAATTATGTTTAGATATGAGATAGGGGATCAACCCATTCAACATCTTAGGAGTATGCATCTCATCCTACCAGTGCTCAAATGCACCCAAATTAGTGTCAATATATTATCAACCGAATGATGCCATATGGGATACCCAACTTCAGAATAGGATGTCTTACCAAACAATTTGGGTTGACACAAATATTTAAGCTGTAACAAATAATATGAATAAACAATTCATTTCTTAGTTATGCTGAAGCTATAGCAATAACCTTTCAACAAGCGATAATTCAATTGTAGGTGTAGTATATTATATCAACATCATATCAAGATAAAGATATTGTTCAATGAATAAACATGGTTGAGAAATTTTGCATAAGTAAGTTAAGGTTAAGAAGAACTTGCCTGAGCGTAGATCAGTCAAGTTATGATACTCAATTCGTTTAATAAATACCTATGATATTTATATATAAATCTAACACGTTAGTATTGGTAACAATACTCAAATATAACATTTTATATAAAATTGGGTTAGATTCGATAAAGTTTCGGTGTTTAATAACTTTACCGAATACTAATTAAGTTGATATATGAACTAAATTTTATTTATAAAATTTATTATATTTTTAGATAATTTATATATCCATTATAATAAATTTTTTGAAGTTTTAAAGTATTTTTAAAATATTTATTTCTCCTTTAAATGATTTTTAAATCATTCATTTCTATTTTTAGGTAATTAATATTTACATAACATTTTACAAAAACATTGTTTATTATTTTTAAATAATTTATAATCATTTATTATGATTTTTATATCATTAATATTATTTTTCAATAATTATTTAGTAATTATAAGTAATTATTCTATTTATTTTATCAATAAGTTAATTATTAATAATATCTAAATAAAATAAAATATTTATTGAATCTATGTAAAAATATCAGAAATTAATTATATTTATTTAATATAATTTTTTAAACTATTTTTGTATTTATTTATTAATTATTTCTAATTTTTTACAATTTATTTTTAGAAAAATCAATTTATGTCTGTCGCTAAAGCCCTTCAGTGACAGAAAGTGTCGCTGTAGGTGTTCTTGTGTTTCTGGGCAATCGCTTGGTCATGCTAGATGGACTAGTTTGACCGTGGTTTATCTAACTGTTATTTTCATTTTTGGGTTCAATCAAATATTGATGTTATAGTACTCTTACAGTAGTATAACATGAATCAAATTTCAGGCTTTAACCTACATATAACAGGAATTTATAGAGGCTCAAAGTCACTGTCAGAGCTGTTCTTGAGTTTCTGGACAACCCAGAACAGTGGTCAAGGCCGGTCAACAGTTTTGTTGTCTCAATATTTTCGATTCTGTGTATTGGATGTGTGTTGTGTTTGTTGCAACATGTAGTATATATGTCAGGGTACATATATATAACACCAACTTGAACAAATCGTAAATCTAAAGTCTCTATATATTCCGGTCAAAGTACAACTGGAAGTTGTTCTTAGTGTTTTTCAGTTTTCTGGGTAGCCCAAAAAACTTGGTCAAGTTCGGTCAACGAATTTTGACCATTAATTCCAGTAATCCTATTAGCTGTTTATGTAAATTAAGATCATAGATATGTAGTACATATATCAGGGTGTTAATATCCAACAAAAAAAATATAAAAACAACAAATAGAAAGCGATCAAAAAGGTTGGTCAAAGTAGCCAGTACAACTGTTCTTGAGAAATCTAGGTTAGCAACCATATATTAGCACCTTTTCTTGGTTGATTTTCGATTCTAGCTACTGAACTTGATGTTGCTATCACCCAGGCTTGATTTGGTATGTTTTTGAGAGTGTATAAGCTTAAAGATTTCGTAGGTTTGGCCAAAGGTGGTGTTGCTATTTATAGACTTTAGCAACTTAGGTTTTTTGGCCTTTTTCACCTATTTGCCTCTCTAAATATCTGATGCTAAGTTACTTGTGCTGCTTAGGGTTTGTTATCAGCTCATGTGCAGCCTTGGGACTTGGTTTGGTGACTCCTAACCTACTTTTGAGCTAGTTAGATAAGTTTAGTAGCTTAATTTTTCCCTAATCTTCACTAATCTTGATTAGGGTTTTGTTTTTAATGATTAGGTTTGCTAAATGATGTTTATTAGTACCTAATTGAAGTTTACTAACCATGAGTAGGTGTTAAGATAATCTAATTAGGGTTAAATTAGCTAATTAGGGTTATGGTTTTGCAAATTAGGGTTGGGTTTGTTAATATATGGTTGCTAACCTAGATTTCTCAATAATCCTAATAAGCATGACAAAGCTTTTTGTCAGTGTAAGCACGACAAAGAAACTTGTCAAAACAAATATATCGAAAAGTCTATTTTTGAAAGAAAATTTTTAAGCACAAGGTGTCAAGCACGACGTGTTTCGGACGAAATTTTATTTGATCGAATTTGTTAAACCAAGTATATATTAACACATAATACATTCAGAACGGAGAAATTTTTATTAATATAACAGGATTTTACATAACGGAATTTTATTAGGGTTTTGGGATTTTACAGGTCAAGTGCTTAAGTAAAGGACTTAATTTGAATGATATCGGATGTAATTCTTACTTGATTTGTTGCTCTTTTTTCTATTCTCCAATTGATTTACTTGGACCATTATTGTAAGACCCCAACTTTTTATGAATAAAGATTTATTTTTCTCTAAATATTATTTTGAATAATAAGGTGTTGATTTGATATAATGGTATAGTTATGGGTGATATGTGCAAATTTTGCAAAGTAAGCAAGTTGTCATAAAATATTTGTTTGGTCGGGGAATATTCGTATGACGGCACAATCATTGATGGACCTCACAACTGAATACATGTCGGATATAGAAAGTGACATAAATAACTTTTTTATAAAAAATAACGAGAAAACTTTTACCGTTAACTGTTGAAATACCTGGTGATAAAAGTACAGTAATACGCGTGGTTGCACAGTATCACACGATTTTGCATATTATCTATGTTTATTGATTCTTACATAAGAAGTCACTCAGTTTTGTTAGGAATAAGCATGAGAATGTTATTCCTATTTATATAAGATTTGATTATGATCATAATAAATTAATATGCAAATATGTATGCATTGAAATAAGCTATAAAGTCCTTGAATAGATGATAGGAATATATGTACAAGAACTTAGACTGAAATGATCAAATATGTTAGGTTTATTCTACATGAACAAAATAGCTTTTTAAAGTCCTTCAAAAGAACATGATGTACAAGGACTAAATATAGAAAGATCAAGCTTGTTAGGTTGATCTTATATGATGTAATAGATAGACATGTCTTATCGTCGAGCACTGCACCAGCCCTCGAAGTCTGCCACGAGAGACAAGGAACTCGGAGACTATTAAGATAGAATCGTAGTCTGGCGAGCCAGCTGAGGGACTGCAGAAGCCAAGGCAGAATCGTAGAGTATCGAGAAAGTTGCTACAGAATCGTAGTCTGCTTTGGAGGGTCTCACTCAGAATCGTAGAGTTGGTCCAAGCGTCTGCCGAGCCAAGTCAAGAATCGTAGACCACAATTGAAGTCGTGGAGTCTACTGATCATATCAGAGGCAGAAATCGTAGTATGTTCTCGGAGTCATAGTGTCTGAAGAACCAAAGCTAGATCGTAGTCTGAAGAACAAAGTCTTCGACAAAGTCTATTAGTGCTCACAAAGTCAAGGAATAATCGTAGTGATAACACGATTCTCAACACATGAGCACTTCCAAAAGCATCTAAAAAATGTAGCCTCTAGACAGAACTATAAAGATGCAATCTACCTGAAGGAAGCCAGAGAGCACTCGTAAAATGGCTTGCTAGAAAAAAGAAGATCGAGGAACCAATTCAATCAGCATCCTGATTGAGAAGTGAAGCCATTCAGGGAAGTCTTCAACAAGAAACAGTAAGAAGACTTCAAATAATATGACTGACAAAAGGAAGTCAACAATGCAGTAGCTGTCAAGATAAATAAAAGATGATGATCATGGGAGTGAATAGGATCGTAGTGCTTGCCAGATGAGTAGCAGGAACTGATGTGGTTTATACAAAGATATTGGCCAACCTATAAAGAATAGACAAAGAAGATTAAGCATGGGTTAGACCATTGATGATATGTGAACGGGAGATCACAAGGAGAAAAAGAGATGAGCATGACCATTCAGATGAGTCTTAAAATTTAGGAGAGCCAGAGCATTCAAACAAGTTGTCAGTGTCTAATGCAAGTCAAAGGCAAGAAGAAGTATTGAAGCACTGAATGAGTGAAGGAAGAGAGGTTCTACATTGAAAATCCAAAGAACACTCTCAGAATCGTAGTGTTGTCTCAATCAGTCAACGAGCAATATTTAAAAGACTAACTAAGATCAATTTCAAGGTCATCTGCATCAGAATCGTAGAGTTTGGTCATCTGAGCATTGAAGCCTTGGCAACGCCTCAATACAAAGACTGACATTCGAACATTGTTGATTGAAAGCATCGATGTAGAAGGACAACTCCTGATGTTCTGATCGAGGAATCAAAAAGAACAAATAAAGGCTTCACTCAACAACAATGAGAATGTCATTAAGAATGTCAGCTAAGTTGAGAGACGAAAAGGCCAAAAAGATAGCATTCAGAAGATTAGAAGATCAGAGAGAAGATTCAAAGAGCCATTCTACAAATCACTATGAACCACCAAGAGCTGAACAAGAACATATATAGAACCAAATCTGTTCACAAGTTAACCAAGGTTCGGGGGATGCTAAATGCCAGACGGAGTCTACCAAAAGTGCAAAGACTTAGTAAACCTCAAGTGGTGAAGGTGTGCAAACTAAGATCAGATAAAGATAAGAACCAACCACAAGATCAGCTGCACCTGTAACGACCGAGAAATTCGGATCTAGTGTAAAATAATTTTATATAATTAAATAATAAATAAAATTATATTATTTATTATTATTATATTTTAGTAAGTTGAATGTCGTTCTATAACCTAGAAACATCAGAAAGTCGTAGTATTTTAACTACGTGAAAAAAGTAAAGTGTTTGAATTTCCAAGACGAAAATAAAAGTTTTTCGAGAAATTTTCTGAAAAACACTATTCATCAATTTCCGCTCAGGAATTATTTTTGAACTTCCGAGAAATACGCAATGAAAGAATATTGAGGTGAGATGGATTATGTAATAATAATTCAAGTATGGAAAACGTAATTTTTTGCATGCAGACTTAATTTGAGAACGTTAGAGAAAATAAAGTTTTAAGGAACTAAAGTATAATACGTAGGTATTATATGAGGTAATGAATACGAGTATAATATGAAGTATTATACGAGTATGTACGAATGATGGTATGTCGTATATGTTGAATAAGTATACGAGTGAGAATACGAGAATTATACGTATAGTGTACGTTCTAAGGCTTTAAGCTAAATGTAATGTACTTGTAGGATTATGTAACAATTTGTGAAGTCCAATAGAAGTTAATGTGCAAGCCCATGTGTGAGTAATGTTAGAGCCCAAGTGGTTGTTAATGTAAAGTCCAAAATGGATTAATACAAGCCCAAATGAATAAGCTAAGTTGTCACGAATAAGCATGTGAATGATATTCCTATTTACATATGATTTGATTATGATATATATATGAATGAATATGCAAGTATGCTTGCATTATGAAAAGCTGTAAAGTCCTTTGATAGATAATAGAAACATATGTACAAGGACTTAGAATGAATTGATCAAATGTGTTAGGTTGATCCTACATAAATAAAACAGCTTTGTAAAGTCCTTAAAAAGAAATGATGTACAAGGACTATAAATATAGAAAGATCAAGCATGTTAGGTTGGTCTTATGATGTAATAGATAGGTTTGTCTGGTCGTTGAGCATTGCACCAGAAATCGTAGTCTGACAGGAGAGCCAAGGAAAACTCGAGAGCTATCGAGCCAGAATCGTAGTCTGCAGGATAGTAGATCTCGGAGTTCGTAGACTACCAAGAGAGACGAGGAAGGATCGTAGTGTGTCGAGGAGAACTTCCTCAGGGACGTAGTCTGCTGAGGAAGTCATGTTCAGAATCGTAGAGACAGCCTGCCTACGAGTCGATCGAGCATCTGCCGAAGCCAAGTCAAGAATCGTGGACAACACTCAGAGTCGTAGAGTCTACTGATCATATCAGAGGCAGAGATCGTAGTCGAGCAAGATCAGATGAAGACAAAAAGCACAACGACAGAAATCGTAGAGTGTAAAGATCTGATCTCGGAGTCGTAGTGTCTGCACAGCCAAAGCTGAATCGTAGAGTGTAGAACTGAGACTTCAACAAATGTGCTCACAATGCCAAGGCAGAATCGTAGAGCAAATACGATTCTCAACAAATGAGAATTCCTAGAATATCCAAAGGAATGAAGCCTCTGGTATAAGCTGCATAGATACATTCCACCTGAAGGAAACCAGAGAGCACTCAATGAATGGCATGTAAGCTAATAGAAGATCTAAGCATCAACCCAATCAACATCCAGATTAAGTTGTGAAGCCATTCGAGATGAAGTCTTCCATAAGGAGATTAGAAGAAGACTTCAGTAACTGACTAAGGAAAGTCAACAAGTGCAGTAGCTGTCAAGTAGACAGAAGACGACGATCTTGGAAGCAACTAGGATCGTAGTGTTTGCCAGACAAAGAAAGAACTGATGGAGTATACACAGAGATATTGGTCAGCCTCTGAACAACAAGGCTAAAGTTATTAAACATTGGGTCAGTTCATTAATGATAAGTGAACGGGAGATCACAAGGAGAAAGCGAGCTGGACACGCCACAAATATGAAGTGTCTTGCTATTCAGAATGGGCCAAAACAAAGAAGTCAAGCCATCAGTATCTGAGAGCTGTCGAGGCAAACAGAAGTGTTGAAGAACTGCACAAGAGAAGGAAGAGGTGTTCTACATTGAAGATCCAATCAACACTCTTCAAGATTGTAGTGTTGTCTTTACCAGTCAACAAGAAACTACGATCTGGTCCAAGAAGACATGCATCAGAATCATAGAGTTCGAACAGCTGAAGATTGAAGCATTGACAACGGTTCAATCTGAAGGTTGATATTTGGACAAGTGCTTATTGAGAGTATCGATGCAAAATGACAACCTCTGATTAAGAAATTAGAAGGGGGAAATAAAGTTATCGACCTGCCCGAGGCATAAAAGTGACATCTCTGACGGGGTAGGTGAAACAGTAGACTGCAATGTCAGAAAGTCATGGCATGTAACATATGCAGTCTGAACCTAACAACTCAAGATCTATGAAGCAATTCAAAGAGCTTTCAACGACTACTTTCCAACGGGAAGATTGAGAAGGACTATAAATCAGCTAGAGCTTCAAAGATCAAGGGTTGCTGGAGTTACTGAGTTTGGAGAATTGGTGGATTGATCCAACCAACGTAAATAGTGAGTGACCAATGAAGGTCTGAAGTCTCACTCTACGATCCACCAAGAACACTTAGTGACAGAAAAAGAAAGAAGTAGAAGTGAGAGTTCTACAATGTAGAAGTGAGAGTTCTACTACAAGAAGAGTGTTCTGAACTGCCGAGAGAAAGAAGAGCATCCATGTCATCTTGATGTCCATCATGGGAAGACTTTAAGTACCAGAGAGAAGAGGCTACAGTCATCTTAACAAGTTCATCATGAGAAGGAATCAAGTACCAAGAAAGAAGATCACTAACGCCATCATGGTGGCAAGCATGAGAAAGTTTCTATGTACCTAGCGGAAGAGCTTACAGTCATCTTAGAACCCCATCTTGTGTATCCATCAAGTATCAAGAGGAATGATCTTCAAGGCAGTTCATCAAAGGATAATCAGAAGTGGTTGAGTAACTGAAGAAGTTAAGCATCATGCAACACTTAACTGCACTTCAAGGATGATCACGCCAAGCTACTAAGTACATAAGATGTTCAGAGCATAATGACATCTTAGCAGCTCAGCACCAACTCCAACAAATAAACAAACAACTCAACAACAAGAAGTCAGGGCCTGAGGGGTCCTTTTCCGGAGGGACTAAATGAAGTTCTCAGGGAACTAGAGAAGTTCCAAGGCTGCTGGCCTTAAAGAGTTCATAGTGAACTGAAGTCCCAAGGCTACTGGCCTTGAAGGAATCTTAGTGATTCAGGGTGCTGCCCTTCCTAAGTGGAAATCCTGCTAGTTGAAAGGAAAAGAGTGGATTAGGAGCTTGAGTCTCTAAACCACTTAAAACCCCTTGTGTCTTTTTACTTTATGACATTTACATTATGTACTTTAACTGTTATAACTGCTATGTATGTTTTAACTGCTTACCACTGAACTAACTCTACGAACAATGTATGTATGATTATGAATATATCAATGAAGGGGATATTTTACTTATCCCACTATGCTTGAAAAGATTCTTATGTTTGTCATATGCTAAATTATTAGCAATACAAAATAAACCAGAAAAGAATTTGAAATTAAAAAGGATCTATTTAACCCCCCCCTTCTAGATCTATTGTTCTTACTGGGAACTAACAATTGATATCAAAGAAGGTTCTCATGTTATTCAAAAGATAATCGCTTTGAGTTTGATCCTAGGCACATACATTCTTCTAAACTTAGTTTAGTAGTAAGTCACTTGTTATATGCAGATGAGCTCACACGTTGGAAATATTGTGTACAGGTAAATGTGTATATACCCCTGAAGCTGCTCAGATTGGTCCATGTCCTTGTTTGCCATATCAACAAGACCAATCCTTGCTCGCAGTTAATCTTGTAGTCTGAAGACTAGGCTAGAAAGTTCAAGAGACATCCACAGAAAAGACCAGCCTGAAAAGATGAAAAGGCCATACATGCTAAGAATTGCTTATCTAGAGAAGAAAGAAGAACTTCTCAAACATGTGTCTGGCCAACCAGCAGCTGAATGTAAACCTTGTGAACTCAAGAATTTCTATGAACTAAAGATGTTGAGACTCTCTTAGCTTGCATCTTCAAGACCACGACTGATTGATTGAAGGTCAACTGGAGCAACAAGCTGTCAGGAGCTAATCAGAAACTATGCACATCAATGCCTAACCTCAGTATTTCTAAGATAAATGACTGTCAAGAAACTGATAGCAGAAAGGTACGGTTCCTCACTAATATAATTGTGTACATCATGTCGCACCTCCTTATGAACTATAACATTATTCTTTCAAGGAATCATAATCTACCTAAAACGGTGAAGAGAGAAAGTATACCGAGGATGGAAACTCAAATGCTTATAAACTATCTCTCCATCCAAGTTTTAGGTTGAAGATGACATCTTGAAGGAAATCTGAAATGGGTCATAAGAGCATCACAGGTTAAATTAATTTTATGAGAAGTAATCTTTGCTGATGGGTTAATATGTATGTACAAACCTATGTTCTAAGGGCTTGATAACTCACAGAGTATGATCAGTTCTACAAGAGTATCTTGATGATTTGTAGAAACTGATCACCTCCATGAATCAACCAGATATAAATAAATCGTAGAGTTGATTCTCACTATGTGAACATTTAAACCCTGTGAACATAACCAAGCAAATGATGAAACCATTAAAGAGGAGACTCATTTTAGCACCTGTTCTGACAATACCATCTTGTTCGGAGGGATATGTCATCTACAGTGATGCTTCAGGTAGAGGTTTAGGATGTGTTCTCATGCAACATGGGAACATAGCCTATGCCTCGCGACAACTCAAAGAATATGAGAGGAATTATCCTAATCATGATCTAGAGTTGGCAGTTGTCATTTTTGCACTAAAAATCTAGAGGCATAACCTGAATAAGGAGAAAGTGGAGATCTATACAGATCATAAAAACCTCAAATATTTCTTCACCCAAAAGGAACTTAACATGAGGCAACGACGTTAGATTGAACTGTTGAACGATTATGATCATACTATTCAATACCATCCTGGAAAAGCGAACGTGGTAGTTGACGCATTAAGTAGAAGATCATATGCGGGTTCGAGTGCGATATAGTTAACACAAAGGCCCATTTTGTATGACTTGCAAAGGATGGAGATAGAGATAAAGACTCCAGGGACCCACGTGATGATGACAAATATACGAGTAAAACCGAATTTAATCGATAAAGTTAAAGTTGATCAAGCTACGGACCTGGAGCTGATGCATATGAAGAAGAAAGTGCAACAAGGTGCTATTCTAGAAGTAAGAATTGATGAAGAAGGAATACTTCGAGTCAACTCTAGACTTTGTGTTCCTAACGAACCTGATTTAAGTATAAAATCATGATGGAGGCGCACTACACATCGTTTGTAATCCATCTTGGGAGTACCAAAATGTATCATGATATTCGATATACATTTTGGTGGAGCAATATGAAGAGAGAGATAGCAGAGTTTATCTCAAGGTGTTTAACATGTCAACGTGTTAAGGCAGAGCATCAAGTGCCAAAAGGTCTATTGCAACCACTTAAAATCCAGAATGGAAGTGGGAACACATTACCATGGATTTCGTTACTGGTCTTCCCAAAGTTTCTCAAGGCATAGATGTTATTTGGTTCATTGTTGATAGATTGACCAAGTCTGCTCATTTCTTACATATACAAGAAATTTATTCACTTGAACATCTTGCTCGTATCTACATAAATGAAATTGTAAGACTACATAGTATGCCAGTATCCATTGTTTCTAATCGAGACCCAAGATTCACTTCACGGTTTTGGGTCAGTTTGCAGAAAGCTATGGGCACGGATTTACAATTCAGTTCGGCATATCATCCTCAGACGGACGGGCAGTCGGAGAACATAATTCAAACTCTGGACGATCTATTAAGACTATGTGTCCTTGACTTCAAATGAAGTTGGGACAAGTTCTTGCCATTAGTGGAATTCTCCTACAACAACAGTTATCAAACAAGTATCGGTATGGCTCCATTCGAGGCGTTGTACGGATGCAAGTGTCATTCTCCAGTATGCTGGGACGAGGTGGGTGAACCAACGTTGTTGGGACTGGAATTGGTACATATGACTACGAAAAAGATTCAAATGATCCGGCAACGTATAAAGACCTCACAAGATCGAAAAAAGAGTTACAAGATTTTCAAAGAGAGGAAAGCTCAATCCTCGATTCATTGGCCCATTTTAAATCCTTGATCGAGTAGAAACTGTGGCTTATAGACTCGCCTTACCGCCAAGTATGTCTCGTGTTCATAACATTTTTCACATATCCATATTACGTAAATATGTGGAAGACCCGAACCACATTATTGAGTTAGAACCAAACGAAATAGCAGAATATTTAACATATAAAGAGGTACCTGTTAAAATCTTGGATAAGAAGGAACATAATCTACGCTCCAAGGTTATACCTCAAGTCAATGTTTTGTGGAGAAATCACGATGTTAAGGAAATGACCTGGGAGTTAGAATCTGAAATGAAATCAAGGTATCCTCACCTCTTCGACATACTAGTTACGTACCCCAATTTCGAGGATGAAATTTCATAAGAAGGGGAGGTTGTAAGACCCCAACTTTCATAAATAAAGATTATTTTTCTCTAAATATCATTTTGAATATTATGGTGTGGATTTAATATAATATTATAGTTGTGTGTAATATTTATAAATTCTGCAATGTAAGCAAGTTGTTATAAAATATTTGTTTGGTCGGGGAATATTCTTTTTGTCGGAGAATATTCGTACGATGGCACAATCATTGGTGGAACCCACAACAGAATTATTGTCGGAGTTAGAAAATGACAGAATTATCTTTTTATAAAAATAACGGCGAAAGTTTTACCGTTAACTGTTGAAATACCCGGTGATAAAAGTACAGTAATACGCGTGGTTGCATAGTAGCATACAATATTGATTATTGATGCTTACGTGAGAAGTCACTCAGTTATACTCAAGTATTGGTACAATAATTACTGCATAGTATCTCACGTTTTTGATTCAATAATTGTCACAATATTATCTGCATAATATTTTATATTATTAAATCAATAGTTGAGACGATAAAGTTATTCATATTATTATTTGCATTATTGACGATGTCTAGAAAGTTCTGTCGAGGAAAGGAGTTTGGTCACCTAATTGCGCGCCAATAGGGAGAAATTCTTATCGAAAAGCTCCCTCTTTCCTGGGAATGATCTGGTCATTAAATATTGTGAGTTTTAATATTAATAATGAATAATTGTTGGAAGATTAAAAATGTGTTGATTAAAGATAAGATGATTTGTAGTAATATTTATTAAATCTTTGATATAAATAAGAAGTATGTTATGAGACGTTTGTGGTAAGTTTGGTTTATTCCATGGGGTCACATATGTCATTATCTAATAGTCACTTTCGCCAATAGTAATTGCCTTTACCAGACGTCAAACCACTTGTCGTTTCATATTACAGGCGTCGAACCACTTGTCGTTTCATATTACAGGCATCGAACCACTTGTCGTTTCATATTACAGGCGTCGAACCACTTGTTTTATATTACAGGCGTCAACCCACTTGTCGTTTCATATTACAGGTGTCGAACCACTTGTTGTTTCACATTACAAGCGTCAAACCACTTTTCTTTTCACATCATCAGTCGTCAAGCCACTTGCCTTTTCACATTGCAAGGGATAAGCTAGAAATCTTCTATAAATAGAAGCTTATTTCTTCTTTCATTCTCACCAATTCACTACGAATCACTAGAGAATTCTATAGAGAGAGAATCAGAGAGAAAGAAGAAGAGAATTCTGTTACTACACTATTTCAGTATCCAATCTCCTACTAAGGGAAGGGGTATTATTTCTTTCGTATTCGTAAAGGATGTTATTTTCTTCATACTCATAAGGGTTATCATTCTATTCTTTATTAATCTATAGGAGTAACATCTCTACGCGGATTACCACATGCATGGTGAATAACCTTTTGTATTCATTCTTTATTAAATTATGAAAATGGTCTATCTACGTGGATTACCGCATGACGGGTGAAAATCCATTTGTAGTTTCGTATATTCTTTCATACTGTACGGGATATCATTTCTTTTGTACTCGTAAGGAATATAATTTATGTTCAATATTCGTAAGAAATAATATTTTCTTCCATACTCTGTAGTATGAAAGTAATATTATTTTGTTTCATACTCCTAATTCTACACTTATGTTGAAAAGTATTGCTTATATACTCCTTGAAATTAGTAGAATATCCTTGGAATTTGTGCTTCATCTAGTATCATTTCGCAAGGATATTTTTTTGAATATTCTTGTTAAAGTTTAATCTTTCTATGCCGGAGTACTATTCACAGGGTACTATTCATGACAAAAATTAATTTCTTTTCTGTCCAAATTATTGTTGATACAATATTATTCTTGAATTTTACTCCACAAAGCAGTATCATATTGACAATTTGGACATTATTGAAATCTGGATAAATTGAATTATAAATCTTTAAAATTTATCATTTGCTTTCATTTAATTGAATTCTTATATCATTGTCATCATCCTCATGCTTATATTGTGATGAAAGTCATCTTTTGCCCGTAGTGCATAGATGGACTGTTGATTGATATGATTATGACAAGGGATTATTCGGTATAATAATGACTATTAGTGAAAACACGAATATCCTTGGCCTGTAGTGCATGGATAATTCATGGTCGTGATACAAATGAATTTTTGGGGTTTCGTCATAGAAACGCACAACGGAAATAAAATTTTTAAAGTAATTTCCGAAACCCTAAAACAGGATCCATACGAAAAATAGTTAATTCAGTGGTTAGAAATTTAATCGATTAAGAAAGCGATTAAACGATGCGGTCGTATCTCCAACGCAATTTGAACGAACTGCGTCTCTACGGTATCCACACGAACGCTCCGCGAATCGTCCTACGATCAGTAGAAGAAGGAACCGCGGTACTAGCCACCATGGATGAGGATTCTCGAAGATGTTTTCTCTAGTCTCTCTCTAAGAGCGGCTAGGGTTTTGTATTTTGACGTAAAACCTAAAGTGACTGATATATATCATATATATAGCAGTTAGGAGGAATTAATCAAAACCTAATATTATTAAAATCCGAATTTATATATATCTTAATTAAGTCTTACTTAATTAATATACCTATATATAAATTATCCTATTAATTTAAATTTGTAATTTAAAATTCTATCAATCATATTGACATATTTAAATCTTTACTATTTAAATTAATTTCCTTTTAATTACGTTCTTTGTGTGTGACTCTATAGGTTATTATTACGTTGGCAATAATTTTAAAATCATATTATAAAATTATAAACAGTGAGTGACATCTAGTAATGCATCACTGCTATCCAACTAATAATAAGATCGATGATTCAATGCAACCTTTTCGTGACCAATGTTTCAATGTAATTTAATCCTTTTAACCTTAATATCCTAGATTAAACTCGAGTCATGGAATGTGTCATACTCTTCATAATTTAACTAAGTTTTCTTGATCAATGAGTAGACTATATGAAACAAATCACTACTTGAGCATGGCCATGCATTTCATAGTCCTACTCAATCAAGAGGCCTATGGATATCACCCATAATATATAGGATGGTTAAATTCCATCTAGATCACTCATATTTCTCACACGATTCATGATGAACCCAATAATCACCTTTATAGTCCACCCTATTAAAGGTGACATTTGATGATATCAAAGTATATAAATTCTCGTGCAGTAATATAGTGATTTCAGGTCGGAGGACCATTACATCATTGTCACTATGAGAATTGGTAATGACACTTCGCATAATTCTCCATATAGAATTCTCATGGTGGGTCTGTCCAGTACATCGTTCTCTAACATGTACCTATGCATTGACTTAATATCTCATATATTTATGACCAATGAGATTTGGTCATCAGTTAATCCACATGCTAGTCTCAATGCATCATTGTTGTCCCATCAATAATTATACTCGACTAGGGACATTTAAGAACAATGATACTAATTGTAATTATATAATCTCATGTTTAAGTCACATACTTGAAACTATATAATTTATATCACTATTCTAAAGAATTTTATTATGTTAACAATTATATTACGCATTAAATAAAACCATAATAAATCATATATTTATTCAATCAAATGTAATATCAAAACGTTAAGCAATTATATCAAATAATTGGCCTCTAGGGCATAAACTCTAACATGAATATCATTGGCATGTAGTGCAGGGATGATTCGATGATGTGGTTTATTTATTTAGCTGAGTCTTAGCGATAAAATTGATTATTAACTTTTAAATCATAGAAGATAGTAGATATCATACTCAACTTGATTCTTCTAATGGATTGCTTGTTCCGCTGCAGTTAAACTTGATGTTTATTGTATTTTATCAGTTTAATACTGTTGAAAGTTAACGATAATTTATTTTGCATTATCTTAGTCATAATATTTCTTACCGGGCTAGTTGAGCTCACCCTTTTTCTTTCATTGTTCTCTTTAGGAAATGAGAACGTAGCCGGGAGTAGTCGAGGAATGGAGTGACGGTCTGTGATGGTTGTTTTAGTAGTCCTCACTATTTAGTGTGATAATAAATGTAACGAGGATTCCTTTTTGAGTTTGAATACTGTCTATTGGATAATATTTGTGTAAAAACTCTCAGCTACGCTTTGTCGTATTGTATAAATGAAGTTTGTATTTATATTCTATACCATATATTTGGCGACTCAGAATGGGTGATGTATACCTATTTTGGGGGCATCACATTTGGGGGTATTATGGTTCATTATCTGTTTTATTCTGTTTACTGACATGCCATAATAGGTTGCCACATTTAGTATTTTGCTTATGATTTATCAGTATTGTAGGGCAGTCATGTATTAACTGGGTTTTGGACATCATTTTGGGCTTTATTAGCCTTTGGTTTATTATGTTTTGTTATTATTATGGATGGATTCCATGAATATTTTTTTATTATTATGGATGGATGCTTTGATTATTATCAGCATATTTGTTTGGTTTATAGCCATCTTTTTGGGGCTTATACATATTTGGATGCTTGTGCCATTTGAATGGCCTTTAATTCCCTATTTTGAGTTGTTATTATACAAGGGTTGTATATACATTATTAATTTTTTATTGTGGCTAATCACAAGTGCCAAGTGATTATGTCTATCTCTTAGAGTCGTGTCAAGCATGTGTGAACTAGGGGTTTATTTAGTTGATAAGTTGAGACTGTTATTGATCCGTCCTTCTTAGCAAGCACCGACCAACTATGTTAACTAGTTATTTTTTCAAATTTAGTTCGTGTGTTTATTGCTTTGAGAGTATTTTCACTCTTATAAACTTTCATTTTTACAAGGTAAAAAAAGACCTAGACGTTTGTACAGCTCTGGATCTTGGATTCTGGCATGTTTGCATAAAAAAATAAGAATAAATTAAAAGAAAAGAAGAATGAATATCGAAAGTCTTGCGGTGGGTCGAGATGGAGCGTGAAACGCACTCGCCCATAAATGCAGGACCGATGTTGAGAATGAGCATAAAATGCACTCACTGAATAATCTTTAAATTTTGTAAAGTCTCATTTGGCTTATGTTGATTACGTGGCCTTTACTGCTTGAGTAATTAGATTCATAAGGGTGTTCTACACCTAGTGCCCTAAAGTCATTTGGCTTTGGAGTCATTGATCAAAAGCTCATTAATGGGTTGCTCATAATAGCCTAATGTAATTAAGGACTGTTCGAGTCAGATTCTACTATCTTCATGTTAGAACCTTTTGATCATTTCCTGTATTTGCATTTTATTTTTAATGCTTGTTGAATGTTTAAGTTACTGAGTAAGCATATTGGTATCTGCAATCGATTATATGAGCTTCTTTTGAGCTATGCTTAATTTGGATGGTTGGTCTCCATACACACACATAGAATGGATCAAATACAGTTTTATGCTTGAAATTGAATGAATCCTTACTCATTTTTGTGTTTGTCCTGTTCTCTGGGAGTAGCTATGATTGAGCTTAGAAGCCATGGTGCTAGTATACAGTTTTAGTTTTCTTTCTCTTGTTGATTTACTATTGTTATTTTTGTGTTAGATAGTTTGCTTGAGGACAAGCAAAGACTTAAGTTTGGAGGTATTTGATGAGTGGGATTTATACTCGCGAATCGGATCCTTTAATGCTTAAATAGTTGCTTGATCTTCATAGATTTTATACAGTTTTTATATGTTTATAGTATTATTTTGCTTAACCGATGTGTTGCCGGGCTTAACAGGTCTTTTCTAACTTTCAAGGGGCAAAACGGTCATTTTTCATATACTCGCGCCGCAGCGCCAAAACCAAGCTTTAAGCTCGCGTCGCAGCGCCACCCTCTTATCCAAGCTGACGTCATCTTGGCGTTATAGCGCCAAAGTTCCTTCATGAACTCACATTGCAGCGCGACCTACGGTGTCTTTGGTCATGACGTGGAGCTGCAGCGCCATCCTAAGCTGTACTCCTCGCGCCGCAGCGCGACCTCTGGTTCCCAGGCAGTAAAGGCTTGATTTTGACCTAGCTTGAAGAAACAAATATATATATATATATATATGCAAGGCAAGCCTCCTCTGGGGGGATGTAATCGTATATAATAGAATAGTTCCCCCTCTGGGAAATAGCTTTTGTAATTTCTCTCTATCTCTTAGATAATGTCTATAAATATAGATTAGGTAGTTTAGGGAGAAGTTTAGAAAATTCTTGGAGCTCAAGGGCAGTGATTAACACAGATTGGAGAGCTTGAAAGGAGTGGAATTCTTGGAGACTGAAGGGCTTTGACAGAGTTCTTTCTTGTTATGTTGCTAAGTCATTTAGTATTAAGTTTCAAGAAACATAGAAGCACTTAAAACTCTCTATTATTTTTTAGAATAATAGGTCTTAGTGACCTTCGCAACCAAGTCTTAGTAACTTGAAAGAATCTTTGTTATTCAACTATTGTAACTGTTCTTTGTGAACAGATCTTAGTGATCACCCTAGCTATTCTTAGAGGATTATTACTACTCAAGGAGTAGAAGAGTGGACTCTAGGAGATATTTATGCTCCGAACCGCGTAAAAATATCTTGTCTCATTTACTTTCTACATTTACTTTTTTTATCAAGTTATTTTTAAGTGTTCTCGATTTAATCTATGACTTTGTTCCACTTTGAGTCGCTAAATTTAAAATTGTGATTTTTCAATAATCTTTGAAGGGGTTTTTTATAAACTATCATTCTGCTATGCAAAATCACTTAATTAACCCGTTTAATTATAAGTTGATAATAACTCTTTAAAAACAAAAGTTTTTAAAGGATTTATTCAACCCCCTTCTAGACCTCTCAGTGCTTTTAAGAAATAACAAATAGTTGTAGCTATACTTAGTTATATTGCCAATTATAGTTAGGTTTACTTTACGTTGTACATCAATGGTGATTACGATTTTAGTTTTAACTTATATTTTCTATACATTATAATTTAATTTATATTTGTTTTCTTTCTTAGTTTAAATAATGTTGTTGTAATATGCATTTATGTGTTGTTTAGAGGATTAATTATTTTAAGGTGTTAATATGTAATTACATTTATTTATGTGTTATTATTGAGAATTATTTGAAAGATTAACTATTTTGACGTGTATATTGGTAGTTGTGATTTATAGGTACTATTAAACTTGTGAATTTATTCATATTGTGGGTCTAGTCACAATATGACGAGTCGACATTTTAGCCGATATCTTTATCTTACACGTGGTTCGAGACTTTATTATCATGAGTCAGTCAATTTATTTGTTTTTTGCATTGCGTTTTTATTTGTATGTGTTGATTTTGAAAATTGATGCATTTATACACTATTTAATGTCTCGCAATTCTTCTTATTTTTATTTATTTTTTTATGATTTTTGTAACTTTGTCTTGTGAGATTTGTTTGAATGACGGTGACAAAAATAAAATAATAAAACAAACTATTCTTATATTTTTGTACGTGTGCTTGAATGTCATGAGATCAATCAATAACTTGTTTCCTAAAAGAAATATTTTTTCTGAAATTAAATCTTAAAGTTTTACAGAATTTAGGTCATGAAAAAGTATATTGGCAAGGAAGCATTTGCAAGAAATTATAATATCAACCAAACAATCAAAAAATTATAACCTTTTATCTTCATAATAATTATTTTATTTAACCTAAATTGATTTTTTATGTTAAGCCAACATTATTTATTTTTTCCCTTGGTTTTCTTTCTTTTTTTCCCTTGATTTTCTTATGGAATATAGATGGAGTAATTTTTCCATTTCTATCTTGGTAGTATTTGTTGGTGAAATATGAATACAATATAGGATTCAACTATCAAATAAAAGAAGGACAAAAATAAAACTTATCGATTTAGAGCGAATTATAGAGCAGAGGCGTGCAGTGCACTGTCCTTAAGTAGAAATTTCGCCACTCAAAGAACTTTTCTCAGTGCTGAGGTCACTGACGAAATCCTATTCAATGATTCAACGGCTCTTCACCCAACTAATCAGCACTTGAAATAGTTGAATGACATAGGAACAACTTCTAATTTTCCTTACTCAAACTCAAAAATTATACCATATATATATAAATATTTTATGTATATGACATATGAGTGAGAAAGCTGAATATATATATATATATATATATATATATATATATATATGGGAGTCCTTCCATAACAACCGATTGCTATGAGTACTGTGCAACACCCTCTTTTTGGACCGTTGATAAATTGAATAGATGGCTGCGATTAATTTTTCTATTTGATAAGCCGGCACAGGTTGTTGTGCCTAATTATCTACCTCTACCGGCTTCTATTTTAATAAGTAAGGCCCACGTAAAATTAACTTGTCTGTATAATTATAAAAAATGAATATTTATTATTAAAATAATCCAGCTGGAAGAGCTTGTACCGGTTTACACATATTTTTTTAAGTTTTTTTATTTCTCCATTATATGTCATGACTCAGCACATTAAAATGGAATAAAAAAATAAAATAAATTCCGGGTGGAAGAGCTTGTACCGACTTACACATATTTTTTTAAAGTTTTTTTTATTTCTCCATTATATGTCATGACTCAGCACATTAAAATGGAATAAAAAAATAAAATAAAATCCGGGCGGAAGAGCTTGTACCGGCTTACACATATTTTTTTAATAAATTTCGGCCGGTACAGGCTGATACGACCAACATTAAAATAATAAAAAAAATTACGGCCGGTACAGGCTGATATGGCTGACATTAAAATAATATTAAAATGCCGACCGGTACAGGCTGATACGGTTTGGAATAAAAAATTGAAAAAAAATAGGCGGCCGGTACAGTTTGTCACGGCTGACAATAAAAAATTGAAAAAAATAATTTTATTCAAACAATTCGCTGCTAAACAGATTCGAACTCGCAACCTCAAACTCCATACACTCGTCATATGACCACCCGAGCACCACGGGCCTAGCCATTAATTTCAACTAAGGAATAATTTTTTATTGTCAGCCGGTACAGCTTGTCACGGCTGACAATAAAAAATTGAAAAAAATAATTTTATTCAAGCAATTCGCTGCTAAACAGATTCGAACTCGCAACCTCAAACTCCATACACTCGTCATATGACCACCCGAGCACCTCGGGCCTAGCTGTTAATTTCAACCAATGATATATCTTTATATTAAAACTTCACCATCCCCCAAAATCTATATTCTTGCATTATTATTATATTACGATTTATTATTATTAACAAGTCTATATAATACATATGGGGGTTTTCTATTTAGAAATAAGTTAATATTTATATTTATTATTATCCCCTTTAATATTTTTTCTTATTTTTGTAATAATATCAATAAAAGCATTATTAATATATTAAAAAAATATCATTCTTTAATAAAATATAAATAATAATTTTATATTCATGTATTACTATTATTAAAAATAATATTAATAATGATTTTTAATATTAATATAAATAATGTGATTATTAATATTAGTCCGATATTTTTATGGATATTAATATAAATAATGTATGGATATTTTTTTTAGGTCATGAAAAAGTATATTGGCAAGGAAGCATTTGCAAGAAATTATAATATCAACCAAACAATCAAAAAATTATAACCTTTTATCTTCATAATAATTATTTTATTTAACCTAAATTGATTTTTTATGTTAAGCCAACATTATTTATTTTTTCCCTTGGTTTTCTTTCTTTTTTTCCCTTGATTTTCTTATGGAATATAGATGGAGTAATTTTTCCAATTCTATCTTGGTAGTATTTGTTGGTGAAATATGAATAAAATATAGGATTCAACTATCAAATAAAAGAAGGGCAAAAATAAAACTTATCGATTTAGAGCGAATTATATTGAGCAGAGGCGTGCAGTGCACTGTCCTTAAGTAGAAATTTCGCCCCTCAAAGAACTTTTCTCGGTGCTAAGGTCACTGACGAAATCCTATTCAATGATTCAACGGCTCTTCACCCAACTAATCAACACTTGAAATAGCTGAATGACATAGGAACAACTTCTAATTTTCATTACTCAAACTCAAAAATTATACCATATATATATAAATATTTTATGTATATGACATATGAGTGAGAAAGCTATATATATATATATATATATATATATATATATATATATATATATATATATATATATATATATATATAGGAGTCCTTCCATAGCAATCGGTTGCTATGAGTACTGTGCAACACCCTCTTTTTGGACCGTTGATAAATTGAATAGATGGCTGCGATTAACTTTTCTATTTGATAAGCCGGCATAGGTTGTTGTGCCTAATTATCTACCTCTACCGGCTTCTATTTTAATAAGTAAGGCCCACGTAAAATTAACTTGTCAATATAATTATAAAAAATGAATATTTATTATTAAAATAATCCAGCTGGAAGAGCTTGTACCGGCTTACACATATTTTTTTAAGTTTTTTTATTTCTCCATTATATGTCATGACTTAGCACATTAAAATGGAATAAAAAAATAAAATAAATTACGGGCGGAAGAGCTTGTACCGGCTTACACATATTTTTTTAATTTTCTTTATTTCTCCATTATATGTCATGACTCAGCACATTAAAATGGAATAAAAAAATAAAATAAATTCCGGCAGGAAGATCTTGTACCCGCTTACACATATTTTTTTTTAATAAATTCCGGCCGGTACATGCTGATACGGCCAACATTAAAATAATAAAAAAAAATTACGGCCGGTACGGGCTGATACGGCTGACATTAAAATAATATTAAAATGCCGACCGGTACAGGCTGATACGGTTTGAAATAAAAAATTGAAAAAAATAGGCGGCCGGTACAGCTTGTGACGACTGCCAATAAAAATTGAAAAAAAAATAAATTTATTCAAACAATTCGCTGCTAAACAGATTCGAACTCGCAACCTCAAACTCCATACACTCGTCATATGACCACCCGAGCACCACGGGCCTAGCTGTTAATTTCAACCAAGGAATAATTTTTTATTGTCAGCCGGTACAGCTTGTCACGGCTGACAATAAAAATTGAAAAAAATAATTTTATTCAAGCAATTCGCTGCTAAACAGATTCAAACTCGCAACCTCAAACTCCATACACTCGTTATATGACCACCCGAGCACCACGGGCCTAGCTGTTAATTTCAACCAAGGATGTATCTTTATATTAAAACTTCACCATCCCCCAAAATTTATATTCTTGCATTATTATTATATTACGATTTATTATTATTAACAAGTCTATATAATACATATGGGGATTTTCTATTTAGAAATAAGTTAATATCTATATTTATTATTATCAACCGGTTGCTATGGAAGGACTCCATATATATATATATATATATATATATATATATATATATATATATATATATATATATATATATATATATATATATATATATTTATATACACACACACACGGTCCGGATCTTAAGCTCACCCCTTATCCAACTCACTCGAGCTAACCCCTCCTTTAGCGACGGATCTGGCGAAGGTTCGGTCATACAGCCGTTGTCTATACTTTTAGCGACAGATAACATATAGCGTCGCTAAAAGTATAGACGATGGTTATATGACCGAACCGTCGTTGGGTCAGTCGCTAAAGGGGGTTGAGCTCGGGTGAGTTTAATAAGGAGTGAGCTTAATATCCGGGCCGTATATATGTATATATATATATATACACACACATACACAGCGAATCTAGTCCGGACGCCCGGACTGGAGTAAAAGACGGACCAAATTTTTTTTTTTTTTTGATTTTTTTTAAAACAACTAAAAAAAATAATTAATATTTTATGAAACTGAAATTTTTTCATAATACAATGTTTTGGGGGTGATTTGAATACCTATACCAAAAAATGGTGGTACAGTCTGCACCACCATATTTTTTTATATGTACCCAAATCACCCCAAAACACTTTATTATGAAAAAAATTTAATTCAATAAAATATTAAATATTTTTTTAGTTGTTTTAAAAAAAAGCAAAAAAAAAGTTCAGACGGAATAAAATTCGGGCATCCGGACTGGAATCGGACTATATATATATATATATATATATATATATATATATATATATATATATATATATATATATATATATGACTCATTTGAATAGGCCTAGCTTTAGTAGGAATTAAATGCTCTTTAAATTCTTTCGCATAGGGTAATCTGACTGTGTGCTTCTTCCTATGCCAAAACGCATTGGGAGAATCAGAACATAAATTGTTTATTAAATAATCTTTTAATTCTTTTATTTTTTCTTGAACTCTGTTGCTTTTAAGTTGTTCTTCAACTTGTTGATACTTGATTTCTTCTTTGAGGAAATTTAAGTGACTAACTTTAGAATTTAACAGATTCAATGATTTAGAAATTGATTCTTCTTGAATAAATTTTAAATCTCTTTCTTTTGGTTTAATTAGGAATTTAAAGGTAATTTTCTTTCCTAGATGCTCACAACTTAATCCTTTATTACTAGTAGTGAATGGATAGAGTAAATATATAAATGGTAAACCTAAAATGATTTTGTCAGTAAGATTGCGAACTAAGACGAATGAAGTCTTAAAACACATACTGTCTTGACAAATATGAACTTTAGGTAACTTATATTTTATCTCCATCTGATTACCATTGGCTGAATTAAGTTTTTCACTGGTTTTCTTATAATACCTAGTGGAGATAATTCCTTCTTGAATACAATTCAAATCTGCACCAGTATCTACTAGAGCAGGGAGTTGTACCGAGAAAGTTTTATCAATAACTAAATTAATAGATATATACCATTTTTGAATAGTAATATCTTTAACTCTTTTAAGCGAGAGACCTTGAATAAAAAGATCAGGGTCTTTACAGCCAGATGATTCAGGTTCATCGTGACTTTCATCACTAGAAGAAGAATCATGAACTAGAAGATCTGACTTTTTATCTTCAATCTCTTTTCTTAAATTAGAAACATCTAACTTCAAATTAGAAATTTCTTTTTTAAGTTTATTAACTTCTTGATTTAATTCTGGGAGGGTAATTTCTTTAACTGGAGATTTAAATCTCTCAAGTGTTTTGTTTAAACTAAAAATAGGTTTTTCTTTGGCTCTAAGAACCTTATCAGTGACTTTCTTATCTTTAGTTAATAAATCTTTTAATTGTTTTAGATACTGAGTTTTTAATTCAGGATCTGTAATTTTACTGATTAGATCAACTAATAAAGAGCTTTCTTCTTCATCTTTTGTCAATACATTAATTCTTTTACAACAATTTTTATTACAATTATCTGTACATATAGTAACTTCATTTTCACTATTAGAATCATTGTTAGATGTGTTGTTACTAGAAGATTCTGGGATATCAGAAGCTTCACCGTTACTGCTACTACTTTCATTATCGATTCTCATTGATTCTAATAATTATTCGGTATCTTCAGTTGAAATGTTCAACTGAGCTAATTTTTGTTTAACTCTACATTCACTTTTGTAATGACCTTTCTGCCCACAATTGTGACAGACAATTTTACTTTTATCATATGATTTTGATTTTCTATATGATTTTTTCTTTGATGATTTAGGTTTATTATAATAATTATCTTGATTATTATTCTTATTTTTGCTGTAATTACTCCTTTTCTTTCGGCGTTTGTGACTTTTATGTGATTCAATATGTTTATCTTTATGCCTGTGCTTTCTTCTAGAGGGAGCCACCGGCGGTAAACCATACTGTTCACAAAATGTTCCTAATTCATATTTAGCTTTATTTTTATCTTTTCTTGCTTGTTTAGCTAACTTAAAATCAATGCACATTTTTAATCCGATTTTCTGGATATGACTTATAATATCGCCATAGGTTAGATTATCATAGTCAATATATCCTAAATTTTTACTTAATTCTTCTCTAACTTTGTGTGCAAATAAAGACGGTAAACCATTAACGATTTTTTCTTTCCAAAATGGTTTATTACTATCATTTCTCATCATAACTCTAGAAGTAAATACATCTTTGTACCATCTAAAATCACTTAGAGTGGGACAAGTAAGATTGCTTAATTGATCATGGATTCTTTGTGTAATATTACTAGGGGTTCCAACAAAGTGTTTAATTATGGTAAATATTAAAGTGTTAACTCCATCAGGAAGACCAATACCAGCATCTTCATCAAAGAGGGGATTGCCTTCTTTATCTCTCTGAATCGCATGAACTATGGAAATTCTTATGTCTTCTGTGAGATGTTTTTCCCACCAAGACCTAAGAATGCCAGTAAATCCACTAGCTAATAATTCAACAATATCTGGTTGAGATAACGTGTTGAACTTAGTAATGTAACTGTTTGCAACCATAGACATATGATTAAGTTTATTAAGGATTTCTTGTTCACTAAAACCATCAATATTCCATTCATAAATTTTATTAGAGGATACTGAAAACTGTTTATCTAAATTTCTCTCTTCGAATTGTAAATCCGGAGGAGTTGGCCTAGAATACCAGTTTCTAGTAATACTTGCATTATTAACAGTTAATTTATTTAATTGTTCATTTAAGTTGGATATAGATGATTCATCTGAAGAACTTGCGTTATCATCAGATTCGACTTGATCGATAACAGCGATAGTTCCGCTTGGACCGGGTTCTGTTTTAAGTTTTTTAAATAATTTTTCTATAGATTGGACTAATTCATCATCTTTATTTGGTAGACTTAAATTATATCTATTTTCTGGAAAATTAATTAAAGGTTGTTCAATTTTTGAATCGGGTTTTTTAATAATACTTTCTTCAAATTTTTCTTCGATTCTATCTAACTGTTTTCCTACTGTTGCTAGATATTGATTACTAAAGTTTAATTGTTCAATTATTTTTTTTATCATTATTAGTTCCATCAGGTATTTTGAAGGGACTAACTATGACTGAAGTGTTTTTAACTGGAATTAGAACTGTTTCTAAGGGAGGATGACTAGCTGATACTTTGGATCTATCTTCTTTAATCCATTGTGTTTTACTAATAACATTATATTTACTTTGATATTGTTCATACTAGTCGTAAAATGTAACATTAATTTCTTCATTTTTAATAAATCTTTTCCATCTATTTACTATCTTATCTCTGTCTTTTTCAGTAGGATGATTGGACCTAAATAGATGTCTTTTTTCTTTATTAGATTTTGAATTAAAATCTTTAACCAGGTTATCCCAATCTAACACGAAATCTTTTTTAATGACTCTTAACTGATTATGAACTGGGACATTAAAATCAGATTGTGTAGGGTACACAGAAGATGCCTGTGAAGAAGATTCTTCATCTTCAACAGTATCATTCTGAGTATAACAGGGATGACTAACTTGTCCTTGGTTAAGGATACCTTTAAGCTTAGTATCTCTAACCAAAGGATTACTAAGGACTTCAGTGTCTCTTCTAGTGTGGATAACAGAAGGGGCTGAAGTACTGGAAATATCTTCAATAATTACTGGTGTTTTAGTACGTTCAAAACTAATTTTAACAGTTCCATCAGAAAACTGCTGAATATTTTCAATGTTTAACAAATTGTTTACTACCGGCTGTGGTGGTAATTCATTTGGTAAAGTCCATTGACTAGGTAAGGTAATATCCTTCCAAAGAATTGTTCTTGGGATCTGGATATTAGCATCACTAGTTGAACTTTGAATTAAGACTGTTTGATCTTTTGGACTTTTATTAAGAGCATGAACGTTTAGATTTGACTTCATTGTCTTATAATAAATCCGATAAATCAAAGCAATAGGCTGAGATCCCTCAATCATTTGAGTAATCTCTCCTTCAGTTTTAATATTTAAGGTTAATGCTTTAAATAGATTTTGATCACTAAGGCTCAAGGTGAAATCAGGAAAGCAATTGAAATGGATAGGTCCATTATGCAAACTTGCTTCCATGGCACCAATAATACTAGGATAATAATTCAAAAATCTAGAATCTCTAAGGCATAGGTAGATAGATGAATTAATTCCTTTCTGGTTGAGAGGTTTGACTGCAACTTGAACTAAACCCATGTGAATAAAATTATAACCCTTTTTTCTGTGTTTTTTAATAACTTCTGGTGATAAAAGGCTACAATTTTCATATTCTTTATTAATTGCATAAACTCTTTCAACTGTTTTGACATTATAGTCAGTTTTAAATTTATCTGCAAAAGTTGACTGATAAATTTCCTTTGGAGATATCTTAGGGATATTCCAATTATGTAAAACTTGATTAATGTTTTCATAATTAAGTTCTTCTTGGTTTACTATGTCCGGAACAGGAGGCAAAGTAGACCTGTTACTAACTGAAGAGCTAGACCTGAATAATCTACTCATCTTAACTGTTTCAAAATAAATTCTTACTCAAGGTTCATTCATGCATACCCCGTTTACCCTAAGTAGACTCATACCTATGTTCTATAACCCGACACTGCTCACACCCTGGAGACTTACAAAGGTTAAACACGAACTAGGTGGACTACAGGTAAGTAAGGTGACTTCAGAACGTTGATGAAGAAGATAATTATGAAAAAGTAAAGAGAAGTTTGATTAAAAAGATCTTACTAAACAGTTACCAACAACAAAACTTGGCTCTGATACCATGAGAGGGCGGAAGAAGAAAGAAGAACTCTGAGAGAGCGCATACACAGTCAAATAACTTAATAAGTAATATATATATATATATATATATATATATATATATATATATTACTTAGCAGAGGAGACTATGTATATATAAAGACTATATGTGTGCTAGTAATATATATATGAACATTGTCTGATTTAAAGAAAGTGTATATATGGCAACGGTAATATAACTTAATATATATAGAGATGTTACAATACCTCCATAAATAAATTAATTATGACTCATTTAATTTATACATTAAACTCTTTTAATGGTACATCGCCAAATAATATATGAATATATTTATTTTTATTTAATTTTGTAATATATTATTTTGCATAAAATACAACAATCCCCCACATATTACAAAGTAAAATATAAAAATTAGATAAACGACTAAGAAATATAAGAATGCAGCGTGTTAACACTGGCGTCTTTTGGACTATGAACCAATGTATAGAGTAAATAAAACTTGATTCACATGAATTTGGTGAAATGAAAATTTTTATGAACCTTCTTCCTTATTATGAATCAGTAATCATATTACTGGGTTAAATGCTTTTTCAGTTACAGATGGATAACTGAACTTTTTTTCTTATAGTCAACTCACTGTACTCGACTTTTCTAACAAAAAGTTAAAAAAATCGTTAAACTAGTTTGACTGTTAACGAAAAGTAGACATTAGCTGTTGAGTTGTCCGTTACAAGCTGATGTGACGCCTTTGTGTGACGTGACAGTGATTATGTGGATTTCTAGGAAATTTTTATGAAGAAAATGAAAAAAATATTTTAAAGTATAATATAAATTATAAAAATTATAAATTAAAATTAAAATTAAAAATATTATAAAATTAAAAATATTTTCAAATTCGGACATTAAATTTATAATTGAGTCAATTTGGTGATCTTTTTTTTATTTTCTAACTAGGATAAATAAATTTGTACTTTTACATGTAAATAATTTTTTATTTTATCAAATAATTTTTATTTTATCAAATAATTTTTATTTTAATTTTATCAAATAATTTTTATTTTAAAATTATATAAAATTTAATTTTATAATTTAATTTAACCAAATTTAAGAAATAATTATTTTTATTAAAAAAAACCCCAATTTTTTTTTAATAAAAATAAAATAAAAAATGCAGTTTTTTTTTTAAAAAAAATTTAAAAATGCAATTTTTTTATAAAAATAAAATAAAAAACGCAATTTTTTTATAAAAATAAAATGGTAGGACGATTTGGACTGACAATTTAAGGAGTTACTTGAAATCGGCTGACAATTTGGACGGACAAATCTGTAATTCAATCTAAGTAATTAGATAAAATTTCACAAAGACATCAACCAACAAAGGTTTGACACCCCAAAAAATAGGTCCAACCCACCCAACCCATTTTGGGTCGCCAAATACATGGTACAGAAAATAACTACAAACTTCATTAATCCAACTGTCATGCAAAATACGACCACACTTATGATGTGAGTTTTGATACAAATATATACCAACTGTGACTCTCATCCCAATCTTGGATAGCACGACACAATGGCACCTTACATAAATGTATAGTCAATAACTGTTTTAGAAATTAAAATTTTTAAAAAAAGATCAAGCAAACATTCGTACATGGGAGGCCATGCATTTAAGTTATAATAGATATCATAAGACTGGAGAATTATCCTTGGTTGACCCAATAAACCCCAAAGAAAAACGAGAAGGTTGTTATCATATTCTTTTCAATGATGAGTCTTCTCTTGACATAAAATTATCTCCATTATCTCTAATTGAGAATTATATTTCAACCAAACTCCAAGATTATATAGGTAGTGCTCATAGATATAATCAGCAAGTGGATGTGCACAATCCTGTCTTATAATAACACGAAGTCGTAGGTCATTAGACATCTTGTATGATAGTGGCAAAACACCCTTCCAAAGTTAGGTTCACCTCGCCCTATTCGGTTCACCAAAATTAACGGTTAAATGACATATAAAATATGACACAATTATTTAAAATTCGCAATAAAATTAGTTTCATACTATTTTTGGGGAAACCTCAACAGCTATAGACCACCGTTCTATTCCCCTGTTACCCCCGCTCGACCCAGCTATACTCTTATTACCTGAAAGGAATTGTGAAGCAAAAAAGTGATCACAAATAGCCCAGTAAATAATATCATAACTAAAGATAATTAAATTATCAATAGCTTTCGTCAGTAATAAATCAGAGATTTAGAACATATGGTAGATGATAAAACTTTTCAACTATAATTGCAGCAGAACGAGCAATCCATTAGAAGAGTCAAATAGACCATAAAGTCTATTATATTCATCATGTTAAAAGTCCACCAACAATGTTTTATCCATGTAACATCAATCAACAATTTCTGTTCACAATTATGTGAATAGTTTCATAATTGTAGTTCTAAATTCCTCTTCGCATCTAGGACGAAGATAATTTTCATCACATGTCTTTACCTGAAACATCAAAGATCATGGTTATACCGAATCACAGTTCCTATTCATAATTATACTAATAAATTCATCTTTGCACTACGGGCCAAAGATATTCATTAACAGTTCATCTTTGCACTACAGGCCAAAGATATTCAACAAAATGTCATCTTTGCACTACAGGCCAAAGTTATTCAACAACAGGTCATCTTTGTACTACATGCCAAAGATATTCAACAACAGGTCATCTTTGCACTACAGGCCAAAGATATCAATCAACAGTTCTTCTTTGTACTTTAGGCCAAAGGCATACAACTGTAAAACCAATAAACAACAATCCATCTATGCACTACGGGCCAAAGATGACTTTCATCACAATATAAGCATGAGGATCATGACAAGGATATAAAGAATCAATCAAATGAGATAAATGATAAAATTTTAAAGACTTTAACAATTTAATTTATCTAGAATTCAATAATATCCAAATTGTCAACATGATACTGCTTTGTGGAGTAAAATTCAAGAATAATATTATTACAACAATATTTTAATCATTTCTTAAACTTATAAATAATTTATTTTAATTGTTTACACTTTACTAATTAATGCATTTAATCATCCTAAAATGCCAAACTCATAAGATTTCATCACCAATAACCAAAACCCTCACAAAAAATCTGCACATACCTTATATAGGATTCTCAAGCCATAAAATCATATTTTCCAATTTTTTTAATTCACATAACATACTTAATTCATTTACTCATAACTAATCCATTTTAATGAAAAATACTAAATTAGTCCCAGGAAATTTTCTTTTTCAGGGATTTAGCAGAATATAGTCCCATATTGAACATATATTTTTCTCAAAATTTTTAAAATTCATTTACTATTTTTTATATGATCAAAATTGCTGAATATATAGACATTTATCGTAAACTGTACTTTTATCTAAAAATTTCAAAATTTACAGAGTATACTTCTTTTATATATATATTTCTCCCAATAAAAATTTCACCAATTTTGGAGTTAATGACAAGGAGTTATAAGGGTTTACTTTTAAAATAGTCGTTTCCCATAAAATTCATAACTCCTAATCTATACATCCAAAAATTGCCATTTTTGGACACAATCTAGAAAACTCATCAAATTATCATTTCAAAATTTTCCAGAATTTTTGAAGGTCGAAAAAATTACATAACTGAAAAACATAATAACCTTCACAATCCTTTACCTCAAAAGAATAGTACTTCTGGCTGAAATTTCGGATATAATACTGAAGGTAACTTGCACTGTATAGCAACACTCAAAGTATATAAACATTTTGGTGTGATATTGGTATATTTTGGTATATAAATATTTTGGTGTGATATACGCTCGATAATATAGAGAGAGAAAACTTCAGTTTCTGGTGTGATTTTCATTTCTAACCTAAGCATCTTATTTATAGAAAAATGCTAAGAACACTAAAGCAAAAAATTTAATAAAATATTAATATTTTTATTTAATTTTCCTACGCACACCTTACCATCTGATTTCAGCAATTAACACATGCAAGTGGGCCCACTAAAATGAAAAACATGTTTTATATATATTTTTTATAACAAAATCAATTTAGACCCAATATTTTGAAACTTCAATAATTCATAATAAATAGCCCTTTTATCAGAAAATTTTGAATCTTATGTCCATTCCATATAAAATTCAATTCTCTACAACTTTGTAAGTTTAAGTTTTTCCAAATTCTATACAAAAATTGACCGAAATTCACATACAGGCGATTTTGCAGGCTATAATCAAATTTCAGTCAAAAATGGGATCCACCAACATGTTTAACATGTTTTTATCATTAATTGCAACAAAAATAATCTTCCTCATTTATTCATATATCACACTTTCGTTGTAAAAATATCACCATTATTATATTATTATAATATAATAATATATTTAAATAAATTATTTTATCAGAAAAGATAAAATATCAATTTTCAACAATTGACACTTTTCTAAAATATCCTCCATTTATATCCACATAAATAAATATTTTCCTTATCATATAAATCAATAATTAATTATTTATAAATAATATTACAGAATCACAATAATGACAACAAGATTGTTCCCAGGAAAGAGGGGGATTTCCAATAAGGATTTCTCCTTACTGGCGCGCAATTAGGTGACCAAACCTCTCCTTTGACAGAACTTCCTTAGACATTGTCAATAATTCTATCTAATAATATTATTCAAATAATACGAAATATTAATATGATAATGGGAAATACTGTGTAGTGATAATTATTGAAATAATAATAATATAAAATATCAACGTAGCAATTATTGAATCAATAAAATAAAATATTGAACAGTAATTACTATAAAAATTATTGAGTAGTGACTTCTTACGTAAGAATCAATAATTGATGCAATACCGTGTGTTACTGTGCAACACCGCGTATTACTGTGTTTTAACCACCGGGTATTCCAACAATGTTAACGATAACAACTACGTCGTTATTTATAAAAACTCATACTTGTTGTTTTCTTCATCTAATTGATTTCCGATATGGGGCCCACAAAAGGTTGCGCCGTCGTACGAATAGTCCCTACAACAATGAATATTTTATAACCACTTGCTTATTTAAAATATTTGCGCATTTTACCCATAACTAACCATATTAATCAAATCAACCCTTACTATTTCAAAATTATAAATAAAGAAATTAAATCTTTATTTATAAAAAGTTGGGGCCTTACAACTTCCCCTTCTTATGAAATTTCGTCCTCGAAATTGACGTACCTCATGGTATTTCAAAGAGTTGAGAATACTTTGATTTCATTTCAGATTCCATCTTCCCTATCCTTATGATTTCTCCATTGCTCATCTCCTATATTTCAGATATCATTCTAGAATACAGCTTCAAAACAAAGGTTAATTGACATATCACAATTTGTCAACTTAAGTCAGAAAATTTAGCTTAGGTAAGACACAAACTAGCAAAGGATATTACTTGTCTCTCCCCTCCTAGTTCTATTCTCTGATCTCCTCCAGAGACCATATCCCTAAGCTCTGATACAAACTATGACGCCCCCAAAAATAGGTCCTGTAACGACCCCAAAATTTATACAATAATATTCTTCTTCTCGATCGTTAACAATATAACTTTAATCTATCTTTACATCATTATTCGATATTAAAATCACTAAAAATGCAGAATATTTAAAACTTTTATACATTTCCTTCTTTATTGCCCTAAATCGCAACATTTACATTACATCTCTTCGATTCAAATTTATATCATGAATCGTTACAACAAAATGACTAAACAAAGTCTTACTTCATAAATAGATATCCATATACACCGGATAGCTCATTTTACAATTCAACAATATGTTACATTCAAAATATTAAATACATTTCCCATAAAATATAAGTAATCTTTGTGAATATGGATCTCTATAATTCACGTAGCACATATCCTTAACTTAAATCTTTAACCTGCAAAAATGGTTATTTGCAAGGTTGAGATCGACAGCCCAACAAAATCTAACAGTTTTCATGCATCACATAGCACATAATAACATACTCAACATATATCTCATAAACATTGGACTAACACAACATACATGCTGCATTACATATAACAAGTATAAAGATTGAGTTCCTTACTCAATCAACATTAATTATTCAATCAACGTAGTCATAAATTGACTTTAATGTTTCATACTTTCAATATATATAGAACACATCATGCTCTTTGCAACAAATATTTAAAATAGTTCATCATCAAGTTCACATAACAAATAGGAACTGCAAGACTTACCTTGATCGTTGTTTACCAATAACAGTTTACAATTATCTGCACTTCACGTGCCCTACACAATTATATAATCATACACATCAACTATTAGTCATATAACAATGCATTGTAATTGTAATGTAAACTCTACTCCACATCTCATAATCTTTCCTATTAATTAGCACACAATGTTCAATTAGATTGTGTCAACTTTTCGACTTATGTAATATTCAAAATTCATTCAAGTGTTTAAATCTTGCTAGGAATCATTATTGGTTTTATATTAAACCCATTTCATATTTTATAATATCTATTTCATTTGACTTAAAACACTTTTTATGTTTATTAACACTTATCACGGCGTTTCGACGTTTATTCATCACACGTCCGATTTGCCTCTCTCGTGTATGCTTACTATGCTTCTATAATTTATCTAATACATCATTATATTAATGTTAAGCATCATAATATTTACTAACATTCATGTTTTATAACTTAGAACAACATCTTTTATCGTCAAGAGCACTACACTAGCATACATGCATGCCCGACGTCCTCCGATTGCCTCCGAAAACACAATAGTCCTACAAATGACAATTTTGACCACTGTTATCGACATCAAATTGAATAACTTAAAGGACAAAAGTTGTAGGTCTACTCGTTCTTGTTCTGGATCATCTTGAATATCCTCAATCGGAGTTCGTATGAAACAGTTATGCCCATTTTAGTAAAACATGTTCTGTCAGATTTGTCAGCAGTTGTAAGTCAGACCACCCTCGCTGGGGCGGGGGTCTTGCCCTATAAATAGCCCTCTTGGGCGGGCCTAGCTACTGTAAGTGGGAAATTTCATGCTCTGCTATGAGCTAACAAGCCAAACTACTTTCTAACCTTTATAATTTGAGTTATACATGTCCAAATTAGTCCGTTTTTGATTATATGGATTCGTAATTCATAGAACTACAAAATACTATAATACCCATCAACTAACATAATCATTAACTAACCCACATTTGAATCTATAACTCATGTTCATGCAAATGTTCATGTTTTGGAAAATTTAGCGAAATCATTCACTACGAATTCGTTTCTAAACCAAATCAAGCAATTCTAATTGTGATAACTCATATTCTTAACATACTAACATAATACATGATCAATTTTCACAATAAATCATAACCAAACATCAATTTGATAGTTTCAAAAGTCATTTTTCAAAAATTAATTCACAGAAAATCATTATGAACAAAATTCCTATTGTTTATCAAAATTACATGGATTGAATTGCTAGAACAACCATATAACTCATAATTCATCATGTTCATCAAATCTTTGTGAATTAAAACTTTTGAACAACTATAAAACTCTAAAACTATTAAAACATAAAAGAACATGATTTTAAAACTTATTTTTACAACACTTGTATTGTGAAAATCCTTTCATGGAATACAATCACAAATGAAAACATATGAACACCATATATACATATAAATACATATAAATACATAATCATGAAAACCTAATTTTACAAAGACTAAATACATAACATCTTAATTTAGTATAAGGGTTAGTTTGATACCTTTTTGGGTTGAATTAGGAGAAAATATGGAGATGATGAAAGCTTTTCTTTTGTTTTCTCAAGGTTTCCCTTCTTCTTCTTCTTCTTCTTCTTCTTCTTCTTCTTCTTCTTGTTCTTCTTCTTCTTAGTTCAGACTTAGGTTTAGAAAACTAACGTAACTTAGTGTATATACAATATACATATAGCACATATAATTATACAATATGTAACTCCCAATATAAGTACATATACTAATTATCAATTTAATTTATAAGTTACAAAAATTAGAATTTTAAAAGCCATAAGAATTGTTTGGTAAAACCATATTCAAATGATGACTTAATCATTCCTTAAGCCTTGTTTGGAAAAACAAGATTAAAACTACTTTAATTTATTTTAATAACCACTTATAATAAAGTTATTTGTCACACTTCTTTTAATTAAGTTTTCATACTTAATCTAATTAATACCAATAACAATTTATCAATTAAATTATTAAATCACAAAACTCGATACAAATAATTACCCATCGAAATGAAATATCAATATAATAATTCATTTAATCAATATAAACTCTCTAATTTAATTATTAAATTAAATTAGAAAATTATCCCATAATTATTAATTTATTTAACTCATTAATTATTTGTTAAACAAATAATTAACCAAATCAAATCAAATCAATTAAAAAAATATTTATTCAACGATAAACACATCCATTAAATATTTATATAATTCAATAAATATTTAAATATTATAATAAAAAAATTTGGATTGTTATATCATTCTTTCCTTACAAGGATTCTGTCCTCAGAATCACAACTCAAACCACTCATTCGTTACAATCTTTCCTACTTACAATGATTCTGTCCCCAGAATCGAAATCACAAATTAAACAACTAACTCAGAGTAATCTTTCATCATTTTATCTAAATATAGATTTTATATTTCCTACTACATTCATTACCTTAACAAATTTTAGGTTTCATTTCATAACTTTCACTTGAACTCAATTATATTCTGCGTATTATATTCTTAACCCCATTCATTTCCTTTTCTAAGGATCGCTATCACAAACACTCGGGATATTACATTCACCCTTTCTTCTAAGAATTTCGTTCGCAAAATTTTATTTATTAATCTTCAATCTATCAAAAATAGATTTCACATTAATACCTTATTCATTCATTGGATTCTATAACCACTTCCTTTCCACAAAGATCTTTCTACAATTATTAACTTTTCTATTAAAAGTTTTACATTATTCTTTGATAACTCATCTCCTTCTCGTATCAACACTTCTTTTCTCACTTATTCAATATACTTTGCAAAATTTATAAATATTACCCACAACTATAATATTATCTCAAATTCACACCATAATATAAAAAAATTTATTTCGAGAAAATTATTTCTTTATTCATAAAATCTGGGGTTTCACAAAGATTATATAGGTAGTACTCATAGATATAATCAACAAGTGGATGTGCACAACCCTGTCTTATGATAACACGAAGTCATAGGTCATTAGACATCTTGTATGATAGTGGCAAAACACCCTTCCAAAGTTGGGTTCACCTCACCCTATTCAGTTCACCAAAATTAACGGTTAAATGACATATAAAATACGACACACTTATTTAAAATTCGCAATAAAATTCGTTCCATACTGTTTTAGGGGAAACCTCAACAGCTATAGACCACCGTTCTATTCCCCTGTTACCCCCGCTCGACCCAGCTACACTGTTATTACCTGAAAGGAATTGTGAAGCAAAAGGGTGAGCACACATAACCTATTAAAGAATATCAGGACTGAAGATAATAAAATTATCAATAGCCTTCGTCAGTAATAAATCAGAGATTTAGAACATATGGTAGATGATGAAACTTTTCAACCATAGTTGCAGTGGAACGAGAAATCCATTAGAAGAGTCAAATAGACCATAAAGTCTATTATATTCTCTATGCTAAAAGTCCACCAACAATGTTTTATCCCTGTAACATCAATCAACAGTTCTTATCCACAATCATGTGAATAACTCATAATCATAATTGTAGTTCTAAATTCCTCTTCGCATCCAGGACGAGGATAATTTTCATCACATGTCTTTACCCGAAACATCAAAGATCATGGTTATACCAAATCACAGTTCATGTTCATAATTATACTAATAAATTCATCTTTGCACTACGGGTCAAAGATATTCATTAACAATTCATCTTCGCACTACATGCCAAAGATATTCAACAACAGGTCATCTTTGCACTACAGGCCAAAGATATTCAACAACAGGTCATCTTTGCACTACAGGCCAAAGATATCAATCAACAGTTCTTCTTTCCACTACAGGCCAAAGGCTTATAACTGTAAAACCAATAAACAGCAGTCCATCTATACAATACGGGCCAAAGATGACTTTCATCACAATATGAACATGAGGATCATGACAAGGATATAAAGAATCAATCACATGAGATAAAGGATAAATTTTTAAAGACTAACAATTTAATTTATCTAGAATTCAATAATATCCAAATTGTCAACATGATACTGCTTTGTGGAGTAAAATTCAAGAATAATATTATTACAACAATATTTTAATCATTTCTTAAACTTATAAACAATTTATCTTAATTGTTTACACTTTACTAATTAATGCATTTAATCATCCTAAAATGCCAAACTCATAAGATTTCATCACCAATAACCAAAACCCTCATCAAAAATCTGCATATACCTTATATAGGATTCTCAAGCCATAAAATTCTATTTTCCAATTTTTTTACTTCACATAACATATTTAATTCAATTACTCATAACTAGTCCATTTTCATGAAAAACCAAATCAGTCCCAAAATATTTTCTTTTCTGGAATTTAGCATAATATAGTCCCGTATTGAACATATATTTTTCTCAAAATTTTAAAAATTAATTTACTATTTTTTATATGACCAAAACTGCCAAATATATAGACATTTATCATAAACTTTACTTTTGTCCAAAAATTTCAAAATTTACAGAGTATACTTCTCATTTATTCATATATCACACTTTCATTGTAAAAATATCATCATTATTATATTATTATAATATAATAATATATTTAAATAAATTATTTTATTAGAAAATATAAAATATCAATTTTTAAAAATTGACACTTTTCTAAAATCTCTTCCTTTTATATCCACATAAATAAATATTTTTCTTATCATATAAATCAATAATTAATTATTCATAAATAATATTACAGAATCACAATAATGATAATCAGGTTGTTCCCAAAAAAGAGGGGTTTTCCAATAAGAATTTCTCTTTACTGCCGCGCAATTAGGTGACCAAACCTCTCCTTAGACAGAACTTCCTTAGACATTGTCAATAATGCTATCTAATAATATTATTCAAATAATATGAATTATTAATCTGATAATGGAAAATACTGTGCAGTGACAATTATTGAAACAATAATAATATAAAATATCAACGTAGCAATTATTGAATCAATAAAATACAATATTGAACAGTAATTACTATAATAATTATTGAGTATTGACTTCTTACGTAAGAATCATTAATTGGTGCAATATCGTGTGCTACTGTGCAACGCCACGTATTACTGTGTTTTAACCACCGGAATTCTAACAGTGTTAACGATAACAACTACATCGTTATTTATAAAAACTCATACTTGTCGTTTTCTTCATCCAATCGATTTCTGTTATGGGGCCAACAAAAAGCTGCGCCGTCGTACGAATATTCCCCGACAGGAAGAATATTCCATGACCAAACGAATATTTCCTGACAACAATGAATATTTTATAACCACTTGCTTATTTAAAATATTTGCGCATTTTACCCATAATTAACCATATTAATCAAATCAACCCTTACTATTTCAAAATAATAAATAGAGGAATTAAATTTTTATTCATAAAAAGTTGGGGACTTAAAACTTCCACTCCTTATAAAATTTTGTCCTCGAAATTAACGTACCTGGTATTTCAAAGAGTTTAGAATACCTTGCTTTCATTTCAGATTCCATCTTCTCTGTCCTTATGATTTCTCCATTGCTCATCTCTTGTATTTCAAATATCATTCTAGAATACGGCTTCAAAATAAAGGTTAATTGACATATCACAATTTGTCAACTTAAGTCATAAAATTTAGCTTAGGTAAGACACACACTAGCTGTGACGCCCCCAAAATAGGTATACATCACCCATTCTGAGTCGCCAAATACATGGTACAGAAATAAATAAAACTTCAGTAATACAATTATCGTTCAAAATACGACAACACATATACTATGAGTTTGAATACAACTATTATCTAATAGAGAGTATACAAAATCAAAAGGAGTCCTCATTACAATTATTGATACACTATTTTATAAAATAGTGAGGACTACTAAAACAACTATCTTGAATCATCACTCCATACCCCGACAAGTTCCTGCTAAATTCTCTCCTCTTGAGAAAAACAATGGAACAAAAAGAAAAAGGGTGAGCTCAACTAGCCCAGTAAAGAATATTATGACTAAGATAATATACAACAAATTATCATTAGTCTTCAACAGGAAAAATATGATAAAATATAATAGACAACAAGGTTTAGATCAACAACTGCAGCGAAAACAACAATCCATTAGAAGAGTCAAGTAGAGAAAGAATTCTACTATCTTCTAATATTTAAAAGTCCATCATTAATATTTTATCCCTGTAACATCAATTAATATACATCTTGAATTAAATATTCATCTTTACACTACAGGCCAAAGATATTTATTTGTATCACCAATTGGTCATGTTCATCTCAACACCTGTTCATCTTTGCACTACGGGCCAAAGATATTCATTAGGTAATCATTCATCTTTGCACTACAGGCCAAAGATATTCATTAATATCATCATTTAGGACTGAGGATGATGACAAATATTTTAAAGAAAACGAATTCAGTAAAACAAACGGACAAATATTAGGGATTCGTATTACAGTTTATCCAAGTTCAATAATATTCCATAATAACTAAATTTGAAGCAGAATAAAAAAATAAAGATCAAAACATGGATACAATCAAAGATAGTAACCATAATAGACATCTTGGACAAAAAGAATAAAATTTCATTTTTCGGTGAATAGTGTCGTATTCGTGAATAGTGTCGTATACGTGAATAGTGCCATATACGTGAATAGTAACCCTAACACAAAAAGGTAGAAATTCCACAATAAAATCCATAGCAATATTTCGGTATAATGATATTGAAATAATAACATCATTAGGAAGAAATTAACATCCCTTACCTCAAAGAAACCTTACTTCGGAATGAAATATCGGATATGATGCTGAATGAAACTTTTACTGAATAGCAACTCTCAAAGTATCTAAATACTCACAAAATATGCTCAATAATATAGAGAGAAAGAAAACTTGTTTCTGGTGTGATTTTTAATTCTAATTTAGCCCTCTATTTATAGAAAAATGTTAGCACGTCGAAGCAAACTTGACCTTCTACCTGATGGCTTTACCTGCTACTATTGCCACCCACCACATTTGAAATTCAATTTGAGCACATTTCTCACCAACCAAAAGAGGGGTCCACCAATTCTAGAATTTTCCACCAAAATGAAAAATTCCGAAACTTCAACAATTTCTGAACCAATCACCTCTTAAAATTCATAACAAATCATACGTTCATTTTTAACGGTTCAAAATTTGTGGACATATACTCAACTTATATATGTATAACATATTCAAAAATCACAACGATCCAACAGTCGGATTAAAAAATTATAACTCACATAATATATCTCAAGAACACTGGTTTGATTTTTAATACCTCCATTCCGATAAAATACTGATAAAACACATCAACATTAATTCCTTCATTTATAACCACATAAATAAATCCATCATTTAAATCCGCATCAAATAAATATTTCTTTATCATATAAATCAATAATTAATTATTCATAAATAATATTACAGAATAACATTTATGACAACCAGACAGTTCCAAGGAAATAGGGGGCTTTCCGATAAAAATTTCTCCTTACTAGCGTGCAATTAGGTGACCATACCTCTCCTTGACAGAACTTTATAAACATTGCTAATAATTCTATCTCATAATATTATTCAAATAATATGAATTATGGATCCGATAATGGGAAATACTATGCACTGACAATTATTGAAACACCAATAATATAAAATATCAACACAATAATTATTGAACCAATAAAATAAAATATTGAACAGTAATTAATGTAATAATTATTGAGTAGTGTCTTCTTACGTAAGAATCAATAATTCAAAAATACTGTGCAAAACTGTGTGCGACACGTAACAATACATGATCCCCAATATTAAATTCCACGTCCTTTCGATGAAGATCCGCATAACTCTTTTGTCGATCCTGTGCCGTTTGTATACGTTGTAGGATCATTTGGATCTTCTCTGTAGTTATGCGTACCATTTATGGTCCCAACAACGTTGCTTCACCCAACTCGTCCCAGCATACTAGAGAGCGACACTTTCGTCCATACATTGCTTCAAATGGAGCCACACCTATACTTGTTTGATAACTGTTGTTGTAGGAGAATTCCACCAATGGTAGGTACTTATCCTAACTCCCTTTGAAATCTAGGACACATAGTCTTAATAGATCTTCAAGAGTTTGAATAGTCCTCTTTGATTGCCCGTCCATTTGAGGATGGTATGCCGAACTGAATCGTAAATCCGTGCCCATAGCTTTCTGCAAACTAACCCAAAATCGTGAAGTGAATCTTGGGTCACGATCCGAAACTATGGATACTGGCATAACATGAAATCTTACAATCTCATTCACATACATACTAACAAAACGTTCAAGGGAATAAGTCTCCCATATAGGCAAGAACTAATCAGACTTGGTTAATCTATCAACAATAACCCAAATCGCATCTATGCCTTGAGAAACCGTGGGAAGACCCGTAACGAAATCCATGGTAATGTGTTTCCACTTCTATTTTGGAATCTCAAGTGGTTGCAATGGACCCTTAGGCACTTGATGCTCCACCTTTACACGTTGACAATTTAAACACCTCGAGATAAACTCCGTGATCTCTCTCTTCATATTGTTCCACTAAAATGTATGTCAAAGATCATGATACATTTTGGTACTCCCAGGATGGATTACAAATGGTGTGTTGTGTGCCTCCATCATAATTTTATGCTTCAAGTCAGAATCGTTAGGAACACAAAGTCTGGAGTTGACTCGAAGTATTCCTTCTTCATCGATTCTTGCTTCTGGAATAACACCTTCTTGCACTTTCTTCTTCATACGCATCAGCTCCATGTACGTAGCTTGAGCAGCTTTAACTTTATCGATTAAAGTCGGTTCTACTCGTATGTTTGATATCATCACGTGGGTACTTAGAGCCTTTACCTCTATCTCCATCCTTTGAAAGTCGTACAAAATGGACCTTTGTGTTAACAACATTGCACTCGTACCCGCATATGATCTTCTACTCAATGCGCCAGCTACCACGTTTGCTTTTCCAGGATGATATTGGATGGTATGATCGTAATCTTTCAATAGCTCAAGCCAATGCTGTTGCCGCATATTGAGTTCCTTTTGAGTGAAGAAATATTTGAGGATTTTATGATCTGTATAGATCTCCACTTTCTCCCCCATACAGGTAGTGTCTCTAGTTCTTCAACGAGAAAACTACTGCTGCCAACTCCAAATCATGAGTATGATAATTCCTCTCATATTCTTTAAGTTGTCGTGAGGCATAGGCTATGACTTTTCCATGTTGTATTAGAACACATCCTAACCCTTTGCCTGAAGCATCATTTTAGATAAAAAATCCATCCGAACCAGATGGTATTGTCAGAACAGGTGCCAAAATGAGCATTCTCTTGAGTTCTTGAAAACTCTACTCACAATCCTCGCTCCAACCGAATTTTATATCTTTACGAGTCCGCTGAGTTAATAGAGTAGCAATTCGAGAAAATCCTTCCACGAATCTCCGATAGTAACCAGCTAAGCCCAGAAAGTTACGTACTTCAGTCACCGTCTTTGGTTGCTCCCAAATTTGTATGGCTTCAATCTTCGTCGGGTCGACAAATACTCCAGGTTTTGACACCACGTGCCCAAGGAATGCTACTTTCTCAAGCCAGAACTCGCATTTCTTCAGCTTGGCATACAACTTGTTATCACGAACCCTTTGCAGTACCTGTTTCAAATGGTGCTCATGATCTTCACGGCTTTTGGAATAGATGAGGATGTTGTGACGTCCCCAAAACAGATATATATCACCCATCTTGAGTCACCAGATACATGGTACATAAATTCAAATACAACTTAATTATACAACAGTCGTTCAAAATACGACAAAACATAGCTGAGAGTTTTAATAAGAATATTGTCATCTAGACAATATCCACACTCAATGGAGTCCTCATTACATTTCTTGTCACACTATTTAACAGAATAATGAGGACTACTAATGTTATCATCTGGACCATCACTCCGTTCTCCGATTCGTCCCAGCTATATTCTCATTTCCTGAAGAGAACAGTGAAAGAAAGGGTGAGCTCAACTAGCCCAGTAAGAAATATTATGACTAAGATAATGCAGAATAAATTATCATTAGTCTTCAACAATGTTAAACTGATAAAATATAATAGACATCAAGTTTAACTGCAGCGGAATAAGAAATCCATTACAAGAGTCAAGTGGAGCATAAAATCTACTATCTTCTATGATTTAAAATGGTTTCATCAATTTTTATCACTAAGACTCAGCTTAATAAATAAGCCACATCATCGAATCATCCCTGCACTACGGGCCAAGGATATTCATTAAATCATCAATGGTCATGACTATACCGAGTAATCCCTGGTCATAATCATACCAAAAACTATCCATTAATGCACTACAGGCCACTGGGGACGGTTACCACAACTTTTATAACATTACAGGTCATGATTATACCGAATGATCCCTGGTCATAATCATACCAAGTCCATCTCTGCACGTAAGCCAAAGATATACAACTATAAAACCAATAATCAATAGTTCATCTTTGCACGTAAACCAAAGATATACAATTAAATAATCAACAGTCCATCTTTGCACGTAAGCCAAAGATAACTTTTATCACTATATAAGCACGAGGATGATGACAATAATATAAGCATCAATCAAACAAAAACAAGGATAAATATTAAAGACTTTAAATTTATCCAAATATTATCAACCACTTAATAAACTCATAATCTAATATTATTAATATTATAACAGTATTTTAATCACTTCTTAAACTTATAAACAATTTATTTCAATTATTTACACTTTACCACATAATGCATTTAATCATTCAAAATGCCATACTCATAAGATTTCATCACCAATGATCAAATCCCTCATCAAAATCTGCATATACCTTATATAGGATTCCCAAGCTATAAAATCATATTTTTCAATTTTGTTACTTCACATAACATATTTAATTCATTTACTCATAACTAGTTTATTTTCATGAAAAATACCAAATCAGTCCCAAAAATATTTTTTTCTAGGATTTAGCAGAATATAGTCCAATATTGAACAATTATTTTTCTCGAAATTTTTAAAATTCATTTACTATTTTTCAAAAATCAATTTCTAATTAATTCCTTAAGAATTTAGCTACCTCAAGCTTAACTCCAGAAATTCCCAAATCTTGGCAGGATCTTACACATGTTAACGTGAACTTCCAGTTTAAATTTCATGGTCATCGGAGTTATAGAACTCCGGTTATAGCATTTTTCGTCGAAAAAACCTAAATATTGAAATAGTCATAACTTTCTGATTTTAAGTTGGAATGAGCTCATTTTTGGACATGAGGTACTTTATACCATATATTTCTATTTCCCAAAAGGCCGGAATTTTTCTCACAAATTAAGTGGTCTAAAATTCCCTTTTAAATTTCTGGGCAGTAGCTATTTAGTACTTTACAATTTTTGACTCTTTTGCTAAAATCAGTCCACACAAAAATCTACAACACCTTTTCCAGTGATTCCACTTGAATAAGTTAGAAAACTCATAGATCTAACTCTAGAAATTGACCACACACAAAATTCAAAATATAATATAAGATATGGTCAATTGAATTTCATGTTCTATTTTACCAAAATCTGATTTTCAACCCTTTGTGATTTCTAAGAAACTTTCATCTTTTCACATAATAACCAACATAACTCATCATAACACTTACTAATACTATATATACCCATGATTTTCATCAGTCCAATGCTTTTATTTTGAATTTCATCATAATCCACGTAAACAGATCATTTTCACAATTTAATAAGGAATGGATACAAATGATCATTCACCATGCATGTGGTAATCCATATAGACTGATTATTCCAAAAGAATAATATAGAATGTAATAACAGAAGATTTCACCATGCATGTGTTAATCCACATAGACATGTTATTTCAACATAATAATAAAGAATAGAATAACAAAAGAATTCACCATGCATGAGATAGATCGCACAGACAGGTTATTTTAACAGAATAATAAATAATGGAACCAGGTCATGCGTAAACGCACAGACATGATATTCCGACAGTGTAATAAAGAATGAAACCAGATCATGCGTAAATGCAAACACAGGATATTCTGATAGAATAATAAAGAATGAAATAATAGAAGAATTTCACCATGTATGCGGTACTTCGCATAGACAGGTTATTCCAACATAATAATAAAGAATGGAATAAAAGAAGAATTTCACCATGTATACGGTAGTCCGTGTATACAAGTTATTCCAACAGAATAATAAGGAATGGAATAACAATAACTCTCTTCATTAATACGAAAGAAATAATACCCCTTACCTCAAAAGAAGACTGAATACTGGAATAGTGCGGTAGCAGACTTCTCTTCTTCTTTCTCTCTATAATTCCTCTCTATAATAATTGCTCTATAGCTTTAGTGAATTGGTGAGAAATGAAGGAAGAATGAGCTTCTATTTATAGGAAAATATAGTTTCAATAATTGCACGTTTTGGGGCTCGAAATATTACAGTATAATACCTTCCTCTTTTTCTTCATTTTTAATTTAGTCCTGTAAGTATTATCAAACTTTCACCACCTCCCCTAATAGTAAATAATGTGAATCAATAGTTCAATCATGTGAGTCAATAGTTATAATCATGTGAAAATACGAATTACAGTATAGTACCTCCATCTATACCTCTATTTTTAACTTAGACATGCAAGTATTATCAATCTTGCACCAACTCTCCTTATAATACAAGAATCTGAATCAATAGTACACACATTTGAACAAATAGTTATATAAGCATGTGAATTAGTAGCAATTAATTGCTCATTTATCCGATAAATTACCCGATTTATCAATATAACCCCTAGACATCAATTAACATCGGAACAGATTTCGATTTCCACTAATACTAATAATCTCAACACAATGGAACTATCAAATTCATCTTTAATCAACACGAACTTATTCATCATTAATATTATAACTCACAATTTTTAACAACCAAGTCTTTCCCAGGAAAGAGGGGCTTTCCGATAAAGATTTCTCCTTATTGGCGCGCAATTAGATGACCAAACCTCTCCTTGACAGAACTTCTAGACATTGTAAATATTACAATTTAATAATATGAATAACTTTGTCATCTCAATTATTGATTTAATAATATATCATATTATGCAGATGATACTGTGACAATAACTGAATCAATAATATGAGAGATATGATGCAGCAATTACTGTAGCAATAATTGAGTATAACTGAGTAATTTCTCACGTAAGCATCAATAATCAATACAGTGTGGTACTATGCAACCACGCATATTACTGTACTTTTACAACCGAGTAGTTCAACAGTTTTAACGGTAACACTTTTGTCGTTATTTTTATAAAAAGATAATTATGTCATTTTTTAACTACGACAATACTTCCGTTGTGGGGTCCACTAATGATTGTGCCGTCGTACGGATATTCCCCGACAAAAAGAATATTCTCCAACCAAACGAATATTTTACAATAACTTCCTTACTTTGCAAAATTTATAAATATTACCCATAACTATAACATTATATGAAATCAACACCATAATATTAAAAAAAATATATTTTGAGAAATTTAAATCTTTATTCATAAATTCTGGGGTCTCACAATCTCCCCTCTTTATGAAATTTCGCCCTCGAAATTTACGTACGTACCTGGTATGCCGAAGAGATGAGGATACCTTTACTTCATTTCAGATTCTTACTCTTGAGGTATAACCTTTAAGTGACGAATATAATCCTTCTTATCCAAGATTTTAACACGTATCTCCTAATACATTAAATCTTCTGCTATATCGTCTAATTCCAATTCAATAATGTAGTTCGGGTCGTCCACATATTTACGTAACATCGATACGTGAAAAAACGTTATGAACACGCGACATACTTAGCGACAAAACGAGTCTATAGGCCACAATTCCTACTCGATCAAGTATTTCAAATGGGCCAATTAAATCGAGGGTTGAGATTTCATCTCTTCATCGATTCTTGCTTCTAGAATAACTCCCTCTTGAACCTTTTTCTTCACATTCATCAGATTCGGGTGTGTAGCTTGAGCGGCTTTAACTTTATCGATTAAAGTTGATTCTACTCGTATATTCGTTATCTTCACGTGGGTCTCTAGAGTCTTTAACTTTATCTTTATCATTTGTAAGTTATACGGAATGGGTTTTTGTGTTAATAACATCACACTCGTAAACGCATACTATCTTCTATTCAACTCGTCAGCTACCACGTTCGCTCTTCCACAATGATATTAAATAGTATGATCGTACTCTTCAATAGCTCGAGCCAACATCTTTGGCACATTATACGATCGTTTTCGGTAAAGAAATATTTGAGGGTTTTAAAAATGGGTTTTGTACTGGGGTCAATACAAAATTCGATTTCACGCTCTAGTGGTAGGCTAAGAAGTCCTTCAGAAATACGTCAGGAAATTTATTAACAATAAAAATATCATTCAAAACTGTGACTCTCATCCAAGAATTGGATAGCACATGTAAGGAAGGTTTCTCCTAACTGAGTTTCAACCGACAAGTCAAAGTCTAATTTCTCCGGAGTCAAATTTAAACGTGGAGCACAAGCAAGAGAGATAAAAGAATGGGTAGAACCGATATCTAATAAGGTATAGACTTCGCAAGAATTTATAATTAACTAACCCGTGCTAACTTTGTTCGGGTTACTCGCTTTTTGAGAAGTCACGAAAAGCGCTCTTCCTGAAACCACCGACTTTGTTTTGTCCGTATCCGCCTTTGGTGCCACCTTCCCAGCTGGACATGACTTCACTATACAACAAAATCGAGCTAAATGACATTCTCTCTTGAAATTTCCACTTCTATTATCTTGGCCATGATTACCACCGAAGTGGTTACCATTCTTGGCATGATAATTTCCCCCACGATGGTTATCATTGTTCCGATGGTCGTTGCCACCAGTACGATTATTATCGTGTTGTTGCTCGTTGCATTTTGGTTGTGCTGACTCATTATCGCGCTCCAATAACTGAGCCCTATTCACAACATCGGAATATAAATATAGTTTGTGAGAAATGAGGTATTGACGTATTTCAGGTTTCATACCTCTTAGAAACATTCACGTCATTCACTCCTCATTATTGACCAAATGGGATGCAAACCGGGATAACCCCATAAATTTAACTTCGTACTGCGACACGATCATATTGTTTTGTTCCCTTGCTTATCTCAAAATTTTCAGATGCCATTCTCAAACACTATCATAAAACAAGGGTTAATTGACATGTAACATATTATCCCTATACTCTGACCGACCAATTAAATACCAAATAAACTTAGGTAGGTCATATTAGCGAAGGAATTCCCCGTCTCTCCCTTCCTAGTTCTAGTCTCACATCTTAGCCAGAGATCATATCCCTAAGCTTTGATACCAACTGTGACGCCCCCAAAACAGGTATACATCACCCATCTTGAGTCGCCAGATACATAGTACATAAATTCAAATACAACTTAATAATACAACAGTCGTGCAAAATACGACAAAACATAGATGAAAGTTTTAATAAGAATATTGTCATCTAGACAATATCCACACTCAATAGAGTCCTCATTATATTTCTTGTCATACTATTTAACAGAATAGTGAGGACTACTAATGCTATCATGTGGACCATCACTTCATTCCCCGACTCGTCCCAGCTATATTCTCATTTCCTGAAGAGAATAGTGAAAGAAAGGGTGAGCTGAACTAGCCCAGTAAGAAATATTATGACTAAGATAATGCAGAATAAATTATCATTAGTCATCAACAATGTTAAACAGATAAAATACAATAGACATCAAGTTTAACTGCAGCAGAATAAGCAATCCATTAGAAGAGTCAAGTAGAGCATAAAATCTACTATCTTATATGATTTAAAATGTTTTCATTAATTTTTATCGCTGAGACTCAGCTTAATAAATAAACCACATCATTGAATCATCCCTGCACTACGGGCCAAGGATATTCATTAAATCATCAATGGTCATGACTATACCGAATAATCCCTGGTCATAATCATACCAAAAACTATCCATCAATGCACTGCAGGCCACTAAGGACTTTTACAACATCATTTATAACATTACAAGTCATGATTATACCGAATGATCCCTGGTCATAATCATACCAAGTCCATATCTGCACGTAAGCCAAAGATATACAACTATAAAACTAAAAATCAACAGTCCATTTTTGCACGTAAGCCAAAGATAACTTTTATCACTATATAAGCATGAGGATGATGAAAATGATATAAGCATCAATCAAACGAAAACAAGGATAAATATTAAAGACTTTAAATTTATCCAAATATTATCAATCACTTAATAAACTCATAATCTAATATTATTAATATTATAACAGCATTTTAATCACTTCTTAAACTTATAAACAATTTATTTCAATTATTTACACTTTACCACATAATGCATTTAATCATTCAAAATGTCATACTCATAATATTTCATCACCAATGATCAAATCCCTCATAGAAAATCTACATATACCTTATATAGGATTCCCATGCTATAAAATCCTATTTTTCAATTTTGTTACTTCACATAACATATTTAATTCATTTACTCATAACTAGTTTATTTTCATGAAAAATACCAAATCAGTCCCAAAAATATTTCTTTTCTGGGTTTTAGCAGAATATAGTCCCATATTGAACATGCATTTTTCTCTGAATTTTTAAAATTCATTTACTATTTTTCAAAAATCAATTTCTAATTAATTCCTTAAGAAATTAGCTACCTCAAGTTTAACACCAGAAATTCCCAAATCTTGGCAGGATCTTAAATATGTTAACATGAGCTTCCAGTTTAAATTTCATGATCATCGGAGTTATAGAACTCCGGTTATAGCGTTTTTCGTCGAAAAAACCTAAATATTGAAATAGTCATAATTTGCTCATTTTAAGTCGGAATGAGCTCATTTTTGGATAGAATGTACTTTATACCATATATTTCTATTTCCCAAAAGGCCGGAATTTTTCTCATAAATTAAGTGGTCAAAAATGCCCTTTTAAATTTCTGGGCAGTAGCTATTTAGTACTTTACAATTTTTGACTATTTTGTTAAAATCAGTCCACACGAAAATCTACAACACCTTTTCCAGTTATTCCACTTGAATAAGTTAGAAAACTCATAGATCTAACTCTAGAACTTGACCACACTCAAAAATTCAAAATATAATAGGAGATATGGTCAATTAAATTTTATGTTCCATTTTCACCAAAATCTGATTTTCAACCATTTGTGATTTCTAAGAAACTTTCATGTTTTCATATAATAATCAACATAACTCATCATAACACTTACTAATACTACATATACCCATGATTTTTATCAGTCCAATGCTTTTATTATGACTTTCATCATAATCCACGTAATCAGATCATTTCCATAATTTAATAAGGAATGAATACAAAGGATCATTCACCATGCATGTGGTAATCCACATAGACATGTTATTCTAATAGAATAATAAAGAATGGAATAACAGAAGAATTCACCATGCATGTGGTAATCCACATAGATAGGTTATTCCAACAGAATAATAAAGAATGGAATAACAAAAGAATTCACCATGCATGCGATAGATCGCACAGACAAGTTATTCCAACAGAATAATAAATAATGGAACCATGTCATGCGTAAACGCATAGACAGGATATTCTGACAGAATAATAAAGAATGGAACCAGGTCATGCGTAAACACACAGACAGGATATTCCGACAGAATAATAAAGAATGAAATAATAGAAGAATTTCACCATGTATGCAGTACTTCGCATAGACATGTTATTCCAACATAATAATAAAGAATGGAATAACAGAAGAAGTTGACCATGTATACAGTAGTCCGCGTATACAGGTTATTCCAACAGAATAATAAGGAATGGAATAACAATAGCTCTCTTCATGAATACGAAAGAAATAATACATTTACCTCAAAAGAAGACTGGATACTGGAATAGTAAGGTAACAGACTTCTCTTCTTCTTTTCTCTCTATAATAATTGCTCTATAGCTTTAGTGAATTGGTGAGAAATGAAGGAAGAATGAGCTTCTATTTATAGGAAAATATAGTTTTAATAATTGCACGTTTTGGGGCTCAAAATATTATAGTATAATACCTTCCGCTTTTTCTTTATTTTTAATTTAGTCCTGCAAGTATTATCAAACTTGCACCACCTCCCCTAATAGTAAATAATATGAATCAATAGTTCAATCATGTGAGTCAATAGTTATAATCATATGAAAATACGAATTACAGTATAGTACCTCCATCTATACCTCTATTTTTAACTTAGACATGCAAGTATTATCAATCTTGCACCAACTCCCCTTTATAGTACAAGAATGTGAATCAATAGTACACATATGTGAACAAATAGTTATATAAACATGTGAATTAGTAGCAATTAATTGCTCATTTATCCGATAAATTACCCGATTTATCAATATAACCCCCAGACATCAATTATCATCAGAATAGATGTCGATTTCCACTAACACTAATAATCCCAACACAATGGAACTATCAAATTCATCTTTAATCAACACGAACTTATTCATCATTAATATTATAACTCACAATATTTAACAACCAGGTCGTTCCCAGGAAAGAGGGGGCTTTCCGACAAGGATTTCTCCTTTTTGGCGCGCAATTAGATGACCAAACCTCTCCTTGACAGAACTTCTAGACATTGTAAATATTGAAATTTAATAATATGAATAACTTTATCGTCTCAATTATTGATTTAATAATATATCATATTATGCAGATGATACTGTGACAATAACTGAATCAATAATATGAGAGATATGATGCAACCATTACTGTAGAAATAATTGAGTATAACTGAGTAATTTCTCACGTAAGCATCAATAATCAATACCGTGTGCTACTATGCAACCACACGTATTACTGTACTTTTACTACTGAGTAGTTCAACAGTTTTAACGGTAACACTTTCACCATTATTTTTATAAAAAGATAATTCTATCATTTTTTAACTACGACAATACTTCCGTTGTGGGGCCCACCAATGATTGTGTCGTTGCACGGATATTCCCCGACAAAAAGAATATTCTCCGACCAAACAAATATTTTATAACAACTTGCTTACTTTGCAAAATTTATAAATATTACCCACAACTATAACATTATATGAAATCAACACCATAATATTAAAAAAAATATTTCGAGAAATTTAAATCTTTATTCATAAAATCTAGGGTCTCACAGATGTCATCAATAAAGACAACAACGAACTGATCCAAATATTCTTTGAACACACGGTTCATCATATCCATGAAAGCAGTAGGAGCATTAGTCAATCCAAAAGACATGACTAAGAATTCATAATGCCCGTACCGAGTTCTAAAAGCAGTCTTCATAATATCCTCGGTTTTAATCTTCAGCTGATGATATCCAGAACGAAGATCGATCTTTAAAAATAATTGTGCTCCTTGCAACTGGTCAAACAAGTCATATATGCGAGGTAGCGAATACCTATTCTTGATAGTGACATGATTCAATTCCCGGTAGTCGATACAAAGTCGCATACTACTATCTTTCTTCTTTACGAATAAAACAGGAGCACCCCAAGGAGATGTACTAGGATGAATAAAACCGATGTCCAACAACTCCTGTAGTTGGACCTTTAACTCCTGAATTTCAATAGGAGCCATTCGAGATGGGGTTTTAGAAATGGTTTTTGTACCAGGTTCAAGGTCAATAAAGAATTCAACTTCACGTTCTGGGGGTAGACCGGGAAGTTCTTCAGGAAATACGTCAGGAAATTCACTAACAACAAAAATATTATTCAAATCTGACGTGTTTTTGTTCAAGTCCGTGACATGGGCTAAGAAAGCTTGGCATCCACTTTTTAATAAACGAATAGCTTTATGGCTTGATATGACAGTGATTGACTTTAATGGTTTGGTTGTTTGAATTCGCATAATAGGTTGGTTAGGAATATGAAAACTAACAACCTTACAAAAATAATCAGTTTTAGCATGATGAGTGGTTAACCAATCAATCCCTAAAATCACATCAAATGCAAGAATTTTCAACGAAATAAGATTAGCAGGTAATGTGATGGTACCAACTTGAATCAAACAAAATTCATAAATAGTAGATTTAATGAAAGTTTCTCCTAACGGAGTCTCAACAGATAAGTCAAGGTCTAACTTCTCCAGAGTCAAGTTTAAACGTTGAGCACAAGCAGAGAGAGATAAAAGAATGGGTAGAACCAGTATCTAATAAGGTATAAACTTCGCAAGAGTTTATGATTAGCTTACCCGTGATCACCTCATTTGGGTTCCTCGTATTTTGGGCAGTCACGACATAGTCGTTGAACTTGGTTTCGTAACTAGACAATCTCTAGCTATACGACCTTCCTTTCCACAGTTATAACACACCTTGGATTGTTGTGGGCAGTTTGGGTTGATGTGTCCCTCTTTCCCGCTTTTGTAACAAATGATCGGTGCTCGTTCTCCTCCCCTAGAAATAGTTGATGTTTGTGCTGACGTCTTCAAGTTATCATTGTTGTACATTCTCCTCTTGAAATCTCCTCCCAACTCACTTCTTCTATTTTCATGGCTACGATTATCACCAGAGTGGTTACTGCTTTTGTCTGAATGCTTTCCTCCCCCCTGGTTGTCATTGCTCCTATAACTGCTGCCACCGGTATGCCCCTAGTTGTGGTCCCTTGGTTGAATATACTCATTATCTCGCTCTAATAATCGAGCCTTATTTACAACATCTGAATATAAAGAAAATTTATGAGAGATAAGATATTGTCGAATTTCAGGTTTTAGACCTCTCAGAAACATCCTCGTCATTCGTTCCTCATTCTCGATCAAATGAGGTGCAAACCTGGATAACTCTGTAAACTTTGCCTCGTACTAGGACACTGTCATGCTGTTTTGTTCCACTCTGATAAACTCCACCTCCTTCATATGAAGAATACTTTTAGGAAAGTACTTGTCATTAAACAATTTCTGAAATGTTTCTCAAGACATATTGAGTACGCTTCACAGACTCCCACCAGTAGTCTGCCTCACCGCGGAACATAAAGGTGGTGGATCCGTTTTCCAATAAATTCTGGTGGTCCCAACTCCTTGAACTGCTTATCTGTGACAAGCCGCGCATTGCTATCATTTCCACCCGTATTTTATGCACGAGTCTCCCTCGTCTGATTTTGCATGAATTACAAAAAACTTCTAAACATCCCATCATTCATCATTTGTTCTGTAGTGTTGTTTACAGGAGGAATATTGCCTTCCTGTTGCACGTTACCATATAGCTCTAATAACATTCTGTAAAGTCCCCGAACCCGGATACTTGAAACCCGAATTCGGTACTTCATGATACCATTTCTATGAGCGAAATAATACTAATAATAATAACAATAATATAGATTTATCAAATTTAAGTTACATATTATCAGAGTTTCCCAAATCCCAAGTACGAAACCTTTAACATTCATTACATGATAATAATAATATTTATCATCCATATCCTAATAAAGTTAAACTATTACAGAAGATAGCATAAAAAGTCATTCAGCAACTTTCCCTTCCCCTTGATCTTGGCAGATACTTTGGGTCGTTCACACTTAACTGAAAACATTTAAATTAAGCAAGGATGAGCATTTGAGTGCCCAGCAAGTATTATATATATATATATATATATATATATATATATATATATATATATATATATATATATATATATATATATATATATATATATAAGTTGAAAGAATTTAAATGTTTTCTTTATAATATTCTTCTACAACCGGTCAATAGTTGTGAAGTAATCTATACCAATAACAATAACATAACAACTTTTTTTCAAATTTTTGAATGTATTGTCTATACATGGGGTTTCTGTGACACATTATGAACATTATTTTCATTTTTGAAAGGGTTTAAACAGAAATTCATCTATAAACTGGTCATTGCTTACGGGCCTGAGGGTTTACAGTCCATAAGCCCTGTATTGATCAATACTACATTGCTAGAACAATATTATAGTTCATCCTTTGTCCGCCGTAGCACATAAAAATTTTCCCATTATCGGGATGTTCATACCTGTCGGGTTTTCATAACAAAGGTCTTATATAATTCAACATATATGTATATCAAAGGTGTATCAACATGTGATTAAATACATTGATTATCCAAGTGGGGACACTTGTATAATCATTTATAGAAATTAACGAACAGAATATATATCTGAATTATCATATACTAACATGTTGATAATCAATGGGCGTATATAATACGGGTTTAACAATCTGTATAATAATAATATAATTCTGAAACATTCTTACACTTGTCCATTACATAAAAAATGCAAAGTTAGGATACTTGCCTGATGCGCTGCTTACAATAACGCAACTTAGATTTATCTTTTCTATCACGACCTATCATTAATCAAATCATTCTATCGATTAGAATTACACATTATAACACATAATACTGTTTATTGCAGTCAGCACATAATCTAATCACATTGTCACACATGTTTCAAAGTTATAGAATCATAAACAACCATTCATACAGTCAAAGTATCTAAGTTCAGATCAATTTCTGAAACATGTCGGTCGACCGACGGCTTTATCGGGTAATTATCGAGTCTAAGACTCTATCCCGTATATCAATATCTACAAGTATCAGTCAAATTATTTTTAAATGACTTAATATAATTTTTAAATAGTTATTATCTTTTATCACGCATTTTCAAACACTGGAATCATTATTAAATGGTTTAAATATCAAACAATTCTATTATCATTAACATTTAATCAATATTAAATTATTAATGAAACCATTGCCAAAATATTAAAGTTATGTATAATAACTCAAAATATTTTTTTAAAGTACTTATATTACCCTTAAATGATTTTTAAAACATTTAAAATCATTCTTAAATAATTACCATTAATATTTAAATATTAATGAACTATTATCTAAATATTAAAAGTTATTAATTATAACTTAAAATATTTTTAAATTCATTTATATCCCTTTTAAATGATTTTTAAATAAATAAAACCATTTTAAAACTATTTATTTAATAAATTTAATATCATTTATATTAACTTAATATCATTAATAATTAATAATGAAATTATCCTTTTTATGTTTTATAACTTAAAATATCTTTAAATACTTTATTTTTATTTAAAATGATTATTATAATATTAAAAATCATTTTTAAAATAAATTATTTAATATAATTATTAAATAACTTTAATATCATTAATAATAATTAATTAATGAAATTTACCTTTAAATATTAAAAGTTATATTTTATAACTTAAAATATTCTTAAATACCTTATTATTATTTAAAATGATTTTTAAAATAATAAAATCATTTTTAATTTAATTATTTAATTCATTTAACAAATAACTTAATTATCATTAATATTAACTTATTAATGAAAATTATCAAATAATTTTGAAAGTTATTAAAAATAACTTAAAATATTTTCTTATATCATAATATAATTTTAAATGATTTTTCATGAATTAAAATCATTATTAAATAATTTATTAAATATTCTAATTAAATAAATTAAATACTTTTAATATTCCAAAAATATTAAATATTTATGAAATATATTTAAAATAATTAAAAACTAATTTTCAGAATTTAAAATAATTTTTAATAATTTATTTTGTATTTTTAATAATTAAAAAATATTTTTTTTCTATTTATTAATTAATTTCCGGAAAATAAAATACTATTTGTCGCTAAAGACCACCTATAGCGACAGAACCGTCGCTATAGGTGTTCTTCATGTTTTTGAGTTGTTCTTGAACATTCATAGCAGTTTGCAAGGTATCGAGTTTGACCAAGATTTCCGGTCAGATCCTGATGTTACTGGGCATGTTATTAGTCAGATATTGTAGTACTAATTCACGACTACAAGATCCATCAACTAACATGGCCATACAACCCATAACAAAGTAGATCTAGAGCCACGAACAAGCTGTCAGAGCTGTTGTTCATTTTCTGGGTTACCCAGAAATGGAGAACAGTTCGGCTGGCTCGTTTTGGGCTTCCACAACTTGTTGATCTTGTAATGTTTTAGTGATATTAAGCCTTCATTATGTATACCACATGTAAGTCTACAGATTCATTACATAAAAACATTTTAGCAACATCACATAAAATAGTTATGGACCGGTCAAAGTAGTAGTCTGAAACTGCTTATGAAGGTTTCTGGGTTACCCAGAAACTTCATCCGGCAGTTTCGTCCTCACTACTTTGACCACTGATTTCTTTGATTTCGAGAAGAATATAATGATTCTAGAGGCATGTTCATGTAGACTAGACGTCAGACAACAATATTACAATAATAACAAGGTCTAACACATAAACAAAAGCAAGATCCAAGTGCATGAACAAGCTGTCAGACTTTCTGGGCACGTTCTGGGTTACCCAGAAACGTGTGGTCAATGTCGGTCAACTTAGTTTGACCAGTAATAACTTTCTACTGACTTAATATCTGACTTTGATTCCAGTTTCAGATCAAAGATCTTCCAGCATACTACCAGATCAAAGCTTAAAAACACAAAAACACATAACAGGACGAGATCTATGGGACCTGACATTTGGTTGTCAGACCATATTTCTCATTTTTTTAGATTTTACAAATCTTCAAATCCGAGCCTCTAGATGTTATGGATCTAACATCTAGCAACCCAGATCATCATTAGACACTATAAACAACATATTAAAATACTTAAACACAAAATCAAACAACAAATTTGGACAGAAATTAAAGTAGAGTTTATACCTTTCTTGGTTTGATTTTCTGATTTTGTGTTGCTGTTTTGATTATGAATTCCGTGGGGCTGTGTTTTGGGACTGGTATGCTACATAATTTCGTGGGTCTTGTGTTTTAGAGAATTTGGTTGAGTGTATGGGAAAAATGGGACAATTAATACACTTTTCTCTCTCTAACTCTATATATACTAGTGTATGATGCAATGTATTAGCTGAATTGCTGTTGATTTGCTGAGATTTCTAGCACATGGGGTAGTTGGGTTTGGTCACCAACTTCCCCTAAGGTCAAAACCTACACATTCTAGCTTAATAATATAAGAGGGGTATTTTTGTCATTTGGTAAATCATTTTAATGGCAAAATTATAATCTTAGCAAACCCTTAGGGTTTAGGGTTTGGTTTAGGGTTTGGACCATTTTAGGGTTTAAAAATAATTCTAGAATTTCCAATCTAGGGTTTGAAAATAATAATAATAAAATTTTAGTTTCTAGAATACAAAATAAAGGTTTCTAATTAATTAGGTTTCTAATTAATTAACACCTTACTAATTATGGTTAAGATACACTAATTAACATTAAGCTTTCTAAATCAACAATTAGGGTTTATAATTTAAATAAATTAGGGTTTATAAAATAAATGTTAGGGTTTCTAGAAATTAATACATCTAAATTATTAATTAGGGTTTACCTAATCAATATAAAATTATATAATACATAACATTCATGCACCATATAACATAGTTATATAACAGTGTCGAACTCAACTTGAGTTTTAAATTAGGATTTTTCATTTAGCAATTAGCTAATTATTATTTAGGGTTTCTAATTTAAGAAATTAGGGTTTTAATTTACAATTAGAGTTTTTTCTTTATTATTAATAATTATAATTATCATGAATCACATAACATATTGACTTAACATATTTTAAAGTCTCATTTGACTTCGAAATTAGTGTTTGTCCGTAAAATTAGGGTTTTGCGACAATAATTAGGGTTTTTCCTAATTAGCAATTATAATTATAATACCAGACATTAATCACATTATCGCAATTGTCCATTAACTTGAAACTCTAATTTGTATTTTAAATTAGGGTTTCACACAGTATTAATAAGGTTTAACACATAACACCATAATTGGCCAACCATCACCGATTCACATATACAGTACATATTTATAGCACTGAAAAATAAAAATATTATAATATTATAATATTATTATCATTCCTTATTTCAGACCCATAATTAGGGTTTGATAGTAATATAATAAAACTGTTCCACACATTAACGTTACACACATAACATACATAATTATAATACTGACAAATAATAATATAATATTATTATTCTCATTCCTTGATCAAAACCCAGGATTAGGGTTTGGATTTCATATCTGATTTTATTTGCCATAATTAACCTTATAATTAAGTAGAAATAATTTACTTAATATCTTGAACAAAATTCATATAATAAAATAAGTATTATAAAAATTCTATAATCATATCATATATTATTCAATTAATATAATTATCATATTTTTATCGAAAATAAACATTAAAAATATTTTTACTATAAAACTAATTATTATTAGAATATAATTTATAATGAGCAATAATTCTAAAATAAAATTATTCATAACCATTCATTTAATAAATATATTTTATACTCATCACATAAACACATATATAATACCTTTCACGCATTCTTACCTTTAAAATAGATAATTATTCTAAAATTATTTCCTATATTATTTAAATAATATAAGATTATATTTTCCTTGAAAAATAATTAATAAAACATTTCCAATAAGGAATTAATTAGTATAAAAATATAATTGATAATAATCAATAATTATAAAATAAATTTATTTGCAATACTTATGTAATAAATAAATTTTATTTATCACACATATAATTATAATTACACATTACCTTGACACATATCATTCATATTTTATTAAAAAAAAATTTATACGCAAAATTTATGATTTATTTATATAGAAAATATCAGGTTGTCACATTCACCCTCCCTTATAAAGATTCCGTCCTCGGAATCATCTTTTAAAACCTATACATACCAGGGTACATAACATACACAATCATTGCATTTAGATCTCGATCAAAATTGATCGAATCGATCTTTCACTATTTAGCATAACGTTTATCTATCTCCTTAAACAGAAATTTAATTTCTAAGAGAACTCAAATTCCTCCTTCAAAATAATTTATAAAAATAATTTAATATATATAAGAAAATAATAAGAAAATAAAAATTGGTTAGATTAATACCTGGAGTTGCATCCCCGGCTGCTACCGAATCCCGAATAGTCCCGCTGAAGACGCTTGCGGTTGATTTCGTTGGTTTGTTTGTTGAAGTTTATCCCGTTGTCGCCAATGTCCTGCTGCCTTGTTCCGTATTCACATTCTTTGGTTCCATTTCCTTTCTTGGACAGTCTTTCACCTTACGCTTTATTGATTCGCACACAACACATTCACTATACATTCTTGGATTGGGACATTTTGGAAAGATATATATCCCTTCTGTCCTTACTTTCCACACACAAACTTTTCTTTTAATCACATTCCTGGCTTATTTATTGAAATTATCTTCTTTTATCATATAGGTGACAAAAGTTATCTTTTGCCCCGCAGTTATCCTAGCTATCACATACGCTTTAACAGAGTCAGTTGATCTTCTAAATCCCGGCGGTCCAGTTGTCTTAAAGTCTTTGAAGTTTGTCGATCGATTGTCTAGTTGATTTCCCGCGACTGGTATTTCTTTCTGTATAGCTTGATCGTCCGCATTCGCAAAATTCTGTGTCGGGTCTGGTTGTCTTCCAGCTTTGTTGACAGGTTCTTCTTCCTTTGGTTTCGTTTTTTGTTTTGACGGCATTATCATAAATTATTCTTACATTCTAAGCCTTATCATAAACTCTTAACATATAATGCAAAACTTTCTATTCAAATAATCATGTACTCAAAATATTATATTTTGAAAACTCGGTCTACTGTAATAACTAGTGACCAAATAAATATCTACTATTTTTATACCAATTTATCCCATTAAACCAACATAAACTCATATTTATACCACTTGACATGCCTTAGCACACATTGCTTTAAACATCCGTTATCCCTTTGTGACTCGTAAGTCGACAATCGCTGTCATAACTTATACAAAACTTTACATTACACCAACATACCTATCATATATACCACCTAAAATCATACATAGTCAACTAATACTAATACTACATATTCCTTACACATTCACTAACGATCAATTGCTTTGTAACCTATCTATTTCCATTATCTTCAATATCCATTTACACATAACTATACCTAATTTGTCACAACTTATAACACATTATGAGTTTAAGAACTCATCACAAACATACGAGTTTAAGAACTCACCATAAATATACGAGTTTAAGAACTCAACATTGACCACATATCCTTTAACTATACTTTACCTATCAGTTATAGTTAGCGTTTCTTGATCCAGTACTATACTTTCCAAAATAACCACCTCTTTGATGTAGCTTTCAATGTTAGCCTCTATTGTAGCTATTAGCTTTGATATTGGCTCAGTCATGGACGTTGACTTATTCTTTACGACTTAAGGGTATCCTAATTCTTTCTATCTAACAGCTATACACAAAATATCTTGATTAACAAATAATAAATACACAAAACACATAAAGGTTTTATAAATTATCTTTTATTTTGTTTGACGATGAATTTATTCAATTCATCTGTTTTTTTTAAACTCTATATGAGTTATTTATATTTTCAACGTTTCCCTCTGTTCTAAGGTTATAGCCTAAAGTCTAACCTACCTAAGGTTTCTAACCCTATAGCTCTGATAACATTTTGTAAAGTCCCCGAACCCGGATACTTGAAACCCGAATTCGGTACTTCACGATACCATTTCTATGAGCGGAATAATACTAATAATAATAACAATAATATAGATTTATCAAATTTAAGTTACATATTATCAGAGTTTCCCAAATCCCAAGTACGAAACCTTTAACATTCATTACATGATAATAATAATATTTATCATCCATATCCTAATAAAGTTAAACTATTACAGAAGATAGCATAAAAAGTCATTCAGCAACTTTCCCTTCCCCTTGATCTTGGCAGATACTTCGGGTCGTTCACACTTAACTGAAAACATTTAAATTAAGCAAGGATGAGCATTTGAGTGTCCAACAAGTATTATATATATATATATATATATATATATAAGTTGAAAGAATTTAAATGTTTTCTTTATAATATTCTTCTACAACCGGTCAATAGTTGTGAAGTAATCTATACCAATAACAATAACATAACAACCTTCTTTCAAATTTTTGAAACTATGTATTGTCTATACATGGGGTTTCTGTGACACATTATGAACATTATTTTCATTTTTGAAAGGGTTTAAATAGAAATTCATCTATAAACCGGCCATTGCTTACGGGCCTGAGGGTGTACAGTCCATAGGCCCTGTATTGATCAATACTACATTGCTAGAACAATATTATCGTTCATCCTTTGTCCGCCGTAGCACATAAAAATTTTCCCATTATCGAGATGTTCATACCTGTCGGGTTTTCATAACAAAGGTCTTATATAATTCAACATATATGTATATCAAAGGTGTATCAACATGTGATTAAATACATTGATTATCCAAGTGGGGACACTTGTATAATCATTTATAGAAATTAACGAACATAATATATATCTGAATTATCATATACTAACATGTTGATAATCAATGGGCGTATATAATATAGGTTTAACAATCTGTATAATAATAATATAATTCTGAAACATTCTTACACTTGTCCATTGCATAAAGAAAATGCAAAGTTAGGATACTTGCCTGATACGCTGCTTACAATTACACAACTTAGATTTATCTTTTCTATCACGACCTATCATTAATCAAATCATTCTATCGATTAGAATTACACATTATAACACATAATACTGCTTATTGCAGTCAGCACATAACCTAATCACATTGTCACACATGTTTCAAAGTTATAGAATCATAAACAACCATTCATACAGTCAAAGTATCTAAGTTCAGATCAATTTCTGAAATATGTCGGTCTACCGACGGCTTTATCGGGTAATTATCGAGTCTAAGACTCTATCCCGTATATCAATATCTACAAGTATCAATCAAATTATTTTTAAATGACTTAATATAATTTTTAAATAGTTATTATCTTTTATCACGCATTTTCAAACACTGGAATCATTATTAAATGGTTTAAATATCAAACAATTCTATTATCATTAACATTTAATCAATATTAAATTATTAATGAAACCATTGCCAAAATATTAAAGTTATGTATAATAACTCAAAATATTTTTTTAAAGTACTTATATTACCCTTAAATGATTTTTAAAACATTTAAAATCATTCTTAAATAATTACCATTAATATTTAAATATTAATGAACTATTATCTAAATATTAAAAGTTATTAATTATAACTTAAAATATTTTTAAATTCATTTATATCCCTTTTAAATGATTTTTAAATAAATAAAACCATTTTAAAACTATTTATTTAATATATTTAATATCATTTATATTAACTTAATATCATTAATAATTAATAATGAAATTATCCTTTTTATGTTTTATAACTTAAAATATCTTTAAATACTTTATTTTCATTTAAAATGATTATTATAATATTAAAAATCATTTTTAAAATAAATTATTTAATATAATTATTAAATAACTTTAATATCATTAATAATAATTAATTAATGAAATTTACCTTTAAATATTAAAAGTTATATTTTATAACTTAAAATATTCTTAAATACCTTATTATTATTTAAAATGATTTTTAAAATAATAAAATCATTTTTAATTTAATTATTTAATTCATTTAACAAATAAATTAATTATCATTAATATTAACTTATTAATGAAAATTATCAAATAATTTTGAAAGTTATTAAAAATAACTTAAAATATTTTCTTATATCATAATATAATTTTAAATGATTTTTCATGAATTAAAATCATTATTAAATAATTTATTAAATATTCTAATTAAATAAATTAAATACTTTTAATATTCCAAAAATATTAAATATTTATGAAATATATTTAAAATAATTAAAAACTAATTTTCAGAATTTAAAATAATTTTTAATAATTTATTTTGTATTTTTAATAATTAAAAACTATTTTTTTCTATTTATTAATTAATTTCCGGAAAATAAAATACTATTTGTCGCTAAAGACCACCTATAGCGACAGAACCGTCGCTATAGGTGTTCTTCATGTTTTTGAGTTGTTCTTGAACATTCATAGCAGTTTGCAAGGTATCGAGTTTGACCAAGATTTCCGGTCAGATCCTGATGTTACTGGGCATGTTATTAGTCAGATATTGTAGTACTAATTCACGACTACAAGATCCATCAACTAACATGGCCATACAACCCATAACAAAGTAGATCTAGAGCCACGAACAAGCTGTCAGAGCTGTTGTTCATTTTCTGGGTTACCCAGAAATGGAGAACAGTTCGGCTGGCTCGTTTTGGGCTTCCACAACTTGTTGATCTTGTAATGTTTTAGTGATATTAAGCCTTCATTATGTATACCACATGTAAGTCTACAGATTCATTACATAAAAATATTTTAGCAACATCACATAAAACAATTATGGACCGGTCAAAGTAGTAGTCCGAAACTGCTTATGAAGGTTTCTGGGTTACCCAGAAACTTCATCCGGCAGTTTCGTCCTCACTACTTTGACCACTGATTTCTTTGATTTAGAGAAGAATATAATGATTCTAGAGGCATGTTCATGTATACTAGACGTCAGACAACAATATTACAATAATAACAAGGTCTAACACATAAACAAAAGCAAGATCCAAGTGCATGAACAAGCTGTCAGACTTTCTGGGCACGTTCTGGGTTACCCAGAAACGTGTGGTCAATGTCGGTCAACTTAGTTTGACCAGTAATAACTTTCTACTGACTTAAGATCTGACTTTGATTCCAGTTTCAGATCAAAGATCTTCCAGCATACTACCAGATCAAAGCTTAAAAACACAAAAACACAAAAACACATAACAGGACGAGATCTATGGGACCTGACATTTGGTTGTCAGACCATATTTCTCATTTTTTTAGATTTTACAAATCTTCAAATCCGAGCCTCTAGATGTTATGGATCTAACATCTAGCAACCCAGATCATCATTAGACACTATAAACAACATATTAAAATACTTAAACACAAAATCAAACAACAAATTTGGACAGAAATTAAAGTAGAGTTTATACCTTTCTTGGTTTGATTTTCTGATTTTGTGTTGCTGTTTTGATTATGAATTTCGTGGGGCTGTGTTTTGGGACTGGTATGCTACATAATTTCGTGGGTCTTGTGTTTTAGAGAATTTGGTTGAGTGTATGGGAAAAATGGGACAATTAATACACTTTTCTCTCTCTAACTCTATATATACTAGTGTATGATGCAATGTATTAGCTGAATTGCTGTTGATTTGCTGAGATTTCTAGCACATGGGGTAGTTGGGTTTGGTCACCAACTTCCCCTAAGGTCAAAACCTACACATTCTAGCTTAATAATATAAGAGGGGTATTTTTGTCATTTGGTAAATCATTTTAATGGCAAAATTATAATCTTAGCAAACCCTTAGGGTTTAGGGTTTGGTTTAGGGTTTGGACCATTTTAGGGTTTAAAAATAATTCTAGAATTTCCAATCTAGGGTTTGAAAAAAATAATAATAAAATTTTAGTTTCTAGAATACAAAATAAAGGTTTCTAATTAATTATGTTTCTAATTAATTAACACCTTACTAATTATGGTTAAGATACACTAATTAACATTAAGCTTTCTAAATCAACAATTAGGGTTTACAATTTAAATAAATTAGGGTTTATAAAATAAATGTTAGGGTTTCTAGAAATTAATACATCTAAATTATTAATTAGGGTTTACCTAATCAATATAAAATTATATAATACATAACATTCATGCACCATATAACATAGTTATATAACAGTGTCGAACTCAACTTGAGTTTTAAATTAGGATTTTTCATTTAGCAATTAGCTAATTATTATTTAGGGTTTCTAATTTAAGAAATTAGGGTTTTAATTTACAATTAGAGTTTTTTCTTTATTATTAATAATTATAATTATCATGAATCACATAACATATTGACTTAACATATTTTAAAGTCTCATTTGACTTCGAAATTAGTGTTTGTCCGTAAAATTAGGGTTTTGCGACAATAATTAGGGTTTTTCCTAATTAGCAATTATAATTATAATACCAGACATTAATCACATTATCGCAATTGTCCATTAACTTGAAACTCTAATTTGTATTTTAAATTAGGGTTTCACACAGTATTAATAAGGTTTAACACATAACACCATAATTGGCCAACCATCACCGATTCACATATACAGTACATATTTATAGCACTGAAAAATAAAAATATTATAATATTATAATATTATTATCATTCCTTATTTCAGACCCATAATTAGGGTTTGATAGTAATATAATAAAACTGTTCCACACATTAACGTTACACACATAACATACATAATTATAATACTGACAAATAATAATATAATATTATTATTCTCATTCCTTTATCAAAACCCGGGATTAGGGTTTGGATTTCATATCTGATTTTATCTGCCATAATTAACCTTATAATTAAGTAGAAATAATTTACTTAATATCTTGAACAAAATTCATATTATAAAATAAGTATTATAAAAATTCTATAATCATATCATATATTATTCAATTAATATAATTATCATATTTTTATCGAAAATAAACATTAAAAATATTTTTACTAGAAAACTAATTATTATTAGAATATAATTTATAATGAGCAATAATTATAAAATAAAATTATTCATAACCATTCATTTAATAAATATATTTTATACTCATCACATAAACACATATATAATACCTTTCACGCATTCTTACCTTTAAAATAGATAATTATTCTAAAATTATTTCCTATATTATTTAAATAATATAAGATTATGTTTTCCTTGAAAAATAATTAATAAAACATTTCCAATAAGGAATTAATTAGTATAAAAATATAATTGATAATAATCAATAATTATAAAATAAATTTATTTGCAATACTTATGTAATAAATAAATTTTATTTATCACACATAATTATAATTACACATTACCTTGACACATATCATTCATATTTTATTAAAAAAAAATTTATACGCAAAATTTATGATTTATTTATATAGAAAATATCAGGTTGTCACATTCACCCTCCCTTATAAAGATGCCGTCCCCGGAATCACCTTTTAAAACCTATACATACCAGGGTACATAACATACACAATCATTGCAATTAGATCTCGATCAAAATTGATCGAATCGATCTTTCACTATTTAGCATATCTCCTTAAACAGAAATTTGATTTCTAAGAGAACTCAAATTCCTCCTTCAAAATAATTTATAAAAATAATTTACTATATATAAGAAAATAATAAGAAAATAAAAATTGGTTAGATTAATACCTGGAGTTGCATCCCCGGCTGCTACCGAATCCCGAATAGTCCCGCTGAAGACGCTAGCGGTTGATTTCGTTGGTTTGTTTGTTGAAGTTTATCCCGTTGTCGCCAATGTCCTGCTGCCTTGTTCCGTATTCGCATTCTTTGGTTGCATTTCCTTTCTTGGACAGTCTTTCACCTTACGCTTTATTGATTCGCACACAACACATTCACTATACATTCTTGGATTGGGACATTTTGGAAAGATATATATCCCTTCTGTCCTTACTTTCCACACACAAACTTTTCTTTTAATCACATTCCTGGCTTATTTATTGAAATTATCTTCTTTTATCATATAGGTGACAAAAGTTATCTTTTGCCCCGCCGTTATCCTAGCTATCACATACGCTTTAACAGAGTCAGTTGATCTTCTAAATCCCGGCAGTCCGGTTGTCTTGAAGTCTTTGAAGTTTGTCGATCGATTGTCTAGTTGATTTCCCGCGACTGGTATTTCTTTCTGTATAGCTTGATCGTCCGCATTCATAAAATTCTGTGTCAGGTCTGGTTGTCTTCCAGCTTTGTTGACAGGTTCTTCTTCCTTTGGTTTCGTTTTTTGTTTTGACGGCATTATCATAAATTATTCTTACATTCTAAGCCTTATCATAAACTCTTAACATATAATGCAAAACTTTCTATTCAAATAATCATGTACTCAAAATATTATATTTTAAAAACTCGGTCTACTGTAATAACCAGTGACCAAATAAATATCTACTATTTTTATACCAATTTATCCCATTAAACCAACATAAACTCATATTTATACCACTTGACATGCCTTAGCACACACTGCTTTAAACATCTGCTATCCCTTTGTGACTCGTAAGTCGACAATCGCTGTCATAACTTATACAAAACTTTACATTACACCAACATACCTATCATATATACCACCTAAAATCATACATAGTCAACTAATACTAATATTACCTATTCCTTACACATTCACTAACGATCAATTGCTTTGTAACCTATCTATTTCCATTATCTTCAATATCCATTTACACATAACTATACCTAATTTGTCACAACTTATAACACATTATGAGTTTAAGAACTCATCACAAACATACGAGTTTAAGAACTCACCATAAATATACGAGTTTAAGAACTCAACATTGACCACATATCCTTTAACTATACTTTACCTATCAGTTATAGTTAGCGTTTCTTGATCCAGTACTATACTTTCCAAAATAACCACCTCTTTGATGTAGCTTTCAATGTTAGCCTCTATTGTAGCTATTAGCTTTGATATTGGCTCAGTCATGGACGTTGACTTATTCTTTACGACTTAAGGGTATCCTAATTCTTTCTATCTAACAGCTATACACAAAATATCTTGATTAACAAATAATAAATACACAAAACACATAAAGGTTTTATAAATTATCTTTTATTTTGTTTGACGATGAATTTATTCAATTCATCTCTTTTTTTTAAACTCTATATGAGTTATTTATATTTTCAACGTTTCCCTCTGTTCTAAGGTTATAGCCTAAAGTCTAACCTACCTAAGGTTTCTAACCCTATAGCTCTGATAACATTTTGTAAAGTCCCCGAACCCGGATACTTAAAACCCGAATTCGGTACTTCACGATACCATTTCTATGAGCGGAATAATACTAATAATAATAACAATAATATAGATTTATCAAATTTAAGTTACATATTATCAGAGTTTCCCAAATCCCAAGTACGAAACCTTTAACATTCATTACATGATAATAATAATATTTATCATCCATATCCTAATAAAGTTAAACTATTACAGAAGATAGCATAAAAAGTCATTCAGCAACTTTCCCTTCCCCTTGATCTTGGCAGATACTTCGGGTCGTTCACACTTAACTGAAAACATTTAAATTAAGCAAGGATGAGCATTTGAGTGTCCAACAAGTATTATATATATATATATATATATATATATATATATATATATATATATATATATATATATATAAGTTGAAAGAATTTAAATGTTTTCTTTATAATATTCTTCTACAACCGGTCAATAGTTGTGAAGTAATCTATACCAATAACAATAACATAACAACCTTCTTTCAAATTTTTGAAACTATGTATTGTCTATACATGGGGTTTCTGTGACACATTATGAACATTATTTTCATTTTTGAAAGGGTTTAAATAGAAATTCATCTATAAACCGGCCATTGCTTACGGGCCTGAGGGTGTACAGTCCATAGGCCCTGTATTGATCAATACTACATTGCTAGAACAATATTATCGTTCATCCTTTGTCCGCCGTAGCACAAAAATTTTTTCACATTATCGGGATGTTCATACCTGTCGGGTTTTCATAACCAATGTCTTATATAATTCAATATATATGTATATCAAAGGTGTATCAACATGTGATTAAATACATTGATTATCCAAGTGGGGACACTTGTATAATCATTTATAGAAATTAACGAACATAATATATATCTGAATTATCATATACTAACATGTTGATAATCAATGGGCGTATATAATATAGGTTTAACAATCTGTATAATAATAATATAATTCTGAAACATTCTTACACTTGTCCATTGCATAAAGAAAATGCAAAGTTAGGATACTTGCCTGATACGCTGCTTACAATTACACAACTTAGATTTATCTTTTCTATCACGACCTATCATTAATCAAATCATTCTATCGATTAGAATTACACATTATAACACATAATACTGCTTATTGCAGTCAGCACATAACCTAATCACATTGTCACACATGTTTCAAAGTTATAGAATCATAAAAAACCATTCATACAGTCAAAGTATCTAAGTTCAGATCAATTTCTGAAATATGTCGGTCTACCGACGGCTTTATCGGGTAATTATCGAGTCTAAGACTCTATCCCGTATATCAATATCTACAAGTATCAATCAAATTATTTTTAAATGACTTAATATAATTTTTAAATAGTTATTATCTTTTATCACGCATTTTCAAACACTGGAATCATTATTAAATGGTTTAAATATCAAACAATTCTATTATCATTAACATTTAATCAATATTAAATTATTAATGAAACCATTGCCAAAATATTAAAGTTATGTATAATAACTCAAAATATTTTTTTTAAAGTACTTATATTACCCTTAAATGATTTTTAAAACATTTAAAATTATTCTTAAATAATTACCATTAATATATAAATATTAATGAACTATTATCTAAATATTAAAAGTTATTAATTATAACTTAAAATATTTTTAAATTCATTTATATCCCTTTTAAATGATTTTTAAATAAATAAAACCATTTTAAAACTATTTTTTTAATAAATTTAATATCATTTATATTAACTTAATATCATTAATAATTAATAATGAAATTATCCTTTTTATGTTTTATAACTTAAAATATCTTTAAATACTTTATTTTCATTTAAAATAATTATTATAATATTAAAAATCATTTTTAAAATAAATTATTTAATATAATTATTAAATAACTTTAATATCATTAATAATAATTAATTAATGAAATTTACCTTTAAATATTAAAAGTTATATTTTATAACTTAAAATATTCTTAAATACCTTATTATTATCTAAAATGATTTTTAAAATAATAAAATCATTTTTAATTTAATTATTTAATTCATTTAACAAATAAATTAATTATCATTAATATTAACTTATTAATGAAAATTATCAAATAATTTTGAAAGTTATTAAAAATAACTTAAAATATTTTCTTATATCATAATATAATTTTAAATGATTTTTCATGAATTAAAATCATTATTAAATAATTTATTAAATATTCTAATTAAATAAATTAAATACTTTTAATATTCCAAAAATATTAAATATTTATGAAATATATTTAAAATAATTAAAAACTAATTTTCAGAATTTAAAATAATTTTTAATAATTTATTTTGTATTTTTAATAATTAAAAACTATTTTTTTCTATTTATTAATTAATTTCCGGAAAATAAAATACTATTTGTCGCTAAAGACTACCTATAGCGACAGAACCGTCGCTATAGGTGTTCTTCATGTTTTTGAGTTGTTCTTGAACATTCATAGCAGTTTGCAAGGTATCGAGTTTGACCAAGATTTTCGGTCAGATCCTGATGTTACTGGGCATGTTATTAGTCAGATATTGTAGTACTAATTCACGACTACAAGATCCATCAACTAACATGGCCATACAACCCATAACAAAGTAGATCTAGAGCCACGAACAAGCTGTCAGAGCTGTTGTTCATTTTCTGGGTTACCCAGAAATGGAGAACAGTTCGGCTGGCTCGTTTTGGGCTTCCACAACTTGTTGATCTTGTAATGTTTTAGTGATATTAAGCCTTCATTATGTATACCACATGTAAGTCTACAGATTCATTACATAAAAACATTTTAGCAACATCACATAAAACAATTATGGACCGGTCAAAGTAGTAGTCCGAAACTGCTTATGAAGGTTTCTGGGTTACCCAGAAACTTCATCCGGCAGTTTCGTCCTCACTACTTTGACCACTGATTTCTTTGATTTAGAGAAGAATATAATGATTCTAGAGGCATGTTCATGTAGACTAGACGTCAGACAACAATATTACAATAATAACAAGGTCTAACACATAAACAAAAGCAAGATCCAAGTGCATGAACAAGCTGTCAGACTTTCTGGGCACGTTCTGGGTTACCCAGAAACGTGTGGTCAATGTCGGTCAACTTGGTTTGACCAGTAATAACTTTCTACTGACTTAAGATCTGACTTTGATTCCAGTTTCAGATCAAAGATCTTCCAGCATACTACCAGATCAAAGCTTAAAAACACAAAAACACATAACAGGACGAGATCTATGGGACCTGACATTTGGTTGTCAGACCATATTTCTTATTTTTTTAGATTTTACAAATCTTCAAATCCGAGCCTCTAGATGTTATGGATCTAACATCTAGCAACCCAGATCATCATTAGACACTATAAACAACATATTAAAATACTTAAACACAAAATCAAACAACAAATTTGGACAGAAATTAAAGTAGGGTTTATACCTTTCTTGGTTTGATTTTCTGATTTTGTGTTGCTGTTTTGATTATGAATTTCGTGGGGCTGTGTTTTGGGACTGGTATGCTACATAATTTCGTGGGTCTTGTGTTTTAGAGAATTTGGTTTAGTGTATGAGAAAAATGGGACAATTAATACACTTTTCTCTCTCTAACTCTATATATACTAGTGTATGATGCAATGTATTAGCTGAATTGCTGTTGATTTGCTGAGATTTCTAGCACATGGTGTAGTTGGGTTTGGTCACCAACTTCCCCTAAGGTCAAAACCTACACATTCTAGCTTAATAATATAAGAGGGGTATTTTTGTCATTTGGTAAATCATTTTAATGGCAAAATTATAATCTTAGCAAACCCTTAGGGTTTAGGGTTTGGGTTAGGGTTTGGACCATTTTAGGGTTTAAAAATAATTCTAGAATTTCCAATCTAGGGTTTGAAAAAAATAATAAAAAAATTTTAGTTTCTAGAATACAAAATAAAGGTTTCTAATTAATTAGGTTTCTAATTAATTAGGTTTCTAATTAATTAACACCTTACTAATTATGGTTAAGATACACTAATTAACATTAAGCTTTCCAAATCAACAATTAGGGTTTACAATTTAAATAAGTTAGGGTTTATAAAATAAATGTTAGGGTTTCTAGAAATTAGTATATCTAAATTATTAATTAGGGTTTACCTAATCAATATAAAATTATATAATACATAACATTCATGCACCATATAACATAGTTATATAACAGTGTCGAACTCAACTTGATTTTAAATTAGGATTTCTAATTATTATTTAGGGTTTCTAATTTAAGAAATTAGGGTTTTAATTTACAATTAGAGTTTTTTCTTTATTATTAATAATTATAATTATCATGAATCACATAACATATTGACTTAACATATTTTAAAGTCTCATTTGACTTCGAAATTAGTGTTTGTCCGTAAAATTAGGGTTTTGCGACAATAATTAGGGTTTTTCCTAATTAGCAATTATAATTATAATACCAGACATTAATCACATTATCGCAATTGTCCATTAACTTGAAACTCTAATTTGTATTTTAAATTAGGGTTTCACACAGTATTAATAAGGTTTAACACATAACACCATAATTGGCCAACCATCACCGATTCACATATACAGTACATATTTATAGCACTGAAAAATTAAAATATTATAATATTATAATATTATTATCATTCCTAATTTCAGACCCATAATTAGGGTTTGATAGTAATATAATAAAACTGTTCCACACATTAACATTACACACATAACATACATAATTATAATACTGACAAATAATAATATAATATTATTATTCTCATTCCTTTATCAAAACCCGGGATTAGGGTTTGGATTTCATATCTGATTTTATCTGCCATAATTAACCTTATAATTAAGTAGAAATAATTTACTTAATATCTTGAACAAAATTCATATAATAAAATAAGTATTATAAAAATTTTATAATCATATCATATATTATTCAATTAATATAATTATCATATTTTCATGGAAAATAAACATTAAAAATATTTTTACTATAAAACTAATTATTATTAGAATATAATTTATAATGAGCAATAATTCTAAAATAAAATTATTCATAACCATTCATTTAATAAATATATTTTATACTCATCACATAAACACATACATAATACCTTTCACGCATTCTTACCTTTAAAATAGATAATTATTCTAAAATCATTTTCTATATTATTTAAATAATATAAGATTATATTTTCCTTGAAAAATAATTAATAAAACATTTCCAATAAGGAATTAATTAGTATAAAAATATAATTGATAATAATCAATAATTATAAAATAAATTTATTTGCAATACTTATGTAATAAATAAATTTTATTTATCACACATATAATTATAATTACACATTACCTTGACACATATCATTCATATTTTATTAAAAAAAAATTTATACGCAAAATTTATGATTTATTTATATAGAAAATATCAGGTTGTCACATTCACCCTCCCTTATAAAGATTCCGTCCCCGGAATCACCTTTTAAAACCTATACATACCAGGGTACATAACATACACAATCATTGCAATTAGATCTCGATCAAAATTGATCGAATCGATCTTTCACTATTTAGCATAACGTTTATCTATCTCCTTAAACAGAAATTTGATTTCTAAGAGAACTCAAATTCCTCCTTCAAAATAATTTATAAAAATAATTTACTATATATAAGACAATAATAAGAAAATAAAAATTGGTTAGATTAATACCTGGAGTTGCATACCCGGCTGCTACCGAATCCCGAACAGTCCCGCTGAAGACGCTTGCGGTTGATTTCGTTGGTTTGTTTGTTGAAGTTGATCCCGTTGTCGTCAATGTCCTGCTGCCTTGTTCCGTATTCGCATTCTTTGTTTCCATTTCTTTTCTTGGACAGTCTTTCACCTTACGCTTTATTGATTCGCACACAACACATTCACTATACATTCTTGGATTGGGACATTTTGGAAAGATATATATCCCTTCTGTCCTTACTTTCCACACACAAACTTTTCTTTTAATCGCATTCCTGGCTTATTTATTGAAATTATCTTCTTTTATCATATAGGTGACAAAAGTTATCTTTTGCCCCGCCGTTATCCTAGCTATCACATACGCTTTAACAGAGTCAGTTGATCTTCTAAATCCCGGCGGTCCGGTTGTCTTGAAGTCTTTGAAGTTTGTCGATCGATTGTCTAGTTGATTTCCCATGACTGGTATTTCTTTCTGCATAGCTTGATCATCCGCATTCGCAAAATTCTGTGTCGGGTCTGGTTGTCTTCCAACTTTGTTGACAGGTTCTTCTTCCTTTGGTTTCGTTTTTTGTTTTGACGACATTATCATAAATTATTCTTACATTCTAAGCCTTATCATAAACTCTTAACATATAATGCAAACCTTTCTATTCAAATAATCATGTACTCAAAATATTATATTTTGAAAACTCGGTCTACTGTAATAACCAGTGACCAAATAAATATCTACTATCTTTATACCAATTTATCCCATTAAACCAACATAAACTCATATTTATACCACTTGACATGCCTTAGCACACATTACTTTAAACATCCGCTATCCCTTTGTGACTCGTAAGTCGACAATCGCTGTCATAACTTATACAAAACTTTACATTACACCAACATAACTATCATATATACCACCTAAAATCATACATAGTCAACTAATACTAATACTACTTATTCCTTACACATTTACTAACGATCAATTGCTTAGTAACCTATCTATTTCCATTATCTTCAATATCCATTTACACATAACTATACCTAATTTGTCACAACTTATAACACATTATGAGTTTAAGAACTCATCACAAACATACGAGTTTAAGAACTCACCATAAATATACGAGTTTAAGAACTCAACATTGACCACATATCCTTTAACTATACTTTACCTATCAGTTATACTTAGCGTTTCTTGATCCAGTACTATACTTTTCAAAATAACCACCTCTTTGATGTAGCTTTCGATGTTAGCCTCTATTGCAGCTATTAGCTTTGATATTGGCTCAGTCATGGACGTTGAGTTATTCTTTACGACTTAAGGGTATCCTAATTCTTTCTATCTAACAGCTATACACAAAATATCTTGATTAACAAATAATAAATACACACAACACATAAAGGTTTTATAAATTATCTTTTATTTTGTTTGACGATGAATTTATTCAATTCATCTCTTTTTTTTAAACTCTATATGAGTTATTTATATTTTCAACGTTTTCCTCTGTTCTAAGGTTATAGCCTAAAGTCTAACCTACCTAAGGTTTCTAACCCTATAGCTCTGATAACATTCTGTAAAGTCCCCGAACCCGGATACTTGAAACCCGAATTCGGTACTTCACGATACCATTTCTATGAGCGAAATAATACTAATAATAATAACAATAATATAGATTTATCAAATTTAAGTTACATATTATCAGAGTTTCCCAAATCCCAAGTACGAAACCTTTAACATTCATTACATGATAATAATAATATTTATCATCCATATCCTAATAAAGTTAAACTATTACAGAAGATAGCATAAAAAGTCATTCAGCAACTTTCCCTTCCCCTTGATCTTGGCAGATACTTCGGGTCGTTCACACTTAACTGAAAACATTTAAATTAAGCAAGGATGAGCATTTGAGTGCCCAGCAAGTATTATATATATATATAAATTGAAAGAATTTAAATGTTTTCTTTATAATATTCTTCTACAACCGGTCAATAGTTGTAAAGTAATCTATACTAATAACAATAACATAACAACCTTCTTTCAAATTTTTGAAACTATGTATTGTCTATATATGGGGTTTCTGTGACACATTATGAACATTATTTTCATTTTTGAAAGGGTTTAAATAGAAATTCATCTATAAACCGGCCATTGCTTACGGACCTGAGGGTGTACAATCCATAGGCCCTGTATTGATCAATACTACATTGCTAGAACAATATTATCGTTCATCCTTTGTCCGCCGAAGCACATAAAAATTTTCCCATTATCGGGATGTTCATACCTGTCGGGTTTTCATAACAAAGGTCTTATATAATTCAACATATATGTATATCAAAGGTGTATCAACATGTGATTAAATACATTGATTATCCAAGTGGGGACACTTGTATAATCATTTATAGAAATTAACGAACAGAATATATATCTGAATTATCATATACTAACATGTTGATAATCAATGGGCGTATATAATATAGGTTTAACAATCTGTATAATAAAAATATAATTCTGAAATATTCTTACACTTGTCCATTGCATAAAGAAAATGCAAAGTTAGGATACTTGCCTGATACGCTGCTTACAATTACGCAACTTAGATTTATCTTTTCTATCACGACCTATCATTAATCAAATCATTCTATCGATTAGAATTACACATTATAACACATAATACTGCTTATTGCAGTCAGCACATAACCTAATCACATTGTCACACATGTTTCAAAGTTATAAAATCATAAACAAACATTCATACAGTAAAAGTATCTAAGTTCAGATCAATTTCTGAAACATGTCGGTCTACCAACGGCTTTATCGGGTAATTATCGAGTCTAAGACTCTATCCCGTATATCAATATCTACAAGTATCAATCAAATTATTTTTAAATGACTTAATATAATTTTTAAATAGTTATTATCTTTTATCACGCATTTTCAAACACTGGAATCATTATTAAATGGTTTAAATATCAAACAATTCTATTATCATTAACATTTAATCAATATTAAATTATTAATGAAACCATTGCCAAAATATTAAAGTTATGTATAATAACTCAAAATATTTTTTTAAAGTACTTATATTACCCTTAAATGATTTTTAAAACATTTAAAATCATTCTTAAATAATTACCATTAATATTTAAATATTAATGAACTATTATCTAAATATTAAAAGTTATTAATTATAACTTAAAATATTTTTAAATTCATTTATATCTCTTTTAAATGATTTTTAAATAAATAAAACCATTTTAAAACTATTTATTTAATAAATTTAATATCATTTATATTAACTTAATATCATTAATAATTAATAATGAAATTATCCTTTTTATGTTTTATAACTTAAAATATCTTTACACACTTTATTTTCATTTAAAATGATTATTATAATATTAAAAATCATTTTAAAAATAAATTATTTAATATAATTATTAAATAACTTTAATATCATTAATAATAATTAATTAATGAAATTTACCTTTAATTATTAAAAGTTATATTTTATAACTTAAAATATTCTTAAATACCTTATTATTATTTAAAATGATTTTTAAAATAATAAAATCATTTTTAATTTAATTATTTAATTCATTTAACAAATAACTTAATTATCATTAATATTAACTTATTAATGAAAATTATCAAATAATTTTGAAAGTTATTAAAAATAACTTAAAATATTTTCTTATATCATAATATAATTTTAAATGATTTTTCATGAATTAAAATCATTATTAAATAATTTGTTTAATATTCTAATTAATTAAATTAAATACTTTTAATATTCCAAAAATATTAAATATTTATGAAATATATTTAAAATAATTAAAAACTAATTTTTAGAATTTAAAATAATTTTTAATAATTTATTTTGTATTTTTAATAATTAAAAACTACTTTTTCTATTTATTAAATAATTTTCGGAAAATAAAATACTATTTGTCGCTAAAGACCACCTATAGCGACAGAACCGTCGCTATAGGTGTTCTTCATGTTTTTGAGATGTTCTTGAACATTCATAGCAGTTTGCAAGGTATCGAGTTTGACCAAGATTTCCGGTCAGATCCTGATGTTACTGGGCATGTTATTAGTCAGATATTGTAATGTTTTAGTGATATTAAGCCTTCATTATGTAGACCACATGTAAGTCTACAGATTCATTACATAAAAACATTTTAACAACCTCACATAAAACAATTATGGACCGGTCAAAGTAGTAGTCCGAAACTGCTTATGAAGGTTTCTGGGTTACCTAGAAACTTCATCCGGCAGTTTCGTCCTCACTACTTTGACCACTGATTTCTTTAATTTAGAGAAGGATATAATGATTCTAAAGGCATGTTCATGTAGACTAGACGTCAGACAACAATATTACAATAATAACAAGGTCTAACACATAAACAAAAGCAAGATCTAAGTGCATGAACAAGCTGTCAGACTTTCTTGGCACGTTCTGGGTTACCCAGAAACGTGTGGTCAATGTCGGTCAACTTGGTTTGACCAGTAATAACTTTCTACTGACTTAAGATCTGACTTTGATTCCAGTTTCAGATCAAAGATCTTCCAGCATACTACCAGATCAAAGCTTAAAAACACAAAAACACATAACAGGACGAGATCTATGGGACCTGACATTTGGTTGTCAGACCATATTTCTCATTTTTTTAGATTTTACAAATCTTCAAATCCGAGCCTCTAGATGTTATGGATCTAACATCTAGCAATCCAGATCATCATTAGACACTATAAACAACATATTAAAATACTTAAACACAAAATCAAACAACAAATTTGGACAGAAATTAAAGTAGGGTTTATACCTTTCTTGGTTTGATTTTTTGATTTTGTGTTGCTGTTTTGATTATGAATTTCGTGGGGCTGTGTTTTGGGACTGGTATGCTACATAATTTCGTGGGTCTTGTGTTTTAGAGCATTTGGTTGAGTGTATGAAAAAAATGGGACAATTAATACACTTTTCTCTCTCTAACTCTATATATACTAGTGTATGATGCAATGTATTAGCTGAATTGCTGTTGATTTGCTGAGATTTCTAGCACATGGGGTAGTTGGGTTTGGTCACCAACTTCCCCTAAGGTCAAAACCTACACATTCTAGCTTAATAATATAAGAGGGGTATTTTTGTCATTTGGTAAATCATTTTAATGGCAAAATTGTAATCTTAGCAAACCCTTAGGGTTTAGGGTTTGGTTTATAGTTTGAACCATTTTAGGGTTTAAAAAGAATTCTAGAATTTCCAATCTAGGGTTTGAAAAAAATAATAATAAAATTTTAGTTTCTAGAATACAAAATAAAGGTTTCTAATTAATTAGGTTTCTAATTAATTAACACCTTACTAATTATGGTTAAGATACACTAATTAACATTAAGCTTTCCAAATCAACAATTAGGGTTTATAATTCAAATAAATTAGGGTTTATAAAATAAATGTTAGGGTTTCTAGAAATTAGTATTTCTAAATTATTAATTAGGGTTTACCTAATCAATATAAAATTATATAATACATAACATTCATGCACCATATAACATAGTTATATAACAGTGTCGAACTCAACTTGAGTTTTAAATTAGGATTTTTCATTTAGCAATTAGCTAATTATTATTTAGGGTTTCTAATTTAAGAAATTAGGGTTTTAATTTACAATTAGAGTTTTTTCTTTATTATTAATAATTATAATTATCATGAATCACATAACATATTGACTTAACATATTTTAAAGTCTCATTTGACTTCGAAATTAGTGTTTGTCCGTAAAATTAGGGTTTTGCGACAATAATTAGGGTTTTTCCTAATTAGCAATTATAATTATAATACCAGACATTAATCACATTATCGCAATTGTCCAATAACTTGAAACTCTATTTTGTATTTTAAATTAGGATTTCACACAGTATTAATAAGGTTTAACACATAACATCATAATTGGCCAACCATCACCGATTCACATATACAGAACATATTTATAGCACTGAAAAATAAAAATATTATAATATTATAATATTATTATCATTCCTTATTTCAGACCCATAATTAGGGGTTGATAGTAATATAATAAAACTGTTCCACACATTAACATTACACACATAACATACATAATTATAATACTGACAAATAATAATATAATATTATTATTCTCATTCCTTGATCAAAACCCGGGATTAGGGTTTGAATTTCATATCTGATTTTATCTGCCATAATTAACCTTATAATTAAGTAGAAATAATTTACTTAATATCTTGAACAAAATTCATATAATAAAATAAGTATTATAAAAATTCTATAATATCATATCATATATTATTCAATTAATATAATTATCATATTTTCATGGAAAATAAACATTAAAAATATTTTTACTATAAAACTAATTATTATTAGAATACAATTTATAATGAGCAATAATTCTAAAATAAAATTATTCATAACCATTCATGTAATAAATGTATTTTATATTCATCACATAAACACATACATAATACCTTTCACGCATTCTTACCTTTAAAATAGATAATTATTCTAAAATCATTTCCTATATTATTTAAATAATATAAGATTATATTTTCCTTGAAAAATAATTAATAAAACATTTCCAATAAGGAATTAATTAGTATAAAAATATAATTGATAATAATCAATAATTCTAAAATAAATTTATTTGCAATACTTATGTAATAAATAAATTTTATTTATCACACATATAATTATAATTACACATTACCTTGACACATATCATTCATATTTTATTAAAAAAAATTATACTCAAAATTTATGATTTATTTATATAGAAAATATCAGGTTGTCACATCTCCACTGTCTCATTCACTCCATTGTTAATATTTCTCGCTGTCATTCTTAAATACTGCCATAAAATAAGGGTTAATTAACAAATTAACATATCACATATTAACCATATGCTCTAACTGACCAACCAAATAACAAATAAGGTCATACTAACGAAGGAATTTTCCGACTCTCACCTCCTAGTTCTTATCTCACATCTCAGCCAGAGATCATATCCCTAAGCTTTGATACCAACTGTGACGCCCCCAAAATAGGTATACATCACTCATTCTGAGTCGCCAAATACATGGTACAAAAATAAATACAACTTCAGTAATACAATTGTCGTGCAAAATACAACAACACATATATTGTGAGTTTGAATACAACTATTGTCTAATAGAGAGTATACAAACTCAAAAAGAGTCCTCATTACAATTATTGATACACTATTTTACAAAATAGCGAGGACTACTAAAACAACTATCTTAAATCATCACTCCATACTGTTAGACCCCAAAATTTATGAATAAAGATTTAAATTTCTCAAAATATTTTTTTAATATTATGGTGTGGATTTGATATAATGCTATAGTTGTGGGTAATATTTATAAATTTTGCAAAGTAAGCTAGTGGTTATATAATATTCGATTTGTCGGGTAATATTTTTGTCGGGGAATATCCGTACGACGGCACAATTATTGGTGGACCCCACAACGAAAGTATTGTCGTAGTTAGAAAAAGACATAATTATCATTTTATAAAAATAACGGCAAAAGTGTTACCGTTAAAAATTGTTGAACTACTCGGTAGTAAAAGTACAGTAATACGCGTGGTTGCATAGTAGCATACTGTATTGATTATTGATGCTTACGTGATAAGTCACTCAGTTATACTCAATTATTGCTACAGTAATTGCTAAATCATATCTCTCATATTATTGATTCAATTATTATCACAGTATCATCTGTATAATATGTTATATTATTAAATCAATAATTGAGATGACATAGTTATTCATATTATTATTTGCAATATTGACAATGTCTAGAAGATCTGTCAAGGAGAGGTTAGGTCACCTAATTGCGCGCCAATAAGGAGAAATCCTTATCGGAAAGCCACCTCTTTCCTGGGAACGACCTGGTTGTTAAATATTGTGAGTTATAATATTAATGATGAATAAGTTGTGTTGATTAAAGATGAATTTGATAGTTCTATTGTGTTGGGATTATTAGTGTTAGTGGAAATCGACATCTATTCTGACGATAATTGAAGTCTGGGGGTTATATTGATAAATCGGGTAATTTATCGGATAAATGAGAAATTAATTGCTACTAATTAACATGCTTATATAACTATTTGTTCACATGTGTGCACTATTGAATCACATTATTTACTATTAGGGGAGTTGGTGCAAGATTAATAATACTTGCATGACTAAGTTAAAAATGGAGGTATAGATGGAGGTACTATACTGTAATTCGTATCTTCATATGATTATAATTATTGGTTCACATGATTGAACTATTGATTCAAATTATTTACTATTAGGGGAGGTGGTGGAAGTTTGATAATACTTGCAGGACTAAATTAAAAAGGAAAGAAAAGTTGGAGGTATTGTACTGTATTATTTCGAGCCCCAAAACGTGTAATTATCGAAACTATATTTTCCTATAAATAGAAGCTCATTCTTTCTTCATTTCTCACCAATCCACTAAAGCTATAGAGCATTTATTATAGAGAAAAATTATAAAGAGAAAGAAGAAGAGAAGTCTGCTACCTCTCTATTCCAGTATCCAGCTTTATTCTAAGGTAAGGGGTATTATTTCTTTCGTATTCATGAAGAGAGCTATTGTTATTCCACTCCTTATTATTCTGTTGGAATAACCTGTATATGTGAAGTACCGCATACATGGTGAAATTATTCTGTTATTCCATTCTTTATTATTATGTTGGAATAACCTGTATATGCGAAGTACAACATAAATGGTGAAATTCTTCTATTATTCCATTCTTTATTATTCTGTCGAAATATCATGTCTGTGCGTTTATGCATGACCTGGTTCCATTCTTTATTATTCTGTTGGAATAACCTGTTTATATGGATTACTGCATGCATGGTGAATGATCCTTCGTATTCATATGAATAGTATTTTCATTCAAAAGGGGTTTCTGCCAGGGCCAATTTTGTAATTTTTTTGACCCTCAAAATTTCTGGAAAAATTGGAAATGATAATTTGATGAATTTTTTAGATTGTGTCCAAAAATGACGATTTTTGGATGTATAGATTAGGAGTTATGAATTTTATGGGAAAAGACTTTTTTAAAAGTAAACCCTTATAACTCCTTGTGGTTAACTCCAAAATTGATAAAAATTTTATTGGGTGTACATATATATAATAGGAGTATACCCTGTAAATTTCAGAATATTTGGACAAAAGTACAATTTATGATAAATGTTTAAATATTTGGCAGTTTTGGCCATATGAAAAATTGTAAATGAATTTTAAAAATTTTGAGAAAAATATATGTTCAATATGAGACTATATTCTGCTAAATCCCAGAAAAGAAATATTTTTGGGACTGATTTGGTATTTTTCAGGAAAATGAACTAGTTATGAGTAAATGAATTAAATATGTTATGTGAAGTAACAAAATTGGAAAATAGGATTTTATGGCTTGGAAATCCTATATAAGGTATATGCAGTATTTTGATGAGGGATTTGATCATTGGTGATAAAATCTTATGAGTATGACATTTTGAATGATTAAAGGTATTATTTTGTAAAGTGTAAACAATTGAAATAAATTGTTTATTAGTTTAAGAAGTGATTAAAATATTGTTATAATATTAATAATATTAGATTATGAGTTTATTAAGTAATTGATAATATTTGGATAAATTTAAAGTCTTTAATATTTATCCTTATTTTCGTTTGATTTATGCTTATATCATTGTCATCATTCTCATGCTTATATTGTGACGAATGATGTGGTAAAAATCAACAGTAGACTGTAGTGCATTGATGGACTATTTTTACTATGATTATGACTAGTGATTATTCGGTATAGTCATGATCATTGATGATTTAATGAATATCCTCGGCCCGTAGTGCATGGATGATTCGATGATGTGGTTTATTTAATAAGCTGAGTCTCAGCGATAAAAATTGATGAAAACATTTTAAATCATAGAAGTTAGTAGATATCATGCTCTACTAGACTCTTTTAATGGATTGCTTATTCCGTTGCAGTTAAACTTGATGTCTATTGTATTTTATTAGTTTAACATTGTTGAAGACTAATGATAATTTATTCTGTATTATCTTAGTCATAATATTTCTTACTAGGCTAGTTGAGCTCACCCTTTCTTTCACATTTCTCTTCAGTAAATGAGAATATAGCTAGGACGAGTCGGAAAACGGAGTGACAGTCCAGATGATATCATTAGTAGTCCTCACTATTCTGTTAAATAATATGATAATAAATGTAATGAGGACTGAATTTGAGTTTGTATACTATCTATGAGGACTCCATTGAAAGTGGATATTATCTAGAAGGCAATATTCTTGATTAAACTCTCAGTTTATGTTTTGTCGTATTTTACACGACAGTTGTATAATTAAGTTGTATTTGATTTATGTACCATGTATTTGGCGACTCAAGATGGGTGATGTGTACCTAATTTTGGGGGCGTCACAAATACCCCGGCTAGTTCCTGCTAAATTCTCTCCTCCTGAGAAGAACAATGGAACAAAAAGGAAATGGGTGAGCTCAACTAGCCCAGTAAAGAATATTATGACTAAGATAATATACAACAAATTATCATTAGTTTTCAATAGGGAAAAATCTGATAAACTATAATAGACAACAAGTTTTAGATCAACAACTGCAGCGGAAATAGCAATCCATTAGAAGAGTCAAGTAGAGAAAGAATTCTACTATCTTCGAAGATTTAAAAGTCCATCATCAATATTTTATCCCTGTAACATCAATCAATATGCATCTTGAATTAAATATTCATCTTTGCACTACAGGCCAAAGATATTCATTTGTATCACCATTTGGTCATGTTCATCTCAACACCTGTTCATCTTTGCACTACGGGCCAAAGATATTCATTAAGTAATCATTCATCTTTGTACTACAGGCCAAAGATATTCATTAATATCATCATTTAGGACTGAGGATGATGAAAAATATCTTAAAAAAACGAATTCAGTGAAACAAAAGGACAAATATTAGGGATTCGTATTACAGTTTATCCAAATTCAATAATACTCCATAATAACTAAATTTGAAACAGAATTCAAAAATAAAGATCAAAACATGGATACAATCAAGGATAGTAACCATAATAGACATATTGGACAAAAAGAAGAAATTTTCATTTTTTGGTGAATAGTGTCGTATTCGTGAATAGTGTCGTATACGTGAATAGTGTCGTTTACGTGAATAGTAACCCCAGCATAAAAAGGTAGAAATTCCACAATAAAATCTTTACCAGTATTTTGGTATAATGATATTGAAAGAATAACATCATTAAGAAGAAAATAACATCTCTTACCTCAAAGAAACCGTACTTCGGAATAGAATATCGAATATGATGCTGAATTAATCTTGTACTGAATAACAACTCTCAAAGTATCTAAATACTTACAAAAATACGCTCGATAATATAAACTTGTTTCTGGTGTGATTTTTAATTCTAACTTAGCCCTCTATTTATAGGAAAATATTAGCACGCCGAAGCAGACTTGACCTACTACCTGATGGCTTTACTTGCTACTATTGCCACCCACCACATTTGAAATTCAATTTGAGCACATTTCTCACCAACCAAAAGTGGGGCCCACCAATTCTAGAATTTTCTACCAAAATGATAAATTCCAAAACTTCAACAATTTCTGAACCAGTCACCTCTTAAAATTCATAACAAATCATACGTTCATTTTTAACGATTCAAAATTTGTGGACATACACTCAACATATATATGTATAACATATCAAAAATCACAACGATCCAACGGTCAGATTAAAAAATTATAACTCACGCAATATATCTCAAGAACACTGGTTTGATTTTTAATACCTCCATTCCGACAAAATACTGATAAAACACCTCAACATTAATTCCTTCATTTATAACCACATAAATAAATCCATCATTTAAATCCGCATCAAATAAATATTTCCTTATCATATAAATTAATAATTAATTATTCACAAATAATATTACAGAATAACATTTATGACAACCAAACAGTTCCCAGGAAAGAGAGGGCTTTCCGATAAGGATTTCTCCTTACTAGCGCGCAATAAGGTGACCAAACCTCTCCTTGACAGAACTTTTTAGACATTGCCAATAATGCTATCTCATAATATTAATCAAATAATATGAATTATTGATCCGATAATGGGAAATATTATGCAGTGATAATTATTGAAACAACAATAATATCAAATATCAAATCATCAATTATTGAACAAATAAAATAAACTATTGAACAGTAATTACTGTAACAATTATTGAGTAGTGCCTTCTTATGTAAGAATCAATAATTCAAAAATATTATACAAAATCGTGTGCTACTGTGCAATCACGCGTATTAATGTATTTTAACCACCGGGTATTCCAACAGTGTTAACATTAATAACTACGCAATTATTTGTAAAACTCAAATTTGTCATTTTTTTCATCCGACCATTATCCGTTATGGGGCACACAAATGGCTGCACCGTCATACTAATATTCCCCAACAAAAAGAATATTCCACGACCAAACGAATATTCCCCAACAATAATGAATATTTTTATAACCACTTGCTTATTTTACAAAATTTGCACATTTCACCCATAACCAAAGCATTATATCAAATTAACACCTTATTATTCACAATAATAATTAGAGGAAATTCGATTTTATTTATAATAAGTTGAGGTCTTACACTAGTGAAAGATATTACTCGTCTCTCCCCTCCTAGTTATATTCACTGATCTTCGCCAGAGACCATATCCCTAAGCTCTGATACCAAATGTGACGCCCCCAAAAATAGGTCCAATCCACCCAACCCATTTTGGGTCGTCAAATACATGGTACAGAAAATAACTACAAACTTCATTAATCCAACTGGTGTGCAAAATACGACCACACATATACTGTGAGGTTTGATACAAATATATACCAACTATGACTCTTATCCCAATCTTGGATAACACGACACAATGGCACCTTACATAAATGTACAGTCAATAACTGTTTTAGAAATTAAATTTTTTGGAAAAAGCTCAAGGAAACATTCGTACATGGGAGGCCATGCATTTAAGTTAGAATAGATATCATAAGACTGGAGAATTATCCTTGGTTGACCCAATAGACCCCAAAGAAAAATGAAAAGGTTGCTATCATATTCTTTCTAATGGTGAGTCTTCTCTTGACATATAATTATCTCCATTGTCTCTAATTGAGACTTATATTTCAACCAAACTCCAAGATTATATAGGTAGTGCTCATAGATATAATCAACAAGTGGATGTGCGCAACCCTGCGTTATGATAACACGAAGTCGTAGTTCATTAGACATCTTGTATGATAGTGGAAAAACACCCTTCCAAAGTTGGGTTCACCCCGCCCTATTCGGTTCACCAAAATTAACGGTTAAATAACGTATAAAATACGACACACTTATTTAAAATTCGCAATAAAATTAGTTCCATACTTTTTTAGGGTAAACCTCAACAGCTATAGACCACCGTTCTATTCCCCTATTACCCCCGCTCGACCCATCTACACTCTTATTACCTGAAAGGAATTGTGAAGCAAAAGGGTGAGCACAAATAGCCCAGTAAAGAATATCATGACTAAAGATAATTAAATTATCAATAGCCTTCGTAAGTAATAAATCAGAGATTTAGAACATTTGGTAGATGATAAAACTTTTCAACCATAGTTGCAGCGGAACGATCAATCCATTAGAAGAGTCAAATAAATCATAAAGTCTATTATATTCTCCATGTTAAAAGTCCACCAATAATGTTTTATCCCTGTAACATCAATCGACAGTTCCTATCCACAATTATTTGAATAACTTATAATCATAATTATAGTTCTAAATTCCTCTTCGCATCCAGGACGAAGATAATTTTCATCACCTATATTTACCTGAAACAACAAAGATCATGGTTATACCAAATCACAGTTCCTGTTCATAATCATACTAATAAATTCATCTTTGCACTATGGGCAAAAGATATTCATTAACAGTTCATCTTCGCACTACAGGCCAAAGATATTCAATAACAGGTCATCTTTGCACTACAAGCCAAAGATATTCAACAACAGGTCATCTTTGCACTACATTCCAAAGATATTCAACAACAGATCATCTTTGCACTACAAGCCAAAGATATTCAACAACAGGTCATCTTTGCACTACATGGCAAAGATATTCAATAACAGGTCATCTTTGCACTATAGACCAAAGATATCAATCAACAGTTCTTCTTTGCACTACAGGCCAAAGGTGTGACGCCCCCAAAATAGGTCCATTCCATCCAACCCATTCTGAGTCGCCAAATACATGGTACAGAAATAACTACAACTTTATTATTACAACATATAAACTATTGCCGTCTAGACAATATCCACACGCAAATAAATCTCCATCATAATTATTGATACATTATTTTACAAAAAATGGTGAGGACTACTAAACAACTCTCTCTAGAACCTTCATTCCATACCTCGACTAGTACTCGCTACATTCTCGCCTCCTGAGAAGAAAAATGGAACAAAAAGGAAAAGGGTGAGCTCAACTAGCCTAGTAAAGAATATTATGACTAAGATAATATACAACAAATTATCGTTAGTCTTCAACAGGGAAAAATCTAATAGAATACAATAGACAACCAGTTTTAAATCAACAACTGTAGCGGAAACAACAATTCATTAGAAGAGTTAAGTAGAGAATGCAAACTACTATCTTCTATTTATGAATTTAAAAGTTCATCGTCGATATTTTATCCCTGTAACATCAATCAACATATATCTGGAATCAAATATGCATCTTTGCACTACAGGCCAAATATATTCATCAGTTGGTCATGTTCATCTAAACACCTGTTCATCTTTGAACTACGGGCCAAAGATATTAATCAGTCGGTCATGTTCATCTCAACACCTGTTCATCTTTGCACTACGGGCCAAAGATATTCATCAAGAAATCATTCATCTTTGTACTACAGGCCAAAGATATTTAGTAATATCATCATTTAGGACTGAGGATGATGAAAAATATTTTAAAGAAAACGAATCCAGTGAAACAAAAGAACAAGTATTAAGGATTCGTACTTTACACAATCCAAGTTCAAAAATACTTCATAAGTAATCAGAGTGGAGTAAAATTCAAGAATGATCAAAACATGGATACAATCAAAGCTAGTATCCAGAATAGATATTTTGGATGAAAAGAAGAAATTTCATTTTTCGGTGAATAGTGTCGTATTCGTGAATAGTGTCGTATACGTGAATAGTTTCGTATACGTGAATAGTAACTCCGACACCAAAAGATAGAAATTTCACAAAAAATATCATCATGCTTCTAAATAGTACTCGTGAATAATAACTTGTGAATAGTAACTCATGAATAGTAACTCGTGAATAGTAACTCATGAATAATAACTCATGAATAGTAACCCCGACATGAAAAAGTTCTAAATTTGATAAAAATTTCCAATCAATAATTCGGCATAATGATATTGAAGAAATAATATCATTTTCGAATAAAATAACATCCCTTACCTCGAAAGACAGTACTTCTAGTTGAAACACCGGATATAGGCTATGACTTGAACTTGCACCGTATAGCAATACTCAAAGTATACTCAAAATACTCACAAGAATACGCTCGATAATATATAGAGAGAAAACTTCAGTTTCTGGTGTGATTTTTAATTCTAACCTGAGCACCCTATTTATAGGAAAATGCTTAGAACACCAAAGTAGAAATTTAATAAAATATAAATATATATATATATATATATATATATATATATATATATATATATATATATATCAAAATTCCTACACCACTCTTGAAATCTGATTTCAGCTCAATAAGCACATGCCACCTTCTAGAAAAAGTAAGGAAAAAAACGTTTTTCATAAAATAAATAATTTAAACTTCCAAAAATCAATTATTTCGGAGCTTCGGAACTTCAATAATTCACAATAAATAGCCCTTTTGTCAGAAAATTCAAATCTCACGAGTTTTTTTTAAGGAAATTCAATTCCCTACAACTTTACAGAAGGAAGTTTTTCCAAATTCTGAACAGAAATTGATCGAAATCCACAAACGGGCGATTTTACAAGCTATAATCAAATTTCAGTCAAGAAATGGGGTCCACCGACACATAAAACATGCTTTAAATATTTTTGGTAACAAAAATACTCCTCCTCCACACATACTCATATATCCCACATTCATCGTAAAAATATCATCATTATTATATTATTAAAATATAATAATATATTTAAATGAATTATTTTATAAGAAAAAGATAAAATATTAATTTTCAACAATTGTCACATTAAAAATTTTCTCCATCTATATCCACATAAAATCAATATTTTCCTCATCATATGAATTAATAATTAATTATTCACAAATAATATTACAAAATCACAATATTGACAACAAGACAGTTCCCAAGAAAGAGAGGGCTTTCCAATAAGAATTTCTCTTTACTGGCGCGCAATTAGGTGACCAAACATCTCCTTAGACAGAACTTTCTAGACATTGCCAATAATGTTATCTAATAATATTATTCAGATAATTTGAATTATTGCTTCGATAATGAAAAATATTGTGTAATGACAATTATTGAAACAACAGCAATATAAAATATCAACGCAACAATTATTAAATCAATAAAATAAAATACTGAACAGTAATTACTATAACCATTATTGAGTAGTGCCTTCTTACGTAAGAATCAATAATTGGTGTAATACCGTGTGCTACTGTGTTTAACCGCCGAGTATTTTAACAGTACTAACGGTAATAACTACGTTGTTATTTTTAAATAACTTATATTTGTCGTTTTCTTCATCCAATCGCTTTCCGTTATGGGGCCAATAAAAAACTGTGCCGTCGTACGAATATTCCCTGACAGCAAGAATATTCCACGACCAAACAAATATTCCCCGACAACAATGAATATTTTATAACCACCTGTTTATTTTAAAATATTCGCGCATTTTACTCATAACTAACCACATTAATCAATTCAACCCTTACTATTTCAAAATAATAAATGGAGAAAATTAAATTTCATTTATTAATAATTCGGGGTCTTACAACCTCCCCTCCTTATGAAATTTCGTCCTCGAAATTGACGTACATACCTGGTGTTTCGAAAAGATGAGAATACGTCGCTTTCATTTCTGTTTCCAACTCCCACGTCATTTCCTCAATAGCATGGTTTCTCCACAAAACTTTAACTTGTGGTATAATCTCGGTACATAGGACATGTTCTTTCTTATCCAAGATCTTGACAAGTACCTCCTCATACGTTAAGTCTTCGGCTATCTCATCCGATTCTAACTCAATGATGTGGTTCGGGTCGTCCACATATTTACGTAACATCGATACGTGAAAAACGTTATGAACACGCGTCATACTTGGTGGTAAAACGAGTCTATAGGCCACAGTTCCTATTCGATCGAGAATTTCAAATGGATTAATAAATCTAAGGTTTGAGCTTTCCTCATCTCACCGATTCTTGCTTTTGAAATAACAACTTCTTGCACCTCCTTCTTCAAATTCATCAGCTCCGGTGTGTAGCTTGAACAGCTTTAACTTTATCGATTAAAGTCGATTATATTCGTATATCATCACGTGGGTACCTAGAGTTTTCATCTCCATCTCTATTATTTGTAAATTATACGAAATGAGTCTTTGACAATATCGTACTCGTACTTGTATACGATCTTCTACTCAACACGTCAGCTCCCACGTTCGTTTTTCTAGAATGGCATGGTCAGAATATGTGCTGAAATGAGTCTCCTCTTGAGTTCATCGAAGCTCTTCCCACATTCCTTGCTCCATTCGAACTTTGTATTTCTACGAGTCGGTTGCGTTAATGGAATAGCAATTCAAGAATATCCTGCAACGAATCTCCGATAATAACCAACTAAGCCTAGAAAGCTACGTATTTCGATTACCGACTTAGGTTGTTCTCAAATGTGACTCATATCCCAACCTTGGATACACGTTACAATGACACCTATCAGTTTACTATTGCATGAATATTGTCCCCTACGGAGAGTCTGGCTTCGGTGCATTCCACAAAGGAAGTCACCAGATAAAGGCTCAGGTACCAAATTCTATAGTTGAATTTTTAACTCCTGAAGTTCAATAGGAGCCATTCGATATGAGATTTTAGAAATGGGTTTTGCACCAGGTTCAAAGTCGATACAAAATTCAATATAACCTTTGGGAGTAAGCCAAGAAATTCTTCAGAAAATACGTCGGGAAAAATCAATAACAACAGGAATATTATTCAAATCTGACGTGTCTTTATTCAAATCCATAACATGGACTAAGAAAACTTGACATCCGTAATAAACGAATGACTTCATGGCTTGATATGAAAATGTTTGACTACAATGGTTTGATTGCTTGAATTCGAATAACAGGTTGCTTAGGAATATGAAAACTAACAACCTTACGAAAGTAATCAATTTCGGCATGATGAGTAGTTAACCTTAAAATCACATCAAAATCAAATATCTCTATAGAAATAAGGTTAACAGGTAATGTGATAGTGCCAACCTGAATCAAGCAAGATTTCTAAACAACGGATGTAATGAAAGTTTCTCCTAACGGAGTCTCCATAAATAGGTCAAAGTCTAATTTCTCCGTAGTCAAGTTCAAATGTTGAGCGCAAGCAAGAGAGATAAAAGAATGGGTAGAACCGGTACCTAGTAAGGTATAAACTTCGCAAGAATTTATAATTAACTAACCCGTGCTAACTTCGTTCAGGTTCCTTGCATTCTGACCGGTTACGACAAACGCTCTTCCAAGAACCGTTGACTTTGACTTTTCTAGGACATCCTTTTAAGTCACCATTCCCGCTGGACTGGGTTTCGATATCGTACAATCACGAGCGATATGTCCTTCTTTATCATAATTATAGCATACCTTAAACTGTTGTGGGCAGTTTGGGCTGATATGTCCCTCTTTCCCACATTTGTAACATACGACCGATGGTCTTTCTCCTCCCTTGGAACCAGTTGCTACTGGCGCTGACGTCTTCATATGGTCGTTGTTGAATCTCCTCTTTTTAAAATCTCCTCCCGACTCACTTCTTCTATTTTATGGCCATGATTACCACCAGAGTGGTTACCGCCTTTGTCTGTATTCTTCTTTCTCCGCTGGTTATCGTTATTCTGATGACTGCTATCTTCGGTATGATCCTGGTTATGGTCCCTCGATTGAACGTACTCGTTATCTCGCTCTAACAACTGAGCCCTGTTGACAACATCTGAATATAAAAAAAAAATTATAAGAGATAAGATATTGTCGAATCTCGAGTTTTAAACCTCTCAGAAACATCCGCGTCATACGTTCCTCATTCTCCACCAAATGAGGTGCAAACCTGGATAACTCCGCGAACTTCGCCTCGTATTGGGACACCGTCATGTTATTCTTCTCCAGTCTAATAAACTCCACTTCCTTCATATGATGAATACTTTCAGGGAAGTACTTGTCATTGAACTGTTTCTGAAACGTCTCCCATGACGTGCTGAGTGCAGCTGGATGGGTACGCTTCACAGACTCCCACCAGTAGTCTGCCTCGCCACGAAACATAAAGGTGGCGAATGGAACCTTCTATTCCTCCGTGCATCCCAAGACATCGAATATCTTGGTAATTTGTTTGACCCACGTCTCCGCCTTAATTGGATCCGGCTTTCCCCAGAATTTTGGTGGTCCCAAATCTTTGAACTGCTTGGCTGTGACCACTCGTGAATTGCTATCATTTCCTCCTGTATTTTAAACACGAGTCTCCTCGTCTGATTTTGCATGAACTGCAAAAAGCTTCTAAACATCCCCTCGTTCATCATCTGCTCAGTGGTGTTGTTCACAGGAGGAATATTGCCAGGCTGTTGCACGTTCTCCTCATTGGTGAGTACATGCGTCTCCACGGTCTCATTTCCACTATTAATATTCTCAGTCGATATTCTCAAATACTGTCATAAAACAAGGGTTAATTAAAGAAATCAATATATCACATAATATCCCTATATACTGACTAACTAACAAATAAGCTTAGGTAAGACACACTAGCGAAGGATTTACTCATCTCTCCCCTCCTAGTTCTATTCCCCGATCTCCACCAGAGATCATATCCCTAAGCTCTGATACCAACTGTGACACATGTCCCATCAGTGGACAGCACCTCACATTGGTACCTATCAGTTAGCCACCGCAGAACGGCGTCCCCTACGGAGAGTCTGGCTTCGGTGCATCCCCATCAACAGGAAGTTGTCAAGAATAAACATGTGAATGATATTCCTATTTATATATGATTTGATTATGATATATATGAATGAATATGCAAGTATGTTTGCATGAAGAAAAGCTGTTAAGTCCTTTGATAGATAATAGAAATATATGTACAAGGACTTAAAATGAATTGATCAAAAATGTTAGGTTGATCCTACATAAGCAAAACGGCTTTGTAAAGTCCTTAAAAAGAAATGATGTACAAGGACTATAAATATAGAAAGATCAAGCTTGTTAGGTTGATCTTATGATGTAATAGATAGGATTGTCTGATTGTCGAGCACGGCACCAGAAGTCGTAGTCTGCCAGGAGAGTCAGAGTCAACTCGGGAGCTATCGAGGCAGAATAGAAGTATGCAAGATAGTGAGATCTCAGAGTTCGTAGACTTCCAGGGGAAACGAAGAAGGATCGTAGTGTGTCGAGAAGAGCCTCCTCGAGATCGTAGTGTACTGAGGAAGTCATGTTCTGAATCGTAGAGACAGCCTGCCTATAAGCCGAACGACAATCTTCCGAAGCTAAGTATGAAATGCACTCTACGCTCAGAGTCGTAGAGTCTAGCGATGCCGAAGTCAAAGACAAGGATTGTAGACCACACTCTGCGATCATAGAGTCCAATGAACAAATGCAAAGATCGTAGTCGGAAAAGATCAGATGAAAACAAGCTCAAGTCAGTAATCGTAGAGTGGACTCAACGTTCACCAAGCTAGCTCTACGATCGTAGTGTGCAGAGTCAAAGATCATAGTGTGATCTCGGAAACGTAGAGTCTGCACAGCCGAAGCTGAATTGCAGAGTGCAAAAATTGTAGAGTGTCAAGATCTGATCTTCAGGAACGTAGTGTCTGCACAGCCGAAGCTGAATCGTAGAATGCAAAACTATGACTCTAACAGTAATGCTCACAATGCTAAGTCAGAATCGTAGAGCAGATACGGTTCTCAACGAATGAGCACTCCCAAAATATCCAAAGGTACGAAGCCTCTAGTTGGCACTGCAAAGATGTAATCCACAGTAAGGGAACCAGAGAGCACTCAACGAATGGCATGCAGGCTAGCAGAAGAAGTAAGCACCAAACCAATCAGCATCAAGATTGAGTTGAAAGGCCGTTCGTGATGAAGTCTTCCACAAGATGATTCAAAGACTTCAGCAGTTGACTAAGGAAAAGTCAGCTAATGCAGTTGCTATCAAGAGAACAGAAGACAACGATCTTGGAAGCAACCAGGATCGTAGTGTTTGTCAGACAAAGAAATAACTGATGGAAGGTGAACCGAGATACTGATCAGCTTCTGAAAAGCAAGGCTAAAGTGATTAAGTGCAGGGTCAGTTCATTGATGATAAGTGAGCGGAAGATCACCAGGAGAAAGCAAGCTGGACGCGCCACAAATCTGAAGTGTCTTGATATTCAGAATGGAAACAGAGCAAGGAATTAAGCCATCAGTATCTGAGAACAGTCGAAGCAAACAGAAGTATTGAAGCACTGCACAATACAAGGAAGAGGTGTTCTACATTGAAGATCCAATCAACACTCTTCAAGATCGCAGTGTTGTCTCCACCAGTCAACAAGACACTACGATCAGGTCCCTAAAGACGTGCATCAAAATCGTAGAGCTCAGATACCTAAAGATTGAGGCATTGGCAATGGTTTAATCTGAAGGGTAATTCGGACAAGTGCTTATTGAGAGCATCGATGCAAAAGGACAACCTCTGATCAAGAAATCAGAATAAATAAAGTCTTCGACCAGCCTAGGACAGTAAAGTGATACATCTGACAGGGTAAGTGAAAAAGTAGACTGCAGAGTCAGAAAAAGTATGTCATGCCACATCAAGCAATCTACATCAAGCAACTTGGGATCTGTGAAGACATTTGAATAGCTTCCAACGGCTACTTTCCAACGGAAGGATTGGGAAGGTGTATAAATGTAGAAGAGCTTCAAAGATCAAAGGTTGCTGGAATAGTTGAGTTTTGGAGAGAAGGTGGACTGATAAAATCAAGTAATAGTAAGTCCAGAGACTCACTCTACGATCCACCAAGAACACTCAAAAGTCAGATCAAGCAAGAAGTATAAGTGTGAGTTCTACTATATAGAAGTGAGAGTTCTACTACATGAAGAGTGTTCTGAACTGCCGAGAGAAAGAAGAGCATCATGCAATCTGGATGTCCATCATGGGAAGACTCTAAGTACAATAGAGAAGAGCTTACGGTCATCTTAGCAAGTCCATCATGGGAAGGCATCGAGTAGCAAGAAGGGAGATCACAAAAGCCATCTTGGTGTCAAGCTTAAGAAAGCTTCTAGGTACCTTGCAGAAAAGCTTACAGTCATCCTAGAAGCCTCTCATGTGCAGCCATCAAGTACCAAGGAGAATGATCTTCAAGGCAGTTCATTAAGGGGTCATCCGGAGTAGTTGAGCCACCTAAGAAGCTGAGCATCATGTAACACTCAACTGCTCTTCAAGGATGATCAAGCCGAAGCTGCTAAAGATAGAAGATGTTCAGAGCATGAAGACATCTTAGCAGCTCAGCACCGACTCCAACAACAACAACAACAACTCAAGAAGCCAGGGCCTGAGAGGTCCTTGTCCAAAGGGACTAAACAAAGCAGGGCCAAAGGGTCCTTATCCAAAGGGACTAGATGAAGTTCCAAGCCTATTGGGCTTGAAGAGTTCCTAGGGAAATAGAGGAGTCCCAAGGCTGCTGGCCTTGAAGAGTTCTTAGTGAACTGAAGTCCCAAGGCTGCTGGCCTTGAAGGAATCGTAGAGATTCAGGGTGCTGCCCTTCCTTAGTGGAAATCCTGCTAGTTGAAAGCAGAAGAGTGGATTAGGAGCTTGAGTCTCTGAACCACTTAAAACCCCTTGTGTCTTTTACTTTATGTCATTTACATTATGTCTATAACTGTTATAACTGCTATGTATGTTTTAACTGCTTACAACTAAACTAACCCAACGAACAATGTTTGTATGATTATGAATATATCAATGAAGGAGAGGAATCTTTTACTTATTCCGCTGTGCTTGAAAAGATTCTATGTTTGTCATATAATCTAATATGAACAATACATCATAAACCAGAAAAGTAATTTTAAAAGAAAAGGATCTATTCAACCCCCCCTTCTAAATCTATTGTGCCCTCTGGGATCTAACAATTGGTATCAGAGCAGGTTCTCATGCTGTATTCTAAAGCTAATCGCTTTGAGTTTGATCCAAGGCACCAACATTGTTCTAAACTTAGTTTAGTAGTAAGTAACATGTTATATGCAGAAGAGCTCACATGTTGGAAATATTGTGTATAGGAAAAATTGTGTATACACCTGAAGCTGCTCAGATTGGTTCATATCCTCGATTGTTATAACAACAAGACCAATCCTAGCCTACAGTCAATCTTGTAGTCTGAAGATCAGACGAGAGAAAGAGAGCAAGAGACATCAGTAACAAGGAGTAAAGCATTCATCAGTCTGAAAGATGAAGAGGTCACGCGTACAAAGAAATGACTGATCAAGTGGAGACAGAAGATCCTCTCAATCTTATGAGTGACCAACCAACAACCGAGTGCTGTCTCTGAAAACTCAAGGATGTCAAAGATCTTAATGCCACGATTCTCCTGATCTACATCTTCAAGACCACGACTGATTGATGAAAGGCCGACAAGAGCATTAAGCTGAAAAGGGGCAAAAGTAAAAGCTATGCACATCAATACCTTAACTCAGTATATCTAAAGTAAATGACTGTTAAGAAACTGACAGTAAAAAGGTACGGTTCATCACCATCATTAATGTATACATCATAGTTGCACCATCTTATGAACCATGACAGTATTCTGTCAACAAGTCATAATCTTCCTAAAAAGGTGAATAGAGAAAGTAGTCTAAAGATGGAAAATTCAAATGTCTACAAACTTTCTCTTTAACCAAGTTTTAGGCTGAAGATGACATCTTGAAGAAAATCTGAAATGGATCATAAGAGTATTACAGACCAAATGAATCTTAGGTTAAGTAATCATTATTGTTGTACTAGTATGTGTGTACAAGCCTATGTTCTAAGTGTTTAACAACACACAGAGAATGATCAGTTCTACAAGAGGATCTTGTTGATTTGTAGAAACTGATCACATCCATAAATCAACTAGATACTCATAAATCGCAGAGTTGATTCACACTATGTGAACACTTAAACATTGTGAACATAACCCAGTAATTGATGAAACCATCATAGATAAAGAGTGTGTCATTAATTGTCAAATCCTACACACACTCACCGTCATGCATCTAAAATGTATTATCCCAAGATAGTTGCATGAATGAATGTCTGTTGGTGATAAACATGATGATTATCCAGATAAGAGAAATAGGGGTTTAGAAAACTAACCTAGCAGGACCCATTTAACAATGGGGACCAAAAGTAGGAATTACTTGAACATGCAGGTACTTGGTCAGTCTGACCACACTAAGGAATGCTGAAGCAGAAGACTTCATTCAAAAGGATTCAACCAACAGAAGGCTAAGGACTATTCAGAGAAAAGTCTGATAAAGCCCATATATGTCCAAGCCTGTCCTTGAAGACCATCTGAGCTAACCTGAATGGAGCTCACATGGCTGCAAATCTGTAAATGGGAGCATGCCATGCAGCATGAGATAAAAGAGGATTCTATGTGCCCATGCCAAGAGAGATACGCTTTATGGAAAGGATCCTCAAGGGAAGCTCACAATAGAAGATCTTTGAGCTTGAGACAAAAGGAGTTCTCTACGAAGCAGAACTTCTCAAAACTAAGGACTGTCAAAGAAGACTACGTTCGTAGTACTGTCAAATGATCGTAGAGTGATCAATCTTGAAAATACTCATCTCTACGATACAAGAAAGACTAAGTAACGATGATGATTCCAGTCAGCAGTAGAAGTGTTGGGCAGCCTTCAAATGAACATGAAGAAGGAATCACATCTATCTGAGATGACGGCATCAACAATGGGGGAGCAGTGATCTGTTAAGGAATAACTGCACCATTAACCTGGAAGAGATGTACCAGCTACAAAGTCCCAAAACCTTGTGGCTGATGAACAAAATGAAGATCCATAGTCAGTAGGATCGTCTTAAAACGAACTACTGATAACCCTTCAGCCACCTAATCCATAATCGTGAAGTGCCTACGATCAAACACATGATCGTAGAGTAAGAGTAGAAGGACACCACGATTTCAGCAATGCAGATACTTAAAGATGATAGAAGATCTTCCCATCAAAAAGGGTCTAATGAGATGTCATTGAAAATCACTGTCTTAGTATTTCATCTGGAAAGCGCCTCAGGGACAAACCTGACCCTTACCAAACTCTAAGAGGTTGGCCCTTCCTGAGCTACCTTATCCCAGAAGGAATGCTTGATCTAGTTCATCTCAAAAGAACCAAGTCAGTCAACGATCGTAGAGTTGAACTTGAAGAGGTCTAAACGATTGTAATACAACTCAACAATCGTAATGCTGTCTAAACGATCGTAGTGCAACCTCAGCGACAGAAGAAGATAACACAACGATCGTAGTCCTACCAAAGGGTATTCCAGTTCAAGGAGTATGAAGAATGAGACATATGCTAAGCCATTTAAGTTGAGGAGATAAGTTCGAATACATCAGTGATTGAGCTATGCTGCATCGAAGTAAGGAGGAAAGACGAAGCCATCCAATGCAGCATCTCTCAGAAATTGATCGTTGAGTAAACAAATGAAATTGTAAAGTCTATAGCTATCTCATCATGTTAATCTACGAATCAAAAGGTCAACGGTCAAAGCCACATCAATTAAACGTCCACTCCTCTAATAAATGAAAAGTTGTGGGAAGTTACAGCTCATTACTGGGCAACGTGCAACCAATGGACAGTTGACACATCACTAAGTATACAGATTTAGAAGGAACTGCCATAAAGACAAGTTCAAATCTGCAGACAGTTACCAAAAGATATCAAACCTTTCTCCCTCCCATTTTCAAAACCCTAGAAAGCTTTTCAAGAGCAAAATAAGTTAACCTCCAGAGCCTTACCAACCAGACAGTCATCTCGCATAAACCTTTCTATATTTAATACCCACATTCTTCAAACTTCTCAAAATGGAAAACTGGCAAATGATCACTGGTATTCAGCTTAGAACCAAATCGTTTGAGAAATCTGAAAAGAAGTTCAGAGATATTCTCGAGCTTGTAAAGAAGGATGGATTTTCAGAATGCCTTGAAGCAAATACTCGAGTCTACTGCAACCTGGTTAAAGAATTCTACTCAAACGTCTCTATAAATTCGGAAACCCTTACTACCAAGGTTAAAGGTCAGTCTCTCAAGTTAAAATCTTCTGACCTAAACCAATGCCTAGGATTTCCTAACCAAGGCCTACAGAACCTTGATGATGTCAACACTGAATTAGCTAAAGAAATTATGGGGTATCAAAGAAACCCTAATTTCAAGGACATGAAGAAGAAGGAGTTCCCTGAGCAATATGAGTTCCTCGCTGAAATAGTTGGAAAGTGCATACTATGTAAGAACACTGCACATGACACAGTGATCGACTAGCAGTTGAAAATCATGTCTGCAATAGTTTTGAAGAAACAAATCTACTTTGGATCTATCTTGATAGATCAGATCTCCAAATGGGTAGAGAAGACTGAGAAGAATCCCCTGACCAAGGTATATCATGGAAGGCTGTTAAGTATCATACTGAAGAAAAAGCTAGGGGAAAAGATCAAGGATGATGAGGGAGAAGCCCTGAATGTGCACAAGGTGATGTCTCCACAACTATTTGAAAACTGGAAGAAGAACCCTAAGGAGAACAAAAGGCTGACAGATGGGAGCAGTAGTAGAGCCTCTACAAAGAAGAGGAAGACAGTAAAGGCAGAGAGCTCTGACTCCAGTGACTCTGAAGCAGCTGAAATCACACCAGCTAGGAAGAAATCAAAAGTGGTGAAAAGAGCTGGTGATGTGAAGAAAGCCCAGGTCCCACCAAGGAGAGTCTCCTCCTTGAACAAGAGTAAAGAAGAAAAGGCCCAAACTGCTGAGACCACAAAAAGAAGAAGCAGCAGGTTGCTTCAAGGGCCAGTCAGCAAGAAAGCTAAGGTGGAGGACAAACCAGCCTTAGCTTCTCAAATCAATACATCCGCTGATAAGGAAATGTGCTCTAGCCCCATGGCCAAAACTCAAAGAAGCAACTCTGATGAAGAAAAAGAAATTTCTGATCAAGATACATCCCCAAATGCAACTGCCCCAATCAGCCCAGTGAATGGGTCAGAAAATGCTATCCAAAAAGAAGAAGAAAAACATGTCTCCTCAATCCAAGAGAGCTTTCATGATGACTCAGAAAGTGATGAGGACAAGGAAGAAGAAGAATCTGTCTCTCCAATAGTTGAACCTCCACAAAGAAGAAAGAGCTACAGGCTGCAATCCCAGTTTGCCTCCAAAAGGAACAGTGGCCAATCAAATGCCATCATTGAATTAAGTGATGATGAATTTGTATCCCCAGGAGAAGATGCTGAAGAAGAAGCCAGCAATGGAAAAGAAGAATCTATGGAAAGACTTGCTGAAGGAAGTTCAGATGATGAAATTCAGCAAGAAGGATTTTCTGCTGAAGATGCTCAAGAAGAGTCTGAACACAAAATGCAACAAGAAGACCTCTCTGTTGAAGCTGATCTAAATGGCTCTGGTTCTGAGAAGGAAGAAGCTGGAAATGATTCCAACTCTGAAGATCAGAAATCAGGAAATTCAAAACTTTACCCTGTTCTCTCACCTGCAAGATTTATCAGGAGAATAGTAGTAGAAGTTCCCAATGAACCATCAGAGACTCCTCCTGAAAGATGGGTAAACCATGGAGGTGAGCAGATCAAAATAGTAAGAATGACCTCTTTTGACTTGGTCAAGAACTGGAACAACATGGAAATGGACTGCACAACCATTCTCTACAACCCTGATGATCTGCTAATGAGATGGTTCTTCCAGTGGATGCCATGGCTAAAGGCCATTACTGAAAAAGATGGAAGCTACTTCAGTTGGTGTTATAAGCAGTTTCCAAGCATGGAACTGGTGGCTCAGAACTTTCCAAGAGTGAAGAAGTTTGACACCAAGCTGATCACAAACCAGCCCCACTTCAAGATCTATCGACATGCTGGAAATCTCTACATCCCCTACGATCGCAGGGTGGACTCTGAAGGAAGAAGAACCATGTCCAAGAAGCTGATCGTAGAGTCTGATCACTCTACTGCTTATGATGTTCAAATCCAATCTCAGGAGTCTCCTTATGATCAAGCACTGCTAATAGACACTCCATCATCCTCCACAAGCAATTGGTACTCCACGATTGTTCAGATTATCCACACCTTTGAAAATTTGTCCAAAGATGACAATCGTAGAGTCCAATCCATTGCTCCACCTGAAGCTGCCAATCAAAATGATCAAACTGCTTTGGAGCAGGAACTACTGAAGAGCTCTGATGATTTAAGCAAGAAGATATCTATGCTCACTGAAGAAACACAGAAGCAGACAGCAGCAGGAGATGATTCCTTCCAGCACAAGCTTCAAGCTATCTTGGCTGATGTATCTCTCAAACTCCAAGAGAGAGATAACATCTATCAGAAGGCCATCCAAGAGCAGAAGGCAGAAGCTCTACAAGTTCAGAAGGCCAATACAAAGCAGATCGAAGCCCTCTCTGACAAAATTGACGATATGAAACAGTCCTTCTCTGTGCAACTTGAACTCGGACAGCAAGAGCTAAAGTTTGAAGTTGCAAACTCCTCCTACCTGATGGAGCAGCATATGTCCAACATGGAGCAGCTCTCTCAAATGATTGATGACAAAAAGGGGAAGAAAGAGAGGCGAAGAAAGAAGAGGAGCAAGAGGCACCAAAAGAAGAGCAGAGGGTTAAGGGAGAAAAAGTCAAAGAAGAAGAAAGCAGCAGCAGATAGAGAATCATCATCTGAGGGGGAGCCTGAAGATGATGATACCAAGATCACAAAAGCTGAAGGGGAGCCAGGTCAGAAAGATGATGAAGGGAAATCAAGCAAAGAGAGAAGGTCATCATCAGAGGGGGAGCAAGAGCAAGAAGCAGCAGAAAATCCTGGAATCATACATGGAGCATAGGAGGTATATCTCTAGTCTGTTAGTATGTTCTGGATCCAGGATTTAGAATGTCTGAATATATAATTGCCATATTAATATAAATGACATTCATGATTAACTGTTTAGAAATACAGCTTCTCACTGTATCTAAGATTCATTCATAACATGCATATGCACTTATTGTTTTTGTCATAATCAAATAGGGGGAGATTGTCAGAAATAAACATGTGAATGATATTCCTATTTATATATGATTTGATTATGATATATATGAATGAATATGCAAGTATGTTTGCATGAAGAAAAGCTGTTAAGTCCTTTGATAGATAATAGAAATATATGTACAAGGACTTAGAATGAATTGATCAAAAATGTTAGGTTGATCCTACATAAGCAAAACGACTTTGTAAAGTCCTTAAAAAGAAATGATGTACAAGGACTATAAATATAGAAAGATCAAGCTTGTTAGGTTGATCTTATGATGTAATAGATAGGCTTGTCTGATCGTCGAGCACTGCACCAGAAGTCGTAGTCTGTCAGGAGAGTCAGAGTAAACTCGGGAGCTATCGAGGCAGAATAAGAGTATGCAAGATAGTGAGATCTCAGAGTTCGTAGACTTCCAGGGGAAACGAAGAAGGATCGTAGTGTGTCGAGAAGAGCCTCCTCGAGATCGTAGTGTACTGAAGAAGTCATGTTCTGAATCGTAGAGACAGCCTGCCTATAAGCCGAATGACAATCTGCCGAAGCTAAGTATGAAATGCACTCTACGCTCAGAGTCGTAGAGTCTAGCGATGCCGAAATCAAAGACAAGGATCGTAGACCACACTCTGCGATCGTAGAGTCCAATGAACAAATGTAGAGATCGTAGTCGGACAAGATCAGATGAAAAGAAGCTCAAGTCAGCAATCGTAGAGTGGACTCAACGTTCACCAAGCTAACTCTACGATCGTAGTGTGTAGAGTCAAAGATCATAGTGTGATCTCGGAAACTTAGAGTCTGCACAGCCGAAGCTGAATCGCAGAGTGCAGAAATCGTAGAGTGTCAAGATCTGATCTTCAGGAACGTAGTGTCTGCACAGCCGAAGCTGAATCGTAGAATGAAAAACTACTACTCCAACAGTAATGCTCACAATGCTAAGTCAGAATCGTAGAGCAGATTCTCAACGAATGAGCACTCCCAAAATATCCAAAGGTACGAAGCCTCTGGTTGGCACTGCAAAGATGTAATCCACAGTAAGGGAACCAGAGAGCACTCAACGAATGGCATGCAGGCTAGCAGAAGAAGTAAGCACCAAACCAATCAGCATCAAGATTGAGTTGAAAGGCCATTCGTGATGAAGTCTTCCACAAGATGATTCAAAGAAGACTTCAGCAGTTGACTAAGGAAAAGTCAGCTAATGCAGTTGCTATGAAGAGAACAGAAGACAACGATCTTGGAAGCAACCAGGATCGTAGTGTTTGTCAAACAAAGAAAGAACTGATGGAAGGTGAACCGAGATACTGATCAGCTTCTGAAAAGCAAGGCTAAAGTGATTAAGTGCAGGGTCAGTTCAATGATGATAAGTGAGCGGAAGATCACCAGGAGAAAGCAAGCTGGACGCGCCACAAATCTGAAGTGTCTTGATATTCAGAAGGGAACCAGAGCAAGGAATTAATCCATCAGTATCTGAGAACAGTCGAAGCAAACAGAAGTATTGAAGCACTGCACAATACAAGGAAGAGGTGTTCTACATTGAAGATCCAATCAACACTCTTCAAGATCGCAGTGTTGTCTCCACCAGTCAACAAGACACTACGATCAGGTCCCTGAAGACGTGCATCAGAATCGTAGAGCTCGGATACCTAAAGATTGAGGCATTGGCAACGGTTCAATCTGAAGGGTAATTCAGATAAGTGCTTATTGAGAGCATCGATGCAAAAGGACAACCTTTGATCAAGAAATCAGAAGAAATAAAGTCTTCGACCAGCCCAGGACAGTAAAGTGATACATCTGACAGGGTAGGTGAAAAATTAGACTGCAGAGTCAGAAAAAGTATGTCATGTCACATCAAGCAATCTACATCAATCAACTTGGGATCTGTGAAGACATTTGAATAGTTTCCAACGGCTACTTTCCAACGGAAGGATTGGGAAGGTGTATAAATGTAGAAGAGCTTCAAAGATCAAAGGTTGCTGGAATAGTTGAGTTTTGGAGAGAAGGTGGACTGATCAAATCAAGTAATAGTAAGTCCAGAGACTCACTCTACGATCCACCAAGAACACTCAAAAGTCAGATCAAGCAAGAAGTAGAAGTGTGAGTTCTACTATGTAGAAGTGAGAGTTCTACTACATGAAGAGTGTTCTGAACTGCCGAGAGAAAGAAGAGCATCATGCAATCTGGATGTCCATCATGGGAAGACTCTAAGTACAATAGAGAAGAGCTTACGGTCATCTTAGCAAGTCCATCATGGGAAGGCATCGAGTAGCAAGAAGGGAGACCACAAAAGCCATCTTGGTGTCAAGCTTAAGAAAGCTTCTAGGTACCTTGCAGAAGAGCTTACAGTCATCCTAGAAGCCTCTCATGTGCAGCCATCAAGTACCAAGGAGAATGATCTTCAAGGCAGTTCATCAAGGGGTCATCCGGAGTAGTTGAGCCACCTAAGAAGCTGAGCATCATGCAACACTCAACTGCTCTTCAAGGATGATCAAGCCGAAGCTGCTAAAGATAGAAGATGTTCAGAGCATGAAGACATCTTAGCAGCTCAGCACCGACTCCAACAACAACAACAACAACTCAAGAAGCCAGGGCCTGAGAGGTCCTTGTCCAACGGGACTAAACAAAGCAGGGCCAAAGGGTCCTTGTCCAAAGGGACTAAATGAAGTTCCAATCCTATTGGGCTTGAAGAGTTCCTAGGGAACTAGAGGAGTCCCAAGGCTGCTGGCCTTGAAGAGTTCTTAGTGAACTGAAGTCCCAAGGCTGCTGGCCTTGAAGGAATCGTAGAGATTCAGGGTGTTGCCCTTCCTTAGTGGAAATCCTGCTAGTTGAAAGCAGAAGAGTGGATTAGGAGCTTGAGTCTCTGAACCACTTAAAACCCCTTGTGTCTTTTACTTTATGTCATTTACATTATGTCTATAACTGTTATAACTGATATGTATGTTTTAACTGCTTACAACTAAACTAACCCAACGAACAATGTTTGTATGATTATGAATATATCAATGAAGGAGGGGAATCTTTTACTTATTCCGCTGTGCTTGAAAAGATTCTATGTTTGTCATATAATCTAATATGAACAATACATCATAAACCAGAAAAGTATTTTTAAAAGAAAAGGATCTATTCAACCCCTCCTTCTAGATCTATTGTGCCCTCTGGGATCTAACAGAAGTCACCAGATAGAGGCTCGGGGCTCTTTACTTACGGCTCTGATACCAATTGTGACGCCCCCAAAATAGGTCCATTCCATCCAACCCATTCTGAGTCGCCAAATACATGGTACAGAAATAACTACAACTTTATTATTACAACATATAAACTATTGCCGTCTAGACAATATCCACACGCAAATAAATTCCCATAATAATTATTGATACATTATTTTACAAAAAATGTTGAGGACTACTTAACAACTCTCTCTAGAACCTTCATTCCATACCCCGACTAGTACTCGCTACATTCTCGCCTCCTGAGAAGAAAAATGGAACAAAAAGGAAAAGGGTGAGTTCAACTAGCCTAGTAAAGAATATTATGACTAAGATAATATACAACAAATTATCGTTAGTCTTCAACAGGGAAAAATCTAATAGAATACAATAGACAACCAGTTTTAAATCAACTACTGCAGCGGAAACAACAATTCATTAGAAGAGTTAAGTAGATAATGCAAACTACTATCTTCTATATATGAATTTAAAAGTTCATCGTCGATATTTTATCCCTGTAACATCAATCAACATATATCTGGAATCAAATATTCATCTTTGCACTACAGGCCAAAGATATTCATCAATTGGTCATGTTCATCTAAACACCTGTTCATCTTTGCACTACGGGCCAAAGATATTAATCAGTCGGTCATGTTCATCTCAACACCTGTTCATCTTTGTACTACGGGCCAAAGATATTCATTAAGAAATCATTCATCTTTGCACTACAGGCCAAAGATATTTAGTAATATCATCATTTAGGATTGAGGATGATGAAAAATATTTTAAAGAAAATGAATCCAGTGAAACAAAAGAACAAGTATTAAGGATTCGTACTTTACACAATTCAAGTTCAAAAATACTTCATAAGTAATCAGAGTGGAGTAAAATTCAAGAATGATCAAAACATGGATACAATCAAAGTTAGTATCCAGAATAGATATTTTGGACGAAAAAGAAGAAATTTCATTTTTAGGTGAATAGTGCCGTATTCGTGAATAGTGTTGTATACGTGAATAGTGTCGTATACGTGAATAGTAACTCCGACACCAAAAGATAGAAATTTCACAAAAAAACATCATCATGCTTCATGAATAGTACTTGTGAATAGTAACTCGTGAATAGTAACTTATGAATAGTAACCCCGACATGAAAAAGTTCCAAATTTGATAAAAAATTTCCAATTAATAATTCGGCATAATGATATTGAAGAAATAATATCATTTTCGAATAAAATAACATCCCTTACCTCGAAAGACAGTACTTCTAGTTGAAACACCGACTATAGGCTATGACTTGAACTTGCACCGTATAACAATACTCAAAGTACTCACAAGAATACGCTCGATAATATATAGAGAGAAAACTTTAGTTTCTGGTATGATTTTCAATTCTAACCTAAGCACCCTATTTATAGGAAAATGCTTAGAACACCAAAGCAGAAAATTTAATAAAATATAAATATATATATATATATATATATATATATATATATATATATATATATATATATATCAAAATTCCTACACCACTCTTGAAATCTGATTTCAGCTCAATAAGCACATGCCACCTTCTAGAAAAAGTAAGAAAAAAACGTTTTTCATAAAATAAATAATTTAAACTTCCAAAAATCAATTATTTCAGAGCTTCAGAACTTCAATAATTCACAATAAATAGCCCTTTTGTCAGAAAATTCAAATCTCGCAAGTTTTTATAGGAAATTCAATTCCCTACAACTTTGCAGAAGGAAGTTTTTCCAAATTCTAAACAGAAATTGACCGAAATCCACAAACGGGCGATTTTACAAGCTATAATCAAATTTAAGTCAAGAAATGGGGTCCACCGACACATAAAACATGCTTTAAATATTTTTGGTAAAAAAAATACTCCTCCACACATACTCATATATCCCACATTCATCGTAAAAATATCATCATTATTATATTATTAAAATATAATAATATATTTAAATGAATTATTTTATCAGAAAAAGATAAAATATTAATTTTCAACAATTGTCACATTAAAAATTTTCTCCATCTATATCCACATAAAATCAATATTTTTCTCATCATATGAATCTATAATTAATTATTCACAAATAATATTACAGAATCACAATATTGACAACCAGGCAGTTCCCAGGAAAGAGGGAGCTTTCCAATAAGAATTTCTCCTTACTGGCGCGCAATTAGGTGACCAAACCTCTCCTTAGACAGAACTTTCTAGACATTGCCAATAATGTTATCTAATAATATTATTCAGATAATTTGAATTATTGCTTCGATAATGAAAAATACTGTGTAATGACAATTATTGAAACAACAGCAATATAAAATATCAACGCAGCAATTATTAAATCAATAAAATAAAATACTGAACAGTAATTACTGTAACCATTATTGAGAGTGCCTTCTTACGTAAGAATCAATAATTGGTGCAATACCGTGTGCTACTGTGTTTTAACCACCGAGTATTTTAACAGTATTAACTGTAACAACTACGCCGTTATTTTTAAACAACTTATATTTATCGTTTTCTTCATCCAATCGCTTTCCGTTATGGGGCCCACAAAAAACTGCGCCGTCGTACGAATATTCCCCGACAGCAAGAATATTCCACGACCAAACAAATATTCCCTGACAACAATGAATATTTTATAACCACCTATTTATTTTAAAATATTCGCGCATTTTACTCATAACTAACCACATTAATCAATTCAACCCTTACTATTTCAAAATAATAAATAGAGGAAATTAAATTTTATTTATTAATAATTCGGGGTCTTACAAAAGGCATACAACTGTAAAACCAATAAACAGCAGTCCATCTATGCACTACAGTCCAAAGATGACTTTCATCACAATATAAGCATGAGGATCATGACAAGGATATAATGAATCAATCACGTGAGATAAAGGATAAATTTTTAAAGATTTTAACAATTTAATTTATCCAGAATTCAATAATATCAAAATTATCAACATGATGATGCTTTGTGGAGTAAAATTCAAGAATAATATTATTACAACAATATTTTAATCATTTCTTAAACTTATAAACAATTTATTTTAATTGTTTACACTTTACTAATTAATGCATTTAATCGTTCTAAAATGCCAAACTCATAAGATTTCATCACCAATAACCAAAACCCTTATCAAAAATCTGCATATACCTTATATAGGATTCTCAAGCCATAAAATCATATTTTCCAATTTTCTTACTTCACATAACATATTTAATTCATTTACTCATAACTTGTCCATTTTCATGAAAAATACCAAATCACTCCAAGGAAATTTTCTTTTATGGGATTTAGCATAATATAGTCTCATATTGAACATATATTTTTTTTAGAATTTTTAAAATTCATTTACTATTTTTTATATGACTAAAACTGCCGAATATATAGACATTTATCATAAACTGTACTTTTGTCCAAAAATTTCAAAATTTACAGAGTATACTTCTCATTTATTCAGATATCACACTTTTATTGTAAAAATATCACTATTATTATATTATTATAATAGGCTTAAATATGATTTACTACCCTAAACTATCGGTCATATTCCACTTCGGTGATCCACCTTTTAATTTTGTCAATTAGGTGATTAAACTATCAATTTTTTTCGATTTCATTCAATTGGGTCTGCCACGTCAAAAATTGCTGACGTGGCATTCTAATAGGCAGCAGGAGTGCTTATGTGTAAAAATATTATATATTTTTAATGAGATTAAAGGACAAAAAGGTAAAATAATAATTAAAAACAACTAAAAATTACACAAATAATATAAATTAGATGTATAATTATTTATTTATAGTTATATAAATAATATAAATTATTATATAAATAATATAATAATCATTTTTATTAAAAAACTATGTTTTTTTTTATTTTTTATTAAAAACAATTGTATTTAATATTAATGATAATAAAAATAAAAATATTAATGTTAATGATAATAAAAATAAAAATATTAATGATAATAAAAATAAAAGTGCATTTTTTTAATAAAAAAATAATTATTATTTTATTAAAAAAAAACAACCAACTGCGTTTTTTTTAAAATAAAGCAACAACGTTTTTTTTAATTGCTTAGTTATTATTTTTTTTATTAAAAGAAACTGCACTTTTATTTTTATTTTTATTTTTATTATCATTAATATTTTTATTTTTATTATCATTAATATTATACACAATTTTTTTTAATAAAAAAAAATAAAAAAAAATGCAGTTTTTTAATAAAAATAATTAATTTTAATAAAACTAATTATTATATTATTTATATAATAATTTATATTATTATATAACTATAAATAAATAATTATACAACTAATTTATATTATTTATGTAATTTTTAGTTGTTTTATTTCTTATTTTACCTTCTTGTCCTTTGATCTCATTAAAAATATATAATGTTTTTAAACATAAGCACTCTTGCTGCCTATTAGGATGCTACGTCAGCAATTTCTGACGTGGCAGACCCAATTGAATGAAATAAAAAAAATGATAGTTCAATCACCTAATTGATAAAATTGAAAGGTGGATCACCGAAGTGGAATATGACCTATAATTTAGGATAGTAAATCATATTTAAGCCTATTATAATATAATAATATATTTAAATAAATTATTTTATCAGAAAAGATAAAATATCAATTTTCAAAAATTGACACTTTTCTAAAATCTCCTCCATTTATATCCACATAAATAAATATTTTCCTTATCATATAAATCAATAATTAATTATTCACAAATAATGTGACGCCCCTAAAACAGGTATACATCACCCATCTTGAGTTGCCAGATATATGGTACATAAATTTAAATACAACTTAATTGTACAACAGTCGTGCAAAATACGACTAAACATAGCTGAGAGTTTTAATAAGAATATTTTCATCTAGACAATATCCACACTCAATGGAGTCCTCATTACATTTCTTGTCATACTATTTAATAGAATAGTGAATACTACTAATGTTATCATCTGGACCATCACTTCGTTCCCCGACTCGTCTCAGCTATATTCTCATTTCCTGAAGAGAACAATGAAAGAAAGGGTGAGCTCAATTAGCCTAGTAAGAAATATTATGACTAAGATCATCCAAAATAAATTATCATTACTCTTCAACAATGTTAAACTGAAAAAATACAATAGACATCAAGTTTAACTGCAGTGAAATAAGCAATCTATTAGAAGAGTCAAGTAGAGCATAAAATCTACTATCTTCTATGATTTAAAATGTTTTCATCAATTTTTATCGCTGAGACTCAGCTTAATAAATAAACCACATCATCGAATCATCCCTGCACTACGGGCCAAGGATATTCATTAAATCATCAATGGTCATGACTATACCGAATAAGCCTTAGTCATAATCATAGCAAAAACTATCCATCAATGCACTACAGGCCACTGAGGACTTTTACCACAACGTTTATAACATTACAGGTCATGATTATACCGAATGATCCCTGGTCATAATCATACCAAGTCCATCTCTGCCCATAAGCCAAAGATATACAACTATAAAACTAATAATAAACAGCTCATCTTTGCACGTAAGCCAAAGATATACAATTCAATAATTAACAGTTCATCTTTGCACATAAGCCAAAGATAACTTTCATCACCATATAAACATGAGGATGATGACAATGATATAAGCATTAATCAAACGAAAACAAGGATAAATATTAAATACTTTAAATTTATCCAAATATTATCAATAACTTAATAAACTCATAATCTAATATTATTAATATTATAACAATATTTTAATCACTTCTTAAACTTATAAATAATTTATTTCAATTGTTTACACTTTACCACATAATGCATTTAATCATTCAAAATGCCATACTCATAAGATTTCATCACCAATGATCAAATCCCTCATCAAAATCTGCATATACCTTATATAATCCCCAAGCCATAAAATCCAATTTTCCAATTTTGTTACTTTACATAACATATTTAATTTATTTACTCATAACTATTTCATTTTCATGAAAAATACCAAATTAGTCCCAAAAATATTTCTTTTCTGGAATTTAGGAGAATATAGTCTCATATTGAACATATATTTTTCTCGAAATTTATAAAATTTATTTACTATTTTTCGAAAATTAATTTCTAATTAATTCCTTAATAAATTAGCTACCTCAAGTTTAACTCCAGAAATTCCCAAATCTTGGCAAGATCTTACACATGTTAACGTGAGCTTCCAGTTTAAATTTCATGGTCATCAGAGTTATAGAACTCCGGTTATAGCGTTTTTTGTCAGAAAAACCTAAATATTGAAATAGTCATAACTTGCTGATTTTAAGTTGGAATGAACTCATTTTTGGACAGGAGGTACTTTATATCATATATTTTCAACCATTTGTGATTTCTAAGAAACTTTCATGTTTTCACATAATAACCAACATAACTCATCATAACACTTACTAATACTACATATACCCAAGATTTTCATCAGTCCAATGCTTTTATTATGACTTTCATCATAATCCACGTAAACATATCATTTCCACAATTTAATAAGGAATAAATACAAAGGATCATTCACCATGCATGTGGAAATCTACATAGACAGGTTATTCCAACAGAATAATAAAGAATGGAATAACAAAAGAATTCACCATGCATGTGATAGATTGCACAGACAGGTTATTCCAATAGAATAATAAATAATGGAACCAGGTCATGCGTAAACGCACATACAGGATATTCCGACAGAATAATAAAGAATGGAACAAGGTCATGTGTAAACGCACAGACAGGATATTCCGACAGAATAATAAAGAATGAAATAATAGAAGAATTTCACCATGTATGCGGTACTCCGCATAGACAGGTTATTCCAACATAATAATAAAGAATGGAATAACAAAAAAATTCACCACGTATACGGTAGTCCGCGTATACAGGTTATTCCAATAGAATAATAAGGAATGGAATAACAATAACTCTCTTCATGAATACGAAAGAAATAATACCCCTTACCTCAAAAGAAGACTGGATACTGGAATAGTGAGGTAGCAGACTTCTCTTCTTCTTTCTCTCTATAATTTCTCTCTATAATAATTACTCTATAGCTTTAGTGAATTGGTGAGAAATGAAGGAAGAATGAGCTTCTATTTATTGAAAAATATAGTTTTAATAATTGCACGTTTTCGGGCTCAAAATATTACAGTATAATACCTTCCTCTTTGTCTTCATTTTTATTTTTGTCCTGCAAGTATTATCAAATTTGCACCACCTCCCCTAATAGTAAATAATGTTGTCAGGAATAAGCATGTGAATGCTATTCCTATTTATATATGATTTGATTATGATATATATATATATATATATATATATATATATATATATATATATATATGTATATGAATGAATAATATGCAAGTATGCTTGCATTAAGAAAAGCTGTAAAGTCCTGTGATAGATAATAGAAATATATGTACAAGGACTTAGAATTAATTGATCAAATATATTAGGTTGATCCTACATAAAGCAAAACAGCTTTGCAAAGTCCTTAAAAAGAAATGATGTACAAGGACTATAAATATAGAAAGATCAAGCTTGTTAGGTTGATCTTATGATGTAATAGATAGGCTAGTCTGATCGTCGAGCACTGCACTAGAAGTCGTAGTCTGCCAGGTGAGTCAAGGTTAACTCGGGAGCTATCGAGGCAGAATGAGAGTATGCAAGATAGTAGATCTTGGAGTTCATTGACTGCAAGGGGAAATGAAGAAGGATCGTAGTGTATCGAGAAGAGCTTCCTCGTGATAGTAGTGTGCTGAGGAAGTCATGTTCAGAATCGTAGAGACAGCCTGCCTACAAGTCGATCGGTCATCTGCCAAAGCAAGACAGAAATGTAGACTACACTCAGAGTCGTAGAGTCTACTGATGCCGAAGCCAAGTCAAGGATCGTAGATCACACTCTGAGTTCGTAGAGTCTATTGATTATATGCAGAGATCGTAGTCGAGCAAGATCAGATGAAGACAACAGGTATAAGGCAGAAATCGTAGAGTGTCAATATCTGATCTCGGGATCGTAGTGTCTGCATAGCTGAAGCTGAATCATAGATTGTAGAACTATGACTCCAAAAGAAGTGCTCACAATGCTAAGTCAGAATCGTAGAGCAGATACAGTTCTCAACGAATGAGCACTCCCAAAATATCCAAAGATTCGGAGCCTCTAGTTGGCACTACAAAGATGCATTCCATAGTAAGGGAACCAGAGAGCACTCAACGAATGGCATGCAGGCTAACAGAAGATCTCAGCACAAACCTAATCAGCATTAAGATTGAGGTGTAAGGCCATTCGTGATGAAGTTTTCTACAAGGAGATCCAAAGAAGACTTCAGAAGCTGACTGAGGAAAGTCAGCTTATGCAGTAGCTATCAAGTGTACAGAAGACAACGATCTTGGAAACAACCAAGATCGTAGTGTTTTCCAAAAAAAGAAGGAACTGATAGAAGGTGAACTGAGATACTGGTCAGCTTCTGAAGAGCAAGGCTAAAGTGATTAAGTGTAGGGTTAGTTCATTGATGATAAGTGAACAGAAGATCACCAGGAGAAAGCAAGCTGGACGTGCCATAAATCTGAAGTGTCTTGATATTCAGAAGGGGACCAGAGCAAGGAATTAGGCCATCAGTATCTGAGAACAGTTAAAACAAATAGAAGTATTGAAACACTGCACAATATATTGAAGAGGTGTTCATCAGTGAAGATCCAAGCAACACTCTTCAGGAATGTAATGTTAGCTCTACTAGTCAACGAGCAACACTCAACAAGACACTATGATCATGTCCTTGAAGACGTGCATCAGAATCGTAGAGTTCGAATAACTGAAGACTGAAGCATTGGCAAAGGTTCAATCTGATGGGTAATATTTGGACAAGTGCCTATAGAGAGCATCGATCCAATAGGACAACCTCTGATCGAGGAATCAGAAAGAGGTAATAAAGTCTTCGACCTGCCCAAGACATTAAAGTTATACATCTGATAGGGTAGGTGAAATACTAGACGGAAGCATTAGAAAAAGTATGACAAGTCTCATCAAGCAGTCAACCTCAAGCAACTTGAGATCTGTGAAGATATTTGAATAGCCTTCAACGGTTACTTTCCAACGGAAGGATTGGGAAGAAGTATAAATGGGAAAGAACTTCAAAGATAAAAGGTTGCTGGAGTTGCCGAGTTTAAAGAGAAGGTGGACTGATCAAAACTATGTGAGGTAGTGAGTCCGTAGGCTCACTCTACGATCCACCAAGAACACTCAGAAGTCAGATAAAGAAAGAAGTAGAAGTGTGAGTTCTACTACGTAGAAGTGAGAGTTCTACTACATGAAGAGTGTTCTGAACTGCCAAGAGAAAGGAAAGCATTATGCCATCTGGATGTCCATCATGAGAATACTCTAAGTACAATAGAGAAGAGCTCACGGTCATGTTAGCAAGTCCATCATGAGAATGCATCGAGTAGCAAGAAAGTAGATCACAAAAGCCATCTTGGTGTCAAGCATGAGAAAGGTTCTAAGTACCTTATAGAAGAGCTTACAGTCATCTTAGAAGCCTCTCATGTGCAGCCATCAAGTACAAAGGAGAATGATCTTCAAGGCAATTCATCAAGGGGTCATCCGGAGTAGTTGAGCAACCTAAGAAGCTGAGCATCATGCAACACTCAACTACACTTCAAGGATGATCAAGTCAAGCTGCTAAGGATAGAAGATGTTCAGAGCATGAAGACATCTTAGTAGCTCAGCACCGACTCCAACAACAACAAACAAACAACTCAACAAAGCCAAGGCCTGAGGGGTCCTTGTCTGGAGGGACTAAACAAAGCAGGGCCAAAGGGTCCTTGTCCAAAGAGACTAAATGAAGTTCCAAACCTGCTGGGCTTGAAGAGTTCCTAGGGAACTAGAGAAGTCCCAAGGCTACTGGCCTTAAAGAGTTCTTAGTGAACTGAAGTCCCAAGGCTGCTAGCCTTGAAGGAATCGTAGAGATTCAGGGTGCTGCCCTTCCTTAGTGGAAATCCAGCTAGTTGAAAGCAGAAGAGTGGATTAGGAGCTTGAGTCTCTGAACCACTTAAAACCTCTTGTGCCTTTTACATTATGTCATTAACATTATGTCTATAACTGCTATAACTTCTATGTATGTTCTAACTGCTTACAACTAAACTAACCCAACGAACAATGTATGTATGATTATGAATATATTAATGAAGGAGAATATTTTACTTATTCCGTTATGCTTGAAAAGATTCTTAAATTTGTCATATACTTTAATATGAACAATACAAAATAAACTAGAAAAGTATTTGAAATAAAAAGGATCTATTCAACCCCCCCCCCCCCCATCTAGATCTATTGTGCCCTCTGGAAACTAACAATTGGTATCAAAGCAGGTTTTCATGCTATATTCAAAAGCTAATCGCTTTGAGTTTGATCCTAGGCACTAACATTGTTCTAAACTTAGTTTAGTAGTAAGTAACTTGTTATATGCAGAAGAGCTCACACGTTGGAAATATTGTGTATAGGTAAAAATGTGTATACACCTGAAGCTGCTCAGATTGGTCCATATCCTCGATTGCTAAATCAACAAGACCAATCCTATCCTGCAGTCAATCTTGTTGTCTGAAGACCAGACGAGAGAAAGAGAGCAATAGACATCAGTGACAAAGAGTAAAGCATTCATTAGTCTGAAAGATGAAGAGGTCACGCATACTAAAAAATGTTGATCGAGAGGAGAAAGAAGATCTTCTCAAACTTATGAGTGACCAACCAACAACTGGGTGCTATCTTTGTAAACTCAAAGATGTCAAAGATCTTAATGCTATGATTCTCTTGATCTACATCTTCAAGACCACGACTGATTAATGAAAGGCCAACAAGAGCATTAAGCTAAAAGGAGCAAAAGTAAAAGCCATGCACATCAATACCTGAACTCAGTATATCTAAGGTAAACGACTGTTAAGAAACTGACAGTAAAAAGGTACGGTTCCTCACCATTATTAATGTATACATCATATTTGCACCATCCTATGTACTATGACAGTATTCTGTCAAGAAGTCATAATCTGCCTAAAAAGGTGAAGAGAGAAAGTAGTCTGAAGATGGAAAATTCAAATGCCTACAAACTTTCCCTTTAACCAAGTTTTAGGCTGAAGATGACATCTTGAAGAAAATCTGAAATAGATCATAAGAGTATTACAGACCAAATGAACTTTATGTTAAGTAATCATTGCTGGTGTGCTAATATATATGTACGAACCTATGTTCTAAGTGTTTGACAACACATAGAGAATGAACAGTTCTACAAGAGGATCTTGCTGATTTATAGAAACTGATCACATCCATGAATCAACTAGATACTCATAAATCGTAGAGTTGATTCACACTCTGTGAATACTTAAACATTGTGAACATAACCTAGTGAATGATGAAACCAACATAGATAAAGAGTGTGTCATTAATTGTCAAATCCTACACACACTCACTATCATGCATCTCAAAAATGTATTATCTCTAGACAGTTGCATGCATGAATATGTCTGTTGCTGATAAACATGATGATTATCCAGTTAAGAGGAATAGGGGTTTTAGAAAAATAACCTAGCAGGACCCATTCAACAATGGGGACCAAAAGTAGAAATATACTTAAACCTGCAGGTACTTGGTCAGTCTGACCACACTAAGGAATGCTAAAGCAGAAGACTTCATTCAATAGGACTCAACCAGCAGGAGGCTAAGGACCGTTCAGAGATGAGTTTGATAAGGTTCCTATATGTCCAAGCCTGTCCTTGAAGACCCTCTGAGCTAACCGGAATAGAGCTCACATGGCTACAAATCTGTATATGGGAACATGCCATGCAACAGAAGATAAAGAGGATTCTATGTGCCCATATCAAGAAGGACATGCTTTATGAAAAGGATCCTCAAGGGAAGCTCACAACAGAAGATCATTGAGCTTAAGACAAAAGGAGTTCTTTACGAAGCAGAACTTCTCTAAACAAACGACTGTCAAAGAAGACTACGTTCGTAGTGCTGTCAAATGATCGTAGAGTGACCAATCCTGAAAATACTCATCCCTACGATACAAAGAAAACTAAGAAACGATGATGATTCCAGTCAGAAGGAGGAATGCTGGGCATCCTTCAAATGAACATGAAGAAGGAATCACATCTATCTGAGAAGACAGCATCAACAATGGGGAGCAGTGATCTGTTAAGGAAAAACAGCACTATTAAACCTGGAAGAGATGTACCAGTTACAGAGACCCAAAACTTTGTAGTTGATGAACCAAATAAAGATCCATAGTCAGTAGGAACGTCTCAAAACGTACTATTGATAACCCTTCAGCCACTCAATCCATAATCGTGAAGTTCCTACAATCAAACACATGATCTTAATGTAAGAGCAGAAGGACACCACGATCTCAGCAATGCTGATATCCAGAGCTGGTAGAAAGACCTCCCCATCAGAAAAGGTCTAATGAGATGTCATTGAAAATCACTGCCTTAGTATTTCATCTGGAGAGCGCCTCAGGGACAAACCTGACCCTTAGCTAAATCTAAAAGGTTGGCCCTTCCTGAGCTACCTTATCCCAGAAGGAATGCTTGATCTAGTTCATCTCAAAAGAACCAAGTCAATCAACAATCGTAGAGTTGAACTTGAAGAGAACTAAACGATTATAGTACAAACTCAACGATCATAATGCTATCTAAACAATCATAGTGCAACCTCAGCGACAGAAGAAGACAACTCAACGATCGTAGTCCTACCAAAGGGTATTCCAGTTCACAAGGAGCATGAAGAATGAGACTTCTGCTATGCCATTCAAGTTGAGGAGAAAAGTTCGAATACATCAGTGATTGAGCTATGCTGCATCAAAGAAAGGAGGAAAGACAAAGCCATCCACTGCAGCATCTCTTAGAAGTTGATCGTTAAGTCAACAAAGGAAATCGTAGAGTCCATAGCTGCCTCATCATACCACTCTACGAATCAAAAGGTCAACAGTCAAAGCCATGTCAACTAAATGTCCACTCTTCAAATAACAGAAAAGTTGTGGGGAGTTACAGCTCATTACTAGGCAACGTGCAACCAATGGACAGTTGACACATCATTGAGTATGCAAAGTTAGAAGGAATTTCCATTAAGACAACTTCAAATCTGTAGACAGTTACCAAAAGATATCAAACCTTTCTCCCTCCCATTTTCAAAACCCTAGAAAGCTTTTCAAGAGCAAAATCAGTTAACCCTCCAGAGCAAGTACCAAATCTCAGTCAGCCATCTCGCATAAATCTCTCTAAATCAAACATCCACAGTCTTCGAACGATTCAAATGCAGAACTGGCAAGTTATCACCGACATTCAGCTTGGAACCAAATCGTTTGAGAATTCTGAGAAGAAATTTAGGGACATACTTAGACTCGTAAAGGAAGATGGGTTTTCAGAATGTCTCGTGGCGAGTACTCGTGTATACATTAACCTGATTAAGGAGTTCTACTCAAACGTCTCCATAAACTCTGAAACTCTATCTACCAAGGTTAAAGGTCAGATTCTGAAGCTGAAATCTTCTGACCTTAATCAATGCCTAGGTTTCCCTAGCCAAGGACTGAAGAACCTTGAAGATGTCAACATTGAGCAAGCGAAGGAGTTGATGGGATACCAAAGAAACCCTAGATTCAAAGACATGAAGAAGAAGGAGTTCCCTGAAGAATATGAGTTCCTTGCTAAAATTGTAGGAAAGTGCATACTGTGTAAAAACACTGCACATGATACGGTGATTGATCAACAACTGAAGATAATGCCAGCTATAGTTCTGAAGAAACAAATTGACTTTGAAGCCATTTTGTTTGATCATATCTCTAAGTGGGTAGAGAAGGCTGAGAAGAAGCCACTGACTAAGGTATTTAATGGAAGGTTGTTGAGTATCATTCTGAAGAAGAAACTAGGAGGGAAAATCAAGGAAGATAAGGGAAAAGCCTTGAATGTGCACAAGGTGATGTCTCCACAATTATTTGAGAACTAGAAGAAGAACCCCAAGGAAAACAAAAGGCTGACAGCTGGGAGTAGCAGTAGAGATTCTACAAAGAAGAGGAAGATAGTAAAGATAGAGAGCTCTGAATCCAGTGACTCTGCAGCAGCTGAAATCACGCCAGCTAGGAAGAAATCAAAAGTGGTGAAGAAAGCTGGTAATGCGAAGAAAGTCCAGGCCCCACCAAGGAGAGTTTCCTCCATGAACAAGGATAAAGAAGAAAAGGCCCAAACTGCTGAAACCACAAAAAGAAGAAGCAATAGGTTGCTTCAAGGGCCAGTCAGCAAGAAAGCTAAGGTGGATGACAAACCAGCCTTAGCTTCTCAAATCAATGCATCTACTGAAGAAAGGGACGTAGAGTCAGCAGAAGAGGAAGAAATAGAAGATGTGGTCCAATCCCCACAGTCAGCATCCACAAATAAAAGTGAAGCTGATGAGATGAAAGAAAATGCAGTAACTGCTGATGAAGAAGTATGTGCAAACCCAATGGCTGATTCTCAGAGTAGTCACTCTGATGATAAAGAAGAAACCCAAGATGATAGGAAAAGTAATGTTGTGTCTGAAGAAGAAGAAGAACTTGCCCCAACGAGCCCAGAGAATGGGTCAAAAAATACTGCTCAAGAAGAAGATGAAAATGTATCCTCCAATCCAGAAAGCCCTCATGATGACTCAGGAAGTGATGAGTCCAAGAAACAAGAATCTGCCCCTACCAGTGCTGAATTCCAAAGAAGTCTGTCTGTTGAGAAAGAGGAGTCAGAGACTGAAGAAGAAGAAGAAGAGTCAGTATCTCCAATAATTGAACCTCCACGAAGAAGGAGAAGCTACAGGCTGCAAGCCAAGTTTTCCTCCAAAAGGAACAGTGGCCAATAAAATGCCATCATCGAATTAAGTGATGATGAGTCTGTATCCCCAGGAGAAAGTGCTGAAGATGGAGCCAACAGTGAAGAAGAAAAGTCCAAGGAAATACTTGTTGAAGAAGGTTTTGATAATGAAACTCATCTAGAAGGATTTTCTGTTGAAGATGCTGAAGAAGGTTCTGATAATAAAATGCAGCTAGAGGAATTCCCTGCTGAAGATAATCAAGAAAGTTCAGGCTCCGAGAGAGAAGAGACTAAAGGAGATTCTGGTTTTGCACCTCAAGAAGCAGACGAACAAGAACATTATCCAGTTCCCTCTCCTGAAAGATTTGACAAAAGTATTGTAGAGGAAGTATCAAATGATCTGACAGATGGTCCACCAGAAAGATGGTTCTTTCAGTGGATGCCATGGCTCAAGGTCCACACTGAAAAAGAGTGAAGCTCCTTCAGTTGGTGTTGCAAGCAGTTTCCAAGCATAGAACTGGTGGCTCAGAACTTTCCAAAAGTAAAGAAGTTTGCTACCAAACTGATCAAAGACCAGCCTCACCTCAAGGTCTATCAACAGGCTGAGAATCTCTATATCCCCTAGGATCGTAGAGTGGATTCTAAAGGAAGAATGAACATAACCAAGGAGCTAATAGTAGAGTCTATTCACTCTACTACTGCTGATGCTCAAGTCCAAAACCAGAAGCCTCCTTATGATCAAGCACTACTATCAAACACTTTATCATCCTCTGCAAGCAATTGGTACTCCACAATTGTTCAGATTATCCAAACCTTTGAAAATCTGTCCAAAGATGATGATCGTAGAGTCCAATCCATTGCTCAACCTGAAGCTTCCAACCAAGAGGATCAAACTGCTTTAGAGCAGGAACTACTAAAAAGCTCTGATGATCTAAGCAAGAAGATATCTATGCTCACTAAAGAATCGCATAAGCAGACAGGAACAGGAGATGATTCTTTCCAACACAAGCTTCAAGCTATCTTAGTTGATGTATCTCTCAAACTCCAAGAGAGAGATAACATTGATAAGAAGGCCATCCAAGATCAGAAGGCAGAAGCTCTACAAATTTAGAAGGCCAATACAGAGCAGATTGAAGCCCTCTCTGACAAGATTGATGATATGAGGCAAACCTTCTCAGTACAACTTGAGCTCGGCCAGCAAGAACTAAAGTTTGAAGTTGCCAACTCCTCATACCTGATGGAGCAGCTTATGACCAACATGGAATAGCTCTGTCAAATGATTGATGACAAAAAGGGGGAGAAAAAGAGGCATAGAAAGAAGAGGAGCAAGAGGCACCAAAAGGAGAGCAGAGGGTTAAGGGAGAAGAACCCAAAGAAGAAGAAAGTAGCAGCAGATAAAGAATCATCATCTGAGGGGGAGCCTGAAGATGATGATACCAAAATCACAAAAGCTGAAGGGGAGCCAGATCAGAAAGGTTATGAAGGGGAGCCAAGCAAAGATAAAAGGTCATCATCTGAGGGGGAGGAAGAGCAAGAAGCAGAAAAAGATGAGTAGTTGATCAACAAGCATCCTGAAAACACACAAGGAGCAAAGGAGGTACATCTCTAATCTGTTAGGAATATGTTCTAGATCCAGGATGTAGAATGTCTTAATGTATAAATTACCATATAAATATAAATGACATTCATGATTAACTATTTTAGAAATACAGTTGCTCACTGTATATAAGATTCATTCATAACATGCATATGCACTTATTGTTTTTGTCATAATCAAATAGGGGGAGATTGTCAGGAATAAGCATGTGAATGCTATTCCTATTTATATATGATTTGATTATGATATATATATATATATATATATATGAATGAATAATATGCAAGTATGCTTGTATTAAGAAAGGCTGTAAAGTCCTGTGATAGATAATAGAAATATATGTACAAGGACTTAGAATAAATTGATCAAATATGTTAGGTTGATCCTACATAAAGCAAAACAGCTTTATAAAGTCCTTAAAAAGAAATGATGTACAAGGACTATAAATATAGAAAGATCAAGCTTGTTAGGTTGATCATGATGTAATAGATATGCTAGTCTGATCGTCGAGCACTGCACCAGAAGTCGTAGTCTGCCAGGTGAGTCAAGGTTTACTCGGGAGCTATCAAGGCAGAATGAGAGTATATAAGATAGTAGATCTCAGAGTTCATAGACTGTAAGGGAAAATGAAGAAGGATCATAGTGTATCGAGAAGAGCTTCCTTGGGATAGTAGTGTGCTGAGGAAGTCATGTTCAGAATCGTAGAGACAGCCTGCCTACAAGTCGACCGGTCATCTGCTGAAGCAAGGCAAAAACGTAGACTACACTCAGAGTCGTAGAGTCTACTGATGCCGAAGCCAAGTCAAGGATCGTATATCACACTCTGAGTTTGTAGAGTTTATTGATTATATGCAGAGATCGTAGTCGAGCAAGATCAGATGAAGACAACAGGCACAAGGTAGAAATCGTAGAGTGTCAATATCTGATCTCTGGATCGTAGTGTCTGTACAGCCGAAGCTGAATCGTAGAGTGCAGAACTATGACTCCAAAAGAAGTGCTCACAATGCTAAGTCATAATTGTAGAGCAGATACGGTTCTCAATGAATAATCACTCCCAGAATATCCAAAGATACGAAGCCTCTGGTTGGTACTGCAAAGATGCATTCCACAGTAAGGGAACCAGAGAGCACTCAACGAATGGCATGCAGGCTAACAGAAGATCTCAGCACAAACCTAATCAGCATTAAGATTGAGGTGTAAGGCCATTCGTGACGAAGTCTTCCACAAGAAGATCCAAAGAAGACTTCAGAAGCTGACTGAAGAAAGTCAGCTTATGCAGTAGCTATCAAGTGTACAGAAGACAATGATCTTGGAAACAACCAAGATCATAGTGTTTGCCAAACAAAGAAGGAACTGATGGAAGGTGAGCTGAGATACTGGTCAGCTTCTGAAGAGCAAGGCTAAAGTGATTAAGTGCAGGGTCAGTTCATTGATGATAAGTGAACGATAGATCACCAGGAGAAAGCAAGCTGGACGTGCCATAAATCTAAAATGTCCTGATATTCAGAAGGGGACCAAAGTAAGGAATTAGGCCATCAGTATCTGAGAACAGTCGAAGCAAACAAAAGTATTGAAGCACTGCAAAATACAGTGAAGAGGTGTTATTTAGTGAAGATCCAAGCAACACTCTTCAGGATCGTAGTGTTAGCTCTACTAGTCAACGAGAAACACTCAACAAGACACTACGATCAGGTCCTTGAAGACGTGCATCAGAATCGTAGAGTCCGAATAACTGAAGACTGAAGCATTGACAAAGGTTCAATCTGAAGGATAATATTCGGACAAGTGCCTATTGAGAGCATCGATGAAATAGGACAACCTCTGATCGAGGAATCAGAAAGAGGTAATAAAGTATTCGACCTGCCCAAGATATTAAAGTTATACATCACTGCAGCGTTAGAAAAAGTATGACAAGTCACATCAAGCAGTCTACCTCAAGCAACTTGAGATTTGTGAAGATATTTGAATAGCCTTCAACGGTTACTTTCCAACAGAAGGATTTGGAAGAAGTATAAATGGGAAAGAACTTCAAAGATAAAAGGTTACTGGAGTTGTCGAGTTTGGAGAGAAGGTGGACTAATCAAAACTATGTGAGGTAGTGAGTCCGTAGGCTCACTCTACGATCCACCAAGAACACTCAGAAGTCAGATAAAGAAAGAAGTAGAAGTGTGAGTTCTACTATGTAGAAGTGAGAGTTCTACTACATGAAGAGTGTTCTGAACTGCCGAGAGAAAGGAGAGCATCATGCCATCTGGATGTCCATCATGGGAAGACTCTAAGTACAATAGAGAAGAGCTCACGGTCATCTTAGCAAGTCCATCATGAGAAGACATCGAGTAGGAAGAAAGGAGATCACAAAATCCATCTTGGTGTCAAGCATGAGAAAGGTTCTAAGTACCTTATAGAAGAGCTTACAGTCATCTTAGAAGCCTCTCATGTACAACCATCAAGTACCAAGGAGAATGATCTTCAAGACAGTTCATCAAGGGGTCATCCGGAGTAGTTGAGCAACCTAAGAAGCTGAGCATCATGCAACACTCAACTGCTCTTCAAGGATGATCAAGCCAAGCTGCTAAGGACAGAAGATGGTCAGAGCATGAAGACATCTTAGCAGGTCAGCACGGACTCCAACAACAACAAACAAACAACTCAATAAAGCAAAGGCCTGAGGGGTCCATGTTCGGAGGGACTAAACAAAACAGGGCCAAAGGGTCCTTGTCCAAAGGGACTAAATAAAGTTCCAAGCCTGCTGGGCTTGAAGAGTTCCTAGGGAACTATAGAAGTCCCAAGGCTGCTGGCCTTGAAGAGTTTTTAGTGAACTGAAGTCCCAAGGCTGCTAGCCATGAAGGAATCGTATAGATTCAGGGTTCTGCCCTTCCTTAGTGGAAATCCTACTAGTTAAAAGCAGAAGAGTGGATTAGGAGCTTGAGTCTCTGAACCACTTAAAACCTCTTGTGTCTTTTATATTATGTCATTTACATTATGTCTATAACTGCTATAACTGTTATGTATGTTCTAAGTGCTTACAACTAAACTAACCCAACGAATAATGTATGTATGATTATGAATATATCAATGAAGGGGAATCTTTTACTTATTCCGCTGTGCTTGAAAAGATTCTTATATTTATCATATACTTTAATATGAACAATACAACATAAACCAGAAAAGTATTTAAAATAAAAAGGATCTATTCAACCCCCCCTTCTAGATCTATTGTGCCCTCTGGAAACTAACAAATGTGAATCAATAGTTCAATCATGTGAGTCAATAGTTATAATCATGTGAAAATATGAATTACAGTATAGTACCTCCATCTATACCTCTATTTTTAACTTAGTCATGCAAGTATTATCAATCTTGCACCAACTCCCCCAATAGTGCAAGAATATGAATCAATAGTACACACATGTGAACAAATAGTTATATAAATATGTGAATTAGTAGCAATTAATTGCTCATTTATCCGATAAATTAACCGATTTATCAATATAACCCCCAGACATCAATTATCATCGGAATAGCTGTCGATTTCCACTAACACTAATAATCCCAACACAATGGAACTATCAAATTCATCTTTAATCAACACGAACTTATTCATCATTAATATTATAACTCACAATATTTAACAACCAAGTCATTCCCAGGAAAGAGAGGGCTTTCCGATAAGGATTTCTCACTATTTGCGCACAATTAGATGACCAAACCTCTCCTTGACAGAACTTCTAGACATTGTAAATATTGTAATTTAATAATATGAATAACTTTGTCATCTCAATTATTGATTTAATAATATATCATATTATGCAGATGATATTGTGACAATAACTGAATCAATAATATGAGAGATATGATGCAGCAATTACTGTAGCAACAATTGAGTATAACTGAGTAATTTCTCACGTAAGCATCAATAATCAATACCGTGTGCTACTATGCAACCACGCGTATTACTGTACTTTTACTACCGAGTAGTTCAACAGTTATAACGGTAACACTTTCGCCGTTATTTTTATAAAAAGATAATTCTGTCGTTTTTTAACTACGACAATTCTTCAGTTGTGGGGTCCACAAATGATTGTGCCGTCGTACGGATATTCCCCGACAAAAAGAATATTCCCCGACCAAATGAATATTTTATAACAACTTGCTTACTTTGAAAAATTTATAAATATTACCCACATCTATAATATTATATCAAATCAACACCATAATAATAAAAAAATATTTTGAGAAATTTAAATCTTTATTCATAAAATATGGGGTCTCATAAATAATATTACAGAATCACAATAATGACAATCAGGTCGTTCCCAAAAAAGATATGGCTTTCCAATAAGGATTTCTCCTTACTGGCGCGTAATTAGGTGACCAAACCTCTCCTTAGACAAAACTTCCTTAGACATTGTAAATAATGCTATCTAATAATATTATTTAAATAATTATATGAATTATTAATCTGGTAATGAGAAATACTGTGTAGTGACAATTATTGAAACAATAATAATATAAAATATCAACGTAGCAATTATTGAATTAATAAAATAAAATATTGAACAGTAATTACTATAACAATTATTGAGTAGTGACTTCTTACGTAAGAATCAATAATTGGTGCAATACCGTGTGCTACTGTGCAACACCGCATATTACTGTGTTTTAACCACCGGGTATTCCAACAGTGTTAATGATAACAAATATGTCGTTATTTATAAAAACTCATAATTGTCATTTTTTTATCCAATCGATTTCCGTTATGGGTCCCACAAAAGGCTGCGCCGCCGTACGAATATTCCCCGACAGGAAGAATATTTCACGACCAAACGAATATTCTCCGACAACAATGAATATTTTATAACCACTTGCTTATTTAAAATATTTACGCATTTTATCCATAACTAACCATATTAATCAAATCAACCCTTACTATTTCAAAATAATAAATAGAGGAATTAAATCTTTATTTATAAAAAGTTGGGGCCTTACAAAAGGAATATTAATATAATTAAATAAATATATTTAAACCAACAAAGGAATGTTAACGTTAAACTGATTTCAAATAATTTTTATTTTAATTTTATCAAATAATTTTTATTGCAATATTAATTTTATCAAATAATTTTTATTTGATAAAATTATACAAAATTTAATTTTATAATTTAATTTAATCAAATTCAAGAAATAATTATTTTTATTAAAAAAAACAAACTGTGTTGTTGTGACGGAGAAGGAGATAGAGAGCGGTGTTTGTTTTTTTTTAATAAAAATAATAATTATTTTTTATTAAAAAGACTACGTTTTTTATTTTATTTTATATAAAAAGCTACATTTTTTATTTTATTTTTATTTAAAAAACTATATTTTTTATTTTATTTTTATTAAAAACTGCATTTTTTAATAAAAATAATTATTTTTAAATTTGATTAAATTAAATTATAAAATTAAATTTTGTATAATTTTAAAATAAAAAGTATTTGATAAAATTAAAATAAAAATAAAAATTATTTGATAAAATTAAAAATTATTTGATAAAAATTATTTGCATGTAAAAGTATAAATATATTTATCCTAGTTAAAAAAGAAAAAAAATTATCACCAAATTGACTCAAATATAAATTTAATGTCCGAATTTGAAAAGATTTTTAACTTTAAAATATTTTTAATTTTTAATTTTTAATTTTTATAATTTATATTATACTTTAAAATATTTTTTTTATTTTATTCATAAAAATTTTCTTAGAAATCCACATAATCACTGCCACGTCACACAAAGGCGCCACATCAGCTTGTAACGGACAACTCAGCAGCTGATGTGTACTTTCCGTTAACAATTAAACTAGTTTAACGGTTTTTTTAACTTTTTATTAGAAAAGTCGAGTACAGTGAGTTGACTGTAAGAAAAAAAAAGGTTCAGTTATCCATCTGTAAGTTGACATATAGTACGGTGACTGAAAAAGCATTTAACCCTTATATTACTCACACTACAAACTTTAATAGAAGTTGTTCTACGTGATTTGGCACATTTTGACCTTGCGCCATACCTGGAATTCATGAGCGCTCTAAAAATCCTGTCTTATTTTCATAAGAGGCGGCCCCCCACCTCTACACTCATATAGGTGTTTCCATCAAATGTGTTCTATAGTTAAACACATCACCCAATAGGACTATGGAAAATATTAAGAGTATATAACTCAACATCTAACACTGTAGAATTACACTATCCTACACCATAAGGATGAACTCAAATATGTATAAAATGGATAGTGTCTCAACTAATCAACCAATGACTTGTTGTTACCCGTATGAATCTACTTCCTGGGATTACCATTCATATAGGTTAGGTTACCATCACTGCTGATTTCTGTAATAGACAATAGTCTCATCCCCCTCGATGTATTGCTCACTAGCCTCTTTCTTAGTGGCTTTGTCAGAGGATCCACAAGATTTAACTCTGATCTTACAAAGGTAAGGGATATAATCCCATCACATAATAGTTATATCACAATATTATGTCTTAGGTGTATATGTCCACTGTGACGCCCCCAAAATAGGTATACATCACCCATTCTGAGTCACCAAATACATGGTACAGAAATAACTACAACTTCATTAATACAATTGTCGTGCAAAATACCACAACACATAAAATGTGAGTTTAAATACAAATATTGTCTTCTAGACAATATCCACACTCAAATAAGTCCTCATTACAATTATTGATACACTATTTTACAAAATAGTGATGACTACTAAAGCAACTGTCTTGAACCATCACTCCGCATCCCGACTAGTTCCCGCTATATTCTCGTCTCATGAGAAGAAAAATGGAACAAAAAAGAAAACGGTGAGCTCAACTAGCCCAGTAAGAAATATTATGACTAAGATAATGTACAAAAAATTATCCTTAATCTTCAACAGGGAAAAATCTGATAGAATATAATAGGCAACAAGTTTTAGATCAACAACTGCAGCGGAAACAATAATCCATTAGAAGAGTCAAGTAGAGAATGAATTCTACTATCTTCTAAGATTTTAAAGTTCATCATCAATATTATATCCATGTAACATCAATCAATATATATCTTGAATCAAATATTCATCTTTGCACTACAGGCTAAAGATATTCATTTGTATCACCAGTTGGTCATGTTCATCTCAACACCTGTTTATCTTTGCACTACGGGCTAAAGATATTCATCAGTTAATCATTCATCTTTTCACTACAGGCCAAAGATATTCAGTTATATCACCATTTAGGACTGAGGATGATAAAAATATTTTCAAGTAAACGAGTCCAGAGAGATAAAAACACAAAGATTAAGGATTCGTACTTCGGTTTATCCAAGTTCAAAAATACTCTATAATAATCAATTGTGGAGCAGAATTCAAAAAGAAAGATCAAAACATGGATACAATCAAAGATAGTTACCACAATAGACAACTTGGACAAAGAAAGAAAAATTTCTATTTTCTTTGAATAGTGTCGTATTCGTGAATAGTGCCGCAAACGTGAATAGTGTCGTATACGTGAATAGTAACTCCGACACAAAAAGGTAGAAATTTCATAATAAAATTCATACAAATATTCTGGTATAATGATATTGAAATAAATAATATCATTTATGAAGAAACTACCATCCCTTACCTCAAAAGAATAGTACTTCTGGCTGGAATATCAAATATAACGCTGAAAGGAACTTGCACCGAATAACAACACTCAAAGTATCAAAATACTCACAAAAATACGCTCGATAATATAAAGAGAGAAAACTTCAGTTTCTGGTGTGATTTTCAATTCTAACATAAGCACCCTATTTATTGGAAAATGCTTAGAACACCAAAGAAGAAAATTTAATAAAATATTAATATTTTATTTTTAATTTCCTACGCATACCTTACAATCTGAATTCAGCATTTACCATATACAAGTGGGGCCCACCAAAATGAAAAACATATTTTAAACATTTTTTGTAACAAAATCAATTCAGACCCAATATTTCAGAACTTCAATAATTTATAATAAATCACCCTTTTATCAGAAAAATTCGAATTTTATGTTCGTTCCATAGAAAATTCAATTCTCTACAACTTGGTAAGTTTAAGTTTTTCCAAATTCTAAGCAGAGATTGACCGAAATCCACATACGGACGATTTTGCAGTATAATCAAATTTTAGTCAAAAATAGGGTCCACCAACATGTTTAACATGTTTTTAACATTTATTGTAACAAAAATACCATTCCTCCTCATTTATTCATATATCACACATTCATTGTAAAAATATCACAATTATTATATTATTGTAATATAATAATATATTTAAATAAATTATTTTATCACAAAAGATAAAATATCATTTGTCAACAATTGACACTTTTCTAAAAATTCCTCCATTTATATCCACATAAAATAAATATTTTCCTTATCCTATAAATCAATAATTAATTATTCATAAATAATATTACAGAATCACAATAATGACAACCAGGCTGTTTCAAGGAAAAAGGGGGCTTTCCAATAAGGATTTCTTCTTACTGGCGCGCAATTAAGTGACCAATCATCTCCTTAGACAGAACTTTTTAGACATTGTCAATAATGTTATCTAGTAATATTATTAAAATAATATGAATTATTGATATGATAATGGGAAATACTGTGTAGTGATAATTATTGAAATAAGAATAATATAAAATATCAAAGTAGCAATTATTGAATTAATAAATTAAAATATTGAACAATATTTACTGTAACAATTATTGAGTAGTGCCTTCTTACGTAAGAATCAATAAGTGGTGCAATACCGTGTGCTACTGTGAACACCACATATTACTGTGCTTTAACCATCGGGTATTCCAACAGTATTTGTAAGATCCCAACTTATTATAAATAAAATTAATTTTTCTCTATTTATTATTTTGAAAGAGTAAGGGTAGATTTGATTAATGTGGTTAGTTGTGGGTAAAATGCGCAAATATTTTAAATAAGTAAGTGGTTATAAAATATTCATTTTTTATCGGAGAATATTCGTTTGGTCGTGGAATATTCTTACTGTCGGGGAATATTCGTACGACGGCGCATCCTTGTGTGGGCCCCATAACGGAAAGCGATTGGATGAAAAAAATGAAAAGTATAAGTTGTTTATAAATAACAGCGTAGTTGTTACTGTTAATACTGTTGGAATACCCGGTGGTTAAAACACAGTAATACGCGTTGTTGCACAGTAGCACACGGTATTGCATCAATTATTAATTCTTACGTAAGAAGGCACTACTCAATAATTGTTACAGTAATTACTGTTCAGTATTTTATTTTATTGATTTAATAATTGCTACGTTGATATTTTATATTACTGTTATTTCAATAATTGTCACTATACAGTATTTTCCATTATCGGAGCAATAATTCATATTATCTGAATAATATTACTAGATAACATTATTGGCAATGTCTAGAAAGTTTTGTCTAAGAAGAGGTTTGGTCACCTAATTGCGCGCCAATAAGGAGAAATTCTCATTGGAAAGCCCCATCTTTCCTAGGAACGGCCTGATTGCCATTATTGTGATTCTGTAATATTATTTGTGCATAATTAAATTATTGATTTATATGATAATGAAAATATTCATTTTATGTGGATATAGATGGAGAAATTTTTTTAATATGACAATTGTTGAAAATTAATATTTTATCTTTTTTTGATAAAATAATTTATTTTAATATATTATTATATTTTAATAATATAATAATGGTGATATTTTTTACAATGAATGTGGAATATATGAGTATATGAGGAGGAAGAGTATTTTTGTTGCATTAAATGATTAACACATGTTTTGGGTGTCGGTGGACCCCATTTCTTGACTGAAATTTGATTATAGCTTGTAAAATCGCCCGTTTGTGGATTTTGGTCAATTTCTGTTTGGAATTTGCAAAAATTTTCTTCTGCAAAGTTGTAGGTAATGAAATTTCCTATGGAAAAGGCATGTGGTTTGAATTTTTCTAATAAAAGGGCTATTTATTATGAATTATTGAAGTTGTTCCGAAATAATTGGTTTTTAAAAGTTTTAATTATTTTTAATTACAAAAATGTTTTTTTGGTTTTTGTCATTATTTGGTGGCTGAATTCAGATGGTAATGGTGGGCTAAGGAAATTAAAAATAAAATATTATTATTTTATTAAATTTTCTGCTTTGGTATTCTAAGCAATTTTCTATAAATAGGGTGCTTAGGTTAGAATTGAAAATCACACTAGAAACTAAAGATTTCTCTCTCTTTCTCTCTCTATAATATCGAGCGTATTTTTGTGAGTATTTTAGTACTTTGAGTATTGCTATACGGTGCAAGTTCTTTCAGCACTATATCTAGTATTCTAGTCATAAGTATTATCCTTTTGAGGTAAGGGATGTTTTTTCTTCGTAAATGATATTATTTCTTCAATATCATTATGCCGAAATATTGGTCTGAATTTTAATTAAATTTGGAACTTTTTATGTCGGGGTTACTATTCGTGAGTTACTATTCATGAGTTACTATTCACGAGTTACTGTTCATGAGTTACTATTCACGAGTTACTATTCACGAGTACTATTCATAAAGCATGATGATATTTTTTTGTGAAATTTCTATCTTTTGGTGTCGGAGTTACTATTCACGTATACGGAACTATTCACGTATACGACACTATTCATGAATACGACACTATTCATAGAAAAATTAAATTTTCTTTTCTGTGTCCAAGATTGTCTGTTATGATTCCTATCTTTGATTGGATCTATGTTTTGGTCTTTATTCTTGAATTTTACTCCACTCTGATTATTTATGAAGTATTTTTGAACTTGGATTATTTAATGTACGAATCCTTAATATTTATTCTTTTGTTTCACTGGATTCGTTTTCTTTAAAATATTTTTCATCATCCTCTGTCCTAAATGATGATATTACTGAATATCTTTGGCATGTAGTGCAAAGATGAATGATTTTCTGATGAATATCTTTGGCCCGTAGTGCAAAGATGAACAGGTGTTTAAATGAACATGATCAACTGATGAATATCTTTGGCATGTAGTGCAAAGATGAATATTTAATTCCAGATATATATTGATTGGTGTTACAGGGATAAAATATCAACGATGAACTTTTAAATTCATATATAGAAGATAGTAGATTGCATTCTCTACTTCACTCTTCTAATGAATTATTATTTCCGCTGCGAAGATTGATTTAAAATTGGTTGTCTATTGTATTCTATTAGATTTTTCCCTGTTGAAGACTAATGATAATTTATTCTATGTTATCTTAGTCATTATTCTTTACTGGGCTAGTTGAGTTCACCCTTTTCCTTTTGTTCCATTTTTCTTCTCAGGAGGCGAGAATGTAGCAAGTACTAGTCGGGGTATGGAATGAAGGTTCTAGAAAGTCGTTTTAGTAGTCCTCACCATTTTTGTATAATAATGTATCAATAATTGTAATGAGGACTTATTTGAGTGTGGATATTGTCTAGATGACAATATTTGTATTTAAACTCACAGTTTTTATGTTATATTAATAAAGTTGTAGTTGTTTCTGTACCATGTATTTTGACGACTCAGAATGGGTGTTGTATACCTATTTTGGGGGCGTCACAGTATTAACGGTAATAACTACGCCGTTATTTATTAAAAACTCATACTTGTCATTTTTTTCATCCAATCGCTTTCCGTTATGGGGCCCACATAAGACTGTGCCGTCGTACGAATATTCCCCGATAGTAAGAATATTCCACGATCAAACGAATATTCTCTGACAAAAATGAATATTTTATAACCACTTGCTTATTTAAAATATTTGCGCAGTTTACCCATAACTAACCACATTAATCAAATCAACCCCTTACTATTTAAAAATAATAATTAGAGAAAATTAAATCTTTATTTATAAAAAGTTGGGGCCTTACAACCTCCCCTCCTTATGAAATTTCATCCTCAAAATTGACGTGCGTAGGACATGCTCCTTCCTATCCAAGATCTTGAATGGTACCTCCTCGTATGTTAAATTTTTTGTTATCTCGTCTGGTTCTAACTCAATAATATGGTTCAGGTCGTCCACATATTTACGCAACATCGATACGCGAAAAACTTTATGAACACGCGACATACTTAGCGGTAAAGCGAGTCTATAGGCCATAGTTCCTACTCGGTCAAGAATTTGAAATGGACCAATAAATCGAAGGTTTGCGTTTTCTTCACATCGCCGATTCTCGCTTTTGGAATAACGACTTCTTGCAACTTCTTCTTCATATTCATCAGCTTCAGGTTTGTAGCTTGAGCATCTTTAAATTTATCGATTAAGGTCGGTTCTATGCGTATATTTGGCATCATCACGTGGGTCCCTATATTATTTAACGCTATCTCTATCATTTGTAAGTTATACAAAATGGGTCTTTGTGTTCAAAAATATCGCACTCGTACCCTCATACGATCTTCTACTGAACACGTTAGCTATCACATTCTCTTTTCTAGGATGGTATGGTCAGAACAGGTGCCAAAATGAGTCTCCTCTTGAGTTCTTGGAAACCTTTCTCACATTCCTCGCTCCATTCGAATTTTGTATCTTTTCGAGTCAGCTGAGGTAACGAATTAGTGATTCTAGAAAATCATTCCACGAATCTCCGATAGTAACCAGGTAAGCCTAGAAAGCTACTTATTTCGATTACTGACTTAGGTTTCTCTCAACTGTGACTCATATCCCAATCTTGGATAACACGTCATAATGGCACCTATCAGTTTACCATCGCACGAATATGACGTCCCCTACAGAGAGTCTGGCTTTGATGCATTCCACAAAGGAAGTCACCTGATAGAGGCTAAGGTACCAACTCCTATAGTTAGGTTTTTAACTCCTTAAATTCAATAGGAGCCATTCGATATGAGATTTTAGAAATGGGTTTTGCACCGGGTTCAAAGTCGATACAAAATTCAATATCACGCTCTGGGGGTAGGCTAGGAAGTTCTTCAGGAAATACGTCAAGAAATAATAGAAATATCATTCAAATCTGACGTATTTTTGTTTAAATCCATGAAATGGGCTAAGAAAGTTTGACATCTGTTTTTCAATAAATGAATGGCTTTATGGCCTGATATGACAAAGATTGACTTTAATGGTTTGGTTGCTTGAATTCGTACAACAGGTTGGTTAGGAATATGAAAACTAACATCCTTACAAAATCAATAAATTTTAGCATGATATGTAGTTACCCAATCAATCCCTAAAATCACATCAAATGCAAGTATCTTTAAAGAAATAAGATCAACAGGTAGGGTGAGGGTACCAATGTGAATCAAGTAAAATTTATAAATTGTGGATGTAACGAAAGTTTTTCCTAACGGAGTTTCAACAAATAAGTCAAAGTCTAATTTCTCAAGAGTCAAGATCAAACGTTGAGCACAAACATGAGAGATAAAAGAATGGGTAGAACCGGTATTTAATAAGGTATAAACTTCACAAGAATTTATGATTAGCTAAACCGTGATAACTTCGTTCGAGTTACTCACTTTTTGAGAAGTCACAAAAAACACTCTTCCAGGAACCGCTGACTTTGACTTGTCCGTATCCGCCTTTGGTGCCACCGTCCCAACTAGACTTGATTTCGCTATAGGATAAAATCGAGCTATGTGGCTATCTTTTTCATAACTAAAACATACCTTGGAAGGCTGTGGACAGTTTGGACTTATATGCCCTCCTCTCCGCATCTGTAGCATCTAACTGGCGGTCGTTCTCCTTCCCTAGAATTTGTTGTTGGTGCTGGTGTTGGGGCTGTTGCCGACATCTTCTCGTCATCGTTAAATCTTCTCTTCTTGAAGTTTCCACTTGAATTATTTCTTCTATTATTTTGGCCATGATTACCACTGAAGTGGCTACCATTTTTGGCATGATAATTTCCTCAACGATGGTTATCATTGTTCTGATGGCCGTCGCCACCGGTACGATTATTATCGTGTTGTTGGTCGTTAACTTTTGGTTGGGCTGACTCATTATCGCGTTCCAATAACTGAGCCCTATTCACAACATCTAAATATAAACAAAGTTTGTGAGAAATGAGGTATTGGCGTATTTCGGATTTCAAACCTCATAGAAACATTCGCGTCATTCGATCCTCATTGTTTACCATATGGGATAAAAATCGGGATAGCTTAGCAAACTTAGCTTCGTATTGCGACACAGTCATATTATTTTGCTCCATTGCTCATGTCAAAAATTTTAGATGTCATTCTCAAATACTATCACAAAACAAGGGTTAATTAAAGAAAATGACATACCACATAATACCCATATATTCTGACCAACCAACAAATAAACTTAGGTAGGACACACTAGCGAAGGATTTACTCGTCTCTCCCCTCCTAGTTCTATTCCCTGATCTCCGCCATAGACCATATCCCTAAGATCTGATACCAACGGTGATGCCCCCAAAATAGGTATACATCACCCATTCTGAGTCGCCAAATACATGGTACAGAAATAACTACAACTTCATTAATACAATTATCGTGCAAAATACGACAACACATAAACTATGAGTTTAAATACAAATATTATCTTCTAGACAATATCCACACTCAAATAAGTCCTCATTAAAATTATTGATACACTATTTTGCAAAATAGTGATGACTACTAAACAACTGTCTTAAGCCATCACTCCACACCCCGACTAGTTCCCGTTATATTCTCGTCTCCTGAGAAAAAAATGGAACAAAAAGGAAAAAGGTGAGCTCAACTAGCCCAATAAAGAATATTATGACTAAGATAATGTATAAAAAATTATCATTAGTCTTCAACAGGAAAAAATCTGATAGAATATAATAGACAAGAAGTTTTAGATCAACAACTACAGAAGAAACATCAATCCATTAGAAAAGTCAAGTAGAGAATGAATTCTACTATCTTCTAAGATTTAAAAGTTCATCATCAATATTTTATCCCTGTAACATCAATCAATATACATCTTGAATCAAATATTCATCTTTACACTACAGGTCAAATATATTCATTTGTATCACCAGTTGGTCATGTTCATATCAACATCTGTTCATCTTTGCACTATGGGCCAAGGATATTCATCAGTTAATCATTCATCTTTGCGATACATGCCAAAGATATTCAGTTATATCACCATTTAGGACTGAGGATGCAAAAAATATTTTCAAGAATACGAATCTAGAGAGATAAAAACATAAAGATTAGGGATTCGTACTTCGGTTTATCCAAATTTAAAAATACTCCATAATAATCATTTGTGGAGCTGAATTCAAAAAGAAAGATCAAAACATAGATACAATCAAAGATAGTAACCACAATAGACAACTTGAACAAAGAAAGAAAATTTTCTATTTTCTGTGAATAGTGTCGTATTCGTGAATAGTGTCGTATATGTGAATAGTAACCCTGATACAAAAAGGTAAAAATTTTATAAGAAAAATCATCATACTTCGTGAATAGTAACTCGTGAATAGTAACTCATGAATAGTAACTCCGACATGAAAAGGTAAAAATTTCATAATAAAATTCATACCAATATTCCGGTATAATGATATTGAAAGAAATAATATCATTTATGAAGAAAATAACATCTCTTACCTCAAAAGAATAGTACTTCTGGCTGGAATATCAAATATAACGCTTAAAGGAACTTGCGCCGAATAACAATGCTCAAAGTATCAAAATACTAACAAAAATATGCTCGATAATATAGAGAGAGAAAAAAAAACTTCAGTTTCTAGTGTGATTTTAATTCTAACCAAACCACCCTATTTATAAAAAATGCTTAGAACACCAAAACAGAAAATTTAATTAAATATTAATATTTTATTTTTAATTTCCTACGCACACCTTACAATCTGAATTCTGCATTTACCACATGCAAGTGTGACCCACCAAAATGAAAAAACATGTTGTAAACATTTTTTGTAACAAAATCAATTCAGACCCAATATTTCAAAACTTTAATAATTCATAATAAATAGTCATTTTATCAGAAAAATACAAATCTTATGTCCATCCCATAGGAAATTCAATTCTCTACAACTTTGTTAGTTTAAGTTTTTCCAATTTCCAAGCAGAAATTGACCGAAATTCACATACGGACGATTTTGCAAGCTATAATCAAATTTCAGTCAAAAATAGGGTCCACCAACATGTTTAACATGTTTTTAGCATTTATTGTAACAAAAATACTATTTCTCCTCATTTATTCATATATCACACACTCATTGTAAAAATATCACCATTATTATATTATTGTAATATAATAATATATTTAAATAAATTATTTTATCAGAAAAGATAAAATATTAATTTTTAACAATTGACACTTTTTTAAAAATTCCTTGATTTATATCCACATAAAATAAATATTTTCCTTATCATATAAATCAATAATTAATTATTCACAAATAATATTACAGAATCACAATAATAACAACCAGGCTGTTCCTAGGAAAGAGAGGGCTTTCCAATAAAGATTTCTCCTTACTGGCGCGTAATTAGGTAACCAAACCTCTCCTTAGACAGAACTTTCTAGATATTGCCAATAATATTATCTAGTAATATTATTAAAATAATATGAATTATTGATCTGATAATGAGAAATAATATGTAGTAATAATTATTGAAATAATAATAATATAAAATATCAACGTAGCAATTATTGAATCAATAAATTAAATTATTGAACAGTGATTACTTTAACAATTATTGAGTAGTGCCTTCTTACATAAGAATCAATAATTGGTGCAATACTGTGTGATACTGTGCAACACCGCATATTACCGTGCTTTAACCATTGGGTATTTTGTAAGATCCCAACTTATTATAAATAAAATTGAATTTCCCTATTTATTATCTTGACATAATAACGTGATAATTTGATATAATACTTTGGTTATGGGTGAAATGTGCAAATTTACAAAATAAGCAAGTGGTTATAAAATATTCATTTTGTCAGGGAATATTCGTTTGGTTGTGGAATATTCTTTATGTCAGAGAATATTCGTACCACGGCGCAACCATTTGTGGGCCCTATAACGGATAACTGTCGGATGAAGAAAATGACAAGTTTGAGTTTTTATAAATAACGACATAGTTGTTATCGTTAACACTGTTAGAATACATGGTGGTTAAAATACAGTAATACGCGTGGTTGCACAGTAGCGCACGGTATTGCATAGTATTGTTGAATTATTGATTCTTACATAAAAAGGCACTACTCAATAATTATTACAGTAATTACTATTCAATATTTTATTTTATTGATTCAATAATTGTTGTGTTGATATTTTATATTATTGTTGTTTCAATAATTGTCACTGCACAGTATTTTCCATTATCAGATCAATAATTCATATTATTTGAATAATATTATTAGATATCATTATTGGCAATGTCTAGAAAGTTCGGTCAAGGAGAGGTTTGGTTACCTAATTATGTGCCAATAATGAGAAATCCTTATTGGAAAGCCCCCTCTTTCTTGAGAACGGTCTGATTGTCATTATTGTGATTCTGTAATATTATTTGTGAATAATTAATTATTGGTTTATATAATAAGAAAATATTTATTTTATGTTGATATAAATGAAGGAATTTTAGTATGAATTATTTGTTGAAAGTTTGGCAATTATTTCTCCGATAGAATATTCATTCAAAATATTATTATAATATTTTATAATTTTTTAAATAATAATATTATTGTTATAATATATATATATATATATATATATATATATATATATATATATATGTGTGTGTGTGTGTGTGTGTGTGTGCGCGCGCATGTGATTAAAGAAAAGGAGTGAGCAAATTGTATAGCTTGTCCGTTATTTTCTAAGAATGGTTGGTGGTTGATGTGGTTCATGCAAATCATTCCTTTGTTTTCAAAAGCAGTATGTTTTTGGTTATTTTTTCAAAGTTGAATTCTCTTGCAAAGACATTTCATTCAAGTGTTTCAAATAGTGTGGGCCCTCCAATATTGAAAATTGTAGGATTTGTCTACAAAATTGATTGTTTCAAATGGGTGGGTGGCTCAAAAACATCTCCTGCAATGAAATTCTTTCTTGAAAAACTTATGGGTCCCAACCTTGAAAAAGAAGAGAATGGAAATTAGGCAGAGAAGGAAAAGAGGAAAAGTTAGGCAGAATGAACTGCTTTCCCATCCGAATTTCACTATAAAAGGAGGGCAACCCTTCATCCTAAATCACACCATTTCAAATTCAGAAATTCTTATTTTAAAGTATTGTGAGTATTTTCTTGAGTATAAGAATACTTTGAGCGTAGTTTTTCTGCAAGATTTTCTCAGAATAATATTCGATATTCCAGTCAAATCCACTTTCTACTAAGGTAAAGGATATTATTTAATTGCAACACTCGTGAGAAATATTATTTTCTTTCATACTCCATCTTACGTAAGCGATATTATTTCATCTCGTATTCTTAAATTTGAACTTACTATGGTAAGTATTGCTTCTATAATTCCTGAAATGATTAAAAATTTCGCTTCATCTAATATCATTTCATAGGATTATTGATCTGAACTTTTTATCAAATTTAGAACTTTTCATGACTGGGTATGTTCACGGGTACTGTTCACAAAAGAAAAAATAATTTTTTTTCCTTCCAAGTTATCTATTGTGACACTTATTCTTGAAATTTAATCCATGTTTTGATCTTTATTTTTGAATCCTGCTTCAAAATTGGTTATTATGGAGTATTATTGATCTTGGATAAACTGTAATACGAATCCCTAATATTTGTCCTTCTGTCTCACTGGATTCGTTTTCTTTAAAATATTTTTCATCATCCTCAGTCTTAAATGATGATTTTACTGAATATCTTTGGCCTGTAGTGGAAAGATGAATGATTAAATGATGAATATCTTTGGCCTATAGTGCAAAGATGAACAAGTGTTGAGATGAACATGACCGACTAGTGATACAAATGAATATCTTTGGCCTGTAGTACAAAGATGAATATTTGATTAAAGATGTATATTGATTGTTGTTACAGGGATAAAACATTGATGATGGATTTTTAAATCTTAGAAGATAGTAGAATTCATTCTCTACGTGACTCTTCTAATGGATTGTTGTTTTCGCTGCATTTGTTGATCTAAAACTTGTTGTCTATTATATTTTATCAGATTTTTCTCTGTTGAAGACTAATGATAATTTGTTGTATATTATCTTAGTCATAATATTCTTTACTGGGCTAGTTGAGCTCACCCTTTTCCTTGTTGTTCCATTTTTCTTCTCAGGAAACGAGAATATAGCAGGAACCAGTCGGGGTAGAGATTGATGGTTCTAGAAAGTTGTTTTAGCAGTCCTCGCTATTTTTGTAAAATAGTGTATGAATAATTATAATGAGGACTTATTTGAGTGTGGATATTGTCTAGAAGATAATATTTGTATTTAAACTCACAGTATGTGTTGTCGTATTATACACGACAATTGTAATAATAAAGTTGTAGTTTTCTTTCTGTACCATGTATTTGGCGACTCAGAATGGGTGTTGTATACCTATTTTGGGGGCATCACAGTTGGTATCAGAGCTTAGGGATATGGTCTCTGGCAGAGATTGGGGAATAGAACTAAGAGAGGAGAGATGAGTTAATCTTTTGCTAGTATGTCCAACCTTCGCTTATTTGTTGGTCGGTCATATTATAGGGATATTATGTGATATGTTAATTTGTTTAATTAACCCTTGTTTTATGGTAGTATTTAAGAATGGCTGCTGAGAACGTTAACAATGGAGTGTATGAGACTGTAGAACAACCTTTAGTCACAAACCAAAAGAACGTACAACAGGAAGGCAATATTCCTCCTGTAAACAACAATACCGAGCAAACGATGAATGATGGAATGTTTAGGAGCTTTTTACAGTTCATGCAAAATCAGATGAGGGAGACTCGTGTACAAAATACGGGTGGAAGTGATAGCAACGCGCGATCTGTCACAGCCAAGCAGTTCAAGGAGTTGGGACCATCAGAATTTATTGGAAAGCCAGATCCGATCAAGGCGAAAACGTGGGTCAAGCAAATTACAAAGATATTCTATGTCTTGGGATGCACGGAGGAACAGAAGGTTCCATTCACCACCTTTATGTCCCACAGTGAGGCAGACTACTGGTGGGAGTCTTTGAAGCGTACCCAGCCTGCTGCACTCACATGTCTTGGGAAATGTTTTAGAAATTATTCAATGACAAGTACTTTCCTGAAAGTATTCGTCATATGAAGGAGGTAGAGTTTATCAGACTGGAACAAAACAACATGACGGTGTCCCAGTATGAGGCGAAGTTCACTGAGTTATCCAGGTTTCACCTCATTATGTAGAGAATGAGGAACGAATGACAAAAATATTTCTGAGAGGTCTAAAACCCGAGATTTGACAATATCTTATCTCTCATAAATTTTCTTTATATTCAGATGTTGTAAACAGGGCTCAATTATTAGAGCGAGATAATGAATATGTTCAACCAAGGGAACACAACCAGGGTCACACCGGTCGCAGCGGTCATCGGAGCAATGAAAACCAGCAGGGAGGAAAACATTCAGACAAAAGCGGTAACCACTCTGGTGGTAATCGTGGCTGTGATAATAGAAGGAGCGAGTCGGGAGGAGATTTTAAAAAGAGAAGGTACAACAATGATAACGTGAAAACGTCAGCACAAACATCAACTGTTTCCAGGGGAGGAGAACGAGCACCGGTCATTTGTTACAAATGCGAGAAAGAGGGACACATCAGCCTAAACTGCCCACAACAATCCAAGGTGTGTTATAACTGTGGAAAGGAAGGTCATATAGCTAAATATTGTCTAGTTGTGAAATCAAGTTCAGCGGGGATGGTGACTCCAAAGGCTGTCCCAGATAAGTCAAAATCAGCGGTTCCTAGAAGAGCGTTTGTCGTGACTGGCCAAAATGCAAGGAACCCGAACGAGGTGATCACGGGTAAGCTTATCTTAAACTCTTGCAAAGTTTTATACCTTACTATATATTGGTTCTACACATTCTTTTATCTCCCCTGCTTGTGCTCAACGTTTAAACTTAACTCTGGAGAAATTAGACTTTTATTTATCAGTGGAGACTCCGTTAGGAGAAACTTTTATTACGTCCACAGTTTATAAATCTGGATTAATCCAAGTTGTCACCATCACATTACCTGTGGATCTTATCTCTTTAAAGATACTTGCTTTTGATGTGATTTTAGGGATTGATTGGTTAACCACTCATCATGCCAAAATTGATTATTTTCGTAAGGTTGTTAGTTTTCATATTCCTAACCAACCTGTTATGCGAATTCATGCAACTAAACCACTAAAATCAGTCACTGTCATATTAAGCCATAAAGTTATTCCTTTATTGAAAAGCGGATGTCAAGCTTTTTTAGTCCATGTTATGGATTTGAACAAAGACAAGTCAAATTTGAATAATACTTCTGTTGTTAGTGAATTTCCTGATGCATTTCCTAAAGAATTTCCTGGTCTACCCCCAGAACGTGCTGTTGAATTCTTTATTGACCTTAAATCGGGTACAAAACTTATTTCTAAAACCCCATATCGAATGTCTCCTATTGAACTTCAGGAGTTAAAAGTCCAACTATAGGAATTGTTAGACATCGGTTTCATTCGTCCTAGTACATCTCCTTGGGGTGCTCCTGTTCTATTTGTAAAGAAGAAAGACGGGAGTATGCGACTTTGTTTTGACTACTAAGAACTGAACCATGTCACCATCAAGAATAGGTATCCCCTACCTCGCATTGATGACTTGTTTGACCAGTTGAAAGGAGCAAAATTCTTTTCAAAGATCCACCTTCATTCTGGATATCATCAGCTAAAGATTAAAATTGAGGATATTCCAAAGACTGCCTTCCGAACTCGGTACAGTCATTATGAATTCTTAGTCATGTCTTTTGGATTGACTAATGCTCCTACTGCTTTTATGGATATGATGAACCGTGTATTCAAGGAATATTTAGATCAGTTCGTTGTTGTCTTTATTGATGACATCCTCATCTATTCCAAAAGCCGTGAAGATCATGAGCATCATTTGAAGCTGATACTTGAAAGGCTTTGTGAAAACAAGCTATATACCAAGCTGAAGAAATGTGAGTTCTGGCTTGAGGAAGTAGCATTCCTTGGGCACGTGGTGTCAAAATATGGAGTATTTATTGACCCGACAAAGATTGAAGCAATACAAAGTTGGGAGCAACCGAAGTCTGTGAGGGCCCCAGATCCGAGGTCCTGAATCACCGTGGATCCGGTTCGATCATTCTATACAACTATTACTATTTACGGAAGATATAAACATAAATTGTTTATACATTAAACTTCCACACTTTTCCCCAAGGTCGAGTAACCTTAACTTAATTACATTCATAACTTATTTAACACATAACATTATTATTATACAAATGTTACAAATCTACTGGACACATATACTAAAGTTGGAACTGTCTTGGACCTTTCCTTGTATCCGACACGTTCATCTTAATCTGTAATGTTTTATCATGATATAGCAAGGGTGAGCATAAGGATTGCCCAGCAAGTTTAAATTCAACAATATAATGATATATCATGATTGAAATGATTTGAATAATGGGCTTGCTATAATTCAACAATATAATTGTGAACTAGCAGGAACAAATTTATGACTGAACAAGTATTATACATGAACAAATATATCTGAAACCAACTGGTAATGAAGGTGATCAGCCTTTTATACCTGACTTATACATGCAATATGTACATAGTAGAATGATACATGGCAATCAGCAATGATTAACCATAAGCTTATCTGAATGAAACAACCCTTAGTAGAGTTAAGTAAAAATAAACTTGCCTAAACCGTTGATTACCGTTACGCAATTTATATCGCCTTATCCAAAGACCTAATATTAGTAATATAGATCTCCAATATTAGAATAATATCATCACAATATAATACTATTATATATATATAAACATAGAATAACCTAAACACATAACACATAAAACATAACCCTATCAGTCTATAACACACATAAGACTCGGTATCAAGTCAAACTATTGCAGTCTGAGTTGAACCCGACACAATTCTAACATCCCGACGGTCTAGTCGGACTTTTATCGAGTCTAAGTTCAATTAAACTCTAACTTAACACTTAACAATTATCTCGGATAAATTTATTATCAGTTAAATCATTTATCAAAGTCTCGTAATAATTTTTAAATAATTATTACTATTTATCATGAATTTTCAATCATCAAAAGCATATTTAAACAATATAAATACCACATAATTCTTTTATCATTAATATCTATTTATTATCAAATATTAATGAAATACATCATATAATATTATAATATATTTATAATATCACAAAGTATTTTTAATACTTTAAAATCACCTTTATATGATTTTTAAACAATTAAATTCATTATTCGATAATTGCTTTTAATATTAAAATATTAATATTTTTATGATAAAATATCAAAATTTATATTTTATAACTTAAAATATTTTTCTAACACTTAAATCATTTTTATATGATTTTTAAAACATTAATTGTATTTTTCCCTTAATTTATTTAATATATTTATTAAATAAACTAATTATCATTAATATTGATTAATTACTGAAATTCATCACAAAATATTAAAAGTCACTAAACATAACTTAAAATATTTTCTTTTACCATAATATTATTATTTTTTATGATTTTTCATGTATTAAAATCATTTTTAAATCATTTATTTAATATTATAATTAAATAAATTAAATACCATTTATATTCTGAAAATATTAAATATTTATGAAATATACTCAAAATAATTAAAAACTATTTTTTAGAATTTAAAATAATTTTTCAGAATTTATTATGTATTTTTAATAATTAAAAATCATTTTTATCTATTTTTAATTAATTTCTGGAAAATAATAATAATAAACTGTCGCTAAAGGGCCCTATAGCGACAGACCCATCGCTGTAGGTGTTCTTGAGCCTGTTCTTGAGCTTTAAATCAGGCTACACGATACCTACTTTGACCGGCTATAATTCGTTGTCTATCATGCTTCTGGGCCATGTTAAATATTGAACGTGTAGTGTTTATGTAACAATACCCGAATCAGTCATTAACAATATCATACAATCACATAACTGCAAGATACAAGCCCCTAAAGTCGATGTCAGAGGCCTGCTGGGTTTTCTGGGTAACCCAGAAACCCAGGCAGTTACAACATGCCACTTTCCAGCCCAGATTAATCTAGTTTCTGGTCATCAAATGGTCAATCTCAAAATTTGAACAGGTAGTTCACATGTCAAATAACATATATACATCAATATCTCTGTCCAAATACAACAGGATCACAATATATGATCCGGTCAAAGGTTGTCAGAAGTATGTTCTTACGGTTTCTGGGTTTTACCCAGAAACTCATCCGTGACCGAGTGGCATGGTTTGACCATTCATTACGGCAAATATGTTTGTTTTGTTAAGACGTCTAGAGGCATGTACCTATAGTGAAACTTAAAGGCTACAAATTGGTTACCATAACATTAGTATATGATCTATTGTCTGATAGATAAAGGCCCTAGAAAAGCTTGTCAGACGCTGCATTAACACTTTCTGGGTTACCCAGAAAGTTTCGGTCATGCCCGGTCAACAGGATTTGACCGGTTATAACTCACAACCTGGACATCCAATAGCTACGATTCAAGTTGCAGATTAAATTACTCATGTCATAGTACACATTCAAAGCTTAAAACAACAAAAATAAGAAACAAGAAAGGATCTATGGGCTCTGACTTTTTCTTGTCAGACCATATTCTTCAACTTTTCCAAATTTTAGAAAAATGCTATTTCGTGCACTTTGATGTTATGGATCTAGGTTTTAACAACCCAGATCACTAAATGACATCTTCTAACACTGTTCTAAACAACAAATAACAACATCAACACAAATTTTTAAGGATTTATAGAATTAGGGTAAGCTTTGATCTTGGATTCTGACCCTTGAATCTGATATTATCAAGTGAAGGACTGATATTGGCTCAACTAATCACTCACTCTCACTCTACAAATTCGAATTTTAGAGAGAGAATGGCTTCGGCAAAAATGAGAAATAAAGTAGATTTTCTCTCTCCCTTTAATCTATATATTTGATGATACAAGGCATATGGCAGATATCTTTGCTTGATTTGCTGGAGATTCAAGGTCATGTAAGTCAAATTATTAGGTCACCAACTAAAGTTGTTGGCAATTTTACAAGTTAACTAATTAAAGAATATAGAAAGGGTATTTTGGTCATTTGCAAAATAATTTTAAGGGCAAACTAGATAATGGTCCAAACCCTTAGGGTTTAGGGTTAGGGTTAGGGTTTAGAAAAATTAGAGTTTAGGGTTTGCAAAAATCCTTAGGGTTTGTAATTTATTTTCTAAAATTTCCAATTTAGGTTTTCAAAAATAGAAAATTAAATATTTCTAAATTATAATTAGAATTTTCTAATTATATTAAAATTTCCTAATCATAATTTAAATCTCGCCAATTAAGATTAGTATTTCCTAATTAAAACTGCTAATTTAGCAATTAGGGTCAAAATCACGGATTAGGGTTTATAACCCAAAGTTAGGGTTTCTAATAGAAAATTAATTTTCTAAAATATAAATTAGATTAGGGTTTTCTAATTACTTAACTTGAAAATTAAAATTAATATATCCTAATTAACATTAAAAGTATTAAATTAACACTTAGGTTTTTCCCTATTTACAAATTAGGGTTTTAAATCTGTAATTAGGGTTTCAAATTTAGAATTAGGGTTTTGTAATCAATTTGTTAAGATTAACCCTAATTAATCCTATAATTATTTACACTTACGCCATTAAGTACCCGATTTAAGTTTTCATGCACTGAATTAGGGTTACAGATTCCCAGAACTGAAATTAGGGTTTCCAGAACCGGTTTTAGGGTTTCTTGTTAAACACTAGGGTTTTCTAACTGAACGTTGACGTTCTTAATTTATAATTAGGGTTTGTTACAGATATCGTTTATCTGGTCAACCCTTGACCCTTAACCACAAACTGTACACATCTACACAGAACATATTCACATATTCCTTAATCCTGAATAATTCACGTAAATACTTCATAGAATTTTGAAAACGCATACACTTATATTCTGTCTAGGTTCTAATTTTGAACCTTAATTCAATAATTAAAAATTTTAAAAATATTCAAAATTCTCGGGTTGTCCCAAAGTAGGTGACTGGAGTACGTAGCTTTCTAGGCTTAGCTGGTTACTATCGGAGATTCGTGGAAGGATTTTCTCGAATCGTTACTTCGTTAACTCAGTTGACTCGTAAAGATACAAAATTCGGTTTGAGCGAGGATTGCGAGAAGAGTTTCCAAGAGCTCAAGAGGAGACTCATTTCGACACCTGTTCTGGCAATACCATCTGGTTCGGATGGATTTGTGATATACAGCGATGCTTCAGGCAAAAGGTTAGGATGTGTTCTCATGCAACATGGGAAAGTCATAGCCTATGCCTCACGACAACTCAAAGAATATGAGAGGAATTATCCTACTCATTATCTAGAGTTGGCAGCAGTCGTTTTCGCATTGAAAATTTGAAGACACTACCTGTATGGGTAGAAAGTGGAGATCTAGACGGATCATAAAAAGCCTCAAATACTTCTTCACCCAAAAGGAACTCAACATGCGGCAACGACGTTGGCTCGAGATGTTGAAAGATTACAATCATACCATTCAATACCATCCTGGAAAAGCAAACGTAGTAGCTGACGCATTGAGTAAAAGATCGTATGCGGGTACGAGTGCGATGTTGTTAACATAAAGACCCATTTTGTACGATTTACAAGGGAGGGAGATTGAGTTAAAGACTTCTGGGACCCACGTGATGATGCGAATATACGAGTAGAACCAACTTTAATTAATTAAGTTAAAGCTGCTCAAGCTACGGACCTGGGGTTGATGCGTATGAAGCAGAAAGTGCAAGAAGATGCTATTCCAGAAGCAAGAATCGATGAAGAAGGAATACTTCAAGTCAACTAGTTCCCGCTATATTCTTGAGCCATCAGTCCACACCCCGACTAGTTCCCCCTATATTCTCGTCTCCTGAGAAAAGAATTGAACAAAAATGAAAAGGGTGAACTCAACTAGCCCAATAAAGAATATTATGACTAAGATAATGTACAAAAATTATCATTAGTCTTTAACAGGGAAAAATCTGATAGAATATAATAGACAAGAAGTTTTAGATCAACAACAACAGTGGAAACATCAATCCATTAGAAGAGTCAAGTAGAGAATGAATTCTACTATCTTCTAAGATTTAAAAGTTCATCATCAATATTTTATCCCTGTAACATCAATCAATATACATCTTGAATTAAATATTCATCTTTGCACTACAGGTCAAATATATTCATTTGTATCACCAGTTGGTCATGTTCATATCAACATCTGTTCATCTTTGCACTATGGGCCAAAGATATTCATCAGTTAATCATTCATCTTTGCACTACATGCCAAAGATATTCAGTTATATCACCATTTAGGACTGAGGATGAAAAACATATTTTCAAGAAAACGAATTCAGAGAGATAAAAAAATAAAGATTAGGGATTCGTACTTCAGTTTATCCAAGTTCAAAAATACTCCATAATAATCATTTGTGGAGCTAAATTTAAAAAGAAAGATCAAAACATAGATACAATCAAAGATAGTAACCACAATAGACAACTTGGACAAAGAAAGAAAATTTTCTATTTTCTGTGAATAGTGCCGTATTCGTGAATAGTGTCGTATATGTAAATAGTAACCCTGACACAAAAAGGTAGAAATTTATAAGAAAAATCACCATACTTCGTGAATAGTAACTCGTGAATAGTAACCCCGACATGAAAAGGTAAAAATTTCATAATAAAATTCATACCAATATTCCGGTATAATGATATTGAAAGAAATAATATCATTTATGAAGAAAATAACATCTCTTACCTTAAAAGAATAGTACTTATGGCTGGAATATCAAATATAACGCTTAAAGGAACTTGCGCCGAATAACAACGCTCAAAGTATCAAAATACTCACAAAAATATGCTCGATAATATAGAGAGATAAAAAAATTTCAGTTTCTGGTGTGATTTTCAATTCTAACCTAAGCACCCTATTTATAAGAAAATGCTTAGAACACCAAAAAAGGAAATTTAATAAAATATTAATATTTTATTTTTAATTTCCTACGCACACCTTACAATTTGAATTCTGCATTTACCACATGCAAGTGTGGCCCACCAAAATGAAAAACATGTTGTAAACATTTTTTGTAACAAAATCAATTCGGACCCAATATTTCGAAACTTCAATAATTCATAATAAATAGCCATTTTATCAAAAAAATTCAAATCTTATGTCCATCCCATAGGAAATTCAATTCTCTACAACTTTGTTAGTTTAAGTTTTTCCAAATTCCAAGTAGAAATTGACCGAAATCCACATACGGATGATTTTGCATGCTATAATCAAATTTCAGTCAAAAATAGGGTCCACCAACATGTTTAACATGTTTTTAGCATTTATTGTAATAAAAATACTATTCCTCCTCATTTATTCATATATCACACATTCATTGTAAAAATATCACCATTATTATATTATTGTAATATAATAATATATTTAAATAAATTATTTTATCAGAAAAATGATAAAATATCAATTTTCAACAATTGACACTTTTTTAAAAATTCCTCCATTTATATCCACATAAAATAAATATTTTTCTTATCATATAAATCAATAATTAATTATTCATAAATAATATTACAGAATCACAATAATGACAACCAGGCTGTTTCAAGGAAAGATGGGGCTTTCCAATAAGGATTTCTCCTTACTGGCCCGCAATTAGGTAACCAAACCTTTTCTTAGACAGAACTTTCTAGATATTGCCAATAATGTTATCTAGTAATATTATTAAAATAATATGAATTATTGATCTGATAATGAGAAATACTGTGTAGTAATAATTATTGAAACAATAATAATATAAAATATCAACGTAGCAATTATTGAATCAATAAATTAAATTATTGAACAGTAATTACTGTAACAATTATTGAGTAGTGTCTTCTTACGTAAGAATCAATAATTAGTGCAATACCGTGTGCTACTGTGCAACACCGCATATTACCGTTCTTTAACCACCGGGTATTCTGTAAGACCCCAACTTATTATAAATAAAATTGAATTTTCCTATTTATTATCTTGATATAATAACGTGATAATTTGATATAATACTTTGGTTATGGGTGAAATGTGCAAATTTTATAAAATAAGCAAGTGGTTATAAAATATTCATTTTTTCAGGGAATATTCGTTTGGTTGTGGAATATTCTTTATGTCAGAGAATATTCGTACGACGGCGCAGCCATTTGTGGGCCCCATAACGGATAACTATCGGATAAAGAAAATGACAAGTTTGAGTTTTTATAAATAACGGTGTAGTTGTTATCATTAACACTGTTAGAATACCTGGTGGTTAAAATACAATAATACGCGTGGTTGCACAGTAGCGCACGGTATTGCATAGTATTGTTGAATTATTGATTCTTACGTAAGAAGGCACTACTCAATAATTGTTACAGTAATTACTATTCAATATTTTATTTTATTGATTCAATAATTGTTGCGTTGATATTTTATATTATTGTTGTTTCAATAATTGTCACTGCACAGTATTTCCCATTATCAGATCAATAATTCATATTATTTGAATAATATTATTAGATATCATTATTGGCAATGTCTAGAAAGTTCTGTCAAGGAGAGGTTTGGTCACCTAATTACGCGCCAATAATGAGAAATCCTTATTGGAAAGCCCCCTCTTTCCTGGGAACGGTCTGATTGTCATTATTGTGATTCTGTAATATTATTTGTGAATAATTAATTATTGGTTTATATGATAAGAAAATATTTATTTTATGTTGATATAAATGAAGGAATTTTAGTATGAATTATTTGTTGAAAGTTTGGCAATTATTTCTCCGATAGAATATTCATTCAAAATATTATTATAATTTTTTATAATTTTTTAAATAATAATATTATTGTTATAATATATATATATATATATGTGTGTGTGTGTGTGTGTGTGTGTGTGTGTGTGTGCATGTGATTAAAGAAAAGGAGTGAGCAAATTGTATAGCTTGTCCGTTATTTTCTAAGAATGGTTGGTGGTTGATGTGGTTCATGCAAATCATTCCTTTGTTTTCAAAAGCAGTATGCTTTTGGTTATTTTTTCAAAGTTGAATTCTCCTGCAAAGACATTTCATTCAAGTGTTTCAAATAGTGTGGGCCCTCCACTATTGAAAAATGTAGGATTTGTCTACAAAGTTGATTGTTTCAAATGGGTGGGTGGCTCAAAAACATCTCCTGCAATGAAATTCTTTCTTGAAAAACTTATGGGTCCCAACCTTGAAAAAGAAGAGAATGGAAATTAGACAGAGAAGGAAAAGAGGAAAAGTTAGGCAGAATGAACTGCTTTCCCCTCCGAATTTCACTATAAAAGGAGGGCAACCCTTCATCCTAAATCACACCATTTCAAATTCAGAAATTCTTATTTTAAAGTATTGTGAGTATTTTCTTGAGTATAAGAATACTTTGAACGTAGTTTTTCTGCAAGATTTTCTCAGAATAATATTCGATATTCCAGTCAAATCCACTTTCTACTAAGGTAAAGGATATTATTTAATTGCAACACTCGTGAGAAATATTATCTTCTTTCATACTCCATCTTACGTAAGCGATATTATTTCATCACGTATTCTTAAATTTGAACTTACTATGGTAAGTATTGCTTCTATAATTCCTGAAATGATTAAAAATTTCGCTTCATCTAATATCATTTCATAGGATTATTGATCTGAACTTTTTATCAAATTTGGAACTTTTCATGACTGAGTATGTTCACGGGTACTGTTCACAAAAGAAAAAAATAATTTTTTTTCCTTCCAAGTTATCTATTGTGACACTTATTCTTGAAATTTAATCCATGTTTTGATCTTTATTTTTGAATCCTGTTTCAAAATTGGTTATTATGGAGTATTATTGATCTTGGATAAACTGTAATACGAATCCCTAATATTTGTCCTTCTGTCTCACTGGATTCGTTTTCTTTAAAATATTTTTCATCATCCTCAGTCTTAAATGATGATTTTACTGAATATCTTTGGCCTGTATTGGAAAGATGAATGATTAAATGATGAATATCTTTGGCCCGTAGTGCAAAGATGAACAGGTGTTGAGATGAACATGACCGACTGGTGATACAAATGAATATCTTTGGCCTGTAGTGCAAAGATGAATATTTGATTAAAGATGTATATTGATTGTTGTTACAGGGATAAAATATTGATGATGGATTTTTAAATCTTAGAAGATAGTAGAATTCATTCTCTACGTGACTCTTCTAATGGATTGTTGTTTTCGCTGCATTTGTTGATCTAAAACTTGTTGTCTATTATATTTTATCAGATTTTTCTCTGTTGAAGACTAATGATAATTTGTTGTATATTATCTTAGTCATAATATTCTTTACTGGGCTAGTTGAGCTCACCCTTTTCCTTGTTCCATTTTTCTTCTAAGGAAGCGAGAATATAGCAGGAACCAATCGGGGTAGAGAGTGATGGTTCTAGAAAGTTGTTTTTGCAGTCCTCACTATTTTTGTAAAATAGTGTATGAATAATTGTAATGAGGACTTATTTGAGTGTGGATATTGTCTAGAAGATAATATTTGTATTTAAACTCACAGTATGTGTTGTCATATTATACACGACAATTGTAATAATGAAGTTGTAGTTTTCTTTCTGTACCATGTATTTGGCGACTCAGAATGGGTGTTGTATACCTATTTTGGGGGCGTCACATATTCCAACAGTATTAACAGTAACAACTACGCCGTTATTTATTAAAAACTCATACTTGTCGTTTTCTTCATCCAATCGCTTTTCGTTATGGGGCCCACACAAGGCTGCACCATCGTGCGAATATTCCCCGACCGTAAGAATATTCCACAATCAAACGAATATTCTCCGACAAAAATGAATATTTTATAACCACTTGCTTATTTAAAATATTCGCGCAGTTTACCCATAACTAACCACATTAATCAAATCAACCCTTTACTATTTAAAAATAATAATTGGAAAAAATTAAATCTTTATTTATAAAAAATTGGGGTCTTACATCTACTTTTGCCATTATAGCTCTTATTTTTAGCTCTGCCTATAAAAGCTTGGCAATCACAATGTAATGACACGGATGGAACTGGTCTCGTCCATAAAGGAATATTTCCCAAAAGATTTCTGAGCTACCCTGCTTCAAAACATGCCTTCTCTAAGGCAATAAACTTAGACTCCATAGTAGAGCGAGCTATACAAGTCTATTTAGTAAACTTCCAAGAAACTGCTCCTCCTCCTAAAGTAAATATGTAGCCACTCGTGGATTTGATTTCATCTGAATCAGAGATCCAGTTGGCATCACTATAGCCCTCAAGAACTGCAGGATTACCGCAGTAATACAAACCAAATCCAATAGTACCTCGCAGATACTTGAGTATTCTGCATAAAGCAGTCCAATGATCCTTATTAGGATTATGAGTGTATCTGCTGAGTCTATTAACTGCATATGATATATCAGGTCTTTTGCAATTCCTAAGATATATTAAGCAACCTATGATTTGGGCATACACAGATTGAGATACACTAGGTCCCTCGTGTTTTTTTAAATGTAAACAAGAATCATACGGAATACTAACAGGATTAACATTATAATGTCCAAATCTCTTAAGCATTTTCTCCACATAATGATCTTGAGAAATCACATACCCATTACAAACTTTTCTCAAATTAATTCCGAGAATAACATTTGCTTCTCCCAAGTCTTTCATATCAAATTTAGTGGATAACATATTTTTAGTCTCATATATAACATCAATATTGGTTCTAAAAATAAGCAAGTCATCCACATAAAGACATACAATAACACCACAATTCTCATTATTAAATTTGGTATATATACATCTATCTCCATCATTTATTATATATCCATTAGAAGTCATTACGCTATCAAATTTATCATTCCATTGTTTAGGAGCTTATTTCAAGACCATATAAAGATTTAACTAATTTACAAACTTAATGATCATTGCCTAAGGAAATAAATCCCTCAGGTTCCATATAAATTTCCTCTTCTAAATCTCCATTAAGAAACACAGTCTTAACATCCATTTGATGAATTATTAAATTTTTAATAGCGGTTAAAGCAATTAAAACTCTAATGGGTGATGTTCTTGCAACCGGTGAATAAGTCTCAAAAAAGTCTAGGTATTACTTTTGTTTATAACCTTTAGCAACAAGCCTAGCCTTAAATTTATCAATTGATCCGTCGGGTTTTAATTTCTTTTTAAAAATCCATTTACAACCAATAGTTTTAGAACCATGAGGAAGGTCCACTAATTCCCAAGTGTGATTAGCCATAATAGACTCAATCTCACTATTTATGGCTTCTCTCCAAAAAGGAGTATCGGGAGAAAAAATTGCATCTCTAAAGGTTAATGGGTCATTATCTAACAAAAATGTAAAAAAGTCATATCCCAGAGTAGTGGGTTTTCTAGTACGCTTACTCCTCCTTGGTTCAATTTCAGATTCCGCAATTGGAACTATATAAGAGCTCGTCGGAAGCTCTGCTACTGGTCGATCCACTTTAGATTTCAAAGGAAAAATATTTTCAAAGAAATCAGCATTTTTGACTCAATGATTGTATTATGATCTAATACATCACTTTTCAAAATAAGAAATTTATAAGCAGCATTATGTTCAACATAACCAATAAACAAACAATCAGCAATTTTAGAACCAATTTTCCTTTTTTTAGGGTCGGGTAACATTACCTTAGCAAGACACCCCCCGCACTTTAATTAAGGTATTTCAAGTTAGGTAAATGATTTTTCCAAAGCTCATAAATGTGTTTTTCCAGTTTTCTTATAAATGATTCTATTTTTCAGGTGACAAGCAGAAAGAAGAGCTCTCCCCCCCCCCCCCACAAATTTGGTGGAGCCCCAGAACTTATTAACATAGCATTCATCATTTCTTTTAGTGTTCTATTCTTTCTTTCAGCAACCCCATTAGATTTTGAAGAATAGGAAGGTGTTACCACATGTATAATTCATTGTTCTTCGCAATATTTACTAAGAGGTCCGGAGTTATACTGTGACGCCCCCAAATTCAGGTACTTGAAACCCAAACTTAGTACTTCATGATACCATTTCTATGAGCGGAATAATACTAATAATAATAACAATAATATAGATTATCAAATTTAATTTACATATTATCAGAGTTTTCAATCCCAAGTACGAAACCTTCAAACATTCGTTACATTACATGATAATTAACATATATCATCATTATCCTAATAAAGTCTAGTTATTACAAAAGATATCATTATCTTTCATTCAACGACCTTCCATTTCCCTTTGTTCTTGGCAGAGCCTTCAAGTTGTTTATACTTAGCTGAAAACATTTAAACTAAGAAAGGATGAGCATTTGAGTGCCTAGCAAGTAATAGTAACAATAACATTTAGCTGAATGAATTAAATATTTTCTTTGAATGATACTTCTACAACGAATCAACAGTTGTGAAGTAAGCTGAACCAATAATAAACAACATATCATTTCGACTTCAAATTTTTGAAACTACGTATTGACTATAAATGATGATCATTTGACAGACTATGAACACTGTTTTCTATTTTCGAAAAGGTTAAACAGAACTTCGTCTGTAAACCATCATAACTTACGGGCATGGGGGTGATCAGACCGTTCTGCCATGTATTGATCAATACTACATTATAGGACGATATTTTTGTCCAGCATTTCCGCCTGAGGGGCATAAAAGTTTCCCATATTTGGGATGTTCATACCAGTATTGAATCCGAACCAAAAGAATTCAGTTGGATAACAATAAAGTTCTTATCTTGTTCAACAACAATTTTAAGTTAGTGTCTAGCCAGATCAAATAGCTTAGACGGCTTTTAATTCAACTTGTACATACTGGACACCGATAAGTATTTATCAACATGTGATAAAATATAATGATTATCCAAGTAAGGACACTTGTATAACCATGTTTAGAAATTAACGAGCAGAATATATTTCTTGATCTACAATAACAGAATTAAGGAACTTGTACAACAGATTATAATTTAATAACTTACTTATACAGAATTATTACATAAGTATATACTGTAACGACCGAGAAATTCGGATCTTATTGTAAAGTGATTTTATTAAATTAAATAATAATAATAAAATTCTATTTTATGTGTTATCAAGATGGTTGTCATTGTATAACCTATTGATGTTAGAATGTCGTAGTATTTGAGCTACGTGAACGAATTAAAGTGTTTGAATTTCCAAGACGAAAATAAAAGTTTTCCGAGAAATTTTCCAAAAAACACTATTCATCGGTATTTTCTCGGGATCTATTTTTGAATTTCCGAGAAATACGTAATGATAGAATTACAAGGTAAGATGGATTATGTAATAAAAATCTAGTTATGGAAAATGTAATATTTCGCTTACGTCCTAATTTATAAACAATAAGGCGAAGTAGTAATGAATAAGTAATAATTGTATAATACTTAGGTATTGTACAAAGATAATGAAAACGAGTATAATACGAATTATTATACGAGTTGGTATGAAGAATGAAATATCGTATATAATTTCTATATGAATTAAAATACGAAAATGATACATAAACTATATGTATATGTATTAAGTAATGTTAATGGACTTGGAAGATTGGTTAACAATTGGTATTAAGTCCAAGTGAATAAAATGTTAAGGCCCAATTATTAATTAATGAACCAACTAGTATATGTTAATGCAAAGCCCAAGGATTTATTTAATCCAAGCCCAAGCTAGAATCCATTAGTTGTAATGACCCATGGGGCAAACCATATTAATATGGTTAGTATGGTGACCAAGTTAATGTGGTGACCAAGACTTAGGAGTAATGACCCAGACTTAGGAGTAATGGCCAAGCAAAAGATAAGAGTTGTGCTAGCCAAGTAATGAATAGTAAGGAGGTGACTTAAGGAGGTGGGTTGAATTAATGACTAAACTACCCTAGCTTTGTAAGTTCTATAAATAGAGGAGGCTTACAAGCTATTGGTTAGTTGTTCAAATAAATCCAAACATTACAAAGTGCTTAAGTGTTAGAGAGAATAAGCTACAATAAGTTATTTTCATATGTAAGAAGAAGAAGAAGAAGGCTACTTTACAAAAACATCAAAGAGTAAGACTTCTTCTCCATTATCTTCTATCTCTACTATGATAGGTTGATAAGAAAAGTATGGATTAAGGAACATGGATGTTAATAAGTAAGAAGAATGAGTAAGCAATGAACTTAAGTCACATAAGTTGGTAATAAGTCATTTGAACTTATAAAAGTTATAAACTTATTATAAGTTAACCTTGAATGTTAGTATGAAAATTATGAACTTGTAATGAGTTTATTAAGAGGAATTATATGGATGTAAAAGGACTTGTATGATCATATGTATCATGAATACATAAGTAAAGTTATATGTTAAGAACATATAAAGTATGATGATTAAGAAACTTTAATTGTCATAAGTCATGAACAATGAAATTTTAAGTAGTTTATAATTTGACAAGTTATAGGCTCATGAAGAAATAAGTATAAAATCCAACAATGAATATAAGTTGTTGTAATAAGTAGGTTGAGATGTTCACATGATGAATGGAATTCAGTTGTAATGTTGAACAAATCATAAGAATGAAGATTTGTCGGAAATTGCACGATTGGACGATAATCGTCGAATTCGTAAAATTCTCGGAATAGAATTCAAATTTTGTGTTTGAACTCAGAACCATTGTTTTCCAATGGAGACATGTCATATTTGGCATTTAAGATTTGCGGACTCAAAAATGACCGGATTCCGACTTAGAACGAAGAAACGAGCGTTGAACGTTCATGAACGTTTATCGTTTTTGTTAAAAATGAACCAATAGGTGAATTTTTAGCAGACGAAGTCAATTAGATAAAATTCTTACATAAACGCGTAGATTATGTAATTTTTGAACCTTAGGCTTTTGAATGAGCCAATTCGGACTTATAACGAAGAAGTTATGCGTCCGGGAAGTTCACAAAAATTCAAGGACTGAATTTTTTTTCTGGTGCACACAGTTGGCGCCGCGGCGCCAACCCTAGGCCAAATTGGTCATGACGTAGCGCATAACAGTGTCTGAGTACACTGCAACCACGTGCCACAGTGCAAACCGTAGTACAAATGGTGGCGTCGCAGCGCCATGTACAGTACGAAAACCTTCTGAAGTGTGGCACCGCAGCGCGGCCCACCAAGTAAGGACTCGCGCCGCAGCGCCAGTCTCAGAACAAGGATAGTGATGAATGGTTCTAATTACAAAGAAAAGAAAGTTAATTGATTTAAAAGTAAACACAACCTAAGGAATGTAATATAACATTGTTTAAACTTTATTAAACCGTAAGGATGTTGTATAAAGGTTGAGATAACCTAGTAGAATATAAATGCAAGGATAATGATAAACCGGAACAAATAGTAACTGAATCTAATACACAATTAGATTGAGATGAAGGGTAAGATATATTCATATACATACTTGATTATATGTGACCTAATGTAAGGCATTATGTGATCATGTATTGTAGAGACTTGAAAGACTTGAACATAAAGTTAATATACCATATCAGACGCTAAAGGCAAGTATTCTAACTCTTGTCTCAGTTCAATCTGAACAAGTCTTTGAAATTCATGTATCCTTACGCATGAATTGAAATATATTGAAGTTAAAGCCAATTTCTTTGGTTAGACTTGATATATTGCGTGGATTATTGATAATCTATTCATCTATTATCAAATGTTGTTATCCTTTGTCAACTACTTGATATGGTTTTCAAAAAAAGGCTGGAAATGTTGAACAAATGTTTTGTCGATAAAACGACAGGCACGTGAGGTTGCCAAATGATTAAACGTACATACGTTTAATGGATGTAGTGTTAATCAACATAGAGTACAATAGGCTGATCACCTAGAAGTGCTCATAAGTAATATCAGGCTTACGGACTTAGTTCCGGGTTGTCCCTTTCCAATAAAGAATGAATGCTCGAGGTCTTTGACCGGAGTAAATGTTTTGCTAAATATTGTTATGCTTGTAAAACATTTTGAAAGAAAGATGAAGTGCTATTTTGTATTATCAATAGTACTTCATAACTATTGTTCAGATATTGAAGATATACGATTCATATGTGTCAAACATGTTGTTATTGAATTGTTATACTCGCTGAGCTAGTTATGCTCACTCTTGCTTGAACCATATGAATACAGCTAAGACTAAACGTCCCAAAGGATCGAAAAAGGATAAAGGAAAAGCGAAGGCAGATTGTTAAGCTGTCTTGTAATAGTATAGGTCTATTGTTGTAATGTAACTGATATTATGACAAAGAACCTTTGTAATGGGTATAGAACCTGGGAAATATAAACATCACTTTAAATATATATAGAAGTTATGTTCATTCTTTAAGACTTTTCAATTAAATGAATGTATGAATGTTGTACAGTATAACACCATCTGTTGGGTTGGAAGATACCCGGATTTGGGGTCCCTACAAGTTGGTATCAGAGCCTAGGTTATAAAACTTAAGGGGGAAAGTATAACCTTAAGTCATAACCTTAAGAAAGAATAAAGAAGTAAAAGATGGAAAGTAACCCTATAAAAATGCATTATATTATGTTATGTGTTTCTATTATTTTACTGACGTGTACTAATCAAACTATATTATTTTATTGTAGATGTCAGGAGAAAATGATATGTATAGAGACATACATGTAGTGAGTGAGGATCCGGTTAATCGGGTAGAGATACTATCAAATCTCGTAGCAGTAGAACCAGAGGTGGTGACAATCGAGTCTGGAGACTCGGACGATTTAAACTACATGTCTATATTTGATGGCATGCTAGAGGAGGAGGTGGACGTGATGTCCTTTGACCAGGTTCCACCTACAGAGGAATTTTCTACAGGGGAATCGATGAAGGCATTGTTTATGTCAGTATTGGATAGGAATATCCATTACTGCCAAAAGGTTAAGGAGTTAAAAGAGGAACTCCAAGCTGTCCTTGAGGACAAGACTAGCATGGAGGGAATGTGGGAAGAGGAGCACGATGATAGAATTCTAGCTAAGGACAAGGTCCAAGAGCTGAGATGTGAAGTCTTTGAGCTCAAGCAGGAGCTAAAGACTAAACGGCGGAAGTTGGAGAGGATGTCCTATATACATAGGAGTTCTCATATGGATTTCCAGCAGCAGGTAGCTGGGTATCCGGTAGAAGTAGGATAGACCCGACACACTATCAGTAGAGATGTTATTGCCGGTTTGGTCAGCAAAGATTTTGAGAATGCCCTACGGCAGATGTAATCTAGCAATAGCTAGAGTAGCTTGGATATATAAATATTATGTATCTAGTAGTGACGTAAAACCCTCTTTTGTATAACAAAGGGTAGTCTTTTGTAAATCTTAATTTTTGGAAAGTAATTGCGAGAATGTAATGTAATCAGCTAAGGCTGAGTAATGTAAACAATGTAGTGTTATACTACAAGTTATGAATCAATATAAGTCTTTTTATAGAATATATTGAGTAATGAGTATGAGTTATTGTTTTATTACAAATAATAACAAACTAACAAGAATAAAGTAATAATGATGTGTTGTTTTCTTAACAGCAAAATGCCGCCAAGAAGGAGACAACGAAATCAAGGCACTAATATTAACTAACCGGAGGGTGGTCCGGTTAATCCAATCAAGGAGTTCGTTAATCTTTTAACGGCTGCATTTAATAGAACGGGGGCTAATGTACATGTGATTCCTGGAGTAGTACGAGCTACTACTTTCAAGGATTTTAAAATTGTAGGTCCGCCGAACTTCAAAGGAACTACGGACCCTATAGAAGCCCAGACTTGGGTAAAAGAAATTGAGAAAACATTTGTAATAGCAAATGTTGAGGAGGGTCAAAAGGTTGCTTTTGCAACCTATTTGATAAAAGGAGAGGGCAACTTCTGGTGGGAGGCAAACCAGGCTAGGGCCGATACAGGAAACCTAACGTGGGAGAGGTTCAAGGAGATTTTCTTCGAGAACTATTTCCCCACGAGTATATAAGGGAGGATGGAAATGAGGTTTCTTGAATTGAAACAAGGGGATATGACAGTTCCCTAGTATGCTGCCAAGTTTAATGAACTGGCATGATTTGCTCCACATCAAGTGGACACTGAAGTGAGAAAGGCTAGAAGATTCGAGCAGGGATTGAAACCCTAGCTCTATAGCTGAATCTCTGTGTTCCAAAGTACTTCCTTCGGAACCATATTAGAAAAGGCAATAATTGCCGAAGGTGGGAATGAGGCTCTCAGCCAGTACCACAAGGATAAGAAAAACAAGGGCAAAGTTGATGGAGGAATCAAGACCGAGGGAGCCAGTGGAAGTGACAACGGTCAAAAGAGGAAGGGCTTTAACTCTTGGAATACCTAAGTAAAACAAGAGGATTCTAAGAGGAGGATAGAGGCTTGTAAAACCTGCGGGAAGACTCACTTAGAAGTCTATCTTAAAGGTAAGGCAGTATGTTATAATTATGGATAGGAAGGGCACATTTCGCCTAACTGTCCAAATCCGAAGAAAAATCACGGATGTTTTGTATGTGGATCAACTGAACACATAGCGAAGAACTGCCCGAAGTAGGGGATAGAAGGAAATAAGTGAACTAATAGCGGTAAGTTGGCTATTAGTGGTCCAGCTCAGCTGGTAAATCAATGGCCCGCACTTTTAATATGACGGTCCAAGATGCGATAGCATCAGGGGATGTAGTTGCAGGTATTATTCTTATCAATAACATAAATGCATACATGCTTTTTGATTCGGGTGCTACTTGTTCATTTATAGCATGTGATTTTGCTAGACGACTAGAATTATTTCCCGAAAAATTATCTATACCTTTGAACATTAAGGTAGCAAACGAAGAGATAATTCCTGTTAAAGATATTCATAAGAGTTGTTGCGTAGATGTACGTGGTTGTAAGTTATCGGTGAATTTAATACCGATAAAGTTAGGAGAATTAGATGTAATTCTCAGAATGGATTGGTTGATTAACCATGGAGCAATTATAGATTGCCAAAAGAAATACGTGAGCATCGGGACGTTGAAGCAACCTCTTGTAGTATTTTACGGTAATAAATCGACTGGACGTTCGTGTTGCCTTATGATGACACAAACTAGAAAACTTTTGAGGAAGGGATGTGTAGGTTATCTATGCCATGTTGTTGATACCCAGAGGGTGGGAGCAACTATGGAACAAATACCTATAGTAAACGAATTCATGGATGTATTTCCAAGTGAGTTATCGGGTTTACCGCCGGATAGGGAGATTGAATTTGTGATAGACATTATGCCAGGAGCGGCACCAGTCTCAAGGGCACCGTACCATATGGCGCCTATAGAATTGAAAGAACTAATGGTTCAGCTACAGGAACTATTGGACAGTAAATACATTCAACCAAGTGTTTCCCCCTGGGGGGCGCCGGTGTTGTTTGTCAAGAAGAAAGATGGATCGTTAAGGATTTGTATCGACTATCGGGAGTTGAACAAGTTAATGATAAAGAATAAATACCCATTGCCCAGGATCGATGATCTCTTTGATCAATTGAAAGGGGCAAAGTATTTTTCTAAAATAGATTTGCAGACGGGGTATCACCAGTTGAAGGTTAGGAAGGAAGATGTACCAAAGACGGCATTCAGGACTCGTTATGGTCATTACGAGTTTCTAGTAATGTCATTTGGGTTTACAAATTCACCAGCTGCATTTATGGATATGATGAACAGAGTGTTCAAACCATATTTGGACAATTTCGTTATTGTGTTTATTGATGATATTCTAGTCTATTCTAAGACGCCATAAGATCATACTGAACACTTAATATTAGTGTTGGAAACACTAAGGAAGGAGAAGTTATATGCGAAATTCACCAAATGTGAATTTTGGCTGGGAAAGGTGCAGTTTTTAGGTCATGTCATTAACTAAGAGGGGATTTCAGTGGATCCAGCGAAGGTAGAAGCAGTAATGAATTGGGAACAACCGAAAACGCCAACTGAGGTGTGGAGTTTCCTAGGGTTAGCAGGATACTATCGAAGATTTATCCAAGATTTTTCAAAGATAGCTACCCCGTTGACTAATTTAATAAGGAAGACGGTGAAATACGTATGGGCGGATAAATGTGAAGACAGTTTCCAAGAAATGAAGAAAATATTAAGTGAAGCACCTGTTTTGTCATTGCCAGATGACACGGGAAATTTTGTAGTATATAGTGATGCTTTGCATAGAGGACTTGGTTGTGTGCTTATGCAGCATGGCAAAGTCATTGCGTATGCATCACGGCAGTTGAAGGATTATGAGAAAGTTTATCCTACTCATGATCTGGAACTGGCCCCGGTAGTGTTTGCCCTAATGATATGGAGACATTATCTTTATGGGGAAAAATGTGAGATATATATAGACCATAAAAGTCTAAAGTATATCTTCACTCATAAGGAGTTGAATATGAGACAGAAGATGGCTAGAGTTGATAAAGGATTATGATTGTGAAATCCTGTATCACCCTAGAAAGGCTAATGTAGTTGCTGACGCCTTAAATAGGAAGGGTCGGGAAAAGTTGTCTATGTTAACTGCTCAAAATGAGTTAATAACAGAGATGGCTATGATGGAAATAGGAGTAAAGATACCGAGTGATTCGAGGTAGATACTCTTTGTGACGAAGATGAAATCTACCATTATAGAGAGAGTCAAGGAGGTACAACTCAAGACTGACGAGTGTAACCAAATGAAGAAGTGGTTATCCAAGAAGGAAAATACTAAGTATAGTCTTGATAATGAGGGATTATTAAGATTTGAAGGAAGAATTTGGGTTCCGAATGAGACAGAATTAAAGGAGCAAGTGTTACAAGAAGATCATAGTTCGAGGTACTCGATACATCCTGGTAGCACTAAGATGTATCAAGACCTTCGACAGAGTTTTTGGTGGCCAAACATGAAGAGAGAAATAGCAGAGTATGTGATTAGGTGCTTGACTTGTCAAAAAGTTAAGGCCGAACATCAACAACCCAATGGCTTGTTACAGTCATTGGAGATTCCAGAATGGAAGTGGGAGCATATCACGATGGACTTCGTGGTGGGACTTTCGACGACGAATAAAGAGGACGATTCGATTTGGGTAATAGTGGACCGGTTGACGAAGTCAGCTCACTTTTTTCCAATTAGGGTCAAGTATAACTTAGACCATTTAGCTAAAATTTATGTTAAGGAAATCATTTCCAGACATGAAGTACCAGTATCGATTGTGTCAGATCGTGATCCACGATTCACATCGAACTTTTGGAGGAGTTTGTAAGAATAGTTGGGAACACAACTGAAGTTAAGCACAGCTTATCATCCATAAACCGATGGGCAGAGCGAGAGAACAATTCAGACGTTAGAAGATATGTTGAGGTCTTGCGTCATGGATTTCAAGGGTAGTTGGGATGATCACCTACCACTAGTAGAGTTTGCGTATGACAACAGCTATCATGCAATCATAGGTATACCACCTTATGAAGCTCTGTATGGAAGAAAGTGCAGAACACCATTATGTTGGGATGAGGTGGGAGAACGCCGGATGCTAGGACCAAAATTGGTGCAGCAGACAGCAGATGTGGTAAAGTTAATTCGAATGCGTCTCGTCACGGCTCAGGACAGACAGAAGAAGTATGCGGACTCGTATAGACTAAGTCGAGGGTTTGAAGTGGGCTCGTATGTGTTTCTAAAGGTATCTCCCTAGAAAGGAAATATACGCTTTGGAAAGAAAGGAAAGTTAAGTCCAAGGTTTATAGGACCTTTTGAAGTATTAAAACGGGTGGGAGAGGTAGCTTATGTGATAGCCTTACCTCCAGACCTAGAACGAATACATAACGTATTTCACGTATCTGTATTACGTCCATATAAGCCAGACTATAAGAATGTAATCGAGTATAAGCTGATTTATATCGAGAAAGACTTAACATATAAAGAATCGCCGATGCAGATCATTGATAGAAAGGAACAAGTTCTGAGGAACAAGGTAATACCATTAGTAAAGGTATTATGGAAGAACCAGGATGCTGAAGAAGCAACGTGGGAACTAGAAGAAAAGATGAAGAAAAATTTTCCTCATCTATTTGATTAAAGTAAGACGAGATTCTAGGGACAGAATCTTTATAAGGGGGGAAGAATGTAACGACAGAGAAATTTGGATCTTATTGTAAAATGATTTTATTAAATTAAATAATAATAAAATTCTATTATATATGTTATCAAGATGGTTGTCATTGTATAACCTATTGATGTTAGAATGTCGTAGTATTTGAGCTACGTGAATGAATTAAAGTGTTTGAATTTCCAAGACAAAAATAAAAGTTTTCCGAGAAATTTTTCAAAAAACACTATTCATCGGTATTTGCTCGGGATCTATTTTTGAATTTTCGAGAAATACGTAATGATATAATTACAAGGTAAGATGGATTATGTAATAAAAATCTAGTTATGGAAAATGTAATATTTCGCTTACGTCCTAATTTATAAACGTTAAGGCAAATTAGTAATGAATAAGTAATAATTGTATAATACTTAGGTATTGTACAAAGATAATGAAAACGAGTATAATACGAATTATTATACGAGTTGGTATGAAGAATGAAATATCGTATATAATTTCTATATGAATTAAAATACGAAAATGATACATAAACTATATGTATATGTATTAAGTAATGTTAATGGACTTGGAAGATTGGTTAACAATTAGTATTAAGTCCAAGTGAATAAAATGTTAAGGCCCGATTATTAATTAATGAACCAACTAGTGTATGTTAATGCAAAGCCCAAGGATTTATTTAATCCAAGCCCAAGTTAGAATCCATGAGTTGTAATGACCCATGGGGCAAACCATATTAATATGGTTAGTACGGTGACCAAGACTTAGGAGTAATGACCAAGACTTAGGAGTAATGGCCAAGAAAAAGATAAGAGTTGTGCTAGCCAAGTAATGAATAGTAAGGAGGTGACTTAAGGAGGTGGGTTGAATTAATGACTAAACTACCCTAGCTTTGCAAGTTCTATAAATAGAGGAGGCTTACAAGCTATTGGTTAGTTGTTCAAATAAATCCAAACATTACAAAGTGCTTAAGTGTTAGAGAGAATAAGTTACAATAAGTTATTTTCATTTGTAAGAAGAAGAAGAAGAAGGCTACTTTGCAAAGACATCAAAGAGTAAGACTTCTTCTCCATTATCTTATATCTCTACCATGATAGGTTGATAAAAAAAAGTATGGATTAAGGAATATGGATGTTAAAAAGTAAGAAGAATGAGTAAGCAATGAACTTAAGTCACATAAGTTGGTAATAAGTCATTTGAACTTATAAAAGTTATAAACTTATTATAAGTTAACCTTGAATGTTAGTATGAAAATTATGAACTTGTAATGAGTTTATTAAGAGGAGTTATATGGATGTAAAAGGACTTGTATGATCATATGTATCATGAATACATAAGTAAAGTTATATGTTAAGAACATATAAAGTATGATGATTAAGAAACTTTAATTGTCATAAGTCATGAACAATGAAATTTTAAGTAGTTTATAATTTGACAAGTTATAGGCTCGTGAAGAAATAAGTCTTGTAATGCCCGAGAAAATCGGATTTTTCTGACAATTAAATTTTTATTTGATTATGTGAATTAAATGAATTTAATTGATTTCTTTATGAGTAAGCTATGTGAAGGTCGTTTTATGACCTAGAATGTTCTAACGTGCTTAGTATTCTGGATACGTGTTAGAAATAATTGTTTGGAATTTCCAAGACGAAAATAATTGTTTTTCGAGAAATTTCCGTAAAAACACTATTCATCCGTTTCTGTTCGGGGAATTATTTTGAAATTCCAAGAAACGCGTAATGATAGAATATCGTGATAAGATGGAATATCTGAGAATATTTCATTTATGACAAACGCAGTTTTTGCCTGCGGACTTAAAACCTAAGGGTTGAGTATATTGATTTTCGAGAAGGAAATAATATGCGTAGAAGGAATGGTGTTAGGGTTAAGGCGAGTGTTATGCATTTTGTGATACTATTTATTATCTATGTATAATATGTTGGGTAAATACGAAGTACAATACAATTATTATACAAGTAGTATACGAAAATAATACGTATGTGATACGATTCGTATTATATAATTAAGTTAAGACTTAATGACTAATTAATTTGAGTTGGATTATTAATAAATCCAATCATTTTAATAACCAAGGCCCAATGATAATTTAGTTAAGCCCAATTCATTAAAATCAAACCGTGGGTCGAACTGGTGGGTCACCGAATGGGTAAAACCCATGGGGCAACCCATGGGATATCACATGGGGTGGTGGGTCGGCCACCTTGGTGTGGAATCCAAGCATAAGGCTTGGTCACCAAGTGTTTTACTTGGTGACCACACATGAATAGTAAGGAGGTGGTGGTTTAAAGTCCAAATTGCCCTCCATTATGGTTTTCTATAAATATGAAGCTAGGTTGATTCATTTGGGAGTTTCTCAACTTGCCAACCTAGATTATTTGAGAGAGAAAGAGAGCTATACTTGCAAAACATATAATTTGGAAGCTTGATCTTAGAGTTTTCCAAGAAAGAAAACCAAGAGTTCTTAAGGTATAATCCTTACCTTTCATCTCCATCTCTTTTAGATTTTCTTTCATTTTAGAGAATCATAGAGGGGTGGTATATGTCATAAGTGAGGATTTAAAGATGACTTACCATAGATTCAATCTCTATAAGTCATGAGATTATAAAAATAATAAAGGTTAATATAGTTTTAAACCATGAAAATATTGATGGTTGAGATCGATTGTTGATAAACAATTGAGCTCCATCAATACGTTAGTATATGCTTCTTGTTTGATTAGGAGGTAGATATGAAATCCATGGAGTATTCCATGTGATTTGGCTTAGAGAACCTTAGTAACGAAGTTATGGCGAATTTTACGGAAATAGACGTTAAACGTCGAAAACGTAGAAATTCCGGAATGGTAGTCGAAAGTTGCCGTGAGACTTGAAAACATTAGTTTTCAATGTCAACACATGAGATAGGGTGATTAAGAGTTGTGGGTTCGAGAATCGTCGAATTCCAACTTAGAATGAAGAAAACGAGCATTGAACGCTCATTAACGTTTACGAACGTATATCAAATGAACTTAATAGTGAATTCGGAGTTAACGGATTCGAAAGTGTTGAATTCTTATATGAACACGTAAATGATGTAATTCCTGACTGGTAGGAATTCGAATGGGTCAATTTGGATGTGAAACGAACAAATTAGGAAGCTGGGAGTTTCGTTAGAAAACCAAAACTGGTTTGGCCAACTGGTGCACAGACTCGGTGCCGCAGCGCCAGACTCGGCCAAGTACCCTGCTAACTCGCGCCGCAGCGCTACTAAAATACAAAGGATGCCACGCCGCAGCGCCAGCAGTAGAAAAAAGTTGACCAAGTTAGGTTTTAAACTTCAGTTGTTTAGAGACCTACCTGAGTTAAGTTTATATACTCAATAAATGTACTAAGACTAATCCTATATTACCTATACCAAGGTATATGGTATTAAACTTAGGAATGTAATGCATGTTAACAAAATATGTACAAATGAACAAAGTTGGTACCTTATCAACAATGTTTGAGTCCGGTTAATAAACATCAGTTGAGTGATAAGCCGGGATGAAGGGTAATAAGTCATGTTGACTTTAATAAAGATATTAAGTTAACAAAGGCATAGAAGAGAAAGAAGCTTGTAGGAACAATGTGAATAGTTGTTTGATAGCTAATTACAATGTGCTATGTGAACATATCATGTAGATTTTGTAAAGGTTGTGGTCAGTCGAGTAACTTATTTGAAGATGCTGAAAGGAAAGTTTTCTTAACACTTGCCTAACTTTCATGTTAGCCAAGTTTTATGTGATTCGTTGAACTGAATTGCAAGACTTGTTTTAAAGAAAGGGTCGATGCCAGATTTTAACTCGGCTAGACTATTCGTAATATATAGATTGATTATTATACATATCATTTTATATAGAAATGTTAATGCTATCCTATACCAAGTAATTGGTACGGATGTGAAGGTAAGGTTTGTCTATGAACAAACAAAAGTATTTTTCATCGATTATTCGATGGGCACGCGAGTTTGCCAAAAATATTAAACGTAAATACGTTTAATGAATGAGTGTTGATCAACATAGAGTACTATAGGCTGATTACCTAGAAGTGCTCGTAAGTTATAGGGATGAACGGCCTTAGTGCTGTAGACTCCTTTTCAAATATGAAAATTGAAATTTACTGTTCATGGTCTATCGACCGGTTCAGAATTCCTAATATATTCTATACTTTGGGAATTGATGTTATGAACTGTTAAAGTGTTATTGATTCATAATACATCATAACTATTGTTCAGTTATGTTGGAATTGTTATATAATTCATGAATGTGATATTCCTGTTATCCTTGATTAAACTTGCTGAGCTGTCATGCTCACTTCTTGGTGAATTCTATAACTGCGGTTAAAGATGAACGTACTGTGAATGCCAAGAATGATAAGGGCAAAGCTAAGATGGATGCTTAGGCATTGTGTAATTGTTTAGTAAGTTTGTATGTATTATACATTATGAACAATGAACGATGTAACCGGTTTATGAACCTAGGAAGGATTATACTTTGATTGTAATAAGAAGATAATAATTACTTTCATTTTGTTGTATTTCAATGGAATGATTGTATGGATGTTAGTACAATGAAGCACCATCTGTCGGGTTGGAAGATACCCGAATTTGGGGGCGTCACAGGTTGGTATCAAAGCCTTAGGTTATAAAACTTAAGGAGGGGAAAACCTTAGGCTAATAACCTCATAAGGAAGGTAAAGTCCGAGGAATGAAATTCAAGTCAATTGAATTAAGAAGATATTGAGATAACTCAGTATCGAAGGAATTAAAAAATGAAAATTAATCTTAAAGATATTAAATGTGATTTGTGCTTATACTATTGTGTATTATGTACTAATCAACGTGTTATGTATTTTTAGATGTCAACTGATATCTTGATGTTTAGAAACGTGGAAATGATAAGTGAGGACTCAGTTAACCAATTTGAGATTGTATCAATGCCAGTGGCAGAGGTACCGATAGTTGTACTAGAAGACTCAGACATTGAGGAGTACATCTCTGAGGAGGAATACTCTGAGGAGACTATGGAATTAAGATCATACCTTAACGTGATGCTAGATGTGGAGGAGGAAAGGGAGGTGACATCGATTAACACGGTGTTACCTACTCAGGATCCAGCATCTCTGGATGCAACTAGAGCATTGTATCTGGCAGTGTTGGATAGGAATGTGCATTTGCGTACTCAGGTAAAGGCACAGATTTAGGAAATAACTGCCTTATATGAGGCGAAAGAATCTGCAGAGGCAGACTTTGAGTCAGAGCACGATGAAAAAGTTCTTATGACTGATAAGGCTCGTAACTATAAGGATGAGGTCCTTGAGCTACAAAAGAAACTGGTTGAGAAAGACCAAAAAATAACTAGGATGTCATACATCCATGAATGCGCTCACGAGGATTTCAAGCTAAAAATTGCTTGTTATTCTATTGAGTCCGGGCAGACTCGACATACCATAAGCCGAGATATAGTGTCGATTCTGGCAAATTCGAAATATGAAAATGTCATTCGACAGTGTTAGTAGATCATTAGATCTTTTTGTATATAAGTAGTGACTTAAAACCCTCTTTTGTATAACTAAGGGTAGTGTTTTTTTTTTGTAAATCCCAACTTTTGTAGAAGGCAATTGCGGGATAGTATGTAATAGCTTTTGGCTAAGGGAACATGATGTAAATAGTTTTGACTATGAAAGCATATTTATATAATGAAGTTTTTATTTAACATGCTTGTTGTGGTATAAATGGTTGTTGATAATTTAAAATGATAACCAAGTAGTTAAATAGATAATAACGAAGCTTTATTTATTTAATCAGAATTATGCCGCCGAGAAGGAGACAACAGAACCAAGAGGCGGAGTCTCATAATGAAAATCAGGGGGGTCCTAACAACCCTATGCAAGAGTTCATTAATTTATTAACGGCTGCATTTAACCAAGGGGGGTGGGATTCCTGTAGCTCCTGGGGTAGCAAGAACAACTACCTTTAAGGACTTTAAAAGTGTGGGTCCTCCCGAGTTCCGAGGAACGACGGATCCACTAGAAGCCCAGACATGGATTAGAGAGATTGAAAAGGCGTTTATGATAACAAACGTAGGTGAGGCACAAAAGACTTCTTTTGCGACTTACATGATGAAGGGGGAAGCCAACTACTGGTGGGAAGGTCACCAGGGTGGGACTAGGACAGAGGCTATTACGTGGGAACAGTTTAAGAAGGTTTTCTTCGAGAACTATTTCCCTACTAGCATGCAGGGTAGGATGGAAATTAAGTTATTAGAACTTAAGCAGGGGGATATGACAGTTCCCCAGTATGCCGCCAAGTTTAACGAATTGGCGAGATTTGCTCCACATCAGGTGGATATAGAGGAAAGGAAGGCGCGCAGATTTGAGCAAGGCTTAAAACCCTGGCTCTATAGTAGAATATCGGTTTTTCAGAGTGCTTCCTACGGGACCATTCTGAAGAAGGCGATAATAGCTGAAGGTGGTGGTGAGGCTTTGTCTCAGTATCACAAAGAGCGGAAGATTAAGAGTAAGTTAGAAGGAGGTAATAAGGCTGAAGTTGCCAGCGGAAGCGACAACTTGCCAAAGAGGAAGAGCTTTAACCCTGGGAATATCGGGGTAAAGCAGGGAGATCCTAAATGAAGAACGGAAGCATGCAAGACATGCGGAAAATCTCACATTTGAGTTTGTTTAAAGGGGAAAGCAGTATGCTACAACTGTGGGCAGAAGGGGCATTTGTCACCCAACTGTCCTAACCTTAAGAAAAACCAGGGGTGTTTTGTCTGTGGGTCAATGGACCACATGGCAAGAAATTGCCCGAAGAAGGGTTTAGAGGGGAATAAGAGTTCTGGTAGTGGTAAATTAGCCATTACTGGACCAACACCATCAGTGGGTAGACCCTCAGCTCGTACGTTTAATATGACTATTCAAGATGCGATTGCATCAACAGATGTGGAAGCAGGTATCATTCCGGTCAATGAGATAAATGCTTATGTGCTATTTGACTCGGGTGCTACTTGTTCATTTATAGCATGTGAATTTTCTAAGCAATTAGGTTTAATCCCTGAGAAGTTACTTATACCTTTAGACGTTAAGGTGGCAAACAAAGAGATAATCCCCATTGATCATATTCATAAGAATTGTTGCGTGGAAATTAGAGGGAATAAGTTATCGGTAGATTTGGTACCGATAAGGCTAAAAGAATTCAACGTAATTCTTGGTATGGATTGGTTGGTGAACCATGAGGAGATTATAGATTGCCATAGGAAAAGTGTAAACCTTCGGCTTTCTAAGAAAACCAAGGTAGTGTTCTTTGGTAGTAATTCACAGAGACGCTCTTGTTGTCTGTCTATGACACAAGCTAGGAAAATGTTTAGAAAAGGGTGTGTAGGTTATATATGCCATGTGGTGGATACCCAAAGAGTGGGAACATCCTTGGATCAGATACCTATTGTGCAAGAGTTCGCGGATGTATTTTCGGAAGAGTTATCGAGTATTCCACCGGACAGGGAGGTGGAGTTTGTAATTGATCTGTTACCAAGAACGGCACCAGTTTCAAGGGCACCATATCGAATGGCGCCAGTCAAAATGAAGGAGTTAATGGTTAAATTACAAGAACTATTATACAGGAAGTACATTCAACCAAGTGTGTCTCTTTGGGGAGCACCAGTGTTGTTTGTAAAGAAGAAGGATGGGTCGTTAAGACTTTGTATCGACTATCGAGAGTTGAACAAGTTAACGATTAAGAATAGATACCCTTTGCCCAGGATCGATGATCTATTTGATCAGTTAAAAGGGTCAAAGTATTTTTTTAAAATAAACTTGCGCACGGGGTATCATCAGTTAAAGGTGAGGAAGGATGACGTACCTAAGATGGCATTCAAAACTCCTTATGGTCATTACGAGTTTCTGGTAATGTCGTTTGGGTTGACTAATGCACCAGCCGCATTTATGGATATGATGAACAGAGTGTTCAAACAATATTTGGACAAGTTTGTCGTAGTGTTCATTGATAATATTCTAGTCTATTCAAAGACGCCAGAAGGTCATTCGAAACATTTAAGAATAGTGTTGGAGACACTACAGAAGGAGAAGTTGTATTTGAAATTCACAAAATATGAATTTTGGCTTGAGAGGGTGCAGTTTCTAGGGCATGTTATTGATAAGGATGGCATTTCTATAGATCCGACAAAAGTAGAAGTAGTTAACGAATGGGAGCAATCGAAAATGCCAACTGAGGTTCGGAGTTTTCTAGGGTTAGCGGGATACTATAGAAGGTTCATTCCGGACTTTTCTAAATTAGCTACTCCGTTAACAAATCTAACAAGAAAGTCGGTGAAGTATGTGTGGACTGAAACATGTGAGAACAATTTTCAAGAGTTAAAGAAGAGGTTAAGTGAGGCACGGGTATTGTCCTTACCAGACGATACAAGGAATTTTGTAGTGTATAGTGATGCTTCGCATAAAGGACTGGGTTGTGTGCTCATGCAGCATGGCAAGGTCATCGCGTATGCGTCACGTCAATTGAAGGATTATGAGAAGGTCTATCCTACTCATGACCTGGAATTAGCAGCTGTAGTTTTTGTCCTAAAGATATGGAGACATTATCTTTATGGTGAGAAATGTGAGATATACACGGACCACAAAAGTCTGAAATATATCTTCACATAAAAGGAGTTGAACATGAGACAGAGAAGGTGGTTAGAGTTAATAAAATATTATGACTTTGATATTTTATATCATCCGGGGAAAGCAAATGTAGTAGCCGATGCGCTAAGTAGGAAGGGTAGAGAGAAATTATCAATGTTAACAACTCAGAACGAGTTGGTAACAGCGATGGAAAAAATGGAACTAGAAGTTAAGTTACCGGAGGAAGCGGTAGAGATGTTATTTTCCATGGAAACCCAACCTACCATAGTGGAGCGGGTTAGAAGAGTATAACTGAGCAGTAAGGAGTGCAAGCAGATGCGGAAGAGGATAGAAAATGAAGAAAAGACTGAGTATAACCTCGATAAGGAGGGATTACTTCATTTTGAGGGAAGAATTTGGGTTCCTAATGATCCCAAATTAAAAGAAGAAATTATGATGGAGGCCCATAGTTCGAGGTACTCAATACATCCCGGTAGTACTAAGATATATCAAGACCTTCGTCAGAACTTTTGGTAGCCAAATATAAAGAGGGAGATAGAATATCATGATAAGATGGAATATCTGATAATATTTCATTTATGACAAACGCAGTTTTCGCTTACGGGCTTAAAACCTAAGGGTTGAGTATATTGATTTCTGAGAAGGAAATAATATGAGTAGAAGGAATGACGTTAGGGTTAAGGCGAGTGTTATGCATTTGGTGATACTATTTATTATCTATGTATAATACTTTGGGTAAATACGAAGTACAATACGATTATTGTACGAGTAGTATACAAAAATAATACGTGAATTGTACGTATGTGATACAATTCATTTTATAGAATTAAGTTAAGACTTAATGAATAATTCATTTGAGTTGGATTATTAATTAATCCAATCATTTGAATAACCAAGGCCCAATGATAATTTAGTAAACCCCAATTCATTAAAACCGAACCGTGGGTCGAGCCGGTGGGTCACCGAATGGGTAAAATGCATGGGGCAACCCATGGGATGTCACATGGGGTGGTGGGCCTGCCACCTTAGTGTGGAAGCCAAGCATAAGGCTTAGTCACCAAGTGTTTTACTTGGTGAGCAAAAATAAATAGTAAGGAGGTGGTGGTTTAAAGTCCAAATTGTCCTCCATTATTGTTTTCTATAAATAAAAAGCTAGGTTAATTCATTTGGGAGTTTTTCAACTTGCCAAACTAGATTATTTGAGAGAGAAAGAGAGATATACTTGCAAAACATACACTTTGGAAGCTTGATCTTAGTGTTTTCCAAGAAAAAAAAAACCAAGAGTTCTTAAGGTATAATCCTTACCTTTCATCTCCATCTCTTTTAGATTTTCTTTCATTTTAGAGAATTATGGAGGGGTGGTATATGTCATGAGTGAGGATTTAAAGATGACTTACCATAGATTCAATCTCTATAAGTCATGAGATTATAAAAATAATAAAGGATAATATAGTTTTGAACCATGAAAATATTGATTGTTGAGATCGATTGTTGATAAATAATTGAGCTCCATCAATACGTTAGTATATGCTTCTTGTTTCGTTAGGAGGTAGATATGAAATCCATGGAGTATTCCATGTGATTTGGCTTAGAGAACCTTAGTAACGAAGTTATGGCGAATTTTACGGAAATAGACGTTAAACGTCGAAAACGTAGAAATTCTGGAATGGTACTCGAAAGTTTCCGTGAGACTTGAAAACGTTAGTTTTCAATGTCAACACGTGAGTTGGGGTGATTAAGAGTTGTGGGTTCGAGAATCGTCGGATTCCGACTTAGAACGAAGAAAACGAGCATTGAACGCTCATTAACGTTTACAAACGTATATAAAATGAACTTAATAGTGAATTCAGAGTTAACGGATTCGAAAGTGTTGAATTCTTATATGAACACGTAAATGATGTAATTCCTGACTGGTAGGAATTCGAATGGGTCAATTCGGAAGTAAAACAAACAAATTAGGAAGCAGGGAGTTTTGTTAGAAAACCAAAACTGGTTTGGCCAACTGGTGCACAGACTCGGCGCCGCAGCGCCAAAACCAGTACAAAGTGGTGGCGCCGCAGTGCCAGACTCGGTCGAGTACCCTGCTAACTCGCGCCGCAGTGCCACTAAAATACAAAGGATGCCGTGCCGCAGCGCTGGCAGTAGAAAAAAGTTGACCAAGTTAGGTTTTAAACTTCAGTTGTTTAGAGACCTACCTGAGTTGAGTTTATATACTCAATAAATGTACTAAGACTAATCATATATTACCTATACCAAGGTATATAGTATAAAACTTAGGAATGTAATGCATGTTAACAAAATTTGTATAAATGAACAAATTTGGTACCTTATCAACAATGTTTGAGTCCGGTTAATAAACGTCAGTTGAGTGATTAACCGGGACGAAGGGTAATAAGTCATGTTGACTTTAATAAAGATATTAAGTTAACAAAGGCATAGAAGAGAAAGAAGCTTGTAGGAACAATGTGAATAGTTGTTTGATAGCTAATTACAGTGTGCTATGTGAACATATCATGTAGATTCTGTAAAGGCTGTGGTCAGTCGTTTAAGTTATTTGAAGACGCTGAAAGGAAAGTTTTCTTAACACTTGCCTAACTTCCATGTTAGCCAAGTTTTATGTGATTCGTTGAACTGAATTGCAAGACTTGTTTTAAAGAAAGGGTCGATGCCAGATTTTAACTCGGCTAGACTATTCGTAATATATAGATTGATTATTATACATATCATTCTATATAGAAATGTTAACGCTATCCTATGCCAAGTAATTGGTACGGACGTGAAGGTAAGGTTTGTCTATGAACAAACAAAAGTATTTTTCATCGATTATTCGATGGGCACGCGAGTTTGCCAAAAATATTAAACGTAAATACGTTTAATGAATGAGTGTTGATCAACATAGAGTACTATAGGCTGATTACCTAGAAGTGCTCGTAAGTTATAGGGATGAACGGCCTTAGTGCTGTGGACTCCTTTTCAAGTATGAAAATTGAAATTTATTATTCATGGTCTATCGACCGGTTCAGAATTCCTAATATATTCTATACTTTGGGAATTGATGTTATGAACTGTTAAAGTATTATTGATTCATAATACTTCATAACTATTGTTTAGTTATGCTGGAATTGTTATATAATTCATGAATGTGGTATTCCTGTTATCCTTGATTAAACTTGCTGAGCTGTCATGCTCACTTCTTGTGTGAATTATATAACTGCAGTTAAAGATGAACGTACTGTGAATGCCAAGAATGATAAGGGCAAAGCTAAGATGGATGCTTAGGCATTGTGTAATAGTTTAGTAAGTTTGTATGTATTATACATTATGAACAATGAACGATGTAACCGGTTTATGAACCTGGGAAGGATTATACTTTGATTGTAATAAGAAGATAGTAATTACTTTCATTTTGTTGTATTTCAATGGAATGATTGTATGGATGTTAGTACAGTGGAGCACCATCTGTCGGGTAGGAAGATACCCGAATTTGGGGGCGTAACAGGTCTAAAATCCAACAATGAATATAAGTTGTTGTAATAAGTAGGTTGAGATGTTCACATGATGAATGGAATTCAGTTGTAATGTTGAACAAATCATAAGAATGAAGATTTGTCGGAAATTGCACGATTAGATGATAATCGTCGAATTCGTAAAATTCTCGAAATAGAAGTCAAATTTTGTTTTTGAACTCGGAACCATTGTTTTCCAATGGAGACAAGTCATATTTGCCATTTAAGAGTTGCGGACTCGAAAATGACCGGATTCCGACTTAGAACAAAGAAACGAGTGTTGAACGTTCGCGAACGTTTATCGTTTTTGTTAAAAATGGACCAATAGGTGAATTTTTAGCAAATGAAGTCAATTAGATAACATTCTTGCATGAACACGTAGATTACGTAATTTGTGAACCGTAGGCTTTTGAACGAGCCAATTCATACTTATAAAGAATAAGTTATGCATCCGGGAAGTTCACAAAAATTCAAGGACTGAATTTTTTTTTGGTGCACAGAGTTGGCGCCGCGGCGCCAACCCTAGGCCAAATTAGTCACGCCTCAGCGCGTAACAGTGTCCGAGCACACTGTAAGCACGCGTCGCAGCACAAACCGTAGTACAAATGGTGGCGCTGCAGTGCCATGTACAGTACGAAAACCTTCTGAAGTGTGGCACCGCAGCGCGGCCCACCAAGTAAGGACTCGCGCCGCAGCGCCAGTCTCAGAACAAGGATAGTGATGAATGGTTCTAATTACAAAGAAAAGAAAGGTAATTGATTTAAAAGTAAACACAACATAAGGAATGTAATATAACATTGTTTAAACTTTATTAAATCTTAAGGATGTTGTATAAAGGTTGAGATAACCTAGTAGAATATAAATGCAAGGATAATGATAAACCGGAACAAATAGTAACTGAATCTAATACACAATTAGATTGAGATGAAGGGTAAGATATAGTCATATGCATACTTGATTATATGTGACCTAATGTAAGGCATTATGTGATCATGTATTATAGAGACTTGAAAGACTTGAACATAAAGTTAATATACTATAGCAGACGCTAAAGGCAAGTATTCTAACTCTTGTTTAAGTTCAATCTGAACAAGTCTTTGAAATTCATGTATCCTTACGCATGAATTGAAATATGTTGAAGTTAAAGCTAATTCCTTTGGTTAGACTTGATATATTGCGTGGATTATTGATAATCTATTCATCTATTATCTAATGTTGTTATCTTTTGTCAACTACTTGATATGGTTTTCAAAAGAAGGCTGGAAATGTTGAACAAATGTTTTGTCGATAAAACGAAAGGCACGTGAGGTTGCCAGATGATTAAACGTACATACATTTAATGGATGTAGTGTTGATCAACATAGAGTATAATAGGCTGATCACCTAGAAGTGCTTGTAAGTAATATCGGGCTTACAAACATAGTTTCGGGTTGTCCCTTTCCAATAAAGAATGAATGCTCGAGGTCTTTGACCGGAGTAAATGTTTTGCTAAATATTATTATGATTGTTAAACATTTTGAAAGAAAGATGAATTGCTATTTTGTATTATCAATAGTACTTCATAACTATTGATCAGTTATTGAAGATATACGATTCGTAAGTGTTAAGCATGTTGTTATTGAATTTTTATACTTGTTGAGCTAGTTATGCTCATTCTTGCTTGAATCATATGAATGCAGCTAAGACTGAACGTCCCGAAGGATCAAAAAAGGATAAAGGAAAAGCTAAGGCAGATTATTAAGCTGTCTTGTAATAGTATAGGTCTATTGTTATAATGTAACTGATATTATGACAAAGAATCTTTGTAATAGGTATAGAACCTGGGAAATATAAACATTACTTTAAATATATATAGAAGTTATTTTCATTCTTTAAGACTTTTTAATTGAATGAATGTATGAATGTTGTACAATATAGCACCATCTGTCGGGTTGGAAGATACCCGGATTTGGAGGTGCTACATATACAAAGGTTGAAATATTTGAACAATTGAAAAGAATAGTTTAGATATTATCTTACGCATATCCATTGCATAAAGTAAATGCAAAGGGTTAGATACTTGCCTTGTCTGCTACTTACACAACTTAGATTTATCTTTTATATCAAGCCCTATCATTAAATAGATCATTCGTTTGATTAGAATAACATATAATATCATATTGTACTGCTATTTACAGTCAGCACATAACCTAATCACATTGTCATGTAAGTTTAACAACCATTTAATCACAAATAAACATTTATTAAGTCAACCTATCTAAGTCCAGATTAATTTCTGAAATATGTCGGTGTATTGACAACTTTATCGGGTAATTATCGAGTCTAAGACTCTAACCTGTAACTTAGTATCAGTCATATTATTTTTAAATGACTTATAATAATTTTTAAACATTTATTATAATTTATCATAATTTTTGAAATACCGGAATCATTATTAAATTATTTAAATATTAAGTAATTTCATTATCATTAACATTTAATTAATATTAAACTATTAATGAAACCATTGTCAAAATATTAAAGTTATTTATAATAACTAAAAATATTTTTAAAACATTTATATTACCCTTAAATGATTTTTAAAATATTTAAAATTATTTTTAAATAATTATCATTAATATTTAAATATTAATGTACTATTTATCAAAATATTAAAAGTCATTAATTATAACTTAAAATATTTTTAATTCATTTATATCCGTTTTAAATTAATAAAACCATTTTTAAGCTATTTATTTAATATAATTATTAAATAAATTGAATATTATTAATAATAAATTAATAATCATTAATATTTAATTATTAATGAAATTATTATTTAAATATTAAAAGTTATATTTTATAACTTAAAATATCTTTAAACAATTTATTTTTATTTAAAATGATTATTATAATATTAAAATCATTTTTAAACTAATTTATTTAATATAATTATTTAATAACATAAAATATTTTTAAACTATTTATTTTCAATTAAAATGATTTTTATAATATTAAAATCATTTTTAATTCATTTATTTAATTTAATTGTTAAATAAATCTAATATCATTAATATTAAGTAATTAATGAATTTTGCTTTAAAATATTAAAAGTTATATTTTATAACTTAAATATTTTTAAATAATTTATTATCATTTAAAATAATTTTTAGTATAATAAAAATCATTTTTAATTAATTTATTTAATGCATTTAATAAATAAATTAATTACCAATAATATTTAAATAAATACTAATATATATGAAAAAAATTCAAATTATTAAAAATTAATTTTTATAACTTAAAATTATTTTTGTAATTTTCATAATTTAATTTCTATTTTTAAATGATTTTTGAAAATTGAATTAATTAAAATTAATAAAACTGTCGCTATAGGCCTTTAGCGACAGACAGTGTAGTCTATGGTGTTCTTGAGCCTTCAAGAACATTTATAGCCAGCTTCGGGTTATCTAGTTTGACCATTAATTATAAACTGTGTAATGTGTTTCTGTGAATGTTTTTGGTCTGATTGTGTAGTACAAATTCAACACTACAAGACCCAACAATAAACATGGCTAACAAGCATGAAACAAACGAGATCTTGGCCTAGAACAAGCTGTCAGAGTTGTTCTTCATTTTCTGGGTTGCCCAAAAATGAAGAATAGTTCGACTGCTCATTTTTGGGCCTCCACAACTTGTGATTTATGTGATGTTTTTGTGATATAGTGCATCCAGCCTGTAGATAATATGTGATACTACAAATCCATTACAAAAAATCTCCATAAAAATATAACATCATGAAGATACATGCCGGTCAAAGCCTGTCAGTCGTCATGTTCATCAGTTTTCTGGGTTACCCAGAAAACTGATTTCATGAACGTCTGACCTCCGTTGACCAGCCACAAGATCTTGTAAACTTGATATTTAGAGTCACACAAATCATGGATCTAGAGATAAACTAATATACTATAACATGGATTCAACAACCTTTACAAAAAATGTATATCCTGCAAGATCAAAGCCCCTAAATAAGATGTCAGACTGACCTGGGAACACCTGGGTTACCCAGAAACTTTGCAAGTCATGGTCGGTCAACGCAGTTTGACCTTCCATAACTTGCAATCCACATATGATCTAAGCCTGATTTCAAGGTCAGATAAAAGAGCACATATCAGACTACAACTACAAAGTTTCAAAACACAAAAAGCATTAAAGATCACAGAGATGAAAGGCCTGACATTCGTTGTCAGAAAACAAAACAATTTTTTTCCAGATTTTGTAAATCTTCAAATCCGAGCCTCTAGATATTATGGATTCAACATCTAGTAACCCAGATCATCATTAGACACTATAACCAACATGTTTTAACAAAAATTTCAAACATCAAACAACAGAAACTTGGAAAGAAATCAAGCTAGGGTTTTATACCTTCTATGATTAATTTCTGATTCAAAGCTTCTGATTTGTTAGGGATGATTTTCTCTCTCACCATTGCTATAAATTAATAGAAGTCGAAGATGCATGAATGGTTGATATATAAGCTGAGTGCTAGCAATTATAAAGCACGTGGAGTTGTTGGTTTGGTGAACAACTTCACCAAATGTCAAAACCTATACACTAGCTTCAATAATGCATAGAGGGGTAATTTGGTCATTTGTCTAACACATTTAATGGCAAAATTGTAACTTGTCAAACCCTTAGGGTTTAACCCTAAGGTTTAGCACAAATTGTAAGAGTTGTACACAAAATAATAATAATAATAATAACAATAATGGTAATAATAACAAATTTTAGCTTCTAAAATTCGTAATTAGGGTTTTCTTAATTAAATTAGTTTTTTAATTACTTTATATAGGAACATTAGGGTTTTATAATGCTAATTATAATTAATATCACTAATTTATCAATTAGAGCACCCATTTGATAAATATGGTTAATAATTTACTAATTAGGATTAATAATTTAATAATTAGGGTTAATAATTTTTAATTAGGGTTTCTAATCACATTAATCATGATCATTTAGGGTTTAAATTCCGCTCATGAGCATTAAACATCCTAAATTAGTAATTAAGGTTTCCCAATTTGACATTTAGGGTTCCTAAATATTGATTAGGGTTTTAATTTCACCATTAGGGTTTCTAGTCAATAATTAGGGTTTACCTAATTAGCATTTATATTTATAATATCCGACATTGATCACATCATTACGATTACCTAACAATCTTGAACTCTAATTTGTATTTTAAATTAGGGTTTCACACAGTAATACTAGGGTTTGTCATGTAACGTCATAATTGACCAACCATTATCGGTCCACGTATACAGTACATATTTATAGCACTGAAAAATAAAAAATATAAATAATATTATATTATTATCATTCCTTATTCCAAAACCAAAAGTAGGGTTTGGATTCCATATCTGATTTACCTTGCATAAACAGCTTTATTAATTAAGTTAAAATATTTAACTTAATAATCCAAGCTAAAATTCATATAAATAAATAATAATTATAATAACTACAATAATCATTCCTTATATTATTTAAATAATATAATATCATATTTCCTTTGAAAAATAAATAATAAAAATATTTCTACAATAAAATTAATTATTAAAAAATATATAATTTATAATGATCATTAATTCTAAAATAAAATTATTTGTAAATATTCATGTAATAAATATATTTTTATTTACCATATAAATACATATACACATTATCTTGTACAAATCATCATCCTTAAAATAAAAAAAATTTATACGCAAAATTTCTGTTTTATTTATATAGAAAATATCGGGTTATTACATTCACCCTCCCTTATAAAAATTTCGTCCCCGGAATCACCGTTTTAAAACTTACACATATAAGAGTACATAGCATACACAGTCATTTCATGTAGATCTCAATCATAATTTGATCGAGCTGATCTTTAACTTTTTACATAAAACTTGTCTTTCTAATTAAACAGAAATTTGATTTTTAAAGAACTTTAATTCCTCCTTCAAAAATTTTTTATAAAATAATTTATTATTTATAGAAAAATCATATAGAAGAAAATAAAAGCTATACGAAAAATTACCTGGAGTTCTATTGCTTGCTGCCGCCGTATCCTGGACTGTCATGTTGAAGACCCTTGCAGTAGACTTTGTCGGCTTGCTAGATGATGTTGGTCCTGTGATCACCAAAGTTTTGCCGCTTTTCCCCATGTTCACGCTTTCTGCCTCCGTCCTCCTTTTCGGACAGTCCTTAATCACATTATGCTCCTTTGATCTGCACAGAAAACACCCATTAATAGTTCTAGGGTTGGGGCAGTTGTGAGAGATATGGCCCTCCTGCCCACACTAATAACATACAAATTTACCTTTCAGACATTCCCCCAAATGGTTCTTTCCACAGTTCCCACATTGTACCAGCTGCTTCTTCTTTGTACCTTCCTCCTTCACCTGCAGATCCCCAAAGTTGTTTCCCTTCCTCTTTTCACTCCTATTCCCACTGTTTGTTTCCACCTTCCTAGCTCCCTCAACCTTACCCTTGTTTCTTCTTTCCTTGTTGTAGAGACTCATGGCCTCACTCCCCTCCTCAGCTATAATAGCTTTCTTCATGAGTGCTGCAAATGTAGGGATTTGCAATACTGCCACCTTATTATAGAGCCAGGGTTTTAATCCCAACTCAAACCTTCTAGCTTTCCTAGCCTCCGTATCAACTTGATGCGGAGCAAACCTAGCCAACTCATTAAACTTAGCGGCGTATTCTGACACCATCATATTTTACTGCTTCAATTCCAAAATATTTACCTCCATTCTAGCCATATACTAGATGAAAAATAGTTTTCAAAAAATAAAGTTTTAAACCTTTACCAAGCAACTACACCTGCTCCTGCTCTCGCCTGATTCGCTTCCCACCAAAAATTTGCCTCACCCTTCATCATATAGGTGGCAAAAAAGGTCTTTTACCCCTCAGCTACCCTAGCTATAACGAACGCCTTTTCGATTTCCTTAACCCAAGTTTGGGCTTCTATAGTGTCAATTGTACCTCTAAATTCGGGCGATCCTGTAGCCTTGAAGTCCTTGAAGTTTGCCAAACGGTTGTCTGGCTGGTTCCCTGCAACTGGTATTCCTTGTTGCATAGCCTGAGCTACTATATTTGCAAAGTGCTGCAGTTGACAGATTCTTCTACCCTTCGATTTCTAGTTTGACGTCTTGGCGGCATTATCTGATTAAATAAAACATAATTTAACTTACATTCGAAACCTTATCACATAAGTTTAATATATTAAACTTATTTCATTACACAAACATAAGTTCATTTTCATTAATTCTTAGTAATTTACATAACATAGCCCATATTGTTATCCCTTTGTGACCAAAAAATTCGGGATTTACTGCCTTAACTTATACAAAAGTTGAGAATATTTCATTACATAGACATACATAACACAAATATTACATTAAACACACATATACCACAGAACCTATACTACCTATGCATTATGCCTTTTTCTTGATCTTGGACAACTTTTTGCCTGATGACCTCTTATTCCACAAATAAAACAGACACATTGCTTTGGATTGGGACAATGAGGAGAGAAATGTCCCTTCTGTCCGCAATTGTAGCAAACATATTCCCTTTTCCTGCATACGCCTTCATGTTTCTTGTCACAATTTGCACACCTTTCTATTCGATTAATTTTTCCTTGGTTGTTATCAGGATTTCTTATATCACGGTCTTTCATCTTCCTTTTTCCTTTCTTGCTTGGAGCTGCGCCTGCTTTGTTGCTTTTAGCTCCAATTTGGTCAATTTGGATTTTAAGCTTATCTTGTTCTTCCATTGTTTCTATTAATGCTTTCCGCAGTTAGCTATTTAGTAATTTTTCTATTTCCCACAGATTTTCCAAAGAGGAAACCTGGTCCCGCAGATTTTGCACTTCGGTTGATGCTTGATCAGCTCCAACTTCAGTGTCTGAATCACTATCTGTCAGTTCCACCATTTTCGGATCTGGTATTATGTTTTCCACAATAACCACCTCATCGAGATTGCCTTCACTTTGAGCCTTTATTTCAGCTATTGGCTTTGATATTGGTTCCTTCTTTACGTTCCGAGGGTATCCTAATCCTTTTTCACCTAACATCGACACACATAAATTATCCTAATTAGCATATAATATATACACATAAAAAACAGTAATTTTGTATAGGTTATCTTTTATTTGGGTTGACGATGAATTTATCCGATTCATATCTTTTTAAACTCTATATGAGTTGTTTATATTTTCAACGTTTCCCTCTGTTCTAAGGTTATAGCCTAAGGTGTAAGACCCCAACTTTTATAAATAAAGATGAATTTTCTATAAATATTATTTTTGAATATTATGGAGTAAATTTGATATAATGTTATAGTTGTGGGTAATATTTATAAATTTTGCAAAGTAAGCAAGTTGTTATAAAATATTCGTTTGGTCGGGGAATATTCTTTTTGTCGGGGAATATTCGTACGACGGCACAATCATTGGTGGACCCCACAACGGAATTATTGTTGCATTGAGAAAACGACAAAAATACTTTATGAAAATAACGACGGAGGTGTTACCGTTAAAACTGTTAAACTACCCGGTAATAAAAGTACAGTAATATGTGTGGTTGCATAGTAGCACACGGTATGGATTATTGATGATTACGTGAGAAGTCACTCAGCTATACTCAATTATTGCTACAGTAATTGCTACATCATATCTCTTATATTATTGATTCAATTATTGTCATAGTATCATCTGTATAATATATTTTATTATTAAATCAATAATTGAGACGGCAAGTTATAAATGATTAATAATTGTTGAAAGATTAAATATGTGTTGATTAGAAATAAAATAATTTTTGGTAATATTTATTCAATCCTTGATGTATATAAAGAGTCTATTATAAGATGTTTGTGGTAAGTTTGGTTATTTTATGGGAGGGGGCATATGTCATCATCTAAGAGTCTCTTCGTCAATAGTAATTACCTTCGTCAATAGTAATTACCTTCGTCAATAGTAATTATCTTCGTCAATAGTAATTACATTCGTCAATAGTAACTACCTTTACCAGACGTCAAACCACTTTCTGTTTCATATTACAGGCATCGAACCAATTTTTGTTTCACATTACAGGCATTAAACCACTTTTCTTTTCACATCACCAATCGTCAAGCCACTTGCCTTTTCACATTTCAAGTGCTAAGCTAGAAATCTTCTATAAATAGAGGCCTAATGCTTCATTATTTTTCACGAATTCATTCAAGCTATAGAGAGAGAAAGTATAGAGAGAATAAGATAAAAAGAAGAAGAGTATTCTGTTACTACACTACTGCAGTATCCAATCTACTAATGTAAAGGGTGTTATTCTTTCTTATTCATGAAGAGAACTGTTGTTATTCCATTGTTTATTATTCTGTTGGAATAACCTGTATACGCGGTTTACCCTATACTTGGTGACATTCTTTGATTATTCTGTTGGAGCATCCTGTCTGTGTGTTTTACACCGGACCTGGTTCCGTCTTTATTATTATTCTGTTGGAACATCATATCTGTGTGTTTTTCACCGGACCTGGTTCCGTCTTTATTATTATTCTGTTGGAACATCCTGTCTGTGTGTTTTACGGACCTGGTTCCGTCTTTATTATTATTCTGTTGGAACATCCTGTCTGTGTATTTTACACCGAACCTAGTTCCGTCTTTATTATTCTGTTGGAATATCCTGTCGGTGCAAATTTTGCCTGACCTGGTTCCGTTATTATTATTCTGTTGGAATAACCTGTCTATACGAAGTACCGTATGTATGGTGATTTCTTTTGTTATTCCATTCTTTATTATACTCAGTTGGTTAAAGTTTTGACTTCTATACTCCATGAAATTAGTAGAATATCCTTGATATTTGCGCTTCATCCAGTATCTTTTCATGGAAATATTCTTATGATCATTCTTGAATTTTACTCTACAAAGCAGTATCATGTTGACAATTTGGACATTATTAGTTCCTGGATAAATTAATTCTTGAACTTGTTTTATTGAATTCTTATATCATTGTCATCATCCTCATGTTTATATTATGTTGAAAGTCATCTGTGGCCTGTAGTGCATAGATGGACTTGGTATGATTATGACCAGGGATTATTCGGTGTAATCATGACCGTAATGTTACAAATGATGTGGTAAAAGTTATCATTGGCCCGTAGTGCATTGATGGACAGTTATTGGCATAATCATGACCATTAATGAATATACGAATGTCCTTGGCTGTAGTGCATGAATAATTTGTGGTCGTGATACTAAAGAATATCCTTGGCCGTAGTGTAGGGGTGATTCGACGATGTGGATTATTTATTAAGCTGAGTACCAGCAATAAAAGTCATGAAAACCCTTTTAAATCATAAAAGATAGTAGATTTTATTCTCTACTTGACTCTTTTAATGGATTTTTTATTCCGCTGCAGTTAAACTTGATGTTGTTATATTTTATCAATTTAACACTGTTGAAGGCTAACGATAATTTATTCTACATTATCTTAGTCATAATATTTCTTATTGGGCTAGTTGAGCTCACCCTTTCTTTCACTGTTCTCTTCAGGAAATGAGAACATAACAGGGACTAGTCGGGAAACGGAGTGACAGTCCAGAGGATAGCATTAGTAGTCCTCATTATTCTGTGAAATAGTGTGTTAATAATTGTAATGAGGACTCCTTTTGAGTTTGTATAATCTCTAATAGACAATAATTGTATTCAAACTCACAGTTTTGTTTTATCGTATTATACACGACAGTTGTATTAGTAAGTTGTATTTGAATTTTGTACCATCTATCTGACGACCCAAGATGGGTGATGTATACCTAATTTTGGGGGCGTCACAGTTGGTATCAAAGCTTAGGGATATGATCCCTGGCTAAGATGTGAGAATAGTACTAGGAGGGGAGAGACGGGGAATTCCTTCGCTAGTATGACATACCTAAGTTTATGTGGTATTTAATTGGTCGGTCAGAATTTAGGGATAATATGTTATATGTCAATTAAACTTTGTTTTGTGGCAGTATCTAAAAATGACATCCGAGAATGTTGAGAATAGCAATGGAGCACAGGTGACCGTTGATTCACCACATATCAATAATCAGGATAATGTGCATCAGGAAGGCGACAATCCTCATGTAAACAACAACACTGACCAAATGATGAATGATCAAATGTTCAGGGACTTTATGCAATTCATGCAACAGCAGGCGAGAGAGGCTCCTGTCCAAAATGCATGTGGAAACACTGGAAACTCTCGGGCGGTCACAGCTAAACAGTTCAAGGAGCTGGGACCACCAGAGTTTATGGGAGAGCTAAAACCACTTATGGCGGAAGCACGGATAAAGCATATCACCAAGATATTTGATGTCTTGGGATGCCCCAAGGAGCAAAAGGTTCCCTTTGCCGCCTTTATGTTGCGTGGAGAGGTAGATTACTGATGGGAATCGGTAAAATGTACTCAATATGTCGTACTGAAGATGTCTTGGGAGAAGTTCTAAGAGCTGTTCAACGACAAATACTTTCCCGAAAGTATTCGTCACATGAAGGAGGTGGAGTTTATCAAGTTGGAATAAAACAATATGACCATGTTGCAATACGAGGCTAAATTTGCAAAGTTATTCTGGTTTGCGTCGCACTAGGTGGATAATGAAGAGAGAATGACACGGATGTTTTTAAGAGGTTTGAAGCCGGAGATACGTCAACATCTTATTTCTCATAAACTGTGTTTATATTCAGATGTTGTAAATAGGGCTCAGTTAGTGGAGCGCGATAACGAGTAAATGCAACTAAAAGAGAGCAGCTGGCAAAATGATAATACCAGCGAGAGCAATCATCGAAGCAGTGACAACAAGCGTGGAGGGAATCAACAGGCCAGAAATGGTAACCACTTCGGTGGTAATCAAGGCCAAAACAATAAGAATGGACATTTCAAGAAGAGGAGATTCAACAATGATGGAAAGACGTCAGCACCAGCACCTGTCGTTAAGGAATGAAAATGACCACCTATCATATGTTTCAAATGCGGAGGGGAGGGGCACATCAGTCCAAACTGCGTGATGCCGTCCAAAGCATGTTATAATTGTGGAAGAGAAGGTCATTTAGCCCGATTTTGTCATTCACCGAAGATAAATTCAGCTAGGATGGAGGCACCAAAGGCCGTCCCAAAAAAGTCAAAACCGGTAGTGCAAGGGAGAGCGTTTGTTGTGACCACCCAGAAAGCAAGGAACCCGAATAAGGTCATCACGGGTAAGCTTATTATAAACTCTAATGAAATCTATACTTTATTTGATACCGGTTCTACCCATTCTTTTATTTCTCCTACTTGCGCTCATCGATTAAATTTGACTCCAGAGAAATTAGACTTTGACTAATCTGTGAAAACTCCGTTGGGAGAAACCTTCATTACATCCACTATTTATAAGTCTTGTTTGGTTCAAATCAGTACCCTCACATTACCTGTAGATCTTATTACATTGAAAATACTTGCATTTGACGTGATTCTAGGGATTGATTGGTTAACTACTCATCGTGCAAAAATTGATTGTTTTCGTAAGGTTGTTAGCTTTTATATTCCTAATCAACCTATTATGCGAATTCAAGCGACCAAACCATTAAAATCAATCACGGTCATCTCAAGCCATAAAGCTATTCATTTATTAAAAAAAGAATGTCAAGCTTTCTTAGCTCATGTCACAGATTTAAACAAAAATACGTCAGTTTTGAACAATATTTCTATTGTTAATAAATTTCCTGACGTATTCCCCGAAGAACTTCATGGCCTACCCTCTGAGCGTGAAATTGAATTTTGTATCGACCTTAAACCCGGTACAAAACCCATTTCCAAAGCCCCATATCGAATGGCTCCTATTGAACTTCAGGAGTTAAAGACCCAACTGCAGGAATTGTTAGACATTGGCTTTATTCGTTCTAGTACTTCTCCTTGGGGTGCTCCTATTCTATTCGTGAAGAAGAAAGATGGGAGTATGCGACTTTGTATTGATTATCGGGAGTTGAATCATGTCACCATCAAAAATAGGTATCCATTTCCACGTATTGATGACCTGTTTGACCAGTTATAAGGAGCCAAATTCTTTTCAAAGATTGATCTTCGTTACGGATATCATCAATTGAAGATTAGAACCGATGACATTCCAAAGACGACTTTCAGAACTCGGTACGGGCATTATGAATTCCTAGTCATGTCCTTTGGATTGACTAATGCTCCTGCTGCCTTCATGGATATCATGAACCTAGTATTCAAAGAATATTTGGATCACTTTGTGTTCGTCTTTATTGATGACATCCTTATTTATTCCAAAAGCCGTGAAGATTATGAGCAACACTTGAGGCTGACACTCCAAAAGCTTCGTGAATACAAGCTTTATGCCAAGTTGAAGAAATGGGAATTCTGGCTTGAGGAAGTAGCATTCCTTGGGCACGTAGTATCAAGTCATGGAATATCTGTTGACCCAACAAAGATTAAAGCAATTCAAAGCTGGGAGCAACCTAAATCAGTGACCGAAGTACAAAGCTTTCTCGGTTTAGCTGGTTATTATTGTAGATTCGTGGAAGAATTTTCTCGAATCGCTACTGCATTGACTCAGCTGACTCGGAAAGATACAAAGTTCGGTTGGAGCGAAGAATGTGAGAAGAGTTTTCAAGAACCCAAGAGGCGACTCATTTCGGCACCTGTTCTGACAATACCATCTGGCTCGGAGGGATTTGTCATGTACAGTGATGCTTCGGGCAAAGGGTTGGGATGTGTTCTCATGCAACATGGAAAAGTCATAGCCTATGCCTCAAGACAACTCAAAGAATATGAGAGGAATTATCTTACTCATGATCTAGAGTTGGCAGATGTTGTCTTCGCACTAAAGATTTGGAGGCATTACTTGTATAGGGAGAAGGTGGAGATCTTTACGGATTATAAAAGCCTCAAATATTTCTTTACTCAAAAGGAACTCAACATGCGACAATGACGTTGGCATGAACTGTTGAAAGATTATGATCATACCATCCAATACCATCCTGGAAAAGCGAACGTGGTAGCTGACGCATTGAGTAGAAGATCATATGCAAGTACGAGTGCGATATTGTCAACTCAAAGGCCCATTTTGTGTTACTTGAAAAGGATGGAGATAGAGTTAAAGACTCCAGGGACCCATGTGATGATGGCGAATATACGAGTAGAACCGACTTTAATCGATAAAGTTAAAGCTTCTCAAGTTACAGACCTGGAGCTGATGCATATGAGGAAGAAAGTGCAAGAAGGTGCTATGCCGGAAGCAAGAATCGATGAAGAAGGAATACTTCGAGTCAACTCCAGACTTTGTGTTCCTAACGACCCTGATTTAAAATATAAAATCATGATGGAGGCGCACAACACACCGTTTGCAATCCATCCTGGGAGTACCAAAATGTATCATGATATTCGTCATACATTTTGGTGGAGCAATATGAAGAGAGTGATAGCTTTGTTTATCTCAAGGTGTCTAACTTGTCAACGAGTTAAAGTGGAGCATCAAGTACCAAAAGGTCCATTGCAACCACTTAAAATTCTAGAATGGAAGTGGGAGCACATTACCATGGATTTCGTTATCGGTCTTCCTAAGGTTTCTCAAGGCATAGATGCGATTTGGGTCATTGTTGATAGATTGACAAAGTCTGCTCATTTCTTACCGATACGAGAAACTTATACACTTGAACGTTTTGCTCGTATGTACATAAACGAGATTGTAAGACTGCATGGTATGCCGGTATCCATAGTTTCTAATCGAGACCCTAGATTCACTTCACGATTTTGGGTTAGTTTGCAAAAAGCTATGGGCACAGACTTACGATTTAGCTCGGCATATCATCCTCAGACGGACGGACAGTCGGAGAGGACTATTCAAACTCTTGAAGATCTATTAAGACTTTGTGTCCTTGATTTCAAGGGTAGTTGGGACAAGTTCTTACCATTGGTGGAGTTTTCCTACAACAACAGTTATCAAGCAAGTATTGGCATGGCTCCATTCGAAGCGTTGTATGGAAGAAAGTGTCGTTCTCCAGTATGCTGGGATGAGGTGGGTGAAGCAACGTTGTTGGGACCGGAGTTGGCACGTATGACTACGGAAAAGATTTAAACGATCCTACAACGTATAAAAAACTCACAAGATCGACAAAAGAGTTATGCTGATCTTCATCGAAAGGACTTGGAATTCGATCTAGGAGATCATGTTTTGTTGCGTGTTGCTCCATGGAAAGGAGTTACAAGATTTGGAAAGAGAGGAAAACTCAATCCTCGATTCATCGGCCCATTTTTAATCCTCGATCGAGTAGGAACTGTGGCCTATAGACTCGCTTTACCGCCAAGTATGTCTCGTGTTCATAACGTTTTTCACATATCCATGTTACGTAAATATGTTAAAGACCTGAACCACATTATTGAGTTAGAACCGGACGAAATAGCGGAAGATTTGACGTATGAAGAGGTTCCTGTTCAAATCTTGGATAAGAAGGAACATATTCTACGCTCCAAGGTTATACCTCAAGTCAAAGTTTTGTGGAGAAACCACGATGTTGAGGAAATGACTTGGGAGTTAGAATCTGAAATGAAATCAAGGTATCCTTACCTCTTCAGCATACCAGGTACGTACCCTAATTTTAAGGGCGAAATTTCATAAGAAGGGGAGGTTGTAAGACCCCAACTTTTATAAATAAAGATAAATTTTCTATAAATATTATTTTTGAATATTATGGAGTAAATTTGATATAATGTTATAGTTGTGTGTAATATTTATAAATTTTGCAAAGTAAGCAAGTTGTTATAAAATATTTGTTTGGTCGGGAAATATTCTTTTTATCGGGGAATATTCGTACGACGGCACAATCATTGGTGGACCCCACAACGGAATTATTGTCGGATTGAGAAAACGACAAAAATAATTTATGAAAATAACGGCGGAGGTGTTAACGTTAAAATTGTTGAACTACCCGGTAGTAAAAGTACAGTAATACGCGTGGTTACATAGTAGCACATGGTATTTATTATTGATGCTTACGTGAGAAGTCACTCAGCTATACTCAATTATTGCTACAGTAATTGATGCATCATATCTCTTATATTATTGATTCAATTATTGTCACAGTATCATCTGTATAATATGTTATATTATTAAATCAATAATTGAGACGACAAGTTATAAATGATTAATAATTGTTGAAAGATTAAATATGTGTTGATTAGAAATAAAATGATTTGTGGTAATATTTATTCAATCCTTGATGTATATAAAGATTCTATTATGAGACGTTTGTGGTAAGTTTGGTTATTTTATGGGGGGGCCATATGCCATCATCTAAGAGTCTCTTCGTCAATAGTAATTACCTTCGTCAAACCACTTGTCGTTTCATATTACAGGCGTCGAACCAATTATCGTTTCACATTACAGGCGTCAAACCACTTTTCTTTTCACATCACCAGTCATCAAGCCACTTGCCTTTTCACATTTCAAGTGCTAAGCTAGAAATTTTCAATAAATAGAGGCCTAGTGCTTCATTATTTTTCACGAATTCATTCAAGCTATAAAGAGAGAAAGTATAGAGAGAATAAGAGAGAAAAAAGAAGAGTATTCTGTTACTACACTACTACAGTATTCAATCTAATAATGTAAGGGGTGTTATTCTTTCTTATTCATGAAGAGAACTGTTGTTATTCCATTGCTTATTATTCTGTTGGAATAACCTGTATACGCGGTTTACCCTATACTTGGTGACATTCTTCTATTATTCTGTTGGAATAACCTGTCTTTGTGTTTTACATCAGACCTGGTTCCGTATTTATTATTATTCTATTGGAACATTATATCTGTGTGTTTTACACCGGACCTGATTCCGTCTTTATTATTATTCTATTGGAACATCCTGTCTGTGTGTTTTACACCGGACCTGGTTCCGTCTTTATTATTATTCTGTTGGAACATCATGTCTATGTGTTTTACACCGGACTTGGTTCCGTCTTTATTATTCTGTTGGAATATCCTATTGGTGCAAATTTTTCCTGACTTGGTTTCGTTATTATTATTCTGTTGGAATAACCTTTCTATGTGAAATACCGCATGCATGGTAATTTCTTTTGTTAATCCATTATTTATTATACTCAGTTAGTTAAAGTTTTGACTTCTATACTCCATGAAATTAGTAGAATATCCTTGATATTTGCGCTTCATCTAGTATCTTTTTATGAAAATATTCTTCTGAATATTCTTGAATTTTACTCCATAAAGCAGTATCATGTTGATAATTTGGACATTATTAGTTCTTGGATAAATTAATTCTTGAACTTGTTTTATTGAATTCTTATATCATTGTCATCATCCTCATGTTTATATTATGTTGAAAGTCATCTGTGGCCTGTAGTGCATAGATGAACTTGTTATGATTATGACCAGGGATTATTCGGTGTAATCATGATCGTAATGTTACAAATGATGTGGTAAAAGTTATCATTGGCCCGTTGTGCATTGATGGACAGTTGTTGACATGATCATGACCATTAATGAATACATGAATGTCCTTGGCTGTAGTGCATGGATAATTTGTGGTCGTGATACTAAAGAATATCCTTGACCGTAGTGCAGGGGTGATTCGATGATGTGGATTATTTATTAAGCTGAGTCCCAGCGATAAAAGTCATGAAAAACCTTTTAAATCATAAAAGAAAGTAGATTTTATTCTCTATTTGACTCTTTTAATGGATTATTTGTTCCGCTGTAGTTAAACTTGATGTTGTTATATTTTATCAGTTTAACACTGTTGAAGACTAACGATAATTTATTCTGCATTATCTTAGTCATAATATTTCTTACTGGGCTAGTTGAGCTCACCCTTTCTTTCACTGTTCTCTTCAGGAAATGAGAACGTAGCAGGGACTAGTCGGGAAACGGAGTGACGGTCCAGAGGATAGCATTAGTAGTCCTCACTATTCTGTGAAATAGTGTGTTAATAATTGTAATGAGGACTCCTTTTGAGTTTGTATAATCTCTAGTAGACAATAATTGTATTCAAACTCACAGTTATGTTTTGTCGTATTGTACACGATAGTTGTATTAGTAAGTTGTATTTGATTTTTGTACCATGTATCTGACGACCCAAGATGGGTGATGTATACCTAATTTTGGGGGCGTCACATAAGGTCTATCCCACCTAAGGTTTTTAACCCTAAGTTCTGATACCATGCTATGGCGCCCCCAAATTCAGGTACTTGAAACTCGAACTCAGTGCTTCACGATACCATTTTTATGAGCGGAATAATAATAATAATAATAACAATAATATAGATTATCAAATTTAATTTACATATTATCAGAGTTTTCAATCCCAAGTACGAAACCTTCAAACATTCGTTACATTACATTATAATTAATATATATCATCATTATCCTAATAAAGTCTAGTTATTACAAAAGATAGCATTATCTTTCATTCAGCGACCTTCTATTTCCCTTTGTTCTTGGCAGAGCCTTCAGGTTGTTCATACTTAGCTGAAAACATTTAAATTAAGCAAGGATGAGCATTTGAGTGCCCAGCAAGTAATAGTAACAATAACATTTAGCTGAATGAATTAAATTTTTTCTTTGAACGATACTTCTACAACGAATCAACAGTTGTGAAGTAAGCTGAACCAATAATAAACAACATATCATTTCGACTTCAAATTTTTGAAACTACGTATTGACTATAAATGATGATCATTTGACTGACTATGAACATTGTTTTCTATTTTCGAAAAGGTTAAATAGAACTTCATCTGTAAACCGTCATAACTTACGGGCACGGGGGTGATCAGACCGTTATGCCCTGTATTGATCAATACTACATTATAGGACGATATTTTTGTCCAGCATTTCTGCCTTAGGCGCATAAAAGTTTTTTATATTTGGGATGTTCATACAAGTCTTGAATTCGAACCAAAACAATTCAGTTGGATAATAATAAAGTTCTTATCTTGTTCAACAACAATTTTAAGTTAGTGTCTAGCCAGATCAAATAGCTTATATGACTTTTAATTCAACTTGTACATACCGGACACCGATAAGTATGCATCAACATGTGATAAAATATAATGATTATCCAAGTGAGGACACTTGTATAACCATATTTAGAAATTAACGAACAGAATATATTTCTTGATCTATAATAACAGAATTAAGGAACTTGTACAACAGATTATAATTTAATAACTTACTTATACAGAATCATTGCATAAGTATATATAAAGGTTGAAATATTTGAACAATTGAAAAGAATAGTTTAGATATTATCTTACACATGTCCATTACATAAAGTAAATGCAAAGGGTTAGATACTTGACTTGTCTGCTGCTTACACAACTTAGATTTATCTTTTATATCACGCTCCGTCATTAAATAGATCATTCGTTAGATTAGAATAACATTTCATATCATATTGTACTGCTATTTGCAGTCAGCACATAACCTAATCACATTGTCATGTAAGCGTAACAACAATTGAATCACAAATAAACATTTATTAAGTCAACCTATCTAAGTCCAAATCAATTTCTGAAATATGTCGGTGTATTGACAACTTTATCGGGAAATTATCGAGTCTAAGACTCTAACCTGTAACTTAGTATTAGTCATATTATTTTTAAATGACTTATAATAATTTTTAAACATTTATTATAATTTATCATAATTTTTGAAATACCGGAATCATTATTAAATGATTTAAATATTAAGTAATTTTGGTATCATTAACATTTAATTAATATTAAACTATTAATGAAACCATTGTCAAACATTAAAGTTATTTATAATAACTCAAAATATTTTTAAAACATTTATATTACCCTTAAATGATTTTTAAAACATTTAAAATTATTTTTAAATAATTATCATTAATATTTAAATATTAATGTACTATTTCTCAAAATATTAAAAGTCATTAATTATAACTTAAAATATTTTTAATTCATTTATATCTGTTTTAAATGATTTTTAAATTAATAAAACCATTTTTAAACTATTTCTTTAATATAATTATTAAATAAATTTAATATCATTAATAATAAATTAATATTCATTAATATTTAATTATTAATGAAATTATTCTTTAAATATTAAAAGTTATATTTTATAACTTAAAATATCTTTAAACACTTTATGTTCATTTAAAATGATTATTATAATATTAAAATTATTTTTAAACTAATTTATTTAATAAATTTAATATCATTAATAATAATTAATTAATGAAATTTACCTTTAAATATTAAAAGTTATATTTTATAACTTAAATATTTTTAAACTATTTATTTTCAATTAAAATAATTATTATAATATTAAAATAATTTTTAGTTAATTTATTTAATTTAATTGTTAAATAAATATAATATCATTAATATTAAATAATTAATGAATTTTGCCTTAAAATATTAAAATTTATATTTTATAACTTAAAATATTTTTAAATAATTTATTATCATTTAAAATAATTTTTAATATAATAAAAATCATTTTTAATTAATTTATTTAATACATTTAATAAATAAATTAATTACCAATAATATTTAAGTAAATACTAATATTTATGAAAAATATTTCAAATTATTAAAAGTTAATTTTTATAACTTAAAATTATTTTTGTAATTTTTAGAATTTAATTTCTATTTTTAAATGATTTTTGAAAATTTAATTAATTAAAATTAATAAAACTGTCGCTATAGGCCTTTAGCGACAGACAGTGTAGTCTATGGTGTTCTTGAGCCTTCAAGAACATTCATAGCCAGCTTCGAGTTAGCTAGTTTGACCATTAATTATTAACTGTGTAATGTGTTTCTGTGAATGTTTTTGGTCTGATTATGTAGTACAAATTCAACACTACACGACCCAACAATAAACATGGCTAACAAGCATGAAACAAACGAGATCTAGGACCTAGAACAAGTTGTCAGAGTTGTTCTTCATTTTCTGGGTTACCCAGAATTGAAGAACAGTTCGACTGCTCATATTTGGGCCTCCACAACTTGTGATTTATGTGATGTTTTTGTGATATAGTGCATCCAGCCTGTAGATAACATGTGATACTACATATCCATTACAAAAAATCTCCATAAAAACATAACATCATGAAGATACATGTCGGTCAAAGCCTGTCAGTCGTCATGTTCATCAATTTTTTGGGTTACCCAGAAAACTGACTTCATGAACGTCTGACCTCCTTTGACCAGCCACAAGATCTTGTACACTTGATATTTAGAGTCACACAAATCCTGGATCCAGAGATAAACAAACATACTATAACATGGATTCAACAACCTTTACAAAACATGTATATCCTGCAAGATCAAAGCCCCTAAATAAGATGTCAGACCGACCTGGGAACACCTGGGTTACCCAGAAACTTTGCAAGTCATGGTCGATCAACGTAGTTTGACCTTCCATAACTTGCAATCCACATATGATCTAAGCCTGATTTCAAGCTCAGATAAAAGAGCACATATTAGACTACAACTACAAAGTTTCAAAACACAAAAAGCATTAAAGATCACAGAGATGAAAGGCCTGACATTCGTTGTCAGAAAACAAAACAAATTTTTTACAGATTTTGTAAATCTTCAAATCCGAGCCTCTAGATGTTATGGATTCAACATCTAGCAACCCAGATCGTCAATAGACACTATATGTGATATGTTAATTTGTTAATCAACCCTTGTTTTATGGCAGTATTTAAGAATGGCAGCGGGAAATATTAACAATAGAGTGAATGAGACAGTTGAGACATCTTTAATCACCACCCAGGCGAACGTGCAACAGGAAGGCAATATTCCTCCTGTAAACAACACTACCGAACAAATGATGAATGATGGGATGTTTAGAAGCTTTTTGCAGTTCATGCAAAATCAGACGAGGGAGACTCGTGCACAAAATACGGGTGGAAATGATAGCAATGCGTAACTTGTCACAGCCAAGCAGTTCAAGGAGTTGGGATCACCAGAATTTGCAGAAAAATCGAATCCAATTAAGGCAAAAATATGGGTCAATCAAATTACCAAGATATTTGATGTCTTAGGATACACGGAGGAACAGAAGGTTCCTTTCGCCACTTTTATGTTTCGTGGTGAGGCAGACTACTGGTGGGAGTCTGTGAAGCGTACCCAGCCTACCGCACTCAACATGTCTTGGGAAACATTTCAGAAACTGTTTAATGACATATACTTTCCTGAAAGTATTCGTCATATGAAGGAGGTAGAGTTTATCAGACTGGAATAAAATAACATGACGGTTTTCCAGTACGAGGCGAAGTTCGCAGAGTTATCCAGGTTTACACCTCATTTGGTAGAGAATGAGGAACTAATGACACGGATGTTTCTGAGAGGTCTAAAACCCAAGATTCGGCAATATATTATCTCTCATAAATTTTCTTTATATTCAGATGTTGTCAACAGGGCTTAATTATTAGAGCGAGATAATGAGTATGCTCAACCGAGGGACCACAATCAAGGTTATACCAGTGACAACAGTCATCGGAGCGATGATAACCAGCGAGGAGGAAAGAATACAGGCAAAAGCAGTAACCACTCGGGTGGTAATCGTGGCCATGATAATAGGAGAGGTGAGTCAAGTGGAAATTTTAGAAAGAGGAGATTCAACAATGACGGAAAGACATCAACATTAGCACCAGCACCAACAACAAATTCTAGGGGAGGAGAACGACCGACAGTTAGATGCTACAGATGCGGAGAGGAGGGACACATAAGTCCAAACTATTCACAGCCTTCCAAGGTGTGTTTCAGTTGTTAAAAAGACGGTTATATAGCCCGATTTTGTCCGGTAGAGAAGTCAAGTTCAGCTGGGACGACGACACCAAAGGCGACTACGGACAAAACAAAGTCGGTGGTTCAAGGGAGGGCGTTTGTCGTGATTGTCCAAAACGCGAAAAACCCGAACAAGGTGATCACGGGTAAGCTAATCATAAATTCTTACGAAGTTTATACCTTATTAGATATCGGTTCTACCCATTCTTTTATCTCTCCTGCTTGTGCTCAACGTTTGACTTGACTTTGGAGAAATTAGACCTTGACTTATCTGTTGAGACTTCGTTAGGAGAAACTTTCATTACATCTACTGTTTATAAATCTTGCTTGATTCAAGTTGGAACCATAACATTACCTGTCGATCTTATTTCGTTTAAAATACTTACTTTTGATGTGATTTTAGGGATTGATTGATTAACCACTCATCATGCTAAAATTGATTATTTTCGTAAGGTTGTTAGTTTTCATATTCCTAACCAACCTATTATGTGAATTCAAACAACAAAATCACTAAAGTCAATCACTGTCATATCAAGTCATAAAGCTATTCGTTTATTAAAAAATGGATGTCAAGCTTTCTTAGCCCATGTCACGGACTTGAGCAAAAACACGTCATATTTGAATAATATTTCTATTTTTAGCTAATTTCCTGACGTATTTCCTAAAGAACTTTTCGGTCTACCCCCAGAACGTGAAGTTAAATTCTTTATTAACCTTGAACCTGGTACAAAGCCCATTTCTAAAACCCCATATCGAATGGCTCATATTGAACTTCGGGAGTTAAAGGTTCAACTATAGGAGTTGTTGGACATCGATTTTTATTCGTCCTAGTACATCTCCTTGGGGTGCTCCTGTGTTATTCGTAAAGAAGAAAGACGGGAGTATGCAACTTTGTATTCACTACCGAGAATTGAACCATGTCACCATCAAGAATAGGTATATGTTACCTCGCATTGATGACCTGTTTGACCAGTTGCAAGGAGCACAATTCTTTTCAAAGATCGATCTTCGTTCTGGATATCATCAACTGAAGATTAAAACTGAGGATATTCCAAAGACTGTCTTCAGAACTCGGTACGGGCATTATGAATTCTTAGTCATGTCTTTTGGATTGACTAATGCTTTGCTGCTTTTATGGATATGATGAACCGTGTGTTCAAAGAAATTTTGGATCAGTTCGTTGTTGTCTTTATTGATGACATCCTCATCTATTCCAAAAGCCGTGAAGATCATGAACACCATTTGAAGCTGGTACTGCAAAGGCTTTGTGATAACAAGCTATATGCCAAGCAGAAGAAATGCGAGTTCTGGCTTGAGGAAGTAGCATTCCTTTGGCACGTGGTGTCAAAACATGGAGTATTTGTCGACCCGACAAAGATTGAAGCAATACAAAGTTGGGAGCAACCAAAGTCGTTGACCGAAGTACGTAGCTTTCTGGGCTTAGCTGGTTACTATTGGAGATTCGTGGAAGGATTTTCTCGAATCGCTACTCCGTTAACTCAGCCGACTCTTAAAAATACAAATTCGGTTGGAGCGGGGATTATGAGAAGAGTTTTTAAGAACTCGAGAGGAGACTCATTTCGGCACTTGTTCTGACAATACCATCTGGTTCGGATAGATTTGTTATCTACAGCGATGCTTCAGGCAAAGGGTTAGGATGTGTTCTCACGCAAATTGGGAAAGTTATAGCCTATGCCTCGCGACAACTCAAAGAATATGAGAGGAATTATACTGCTCATAATTTGGAGTTGGCAGCAGTTGTTTTTGCATTGAAGATCTGGAGACACTACCTGTATGGGGAGAAAATGGAGATCTATACAGATCATAAAAGGCTCAAATATTTCTTCACCCAAAAGGAACTCAACATGCGGCAACGACGTTGGCTCGAGTTGTTGAAAGAATATGACCATACCATCCAATATCATCCTGGAAAAGCAAATGTGGTAGCTGACACATTGAGTAGAAGATCATATTCAGGGTACGCGTGCAATGTTTTTAACATAAAGGTCCATTTTGTATGACTTTCAAAGGATGGAGATAGAGGTAAAGGATCAAAGTACCCACATAATGATATCTAACATACGAGTAGAACCGACTTTAATCGATAAAGTTAAAGCTGCTCAAGCTACAGACATGGAGCTGATGCGTATGAAGAAGAAAGTGCAAGAAGGTGATATTCTAGAAGCAAGAATTGATGAAGAAGAAATATGTCAGGAATAAACATGTGAATGGTATTCCTATTTATATATGATTTGATTATGATATATATGAATGAATATGCAAGTATGTTTGCATGAAGAAAAGCTGTTAAGTCCTTTGATAGATAATAGAAATATATGTACAAGGACTTAGAATGAATTGATCAAAAATGTTAGGTTGATCCTACATAAGCAAAACGGCTTTGTAAAGTCCTTAAAAAGAAATGATGTACAAGGACTATAAATATAGAAAGATCAAGCTTGTTAGGTTGATCTTATGATGTAATAGATAGGCTTGTCTGATCGTCGAGCACTGCACCAGAAGTCGTAGTCTGCCAGGAGAGTCAGAGTAAACTCGGGAGCTATCGAGGCAGAATAGGAGTATGCAAGATAGTGAGATCTCAGAGTTCGTAGACTTCCAGGGGAAACGAAGAAGGATCGTAGTGTGTTGAGAAGAGCCTCCTCGAGATCGTAGTGTACTGAGGAAGTCATGTTCTGAATCGTAGAGGCAGCCTGCCTATAAGCCGAACGACAATCTGCCGAAGCTAAGTATGAAATGCACTCTACGCTCAGAGTCGTAGAGTCTAGCGATGCCGAAGTCAAAGACAAGGATCGTAGACCACACTCTGCGATCGTAGAGTCCACTGAACAAATGCAGAGATCGTAGTCGGACAAGATCAGATGAAGACAACAAGCTCAAGTCAGCAATCGTAGAGTGGACTCAACGTTCACCAAGCTAACTCTACGATCGTAGTGTGCAGAGTCAAAGATCATAATGTGATCTCGGAAACGTAGAGTCTGCACAGCCGAAGCTGAATCGCAGAGTGCAGAAATCGTAGAGTGTCAAGATCTGATCTTCGGGATCGTAGTGTCTGCACAGCCGAAGCTGAATCGTAGAGTGCAGAACTACGACTCCAACAGTAATGCTCACAATGCTAAGTCAGAATCGTAGAGCAGATACGGTTCTCAACGAATGAGCACTCCCAGAATATCCAAAGGTACGAAGCCTCTGGTTGGCACTGCAAAGATGTAATCCACAGAAGGGAACGAGAGAGCACTCAACGAATGGCATGCAGGCTAACAGAAGAAGTAAGCACCAAACTAATCAGCATCAAGATTGAGTTGAAAGGCCGTTCGTGATGAAGTCTTCCACAAGATGATTCAAAGAAGACTTCAGCAGTTGACTAAGGAAAAGTCAGCTAAAGCAGTTGCTATCAAGAAAACAGAAGACAACGATCTTGGAAGCAACCAGGATCGTAGTGTTTGTCAGACAAAGAAAGAACTGATGGAAGGTGAACCGAGATACTGGTCAGCTTCTGAAGAGCAAGGCTAAAGTGATTAAGTGCAGGGTCAGTTCATTGATGATAAGTGAGCGGAAGATCACCAGGAGAAAGCAAGCTGGACGCGCCACAAATCTGAAGTGTCTTGATATTCAGAAGGGAACCAGAGCAAGGAATTAAGCCATCAGTATCTGAGAACAGTCGAAGCAAACAGAAGTATTGAAGCACTGCACAATACAAGGAAGAGGTGTTCTACATTGAAGATCCAATCAACACTCTTCTAGATCGTAGTGTTGTCTCCACCAGTCAACAAGACACTACGATCAGGTCCCTGAAGACGTGCATCAGAATCGTAGAGCTCGGATACCTGAAGATTGAGGCATTGGCAACGGCTCAATCTGAAGGGTAATTCGGACAAGTGCTTATTGAGAGCATCGATGCAAAAGGACAACCTCTGATCAAGAAATCAGAAGAAATAAAGTCTTCAACCTGCCCAGGACAGTAAAGTGATACATCTGACAGGGTAGGTGAAAAAGTAAACTTCAGAGTCAGAAAAAATATGTCATGTCACATCAAGCAGTCTACATCAAGCAACTTGGGATCTGTGAAGACATTTGAATAGCTTCCAACGGCTACTTTCCAACGGAAGGATTGGGAAGGTGTATAAATGTAGAAGAGCTTCAAAGATCAAAGGTTGCTGGAGTAGTTGAGTTTTGGAGAGAAGGTGGACTGATCGAATCAAGTAATAGTGAATCCAAAAACTCACTCTATGATCCACCAAGAACACTCAAAAGTCAGATCAAGCAAGAAGTAGAAGTGTGAGTTCTACTATGTAGAAGTGAGAGTTCTACTACATGAAGAGTGTTCTAAACTGCCGAGAGAAAGAAGAGCATCATGCCATCTGGATGTCCATCATGGGAAGACTCTAAGTACAATAGAGAAGAGCTTACGGTCATCTTAGCAAGTCCATCATGAGAAGGCATCGTGTAGCAAGAAGGGAGATCACAAAAGCCATCTTGGTGTCAAGCTTGAGAAAGCTTCTAGGTACCTTGCAGAAGAGCTTACAGTCATCCTAGAAGCCTCTCATGTCCAGCCATCAAGTACCAAGGAGAATGATCTTCAAGGCAGTTCATCAAGGGGTCATCCGGAGTAGTTGAGCAACCTAAGAAGCTGAGCATCATGCAACACTCAACTGCTCTTCAAGGATGATCAAGCCGAAGCTGCTAAAGATAGAAGATGTTCAGAGCATGAAGACATCTTAGCAGCTCAGTACCGACTCCAATAACAACTCAAAGAAGTCAGGGCCTGAGAGGTTCTTGTCCGGAGGGACTAAACAAAGCAGGGCCAAAGGGTCCTTGTCCAGAGGGACTAAACAAAGTTCCAAGCCTGCTGGGCTTGAAGAGTTCCTAGGGAACTAGAGAAGTCCCAAGGCTGCTGGCCTTGAAGAGTTCTTAGTGAACTGAAGTCCCAAGGCTGCTGGCCTTGAAGGAATCTTAATGATTCAGGGTGCTGCCCTTCCTTAGTGGAAATCCTGCTAGTTGAAAGCAGAAGAGTGGATTAGGAGCTTGAGTCTCTGAACCACTTAAAACCCCTTGTGTCTTTTACTTTATGTCATTTACATTATGTTTATAACTGCTATAACTGCTATGTATGTTTTAACTGCTTACAACTAAACTAACCAAACGAACAATATTTGTATGATTATGAATATATCAATGAAGGAGGGGAATCTTTTACTTATTCCGCTGTGCTTGAAAAGATTCTATGTTTGTCATATAATCTAATATGAACAATACATCATAAACCAGAAAACCATTTAAAAATGAAAAGGATCTATTCAACCCCCCTTCTAGATCTATTGTGCCCTCTGGGATCTAACAATTGGTATCAGAGCAGGTTCTCATGCTGTATTCTAAAGCTAATCGCTTTGAGTCTGATCCAAGGCACCAACATTGTTCTAAACTTAGTTTAGTAGTAAGTAACCTGTTATATGCAGAAGAGCTCACACGTTGGAAATATTGTGTATAGGTAAAAATGTGTATACACCTGAAGCTGCTCAGATTGGTTCATATCCTCGATTGCTATATCAACAAGACCAATCCTAGTCTGCAGTCAATCTTGTAGTCTGAAGATCAGACGAGAGAAAAAGAGCAAGAGACATCAGTAACAAGGAGTAAAGCATTCATCAGTCTGAAAGATGAAGAGGTCACGCATACGAAGAAATGCTGATCAAGTGGAGATAGAAGATCCTCTCAATCTTATGAGTGATCAACCAACAACTGAATGCTGTCTCTGAAAACTCAAAGATGTCAAAGATCTAAATATCACGATTCTCTCGGTCTACATCTTCAAGACCACGACTGTTTGATGAAAGGCCGACAAGAGCATTAAGCTGAAAAGGGGCAAAAGTAAAAGCTATGCACATCAATACCTGAACTCAGTATATCTAAAGTAAATGACTGTTAAGGAACTGACAGTAAAAAGGTACAATTCCTCACCATCATTAATGTATACATCATAGTTGCACCATCTTATGAACTATGACAGTATTCTGTCAACAAGTCATAATCTTCCTAAAAAGGTGAATAGAGAAAGTAGTCTAAAGATGGAAAATTCAAATGTCTACAAACTTTCTCTTTAACCAAGCTTTAGGCTGAAGATGACGTCTTGAAGAAAATCTGAAATGGATCACAAGAGTATCACAGACCAAATGAATCTTATGTTAAGTAATCATTGCTGTAGTGCTAGTATGTGTGTACAAGCCTATGTTCTAAGTGTTTAACAACACACAGAGAATGATCAGTTCTACAAGAGGATCTTGTTGATTTGTAGAAACTGATCACATCCATAAATCAACTAGATACTCATAAATCGCAGAGTTGATTCACACTATGTGAACACTTAAACATTGTGAACATAACCCAGTAAATGATGAAACCATCATAGATAAAGAGTGTGTCATTAATCATCAAATCCTACACACACTCACCGTCATGCATCTAAAATGTATTATCCCAAGATAGTTGCATGCATGAATGTCTGTTGGTGATAAACATGATGATTATCCAGATAAGAGGAATAGGGGTTTAGAAAACTAACCTAGCAGGACCCATTCAACAAATGGGGACCAAAAGTAGAAATTACTTGAACCTGCAGGTACTTGGTCAGTCTGACCACACTAAGGAATGCTGAAGCAGGAGACTTCATTCAAAAGGATTCAACCAGCAGAAGGCTAAGGACTATTTAGAGAAAAGTCTGATAAAGTCCATATATGTCCAAGCCTGTCCTTGAAGACCCTCTGAGCTAACCTGAATGGAGCTCACATGGCTACAAATCTGTATATGGGAGCATGCCATGCAGCAGAAGATAAAAGAGATCTCTATGTGCCCATGCCAAGAGAGATACGCTTTATGGAAAGGATCCTCAAGGGAAGCTCACAATAGAAGATCTTTGAGCTTGAGACAAAAGGAGTTCTCTACGAAGCAGAACTTCTCAAAACTAAGGACTGTCAAAGAAGACTACGTTCGTAGTACTGTCAAATGATCGTAGAGTGATCAATCTTGAAAATACTCATCTCTACGATACAAGAAAGACTAAGCAACGATGATGATTCCAGTCAGAAGTAGAAGTGCTGGGCAGCCCTCAAATGAATATGAAGAAGGAATCACATCTATCTGAGATGAAGACATCAACAATGGGGGAGCAGTGATCTGTTAAGGAATAACTGCACCATTAACCTGGAAGAGATGTACCAGCTACAAAGTCCCAAAACCTTATGGCTGATGAACCAAATGAATATCCATAGTCAGTAGGATCGTCTCAAAACGAACTACTGATAACCCTTCAGCCACCTAATCCATAATCGTGAAGTGCCTACGATCAAACACATGATCATAGAGTAAGAGTAGAAGGACACCACGATTTCAGCAATGCAGATACTTAAAGATGATAGAAGATCTTCCCATCAAAAAGGGTCTAATGAGATGTCATTGAAAATCACTGTCTTAGTATTTCATCTGGAAAGCGCCTCAGGGACAAACCTGACCCTTAGCTAACTCTAAGAGGTTGGCCCTTCCTGAGCTACCTTATCCCAGAAGGAATGCTTGATCTAGTTCATCTCAAAAGAACCAAGTCAGTCAACGATCGTAGAGTTAAACTTGAAGAGGTCTAAACGATTGTAGTACAAACTCAACAATCGTAATGCTGTCTAAAAGATCGTAGTGCAACCTCAGCGACAGAAGAAGATAACTCAACGATCGTAGTCCTACAAAAGGGTATTCCAGTTCAAGGAATATGGAGAATGAGACATCTGCTAAGCCATTCAAGTTGAGGAGATAAGTTCGAATACATCAGTGATTGAGCTATGTTGCATCGAAGTAAGGAGGAAAGACGAAGCCATCCACTGCAGCATCTCTCAAAAATTGATCGTTGAGTAAACAAATGAAATCATAGAGTCTATAGCTATCTCATCATGTTACTCTACGAATCAAAAAGGTCAACGGTCAAAGCCACGTCAATTAAACGTCCACTCCTCTAATAACTGAAAAGTTGTGGGAAGTTACAGCTCATTACTGGGCAACGTGCAACCAATAGACAATTGACACATCACTGAGTATGCAGAGTTAGAAGGAACTGCCATAAAGACTAGTTCAAATCTGCAAACAGTTACCAAAAGATATCGAACCTTTCTCCCTCCCATTTTCAAAACCCTAGAAAGCTTTTCAAAAGCAAAATCAGTTAACCTCCAGAGCCTTACCAACCAGACAGTCATCTCGCATAAACCTTCTATATTTAATACCCACATTCTTCAAACTACTCAAAATGGAAAACTGGCAAGTGATCACTGGTATTCAGCTTGGAACCAAATCGTTTGAGAAATCCGAAAAGAAGTTCAGAGATATTCTCGAGCTTGTAAAGAAGGCTGGATTTTCAGAATGCCTTGAAGCAAATACTCGAGTCTACTGCAACCTGGTTAAAGAATTATACTCAAACGTCTCTATAAATTCAGAAACCCTTACTACCAAGGTTAAAGGTCAGTCTCTCAAGTTAAAATCTTCTGACCTAAACCAATGCCTAGGATTTCCTAACCAAGGCCTAAAGAACCTTGATAATGTTAACACTGAATTGGCTAAGGAAATTATGGGGTATCAAAGAAATCCTAGTTTCAAGGACATGAAGAAGAAGGAGTTCCCTGAGCAATATGAGTTCCTTGCTGAAATAGTTAGAAAGTGCATACTATGTAAGAACACTGCACATGACACAGTGATCGACCAGCAGTTGAAAATCATGTCTGCAATAGTTTTGAAGAAACAAATCGACTTTGGATCTATCTTGATTGATCAGATCTCCAAATGGGTAGAGAAGACTGAGAAGAAGCCCCTGACCAAGGTATATCATGGAAGGCTGTCAAGTATCATACTGAAGAAAAAGCTAGGGGGAAAGATCAAGGATGATGAGGGAGAAGCCCTGAATGTGCACAAGGTGATGTCTCCACAACTATTTGAAAACTGGAAGAAGAACCCTAAGGAGAACAAAAGGCTGACAGCTGGGAGCAGTAGTAGAGCCTCTGCAAAGAAGAGGAAGACAGTAAAGGCAGAGAGCTCTGAGTCCAGTGACTTTGAAGCAGCTGAAATCACACCAGCTAAGAAGAAATCAAAAGTGGTGAAAAGAGCTGGTGATGTGAAGAAAGCCCAGGCCCCACCAAGGAGAGTCTCCTCCTTGAACAAGAGTAAAGAAGAAAAGGCCCAAACTGCTGAGACCACAAAAAGAAGAAGCAGCAGGTTGCTTCAAGGGCCTGTCTGCAAGAAAGCTAAGGTGGAGGACAAACCAACCTTAGCTTCTCAAATCAATACATCTGCTGATAAGGAAAGGTGCTCTAGCCCCATGGCCAATACTCAGAGAAGCAACTCTGATGAAGAAAAAGAAATTTCTGATCAAAGTGCATCCCCAAATGCAACTGCCCCAACCAGCCCAGAGAATGGGTCAGAAAATGCTATCCAAGAAGAAGAAGAAGAACATGTCCCCTCAATCCAAGAGAGCTTTCATAATGACTCAGAAAGTGATGAGGACAAGGAAGAAGAATCTGCCCCTGCCAGTGCTGATATTCAAAGAAGTTTATCTGATAAGGAAGTGGAGTCAGAGACTGAGGAAGAAGAAGAATTTGTCTCTCCGATAGTTGAACCTCCACAAAGAAGAAAGAGCTACAGGCTGCAAGCCTAGTTTGCCTCCAAAAGGAACAGTGGCCAATCAAATGCCATCATTGAATTAAGTGATGATGAATCTGTATCCCCAGGAGAAGATGCTGAAGAAGAAGCCAGCAGTGAAGAAGAAGTATCTAAGGAAAGTCTTAATGAAGAAAGTTCAGATAATAAAATTCAGCAAGAAGGATTCTCTGTTGGAGATGATCAAGAAGAGTCTGAACATGAAATGCAACATGAAGATGATCCCTCTGCTGAAGCTGATCTAAATGGCTCTGGTTCTAAGAAGGAAGAAGCTGGAAATGATTCCAACTCTGAAGATCAGGAATCAGGAAATTTAGAACTTCACCCTGTTCTCTCACCTGCAAGATTTATCAGGAGAATAGTAGTAGAAGTTCCCAATGAACCATCAGAGACTCCTCCTGAAAGATGGGTAAACCATGGAGGTGAGCAGATCAGAATAGTAAGAATGACCTCTTTTGACTTGGTCAAGAACTGGAACAACATGGAAATGGACTGCACAACCATTCTCTACAACCCTGATGATCTGCTAATGAGATGGTTCTTCCAGTGGATGCCATGGCTAAAGGCCATTACTGAAAAAGATGGAAGCTACTTCAGTTGGTGTTATAAGCAGTTTCCAAGCATGGAACTGGTGGCTCAGAACTTTCCAAGAGTGAAGAAGTTTGCCACCAAGCTGATCACAAACCAGCCCCACTTCAAGATCTATCGACATGCTGGAAATCTCTACATCCCCTACGATCGCAGGGAGGACTCTGAAGGAAGAAGAACCATGTCTAAGAAGCTGATCGTAGAGTCTGATCACTCTACTACTTATGATGTTCAAATCCAATCTTAGGAGTATCCTTATGATCAAGCACTGCTAACAGACACTCCATCATCCTCCACAAGCAATTGGTACTCCACGATTGTTCAGATTATCCACACCTTTGAAAATGTCCAAAGATGACAATCGTAGAGTCCAATCCATTGCTCCACCTGAAGCTGCCAATCAAAATGATCAAACTGCTTTGGAGCAGGAACTACTGAAGAGCCCTGATGATTTAAGCAAGAAGATATCTATGGTCACTGAAGAAACACAGAAGCAGACAGCAGCAGGAGATGATTCCTTCCAGCACAAGCTTCAAGCTATCTTGGCTGATGTATCTCTCAAACTCCAAGAGAGAGATAACATCTATCAGAAGGCCATCCAAGATCAGAAGGCAGAAGCTCTACAAGTTCAGAAGGCCAATGCAAAGCAGATCGAAGACCTCTCTGACAAGATTGACGATCTGAAACAGTCCTTCTCTGTGCAACTTGAACTAGGACAGCAAGAGCTAAAGTTTGAAGTTACAAACTCCTCCTACCTGATGGAGCAGCTTATGTCCAACATGGAGCAGCTCTCTCAGATGATTGATGACAAAAAGGGGGAGAAAGAGAGGCGAAGAAAGAAGAAGAGCAGAGGGTTAAGGGAGAAAAAGTCAAAGAAGAAGAAAGCAGCAGCAGATAGAGAATCATCATCTGAGGGGGAGCCTGAAGATGATGATGCCAAGATCACAAAAGCTGAAGGGGAGCCAGATCAGAAAGATGATGAAGGGAAATCAAGCAAAGAGAGAAGGTCATCATCAGAGGGGGAGCAAGAACAAGAAGCAGCAGCTGATGAGTAGCCGATCAACAAGAATCCTGGAATCATACATGGAGCCAAGGAGGTATATCTCTAGTCTGTTAGTATGTTCTGGATCCAGGATTTAGAATGTCTGAATATATAATTGCCATATTAATATAAATGACATTCATGATTAACTGTTTAGAAATACAGCTTCTCACTGTATCTAAGATTCATTCATAACATGCATATACACTTATTATTTTTGTCATAATCAAATAGGGGGAGATTGTCAGGAATAAACATGTGAATGGTATTCATATTTATATATGATTTGATTATGATATATATGAATGAATATGCAAGTATGTTTGCATGAAGAAAAGCTGTTAAGTCCTTTGATAGATAATAGAAATATATGTATAAGGACTTAGAATGAATTGATCAAAAATGTTAGGTTGATCCTACATAAGCAAAACGGCTTTGTAAAGTCATTAAAAAGAAATGATGTACAAGGACTATAAATATAGAAAGATCAAGCTTGTTAGGTTGATCTTATGATGTAATAGATAGGCTTGTTTGATCGTCGAGCACTGCACCAGAAGTCGTAGTCTGCCAGGAGAGTCAGAGTAAACTCGGGAGCTATCGAGGTAGAATAGGAGTATGCAAGATAGTGAGATCTCAGAGTTCGTAGACTTCCAGGGGAAACGAAGAAGGATCGTAGTGTGTTGAGAAGAGCCTCCTCGAGATCGTAGTGTACTGAGGAAGTCATGTTTTGAATCGTAGAGACAGCCTGCCTATAAGCCGAACGACAATCTGCCGAAGCTAAGTATGAAATGCACTCTACGCTCAGAGTCGTAGAGTCTAGCGATGCCGAAGTCAAAGACAAGGATCGTAGACCACACTCTGCGATCGTAGAGTCCACTGAACAAATGCAGAGATCGTAGTCGGACAAGATCATATGAAGACAACAAGCTCAAGTCAGCAATCGTAGAGTGGACTCAACGTTCACCAAGCTAACTCTACGATCGTAGTGTGCAGAGTCAAAGATCATAGTGTGATCTCGGAAACGTAGAGTCTGCACAGCCGAAGCTGAATCGCAGAGTGCAGAAATCGTAGAGTGTCAAGATCTGATCTTCGGGATCGTAGTGTCTGCACAGCCGAAGCTGAATCGTAGAGTGCAGAACTACGACTCCAACAGTAATGCTCACAATGCTAAGTCAGAATCGTAGAGCAGATACGGTTCTCAACGAATGAGCACTCCCAGAATATCCAAAGGTACGAAGCCTCTGGTTGGAACTGCAAAGATGTAATCCACAGAAGGGAACCAGAGAGCACTCAACGAATGGCATGCAGGCTAACAGAAGAAGTAAGCACCAAACTAATCAGCATCAAGATTGAGTTGAAAGGCCGTTCGTGATGAAGTCTTCCACAAGATGATTCAAAGAAGACTTCAGCAGTTGACTAAGGAAAAGTCAGCTAAAGCAGTTGCTATCAAGAAAACAGAAGACAACGATCTTGGAAGCAACCAGGATCGTAGTGTTTGTCAGACAAAGAAAGAACTGATGGAAGGTGAACCGAGATACTGGTCAGCTTCTGAAGAGCAAGGCTAAAGTGATTAAGTGCAGGGTCAGTTCATTGATGATAAGTGAGCGGAAGATCACCAGGAGAAAGCAAGCTGGACGCGCCACAAATATGAAGTGTCTTGATATTCAGAAGGGAACCAGAGCAAGGAATTAAGCCATCAGTATCTGAGAACAGTCAAAGCAAACAGAAGTATTGAAGCACTGCACAATACAAGGAAGAGGTGTTCTACATTGAAGATCCAATCAACACTCTTCTAGATCGTAGTGTTGTCTCCACCAGTCAACAAGACACTACGATCAGGTCCCTGAAGACGTGCATCAGAATCGTAGAGCTCGGATACCTGAAGATTGAGGCATTGGCAACGGCTCAATCTGAAGGGTAATTCGGACAAGTGCTTATTGAGAGCATCGATGCAAAAGGACAACCTCTGATCAAGAAATCAGAAGAAATAAAGTCTTCAACCTGTCCAGGACAGTAAAGTGATACATCTGACAGGGTAGGTGAAAAAGTAAACTTCAGAGTCAGAAAAAATATGTCATGTCACATCAAGCAGTCTACATCAAGCAACTTGGGATCTGTGAAGACATTTGAATAGCTTCCAACGGCTACTTTCCAACGGAAGGATTGGGAAGGTGTATAAATGTAGAAGAGCTTCAAAGATCAAAGGTTGCTGGAGTAGTTGAGTTTTGGAGAGAAGGTGGACTGATCGAATCAAGTAATAGTGAATCCAGAAACTCACTCTACGATCCACCAAGAACACTCAAAAGTCAGATCAAGCAAGAAGTAGAAGTGTGAGTTCTACTATGTAGAAGTGAGAGTTCTACTACATGAAGAGTGTTCTGAACTGCCGAGAGAAAGAAGAGCATCATGCCATCTGGATGTCCATCATGGGAAGACTCTAAGTACAATAGAGAAGAGCATACGGTCATCTTAGCAAGTCCATCATGAGAAGGCATCGAGTAGCAAGAAGGGAGATCACAAAAGCCATTTTGGTGTCAAGCTTGAGAAAGCTTCTAGGTACCTTGCAGAAGAGCTTACAGTCATCCTAGAAGCCTCTCATGTCCAGCCATCAAGTACCAAGGAGAATGATCTTCAAGGCAGTTCATCAAGGGGTCATCCGGAGTAGTTGAGCAACCTAAGAAGCTGAGCATCATGCAACACTCAACTGCTCTTCAAGGATGATCAAGCCTAAGCTGCTAAAGATAGAAGATGTTCAGAGCATGAAGACATCTTAGCAGCTCAGCACCGACTCCAACAACAACTTAAAGAAGCCAGGGCCTAAGAGGTCCTTGTCCGGAGGGACTAAACAAAGCAGGGCCAAAGGGTCCTTGTCCAGAGGGACTAAACGAAGTTCCAAGCCTGCTGGGCTTGAAGAGTTCCTAGGGAACTAGAGAAGTCCCAAGGCTGCTGGCCTTGAAGAGTTCTTAGTGAACTGAAGTCCCAAAGCTGCTAGCCTTGAAGGAATCTTAATGATTCAAGGTGCTGCCCTTCCTTAGTGGAAATCCTACTAGTTGAAAGCAGAAGAGTGGATTAGGAGCTTGAGTCTCTGAACCACTTAAAACCCCTTGTGTCTTTTACTTTATGTCATTTACATTATGTCTATAACTGCTATAACTGCTATGTATGTTTTAACTGCTTACAACTAAACTAACCAAACGAACAATATTTGTATGATTATGAATATATCAATGAAGGAGGGGAATCTTTTACTTATTCCGCTGTGCTTGAAAAGATTCTATGTTTGTCATATAATCTAATATGAACAATACATCATAAACCAGAAAACCATTTAAAAATGAAAAGGATCTATTCAACCCCCTTCTAGATCTATTGTGCCCTCTGGGATCTAACAGAATACTTCGAGTCAACTCCAGACTTTGTGTTCCTAACGATTCTGACTTGAAGCATAGAATCATGATGGAGGCACACAACACACCGTTTTCAATCCATCTTGGTTGTACCAAAATGTATCATAATCTTCGACATACATTTTGGTGGAATAATATAAAGAGAGAGATCGAGGAGTTTATCTCGAGGTGTTTAACTTGTCAACGTGTAAAGGCAGAGCATCAAGTGCCAAAGGGTCCATTGCAATCGATTGAGATTCCGAAATGGAAATGGGAATACATTACTATTGATTTTGTTATGGGTCTTCCCAAGTTTTCTCAAGGCATAGATGCGATTTGGGTCATTGTTAATAGATTAACCAAGTCTGCCCATTTCTTGTCTATACGAGAGACTTATTCCCTTGAACGTCTTGCTAGTATGTACGTAGATGAGATTGTGAGATTGCATGGCATGCTAGTATCCATATTTTTTGATCGTGACCCAAGATTCACTTCACAATTTTGGGTTAGCTTGCAGAAAGCTATGGGCACGAATTTACGATTCAGTTCGGCATACCATCCTCAAACGGACGGACAATCAGAGAGGACTATTCAAACTCTTGAAGATCTATTAAGACTTTGTGTCCTAGATTTCAAAGGGAGTTGGGATAAGTACCTACCATTGATGAAATTCTCCTACAACAACGGTTATCAAGCAAGTATAAACATGGCTCCATTTGAAGCATTATATGGACAAAAATGTCGTTCTCCAGTATGTTGGGACGAGGTGAGTGAAACAACGTTGTTGGGACCAGAATTGGTACTTATAACTACAGAAAAGATCCAAACGATTCGACAACGTATACAAACGGCACATGATTGACAAAATAGTTATGCGGATCTTCATCGAAAGGACGTGAAATTTAATATTGGGGATCATGTATTGTTATGTATCGCTCCATAGAAGGGAGTTACAAGATTTGGGAAGAGAGGAAAGCTCAATCCATAATTTGTTGGTCCATTTGAGATTCTTGACCGAATAGGAAATGTGGCCTATAGACTCGCATTCCCTCCAAACATGTCTCGTGTTCATAATGTTTTTCATATATCTATGCTTCGTAAATATGTTAAAGACCCGAACCACATTATTGAATTAGAACCAGACGAGATAGCCGAAGATTTAACGTCCTAGGAGGTGCCTGTTAAGATCTTGGATAGGAAAGAGCATGTCCTATACACGAAGGTTATACCATAAGTTAAGGTTTTGTGGAGAAACTATGCTATTGAAGAAATGACCTGGGTGTTGGAATTAAAAATGAAAGTGAGGTATCCTCACCTTTTCAAAATACCAGGTACGTACGTCAATTTCGAGGACGAAATTTCATAAGGAGGGGAGGTTGTAAGACCCCAACTTATTATAAATAAAATCGAATTTCCTCTATTTATTATTGTGAATAATAAGGTATTAAATTGATATAATATTTTTGTTATAGGTGAAATGTGCAAATTTTATAAAATAAGTAACTGGTTATAAAATATTCATTGTTGTCGGGGAATATTCGTTTGGTCGTGGAATATTCTTGCTGTCGGGAAATATTCGTACAACGGCGCAACTATCTGTGGGCCCCATAACGGAAAACGGTCGAATGAAGAAAATGAAAAGTTTGAGTTTTTATAAATAACGACGTAGTTGTTACCCTTAACACTGTTGGAATACCCCGTGGTTAAAATACAGTAATACGTGTAGTTGCACAGTAGTACACGGTATTGCACAATATTTTTGAATTATTGATTCTTACGTAAAAAAACACTACTCAATAATTGTTACAGTAATTAATGTTCAATATTTTATTTTATTAATTCAATAATTGCTACGTTGATATTTTATATTATTGTTGTTTCAATAATTGTCACTGCACAGTATTTCCCATTATCAGATCAATAATTCATATTATTTGAATAATATTATTAGATAGCATTATTGGAAATGTCTAAGGAAGTTCTGTCTATGAAAGGAGTTTGGTCACCTAATTGCGCGCCAATAAGGAGAAAACCTTATCGGAAAGGCCCCTCTTTCCTAGGAACGACCTGGTTGTCATAATTGTGATTCTGTGATATTATTTGTGAATAATTAATAATTGATTTATATGATAAGAAAATATTTATTTTATGTGGATATAAATGATGGATATATTTATTGTGGTTATAAATGAAGGAATTAATGCTAAGGTGTTTTATCAGTATTTTATAGGAATGAAAGTTTTGAAAATCGTCCGTATGTGGATTTCGGTCATTTTTCGTTTGGGATTTGGAAAAACTTAAACTTACAAAGTTGTAGAGAATTTAATTTCCTATGGAATAGAAATGAGATTCGAATTTTTCTGATAAAAGGGCTATTTATTATGAATTATTGAAGTTTTCAAAAATAAATATTTTTATTAAAAATATGGTGGGCCCCACTTTTGGTTGGTGAGAAATGAAATATGCTGGAATTTATTTTCAAAAGTGGTAGGCTTGAATAGTAGCAGGTAAAGCCATCAGGTAGCAGGTTAGTCTGCCATGGCAATCTAAGCATTTTCCTATAAATAGGATGCTTAGTTAGAATTGAAAATCACACTAGAAACAAGTTTTCTCTCTTTCTTTTTCTATATTATTGAGCGTATTTTGTGAGTATTTAGATATTTTATGAGTTGTTATTCATCAGTGCAAGTTTCCTTCAGCCTTATACCGATATTCCGATCAGAAGTACTGTTATTTTGAGGTAAGAGATGTTATTTTCTTCATAATGATGTTATTCTTTCAATATCATTATACTGAAATATTGGTATGGATTTTATTGTGAAATTTCTACCTTTTTGTGTCAGGGTTACTATTCACGTATACGATACTATTCACGTATACAGCACTATTCACATATACGACATTATTCACGAATACGACACTATTCTCATAAAAAATGAAATTTTCTTTTTTTGTCCAAGTTGTCTATTATGGTTACTATCTTTGATTGTATCTATGTTTTGATCTTTATTCTTGAATTTTGTTCCACAATTGATTATTATAAGATATTTTTGAACTTGGATAAACTAAAGTACGAATCTCTTATCTTTGATCTTTTATCTCACTGGATTCATCCTCAGTCCTAAATGATGATATTATTGAATATCTTTGGCCTGTAGTGCAAAAATGAATGATTAACTGATGAATATCTTTAGTCTGTAGTGCAAAAATGAACAGGTGTTGCCATGAACATGACCAACTGGTGATACAAATGAATATCTTTAGCCTGTAGTGCAAAGTTGAATATTTGATTCAATATGTATATTGATTGGCGTTACAAGGATAAAATATTGATGATGAACTTTTAAATCTTAGAAGATAGTAGAATTCTTTCTCTATTTGACTCTTCTAATGGATTGTTGTTCCGCTGCAGTTGTTGATCTAAAACTTGTTGTCTATTATATTTTATCAGATTTTTCCCTATTGAAGACTAATGATAAATTGTTGTATATTATCTTAGTCAAAATATTCTTTACTGGGCTAGTTGAGCACACATTTTCCTTTTTGTTCCATTTTTCTTCTCAGGAGGTGAGAACATAGCACGAACTAGCCGGGGTATGGAGTGATGCTTCAGGATAATTGTATTAGTAGTCCTCACTATTTTGTAAAATAGTGTATCAATAATTGTAATGAGGACTCCTTTTGAGTTTGTATATTCTCTATTAGACAATAGTTGTATTCAAACTCATAGTATATGTGTTGTCGTATTTTGCATGACAATTGTACTACTGAAGTTATATTTGTTTCTGTACCATGTATTTGGCGACTCAGAATGGGTGATGTATACCTATTTTAGGGACGTCACATGAGAGATGAATGCACCATGATTCGAACAAATGTGTTTGGTAGCACCAAAATCCACTACCCATGCCTCTTTGTCAGTCACCATGTTCACCTCGGAGACAACCGCCATAATAGTACTATCTGCCTCATCTAAGTTAGCTCTCGTAGGAACAGACTGGTTGTTTCCCTTTTTGAACTTGCATTGAGCAGCATGATGACCCGGTCTTCGACACACGAAACGATCTCCTTTAGGTTTTGAGGTTTTGTGTTTGAACTGATTTGGTTTTGCCTTCGGACTAGGGTTATACTTATGCCCATGTTTAGGATGTTTGTTGAACGGGTGACGAGGTTTGTGAACATTAACCAAATTTGGTTTGGAAGACATTTCTTTGGCTTTGGCAGTTTTATCTAAATTTCTGTTCTTTTTCTCAATAGGAATATGAACAATTAACTCCTCTAAGGCCATGTCTTTCCTTTTATGTTTTATAGTATTCTTGTAATCTTTCCAAGAATCAGGTAACTTCTCTATAAGAGAGCCAACAACAAAAGGAGCAGGTAAAGACATGCCTTCATTATTAAGTTCGGTTTCGACAAGATGAAAATCATGAATTTGGGAAGAAACATCTTTTTCATCGGTCATGTAAAAAATAAGAAAATTTCTAATTCCATATTTCTTGACACCAGCATCTTCCACAACATATTTCAAAATTAAAGCATCCCAAATTTCAGCAGCATGTTTATATAGACAATAGATATCAAAAAAATCATTTAACAGTGAGTTGAGAATGATAGCCTTGCAAATTTTATCAACAGAAGACCAAGTACTAACAGAATATTCATATTCTTTCTTTTATTCATCGGTAGCATCATAAGAAGGTACAACTGGTTTTGGTTTGGTTAAAACATGGTCAACTTTAGCAATATCCATAATCAAAAGTAATTTGGTTTGCCATCATTTAAAATTGGATCCATCAAAAGGCTCAACTTTGGTTAAATCAGGGACATATTTAGTGACGGTAAGCATAGCAGAATCCATAATTTCTACTTAAGATTGTTGGGGAAATACGAATAAAATATAGGATTCAACTATCAAATAAAAAAAGGGCAGAAATAAAACTTATCGATTTAGAGCGAATTATGTTGAGCATAGGCGCCTTAAGTAGAAATTTCGCCCATCGGAGAACTTTTCTCGATGCCAAGGTCACTGACGAAATCCTACTACAGGATTCAACGGCACTTCACCCAACTAATCAGCACTTGAAATAGTTGAATGACCTAAGAACAACTTCTAATTTTCCTTACTCAAACTCAAAAATTGTACCCCCCCCCCACATATATATATATATATGGAGTTCCATCCACAGCAACCGGTTGTTGGGAGCAACCCATTTTTGGCCAGTCGTAATAGCTTGTACCGGCTTATAAAAAAAATTAAAAAATTCTAAGGGCGGTACAGCTTGTACCGGCTGGATAAAAGGGGTTGCTCCCCAACAACCGGTTGCTGTGGATGGAGACCCTATATATATATATATATATATATATATCTTAGTAGAGAAGACTATGTATATATAAAGATTATATGTGTGCTACTAATATATATATATATATATGAACACTGTCTCCTTTAAATAATATATATATAATCAGCCTTTCCTATCCTTTTATAGAAGACTAGCAATAGTCACGTGCCTCCGGTACTATGGATGGTGAGATTTATCTCAAATTTTGGACGATTCAGATAATTTATTGAGCTGAGCGAAAAATTCAAAATAATTTATATTTTGTTATATAGATTTCATATCTTTTTATAGAAGAATAGAAAGCAACGTGGCAACGGTAACAAGGCACTAGTAATATTACAACGTATATATATATTTATGACAACGATAATATCACTTAATATATATAGAGTTGTTACAATACCACCATAAATAAATTAATTATGACTCATTTAATTTACACATTAAACTTTTTTAATGGTACATCACCAAATAATATATGAATATATTTATTTTTATTTAACTTTGTAATATATTATTTTACATAAAATACAACAGTATTTATATCGATTAATTTTTCATTTTCTATCTTGGTAGTATTGTCTATGAATCCTGTTACATATTACGAAAAATTTCTGCCGAATTATAAATTGCAATGTATATCAATATATAAGATTTAATAGGATTACAAAATTGACTCACTATATCAAATATATTATAAAAGTATTATCAATTAAATTTATTCACCTAACTCAAAATAAAAAAATCGACATGTAAAAATGAATATATATTATAAATATTTACGTTAATTTTTTGATTATGTAAATAAGTATTATTAATAATTTAAAAAAAAATATGTGTAATAAGTGAAACTATTTCAATAATTTATATTTCATGTATGGGTAAGTTTAAGTTTTGCTATTATAATTTGGTGTAAATTTACGGGACCATATTTTTGGCAAGACCCAGTACAAATTCTTATTAGTATTCCTACGCCAGCGGAAACTTCAGAAAACCCAAATGGAGAAGGCGAAAGAGCTGCTGGAACTAACTCGGGAAGAATCGGAGTGCGTTTCGCGACTCAGAGTTCAACCCCACCAAGTCAACGTCGAACCCAGTTTCTATGAAGTCTATGCCGTGAGAGGAATCCGAGTCGACAGAGTTGAACCCGGTTTTGTTTCTTGTACTTTCAAAGTTCCTACTCGTTTTACCGTAAGAATTCCTCAAACCCCTCTATTTTTTTTTTGGAAATTGCAAGCTATTATGTAATTTGTTTGTGAAATCTTTTTCATTTTCTGCTTGATTTCAGACCCTAAACGTGAATTGCTAATGTGATCAAATTTATTTATCTATGTAGTTTGTTTGTGCAATCAAATCTGAATATATTCTGTACCCGAGTTTTATGATCAATTGATCATGAGGCCAATAGTGTCATTTGAATGAAATATAATTTTCAACTTCACATTAGTAATTGAGGTTACACAAACAAAACCTGGTCCAGAAGGAGAGATTTTTTAAGCTGGAAATGGATTTTATCTCGATTGTTTTGGAAATTGATGGGAAGATTTTATGGGGAAATGCCATGGATCTTCGCCCAAGAACATAACTCAAGTTGGATGAATCCACAAGGTTCATATCAATACGCTCAAAGTCCACGTCTCAACCACATCTCTCTGACGACTGCCGATTATCTCTCTGACGACTGCCGATTGTCTCTCCGACGATGGTCGCTCCAAGTCCGTGGGAGGATGAGAAAGATGGTCTCTTGGGTGATGTCTTTCTGACCAGTGACCAGATCTCAGGGACTATTTCTTATCCTTTTTTAATTTCTATCTTTTCTGGCAGAAATAAAATATTTGTTTATTACAGTTTTCTAAAAGTCGCTAGTCGGTTCTAGGTCGGTTGGCTACCGACTAGAGATTAGGGATTAATCGGGAATTAATCGGCTAGTCAGATTTTCAATTATTTTTTAAAATATATATTATCTTTCCCCCTTCATAAGTTTTGAGTAAGTAGAATAACATAAGTAACACAAATCATCAAATAAAAACATGGAAACTAAGTAAAACCAAATAGTTTGACGCTCTAAGTTCAAAACCAATTAACCAAATGAAACTAAGTAGCACAAAATCAATAGTCAATCATTTCTCCTCCTCTTCTCCATATCACTCCAAGACTAGCTATCTATCAGACTCAAACTCATAATCCTCATCTTCCCCTTCGTTGTTGTCATCATCTTCCGACACAAACTCGTCTTCATCTAGTTCTCTCACATTTATACCACTTCTTCTAGGTAGAAGGACCTCATCCACTCCCATTTTTTTCAATTTTCCTAGACTTGTTCCGATTTTTTGATTTACTCCGACTGGGCGACTTTCCCGACTAGAGTTCGACTAAGTCGGTCAGCGACTAAATCAAAGGACTAGGCCCTAGGCAACTCGTTGAGGCTCCGACACCGACCTAGTCGCCGACTAGTCGTCGGCCGACTTTCGAACACTGGTTTATTATTATCCTGTTGTTTTTTGAAGAAACAATTATTACTTTTAGTTGTTTAGATTTATTGTTGTGGGCATTTTTTTGAACAAATAATTATTACATTTATTTCTTTTAGTTGTATTTTTTTGGGGCAAAAATAAAGTATTAATGTGTTTGTCAAGTTAAAAATGACTTTTAGCAAAAAAATTGTTGTTTAGATTTATTGATGTGTTTTTCGGAATGGGCTGGTTTAAAGCCTATTTGGGACTATTAAATATTTTTAAGTTTGTTTTGAATGTTTCTGGGTCTGTTAAATTTTGTGCGTGTCATTTTCCCTTATTGGGCTTAAATAAGCCCATGAACATTTCAAGTTATTTTAAAACTTTTTTGCTCCGCGAAGTTGTAAAGCTTAACATTTCAAGTCATTTTGAAAGTTTTCGAAGTTAAGGGGTTGTCCATGAAGTTTTTCTCTATTCAAAGATGAGAATTTTCAGTTCCTACGTAATGACGCTTGTAAGTACATTTAATTTGATATATGTTCAAACGATTTTCATCTTTACATGATAGAAAGAAAATACTGTACAAATTTGTTTTTTTTAATTTTAATCTTGCTTTTTTGACCTGTTAAATGTGGTTTAGCTGTAATTGTCTTGGCTTGCTGAGTAAAATTCAGGTGCTAATTTGTGTAAAATTTATAAGTTTGTGGAAATTTGAAAACAAACTGTCATTTTAATATTGACACGATCATGGGGTTTGGAAAACAGTTAACCAAGGAAGTTTGTGGAAATTTGAAAATCATTTTTGATTGTAATTGCATATATTTCTCACTTCGATGTTGGTGGTGGATTGCGTTTTTGATTTTGTTTTTCTTGTCCTTGTAGAAACACATCTCATCTCGAGCTAATAAGTGTTAATAAGTTTACTGACTGGAAACTTGATGAACGAGTCTGTAATCATTTATTAGGGATCGGGTTTAATAGACCATCAATTGGTGAGGCGCCTATGAGAAATGAGCTTGGTTTGATAGATGCTCTCTTGGATTGGTATGATCCAGCAAACTGTGTTTTTAATATTGTTGGCTCGAACATTTGTCTTGGCTTGTAGAATATCTTTTACATTACAGGTTTTTCGATAGATGGGAAGCCTGTGAGTGGAAAAGATGAGGCCTCAAGTGAGGTTTGTAAAAAGTGTCTTGGGAAAGATGGTGTGGAAGGTATGCGCAAATCAGTCGTTAAGTTGGAATGACTGAGAATTTTTTTTGATGTGACTGAGGTAGATCTTAAGTATTATGTGCGTCGAATGTGCTCTTTACGATCGGGCGTTTGATTGAGCCTACCGCATATGGGGTTTATGCCTCATTTACCTTTCTTCTACTAGACAACATAGATGAAATTGGTAGCTATTCTTGGGGTGTATCTGCTCTGACTCAGTTGCACCACTCTTTCACGATAGTGAAAGTTGACAGAAAATTTGATGGATATTTTGTAGTGAAGGTAAATTAACGTTTATTATGATAATTAACTTACTTTTTAGTTTTATTTTTAGTGGTAACATGCATGTTGTTTGTTCTTATGTTTTGCGCTTGAGTGTCTCCTCCTTTTTTGGGCAAATCTGATATTTCTAAAGATAATGTCTTGAATCTTAAGGGCTTTCTGTTGGCTTCATCTTGGCCCAATGTTCTACGCAAATTCAACAATCACAAAAAGTTGGATTGTTCGACAACGTTTTAAGATATTGTGGTGAATGATGTAAATGGTTCATTTTACTTTTGAATTCAGTGGGTTGTGCTAGTATTTCTGCGTTATTGGTAGTATTTCTGTCTTATTGGTAATCCATTTTTACAGATCGTATGGGAGCCGTACCGAAGGTTAAAGGAAGTTGTTCCGCTGCCTTTTGATTTGTATATGTCCTGAATACCGCTTGTATCTTTTAAAAAATTGGCATACCGGTCAGATTGCTGCCCAGACAGTTGTTTGGGGTATTTTCAGGTAACACCCCCTAGAATCCAGCCCCTCTCCCACATTCGCATCGCCAGCATCCTCATCAGTAGCATAACTACAAGACTCCACAGGATCGGACCCCTCTACCACATTCTCCTCGGTAGCAGTGGCTGGACTAACTTGTGTCTTCTGTGGAAGTAGTTGTTATATGACAGAGACTCTAGCACATTCGAATCGCCTGCATCCTCATTAGTAGCAGTACTACAAGAATCGGACTTCGCTATCACATTCTCCTAAGTAGTAGTGGTTGGACTTACTTTGTCATCAATGGAAGAAGTCGTTCATTGTTATATGACTGAGACTCTGGAATTAAATCATCTCCAACATTGACCACTACTGTTGATTGTTCAATATTAAAGTGATCCCTTCAACCACCATCCGACCCGGGCATTGAAGTATCACTGACTTCATCCATTGTTTTTCAGTAGTTTTAGCAGAGGAACAAATAAAACGACATTAAAAGCACCAACAGACAACAACAAATAAAACGAAAAGTGATTTAGAGAATCTAGCATCTAACCATCTCCATTATTGACCACCCCTGTTGGGTTTGGAGTTGCAAATTCCCAACACAACTAAATGTTTTAAACATACAATTAATTGATTTGATTTTGTTTTTCTTGTCCTTGTAGAAACATCTCTCATCCCGAGCTTAATAAGTTTAGTGACTGGAAACTTGATGAAAGTTCGTAATCATTTATTAGGAACCGAGTTTGATAGACCACCAATTGGCGAGGCTCCTATGAGGAATGAACTTGGTTTGATAGATGCTCTCTTAGATCGGTATGATCCAGTAAACAATGTTTTTAATATTGGTGGTCAAGACATTGGTCTTGACTTGGAAGACATCTTTTACATTACAGGTTTTGTTATAGATGGGAAGCCTGTGATTGGAAAAGATGAGTCCCCAAGTGAGGTTTGTATGAAGTATTTGGGAAGGATTGTGTGGAAGGTAAACGCAAATCAGTCGTTAAGTTGGAATGGCCGATAAATTTTTTTGAGGTATTTCCTAATGATGTGACTGAGAAAGAGCTCAAGTATTATGTGCGCATGTATGTACAATTTGCGATTGGATGTTTGATTGAGCCTGTCGCATATGGGGCTTATGCCTCTCTCATCTACCTTCCTCTACTGGACAACATAGATGAAATTGGCAGCTATTCTTGGGGTGTATCTGCTCTGACTCAATTGCACCATTCTTTCACGAAGGTGAAAGTTGGCAGAAAATTTGATGGAGCAAGGTTTTATTTTGTAGTGAAGGTAAATCTACACTTATTGTGATAATTAACTTACTTTTTAGTTTTATTTTTAGTGATAACATGTATGTTTTTTGTTCTTAGGTTTTTGGGCTTGAGCGTCTCCCCCTATTTTTGGCCTATTTTTGGCAAATATGATCTTTCTAAAGATATTGCGAATTTCCGTTGGCTTCATCTTGGGCTAATGTTCTAAGAAAATTCAACAAGGTGGATTGGTCGACACCTATTGATAATATTGTGGAGGACGATGTAAATGGTTCGTTTTACTTTTGAATTCAGGGGGGTGTGTTAGTATTTCTGCCTTATTGGTAATCCATTTTTTTAGATTGTATGGAAGCTGTACTGAAGGTTAAAGGAAGATGTTCCGCTGCTTTCTGCTATGTATATGTCCCGAATACTGCTTGTATCCTTTGAAAAACTGGCGTACCACTGGCCAGATTGCTGCCCCAGACGGTTTGGCCCCCTCCCACATTCGTATCACCCGCATCCTCATTAGTAGCAGAACTACAAGACTCCAAAACAAGGCTCCACAGGATCGAACCCCACTACCAGATTCTCCACAGTAGTAGTGGCTGGACTGACTTGTGTCATCAATGGAAGAAGTGGTTCCTTGTTAAATGACAGACTCTAGCACATTCGAATCGCATGCTTCCTCATCAGTAGCAGCATTACAAGACTCCACAGGATCAGAACCCGCTACAACATTCTCCTCAGTAGCAGTGGCTGGACTGACTTGTGTCATCAATGCAAGAAGTGGTTCGTTGTTGTATGACAGAGACATCAAATCATCTCCAACACTGACCACTACTGATGGTTGTTCAATATTAAAGTGATCCCTCCAACCACCACTCGACGACCCTTGCACTAAAGCATCTCTGGCTTCATCCCCTGTTTTTTCAATAGATTCAGTAGAGGAACAAATAAAACGACATTAAAAGCATCAACAAACAACAAAAAATAAAACGAGAATGATTCAGGGAATCTAACATCTAACCATCTCCATTATTGGCCACTCTTGTTGGGTCTGGAGTTGCATATGCCCAACACAACTAAATGCTTTAAACCTACAAATAATTGGTTCGATTTTGTTTTTCTTGTCCTTGTAGAAACACTTCTCATCCCGAATTAATTAGCTTACTGACTGGAAACTTGATGAAAAAGTCCGTAATCATTTATTAAGGACCGGGTTTGATAGACCACTAATTGGTGAGGCGTCTATAAGGAATGAACTTGGTTTGATAGAGGCTCTCTTGATCGGTATGATCTAGTAAACTGTGTTTGTAATATTGGTGGCCAAGACATTTGTCTTGGCTTGGAGGACATCTTTTACATGTTTTTTGATAGATGGGAAGCCTGTGACTGGAAAAGATAGCCCTCAAGTGAGGTTTGTAAAAAATATCTTGGAAAGGATGGCGTGGAAGGTATACGCAAATCAGTCTTTAAGTTGAAATGGTGGATAAAAAATTCTGAGGTAGTTCCTGATTATTTGACCGAGGAAGAGCTTAAGTATTATGTGTGTGCGTATGTGCAATTTGCGATCGTTTGATTGAGTCTGCTGCATATGGGGCTTATGCCTCTCTCATTTACCTTCCTCTACTGGACAACATAGATAAAATTGACAACTATTCTTGGGGTGTCTCTACTCTGACTAAGTAGCTCCATTCTTTCAGAAAGGTGAAAGCTGACAAAAAATTTGAAGGAGCAGGGTTTTATTTTGTAGTGAAGGTAAATTAACATTTATTGTGATAATTAACTTACTTTTTAGTTTTATTTTTAGTGGTAACATGTATGTTTGTCCTTTGGTGTTTGCGCTTGGGTGTCTCCCTCTTGTTTTGGGCAAATATGATCTTTCTAGAGATATTACCCAAAATCTTAAGGGCTTTCCGTTGGTTTCATCTTGGGTCAATGTTCTATGCAAATTCAACAATCACAAGAAGGAACAATGGAACAGGCGGGACACTTTTCGGATAAATTTCAGACCCCTTTTCGAGCCTAGCATGCACAACCCTTGTAATCCCCAAGGACACCATAATAGCCCGCCAACGTCAAATTCCCAGTTTTTCTCCCATTCATCGGTGGCAAATAGATATTTCAACTTTCCTTAAGAAACAGGAATAGAAAATACAACCTTTACGTCCAGTTGACCTTAGACCAAATTCTAGATTTGATTGTAATTAAAATACTTTTAAAACTAGTCTTGCACTTGTATGCATTCCAGCATTTGAAGTTAATTTTGGTTTTATTTACACTTGTATGCATTCTAGCATTTGAAGATAATTTTGGCTTTATTTTCATAGATATGGAGAATTTAGAGTTTAAGTGGGCATATGCAACTTCTTGTTTTATTTGCTGCTGTCTGTTGATGTTTTTAATGTCGTTTTATTTTTCTCTACTGAATCTACTGAAAAGCCAAAGATGCTTCAGTGCCCGGGTCGGGTTGTGGTTGGAGGGATCACTTTAATATTGAACAACCATGGAGTTAATTTGATGCTAGAGTCTCTGTCATATAACAACGAACCACTTCTTCCATTGATGACAAGTCAGTCTAGCCACTGCTACTAAGGAGAGTGTGGGAGAGGGGTCCGATAATGTGGAGTCTTGTATTTTTTGCTACTGACGAGGATGTGGGCAATGCGAATGTGGGAGAGGGGTTGGATTCTAGAGGGGTGTTACCCGAAAATACCCCTAAACCAAACTGTTTGGGGCAACAATCTAGTCGTTTGTACACCAGTTTTTCAAAGAATACAAGCGGTATTCGGGACATATATACAGCAGAATGTAGGGAAGCAACTTCGTTCAACCTTGGGTACGGTTCCTATACGATTTGTAAAAATGGATTACCAATAAGGCACATATACTACCAATAAGGCAGAAATAGTAACACAAGTAAAATGAACCATTTACATCGTCCTCCACAATATCTTCCAGAGCTGTCGACCAATCCACCTTGTGATTGTTGAATTTGCTTAGAATATTGGCCAAACATGAATACAACGGAAAGCCCTTAAGATTCTGGGCAATATCTTTATAAAGATTATATTTGCCCAAAAGAGAAAGTAGACGCTCAAGCGCAAATACCTAAGGACAAACAACATACATGTTAACACTAAAAATAAAACTAAAAAGTAAGTTAATTATCACAATAAATTGATTTACCTTCACTACAAAATAAAACCCAGCTCCATCAAATTTTCTACCAACTTTCACATTCGTGAAAGAATGGTGCAACTGAGTCAGAGCAGATACACCCCAAGAATAGCTGCTAATAAGAGAGGCATAAGCCCCATATGCGGCAGGCTCAATCAAACGACCGATCGCAAATTTCACATACGCACATAATACTTAAGCTCTTTCTCAGTCACGTCATTAAGAAATACCTCACAATTTTTTCTCTGCCATTTCAACTTAACGACTGATTTGCGTATACCTTTCACACCATCCTTTCCATGATATTTCTTACAAACCTCAATTGAGGCCCCGTATTTTCCTATCACATGCTTCCCATCTATCGGAAAACTATAATGCAAAAGATGTCCTCAAAGCCAAGACAAATGTCTTGACCACCAATATTAAAAACACAGATTACTGGATCATACCGATCAAGAATGCCTCTATCAAACCAAGTTAATTCCTTATAGGCGCCTTACAATTTGGTGGTATATCAAACCCGGTCCCTAATAAATGATTACGAACTCTTTCATCAAGTTCTCAGTCAGTAAACTTATTAGCTCGGGACAAGAGGTGTTTCTACTAGGACAAGAAAAACAAAATCGAACTAATTATTTATATGTTTAAAGCATTTAGTTGTGTTGGGCATATGCAACTCCAGAGCCAACAGGAGTGACCAATAATGGAGATGATTAAATGCTAAATTCTCTGAATAACTACTCGTTTTATTTGATGTTGTTTGTTGATACTTTTAATGTCGTTTTATTTGTCTCTCTACTAAATCTACTAAAAAAACAAGGGATGAAGACTAGAGATGCTTCAGTGCACGGGCCGGGTGGTGGTTGGAGAATCACTTTAATATTGAACAACCATAGAGATGATTTGATGCTAGAATTTGTGATATAATAACGAACCACTTCTTCCATTGATGACACAAGTCAGTGACTCAGTCCAAACACTGTTACTTAGGAGAATGTGGTAGAGGGGTCCGATCCTGTGGAGTCTATCAGTGCTTCTACTGATGAGGATGCAGGCGATTCGAATGTGCTAGTCTCTGTCATATAACAACGAACCACTTCTTCCATTGATGACACAAGTCAGTCCTGCCACTGTTACTGAGGAGAATGCGGTAGAGGGGTCCGATCGTGTGGAGTATTGTATTTCTGCTAATGATGAGGATGCGGGCGATGCGAATGTGGGAGAGGGGTTGGATTTTAGAGGGGTGTTACCCGAAAATACCCCCAAACCAAACTGTCTGGAACAACAATTTGGTCGTTGGTATGCTAGTTTTTCAAAGGACACAAGCGGTATTCGGGACATATACACAGCAGATGGCAACAAAACAACTTCCTTCAACCTTGGGTACGGTTCCCATACGATCTATAAAAATGGATTACTAATAAGGCAGATATACTACCAATAAGAGAAATAGTAACACAACCCACTGAAATCAAAAGTAAAATGAACCATCTACGTTATCCTCCACTATCATCAAGAGTTGTCGACCAATCCACCTTGTGAATTGTGATTGTTGAATTTGCTTAGAACATTGTCCCAAGATGAAACCAACGGAATGCCCTTAAGATTCTGGGTAATATCTTTAGAAAGATCATATTTTCCCAAAAGAGGAGGGGACGTTCAAGCCCAAAACCCTAAGGACAAACAACATATATGTTACCATTAAAAATAAAACTAAAAACTAATTTAATTATTTCAATAAATGTTGATTTACCTTCACTACAAAATAAAACACTGCTCCATAAAATTTTCTACCAACTTTCACTCTCGTGAAAGAATGGTGCAACTGTTAGAGCATATACACCCCAAGTAGCTGCTAATTTTATCTATGTTGTCCAGTAAAGGAAGATAAATAAGAGGGGCATAAGCCCCATACACGGCAGACTCAATCAAACGTCCGCTCGCAATTTGCATATATGCACGCACATAATACTTGAGCTCTTCCTCAGTCACATCATTAGGAACTACCTCAAAAGAATTTCTCACTAATTTGCGTATACCTTCCACACCGTTCTTTCCAAGATACTTTTTACAAATGTCTTGACCACCAATATTAAAAATACAGTTTACTGGATCATACCGATCCAAGAGAGCCTCTATCAAATCAAACTCATTCTTCATAGGCGCCTCACCAATTGGTGGTCTATCAAACCCGATCCCTAATAAATAATTACGGACTCTTTCATCAAATTTTAAGTCAGTAAACGTATTAGCTCGGGATGAGAGGTGTTGCTACAAGGACAAGGAAAACAAAATCGAACCAATTATTTGTATGTTTAAAGTAATTATTTGTGTTGGGCAAATGCAATTCCAAACCTAACAAGAGTGACCAATAATGGAGATGGTTAAATGCTAGATTCTCTGAATCACTTGTTTTATTTGTTGTTGTCTGTTAATGCTTTAAATGTTGTTTTATTGGTTTCTTTACTGAATCTACTGAAAGAACAGGGGGATGAAGCTAGAGATCCTTTAGTGCACGGGTCGGGTGGTGGTTAGAGGGATCACTTTAATATTGAACAACCATGGAGATGATTTGATGCTAGAGTTTGTCATATAACAATGAACCACTTCGTCCATTGATGACACAAGTCGATCCAACCACTGATAGTGAGGAGAATGTGGTAGAGGGATTCGATCCTGTGGAGTCTATCAATGCTTCTACTAACGAGGATGCATGCGATTCGACTGTGCTAGAGTCTCTGTTATATAACAAGCCACTTCTTCCATTGATGACCCAAGTCAGTCCAACCACTGCTACTGAGGAGAATGTGGTAGAGGGGTCTGATCATGTAGAGTCTTGTATTTCTACTAATGATGAGGAAGCGGGCAATGGGAATGTGGGAGAGGGGCTGGATTCTAGTGGGGTGTTACCCGAAAATACTCTCAAGCGAAACTGTTTGGGGCAGCAATATGGTCGGTGGTACGCCAGTTTTTCAAAGGATACAAGTGGAATTCGTGATATAAGCACAAAAATAAGGACTGGGCCAAAAGTGAAAAAAGATTTTTCGGAGAAGTAGCCGTACAGGTCCTTCATTGAACAATGGAATAGGCGGGACACTATTCGGATAATTTCAGACCCCCTTCTGAGCCTAGCATGCGCAGCCCTTGTAATCCACAAGGACACCATAATAGCCCGCCAAAGTCAAATTCCCAGTTTTTCTCCCATTCATCAGTGTCAAATAGATATTTCAACTTTCCTTCGGAAACAGGAATAAAAAATACAATCTTTACCCCAGTCGACCTTGGACCATATTCAAGATTTGATGGTAATTAAAATACTTTTCAAACTAGTCTTACACTTGTATGCATTCTAGCATTTGAAGGTAATTTTGGCTTTATTTTCATAGATATGGGGAATTCAGAGTTTGAGTGGGCATATGCAACCCCAGAGACCCAATAATTGACGTAAACGTTTTTTTTACTGTTGGAAATGATATAACTAAGGCAGTTTGGAAAAGAATTGTAGCTTTTAACCTAATTTTTTCATATTGATTGAGTTTGTTTTTCCATTCATTTTGTGCAGGATAGGAATGGAAATTTGTGCTCTGGTGCAATTGCAAACTTAGTTGATGAGGTGGGTGGTGTTCTAGTCCAGGTTGAGGGTCTCCCCATGACTGTCTCGGTCGACATGTCCATCTCTTTCCTTTCTACTGCAAAGCTTGATGTAAGCTTGCCTATCTTAAGTTGATATCAAAAAATTTCATATATTGAAGTAGTTAGGGCTTAATCTTACTCAACTCCAACTGATGTAAAAACTATACATTTACATGTGTTGTAAAGAAAAATATTGGTGTTCTTATCGTGTATAATTGTGATTGCGAAACTTTATGACGTATTATGGAATGGCTTCTACTAATATAGTGCTCAGTTATATGCAATCATGTTTCTGTAAAACAATTCAGGTGTTCTTGTTGACTAGATGAAATTATGAACTTATTATGAATGCTAATGTTTTTCGATAGACTATGGACAATAATTGAACTATCCATATTTTTTCTGTCCCCTAATATACATGGGTCGACTGCTTCTTGAGTTCTTCAGCTTTTTACTGTAATCTCTAATCTTCTTCCAAGAATAATTCTCTAGTGTCCACTATGATAATTACGATTTGTAAATGTTGTATTACACAATTCACAATCTTACTACTCCTTGTACAGTTTTCATACCCCAGAATAAATGGTGCGTTGTTTTTTTTTTGTTTGTTGTTTCCATACCGATTTATACATATTTTCACATCCCAATATGTTGGAAGTTGGTATTTTCTTACATATCTGGATGGTGTATTGGCAGGATGTGTTGGAGATTACCTCGAAGGTTTTAGGTCAAAAGGGAGGTTATTCTGGAACAATTGTTCTTCTAAGAAATAAAGCAACTGGGGCTGTTGTTGCTGAAGGGCGGCATTCATTATTTGGTCAACACAGGAGCAAACTCTGAGGTAGAAGCTTGTTGTAAGTGAATCCAAATCACACCTGAAAATTTTCCTTAAGGATGGACTTGTCAATATGATAAACTATGTGTAAGCTATTGTATTTAGATCCTTTTTAAGTGTAACGTATGGAATAAATATTCAGATGTATCATGGCAATGAAGATGTGGATCCTTTTTTAGTCATTTCTACTTGATTGTTTTCTAAATCAATACTGCAGCTTGTTCACAAATTATAATCATAAGATAAACAAGTCATAATACAAAATACAAAGGCTGCTTTATTTCTTTAAGCCTTTGTTTCTGGTGTCGAGCTTTATTCCGTGTTGCCGCATCCCCGTATAGCCATTTTGGCAGGTTGGTTTTGCCAATCTGTCTGTATCGTAGTCGCTGTGTTTTGGTTTAGTAATTTAAAATATTAATGTTCAGTTCACCTTTAGATTTGATCAAAGTTTGGTGTGGGATTCAGAGAGGATTTAAAGGTGATATATAAACACTTTTTATTGAAGTTTTGTAGATAATAATGGTAAGCACATAAAATATAATTTCAAACAATCCATTCAAAGAACATAATCTTCTGCAAACTTGATCTTTTTTCGTGTTTTCACGCATCCCTTACAAGAAAGTTCTGTGGCGAAACAGAGTATATAGTTTATTTTCGGTAAAGAAGCAGAGTATAAAGTTGTAAACAATCTAACAATCTTGAGTCCGGTAATATGCAGTTGCACTCTTCTCTGGCGGCGAAGTCAGAAATAATGTTCAGTGGGCCAAAATTTTTACTAAGTTATAAATAATTTGGTGGTATATATATATATATATATATATATATATATATATATATATATATATATATATATATAGGATCTTGTCCGGACTCCCGGACAGGTCCTAAAATACGGACTATTTTTTTATAAAAAACTTAAAAAAAATAGTCCGTATTTTATAGAGTTCGGGATCCCGGACTGGATCCGGACTCTCTCTATATATATATTAGCACTAAGTAATAGACTTATAGTACAACATCAGGTGGTATTATAATATCTTATAATAAATCTTTTTATTATAAATGTAATTATAGTACATTCATGTTCTGTATCTTTGATTATTATAATATCTTCAAAGAGATTTTTATTTGTTCATCTAATGTTCTTATCCCAGTAAAATTGTAAGTTATCTTGTAATCAGTTTCAGTTATCAATAAAATTATTTTATTTAGTAATTTAATTGTGTTTTGTATGCGCACTTGTTCTTCTTCTTTCATTTCTCTTCAGAGATCTCCTTTCGCCCCCAAATGGTATCAGAGCCAAGTTGTATGTTATTAGTAACTGTTTAGTCAGATCTTTTTAATCAAACTCTCCTTCACTTTTCAAAATCTTCTCCTTCCTCAGTGTTCTGCAGTCACCTTAATTACCTGTAATCCACCTAGTTCGTGTCTAACCTTTGTAAGTAGTCAAGGTGTGAGCAGTGTCGGGTTATAGAACATAGGTATGAGTCTACTTTGGGTAAACGGGGTATATATGAATGAACCTTGAGTGAGATTTTATTTTGAAACAGTAAAGATAGTAGATTATTCAGATCCAGCTCTTCCAGTTAGTAACATGTCAGCTTTGCCTCCAGTCCAAGATATAGTAAACCAAGAAGAATATAGTTATGAAAACCTTAATCAAGTTTTACATAATTGGAACATACCTAGAGTATCTCCCAAAGATATTTATCAGTCAACCTTTGCAGATAAATTCAAAACTGACTATAATGTCAAAACTCAGAGTAAATGTAATGTTATTAGTAAAACTCAATGGATTAAAGAAGACAAATCTAAAATATCGTCTAGTCATCCTCCTTTAAAAATAGTTCTAATTCCAGTTAAAAACACTTCAGTTATCGCTAGTCCCTTCAAAATACCTGATGGAACTAATGATAATAAAAAAATAATAGAACAATTAAACTTTAGTAATCAATATCTAGCGACAGTAGGAAAACAGCTAGATATATTTGAAGAAGGTATTATTAAAAACCTGATTCACAAATTGAACAACCTTTAATCAAATTACCTGAAAACAGATATAATTTAAATTTACCTAATAAAGAAAGTGAATTAGTCCAATCTATTGAAAATTATTTAAAAAACTTAAAACAGAACCCGGACCAAGTGGAACTATCGCCGTTATCGATCAGGTAGATTCTGATGATAACGCAAGTTCTTCTGATCACTCTAATCACTCATCTATTTCAAATCTTAATGAACACCTAAATAAATTAACGGTTAATAACACAAGTATTACCAGAAACTGGTACTCTAGACCAACTCCTCCGGATTTACAATTCGAAGAGAGAAATCTAGATAAACAGTTTTCTGTTTCTTCTAATAAAATTTATGAATGGAATATTGATGGATTTAGTGAACAAGAAATCCTTAATAAACTTAATCATATGTCCATGGTAGCCAATAGTTATATTACCAAATTCAACACTTTATCTCAACCAGATATAGTTGAATTATTAGCTAGTGGATTTACTGGTATTCTTAGGTCTTGGTGGGAAAAACATCTCACAGAAGATAATAGAATATACATAGTTCATGCTATTCAAAGAGATAATGAAGGCAATCCCATCTTTGATGAAGATGCTGGTATTGGTCTTCCTGACGAAGTTAATACTTTAATATTTACTATAATTAAACACTTTGTTGGAACCCCTAGTAATATTACGGAAAGAATTCATGATCAATTAAGTAATCTTACATGTCCCACTCTGAGTGATTTCAGATGGTACAAAGATGTATTTACCTCTAGAGTTATGATGAGAAATGACAGTAATAAACCATTTTGGAAAGAGAAATTCGTTAATGGTTTACCTTCTTTATTTGCTCACAAAGTTAGAGAAGAATTAAGTAAAAATTTAGGATATATTGACTATGATAATTTAACATATAGTGATATTATAAGTAATATTCAAAAAATTGGATTAAAAATGTGTATTGACTTTAAATTAGCCAAACAAGCTAGTAAAGATAGAAATAAAGCCAAATATGAGTTAGGAACATTTTGTGAACAGTATGGTTTACCGCCTGTTGCTCCCTCTAGAAGAAAGCATAGGCACAAAAATAAATAAATCGAGTCACATAAAAGTCATAAACGTCGCAAGAAGAGATATAATCAAGATAAAAATAATAAAAATCATAATCAAGATACTTATTACAATAAACCTAAGTCATCTAAGAAAAAATCATATAAAAAATCAAAGAAATATGACAAAAGTAAAATTGTCTGTCACAATTGTGGGCAGAAAGGACATTATAAAAGTGAATGTAGAGTTAAACAAAAAATTAGCCCAATTAAATATTTCTACTGAAGATACAAAACAGTTATTAGAATTAATGAGATTGATAATAACAGTAGTAGCAGTAATGAAGAAGCTTCTGATATCCCAGAATCTTCTAGTAATAACGCATCTAATAATGAATCTAATAGTGAAAATGAAGTCACCATATGTACTGAAAATTGTAATAAAAATTGTTGCAAAAGAATCAATGTAATTACAAAAGAAGAAGAAGAAAGTACTCTATTAGTTGATTTAATCAGCAAAATCACAGACCCTGAATTGAAAGTTCAGTATATAAAATAGTTAAAAGATTTATTAACCAAAGATAAGAAAGTAACTGATGAGGTTCTTAGAGCCAAAGAAAAACCCATTTTCAGTCTCAATAAAACACTTGAAAGATTTAAGACTCCAGTAAAAGAAATTACGCTCCCAGAATTAAATCAAGAAGTTAATAAACTTAAGAAAGAAATTTCTAACTTAAAATTAGATATTTCTAACCTAAGAAAAAAGATTGATGATAAAAAATCAGATCTTCAAGTTCATGATTCCTCTTCTAGTGATGAAAGTCACGATGAACCTGAATCATCAGGTGCTAAAGATTCTAATCTTTTTATTCAAGGACTCTCACTAAAAAGAATTAAAGATATTACTATTCAAAAATGGTATATCTCTATTAATTTAGTTATAGATAAAACTTTCTTAGTACAGCTCCCTGCTTTAGTTGATACTGGTGCAGACTTGAACTGTATTCAAGAAGGTATTATCCCCACTAGATATTATAAAAAAACTAGTGAAAAACTAAATTCACCTAATGGTAGTCAAATGGAAATAAAATATAAAGTACCTAATGTTCATATTTGTCAGGACAGTATGTGTTTTAAGACCTCATTTGTCTTAGTTCGCAATCTAACTGACAAAATCATTTTAGGCTTACCATTTATATATTTATTATATCCATTTACCACTAGTAATAAAGGATTAAGTTGTGAACATTTAGGAAAGAAAGTTACATTTAAATTCTTAATTAAACCAAAAGAAAGAGATTTAAAATTTATTCAAGAAGAATCAATTTCTAAATCTTTGAATCTGTTAAATTGTAAAGTAAACCACCTAAATTTTCTTAAAGAGGAAGTTAGATATAAACAAGTTGAAGAACAACTTAAGAGTAACAGAGTTCAAGAAAAAATAAAAGAGTTACAAGATTATTTGATAAAAAATTTATGTTTTGATTCTCCCAATGCTTTTTGGCATAGGAAGAAGCACACATTTAGACTACCCTATGCTAAGGAATTTAAAGAACATTTAATTCCTACCAAAGCTAGGCCTATTCAAATGAGTCATCAACAGATGGAGTTATGTAAAAAGGAAATTAATGATCTTCTAAGTAAAGGTTTAATTAGACATAGTAAGTCACCATGGTCTTGCCCAGCCTTCTATGTTAATAATGAAGCTGAGAAAGAGCGAGGAGTCCCCCGGTTAGTCATTAATTACAAACCATTAAACAAAGTTCTAGAGTGGATTAGGTACCCTTTGCCCAATAAGGATGATCTCCTTAGTAGGTTAAGTGTCTCCACTATTTTTAGTAAATTTGACCTAAAGTCAGGATTCTGGCAAGTTACTATTCATCCAGATTATAGGTACAAAACTGCATTCACCACTCTGTTCGGACTTTCCACCAAAAGCAGCAATCAGTCAGACATCTAGCCCCACAGCCGTAGTAGTCCAAAGAGACGTCTGCTTTTCCACCGAAAGCAGATTCTTTTACTTTTACTTTAGTAAAATGTTTTTTTCCTTGTACTTTTACTTTAGCAAAATGTTTCTTACTTTTACTTTACCTCAGTAATTGTAATAGTAACCTTGTAATAGTTTGTTTCCTTGTTCTATAAAAGGAAATTGAATTCATTTGGTTTAGGCAGACTTAGAAAGACTTAGAGTTCTTTCTCTGATAAATCTTTAGCCTCAACCGCTGATTAAGCCTACTTAACCCCATTTCATCTAATGTTCTTATCCCAGTAAAATTGTAAGTCATCTTGTAATCAGTTTCAGTTATCAATAAAATTGTTTTATTTAGTAATTTAATTGTGTTTGTATGCGCACTTGTTCTTCTTCTTTCATTTCTCTCCTGAGATCTCTTTCCGCCCCCAAAGAATGAGCGAGGAGTCCCCCGGTTAGTCATTAATTACAAACCATTAAACAAAGTTCTAGAGTGGATTAGGTACCCTTTGCCCAATAAGGATGATCTCCTTAGTAGGTTAAGTGTCTCCACTATTTTTAGTAAATTTGACCTAAAGTCAGGATTCTGGCAAGTTGCTATTCATCCAGATGATAGGTACAAAACTGCATTCACCACTCCGTTCGGACACTACGAATGGAAAGTTCAGTCATTTGGACTTAAAAATGTACCAAGTGAATTTCAGAATATTCTTAATAATATTTTGAACCCTTTCAGTCATTTTATTATTGTATACATCGAAGATATCCTTGTATTCTCCAAGACTATTGAAGAGCATATTAAACATTTGAATTTGTTCTTCAAAACAGTTAAAACAAATGGTCTTGTTCTTTCTCCTTCCAAGTGTAGTCTGTTTCTGACTAAAGTCAGGTTTCTCGTATTAATCCTCTATCATGGACTCACGCGGTCAATAGATAGAGATATTCAATTCGTCGACCGGTTCCCAGATAAGATTACCGAAAAAACTCAGCTATAGAGGTTTCTTGGCTCGCTCAATTATATTGGCCAGTTCTACAAGGACCTTAGGAAGATTGTAAGCCTCTCTTTGAGCGCTTACAAAGTAATCCACCTCCATGGACGGACATTCACACTTCTGTCGTCCTCCAAGTTAAAAAGTTTGTTAAGGTTTTGCCCTGCCTTGGCATCTCAAATGATTTAGCTTTCAAAATAGTTGAAACTGATGCCTCTGATATCGGATTCGGTGGCATACTCAAACAAAAGTTAACTCCTACTTCTAATAAATAAATTGTTCGTTTCCATTCTGGCGCATGAAATCCTACACAATTAAAATACAATTATATTAAAAAAGAAATTTTATCATTAGTTTTATGTATTAAAAAATTTCAGAGAGATTTATTGAACAAAAAATTTCTATTTAGAATAGATTGCAAGTCAGCAAAATTTATTCTTGAAAAAGATGTTGAAAATGTCGCCTCTAAGCATTCTTTCGCTAGATGGCAAGCAATTTTAAGCATTTTTGATTTTGATATTGAATACATTAAAGGTAGTAACAACTCAGTTCCAGATTTTCTTACCCGTGAATTTATTAACACATGTACAATTACACCAACATGAGTGTACGAGGAGGTTCATCTTCTCGTGGTCATGGCCGCTCTGCCGGTCCAATTAATCAGTCAAAAGGAACTGTTGTTCCTCATCTAGTTACCCAAACTCATAATAAATTCCAGGTGCTTGGTACAGTCCCTAAGCCCTACTCCTCAGTTCTTACTAGTCAGCCAGAGCCATTCGATATTTTTGCTAGTTAACCCCAAACTACTTCATCAAAACCCAGTCAACCAGTGTCTGATTATCGTCAGATTTTTGATCAGCACTTATTCCATATTGAGTTAGCTATGAAACCCAAGAATGATCCGATTCAATTGGCTGCCCAGTATTTTCCTACTGGATGGCATTTCCTTCCTCTTGCTCCCTATAAATCACTTGTGTATTATAGGGATATTCTTATTGAAACAGAGTCAGTATTCATTAAACCAATTTATGCCAACGATGATAAATCAAAACTCCTTTATCATTCGTTGTATATTAAACAAGTTCTCAATCTGATCGATTGGGGTAGTCATCCTTCAGATCTCAAATCACTTTCTAATCACACTAGCTCTTATTGCTATTATGATTATATTGAGGCTTGGCATAAAATTATGCTTCATAAAAATGATGATCATAGTCATTCGTGGTTTTTCCAGTTCGACCACAAGTTCAAGAGTCAATTCCCCAAATGGTTCATCCTTTGGTGGACAAGGTATGGGTTGTGTTATGATATTTTCCCCAAACCTCTCCTTGCACAGTTAGAACATTTCTGCCATCATAGTAATTATCAGTCCAAATAAGAGGAAATTCCAGTCTTCCTTATATTTTGTAGTAAATACAAAATCCCTTGGATTCTTAAATGGCAATGTCATTTTAGCCACCCAAGAAGTTACAGTATTTCAGTCTCCGTTGTCCATAGGTATTAGGACTGCTCAAACTTACCTTTCCCCTATTTCTCACGTCTCTCGCCGTTTTTTCATCAAATGGTGGGATAAATTCGGTGTTGATAGAATAGTTGGCCAAGTTCAGAAAGAATTTCCGCCATCTCCTTTATTAACTCCTCCAGTAACTACTCCCTCAGTTACCACGACCCCTGCCGTTGCTTCTTCCAGTAAAACAAAGACAGCTGATAAGTCCGAAGAAAAATCAGTTGTTCCTCCAGAATATGATAAAGTTACTAATGTTTCTAATTACTCCACTTCTGAGTTAAGGCGTCTTGCTGATGCCATTCATATGAGACTTGACCAGTTACACGAAGAGTCAGACAAAGCTTCTTCTCAGTCCAGAGGAGAAAACTCTAGTCAAGATCTTGATGAAGGTGATTGTGATCCCTATGGAACAATTCATCTCCAGGATGCTTAAGATCCATTTTCTTGAAATCCTATAGTAATCAATCAAGGTGGGTATGATGATCAGCCGCCTTCATTACCTCATTTAGCCAGCACCTGCTCCGGCAGCTTAATCATCAGTCAGCCAGCACCGGCTCTGGTAGCCTATTCTTCAGTCAGCCAGCACCTGCTCCGGCAGCCTAGTCACCAGCAGCTTTTCCACCAAAAGCAGCAATCAGTCAGACATCTGGCCCCACAGCCGTAGTAGTCAAAAGAGACGTCTTCTTTTCCACCGAAAGCAGATTCTTTTACTTTTACTTTAGTAAAATGTTTTTTTCTTGTACTTTTACTTTAGCAAAATGTTTCTTACTTTTACTTTACCTCAGTAATTGTAATAGTAACCTTGTAATAGTTTGTTTCCTTGTTCTATAAAAGGAAATTGAATTCATTTGATTTAGGCAGACTTAGAAAGACTCATAGTTCTTTCTCTGATAAATCTTTAGCTTCAACCGCTGATTAAGCCTACTTAACCCCATTTCATCTAATGTTCTTATCGCAGTAAAATTGTAAGTCATCTTGTAATCAGTTTCAGTTATCAATAAAATTATTTTATTTAGTAATTTAATTGTGTTTGTATGCGCACTTGTTCTTCTTCTTTCATTTCTCTTCTGAGATCTCCTTCCGCCCCCAAAGAATGAGCGAGGAGTCCCCCGGTTAGTCATTAATTACAAACCATTAAACAAAGTTCTAGAGTGGATTAGGTACCCTTTGCCCAATAAGGATGATCTCCTTAGTAGGTTAAGTGTCTCAACTATTTTTAGTAAATTTGACCTAAAGTCAGGATTCTGGCAAGTTGCTATTCATCCAGATGATAGGTACAAAACTGTATTCACCACTCCGTTCGGACACTACGAATGGAATGTTCAGTCATTTGGACTTAAAAATGCACCAAGTGAATTTCAGAATATTCTTAATAATATTTTGAACCCTTTCAGTCATTTTATTATTGTATACATTGATGATATCCTTGTATTCTCCAAGACTATTGAAGAACATATTAAACATTTGAATTCGTTCTTCAAAACAATTAAAACCAATGGTCTTGTTCTTTCTCTTTCCAAGTGTAGTCTGTTTCTGACTAAAGTCAGGTTTCTCGGATTAATCCTCTATCATGGACTCACGCGGCCAATAGACAGAGATATTCAATTCGTCGACCGGTTCCCAAATAAGATTACCAAAAAAACTCAGCTACAGAGGTTTCTTGGCTCGCTCAATTATATTGGCCAGTTCTACAAGGACCTCAAGAAGATTTGTAAGCTTCTCTTTCAGCGCTTACAAATTAATCCACCTCCATGGACTGACATTCACACTTCTGTCGTCCTCCAAGTTAAAAAATATGTTAAGGTTTTGCCCTGCCTTGGCATCTCAAATGATTTAGCTTTCAAAATAGTTGAAACTGATGCCTCTGATATCGGATTCGGTGGCATACTCAAACAAAAGTTAACTCCTACTTCTAATGAATAAATTGTTCGTTTCCATTCTGGCGCATGGAATCCTACACAGTTAAAATATAGTACTATTAAAAAAGAAATTTTATCATTAGTTTTATGTATTAAAAAATTTCAGAGAGATTTATTGAACAAAAAATTTCTAATTAGAATAGATTGCAAGTCAGCAAAATTTATTCTTGAAGAAGATATTGAAAATGTCGCCTCTAAGCATTCTTTCACTAGATGGCAAGCAATTTTAAGCATTTTTGATTTTGATATTGAATACATTAAAGGTAGTAACAACTCAGTTCTAGATTTTCTTACCCGTGAATTTATTAACACATGTACAATTACACCAACATGAGTGTACGAGGAGGTTCATCTTCTCGTGGTCATGGCCGCTCTGCCGGTCCAATTAATCAGTCAAAAGGAACTGTTGTTCCTCATCTAGTTACCCAAACTCATAATAAATTCCAGGTGCTTGGTACAGTCCCTAAGCCCTACTCCTCAGTTCTTACTAGTCAGCCAAAGCCATTCGATATTTTTGCTAGTCAACCCCAAACTACTTCATCAAAACCCAGTCAACCAGTGTCTGATTATCGTCAGATTTTTGATCAGCACTTATTCCATATTGAGTTAGCTATGAAACCCAAGAATGATCCGATTCAATTGGCTGCCCAGTATTTTCCTACTGGATGGCATTTCCTTCCTCTTGCTCCTTATAAATCACTTGTGTATTATAGGGATATTCTTATTGAAACAGAGTCAGTATTCATTAAACCAATTTATGCCAACGATGATAAATCAAAACTCCTTTATCATTCGTTGTATATTAAACAAGTTCTCAATCTGATCGATTGGGGTAGTCATCCTTCAGATCTCAAATCACTTTCTAATCACACTAGCTCTTATTGCTATTATGATTATATTGAGGCTTGGCATAAAATTATGCTTTATCAAAATGATGATCATAGTCATTCGTGGTTTTTCCAGTTCGACCACAAGTTCAAGAGTCAATTCCCCAAATGGTTCATCCTTTGGTGGACAAGGTATGGGTTGTGTTATGATATTTTCCCCAAACCTCTCCTTGCACAGTTAGAACATTTCTGCCATCATAGTAATTATCAGTCCAAATAAGAGGAAATTCCAGTCTTCCTTATATTTTGTAGTAAATACAAAATCCCTTGGATTCTCAAATGGCAATATGTCATTTTAGCCACCCAAGAAGTTACAGTATTTCAGTCTCCGTTGTCCATAGGTATTAGGACTGCTCAGACTTACCTTTCCCCTATTTCTCACGTCTCTCGCTATTTTTTCATCAAATGGTGGGATAAATTTGGTGTTGATAGAATAGTTGGCCAAGTTCAGAAAAAATTTCTGCCATCTCCTTTATTAACTCCTCCAGTAACTACTCCCTCAGTTACCACGGCCCCTGCCGTTGCTTCTTCTAGTAAAACAAAGACAGCTGATAAGTCCAAAGAAAAATCAGTTGTTCCTCCAGAATATGATAAAGTTACTAATGTTTCTAATTACTCCACTTCTGAGTTAAGGCGTCTTACTGATGCCATTCATATGAGAGTGGACCAGTTACACGAAGAGTCAGACAAAGCTTCTTCTCAGTCCAGAGGAGAAAACTCTAGTCAAGATCTTGATGAAGGTGATTGTGATCCCTACGGCACAATTCATCTCCAGGATGCTCAATATCCATTTTCTTGAAATCCTATAGTAATCAATCAAGGTGGGTTTGATGATTAGCCGCCTTCATTACCTCATTTAGCCAGCACCTGCTCCAGCAGCTTAATCATCAGTCAGCCAGCACCTGCTCCGGTAGCCTATTCTTCAATCAGCCAGCACCTGCTCCGGCAGCCTAGTCACCAGCAGCTTTTCCACCAAAAGCAGCAATCAGTCAGACATCTGGCCCCACAGCCGTAGTAGTCCAAAGAGACATCTGCTTTTCCACCGAAAGCAGATTCTTTTACTTTTACTTTAGTAAAATGTTTTTTTCTTGTACTTTTACTTTAGCAAAATGTTTCTTACATTTACTTTACCTCAGTAATTGTAATAGTAACCTTGTAATAGTTTGTTTCCTTGTTCTATAAAAGGAAATTGAATTCATTTGGTTTAGGCAGACTTAGAAAGACTCAGAGTTCTTTCTCTGATAAATCTTTAGCCTCAACCGCTGATTAAGCCTACTTAACCCCATTTCATCTAATGTTCTTATCGCAGTAAAATTGTAAGTCATCTTGTAATCAGTTTCAGTTATCAATAAAATTGTTTTATTTAGTAATTTAATTGTGTTTGTATGCGCACTTGTTCTTCTTCTTTCATTTCTCTCCTGAGATCTCCTTCCGCCCCTAAAGAATGAGCGAGGAGTTCCCCGGTTAATCATTAATTACAAACCATTAAACAAAGTTCTAGAGTGGATTAGGTACCCTTTGCCCAATAAGGATGATCTCCTTAGTAGGTTAAGTGTCTCCACTATTTTTAGTAAATTTGACCTAAAGTCAGGATTCTGGCAAGTTGCTATTCATCCAGATGATAGGTACAAAACTGCATTCACCACTCCGTTCGGACACTACGAATGGAAAGTTCAGTCATTTGGACTTAAAAATGCACCAAGTGAATTTCAGAATATTCTTAATAATATTTTAAACCATTTCAGTCATTTTATTATTGTATACATCGATGATATCCTTGTATTCTCCAAGACTATTGAAGAGCATATTAAACATTTGAATTCGTTCTTCAAAACAGTTAAAACCAATGGTCTTGTTCTTTCTCCTTCCAAGTGTAGTCTGTTTCTGACTAAAGTTAGGTTTCTCGGATTAATCCTCTATCATGGACTCACGCGGCCAATTGACAGAGCTATTTAATTCGTCGACCGGTTCCCAGATAAGATTATCGAAAAAACTCAGCTACAGAGGTTTCTTGGCTCGCTCAAATATATTGGCCAGTTCTACAAAGCCCTCAGGAAGATTTGTAAGCCTCTCTTTCAGCGCTTACAAAGTAATCCACCTCCATGGACTGACATTCACACTTCTGTCGTCCTCCAAGTTAAAAAATATGTTAATGTTTTGCCCTGCCTTGGCATCTCAAATGATTTAGCTTTCAAAATAGTTGAAACTGATGCCTCTGATATCGGATTCGGTGGCATACTCAAACAAAAGTTAACTCCTACTTCTAATGAACAAATTGTTCGTTTCCATTCTGGCACATGAAATCCTACACAGTTAAAATACAGTACTATTAAAAAAGAAATTTTATCATTAGTTTTATGTATTAAAAAATTTCAGAGAGATTTATTGAACAAAAAATTTCTAATTAGAATAGATTGCAAGTCAGCAAAATTTATTCTTGAAAAAGATGTTGAAACGCCTCTAAGCATTCTTTCGCTAGATGGCAAGAAATTTTAAGCATTTTTGATTTTGGTATTGAATACATTAAAGGTAGTAACAACTCAGTTCCAGATTTTCTTACCCGTGAATTTATTAACACAGGTACAATTACACCAACATGAGTGTACGAGGAGGTTCATCTTCTCCTGGTCATGGCCGCTCTGCCGGTCCAATTAATCAGTCAGAACGAACTGTTATTCCTCATCCAGTTACCCAAACTCATAATAAATTCCAGGTGCTTGGTACAGTCCCTATGCCCTACTCCTCAGTTTTTACTAGTCAGCCAAAGCCATTCGATATTTTTGCTAGTCAACCCTAAGCTACTTCATCAAAACCTAGTCAACTAGTGTCTGATTATCGTCAGATTTTTGATCAACACTTATTCCATATTAAGTTAGCTATGAAACCCAAGAATGATCTGATTCAATTGGCTGCCCAGTATTTTCCTACTGGATGGTACTTCCTTCCTCTTGCTCCCTATAAATCACTTGTGTATTATAGGGATATTCTTATTGAAACAGAGTCAGTATTCATTAAACTAATTTATGCCAACGATGATAAATCAAAACTCCTTTATCATTCGTTGTATATTAAATAAGTTCTCAATCTGATCAATTGTGGTAGTCATCCTTCAGATCTCAAGTCACTTTCTAATCACACTAGCTCTTATTGCTATTATGATTATATTGAGGCTTGGCATAAAATTATGCTTCATCAAAATGATGATCATAGTCATTCGTGGTTTTTCCAGTTCGACCACAGGTTCAAGAGTCAATTCCCCAAATGGTTCATCCTTTGGTGGACAAGGTATGGTTTGTGTCATGATATTTTCCCCAAACCTCTCCTTGCCCAATTAGAACATTTCTGCCATCATAGTAATTATCAGTCCAAATATGAGGAAATTCCAGTCTTCCTTATATTTTGTAGTAAATACAAAATCCCTTGGATTCTCAAATGGCAATATGTCATTTTAGCCACCCAAGAAGTTACAGTATTTCAGTCTCCGTCGTCCATAGGTATTACGACTGCTCAGACTTACCTTTCTCCTATTTCTCACGTCTCTCGCCGTTTTTTCATCAAATGGTGGGATAAATTCGGTGTTGATAGAATAGTTGGCCAAGTTCAGAAAGAATTTCCGCCATCTTCTTTATTAACTCTTCCAGTATCTACTCCCTCAGTTACCACGGCCCCTGCCGTTGCTTCTTCTAGTAAAACAAAGACAGCTGATAAGTCCAAAGAAAAATCAGTTGTTCCTCCAGAATATGATAAAGTTACTAATGTTTCTAATTACTCCACTTCTGAGTTAAGGCGTCTTGCTGATGCCATTCATATGAGACTGGACCAGTTACACGAAGAGTCAGACAAAGCTTCTTCTCAGTCTAGAGGAGAAAACTCTAGTCAAGATCTTGATGAAGGTGATTGTGATCCCTACGGCACAATTCATCTCCAGAATGCTCAAGATCCATTTTCTTGAAATCCTGTAGTAATAAATCAAGGTGGGTATGATGATCAGCCGCCTTCATTACCTCATTTAGCCAGCACCTGCTCCGGCAGCTTAATCATCAGTCAGCCAGCACCTGCTCCTGCAGTCTAGTCACCAGCAGCTTTTCCACCAAAAGCAGCAATCAGTCAGACATCTGGCCGCACAGCCGCAATAGTCAAAAGAGACGTCTGCTTTTCCACCAAAAGCAGATTCTTTTACTTTTACTTTAGTAAAATATTTTTTTCTTGTACTTTTACTTTAGCAAAATGTTTCTTACTTTTACTTTACCTCAGTAATTGTAATAGTAACCTTGTAATAGTTTGTTTCCTTGTTCTATAAAAGGAAATTAAATTCATTTGGTTTAGGCAGACTTAGAAAGACTCAGATTTCCTTCTCTGATAAATCTTTAGCCTCAACCGCTGATTAAGCCTACTTAACCCCATTTCATCTAATGTTCTTATCCCAGTAAAATTGTAAGTTATCTTGTAATCAGTTTTAGTTATCAATAAAATTGTTTTATTTAGTAATTTAATTGTGTTTGTATGCGCACTTGTTCTTCTTCTTTCATTTCTCTTCAGAGATCTCCTTCCGCCCCCAAAGAAAGCGCGAGGAGTCCCCCGGTTAGTCATTAATTACAAACCATTAAACAAAGTTCTAGAGTGGATTAGGTACCCTTTGCCCAATAAGGATGATCTCCTTAGTAGGTTAAGTGTCTCCACTTTTTTTAGTAAATTTGACCTAAAGTCAGGATTCTGGCAAGTTGCTATTCATCCAGATGATAGGTACAAAACTGCATTCACCACTCCATTCAGACACTACGAATGGAATGTTCAGTCATTTGGACTTAAAAACGCACCAAGTGAATTTCAGAATATTTTTAATAATATTTTGAACCCTTTCAGTCATTTTATTATTGTATACATCGATGATATCCTTGTATTCTCCAAGACTATTGAAGAGCATATTAAACATTTGAATTCATTCTTCAAAACAGTTAAAACCAATGGTCTTGTTCTTTCTCCTTCCAAGTGTAGTCTGTTTCTGACTAAAGTCAGGTTTCTCGGATTAATCCTCTATCATGGACTCACGCGGCCAATTGACAGAGCTATTCAATTCGCCGACCGGTTCCCAGATAAGATTACCGACAAAACTCGGCTACAGAGGTTTCTTGGTTCGCTCAATTATATTGGCCAGTTCTACAAGGACCTCAAGAAGATTTGTAAGCCTCTCTTTCAGTGCTTACAAAGTAATCCACCTCCATGGACTGACATTCATACTTCTGTCGTCCTCCAAGTTATAAAATATGTTAAGGTTTTGCCCTGCCTTGGCATCTCAAATGATTTAGCTTTCAAAAAAGTTGAAACTGATGCCTTTGATATCGAATTCGGTGGCATACTCAAACAAAAGTTAACTCCTACTTCTAATGAACAAATTGTTCGTTTCCATTCTGGCACATGGAATCCTACACAGTTAAAATACAGTACTATTAAAAAAGAAATTTTAGAGTAAGATTACCAGAATCTCCGAAGAGAAATGAAAGAAGATATTAGACTCAAAGATATTTATCTATCTTTGATTATTACAATATTTACCTTTTATTTATTTATATTTATAATATTATAATAATTAAATATAAATATTATTTATCTTTATTTATATTTATCTATCTTTGATTATTATAAGGAAAAATGTATTTATTCACTCATGTTGGTGTATTTATTAAAAAGTGTAAATTTTTTATTAACCCTTTTTCTTGTGTTTTTTAATAATTTCAGGTGATAAAAGGCTACAATTTTCGTATTCTTTGTTAATTGCATAAACTCTTTCAACTGTTTTGACATTATAGTCAGTTTTGAATTTATCTGCAAAGGTTGGCTGATAAATATCTTTGGGAGATACTCTAGGAATGTTCCAATTATGTAAAACTTGATTAAGGTTTTCATAACTATGTTCTTCTTGGTTTACTATGTCTGGGACTGGAGGCAAAGCTGACCTATTACTAACTGAAGAGCTAGATCTGAGTAATCTACTCATCTTTACTATTTCAAAATAAAATCTCACTCAAGGTTCATTCATACATACTCCGTTTACCCAAAGTAGACTTATACCTATGTTCTATAACCCGACACTGCTCACACCCTGGAGACTTACAAAGGTTAGACACGAACTAGGTTGACTACAGGTAATTAAGGTGACTGCAGAACACTGAGGAAGGAGAAGATTTTGAAAAGTGAAGGAGAGTTTGATTAAAAAGATCTGACTAAACAGTTACTAACAACATACAACATAAAACTTAAACGTTCATGCTCTTAATAAGAGTCCAAAAAATCAAACAGTTTTAATTCAAAGTTTAACTAGTGATGCTAATATCCAGATCCCAAGAACAATTCTTTGGAAGGATATTACCTTACCTAATCAATGGACTTTACAGAATGAATTACCACAACAGCCTGTAGTTAACAATTTGTTAAATATTGAAAACATTCAGCAGTTTTCTAATGGAACTGTTAAAATTAGTTTTGAACGTACTAAAACACCAGTTATCATAGAAGACATTTCCAGTTCTTCAGCCCCTTCAGTTATCCACACTAGAAGAGATACTGAAATCCTTAGTAATCCTTTGGTTAGAGATATCAAACTTAAAGGTATCTTTAATTAAGGACAAGTTAGTCATCCTTGCTATACTCAGAATGATACTGCAGAAGATGATGATTCTTCTTCTCCGGCATCCTCAGTATACCCTACGCAGTCTGATATTAATGCTCCTATTCATAATCAATTAAAAGTCCTTAAAAAGAATTTCATTTTAGATTGGGATAACTTAGTAAAAGATTTTAATTCAAAATCCAATAAAGAAAAAAGACATCTATTCAGGTCTAATCACCCAACAGAAAAGGAAAGAGATAAGATAGTTAATAGATGGAAAAGATTTATTAAAAATGAAGAAATTAATATTACTTTTTATGACTGGTATGAGCAATATCAGAGTAAATGTAATGTTATTAGTAAAACTTAATGGATTAAAGAAGACAAATCTAAAGTATCGTCTAGTCATCCTCCTTTAGAAACATTTCTAATTCCAGTTAAAAACACTTCAGTTATCGCTAGTCCCTTCGAAATACCTGATGGAACTAATGATAATAAAAAAACTAATAGAACAACTATTAGCACTAAGTAATTTATATTAGCACTAAGATTAGTGTACACTCATGTTCTTTAAATATTTATAATTATAGTACTATTATTATAATATTTATATTTAATTATTATAATATTACCCAAATGGATTTAATAAAGATAGATGAATAATAGTTTAGTAGGTTAGTGAATTTACACTTTTTAATAAATACACCAATATGAGTGTACGAGGAGGTTCATCTTCTCGTGGTCATGGCCGCTCTGCCGGTCCAATTAATCAGTCAAAAGGAACTGTTGTTCCTCATCCAGTTACCCAAACTCATAATAAATTTCAGGTGCTTGGTACAGTCCCCAAGCCCTACTCCTAAGTTCTTACTTGTCAGCCAAAGCCATTCGATATTTTTGCTAGTCAACCCCAAGCTGCTTCATCAAAACCCAGTCAACCAGTGTTTGATTATCGTCAGATTTTTGATCAGCACTTATTCCATATTGAGTTATCTATGAAACCCAAGAATGATCCGATTCAATTGGCTGCCCAGTATTTTCCTACTGGATGACATTTCCTTCCTCTTGCTCCCTATAAATCACTTGTGTATTATAGGGATATTCTTATTGAAACAGAGTCAGTATTCATTAAACCAATTTACGCCAACGATGATAAATCAAAACTTCTTTATTATTCGTTGTATATTAAACTTTATCAAAATGATGATCATAGTCATTCGTGGTTTTTTTAGTTCGACCACAAGTTCAAGAGTCAATTCTCCAAATGGTTCATCCTTTGGTGGACAAAGGTATGGTTTGTGTCATGATATTTTCCACAAACCTCTCATTGTCCAGTTAGAACATTTCTGCCATCATAGTAATTATCAGTCCAAATATGAGGAAATTCTAGTCTTCCTTATATTTTGTAGTAAATACAAAATCCCTTGGATTCTTAAATGGCAATATGTCATTTTAGCCACCCAAGAAGTTACAGTATTTCAGTCTTCGTCGTCCATAGGTATTAGGACTGCTCAGACTTACCTTTCTCTATTTCTCACGTCTCTCGCCGTTTTTTCATCAAATAGTAGGATAAATTCGGTGTTGATAGAATAGTTGGCCAAATTCAGAAAGAATTTCCGCCATCTCTTTTATTTACTCCTCCAGTAACTACTCCCTCAGTTACCATGGCCCCTGTCGTTGCTTCTTCTAGTAAAACAAAGACAGCTGATAAGTCCAAAGAAAAATCAGTTGTTCCTCCAGAATCTGATAAAGTTACTAATGTTTCTAATTACTCCACTTCTTAGTTAAGGCGTCTTGCTGATGCCATTCATATGAGAATGGACCAGTTACACGAAGAGTCAAACAAAGCTTCTTCTTAGTCCAGAGGAAAAAACTCTAGTCAAGATCTTGATGAAGGTGATTGTGATCCCTACGGCACAATTCATCTCCAGGATGCTCAAGATCCATTTTCTTGAAATCCTGTAATAATCAATCAAGGTGGGTATGATGATTAGCGGCCTTCATTGCCTCATTTAGCCAGCACCTGCTCCGGCAGCCTAATCATCAGTCAGCCAGCACCTGCTCCGGCAGCCTATTCTTAAGTCAGCCATCACCTATTCCGACAGCCTAGTCACCAGCAGCTTTTCCACCAAAAGCAACAATCAGTCAGACATCTGGCCCCACAGCCGTAGTAGTCAAAAGAGACGTCTGCTTTTCCACCGAAAGCAGATTCTTTTACTTTTACTTTAGTAAAATGTTTTTTTCTTGTACTTTTACTTTTGTAAAATGTTTCTTACTTTTACTTTACCTCAGTAATTATAATAGTAACCTTGTAATAGTTCGTTTCCTTGTTCTATAAAAGGAAATCGAATTCATTTGGTTTAGGCAGACTTAGAAAGACTCAGAGTTTCTTCTCTGATAAATCTTTAGCCTCAACCGCTGATTATGTGACAACCCGATATTTTCTATATAAATAAATCATAAATTTTGCGTATAATTTTTTTTTATTTATTAAAATAAATATGAATGATATGTGTCAAGGTAATGTGTAATTATAATTATATGTGATAAATAAAATTTATTTATTACATTAAGTATTGCAGATAAATTTATTTTTAGAATTATTGATTATTATCAATTATAATTTTTATACTAATTAATTCCTTATTAGAAATGCTTTTATTAATTATTTTCTATGAAAATATAATCTTATATTATTTAAATAATATATGAAATAATTTTAGAATAATTATAATGATTATTTCATTATATGAATTTGTGCAGGATGTTAAATTAAATATTTTAACTTAATTAAGAATGTTATTTATGCAAGATAAATCAGATATGGAATCCAAACCTTAATTCTGGGTTTTGATCAAGGAATGAGAATAATAATTATTTGTCAGTGTTATAGATATGTATGGTTATGTGTTCAATGTTAATGTGTGGAATAATTTTATTATATTACGACCAAACCCTAATAGTATTTTTATAAACCCTATTTCTAGTTCTGGAATAAGAAATAATGATAATAATATTATAATATTATAATATTATAATATTTTCATTTTTCAGTGCTATATATATGTATTGTATGTACGTGTTGTTAATGTTTGGTTAATTATGATGTATAATGGTGCAATATTTGAAAACCCTAGTTTTCTATGGAAAACCCTAATTTCCAATAACTAGAAACCCTAATACAGAAACCTAAATCGAAGGTTTGATTTGTCAAGAATTGTGTTACTGTGATTAATAACATGTGTGATAGACTTTAATTGCTAATTAAAATAAACTTAGTTAGTAAATTAAAACCCTAAAATCTAGAACTCTAATTGTATTATGGAAACCCTAATTTTTGGTATTATAAACCCTAATTGCTATAATTGGCAAGGTTAATTATGATTAGTGATACTAAACCCTAATGTTTTCGTATAATCTTATTATTAGCCTACTCTAATTACAAAACCTCAATTTTATTATTTTAGAAACTAAAAATCAATTTATTTTGTACAAACCCTAGTTGCTAAATTCTAAATTTGGAATCCTAGACTTTTGCTAAAATTGGCTCAAACCGTAAACCCTAATATCCAAACCCTAAACTCTAAGGGTTTGTCAAGAATCAATTTTGTCATTTAAAATAAATTATCAAATGACCAAAATACCCTTTTTGCATTCTTTAATGAGCTTGCTTGTAAATCTTTACAAAATGAGAGTTGTTGGCCAACTCTTACCAACCCCATGTGACAATGCCAGCAATCAGCCACAAATCTCAGCAATATTCAATGCATCCAACATCTATATAAGATCAAGGAGATAGAAAATATCATTGTTTAGCTTATTTTGTACAAACACAAATCCTAGACCCTCTCTCTCTAAAAGCCATGAAAATATATAGTATATCAGTCATAGATTGAAGCCCCACGAAATCCCATACCAAATCAGTAACAAAAGATCAAAAATTTGTCCAAGAAAGGTATAAAACTAATCTTACAAATTTGATCTTTGATCCTTTGATAGATGTTGTGTTTAAGTGTTTAAATATGTTGTATGTAATGTCTATAAGTGATCTTGGTTGGTAGAAAGTAGATCCATAACATCAAAGTGCTCGAATTCAAAGATTTTCAAAATCTGGAAAATAAAATTTTTGGGTTCTGACATTAAATGTCAGACGCTGTAGATCGTTATGTGTTTATTGATTTTGTTCTTTTAAAGTGTTAATCCATAACCTGTCATGTTGTCTTTAAAATGAAAAAGGAATCAAAGTCAGAACTGCTGTAGATTGGAAGTTATGATCGGTCAAAACCCGTTGACCGGGCATGACCGGTCGAAATCTGGGTAAGCCCAGAATCTAAAAATCGCGTCTGACAACATTTTTAACGGCTCAAATCTGACTGATTGAATGTTGTTTGTTAATTTTGTTGTAATAAATTTGTAGCCTGCTGTTTATACTGTATATCTATGCCTTAAAATCCCACAAACAATGAATATATTGAACGTAGCAAGTGGTCAAAGTAGACCATTTGCACTGTTTTGGCAATTCTGGAAATTTCCAGAAATCATGAAGAACAGATTTCTGACATGGATTGACCATGCCAGATCTTACACGTGTTTTGATGATATGATGTTTTGATGTTATGAACTTGTACCTTGACATATATTCTATATATTTGAACCTTTAGATGACATAAATGATGAGTAGAACACTTAGATATTTGAGCATGAAAGTGGATGGTTGATCATTTGGGTTTCTGAAAAAAACCCAGGAATGCTCTGACAGGAGGTTTGCAAGCTCAGATCTCCTTGTGTGTTTGATGTATGACCTAATTAATTGTCGATAGTTGTAGTACTACATATTGAGTATAATATCAATGCTTTAGATAGACCAAATCATGATCAGATTGCGATTTACAGCCGGTCAAAGGAGGCAACTCGAACACTGATCCGTCAGTGTTCTTGGGCTCAAGAACACCTATAGCGACAGAAAGTGTCGCTATAGCCCTTTAGCGACAGTTTTATTTATAATTTCCGGAAATTAATAAAAAATTGATAAAAATGGTTTTTAATTATGAAAAATACATAATAAATTCTTAAAAATTATTTTAATGTCCAAAAATTATATTTTAATTATTTTGGGTATATTTTGAAAATATCTAATATTTTTGGAATGTAAATGGTATTTATTTATTTAATTATAATATTAGATAAATTATTTAAAAATAGTTTTAATTCATGAAAAATCATGAAAAATTATATTATTGTGTTAGAAAATAATTTTGAGTTATTTTTGATAACTTTTAATATTTTGTGATAATTTTCATTAATAAATTAATATTAATGATAGTTAAGTTATTTATTAAATGAATTAAATAAATGAATTAAAAATGATTTTATTATATTAAAAATCATTTTAAATAATAATAAGGTATTTAAGAATATTTTAAGTTATAAAATATAAATTTTAATATTTAATGGTTAATTTCATTAATTAATGATTATTAATAATATTAAAGTTATTTAATAATTATATTAAATAAATTAGTTTAAAAATGATTTTAATGTTATAATAATCATTTTAAATGAAAATAAAGTGTTTAAAGATATTTTAAGTTATAAACTATAACTTTTAATATTTAAAGGATAATTTTATTAATAATTTAATATTAATGATATATTAATGATATTAAATTTATTTAATAATTATATTAAATAAATAGTTTAAAAATGATTTTATTTATTTAAAAATCATTTAAAAAGGATATAAGTGAATTAAAAATATTTTAAGTTGTAATTAATAACTTTTAATATTTGGATAACGATAAATTAATATTTTAATATTAATGGTAATTATTTAAGAATGATTTTAAATGTTTTAAAAATCATTTAAGGGTAATATAAATGTTTTAAAAATATGTTTAGTTATTATGCATAACTTTAATATTTTGGCAATGGTTTCATTAATAGTTTAATATTAATTAAATGTTAATGATAATAGAATTGTTTCGTATTTAAATCATTTAATAATGATTCTGATATTTTAAAAATTATGATAAGTGGTAATAATTGTTTTAAAATTATTATAAGGTCATGAAAAATAGTACTATTGTTGTTTAAGTTATCTAATTGGATATTGAGATACAGAATAGAGTCTTAAACTCGATAATTACCCGATAAAGATGTCGGTAGACCGACATATTTCAGAAATTGATCTGGACTTAAATAATGTGATTAGTTAACTGTTTAATTATGATTCAATGGTTATTAAGGTTATGTGACAATGTGATTAGGAATGTGTTGATGTTAGTTTGTGATGCCATGATTGTTGAATATGTGTGATAAGATGATTATGTTATGTGTTGACTGCGAAATGCAGTACTATGTGTTATGGTATATTGTTCTAATCGAACGATTGATTTGATTAATGATAGGTCGTGATAGAAAGATAGAATTAAGTTGAGAATTGTAAGCAGCGCATCAGGCAAGTATCCTAACTTTGCATTTTCTTTATGCAATGGACAGAAGTGAGAAGTTCAGAATTATTATTATTAATGTACAGATTGTTAAACCTATATTATATACACCCTTTGATTATCAACATGTTAGTATATGATAATTCGGATATATATTCTGTTCGTTAATTTCTAGAAATGATTATACAAGTGTCCCCACTTGGATAATCATTGTATTTAATCACATGTTGATACACCTTTGTTATACATATATGTTGAATTATTGATTATTGTTGAATAAAATAAAACCTTTTGTCTGGAACCCTGATAAATATGAACATTCCGTTCACGGGAAAATTTTTATGCGCCCAAGGCGGACCAAGTAAATGATAACATCGTTCTGGTAATGTAGTATTGATCAATGCAGGGCACAACGGGCTGATCACCCCCGTGTCCGTAAGTTATGACGGTTTGCAGATGAAGTTCTGTTAAACCTTTTCGAAAATAAAAACAATGTTCATAGAATGTCACTTAAACCCTATTTATAGCCAGTACGTAGTTTCAAAAATTTGAAAGAGGGTTGTTATGTTATTAATATCAGTTCAGAATACTTCACAACTATTGACTTGTTGTAGATGGATATTATAAAGAAAACATTTAAACTTTTTCAACATATATATATATATATATATATATATATATATATATATATATATATATATATATATATATAGTACTTGCTGGGCACTCAAATGCTCATCCTTGCTTAATTTAAATGTTTTCAGATAAGTGTGAACAATCAGAAGGATCGGTCAAGAACAAGTGAAAAGGAAAGCAAACAGAATAGGTTTACGGTGTCATATAGTAAAGGTTGCGTACTTGGGATTAAACTCTGATAAAGGTAAGATAAGTTTATAATTTATTTTAGTGTTGTTATTTTTAGTAATATTTTTCGCTCATAGAAATGGTATCGTGAAGTACCGAGTTCGGGTTTCAAGTATCCGGATTTGGGGCCTTTACAGATTAAGCCTACTTAACCCCATTTCATCTAATGTTCTTATCCTAGTAAAATTGTAAGTTATCTTGTAATCAGTTTCAGTTATCAATAAAATTATTTTATTTAGTAATTTAATTGTGTTTGTATGCGCACTTGTTCTTCTTCTTCTTTCATTTCTCTTCAGAGATCTCCTTCCGCCCCCAAATGGTATCAGAGCCAAGTTGTATGTTGTTAGTAACTGTTTAGTCAGATCTTTTTGATCAAACTCTCCTTCACTTTTCAAAATCTTCTCCTTCCTCAGTGTTCTGCAGTCACCTTAATTACATGTAGTCCGCCTAGTTCGTGTCTAACCTTTGTAAGTCTCCAGGGTGTGAGCAGTGTCGGGTTATATAACATAGGTATGAGTCTACTTTGGGTAAACGGGGTATGTATGCGTCAACCTTGAGTGAGATTTTATTTTGAAACAGTAAAGATGAGTAGATTACTCAGATCTAGCTCTTCAGTTAGTAACATGTCAGCTTTGCCTCCAGTCCCAGACATAGTAAACCAAGAAGAACATAGTTATGAAAACCTTAATCAAGTTTTACATAATTGGAACATACCTAGAGTATCTCCCAAAGATATTTATCAGTCAACCTTTGCAGATAAATTCAAAACTGACTATAATGTCAAAACAGTTGAAAGAGTTTATACAATTAACAAAGAATACTAAAATTGTACAACTGAAAGGGTTCAAAATATTATAAAAATATTCTGAAATTCACTTGGTGCATTTTTAAGTCCAAATGACTGAACATTCCATTCGTAGTGTCCGAACGGAGTGGTGAATGCAATTTTGTTCCTATCATCTGGATGAATAGCAACTTGCCAGAATCCTGACTTTAGGTCAAATTTACTAAAAATAATAACTTAGTAAAAGATTTTAATTCAAAATCCAATAAAGAAAAAAGACATCTATCCAGGTCTAATCACCCAACTGAAAAGGAAATAGATAAGATGGTTAATAGATGGAAAAGATTTATTAAAAATGAAGAAATTAATATTACTTTTTACGACTGGTATGAGCAATATCAGAGTAAATGTAATGTTATTTGTAAAACTCAATGGATTAAAGAAGACAAATCTAAAGTATCGTCTAGTCATCCTCCTTTAGAAACAATTTTAATTCAAGTTAAAAACACTTCAGTTATCGCTAGTACCTTCAAAATACCTGATGGAACTAATGATAATAAAAAAATAATAGAACAATTAAACTTTAGTAATCAATATCTAGTGACAGTAGGAAAACAACTAGATAGAATTGAAGAAAAATTTGAAGAAGGTATTATTAAAAAACCTGATAAAAATAATAAAAATCATAATCAAGATACTTATTACAATAAACCTAAGTCATCTAAGAAAAAAATCATATAAAAAATCAAAGAAATATGACAAAAGTAAAATTGTCTGTCACAATTATGGGCAGAAAGGACATTATAAAAGTGAATGTAGAGTTAAACAAAAATTAGCCCAATTAAATATTTCTACTGAAGATACAGAACAGTTATTAGAATTAATGAGAATTGATAATAACAGTAGTACAGTAATGAAGAAGCTTCTGATATCCCAGAATCTTCTAGTAATAACGCATCTAATAATGAATCTAATAGTGAAAATGAAGTCACCATATGTACTGAAAATTGTAATAAAAATTGTTGCAAAAGAATCAATGTAATTACAAAAGAAGAAGAAGAAAGTACTCTATTAGTTGATTTAATCAGCAAAATCACAGACCCTGAATTGAAAGTTCAGTATTTAAAACAGTTAAAAGATTTATTAACCAAAGATAAGAAAGTAAATGATAAGGTTCTTAGAGCCAAAGAAAAAACCATTTTCAGTCTCAATAAAACACTTGAAAGATTTAAGACTCCAGTAAAAGAAATTACGCTCCTAGAATTAAATCAAGAAGTTAATAAACTTAAGAAAGAAATTTCTAACTTAAAATTAGATATTTCTAACCTAAGAAAAGAGATTGTTGATAAAAAATCAGATCTTCAAGTTCATGATTCCTCTTCTAGTGATGAAAGTCACGATGAACCTGAATCATCAGGTGCTAAAGATTCTGATCTTTTTATTCAAGGACTCTCGCTAAAAAGAATTAAAGATATTACTATTCAAAAATGGTATATCTCTATTAATTTAGTTATAGATAAAACTTTCTCAGTACAACTCCCTGCTTTGGTTGATACTGGTGCAGACTTGAACTGTATTGAAGAAGGTATTATCCCCACTAGATATTATAAAAAAACTAGTGAAAAACAAAATTCAGCTAATGGTAGTAAAATGGAAATAAAATATAAATTACCTAATGTTCATATTTGTCAGGACAGTATGTGTTTTAAGACCTCATTTGTCTTAGTTCGCAATCTAACTAACAAAATCATTTTAGGCTTACCATTTATATATTTATTATATCCATTTACCACTGGTAATAAAGGATTAAGTTGTGAACATTTAGGAAAGAAAGTTACATTTAAATTCTTAATTAAACCAAAAGAAAGAGATTTAAAATTTATTCATGAAGAATCAATTTCTAAATCTTTGAATTTGTTAAATTGTAAAGTAAACCACCTAAATTTTCTTAAAGAGGAAGTTAGATATAAACAAGTTGAAGAACAACTTAAGAGTAATAGAGTTCAAGAAAAAATAAAAGAGTTAAAAGATTAATTGATAAAATATTTATGTTCTGATTCTCGCAATGCTTTTTGGCATAGAAAGAAGCACACAGTTAGATTACCCTATGCTAATGTATTTAAAAAACATTTAATTCCTACCAAAGTTAGGCCTATTCAAATGAGTCATCAGCAGATGGAGTTATGTAAAAAGGAAATTAATGATCTTCTAAGTAAAGGTTTAATTAGACATAGTAAGTCACCAAGGTCTTGCCCAGCCTTCTATGTTAATAATGAAGCTGAGAAAGAGCGAGGAGTCCCCCGGTTAGTCATTAATTTTACAAACCATTAAACAAAGTTCTAGAGTGGATTAGGTACCCTTTGCCCAATAAGGATGATCTCCTTAGTAGGTTAAGTGTCTCCACTATTTTTAGTAAATTTGACCTAAAGTCAGGATTCTGGCAAGTTGCTATTCATCCAGTGATAGGTACAAAACTGTATTCACCACTCCGTTCGGACACTACGAATGGAATGTTCAGTCATTTGGACTTAAAAATGCACCAAGTGAATTTCAAAATATTCTTAATAATATTTTGAACCCTTTCAGTCATTTTATTATTGTATACATCGATGATATCCTTGTATTCTCCAAGACTATTGAAGAGCATATTAAACATTTGAATTCGTTCTTCAAAATAGTTAAAACCAATGGTCTTGTTCTTTCTCCTTCCAAGTGTAGTCTGTTTCGGGCTAAAGTTAGGTTTCTCGGATTAATCCTCTATCATGGACTCACGCGACTAATTGACAGAGCTATTCAATTCGCCGACCGGTTCCTAGATAAGATTACCGATAAAACTCAGCTACAGAGATTTCTTGGCTCGCTCAATTATATTGGTCAGTTCTACAAGGACCTTAGGAAGATTTGTAAGCCTCTCTTTCAGCGCTTACAAAGTAATCCACCTCCATGGACTGACATTCACACTTCTGTCATCCTCCAAGTTAAAAAATATGTTAAGGTTTTGCCCTTCCTTGGCATCTCAAATGATTTAGCTTTCAAAATAGTTGAAACTGATGCCTCTGATATCGGATTCGGTGGCATACTCAAACAAAAGTTAACTCCTACTTCTAATGAAAAAATTATTCGTTTCCATTCTGGCGCATGGAATCCTACACAGTTAAAATACAGTACTATTAAAAAAGAAATTTTATCATTAGTTTTATGTATTAAAAAATTTCAGAGAGATTTATTGAACAAAAAAATTCTAATTAGAATAGATTGCAAGTCAGCAAAATTTATTCTTGAAAAAGATGTTGAAAATGTCGCCACTAAGCATTCTTTCGCTAGATAGCAAGCAATTTTAAGCATTTTTGATTTTGATATTGAATACATTAAAGGTAGTAACAACTCAGTTCTAGATTTTCTTACCCGTGAATTTATTAACACATGTACAATTACACCAACATGAGTGTACGAGGAGGTTCATTTTCTTGTGGTCATGGCCGCTCTGCCGGTCCTATTAATCAGTCAAAAGGAACTGTTGTACCTCATCTAGTTACCCAAACTCATAATAAATTCCAGGTGCTTGGTACAGTCCCCAAGCCCTACTCCTCAGTTCTTACTAGTCAGCCAAAGCCATTCGATATTTTTGCTAGTCAACCCCAAGCTACTTCATCAAAACCCAGTTAACCAGTGTCTGATTATCGTCAGATTTTTTATCAGCACTTATTCCATATTGAGTTAGCTATGAAACCCAAGAATGATCCGATTGAATTGGCTGCCCTGGATGGCATTTCCTTCGTCTTGCTCCCTATAAATCACTTGTGTATTATAGGGATATTCTTATTGAAACAAAGTCAGTATTCATTAAACCAATTTATGCCAACGATGATAAATAAAAACTCCTTTATCATTCGTTGTATATTAAACAAGTTCTCAATCTGACCGATTGGGGTAGTCATCCTTCAGATCTCAAGTCACTTTCTAATCACACTAGCTCTTATTGCTATTATGATTATATTGAGGCTTGGCATAAAATTATGCTTCATCAAAATGATGATCATAGTCATTCATGGTTTTTCCAGTTTGACCACAAGTTCAAGAGTCAATTCCCCAAATGGTTCATCCTTTGGTGGACAAGGTATGGTTTGTGTCATGATATTTTCCCCAAACCTCTCCTTGCCCAGTTAGAACATTTCTGCCATCATAGTAATTATCAGTCCAAATATGAGGAAATTCAAGTCTTCCTTATATTTTGTAGTAAATATAAAATCCCTTGGATTCTCAAATGGCAATATGTCATTTTAGCCACCCAAGAAGTTACAGTATTTCAGTCTCCGTTGTCCATAGGTATTAGGACTGCTCAAACTTACCTTTCCCCTATTTCTCACGTCTCTCGCCATTTTTTCATCAAATGGTGGGATAAATTCGGTGTTGATAGAATAGTTGGCCAAGTTCAGAAAGAATTTCCGCCATCTCCTTTATTAACTCCTCCAGTAACTACTCCCTCAGTTACCACGGCCCCTGCCATTGCTTTTTCTAGTAAAACAAAGATAGTTGATAAGTCCAAAGAAAAATCAGTTGTTCCTCCAGAATCTGATAAAGTTACTAATGTTTCTAATTACTCCACTTCTGAGTTAAGGCGTCTTGCTGATGCCATTCATATGAGACTGGACCAGTTACACGAAGAGTCGGACAAAGCTTCTTCTCAGTCCAGAGGAGAAAACTCTAGTCAAGATCTTGATAAGGTGATTGTGATCCCTACGGCACAATTCATCTCCAGGATGCTCAAGATCCATTTTCTTGAAATCCTGTAGTAATCAATCAAGGTGGGTATGATGATCAGCCGCCTTCATTGCCTCATTTAGCTAGCACCTACTCCGGCAGCTTAATCATCAGTCAGCCAGCACCTGCTCCGACAGCCTATTCTTCAGTCAGCCAGCACCTGCTCCGGCAGCCTAGTCACCAGCAGCTTTTCCACCAAAAGCAGTAATCAGTCAGACATCTGGCCCCACAGCCGTAGTAGTCAAAAGAGATGTCTGTTTTTCCACCGAAAGCAGATTCTTTTACTTTTACTTTAGTAAAATGTTTTTTTTCTTGTACTTTTACTGTAGTAAAATGTTTCTTACTTTTACTTTACCTCAGTAATTGTAATAGTAACCTTGTAATAGTTTGTTTTCTTGTTCTATAAAAGGAAATCGAATTCATTTGGTTTAGGCAGACTTAGAAAGACTCAGAGTTCCTTCTCTGATAAATCTTTTGCCTCAACGGCTGATTAAGCCTACTTAACCCCATTTCATCTAATGTTCTTATCCCAGTAAAATTGTAAGTTATCTTGTAATCAGTTTCAGTTATCAATAAAATTGTTTTATTTAGTAATTTAATTGTGTTTGTATGCGCACTTGTTCTTCTTCTTTCATTTCTCTTCAGAGATTTACACTTAACCTGAAATGAACTATGAGTCTATTACTTAGTGCTAATATAAACAATTATATCTTCTACTATAAATTATAATATTTATAATATTATAACTCTACATTTATAATATTTACTTTTATAGTAAATATAATATTATAATAATTAAATATAAATATTTCATCATAACTCTACATTTATTAGTGCTAATATAAACAATTATATCTTCTACTATAAATTTTAATAGTAATTATAACTCTACATTTACTTTTTATTATAATAAAAAGTAAATGGATTTATAAATAAAATATTTTATAGTACAACATGAGTGTACTAATGATAAACTTGTAATAGTTTAGTACAAAGTATATATATACATTCACTTTTACGACTGGTATGAGCAATATCAGAGTAAATATAATGTTATTAGTAAAACTCAATGGATTAAAGAAGACAAATCTAAAGTATCGTCTAGTCATCCTCCTTTAGAAACAGTTCTAATTCCAGTTAAAAACACTTCAGTTATCGCTAGTCCCTTCAAAATACCTGATGGAACTAATGATAATAAAAAAATAATAGAACAATTAAACTTTAGTGATCAATATCTAGCGACAGTAGGAAAACAGCTAGATAGAATTGAAGAAAAATTTGAAGAAAGTATTATTAAAAAACCTGATTCACAAATTGAACAACCTTTAATCAAATTACCTGAAAACAGATATAATTTAAGTTTACCTAATAAAGAAAGTGAATTAGTCCAATCTATTGAAAAATTATTTAAAAAACTTAAAACAGAACCCGGACCAAGTGGAACTATCGCCATTATCGATCAGGTAAAATCTGATGATAATGCAAGTACTTCTGATCACTCTAATCACTCATCTATTTCAAACCTTAATGAACAGCTAAATAAATTAACTGTTAATAACACAAGTATTACCAGAAACTGGTACTCTAGACCAACTCCTCAAGATTTACAATTCGAAGAGAGAAATCTAGATAAACAGTTTTTTGTTTCTTCTAATAAAATTTATGAATGAAATATTGATGGATTTAGTGAACAAGAAATCCTTAATAAAATTAATCATATGTCCATGGTAGCCAACAATTATATTACCAAATTCAACACTTTATCTCAACCAGATATAGTTGAATTATTAGCTAGTGGATTTACTAGTATTCTTAGGTCTTGGTGGGAAAAACATCTCACAGAAGATATTATAATATCCATAGTTCATGCTATTCAAAGAGATAATGAAGGCAATCCCATCTTTGATGAAGATGCTGATATTGGTCTTCCTGACGGAGTTAATACTTTAATACTGCTACTATTGTTATTATCAATTCTCATTAATTCTAATAATTGTTCTGTATCTTCAGTAGAAATATTTAATTGGGCTAATTTTTGTTTAACTCTACATTCACTTTTATAATGTCCTTTATAATAAATAAAAAGTAAATATTATAAATTTTTATTTATTTATTACCCAATAAATAAATATTATAAGATATAATTATTATATCTTATATATATATAATTTTAATTTTAAAATTAAAATTATAATAAAAAATTTATTTTTAATCAAACTCTCCTTCACTTTTCAGAATCTCCTCCTTCCTCAGTGTTCTGCAGTCACCTTAATTACCTGTAGTCCACCTAGTTCGTGTCTAACCTTTGTAACCTTTGTAATTTTTATTATAATAAAAATTATATATATATATATATATATATATATATATATATATATATATATATATAATTAAAATCTAATAGTAAATATTATATATATAAGGTATAATAATGACACTATATTACAATGACAATATAATAAGTAATAATATATGATATATATACACATAATAGATTTTTTTAATCACAACTGTTCATAAGTAATTAATTCATTAATTATTTAATATAAATTAAATTAATATTTAGTTTAAAATATTATAGAGAGAGATACATATATTTAGAGGATATAAATGCGATTAAAATTTGATTGACAAAGTTATAAATTTTCAATTTAACCCGTATAGTATAATTTTTTAAAAATTTACCTTAAATTATAAAGTAATTATTTTTTTCAGCACAATATACTATGTGGCTTCGTCCATGCTCTTCTAACCTCACGGACAATGGAATGATGCATAGGGTATATTCAGTTACTGACGTTTGCATCAATAACATTTAATATATTTGATTACTACATCAAATATAGTGTGGTGTCAGGTGGTGGTGTGTAAGACTGAGCAAAAAACGGATAAAATTGAACATAATCAAAAAAAATTAACCGAATTATTTTGATTATTCGATTATTTTCTGCAATTCGATTATAATCATTTTTCTATCCAGTTTTCGGGTTTGGATACGATTATTAAAATTTTGATATCCAGTTATCCGAATAAGCGAATAGACATTTAAAAAAATAAAAATTAAAGACATAACTCTCAAGCCTTTCCCACTCACTCTGCTCTCGCCTCTCTCAGTCTCTAGCCTTTGCCAACTGCCCAATCCTAACCCAAATCCACTCCGGCTTAAAGGTTATCCCAATCTAAGTCTAGATGTTGTAGAAGGTATTTGCCAAGTGCTAGCTCATATGTGGTTGGATTCTGAGATTATGGCTGGATCAGGCTCTAGTAGTAATGTTGCCTTAACTTCGTTGTCGTCGTTTGCATCATCGTCATCCTCTGGTCCCACATCGTCGAAGAAGGGTAAACGATCAATTTGAAAAGAAACTTGGCAACTTTTTTAAACACCAGATTGAATCAGATACGTCAAATGCTTATGGAGATGGATTCAGAGAAGGTAACAAGGCAGTGCTCAAGTATGACCTCAACATACTTAAAATTAGGAAGCTTATGGGTATGGACATTTTAATGTTTTTCTTCTGTTTTTGCCAAAGTTTGTCATAACAGATAAGTTAGTAGATTTTATGAACATAATTTCGGTTATTAACCGAAATAACCAAATTATAAATTCGATTATTCGGTTATTTTTAAAGTCGGTTAGTTATTCAGATGGTAAAACTAAGAAGATTTTGATTTTCGGTTATAGGTTATAATTGCTCACCCCTAGTGGTGACTTAATTTTCAAAAATTAGGTTTGTGAGTTAAGGAAACTACTTTTAGAATGCGTCAAATATAGGGCGGTGTCATTTGATTTTCAAGATTTGTGTTTGTGAGTTAAGGAAGTTACGTTTAGAATAAAAGAAAAAGATTTTTAAGTGTTTTTGGAATTCGCATTAAACGCTCCATAAATTAATAGACAACCAAGTTGTTAGACAAATAAGTAGTTAAAGTTATATACTCAACTCCATTCCAAACTATAAGATCATAAAAGGTTAATTTCAAGCATTTTCAAACTTAAAATTGACATGAATTTAATTAGTTTATATCATTACAAGTATGAATATTATAAATTACCTAAAAGGTACTATTAGTTTTAAGATTTATTTTTTTATAAACTTAAATGAATTATGTTAATTTTGAATTTGAAAATATCTCAAATTGACTTTTACACTCTATTTCTGAGTTTTGAACAGAAAATAAAAGAATAGAAAACTTAAATTAGAACAGAAAAGAAAAGAATAAAAACTTGAAGTTTTCCTTTGTGTTGTTTCTGAACTTTTAATAGAAAAGAGTAGAAAATTTAAAAAATTTCTTTTCTTACGTTTTTGAGTTATTATGAAAAGAAAAGAAAAATATCACTTTTATAAATTTACCCTTATATTAATTATAACCATTGAACCATGAATAAAAATATGCAAGATAAATTTAATCAAAGAAAAAATTACATAATCAAATACAAATATCCAAATAAATGTTAAACAAAAATTACTTCTACAAAGTCATTGTCATATCATACCCAAAAATCATTAAACATAATCTGTATTATTAATACTAACGAAGATTATTTATCAAATTCTTCAAGAAATTCATTCTTCTCTCTAATGGTAATCCAAACACTGCTCGTGCCTTGTCTTGATTTTCTAGTAGCCATAAATAGGTTACATATTTTTTCCTCATCAAAATTCATTTCAGTAAGTTCTTTAAAGATATCATTTGCAGAATAGACTCGCACAGATGAATTGATAAATGCTTCTCCTTGTTTTTCAAATGTGTCCCCTTGCTTTTCCAATATGGTAGCTAATTTATCAATTACATTAGTTAATTTACCTTCATCATCAGATTGTTTTGCCTTTTTCTTTTTTTCTTTTGAAGTACGTACACTTTCTGTCGGTACTTGAGAATGGGATGACATAAAGTCGCCAATATCATCCAAATTGAATCTTTCTAAAATTACTTCATTTCGGGATATTTCACCATCAATTCCAACAATTGTAGATTCTTGTTCAACCATGTCCTCCCAATTTTTTCATTTCTTTTTTTTACAGTTACGGAACCTTCCCCTGATGCGTTATCTTTAGCAAATAATTCTTCCAAGCGATCTGTAAGACCCCAACTTTTATGAATAAAATGAAATTTCCTCTATTTATTATTTTAAAATAGTAAGGGGTTGATTTGATTAATGTGGTTAATTATGGGTAAAATGTGCACATATTTTAAATAAGCAAGTGATTATAAAATACTCATTGTTGTCGGAAAATATTCGTTTGGTCGTGGAATATTCTTGCTGTCGGGGAATATTCGTACGACGGCGCAACCAATTGTGGGCCCCATAACAGAAAACCGTCGGATGAAGAAAATGACAAGTATGAGTTTTTTTTATAAATAACGGTGTAGTTTTTACCGTTAACACTATTGGAATACCACGTGGTTAAAATACAGACAGTAATACGCGGTGTTGTATAGTAGCACACTGTATTACACAATAATTTTAATTATTGATTCTTACGTAAGAAGGCACTACTCAATAATTGTTACAGTAATTACTATTTAATATTTTATTTTATTAATTCAATAATTGTTACGCTGATATTTTATATTATTGTTGTTTCAATAATTGTCACTGTACAATATTTTCCATTATCAGATCAATAGTTCATATTATTTGAATAATGTTATTAGATAGCATTATTGGCAATGTCTAAGGAAGTTCTGTCTAGGAAAGGGGTTTGGTCACCTAATTACGTGTCAGTAAGGAGAAATCCTTATCAAAAAGCCCCCTCTTTCCTGGGAATGACCTAGTTGTCATTATTGTGATTCTGTAATATTATTTGTGAATAATTAATTATTGATTTATATGATAATGAAATATTTATTTTATGTCGATATAAATGAAGACATTAATGTTCAGGTGTTTTATCAGTATTTTATCATAATTGAGTTATTAAAATCATCCGTATGTGGATTTCGGTTATTTTTTGTTTGGAATTTGAAAAAACTTTCTTCTACAAAGTTGTAGAGAATTAAATTTCCTATGGAATAGACATAAGATTTGAATTTTTCTGATAAAAGGGCTATTTATTATAAATTATTGAAATTCCAGAATAATTGATTTTGGAGTTATAAATATTTTTTAAAAGAAAAACATTTTTTAATGTTGGTGGGCCCCACTGGTGTGCTGAAATATGATTTTCAAGGGTGGACGTAATTTTTTTTATATAAAATATTATTTTATTAAATTTTCTGCTTTGGTATTCTAAGCATTTTCCTATAAAATAGGGTGCTTAGGTTAGAATTGAAAATAAGACCAGAATCAGAAATTTTCTCTTTATACTATCGAGCGTATTTTTTAGATACTTTGAGAGTTGATAAGCAGTGCAAGTTTCCTTCAGTATTATACCTAATATTTCAGTTAGAAGTATTGTTCTTTTGATGTAAGGGATGTTATTTTTTCATAAATAATGTTATTTCTTTCAATATTATTATACCGAAATATTTGTATGAATTTTATTATGAAATTTTTACCTTTTCATGTCGAGGTTACTATTCACGTATACTGCATTATTTACGTATACGACACTATTCACGAATACATTACTATTCACGAAGTATGATTTTTCTTGTGATTTTTTTGTCTTTTCGTGTCGGGGTTACTATTCATGTATACGGCACTATTCACGTATATAACACTATTCACAGAAAATTAATTTTTTTTTCTTTGTCCAAGTTATCTATTATGGTTACTATCTTTGATTGTATCCATGTTTTGATTTTCATTCTTGAATTTTACTCTATAGATGATTATTATGGAGTATTTTTGAACTTGGATAAACTAAAGTATGAATCCCTAATCTTTGTCCTTTTATCTCTTTGGATTCATTTTCTTGAAAATATTTTTATCATCTTTAATCCTAAATGATGATATAATTGAATATCTTTGGCTTGTAGTGTAAAAAATGAATGATTATCTGATGAATATCTTTGGCCCGTAGTGCAATGATGGACATGTGTTAAGATGAACATGACTAACTGGTGATACGAATGAATATTTTTGGCCTGTAGTGTAAAGATGAATATTTGATTCAAGTTGTATATTGATTGATGTTACATGGATAAAATATTGATGATGTACTTTTAGATCATAGTAGATAGTAGACTTCATTCTCTACTTAACTCTTCTAATAAATTTTTATTTCCGCAGCGAATATTGATCTAAAACTTGTTGTCCATTATATTTTATCTGATTTATTAAAGGCTAACGATAATTTGTTCTACATTATCTTAGTCATTATATTTTTTACTGGGTTAGTTGAGCTCACCCTTTTCCTTTTTATTCTATTTTTCTTCTCAGGAGGCGAGAATATAGCGGGAACTAGTCGGGGTGTGGAGTGATGTTTCAAGACAGTTGTTTTAGCAATCCTCACTATTTTGTAAAATAGTGTATCAATAATTGTAATGAGAACTTATTTGAGTTTGTATATTGTCTAGAAGATAAAATTTGTATTTAAACTCACAGCATATGTGTTGTCGTATTTTGCACGACAATTATAATAATGAAGTTATAGTTGTTGTCTGTACCATGTATTTGGCGACTCGGAATGGGTTGTGTGGACCTATTTTGGGGGCGTCACACGATCATAATGGTAGATCGCTTTATCCCTCCATATAGCAGCTTTAGGCTTTGGCTAGTTATAAATACATTATTATCAAATAAAAGACATTATCTATATACCCACAATTAAATTGGACAAAAGTAATTCAATTAAACTTAAATAAATACCTCTATAAGGTCTTTCCATACTTCAGGTTCAGCATCCCATTTTTTTGTAACTGAGCTCCAAGTAAAGCCACTAAGTCCAATTGAACATTTAAACAAGTCATAACACTTGGCAACATGAGATTTGAGAGTCTTCTGGCGATTAAGCAAGTGACTTTTCTTCAAGTATGGTATCTCAAGTTTTTCTATCAAATATTTCAACATATTTGCATAGGCATGTGTCGTAAAAGTTTCATCAGGCATGTTCCCTTGTGCTTTCTTATAAAGCATTGCCTCAATGAACAATTCATCCATTTCAAATTTTCTTTCTTTGAGGCTGGAATTTCATTTGTTGTTTTGGTCATGTTTATCCTATACAAATAATCATGAAATTAAAAGAAGCAACACATATATATAAAAACAACACACAAAACAATGGATAAATAATAAAGTAAAAAACTTAATCTCATATAAATAATAAACAAAATATCATTCTAGTTACGGCATGAATACTCGTCAAATAATATAATAAATTAAAAAACCAAACATACTATAAACTAGTTGTCAACATGAGATGAAACTCAAGAACTATTAACTTCATTTATGTAATCAATCCACATATCATTTGCAATAGAAGTCCTTAAATACTCAGCATACGTTGCATCCTCAGTAACATCTCTTACATGATCATCATGTTCATGCATTTGCTCTAGGAGCTTTCGATCAACTTCGACAATAAGGTCATCATCAGGATCAACAGACATCAAGTAATTATGTAAAATGTAACATGCTAAAACAATTTCAGATTGAGTATCCACATCGTATTTTGGCTCAGTTGTGCTCCCAATAATGGGAAACCTTTTCTTTAGTACGCCAAATTCCCTTTCAATTGTATTATGTAATGATGCATGACGTAGATTAAATAATTCTCTAGGATTTTCTGGAGGTCGAGCTGAGTACTCTTTTAAATGGTAGCGAACACCTCTATAAGGTGTCATTAATCCGTTGGTAAATGGTAATCCGACATCTACAAGATAATATTTTCCTAGAAAAATATAATATTATGTCAGGAATAAACATGTGAATAATATTCCTATTTATGTATGATTTGATTATGATATATATGAATGAATATGCAAGTATGCTTGCATTAAGAAAAGATGTAAAGTCCTTTGATAGATAACAGGAAATATGTGTACAAGGACTTAGAATGAATTGATCAAATATGTTAGGTTGATCCTACATAAGCAAATCAGCTTTGTAAAGTCCTTAAAAAGAAAAGATGTACACGAAATATAAATATAGAAATATCAAGCTTGTTAGGTTGATCTTATAATGTAATAGATAGGCTTATCTGATTGTCGAGCGTTGCACCAAAAATCGTAGTCTACCAAGAGAGTCAAGGAAAACTCGAGAGCTATCAAGGCAGAATCGTAGTATGCAAGATAGTAGATCTCGGAGTTCGTAGACTGCCAGGAGAGACGAGGAAGGATCGTAGTGTGTTGAGAAGAACATCTTCGGAGCCATAGTCTGCTGAGGATGTCATGTTCACAATCGTAGAGACAGCCTGTCTACGAGCCGACCGAGCATCTACCGAAACCAAGATAAGAATCGTAGACCACACTCGGAGTCGTAGAATTTACTCATCAAATAAGTGGCAGAGATCATAGTTGAGCCAGATCAGATGAAGACAACAATCATAAGGACAGAAATCGTAGAGTGTTAACATCTGATCTAGGAGTCGTAGTGTCTGCACAACCAAAGCTAAATCGTAGAGTGCAGAACTAAGGCTTCAACATAGGTGCTCACAACGCCAAGGCAAAATCGTAGAGTAAAGACGATTCTCAACAGATGAACACTCCCAGAATAACAAAAGTATGAAATCTCTGGTCTAAGCTGTAAAGAAACATCCCACCTGAAGGAACCCAGAGATCACTCAATGAATGGCATGCAAGCTAGCAGAAAATCTAAGCACCAATCCAATCAACATCCAAATTGAGTTGTAAAGCCATTTTAGATGAAGTCTTCCACACGTTGATCAGAGGAAGACTTCAGTCAAAGTAATTGACTAAGGAAAGTCAGCAAGTGCAGTAGTTGTCAAGAGAACAGAAGACAAAGATTTTGGAAGAAAACAGGATCGTAGTGTTTGTCAAACAAAGTAGGAATTGATGAAGTGTACATAAAGATACTGGTCAGCTTATGAAGAACAAGGCTAAAATGATTAAGCATTGGGTCAATCCATTGATGAAAAGTGAACAGGAGATCACAAGGAGAAAGCGAACTGGGCATGCCACAAATCTGAGGTGTCTTGCTATTCAAAAGAGACCAGAATAAGGAGTCAAGCTATCAGTTCTTGAGATTAGTTGAGGCAAACAGAAGTATTGAAGCACTGTACAAATGAAGGAAGAGGTGGTCCACATTAAAGATTCAATGAACACTCTTCAGGATCGTAGTATTGTCTCAATCAGTTAATAAGCAACATTCAGCAAAACACACTACGATCATGTCCAAGAATATATGCATCAGAATCGTAGAGTTCGGTCATCAAAAGATTGAAGCATTGACAACGGTTCAATCTGAAGACTAATATTTGAACATTACTAGTTGAGAGCATCGATGCAAAAGGACAATCTCTGATATTCTAATTGAGAAGTCAGAAAGAAGAAAGAAAGAAGACTACCTGCCTGACATGGAAAGGTGACAACTCTAAGGCGGTAGGTAAGGTAGCAGACTGCTGTGTCAGTAAAGTCATAAATGAGTTGTCACATCTCATCAAGCAGTCTGCACCAAATAACTCGAGATCTGCGAGGTAATTCAAACTACTTTCAACGGCTATATTCCAAAGGAAAGTTTGGGAAGGAGTATATATCAGCCAGAGCTTCAAAGATCAAGAGTTGCTGAGTTGAAGGATCATTGAGTTATTGGAATGCTATAGTATTGACTCTACAAGTTCCACAAGAACTAAACAGAACAAGTCTCAGTGACAGTGAGATTACAAAGGTGGAAGTGAAGCAGCCTTGAAGAAGGACTCGAAAAGATTAAAGATTCACTCAACAAAGATGAGAATGCCACTAAAGATGGCAGCTAAGCTAAGAACCGAGAAGGACAAGAAGATAGCATTCAGAAAAGTGGTAGAGCAAAAAGGAGATCTAGAGAGCCACTATTCGAATCACCATGAACCAAAAGCTGAATCAGAGCAGATGCAAAACCATGTTTGCAAACCACTCAAGAAGGGTTCAGGGAATGCTAAGTGTCAGACGAAGACTACCAAAAGCTCAAACACTTAGCAAACCCAAATGGTGATGGTGCACAACTGATATCGGATGAAGATGAGAAGAACAGAATGAAGATCGGCTACACCAGAGAAGAAGTGGTCCAAACTCCAAGCAAAATATAAAGAAGACCACGCTAATCTGCTAAGTACAAAAGATATTCAAGCTTGAAGACATCTTAGCAGCTCAGTACCAACAACAACAACATCAACACCAACAAGAAGCCAAGGCCTGAGGGGTCCTTGTCTAGAGGGACTAAATGAAGTTCCAAGCCTGCTGGGCTTGAAGAGTTCCTAGGGAACTAAAGGAGTCCCAAGGCTACTGGCCTTGAAGAGTTCTTAGATAACTGAAGTTCCAAGGCTGCTGACCTTGAAGGAATCTTAGTGATTCAGGGTGCTGTCTTTCCTTAGTGAAAATCCTGCTAGTTGAAAGCAGAAGAGTGGATTAGGAGCTTGAGTCTCTGAACCACTTAAAATCCCTTGTGTCATTTAATTTATGTCATTTACATTATGTACCTAACTTCTATAACTTTCTTTTCATGCATTAACTGCTTACAACTTAACTAACTCTAAGAACAATGTATGTATGATTATGAATATATCAATAAAGGAGATCTTTTACTTATTCCGCTGTGCTTGAAAAGATTCTTATGTTTGTCATATGCTAAATCATTAGCAATACAAAATAAAAGAGAAAAGTATTTAAAATTAAAAGGATATATTCAACCCCCCCCTTCTAGATCTATTGTGTGCCTACTGTGACAACCCGAGAAATTAGACAATTTATGAAAATCTTAAATGATTGATTTAAGGTCAAATATTAGACCTAGACAGAAAATAAGTGTATGCGTATGCTGATATTGGGATTGAATTTTGAGGATTTCAAAATTTTGTAAAGGATATAGGTGAATTATTCAGGATTAAGGAGTTATGTGATTAAGTTCTGTGAATATGGTTATGTTCTGTGTACAGAATGTGGTTAAGGGTCAAGGGTTGACCAGATAAATTATATCTGTAACAAACCCTAAGAATATATTAAGAACGACAATGTTCGGTTAGAAAATCCTAGCGTTTAACAAGAAACCCTAGAAAACGGTTCTAAAAACCCTAGTTTCAGTTCCGGGAATCCGAAACCCTAATTCGGTGCATGAAACCCTAAATTGAGAATTTAATGGCATAAGTGTAAATAATTAAAAGATTAATTAAGGTTAATATTGACAATTGATTACAAAACCCTAATTCCAAATTTAAAACCCTAATGCCAGATCTGTAAACCCTAGATTCAGATTCTGTTAAATTGAAGCCTTAATCTGGGAAATTAATGGAGAATTATAATGCTCTACTGCTATTGATTAAGTATTAATTAGGGTAAATGTTAATTATTAACAAACCCTAATTTTCAATTTATTGGAACCCTAATTGTTCCGTCAGAAATCCTAATTGTTCAGTGGTGGATTAATTGTTAAAATTAGCAATGCTAATTAGGAAACCCTAATCCTAATTATTTTAATTTATGAGTAATTAGAAAACCCTAATCTAATTACGAGATTTAATTTATAAATGAGAAAAATTTAGTTTTTCTATTTAAAACCCTAAAATGTGGTTTTGAACCCTAATCTGTAATTTTGACCCTAATTGCGTATTTAGCAATCGTAAGTAGGAAATGCTAATCCTAATTAGCAAGAATGAAAGTATGTTTGAGGAATTTTAATATAATTAGTAAATACTAATTATAAGTTTAAAATGTTAATTTTCTAATTTCTATAACCGAAATTCGGAAATTGTAGAAATTAAATTGCAAAGTTAAGGGTTAAAATCTAAACCCTAAATTGTCCAAACCCTAAACCCTAAGGGTTTTATCATTTGGCAAATTCTAGAAATAAAATGGAAATGACAAAAATGTCCCTTTTGTTTATTAATTAAAGTAACTTGCAATCTTGCCAAAATTTTGAGTTGTTTACCAACCCTAGCCTAAACCTAGCCTAGCCTTTGACAAATCCAGCAAAAATCAGCAGCAACCTCAGCCTACATTGCTAGAAAATCAGCCACATTCATTGAATTGCAAAAATATAAAAGCCTAAAATGAGAGAAAAATCATTTTATTTCTTTCATATGAACAACCACATTCTCTCTCTAGAAATCCGAAAATTGAAGTGAGGGAGAGTGAAAAGATGATCCATGATCATGAATCAGCAAACCAAAATCAGAATCAAAAGTCAGAATTGAAAGTTCAAAGCATAAAAGGTATAAAACCTTCAAATTTTGAAATCTATGATTTTTATGTTAAATGTTGTTATTGATTGTGCAAAGTTATGTAATAAGGTGTCAATTAGAGATCTGGGTTGTTGGATCATGGATCCATAACACCTAGAGGCTCGGATTTAATGTTTATAGAAATCTGGAAAATGGGAAAATGAGGCCTGATAGTCATATGTCAGGGCCTATAGATCATTATTTGTTAATGTTTTGTTGTGATTTAAGTTATATACTTGTAGTATGTTGTAAGAACTATAATCTAGAACTTGAATCAGGTATAGATCATGTTTAGATTGAAAGATACAAGCAGTCAAAGGTCGTTGACCGATCACATGGACTGAAAATCTGGGTAACCCAGAATTTTCAGAACGGTCTAACAACAATATTGAACGTCTAGATCTTCCTATGTGTTACTGTTTTGACCACGTTTTTGTGTTAATAATGTAGCCTGACATGAATACTACATGTTAAAGGCTTTAGATCACTTAGATCCATAACCAAACCGTATAATAATCGTGGTCAAATGTGGAATGAAAAACTGCTCAAGAACATTTCTGGGTAACCCAGAAATGTTCAAGAACAGTTTTTCTTGTCTACTTTGACCGATCTAAATCGTGCTATTTTGATGTTGATATGTTGATATGATGTTATAGAAATGTACACCAACATGGTCTCTACAAGATTCAACCTTTATATTATACAAACCAAGTACATAAACTAAGATATAAGAATTGAAAACTGGTACCTCGGTTGTTCATCATTTTCTGGAAAACCCAGAAAATGAAGAACAGCCTTGTCAGACTTTTTGGAGGCCGAGATCTTGCTGTTGTGATGTTGTATAGCCATGAAACAAGTTGGTGATTGTAGTATTACATAAATACTACAACATGAAATCAATCACAGTCCCAGAAATCGATCAGAACACGGTTTAATTTCCGGTCAAACTAGATACCCCGAATTCTGTCAAGAACACCAAGAACACTCAAGAACACCTATAGCGACAGACAAGTGTCGCTATAGGCCTTTAGCGACGGTTTATTTAATAAATTTTCGGAAATTAATTTAAAAATAGAAAAAAATTGTTTTTAATTATTAAAAATACAAAATAAATTATGAAAAATTATTTTAAAGTCTGACAAATAGTTTTTAACTATTTTGAGTATATTTCGAAAATATTTATTATTTTTGGAATATAAATGGTATTTATTTATTTAATTATAATATTAAATAAATTATTTAAAAATAGTTTTTAATTCATGAAAAATCATGAAAAATAATATTATGATAAAAGAAAATATTTTAAGTTATTTTCCATAACTTTTGATATTTTGTGATGAAATTCATTAATAATTTATTATTAATGGTACTAATTTATTTAATAAATATATTAAATAAATTATAGAAAATTAGAATTAATGCTTTATAAATTATATAAAAATGATTTAAGTGTTATAAAAATATTTTAAGTTATAAAATATAACTTTTGATATTTTGGCATGAAAATATTAATATTTTAATATTAATATTAATTATCGGATAATGAATTTAAGTGTTTAAAAATCATATAATTATGATTTTAAAGTATTAAAAATACTTTGTAATATTATAATTATATTATAATATTATGTAATGATTTTCATTAATATTTTATATTAAATAAATATTAATGATTAAGGAATTATGGTGTATTTAATTTATTTAAATACGGTTTTAAGGATTGAAAAATGGTGATAATTGGTAATAATTATCCGAAAATTATTACGAGCCTAGGAAAAATATTTTGTCTGATAAGAAATTATCTGTGATAATGGATAAGTGGTTAGACAGAGTTTAATTGAACTTAAACTCGATATTCGTCTGACTAGACCGTCTGGATGATAGAATTGTGTCAGTTTCAACTCAGACTGTAATAGTTTGACTTGATACCAAGTCTTATGTGCTGTATAGACTGATAGGCTTATGTGGTAATGTGTTTAGGTTATTCTGTGTATAATATAACAGTATATTATTGTGATGATATTATTCTAATAATTGGAGATCTATATTATTAATATTAGGTCTTCGGATAAAGCGTTATTAATTGCGTGCGGTAATCAACGGTTCAGGCAAGTTTTCTTGTACTTAACTCTAATAAGAGTGTTTATTCAAGCTTATGATTAATCATTACTGATTGCCATGAAATTTGTACTCTGTACATCTTGCATGTATAAGTCAGGTATGAAAGGCTGATCACCTTCATTACCAGTTGGTTCAGAAATGTTTGTTCATGTAAAATACTTGTTCAGTCAAAATTTTGTTCCTGCTAGTTCACAATTATATTGTTGAATTATAGCTAGCCAATTATTCATACTCTTCAATCATGATATTTCGTTAAATTGTTGTATATAAACTTGCTGGGCAACTTTTATGCTCACCCTTGCTATATCATGATAAAATATTGCAGATAAAATGATTGCGTTCGGATACAGGAAACGATTAAAGTCAAGTTCAGCTTGGGTTATAAAGTACAGCTAGTTGTAATAGCGTATTATAATAAATATTATTGTGTAATAGATATTTTAGGAAATGTGTAATAAGTTAAGGTTACTCGACCTTGGGGAATAGTGTGTAATGTAATGTATAAACAATTTATGTTTATATCTTCCGCAATTAGTGAAAGAAATAGTATACCGGATCCGCGGCGATTCGGGGCCCGGATTCGGGGCTGTCACACCTACTGGGAACTAACAATTGGTATCAAAGCAGGTTCTTATGCTATATTCAAAAGCTAATCGATTTGAGTGTGATCCTAGGCACAAACATTATTCTAAACTTAGTTTAGTAGTAAGTCACTTGTAAATGCAGATGAGCTCATATGTTGAAAATATTGTGTACAGGTAAATGTGTATAAACACCTGAAGCTGCTCAGATTGGTCCATGTTCTTAAATGTTATGAAAACAAGACCAATCCTTATTCATAGTCAATCTTGCAGTCTGAAGATCAGGCGAGGAAGCTCAAGAGACATCAATAATAAATAGTCAAACATCCACTAGCCTGAAAGATGAAAAGGTCATACATGCTAAGAAGTGCTTATCCAGAGAAGAAAGAAGAACTTCTCAAATATGTATTTGGCCAACCAGCAGTTGGATGTGAACCTTGTGGACTCAAGGATGTCAAAGAACTAAAGATGCCAAGATTCTCTTAGCTTACATCTTCAAGACCATGACTGGTTGATTGAAGGACAACTGGAACAACAAGCTGTCAGGAGCAAATGAAAAACTATGCACATCAATACCTAACCTCAGTATATCTAAGTCAAATGATTGTTAAGAAACTGATAGTAGAAAGGTACGGTTCCTCACTGATATAAATGTGTACATCATGTTGCACCTCCTTATGCACTATAACAGTATTCTTTCAAGAAATCATACTCTACCTAAAAAGGTGAAGAAAGAAAGTACACTGAGGTTGGAAACTCAAATGCTTACAAACTTTATCTCCATCCAAGTTTTAGGTTGAAGATGACATCTTGAAAGAAATCTGAAATAAGTCATAAGCATATCAAAGTTTAAATTAATCTTATGTGGAATAATCTTTGTTGATGGGTTAGTATGTATGTACAAACCTATGTTCTAAGGTTTTGATAACGCATGAAGTATGATCAGTTCTACAAGAGTATCTTGAAGATTCGTACAAACTGATCACCTCCATGAATCAACCAGATGCAAATAAGTGATACAGTTGATTCTTACTCTATGAACATTTAAACCTTATGAACTTAACTAAGAAAATGATGAAACCATCAAAAAAAAAGAGTGGTTTATTAAAATGATTAATCTTACACACACTCATCATCATGCATCTTAAGATGTCATATCTAAATTGGATACATGCATGAATATGATTGTTGGTGATTAATATGATGATTATTCAAATATATGAGGAACAGGGATTTTGAAAGCTAACCTGGCAGGACCCACTTAACCGTGGGTACCACAAATAAAAATCTATCTAACCTGCAGGTGCTTGGTCTATCTGACCACACTAAGGAATGAAGCAGAAGATTTTAGTCAAGAAGATTCAACCAGCAGACGGCTTATGACATTTCAGAAATGTTTCTGACAAAATCATTATTTATCAAAGCCTTTTCTTGAAGACTTGATGAGCTAAAATGAATGAAGCTCATATGGATACTGATCTCTATAAGGTCATATATGCTAGATCACCCAAAGCATGTCAGCTGAGAAGAACCCTAAAGGAACTCTTCATAGAAGCAGAACTTCACAAGCACAAACTGTTAAGGAAGACTACGTTCATAGTGTTGTCAAAAGATTGTAGAGTGATCAGTCCTAAAGATATCCATGTCTATGATATAAGGAGATTTAATTGATAGTAATGATTCCAGTCAGAAGGACATATGCAAGGCTGCCTTCTAATGCACATGAAGAAAAAGAAATCACACCTCACTGAGAATATAGTATAAACTATGGAGGAGCAGTGATTTACTAAAAACAGCAGCACTGAAAGTATCAGAAATACACTACGGAGCAATATACCAGTTATAGAGTCCCAAAACTTTGTGGTTGATGAACCAAATGAAGATCCATAGTCAGTAGGAACGTCTCAAAATGTACTACTGATAACCTTGTCAGCCACCCAACTCAAAATCGTGAAACGCCTACAATCAAACACATGATCGTAGTATAAGAGCAGGAGGACACCACGATTACAACCAATGCAAATGTTTAGAGTTGGTTGATGAACTCCCCAGCAGAAAAGGTCAAATGAGATATCAGTGCTAACCACTTCTAAAGTTTTTCATCTGGAAAGTGCCTCAGGGATAAACCTAACCCTTAGTTCACTCTAAGAGGTTGGCCCTTCCCGAGCTACCTTAACCTAGAAGGATTGCTTAGTCAAATTCATCTCAAGGACCAAGTCAGACAACGAACGTAGAGTAGAGTTTGAAGTGAACTCGATGATCATAGTGCAACCTCAATAATCGTAGAAGTAGAGTCGATGATCGCAGTCTTCCTAGAGGTTACACTAGCTCGTGAGGAGAAAGTTCGAATACTAGTTGGAAAGATGTCCTATAGACTCACCTCTGAAGTCGAGTGCCCAAACCTTCATAAAGTACATCAGTGGCTAAGCTATGCAGTTTAAAGATAAGGATTAGTGTCAAACCATCCACTGCAGCATCTCTCAGAAGAAGATCGTTGAGTCAACAAAGGAAAACGTAGAGTCCATAGCTACTTCATTGAGCTACTCTACAAACCAAAAAGGTCAACGGTCAACCCACGTTAGTAACGCCTATTTTCTTAAAAGGAACATCAAACTGAAAAGTTTATGGGGAGTTATAGTTTATTACTGGGCATCGTGCAATCAATGAATGGTTGGCACATCATAGCTTATGCAAAGTCCGAAGGAAATGTCATAAAGACAAATTAAAAATCTCAAACCAGTTATCAGATACTATCGAACCTCTCTCTCTATCTATTTTTCAAACACTAAAATTCTCTTCAAAGCTTGAATCCTTCAAGCCTCAAGCTTTGACCAAATCACATTTTCTCACAAGACTTCTGAGACTAAGAACCCATACTTCAAACTATTCAAATGGCAGATTGGTGAGTAATAACTGGTATTTAGGTTGGAACCAAGACGTTTGAGAAATTCAAAAAGAAGTTCAAAGATATTCTTGAACTTGTGAAGAAGGCTGGATTCTCAAAATGTCTCGAGCCAAACACTCGAATAAATGCTGAACTGGTTAAAGAGTTTCACTCAAACGCAACCATGAATTCTGGAACCCTTTCCACCAAGTTCAAAGGTCATATTCTAATGCTGAAATCGTCTGACATCAATCAATGCTTAGGTCTTCCTGGCCTAGGACTAAAAAGCCTTGATGAGATCGACACTGAACAAGCGAACAAGATTATGTTATACAAAAGAAACCCTAATCTGAAGGACATTAAGAAAAAGGAGTTTCCTGAAGAATTCGAGTTTCTTGCTGAGATAGTGGGAAAATGTATACTATGCAAGGATACTTCATATGCCATTGTGATTGATCAACAACTAAAGATTATGTCTGCAATAGTTCTAAATAAGCGTATAAACTTTGGAGTTATCCTGCTCGATCAAATTTCCAAATGACTGGAAAAGGCTGAAATGAAGAAGTCTACAGATAAACCCCTTATAAAGGTTTTTCATGGAAGACTCTTGAGCATTATGCTGAAGAAGAAACTGGGAAGCAAGATCAAGGATGATGAGGGAGAACCACTAAATGTCCATAAAGTCATGTCTCCACAGTTGTTTGTAAACTGGAAGAAAAATCCCAAGAAAAACATGAGGCTAATAACAATTGGGAGTAGCAGCAAGGTCTCTGCAAAGAAGAGGAAGGAACAAGAGGTGGAAAGCTCTCAATCTGATGACTCTGTACCAATAACAGCCATATCAGCAAAGAAGAAGTCTAAAGGTATGAAGAATACAGAGGCTCCTTCAAGCCATCTCTCCAGTGACAAAAAGAAGCATAAAGCATGAGAAGAAAAGGTTTCAACTGCAGAAACCCCAAAGAGAAGAAGTAACAGATTACTCCAAGGGCCATCCCAAAAGAAAGCAAAGGTGATGAAGAAGTCAGCCCCAGTTCCCCAAGAAAGTCTATCTAACAAAGAAGAGGACGTAGAGTCAGAAGATGGGAAGGGTACTGAAAGCCCCAAGATTGAACCATCAAGGAGCAAGTCCAGCAGTGAAGAAGAAGCTGAATCTGTGAAAGAAATAGTCAAATCTGGTGGTGAAGAAGAATGTGCAAGCCCTATTTTTTGCACTCAGAGTAGCAACTCTATTGCTGAAGAAAGCTTAAGAAATGAAACAACTGCAACTGCTACTGCTGAAACTCCAACAAACTCATATGATGAATTAAAATAAATGGAGTCCGAAAGAGAATGACATGTTCTTAGTGTTGCTAAAAATCAAGGAAGCCTGTCTGATGATATAGAAGCTTCGAATTCTGAAGAAGAAGAGGAGTCTGAAACTCCTGAAGCTGAAGCCCCAAGAAGAAGGAAGAGCAGCAAACTGATTGCTCAAATAGTTTTAAAGAAGAGAGATTTGTTTCCAAAGACAATTAGTGATGATGAGACTGAATCTAAGGAAGAAGATGCTAAGGGTAAAAAGGAAGAAAAAATCAGCACAGACTAGCAGTAAAAGGCTCAAGACTACAGAACCAAAAGAGGCTAGTGAGTCAGCAAAGACTAGCTCTGATAAGGAAAATGATAATCAAATAAAGGAACAAACTGATGAGTCCGTTGAGGGAAATCTACAAAGGTCTTACTTCAGTTTTGCATAAAAAGAACCAGAAGATTTTCACATTCCCTACCTTGTTCATCACAAGAGAAGAATTGTAGTGAAGTTGATGAAGAACCACTAGATGTGCTTCCCGGCAGATGGATTAATCATGGAAATAAAAGGCTAAATGTGGTAATGATGACTTCAAAAAACTTGCTCAACAATCGTAGAGTTATAAAGCTGGACACTTCAACTGTTATATATGAGCCTGAAGCTAAGAATCATGCAATAAGATGGTTTTACTCTCATATGCCATGGGTAAAGGTATCCCTCACTAAAGACAACAACTATCTCACATGGGTCTTCTCTCACCTTCCCAACGTAGAACTGGTGGCACAGAACTTCCCAAGAGTAAAGAAGTTTGCAACTCAAATGATAAAGGACCAGTCTCACTACAAAGTCTATTGACATGCTGGCAACCACTAAATTCCCTATGATAGCAGAGTGGGTTCTGATGGCAGAAGAATCATGGCCAAGCATATGGTCGTAGAGTTCCTTCACTCTACCATTGATGATGATCAAGTCCAGAATGAGAAGCCTCCCTCGGCCTAAGCACAGCTGTCTAATATTCCTTCATCCTCCACCAATGATTGGCACTCAATGATTTATCAGATTCTCACTGCTTTCAAAAATCTGTTCAAGAATGGAAATCGTGGAGCCCAGCCTAGTGCTCAACAAAAGCCTGCCCAACCACATGACCAAACTCCTACGAAGCAGGAGTTATTAAAGAATTCTGATGAGCTGGCTAAGAAGATATCTCTCATCACTGAAGAGTTAAAGATGTTAACAGAAGCAGGAGACACTGGAGTTCAAAATAGAATTCAAGCCAATATGTCTGATATATCTCTCAAAATCAAATAGAGAGATCAAATCTATCTGAAGGCTATAAAAGATCAGAATGCAGAAGCTCTACAAGCACAGAAGGCTAATGAAGAGCAAATTATATCCCTCTTTGACATGATTGACAATCTAAACCAGTCTCTCTCCCTACAAATTGAGCTGAGCCAACAAGAACGTAAGGTTAAGGTTGGTAACTTATCTTACCTGATGGAGCAACTCGTGTCCAACATGGAGCAGCTTTCACAAGTGATTAATGATAAAAAGGGGGAGAAAAGAGGCATAGGAAGAAGCACTCAAGGAGGAGCAAGGAGAAAAGAAGCAAATAAAACAAAAAGGCCAAGAAGAAAGCAAAGAAGAAGAGAGCAGCAGCACAAGCTGAACCATCATCAAAGGGGGAGCCAAACGATAATGATCTTATGAATGCAGAGTTTGAGGGGGAGCAAGAAAAAGAAGAAGAGCATGAATCTGAGGGGAGCAAAACAAAAGAAATGAAGTCAACATCCCAGGGGGAGAAGGAGCAAAAAGACTTAGCAGATAAGTAGCTGATCAACAGACATCCTGGAAACATATAAGGAGCCAAAAAGGTACATCTCTAACTAGTTAAGTATGTTCTGGATCCAGGATTTAAAGTGTCATAATTTATGTAATTCCATATTATTATCAATGACATTAATGATTATCTATTTTAGAAATACAGTTGCTCACTGTATATATAAGATTCATTCATCTCATGCATATGCTATAATTATTTTTGTCATAATCAAATAGGGGAAGATTGTCAGGAATAAATATATGAATAATATTCCTATTTATGTATGATTTGATTATGATATATATGAATGAATATGTAAGTATGCTTGCATTTTGAAAAGTTATAAAGTTATTTGATAGATAACAGGAAACATGTGTACAAGGACTTAGAATGAATTGATCAAATATGTTAGGTTGATCTTACATAAGGAAAACAGCTTTGTAAAGTCCTTAAAAAGAAAAGATGTACAATGACTATAAATATAGAAAGATCAAGTTTGTTAGGTTGATCTTATAATGCAATAGATAGTGTGAGACCCAAGATTTTATGAATAAAGATTTAATTTTCTCAAAATATTTTTTTAATATTATGGTGTGGATTTGATATAATGTTATAGTTGTGGGTAGTATTTATAAATTCTGCAAAGTATGCAAGTTGTCATATTATATTCGATTGGTCGGGGAATATTTGTTTTATCAAGGAATATTCGTGCAATGGCACAATCATTGGTGGACCCCGCAACAAAATTATTGTCGAATTGAGAAAATGACAAAAATATTTTATGAAAATAACGGCGGAAGTTTTACCGTTAATACTGTTGAACTACTCGATAGTAAAAGTATAGTAATATGCGTGGTTGCATAGTAGCACACGGTATTAATTATTGATACTTACGTGATAAGTCACTCAATTTTGTTGGTATTATTAATGTAATAATACAGAAAATCTTTTTATATAAAACAGAATACTTTTATAAAGTTATTCTATAAATAGAATATATTATATTCTATTATGCATAGTGTTGCATAGTGTCTGCATAGTATTTTGCATATTAAAATCTTTTTATATAAAATAGAATACTTTTATAAAGTTATCTGTTTTATTAGACAATAATTAGAATATATTATATTTTATTATGCATAGTATTTGCATAGTAAAATCTTTTATAAAGTTATTCATTTTATTAGATTATAAATAGAATATATTATATTTTTATTTAAAAGATTTTGCTTTAAATATGGACCGTCAGATTAAAGTAAATCAATCTGGACCGTTCATGAGTTAGTTACTATGCAGTCCATTTTTCTATAAATAGAAGCTCATTCATTCATTATTTCTTATGAATTCACTGAAACTCTAGAGAGAGAAACTATAGGGAGAAAGAAGAAAAATGTTCTGCTACTTCACTACTTTTATATCCAGTAATCTTCTTTCTAAGGTAAGGAATATTATTTGTTGTACTTGTAAGGGGTGTTATTCTTTTGTATTCATGAAGAGAACTTATGTTATTACATTCTTTATTATTCTATTGGAATAACCTTTATACGCGGGCTACCCTATACTTGGTGACATTCTTCTATTATTTCGTCTTTATTTTTCGGTTGGAATATTCTGTCTGTGCGTTTTACGCCGGACCTGATTCCGTCTTTATTATTCTGTTGGAATATCCTGTCTGTGCGTTTTACGCTAGACCTGGTTCCGTCTTTATTATTATTCTGTTGGAATATCCTGTCTGTGCATTTTACGTCGGACCTGATTCCGTCCTTATTAGTATTCTGTTGGAATAACCTTTCTATGCGAAGTACCGCATGCATGGTGATTTCTCTTGTTATTCCATTCTTTATTATTCTGTTGAAACATCCCGTCGGTACGAATTTCGCCTGACCTGGTTCCGTTATTTAGTATTCTGTTGAAATAACCTGTCTATGCTAAGTACCACATGCATGGTGATTTCTTTTGTTATTCCATTCTTTATTATACTCAGTTGGTTAAAGTTTTGACTTCTATACTCCATGAAATTAGTGGAATATCCTTGATATTTTCGCTTCATCCAGTATCTTTTCATGGAAATATTCTTCTGAGAATTCTTGATTTTTACTCTACAAAGCAGTATCATGTTGACAATTTGGACATTATTAGTTCCTGGATAAATTAATTCTTGAACTTATTTTATTGAATTCTTATATCATTGTCATCATCCTCGTGTTTATATTTTTTGAAAGTCATCTGTGACCTGTAGTGCAAGATGGACTTGGTATGATTATGACCAGGGATTATTCGGTGTAATCATGACCGTAATGTTACAAATGATGTGGTAAAAGTCCTCATTGGCCCGTAGTGCATTGATGGACAGTTGTTGGCATGATCATGGCCATTAATGAATACATAAATATTCTTGGCCCGTAGTGCACGGATAATTGTGGTCCTGATACTAACAAATATCCTTGGCCATAGCGCAGGGGTGATTCGATGATGTGGATTATTTATTAAGCTGAGTCCCAGCGATAAAAGTGATGAAAAACCTTTTAAATCATAAAAGATAGTAGATTTTATTCTCTACTTGACTCTTTTAATGGATTACTTGTTCCGCTGCAGTTAAACTTGATGTTAATTATATTGTATCAATTTAACACTATTTAAGGCTAATGATAATTTATTTTGCATTATCTTAGTCATAATATTTCTTACTGGGCTAGTTGAGCTCACCCTTTCTTTCACTGTTCTCTTCAGAAAATGAGAATATAGCTGGAACGAGTCGGGAAACGGAGTGATGGTCCTAGATGTTGCATTAGTAGTCCTCACTATTCTGTAAAATAGTGTGATAATAATTGTAATGAGGATTCCTTTGGGTTTGTATACTCTCTAGTAGACAATATTTGTATTCAAACTCACAGTTTATGTTTTGTCGTATTGTACACGACATTTGTATTATTAAGTTGTATTTGATTTCTGTACCATGTATCTGGCGACTCAAGATGGGTGATGTATACCTAATTTTAGGGGAGTCACAGTTGGTATCAAAGCTTAGGGATATGATCCCTGGCTAGGATGTGAGAATAGAACTAGGAGGGGAGAGACAGGGAATTCCTTCGCTAGTATGACCTACCTAAGTTTATTTGGTATTTAATTGGTTGGTCCGAATATAGGGATAATATGTGATATGTTAATTAACCCTTGTTTTTTTTGGCAGTGTTTGAAAATGGCAGCTAAAAATGTTCACAATGGAGTGAATGAGACCGTTGAGACACCTTTAATCACTAACCAGGTTAATTTGATGTCAGACGAAGAAGAAATTAGAAATATCTACGCGGTGCGTGAAGAACTAATAGTTGCACCCGAGCTAGTTGCAGAGGTAGCAGCTGAGAGTGAGGAAGAAGAGGAACCTGAGAAGAATTTATTAGAAGAATTTTATGATCAAAATTTAGCATTACAAAATCGTAATCATGAGTTCGAAAAGTAGGCTGAAGAACGGCAGACGGTCGTGGAGCAAAGAGATGCAACCATTCAAGATTGTGTTACCCGATGTGCGATGCTTGAACAGAAGCACTCTTTGCCAGAGTATAAGATATTAGAGCTGGAATCTGAGAATGCTATGATCAAAGTTCTGATGAAAGCAGAAACAAATGAACAAAGGAGAATAGATGACGCATGGGTAAAAGCCGCACGACGTGTAGATATTGTAGAAAAAGACGTCCGATCCAATAAAGCCAAAATAAATTAAATGGATTTTTCTTTTTGGACAACAATTGGAAAATCCAACATCGAATTCGGAATTACCCTGTGTATAGCGGCCAACCCCAATTCGATATGGATCGGAGAATAATGAATCAAATCATAGATCAGGAATGGGATGAAGCATTTAAGGGTGGAATGTACCCTATAGCAAAGTCAAATCCAGTAGTTTAAGTGAGAGCGTTTGTCGAGGAACCCGAACGAAGTTATTACAGGTAAGTTAATGATAAACTCTTGCGAAGTTTATACCTTATTAGATACCAGTTTTATCTACTCTTTTATTTCACCTAGTTGTGTTCAATGTTTGAAGTTAACTCCGGAGAAGTTAGACTTTGATATATCTGTTGAAACTCAGTTGGGAGAAACCTTCGTTACATATAAATCTTGTTTAATTCAAATTATCACTTTCACGTTATCTGTCAATCTTATCTCTTTGAAAATACTTTCATTTGATGCGATTTTAGGAATCGATTGGTTAACTACTCATCATGATTTTCGTAAGGTTATTAGCTTTCATACTCCTAACCAACCTGTTATGCGAATTCAAAGTAACCAAACCACTAAAGTCAATCATTGTCATATCATGCCATAAATAAAGAGCCCCGATCCTTTCGTTGTTGACTTTCTTGTGTGGAATGCACTGAAGCCAGACTTTCTGTAGGCAACGTCGTAAATGACGGTGGCAAGTTGATAGGTATCAATGTGACGTGCTATCCAAGTCTTGGATGAGAGTCACCGTTTTGAATGATATTTCTATTGTTAATAAATTTCCTGACGTATTCTTGAAAACTTCTTAGCCTACCCCTAGAGCGTGTAATCGAATTTTGTATTGACCCCAGTACAAAACCCATTTCTAAAACCCTCAAATATTTCTTCAACTAAAACAAACGTATAATGTGCCAAAGATGTTAACTCGAGCTGTTGAAGATTACGATCGTACTATTCAATACCATTGTGGGAAAGCGAATGTGGTAGCTGACGTGTTGAGTAGAAGATCAGATACGTTTACAAGTGCAATGTTGTTAACACAAAGACTCATTTCGTATAACTTACAAGTGATGAAGATAGAGTTAAAGACTCTAGGGACCCACGTGAAGATAATGAATATACGAATAGAATCGACTTTAATCGATAAAGTTAAAGTCGCTCAAGCTACACACCCGGAGCTGATGAATGTGAAGAAAAAGGTTCAAGAGGGCGTTATTCTAGAAGCAAGAATCGACGAAGAGAGGAAATCTCAATCCTCGATTTAATTGGCCCATTTGAAATCCTCGATGAAGTAGGAACTGTGGCCTATAGACTCGTTTTACCGCCAAGTATGTTGCGTGTTCAGAACATTTTTTTATGTATTGAGGTTACGTAAATATGTGAACGACCCGAACCACATTATTAATTTAGAACCAGACGAGATAGCAGAAGATTTAACGTATAAGGAGATACATGTTAACATCTTGGATAAGAAGGATCATATTCGACGCTCAAAGGTTATAACTCAAGAATTAGAATCTGAAATGAAGTCAAGGTATCTTCACCTCTATGACATACCAGGTACGTACGTAAATTTTGAGGGCGAAATTTTATAAGGAGGGGAGATTGTGAGACCCCTAATTTTATGAATAAAGATTTAATTTTCTCGAAATATTTTTTTATATTATGGTGTGGATTTGAGATAATGTTATAGTTGTGGGTAGTATTTATAAATTTTGCAAAGATTGCAAGTTGTCATAATATATTCGATTGGTCGGGGAATATTTGTTTTATCAGAGAATATTCGTGTAATGACACAATCATTGGTGGACCCCACAAGGGAATTATTGTCGGATTGAGAAAACGACAAAAATATTTTATGAAAATAACGGCGGAAGTTTTACCGTTAATTGTGACGCCCCCAAAATAGGTATACAACACCCATTCTGAGTCGCCAAATACATGGTACAGAAACAAATACAACTTCAGTAATACAATTGTCGTACAAAATACGACAACACATATACTGTGAGTTTGAATACAAATATAGTCTAATAGAGAGTATACAAACTCAAAATGAGTCCTCATTACAATTATTGATACACTATTTTACAAAATAGTGAGGACTACTAATACATTTATCCTGAACCATCACTCCATACCCCGGCTAGTTCCTGCTATATTTTCACCTCCTGAGAAGAAAAATGGAACAAAAAGGAAAAGGGTGAGCTCAACTAGCCCAATAAAAAATATTATGACTAAGATAATATACAAAAATTTATCATTAGTCTTCAACAGGGAAAAATCTGATAAAATATATTACACAACAAGTTTTAGATCAACAATTGCAGCGGAATCAATCCATTAAAAGAGTCAAGTAGAAAAAAAATTCTATTATCTTCTAAGATTTAAAAGTCCATCATCAATAATTTATCTCTGTAACATCAATCAATATACATCTTGAATCAAATATTCATCTTTGCACTACAGGCCAAAGATATTCATTTGTATCACCAGTTGGTCATGTTCATCTCAACACCTGTTCATCTTTGCACTACGGGCTTAAGATATTCAACAGTTAATCATTCATCTTTGCACTACAGGCCAAAGATATTCAACAGTTAACCATTCATCTTTGCATTACGGGCCAAAGATATTAGTAATATCATCATTTAGGACGGAGGATGATGAAAAATATTTTGAAGAACGAATACAGTGAGACAAAAGGACAAATATTAAAGATTCGTATAACAGTTTATCCAAGATCAATAATACTCCATAATAAACTATAGTGGAGTAAAATTCAAGAATGAAGATCAAAACATGGATTTAATTTCAAGAATAAGGGTCACAACAGATAACTTGGAAGAAAAAAATAATTTCTTTTGTGAACAGTAACTGTGAACAATACCCGTGAATAGTACCCGTGAATAGTAATAGTGAACAGTACCCATGAATAGTAACTGTGAACAGTACCCGTGAATAGTAACTGTGAACAGTATCCATGAACAGTACCCGTCATGAAAAGTTCCAAATTTGATAAAAAGTTAAGACCAATAATCCTATGAAATGATATTAGATGAAACGAAATTTCTAATCATTTCAAGAATTATAGAAGCAATACTTACCATAGTAAGTTCAAATTTATGAATATGAAATGAAATAATATTCCTTCCATACTATGGAGTATGAAAGAAAATAATATTTCTTACGAGTATTGAAATAAAATAATATCCTTTACCTTGGTAGAAACTGGATTTGACTGGAATATCAGATATTATTCTGAGAAAATCTTGCAGAAAAATTTCGCCCAAAATATTCTTATACTCAAAGAAAATACTCACAATACTCTAGAATAGGAATTTCGGATTTATGAAGGTGTGTTGAGGAAGGAGGGTTACCCCTCTATTTATAGTACAGGACGGAGGAAAAATCAAATGAGGCTGTCTAATTTTTCCCCGCCCAGCTGCCTAACCTCTCCCTTTCTTTTTGCCTAACTCTTCAATTTGTCAATAGTTGGGCCCACAGTTTGGCAACTAGTTTGCAGAAGAATTTGCCCACTAACTTAGAAAGCATCTTTGCAGGAAAAGTTTGAAATGATTTGCTTATTTGGAGGCCCACTCTTGGAAATGCTTTGCATGAAATGCAGAGGATTGAAATAGCCATCCAACAAAGACAAATCATATGTATGTAGGGAAATTCTTTCGCCCGCCAACTTAGAAAAGCATGCAAGAATTTAATTCATATCCGTCACATGCAAATATACATATAATAATATTATTATTTATAATAAATTTGAATGAATATTTTATCGGAGAAAATAATTATAACTCCATAGAAAATATGCCAAACTTTCAACAATTATTACATGCTAAAATTCCTTCATTTATAACCGCATAAAATAAATAAATCCATCATTTATATCCACATCAAATAAATATTTCCTTATCATATAAATCAATAATTAATTATTCACAAATAATATTACAGGATCACAATTATGACAACCAGGTCGTTCCCAGGAAAGAGGTGGCTTTCCAATAAGAATTTCTCCTTACTGGCGCGCAATTAGGTGACCAAACCTCTCCTTGACAGAACTTTCTAGACATTGCCAATAATGCTATCTAATAATATTATTCAAATAATATGAATTATTGATCTAATAATGGGAAATACTGTACAGTGACAATTATTGAAACAACAATAATATAAAATATCAACGCAGTAATTATTGAATCAATAAAATAAATATTGAACAGTAACTACTGTAACAATTTTTGAGTAGTGTCTTCTTACGTAAGGATCAATAATTCATCAATACTGTGCATCCACGCGTATTACTGTATTTTAACCACCGGGTATTCCAACAGTGATAACGGTAACAACTACGCTGTTATTTATAAAAACTTAAACTTGTCATTTTCTTCATCCGACATTTATTATGTTATGGGGCCCACAAATGAATGCGCCGTCGTACGAATATTCCACGACAACAAGAATATTCCACGACCAAACGAATATTCCCCGACAACAATGATTATTTTATAACCACTTGTTTATTTTGCAAAATTTGCACATTTCACCCACAACCAAAGTATTATATCAATTAACACCTTTTTATTTCAACATAATAAATAGAGAAAATTCAATTTTATTTATAATAAGTTGGGGTCTTACAACCTCCCCTCCTTATGAAATTTCATCCTCGAAATTGACGTACATACCTGGTGTTTCGAAAAGGTGAGGATACCTCGCTTTCATTTCTAATTCTAACTCCCAGGTCATTTCTTCAATAGCATTGTTTCTCCACAAAACCTTAACTTGTGGTATAACCTTCGTGCATAGGACATACTCTTTCCTATCCAAGATCTTAACAGGTATTTCTTCGTACGTTAAATCTTCAGCTATCTCGTCTGATTCTAAAGCAATAATATGGTTCGGGTCTTTCACATATTTACGAAGCATTGAAATGTGAAAAATATTATGAACACGAGACATACTTGGAGGTAACGCTAGTCTATAGGCCACATTTCCTATTCGGTTAAGAATCTCAAATGGACCAACAAATCGTGGATTGAGTTTTCCTCTCTTCCCAAATCTTGTAACTCCTTTCCATGGTGCAACACGTAACAATACATGATCCCCAATATTAAATTCCACGTCTTTTCGATGAAGATCAGCATAACTCTATTGTTGATCTTGTGATGTTTGAATACGTTGTCGAATCATTTAGATCTTTTCTGTGGTCATGCGTACTAATTCTGGTCCCAACAACATTGTTTCTCCCACCTCGTCCCAGTATACTGGAGAATGACACTTTCGTCCATACAACGCCTCGAATGGAGCCATGCCTATACTTGCTTGATAACTGTTGTTTTAGGAGAGTTCCACCAGTGGTAGGTAATTCTCCCAACTCCCTTTGAAATCTAGGACACAGAGTCTTAATAGATTTTCAAGAGTTTGAATAGTCCTCTCTGATTGTCCGTCCGTTTAAGGATGGTTTGCCGAACTGAATCGTAAATCCGTGCCCATAGCTTTTTGCAAGCTAACCCAAAATCTTGAAATGAATCTTGGGTCACGATCCGAAACTATGGATACTGGCATGCCATGCAATCGCACAATCTTATTCATGTACTTACGAGCAAGACGTTCAAGGGAATAAGTCTCACGTATCGGTAAGAAATGGGCAGACTTGGTTAATCTATCAACAATAACCCAAATCACATTTATGCCTTGAGAAACTTTGGGAAGACCTGTAACGAAATCCATAGTAATGTGTTCCCACTTCCATTCCGGAATCTCAAGTGGTTGCAATGGACCTTTTAGCACTTGATGCTCCGTTTTTACACGTTGACAAGTTAAACACCTCGAGATAAACTCCACAATCGCTCTCTTCATATTATTCCACCAAAATGTATGTCGAATATCATGATACATTTTGGTACTCCCAGGATGGATTTCAAACGGTGTGTTGTGTGCCTCCATCATGATTATATGCTTCAAATCATAGTCGTTAGGAACACAAAGTCTGGATTTGAATCTAAGTATTCATTCTTCATCGATTCTTGCTTCCGGAATAGCACCTTCTTTTACTTTCTTCTTCATACGCATCAGCCCCAGGTCCGTAGCTTGAGCAGCTTTAACTTTATCGATTAAAGTCGGTTCTACTAGTATATTTGCCATCATCATGTGGGTCCTAGGAGTCTTTAACTAAATCTCCATCTTTTTTAAATCATACAAAATGGGTCTTTGTGTTAACAACATCGCACTCGTACCCGCATACGATCTTCTACTCAATGCGTCAGCTACTACGTTTGCTTTTCCTGGATGGTATTGAATGGTATGATCGTAATCTTTCAACAGCTCGAGCCAACGTCATTGCCGCATGTTGAGTTCCTTTTGGGTGAAGAAGTATTTGAGGATTTTATGATCCGTATAGATCTCCACTTTCTCCCCATACAGGTAGTGTCTCCAGATTTTCAACGCGAAAACGACTGCTGCCAACTCTAGATCATGAGTAGGATAATTCCTCTCATATTCTTTGAGTTGTCGTGAGGCATAGGCTATGACTTTCCCATGTTGCATAAGAACACATCCTAACCCTTTGCCTGAAGCATCACTGTATATAACAAATCCATCCGATCCAGATGGTATTGCCAGAACAGGTGCCGAAATGAGTCTCCTCTTGAACTCTTGGAAACTCTTCTCGCATTCCTCGCTTCATACAAATTTTGTATCCTTCCGAGTTAACTGAGTTAACGGGGTAGCGATTCGAGAAAATCCTTCCACGAATCTTTGATAATAACCAGCTAAGCCCAGAAAGCTACGCACCTCGGTCACCGACTTCGGTTGCTCCCAACTTTGTATTGCTTCAATCTTCGCCAGGTCAACAGATACTCCATGTTTTGACACCACATGCCCAAGGAATGCTACTTTTTCAAGCCAGAACTCGCATTTCTTCAGCTTGGCATATAGCTTATTTTCACGAAGCCTTTCAAGTATCAGCTTCAAATGGTGCTCATGATCTTCACGGCTTTTGGAATAGATGAGGATGTCATCAATAAAGACAACAACGAATTGATCCAAAAATTCTTTGAATAAACGGTTCATCATATCCATGAAAGCAGCAGGAGCATTAGTCAATCCAAAAGACATGACTAAGAATTCATAATACCCGTACCGAGTTCTGAAGGTAGTCTTTGGAATATCCTCGGTTTTAATCTTCAGCTGATGATATCCAGAACGAAGGTCGATCTTTGAAAAGAATTGTGCTCCTTGCAATTAGTCAAACATGTCATCAATGTGAGGTAATGGATACCTATTCTTGATGGTGACATGGTTTAATTCTCGGCAGTCAATACAAAGTCGCATACACCCGTCTTTCTTCTTTATGAATAAAACAGGAGCACCCCAAGGAGATATACTCGGACGAATGAAACCAATGTCTAACAATTCCTGCAGTTGGACTTTTAACTCCTGAAGTTTAATAGGAGCCATTCGATATGGGGTTTTAGAAAGGGGTTTTGTACCTGGTTCAAGGTCAATAAAGAATTCAACATCACGTTCTGGGGGTAGACCGGGAAGCTCTTCAGGAAATTCTCTAACAACAGAAATATTATTCAAATCTGACTTGTCTTTATTCAAATCCATAACATGGGCTAAGAAAGCTTGGCATCCATTTTTCAATAAACGAATAGCTTTATGGCTTGATATGACAGTGACTGATTTTAGTGGTTTAGTTGTTTGAATTCGTATGATAGGTTGGTTAGGAATATGAAAACTAACAACCTTATGAAAATAATCAATTTTGGCATGATGAGTGGTTAACCAATCAATTCCTAAAATCACATCAAAAGCAAGTATCTTTAAAGAGATAAGATCAACAGGTAATGTGATAGTGCCAACTTGGATCATGCAAGATTTATAAACTGTAGATGTAACGAAGGTTTCACCTAACAGAGTTTCAATAGATAAGTCAAAGTCCAATTTCTCCGGAGTCAAGTTTAAACGTTGAGCACAAGCAGGAGAGATAAAAGAATGGGTAGAACCGGTATCTAGTAAGGTATAAACTTCGCAAGAATTCAAGATTAGCTTACCCGTAATCACCTCGTTCTGGTTCCTCGCATTTTGTCCAGTCATGACAAACGCTCTTCTAGGAACCGCTGATTTCGACTTATCCGAGACAACCCTTGGAATCACCATCCCCGCTGAACTTGGTTTCGCTATAGTACAATCTCGAGCGATATGTCCTTCATTTCCATAATTGTAACATACCTTGGATTGTTGTGGGCAGTTTGGGATGATATATCCATCTTTCCCGCATTTGTAACATCTAATTGGCGGTCGTTCTTCTCCCCTAGAATTTGTTGTTGGTGCTGGTGCTGCTGCTGATGTCTTCCCGTCATTGTTGAATCTCCTCTTTCTGAAATTTCCACTTGACTCACCTCTCCTATTATCATGTCCACGATGACCACCCGAGTGGTTACCGCCTTTGTTCGTATTTTTCCCTCCTCGTTGGTTATCATCGCTCTGATGACTGCTGTCACCTGTATGCCCCTGGTTGTGGTCTCTCGGTTGCACATACTCATTATCTCGCTCTAATAATTGAGCCATGTATACAACATCTGAATATAAAGAAAATTTATGAGATATAAGATATTATCGAATCTCGGGCGTTAGACCTCTCAGAAACATCCTTGTCATTCGTTCCTCATTTTTAACCAAATGAGGTGCAAACCTGGATAACTCTACAAACTTTGCCTCGTACAGGGACACCGTCATGTTATTTTGTTCCAGACTGATAAACTCCACCTCCTTCATATGACGAATACTTTCAGGAAAGTACTTGTCATTGAATAGTTTTTGAAATGTTTCCCAAGACATGCTGAGTGCGGTTGGCTGGGTACGCTTCATAGACTCCCACCAGTAGTCTGGCTCACCGCGGAACATAAAGGTGGCGAATGGAACCTTCTGTTCCTCCGTGCAACCCAAGACATCGAATATCTTGGTAATTTGCTTCACCCAAGTTTCCGCCATGATTAGATCCGGCTTTCCCTTAAGTTCTGGTGGTCCCAACTCTTTGAACTGCTTGGCTGTGACAAGCCGTTCATTGCTAGCATTTTCACCCGTATTCTGTGCCTGAGTTTCCCTCGTCTGGTTTTGCATGAACTGCAAAAAGCTCCTAAACATTCCATCATTCATCATTTGCTCGGTAGTGTTATTTACGGGAGGAATATTGTCTTCCTGTTGCACGTTCTCCTGGTTTATGACTAAAGGTTGTTCCACAGTCTCATACACTCCATTGTTAACGTTCTCAGCAGCCATTCTTAAATACAGGCATAAAACAAGGGTTAATTAAACGAATTAACATATCACATTATATCCATATATTATGACCGACCAACAAATAAGCTCTGAGGACTATATCCCTAAGCTCTGATACCAAATAAGCTCTGAGGACTATATCACATTATATCCATATATTATGACCGACCAACATACTAGCGAAAGATTTACTCATCTCTCCCCTCCTAGTTCTATTCCCCGATCTCCGCCAGAGACCATATCCCTAAGCTCTAATACCAACTGTTACGCCCCCAAAATAGGTATACAACACCCATTCTGAGTCGCCAAATACATGGTATAGAAACAAATACAACTCCAGTAATACAATTATCGTACAAAATACGACAACACATATACTGTGAGTTTGAATACAAATATAGTCTAATAGAGAGTATACAAACTCAAAATGAGTCCTCATTACAATTATTGATACACTATTTTACAAAATAGTGAGGACTACTAATACATCTATCCTGAACCATCACTACATACCCCGGCTAGTTCCTGCTATATTTTCACCTCCTGGGAAGAAAAATGGAACAAAAAGGAAAAGGGTGAGCTCAACTAGCCCAGTAAAAAATATTATGACTAAGATAATAAACAACAATTTATCATTAGTCTTCAACAAGGGAAAATCTGATAAAATATATTAGACAACAAGTTTTAGATCAACAATTACAGCGGAATCAATCCATTAAAAGATTCAAGTAGAAAAAAAATTCTACTATCTTGTAAGATTTAAAAGTCCATCATCAATAATTTATCCCTGTAAGATCAATCAATATACATCTTGAATCAAATATTCATCTTTGCACTATAGGCCAAAGATATTCATTTGTATCACCAGTTGGTCATGTTCATCTCAACACCTGTTCATCTTTGTACTACGGGCCAAAGATATTCAACAGTTAATCATTCATCTTTGCACTACGGGCCAAAGATATTAGTAATATCATCATTAAGGATGGGGGATGATGAAAAATATTTTAAAGAACGAATCCAATGAGACCGAAGGACAAATATTAAGGATTCGTATAACAGTTTATCCAAGATCAATAATACTCATAATAAACTATAGTGGAGTAAAATTCAAGAATGAAGATCAAAACATGGATTTAATTTCAAGAATAAGGGTTACAACAGATAACTTGGAATAAGAAAAAAAAAATTCTTTTGTGAACAGTACCCGTGAGCAGTACCCGTGAATAGTAACTGTGAACAGTACCCGTGAATAGTAACTGTGAACAGTACCCGTGAACAGTAACTGTGGACAGTATCCGTGAACAGTACCCGTCATGAAAAGTTTCAAATTTGATAAAAAGTTCAAACCAATAATCCTATGAAATGATATTAGATGAAACGAAATTTCTAATCATTTCAGGAATTATAGAAGCAATACTTACCATAGTAAGTTCAAATTTAGGAATATGAAATTAAATAATATTCCTTCCATACTATGGATTATGAAAGAAAATAATATTTCTTACGAGTATTGAAATAAAATAATATCCTTTACCTTTGTAGAAACTGGATTTGACTGGAATATCAGATATTATTCTAAGAAAATCTTGCAGAAAAACTTCGCTCAAAATATTCTTATACTCAAAGAAAATACTCACAATATTCTAGGATAGGAATTTCTGATTTATGAAGGTGTGTTGAGGAAGGAGGGTTACCCCTCTATTTATAGTACAGGACGGAGGAAAAATCAAACGAGGCTGTCTAATTTTTCTCCGCCCAGCTGCCTAACCTCTCCCTTTCTTTTGCCTAACTCTTCAATTTGTCAATAGTTGGGCCCACAGTTTGGCAACTAGTTTGCAGAAGAATTTGCCCACTAACTTAGAAAGCATCTTTGCAGGAAAAGTTTGAAATGATTTTCTTATTTGGAGGCCCACTCTTGGAAATGCTTTGCATGAAATGCAGAGGATTGAAATAGCCATCCAACAAAGACAAGTCATATGTATGTAGGGAAATTCTTTCGCCCGCCAACTTAGAAAAGCATGCAAGAATTTAATTCATATCCGTCACATGCAAATATACATATAATAATATTATTATTTATAATATATTTGAATGAATATTTTATCGGAGAAAATAATTATAACTCCACAGAAAATATGCCAAACTTTCAACAATTATTACATGCTAAAATTCCTTCATTTATAACCGCATAAAATAAATAAATACATCATTTATATCCACATCAAATAAATATTTCCTTATCATATAAATCAATAATTAATTATTCACAAATAATATTACAGGATCACAATTATGACAACCAGGCCGTTCCCAGGAAAGAGGGGGCTTTCCAATAAGAATTTCTACTTACTGGCGCGCAATTAGGTGACCAAACCTCTCCTTGACAGAACTTTCTAGACATTGCCAATAATGTTATCTAATAATATTATTCAAATAATATGAATTATTGATCTGATAATGGAAAATACTGTGCAGTGACAATTATTGAAACAACAATAATATAAAATATCAACCCAACAATTATTGAATCAATAAAATAAAATATTGAACAGTAACTACTGTAACAATTATTGAGTAGTGCCTTCTTACATAAGGATCAATAATTTATCAATACTATGCATCCACGCGTATTACTGTATTTTAATCACCGGGTATTCCAACAGTGTTAACGGTAACAACTACGCCATTATTTATAAAAACTTAAACTTGTCGTTTTCTTCATCCGACATTTATTCTGTTATGGGACCCACAAATGACTGTGCCGTCGTACGAATATTCCCCGACAACAAGAATATTCCACGACCAAAAGAATATTCCCCGAAAACAATGATTATTTTATAACCACTTGCTTATTTTGTAAAATTTGCACATTTTACCCACAACCAAAGTATTATATCAATTAACACCTTTTTATTTCAACATAATAAATAGAAAAAATTCAATTTTATTTATAATAAGTTGGGGTCTTACATTAATACTGTTGAACTACTCGGTAGTAAAAGTATAGTAATACGCGTGGTTGCATAGTAGCACGCGATATTAATTATTGATGCTTACGTGATAAGTCACTCAGTTTTGTTGGTATTATTAATGTAATAATACAGAAAATCTTTTTATATAAAAACAGAATACTTTTATAAAGTTATTCTATAAATAGAATATATTGTATTCTATTATTCATAGTGTTGCATAGTGTCTGCGTAGTATTTTGCATAGTAACATCTTTTTATATAAAACAGAATACTTTTATAAAGTTATCTGTTTTATTAGACAATAATTAGAAAATATTATATTTTATTATGTATAGTGTTTGTATAGTGTCTGCATAGTGTTTGTATAGTAAAATCTTTTATAAAGTTATTCGTTTTATTATATTATAAATAGAATATATTATATTTTTATTTAAAAGATTTTGCTTTAAATATGGACCGTCAGATTAAAGTAAATCAATCTGGACCGTTCATGAGTTAGTTACTATGCAGTCCATTTTTCTATAAATAGAAGCTCATTCATTCATTATTTTTTACGAATTCACAGAAACTCTAGAGAGAGAAACTATAGGGAGAAAGAAGAAAAGTGTTCAGCTACTTCACTACTTTATATCCAGTACTCTTCTTTCTAAGGTAGAGAATATTATTTGTTGTACTCGTAAGGGGTGTTATTCTTTTGTATTCATGAAGAGAACTTATGTTATTCCATTCTTTATTATTCTGTTGGAATAACCTGTATACGCGGGCTACACTATACTTGGTGACATTCTTATATTATTCCGTCTTTATTATTCTGTTGGAATATCCTGTCTATGCGTTTTACGCCGGACCTGATTCCGTCTTTATTATTCTGTTGGAATATCTTATCTGTGCGTTTTACGCCGGACCTAGTTCTCGTCTTTATTATTATTCTGTTGGAATATCCTGTCTGTGCGTTTTACGTCGGACCTGATTCCGTCCTTATTAGTATTTTGTTGGAATAACATGTCTATGCGAAATACCGTATGCATGGTGATTTCTCTTGTTATTCCATTCTTTATTATTCTGTTGGAACATCCAGTTAGTGCGAATTTCACCTGACCTGATTCCGTTATTTAGTATTCTGTTGGAATAACCTGTCTATGCGAAGTACCGCATGCATGGTGATTTCTTTAGTTATTCCATTCTTTATTATACTCAGTTGGTTAAAGTTTTGACTTCTATACTCCATGAAATTAGTGGAATATCCTTGATATTTGCTCTTCATCCAATATCTTTTCATGGAAATATTCTTCTGAGCATTCTTGAATTTTACTTTACAAAGCAGTATCATGTTGACAATTTGGACATTATTAATTCCTGGATAAATTAATTCTTGAACTTGTTTTATTGAATTCTTATATCATTGTCATCATCCTCATGTTTATATTTTTTGAAAGTCATATGTGACCTGTAGTGCATAGATGGACTTGGTATGATTATGACCAGGGATTATTCGGTGTAATCATGATCGTAATGTTACAAATGATGTGGTAAAAGTCTTCATTGGCCCGTAGTGCATTGATGGACAGTTGTTGGTATGATCATGACCATTAATAAATACACAAATATTCTTGGCCCGTAGTGCATGGATAATTGTGGTCGTGATACTAAAGAATATCCTTGGCCGTAGTGCAAGGGTGGTTCGATGATGTGGATTATTTATTAAGCTGAGTCCCAACGATAAAAGTGATGAAAAACCTTTTAAATCATAAAAATGGTAGATTTTATTCTCTACTTGACTCTTTTAATGGATTGTTTGTTCCGCTGCAGTTAAACTTTATATTTGTTATATTGTATCAGTTTAACACTATTTAAGGCTAATGATAATTTATTCTGCATTATCTTTGTCACAATATTTCTTACTGGACTAGTTGAGCTCACCCTTTTTTCACTATTCTCTTCAGGAAATGAGAATATAGCTGGAACGAGTCGGGGAACAGAGTGATGGTCCTAGATGGTGAATTAGTAGTCCTCACTATTCTGTAAAATAGTATGATAATAATTGTAATGAGGACTCCTTTTGAGTTTGAATACTCTCTAGTAGACAATATTTGTATGCAAACTTACAGTTTATGTTTTGTCGTATTGTACACGACAGTTGTATTATTAAGTTGTATTTGATTTCTGTACCATGTATCTGAAGACTCAAGATGGGTGATGTATACCTAATTTTGGGGGCGTCACAGGTAGGCTTATCTGATCGTCGAGCACTACACCAAAAATCATAGTCTGCCAGGAATGTCAAGGAAAACTCGAGACCTGTCAAGGCAGAATCATAGTCTGCAAGATAGTAGATCTCAGAGTTCGTAGACTGCCAGGAGAGACGAGGAATGATCGTTGTGTGTCAAGAAGAACATCCTCAAATCCAAACTCTGCTGAGGATGTCATGTTCAGAATCGTAGAGACAGCCTGTCTACGAGCCGACCGAGCATCTGCCAAAGCCAAGTCAAGAATCATAGACCACACTCGGAGTTGTAGAGTTTACTGATCAAATAAGAGGCAAAGATCGTAGTCGAGCCAGTTTAGATGAAGACTACAAGCGTAAAGACAGAAATCGTAAAGTGTTAACATCTGATCTCGGAGTCGTAGTGTCTGCACAATCAAAGCTAAATCGTAGAGTGCAGAACTAAGGCTTCAACAGAGGTGCTCACAACGCCAAGGCAAAATCGTGAAGTAAACACGAATCTCAATAGATGAGCACTCCCAGAATATCAAAAGTCTAAAACCTCTGGTCTAAGCTGCAAAGATACATCCCACCTGAAGAAAACCAGAGATCACTCAATGAATGGCATGAAAATTAGCAGAAGATTTAAGCACCAACCCAATCAACATCCAAATTGAGTTGTAAAGTCATTTTAGATGAAGTCTTGCACAAGTTGATCAGAAGAAGACTTCAGTCAAAGTAACTGACTAAGGATAGTTAGCAAGTGCAGTAGTTGTCAAGAGAACAGAAGAAAAAGATCTTGGAAGAAACAATGATCGTAGTATTTGTCAAACAAAGCAGGAATTGATGAAGTGTACATATAGATACTGATCAGCTTATGAAGAACAAGGCTAAAGTGATTAAGTATTGGGTCAGTCCATTGATGATAAGTGAACGAGAGATCGCAAGGAGAAAGCGAGCTGGGCATGCCACAAATTTGAGGTGTTTTGCTATTCAGAAGAGACCAGAACAAGGAGTCAAGCTATCAGTTCCTGAGATTAGTCGAGGAAAACAGAAGTATTGAAGCACTGCACAAATGAAGGAAGAGGTGGTCCACATTGAAGATTCAATGAACACTCTTCAGGATCGTAGTGTTGTCTCAATTAGTCAATGAGCAACATTCAACAAAACACACCACGATCATGTCCAAGAACATATGCATCAGAATCGTAGAGTTCGGTCATCTAAAGATTAAAGCATTGGCAACGGTTCAATCTGAAGACTAATATTTGAACATTACTAGTTAAGAGCATCGATGCAAAAGGACAATCTCTGATGTTCTAATCGAGAAGTCAGAAAGAAAAAAGAAAGAAGACTACATGCCTGACATGGAAAGGTGACAACTCTAAGACGGTAGGTAAGGTAGCAGACTGCTGTGTCAGTAAAGTCATAAAAGAGTTGTCACGTGACATCAAGCAGTCTGCACCAAATAACTTGAAATCTGCAAGGCAATTCAAACTACTTTCAATGTCTATATTCCAACGGGAAGATTGAGAATGAGTATATATCAGCCAGAGCTTCAAAGATCAAGAGTTGGTGAGTTGAAGGATCGTTGAGTTGTTGGAATGCTATAGTGTTGACTTTACGAGTTCCACAAGAACTAAACAGAACAAGTCTCTGTGACAGTGAGATTACAAAGGTGGAAGTGAAGCAGCCTTGAAGAAGGACTCAAAAAGATTAAAGATTCACTCAACAAAGATGAGAATGCCACTAAAGATGGCAGGTAAGCTAAGAGCCGAGAAGGACAAGAAGATAGCATTCAAAAAAGTGGCAGAGTACAAAGAAGATCTAGAGAGCCACTATATGAATCACCATGAACCAAAAGCTAAATCAGAACAGATGCAGAACTATGTCTGTAAACCACTCAAGAATGGTTCAGCGAATGCTAAGTGCCAGACGAAGTCTGCCAAAAGATCAAACACTTAGCAAACCCAAATGGTGATGGTGCACAGCTGATATCGGATGAAGATGAACAGAACATAATGAAGATCGACTGCACCAGAGAAGAAATGGTCCAGACTCAAAGCAGAATGCAAAGAGGACCACGCCAAACTACTAACTACAAAAGATGTTCAAGCTTAAAGACATTTTAGCAGCTCAACACCAACAACAACATCAACACCAACAAGAAGCCAAGGCCTGAGGGGTCCTTGCCCAGAGGGACTAAATGAAGTTCCAAGCCTGTTGGGCTTGAAGAGTTCCTAGGAAACTAGAGGAGTTCCAAGGCTGTTGGCCTTGAAGAGTTCTTAGTGAACTAAAGTTCCAAGGCTGTTGGCCTTGAAGGAATCTTAGTGATTCAAGGTGATGCTCTTCCTTAGTGGAAATCCTGTTAGTTGAAAGTAGAAGAGTGGATTAGGAGCTTGAGTCTCTAAACCACTTAAAACCCCTTATGTCATTTACTTTATATTAGTTATATTATATACCTAACTGCTATAACTTCTTTGCATGCATTATTTGCTTACAACTTAACTAACTCTGTATGTATGATTATGAATATATCAATGAAGGGGATCTTTTACTTATTCTACTATGGTTGAAAAGATTTTTATGTTTGCCATATACTAAATCATTAGCAATACTATAACGACCCCAAAATTTATACAATAATATTCTCCTTCTCAATCGTTAACAATACAACTTTAATCTATCTTTACATCATTATTCAATATTAAAATCACTAAAAATGCAGAATATTTAAAACTTTTATACATTTCCTTATTTATTGCCCTAAATCGCAACCTTTACATTACATCTCTTCTATTCAAATTTATATCATGAATCGTTACAAAAAAAAATGACTATACAAAGTTTTACATCATAAATAGATATGCATATACCCGGATAGCTCAACTTAAAAATTAACATGTTATATTCAAAATATTAAATACATTTATCATAAAATATAAGTAATCTTCATGAATATGGATCTCTATAATTCACTTAACACCTATTCTTACCTTGAAATCTTGACCTGCAAAAATTATTATTTGCAAGAGTGAGCTCGACAGCTCTACAAGTTCTAACAGTTTTCATGCATCACATATCACATAATAATATGCCCAACATACATATCCTAATAATTAAAGTAACATGGCATACATGCTTTAATTCACATAGCAAATATACAGATTGAGTTCCTTACTCAATCATCATTATTTAACCAAAGCAATGTAGTCATAAATTGACTTTAACATTTCATGATTACAACATGTATAACATATCATGTAATTTAAAATATTTCATCAAATTCACGTAGAAAATAGGAACCGAAAGACTTGCCTGGTTCGTTGGTTACTAACTACAGCTTACTGCCTTGCGTTTATCCTTCAATGCTTGATTCTTTGCAAGATGGTCACAAGCTTTAGCAATCCTTCTCCCTCTTCTAGACAATCTCAGAGAATTCTCTCAAGCTCTCACTCTCTGTGTTTTTCTCTCTTATTACTAAACTTTCTCTATACTCATGTACTCTTTAGTTATCAAAAGCAAAAGACGTCAGTTAAAAAAAACCAAAGGCCACAAGGCCTTGTTTGGCTAAACACATAATTCCAATACTAGTTTATTTTTATAATATTTATATTATATAGTTACTTTTGTCACACTTATAACCAATTTACATAACTTAATATAATAATTATAATAATTATAATTATTCTGATGATCAATAAATAATTATATATCTAATTTAATTAATAAATTATACTTAAACATCACTTTATTTAATTACTTATTTTCTTTAATATTAAACAACTCATTTAATTAATTCATTAAATTAAATCTTCAAAGAATAAAATTTACCTTTGCTTTAACTTAATTATCATACACACGTAACTAAATTATTATACCATAATTTCATAAATTATTTATTTATCTCAATAAATAAATTAATTAAAATATTTATTTAATTCAATAAATATTTAAAATTAATTACAAAATTCATTTAATTTCTTCAATAGTTAACTTAACTATTAAACCTCACTTTTCCAATATATGAATATATATTTCTTTTCACACCAGATTACATATTTCAAAATATATAGCACGCATATATACATATTCAAACTCAAAACATCTCATAATAAGAAATTTTTATTTATTAAATTCCTTTTTTAATAACTTATAAAAATTCGGGTTGTCACATCCTTCCCCCCTTATAAGGATTCAGTCCTCGGAATCAACGAAACCTCCCTTACTCAGTTTTCTCCAAATCTCTTTTCAAAATTTATCGTTGAATATCTTCAACACATCACCTTAATATAGGTTTTATTTATTACCATTACCACCATTCTTCATAATAAACTCTTATAAGTTTTATTTCATAACCTTTACTTAGACTCAATTATATTTGAGTATTTTATATTCTTTAACCCATTCATTTCCTTTTTCTAAGGATCGTTATCATAAATACTCGGGATATTACATTCACCCATTCTTCTAAGAATTTTGTCCTCGAAATTTTATTTATTACTCTTCATTTATTCAATCTATCAAAATAGATTTTACGTTAATACTTTATTCATTCATTGGGTTCTATAACCACTTTCTTTCCACAAAGATCTTTCTACAATTATTAAACTTTTATATTAAAAGTTTTACATTATTCTTTGATAACTCATCTCCTTCTCCTTTCAAAATTTATTTTCTCACTTATTCAATATATTCATCATTCAGTGTCGCATTCTACGACTTACTTCTTTCTAAGGAATATCGTCCTTACCACATTCGCCTTTTAGAATAGTAAAAATCTTTCACAATTGCTCAATAATTGGGAAACAATATGAATAACTCAGGAATTTAAAAGATTTCAAATCATGCTAATGGTCAAAAGACCTTGAACTACGTCCACGATTATAAGTACTCTTTCAACTTAAACCTTAACAGTCATTAGACTATAGGGACTCCCGTACTTAGGGTGTTAAGCCCTTCGTATGATGTATTGTGCACAAACATCTAAACGCCTCCGCGTAATCCCCTATAAAAGGGTTGTTCATCTTAGCTTTTGAAAATCTGAATCCGCACCAAAATAATTTGGTTTGGCATAGTTTGACAAAGAATGCTTGAATTTCATGAACATCTTTCAATATTCGTCTAGCTGAATCAAATAGCATAGACTTCTACAAAAATTAGGACATCAATCGAAATATACATATATATATTCTCATATCTTAAAGAAATCTCAAAAAATCTTTTTATGGCGTCATGATTATGACGTTGTCATACTACATCTCACCATAGTGGGCTGACGATCATATGATCACATCCAACACTAGGTTCCATTGCATTGATGACTCTACCATTTATCATATTACCTTATACGTATAGTTAAAATGTACTTTGAAAATTTAAAAATAATTTTTTTTTCCTAGCCGAAACAAACAACACAGATACGCGAATAATAATACTATTTTTAAAAATTATTTGGTTCACTAGTGTGATCCAACATTTTTTTCAAAAATTAAAAGTATAACCATCGGCATGAAGTCAATAAATTTCAAAAATCTAGCTAAGCTAGAAGATTTGAAATATCTAATTTTCTCCATTAATTTCAATCTTTATACTAAATATTCTTGTATTTCAACTTACAATCCTCCTATATCCCCAGTATAGTTCATCAAACTTACCGCACATTGTAAGTTCAGGAACTTGCCACAATAATGAGTTTAAGAACTTACCCTAGTCAGACCATAGGCGTCCATTTGCTGAGGGGTTCAAAATATACCATATTATTGTGAGTCACGAACTTACCATATGCATTAGTTTTAAGAACCGCACCTAATCCTAATAATACCTGACTAATCTTAATAGTTCTAACTATCAAATATACACATGAGAAAAGAATCACATTTTCACCACATATACCTTGATAGCGCGACACCGACATTCCAATGATTATCAAAGTGATAAACTAAGTACATGCACAAAATCTCTGCCATACGAAGGTTTATACAACTCAGCCATCACATGAGTCTTCAATTGAAATCTCATCTAACTCTATCTTACTCATAACTTGCTCTTAACTTGCTCAATACGAATAATATTCTCCTTCTCGATCGTTAACAATACAACTTTAATCTATTTTTACATCATTATTCAATATTAAAATCACTAAAAATGCAGAATATTTAAAACTTTTATACATTTCCTTCTTTATTGTCCTAAATCGCAACCTTTACATTACATCTCTTCTATTCAAATTTATATCATGAATCGTTACAAAAAAATGACTATACAAAGTCTTACATCATAAATAGATATCCATATACCCGGATAGCTCAACTTACAAATCAACAACATGTTACATTCAAAATATTAAATACATTTCTCATAAAATATAAGTAATCTTCATGAATATGGATCTCTATAATTCACTTAACACCTATTCTTACCTTGAAATCTTGACCTGCAAAAATTATTATTTGCAAGAGTGAGCTCGATAGCTCTGCAAGTTCTAACAGTTTTCATGCTCACATATCACATAATAATATGCCCAACATACATATCCTAATAATTAAAGTAACATGGCATACATGCTTTAATTCACATAGCAAATATACAGATTGAGTTCCTTACTCAATCATCATTATTTAACCAAAGCAATGTAGTCATAAATTGACTTTAACATTTCATGATTACAACATGTACAACATATCATGTAATTTAAAATAGTTCATCAAATTCACGTAGAAAATAGGAACCGAAAGACTTGTCTGGTTCGTTGGTTACCAACTACAGCTTACTGCCTTGCGTTTATCCTTCAATGCTTGATTCTTTGCAAGATGGTCACAAGCTTTAGCAATCCTTCTCCCTCTTCTAGACAATCTCAGAGAATTCTCTCAAGCTCTCACTCTCTGTGTTTTTCTCTCTTCTTACTAAACTTTCTCTATACTCATGTACTCTTTAGTTATCAAAACCAAAATACGTCAGTTAAAAAAAACCAAAGGCTTTGGCTAAACACATAATTCTCATACTAGTTTATTTTTATAATATTTATATTATATAGTTACTTTTGTCACACTTATAACCAATTTACATAACTTACAATAATAATTATAATAATTATAATTATTCTGATGATCAATAAATAATTATATATCTAATTTAATTAATAAATTAGAATTAAACATCACTTTATTTAATTACTTATTTTCTTTAATATTAAACAACTCATTTAATTAATTCATTAAATTAAATCTTCAAAGAATAAAATTTACCTTTGCTTTAACTTAATTATCATACACACATAACTAAATTATTATACCATAATTTCATAAATTATTTATATATCTCAATAAATAAATTATTTAAAATATTTATTTAATTCATTAAATATTTAAAATTAATTACAAAATTCATTTTATTTCTTCAATAGTTAACTTAACTATTAAACCTCATTTTCCCAATATATGAATACATATTTCTCTTCACACCAAATCACATATTTCAAAATATATAGCACGTATATATACATATTCAAACTCAAAACATCTAATAATAAGAATTTTTTAATTATTAAATTTCTATTTTAATAACTTATAAAAATTCGGGTTGTCACAAATACAAAATAAAAGAGAAAAGTATTTAAAATTAAAAGGATATATTCACCCCCCCCCCCTTTAGATCTATTGTGTGCCTATTGGGAACTAACATATTAGTTACATGTAAAACAAAGAATTTTTTAATTAAATCCTAAAAAGGTTGATAGTGTATTACCATTAGGGATTTTTAACAAGGGCATTTTTAATTATTCTGGAGTCTGATGTCGTCCCTTCCCAACTAGTCAAAATATAAGTAAATTTCAAGTCAAATGTACATGCGGCTAAGACATTTTGCGTAGGGTAACCCTTCCTACCACGATATCTTAGTACATTAGTGTGAGGAACTTTTACACGAACATGAGTTCCGTCTATTTCTCCTACACAATCTTGGAATTCACAAACATGCACATACCTTGTTAAATATATAAAAATATGAATTTGAGTTAAAGTATATTAAGTTGTAAGATTTAATATGGATAAAATCTACTATTGTTGAGTACTTCTGAAGGTACGTGTGCTCCATTTGGTTGTATTAAAAAAAAATTCTTCCAATGATATTATTGCTTTTAAGACTCTATGAAAATAACGACTTGTTGTTCTCATTGAGTTACGAAAAAAGAATGTAATTGTACGATTTTCTCACATTATGCGATAATATGTGAAGAAATTTTGCAACTTGCTCCTCTAGAGATACTCGTTGAGTGGGTCGAAGACCACCCTCGTCATACAATATCTTACACAATTTTTTGAAGGTTTGTGGTCCCATGCGAATAACATCATGACTTTTCTCATTGTACCTTATCTCATGAAGCAATTCGTCTCTTACTCTTTTTTTTTCTTTTCAATTATTTCTTTACTAGGCTTATTCCCACAAGGTCTAGTCATATGACATTTGATATATTGAACTATGAGGGACAAGGATCACTCTTACTAGAAAATGTCGTCGAATCATAAAATCTCAAAATTTACTCTCCTGATTGTCCGTCTATTCAATCAATAAAACTGAATGAGTTTCAAAGTTAAATACACAACAACAAATGGACATAAAACAATAATAGTAAATTCATATTTTTGTTCACAAAACCATAAATAGACTAATTGTAAAGTGTTTTTGTAAGACTCCAAATTTTATGAAATAAAAGTATTCAATTTTCCTATAATTATTATTCTATTTAGTAAATGGTTAAATTGATAAAAAGAGTTAAAGTTAAGGGTGATATTTGAAAATATTGCAAAGAAAGCAAATTTGTAAGACCCCAACTTATTATAAATAAAATCAAATTTCCTCTAATTATATTTGTGAATAATAATGTATTAATTTGATATAATTCTCTGGTTATGGATGAAATGTGCAAATTTTGCAAAATATGCAAGTGGTTATAAAATAATCATTGTTGTCGGGGAATATTCGTTTGGTCGTAGAATATTCTTGTTGTCGGGGAATATTCATACGACAGCACAGTCATTTGTGGGCCCCATAACAGAATAACTGTCGGGTGAAAAAATGACAAGTTTGAATTTTTATAAATAACGACATAGTTGTTACCGTTAACACTGTTGGAATACTCGGTGGTTAAAATACAGTAATACGCGTGGATGCACAGTATTGATGAATTATTGATCCTTACGTAAGAAGGCACTACTCAATAATTTTTACAGTAGTTACTGTTCAATATTTTATTTTATTGATTCAATAATTGCTGCGTTGATATTTTATATTATTGTTGTTTCAATAATTGTCACTGCATAGTATTTCCCATTATCAGATCAATAATTCATATTATTTGAATAATATTATTAGATAGCATTATTAGCAATGTTTAGAAAGTTCTGTCAATGAGAGGTTTGGTCACCTAATTGCGCGCCAATAAGGAGAAATTCTTATTGGAAAGCCCCCTCTTTCCTGGGAACGGCCTGGTTGTCATAAATGTGATTCTATAATATTATTTATGAATAATTAATTATTGATTCATATGATAAGGAAATATTTATTTTATGTGTATATAAATATTGGATATATTTATTGTGGTTAAAAATGAAGGAGTTAATGTTGAGGTGTTTTATCAGTATTTTTATCGGAATGAAGGTATTAAAAATTAAAACAGTATTTTTGAGATATATTGTGTGAGTTATAATTTTTAATCCAACCGTTGGATCGTTGTAACTTTTGGATATGTCATACATATATAAGTTAAGTATATGTCCACAAATTTTGAACCGTTAAAAATGAACGGATGATTTGTTATGAATTTTAAGAGGTGACTGATTCAAAAATTAGGTTTATAAATGATTTTGGTGGAAAATTCTAGAATTGAGTGGGCCCCACTTGTGGTTGGTGAAGAAATATGCTGAATTTATTTCAAATGTGGTGGGTGAAAATAGTAGCAGGTAAAGCCATCAGGATGCAGGTCAAGTCTGCTAACATTTTCCTATAAATAAAGGGCTAAGTTAGAATTAAAAATCACACCAGAAACAAGTTTTCTCTCTTTCTCTCTCTAGATTATTGAGTGTATTTTGTGAGTATTTAGATACTTTGTGAGTTTCTATTCATCAGTACAAGTTTCCTTCAGCCTTATACCGATATTCCGATCAGAAGTACTGATATTTTGAGGTAAGGGATGTTATTTTCTTCATATAAGATATTATTTCTTCAATATCATTATGCCGAAGTATTGATCTGAATTTTTATCAAATTTGGAACTTTTTGTGTCGAGGTAACTATTCACGTATACGACATTATTCACGTACACGACACTATTCACGAATACGGCACTATTCACCGAAAAATAAAATTTTCTTCTTTTTGTCAAAGATGTCTATTATGGTTACTATCTTTGATTGTATCCATGATTGGATCTTTATTTTTGAATTCTGCTTCAAAATTGGTATTTATGAAGTATTATTGATCTTGGATAAACTGTTATACGAATCCCTACTATTTGTCCTTCCGTTTCGCTGGATTCGTTTTCTTTAAAATATTTTTCATCATCCTCAGTCCTAAATGATGATATTACTAAATATCTCCGGCCTGTAGTGCAAAGATAAATGATTAACTGATGAATATCTTTGGCCCGTAGTGCAAAAATGAACAGGTGTTGAGATGAACATGACCAACTGGTGATACTAATGAATATCTTTAGCCTGTAGTGCAAAGATGAATATTTGATTAAAGATGTATATTGATTGTTGTTACAAGGATAAAATATTGATGATGGACTTTTAAATCTTAGAAGATAGTAGAACTCATTCTCTACTTGACTCTTCTAATGGATTGTTGTTTCCGCTGCAGTTGTTGATCTAAAACTTGTTGACTATTATATTTTATCATATTTTTCCCTGTTAAAGACTAACGATAATTTGTTGTATATTATCTTAGTCATAATATTCTTTACTGGGCTAGTTGAGCTCACCCTTTTCCTTTTTGTTTCATTTTTCTCAAGAGGTGAGAACATAGCAGGAATTGGTCGGGGTACGGAGTGATGGTTCTAGAAAGATGTTTTAGCCGTCCTCATTATTTCTGTAAAATAGTATTTGAATAATTATAACGAAGACTTATTTGAGTGTGGATATTGTCTAGAAGACAATATTTGTATTTAAACTCACAGTATGTGTTGTTCTATTTTGCACGACAATTGTATTATTGAAGTTGTAGTTTGCTTTCTGTACCATGTATTTGGCGACTCAGAATGGGTGTTGTATACCTATTTTGGGGGCGTCACAGTTGGTATTAGAGCTTAGGGATATGGTCTATGGCAGAGATTGGGGAATAGAACTAGGAGGGGAGAGATGAGTAAATCCTTCGCTAGTGAGTCTTATCTAAGCTTATTTGTTGGTCAGTCATAATATAGGGATATTATATGATATGTTAATTTGTTTAATTAACCCTTGTTTTATGGCAGTATTTAAGAATGGCCGCTGAGAAAATTAACAATGGAGTGTATGAGACTGTGGAACAACCTTTAGTTACAAATCAGGAGAACGTGCAACAGGAAGGCAACATTCCTTCCTTAAACAACACTACCGAGCAAACGATGAATGATGGAATGTTTAGGAGCTTTTTGTAGTTCATGAAAAACCAGACAAGGGAGACTCGTGCACAAAATACGGGTGGAAATGATAGCAATGCGCGGCTTGTCACAGCCAAGCAGTTCAAGGAGTTGGGACCACCAGAATTTAAGGGAAAGCCGAATCCGATCATGGCGGAAACGTGGGTCAAGCAAATTACCAAGATATTCTATGTATTGGGATGCACGGAGGAACAGAAGGTTCCATTCGCCACCTTTATATTCCGTGGTGAGGCAGACTACTGGTGGGAGTCTGTGAAGCGTACCCAGTCAGCCGCACTTAGCATGTCTTGGGAAACATTTCAGAAACTATTCAATGACAAGTATTTTCCTGAAAGTATTCGTCATATGAAGGAGGTGAAGTTTATCATACTGGAACAAAACAATATGACGGTGTCCCAGTACGAGGCGAAGTTTGCAGAGTTATCCAGGTTTTTATCTCATTTGGTCGAAAATGAGGAACGAATGACGAGGATGTTTCTGAGAGGTCTAAAGCCCGAGATTCGGCAATATCTTATATCTCATAAATTTTCTTTATATTCAGATGTTGTAAACAGGGCTCAATTATTAGAGCGAGATAATGAGTATGTTCAACCGAGGGACCACAACCAGGGTCATACCGGTGACAGCAGTCATCAGAGCGATGATAACCAACGAGGAGGGAAAAATACGAACAAAGGCGGTAACCACTCGGGTGGTCATCGTGGCCATGATAATAGGAGAGGTGAGTCAAGTGGAAATTTCAGAAAAAGGAGATTCAACAATGACGGGAAGACATCAACACCAGTACAAGCACCAACACCAACAACAAATTCTAGGGGAGGAGAACGACTGCCAGTTAGATGTTACAAATGCGGGAAAGAGGGACATATCAGCCCAAACTGTCCACAATAATCCAAGGTATGTTACAATTGTGGAAAGGAAGGCCACATAGCTCGGGATTGTTCTGTAGCAAAACCAAGTTCAACGGGGATGGTGACTCCAAGGGATGTCCCGGATAAGTCGAAATCAACGGTTCCTGGAAGAGCGTTTGTCGTGAATGGCCAAAATGCGAGGAACCCGAATGAGGTGATTACAGGTAAGCTAATCTTGAACTCTTGCGAAGTTTATACCTTACTAGATACTGGTTCTACCCATTATTTTATCTCTCCTGCTTGTGCTCAACATTTAAACTTGACTCCGGAGAAATTGGATTTTCACTTATCTGTTGAAACTCTGTTGGGTGAAACCTTCGTTACATCTACAGTTTATAAATCTTGCATGATCCAAGTTGGCACTATCACATTACATGTTGATCTTATATCTTTAAAGATACTTGCTTTTGATGTGATTTTAAGAATTGATTGGTTAACCACTCATCATGCCAAAATTGATTATTTTCGTAAGGTTGTTAGTTTTCATATTTCTAACCAACCAGTCATACGAATTTAAACAACTAAACCACTATAATCAGTCACTATCATATCAAGCCATAAAGTTATTCGTTTATTGAAAAACGGATGTCAAGCTTTCTTAGCCCATGTTATGGATTTGAACAAAGACAAGTCAGATTTGAATAATATTTCTGTTGTTAGAGAATTTTCTGATGTATTTCCTGAAGAACTTCCCGGTCTACCCCCAGAACGTGATGTTGAATTCTTTATTGATCTTGAGCTGGGTACAAAACCCATTTCTGAAACCCCATATCGAATGGCTCCTATTGAACTTCAGGAGTTAAAAGTCCAACTACAGGAATTGTTAGACATAGGTTTCATTCGTCCTAGTACATCTCCTTGGGGTGCTCCTGTTTTATTCGTAAAGTAGAAAGACGGGAGTATGCGACTTTGTATTGACTACCGAGAATTAAACCATTTCACCATCAAGAATAGGTATCCGCTACCTCGCATTGATGACCTGTTCGACCAGTTGCAAGGAGCAAAATTCTTTTCAAAGATCAATATTCGTTCTGGATATCATCAGCTGAAGATTAAAACTGAGGATATTCCAAAGACTGCCTTCAGAAGTCGGTACGGACATTATGAATTCTTAGTCATGTCTTTTGGATTGACTAATGCTCTTGCTGCTTTTATAGATATGATGAACCGTGTATTCAAGGAATATTTGGATCAGTTTGTTGTTGTCTTTATTGACGACATCCTCATCTATTCAAAAAGCCGTGAAGATCATGAGCACCATTTGAAGCTGATACTTGAAAGGCTTCGTGAAAACAAACTTTATGCCAAGCTGAAGAAATGCGAGTTCTGGCTTGAGGAAGTAGCATTCCTTGGGCACGTGGTGTCAAAACATGGAGTATCTATCGACCCGGCGAAGATTGAAGCAGTACAAAGTTGGGAGCAACCAAAGTCGGTGATCGAAGTGCGTAGCTTTCTGGGCTTAGCTGGTTATTATCGGAGATTCGTGGAAGGATTTTCTCGAATCGCTACTCCGTTAACTCAGTTGACTCGGAAAGATACAAAATTTGTATGGAGCGAGGAATGTGAGAAGAGTTTCCAAGAGCTCAAGAGGAGACTCATTTTGGCACCTGTTCTGGCAATACCATCTGGTACGGATGGATTTGTTATATAGAGCGTTGCTTCAGGTAAAGGGTTAGGATGCGTTCTCATGTAACATGGGAAAGTCATAGCCTATGCCTCACGACAACTCAAAGAATATGAGAGGAATTATCCTAGTCATGATCTAGAGTTGGCAGCAGTCGTATTCGCGTTGAAAATTTGGAGACACTACTTGTATGGGGAGAAAGTGGAGATTATACGGACCATAAAAGCCTCAAATATTTCTTCACCCAAAAAGAACTAAACATACGACAATGACGTTGGCTTGAACTATTGAAAGATTACGATCACACTATTCAATATCATCCTAGAAAAGCAAACGTAGTAGCTGACGCATTGAGTAGAAGATCATATGCGAGTACGAGTGCGATATTGTTAATGCAAAGGCCCATTCTGTATGACTTGCAAAGGATGGAGGTAGAATTAAAGACTCCAGGGACCCACATGATGATGGCGAATATACGAGTAGAACCGACTTTAATCGATAAAGTTAAAGCTGCTCAAGTTACAGACCTGGAGCTGATATGTATAAAGAAGAAAGTGCAAGAAGGAGCTATTCCAGAAACAAGAATCGATGAAAAAGGAATACTTTGATTAAACTCCAAACTTTGTGTTCCTAACGATTCTGACTTGAAGCATAGAATCATGATGGAGGCACACAACACCCCGTTTGCAATCCATCTTGGGAGTACCAAAATGTATCATGATATTCGATATACATTTTGGTGGAACAATATGAAGAGAGAGATCGCGGAGTTTATCTCGAGGTGTTTAACTTGTCAATGTGTAAAGGCAGAGCATCAAGTGCCAAAGGGTCCATTACAATCACTTGAGATTCCAAAATGGAAGTGGGAACACATTACTATGGATTTCGTTACAGGTCTTCCCAAAGTTTCTCAATGCATAGATGCGATTTGGGTTATTGTTGATAGATTAACCAAGTCTGCCCATTTCTTACCGATACGTGGGACTTATTCCCTTGAACGTCTTACTCGCATGTACGTGAATGAGATTGTGAGATTGCATGGCATGCCAGTATCCATAGTTTCATATCGTGACCCAAGATTCACTTCACGATTTTGGGTTAGCTTGCAGAAAGCTATGGGCACGGATTTATGATTTAGTTCGGCATACCATCCTCAAACGGATGGACAATCAGAGAGGACTATTTAAACCCTTGAAGATCTATTAAGGCTTTGTGTCTTAGATTTTAAAGGAAGTTGGAATAAGTACTTGCCACTGGTGGAATTCTCCTACAACAACAGTTATCAAGCAAGTATAGGCATGGCTCCATTTGAGGCGTTGTATGGACGAAAGTGTTGTTCTCCAGTATGCTGGGACGAGGTGGGAGAAGCAACGTTGTTGGGACAAGAATTAGTACGCATGACTACAGAAAAGATCCAAATGATTTGACAACATATACAAACGGCACAAGATCGACAAAAGAGTTATGCGGATCTTCATCGAAAAGACGTGGAATTTAATATTGGGGATCATGTATTGTTACGTGTTGCACCATGGAAGGGAGTTACAAGATTTGAGAAAAGAGGAAAGCTCAATCCACGATTTGTTGGTCCATTTGAGATTCTTGACCGAATAGGAAATGTGGCCTATAGACTCGCATTACCTCCAAGTATGTCTCGTGTTCATAATGTTTTTCACTTATCCATGCTTCGTAAATATGTGAAAGACCAAAACCATATTATTACATTAGAACCAGACGAGATAGCCGAAGATTTAACGTACGAAGAAATACCTATTAAGATCTTGGATAGGAAAGAACATGTCCTACGCACCAAGGTTATACCACAAGTTAAGGTTTTATGGAGAAACCATGCTATTGAAAAAATAACCTGGGAGTTGGAATCAAAAATGAAAGCGAGGTATCCTCACCTTTTCGAAACACCAGGTACGTATGTCAATTTCGAGGACGAAATTTCATAAGGAGGGGAGGTTGTAAGACCCCAACTTATTATAAATAAAATCGAATTTCCTCTAATTATATTTGTGAATAATAAGGTATTAATTTGATATAATTCTCTGGTTATGGGTGAAATGTGTAAATTTTGCAAAATATGCAAGTGGTTATAAAATAATCATTGTTGTCGTGGAATATTCGCTTGGTCGTGGAATATTCTTGTTGTCGGAGAATATTCGTACGACGGCACATTCATTTGTGGGCCCCATAACAGAATAATTGTTGGATGAAGAAAACGACAAGTTTGAGTTTTTATAAAAAACAGCGTAGTTGTTACCGTTAACACTGTTGGAATACCCGGTAGTTGAAATACAGTAATACGCGAGGATGCACAATATTGATGAATTATTGATCCTTACGTAAGAAGGCACTACTCAATAATTGTTACAGTAGTTATTGTTTAATATTTTATTTTATTGATTCAATAATTGTTGCGTTGATATTTTATATTATTGTTGTTTCAATAATTGTCACTGCACGGTATTTCTCATTATCAGATCAATAATTCATATTATTTGAATAATATTATTAAATAGCATTATTGGCAGTGTCTAGAAAGTTCTGTCAAGGAGAGGTTTGGTCACCTAATTACGCGACAATAAGGAAAAATTCTTATTGGAAAGCCCCCTCTTTCTTGGGAACGGTCTGGTTGTCATAAATGTGATTCTGTAATATTATTTATAAATAATTAATTATTGATTCATATGATAAGGAAATATTTATTTTATGTGGATATAAATGTTGGATATATTTATTATGGTTAAAAATGAAGGAGTTAATGTTGAGGTGTTTTATCAGTATTTTTGTCGGAATGAAGGTATTAAAAATTATACCAGTGTTTTTGAGATATATTGTGTGAGTTATAATTTTTAATTCGACCGTTGGATCGTTGTAATTTTTGGATATGTTATACATATATAAGTTGACTATATATGTCCACAAATATTGAACCGTTAAAAATGAACGTATGATTTGTTATGAATTTTAAGAGGTGACTGATTCAGAAATTAGGTTTATAAATGATTTTGGTAGAAAATTCTAGAATTGAGTGGGCCCCACTTGTGGTTGGTGAAGAAATGTGCTGAATTTATTTCAAATGTAGTGGGTGGAAATAGTAGCAGATAAAGCCATCAGGTTGCAGGTCAAGTCTGCTAACATTTTCTTATAAATAGAGGGCTAAGTTAGAATTAAAAATCACACCAGAAATAAGTTTTCTCTCTTTCTCTCTCTAGATTATTGAGTGTATTTTGTGAGTATTTAGATACTTTGTGAGTTTCTATTCATCAGTACAAGTTTCCTTCAGCCTTATACCGATATTCCGATAAAAAGTACTGATATTTTGAGGTAAGGGATGTTATTTTCTTCATATATGATATTATTTCTTCAATATCATTATGCCGAAGTATTGATCTGAATTTTTATCAAATTTAGAACTTTTTATGTCGGGGTTATTATTCACGTATACAGCACTATTCATGTATATGGCACTATTCACGAATACGGCACTATTCACCGAAAAATGAAATTTTCTTCTTTTTGTCCAAGATGTCTATTATGGTTACTATCTTTGATTGTATCCATGTTTGGATCTTTATTTTTGAATTCTGCTTCAAAATTGGTATTTATAAAGTATTATTGATCTTGGATAAACTGTTATACGAATCCCTAATATTTGTCCTTCCGTTTCACTGGAATCGTTTTCCTTAAAATATTTTTCATCATCATCAGTCCTAAATGATGATATTACTAAATATCTTCGGCCTGTAGTGCAAAGATAAATGATTAACTAATGAATATCTTTGGCCCGTAGTGCAAAGATGAACAGGTGTTGAGATGAACATGACCAACTGGTGATACAAATGAATATCTTTGGCCTGTAGTGCAAAGATGAATATTTGATTAAAGATGTATATTAATTGTTGTTACAGGGATAAAATATTGATGATGGACTTTTAAATCTTAGAAGATAGTAGAACTCATTCTCTACTTGACTCTTCTAATGTATTGCTATTTCCGTTGCAGTTGTTGATCTAAAACTTGTTGGCTATTATATTTTATCAGATTTTTTCCTGTTGAAGACTAACGATAATTTGTTGTATATTATCTTAGTCATAATATTCTTTACTGGGCTAGTTGAGCTCACCCTTTTCCTTTTTGTTTCATTTTTCTCAAGAGGTGAGAACATAGCAGGAACTGGTCGAGGTACGGAGTGATGGTTCTAGAAAGATGTTTTAGCCGTCCTCATTATTTCTGTAAAATAGTGTTTGAATAATTATAACGAGAACTTTATTTAAGTGTGGATATTGTCTAGAAGATAATATTTGTATTTAAACTCACAGTATGTGTTGTTCTATTTTGCACGACAATTGTATTATTGAAGTTGTAGTTTGCTTTCTATACCATGTATTTGGCGACTCAGAATGGGTGTTGTATACCTATTTTGGGGGCGTCACAAAATTGATATAAAATATTCGTTGTGTCGGGAAATATTCATTTTAACAGGGAATATTCGTACGATGGCACAATCATTGGTGGACCCCACAACGGAAGTACTGTCGTATTTGGAAAACGACAGAACTATCTCTTTACAAAATAACGACAAAAGTTTTACCGTTAAACTGTTGAACTACCCGGTAGTAAAAGTACAGTAATACGGGTGGTTGCATAGTAGCACACAGTATTGATTATTGATGCTTAGGTAAGAAGACACTCAGTTATACTCAATTATTACTACAATAATTGTTGCATAATATCTCTCATAATATTGATTCAATTATTGTCACAATATCATCTACATAATATTTTATTAAATCAATAATTGAGACGACAAAGTTATTCATATTATTATTTGCAATATTGAAAATGTCTAGAAGTTCTGTCAATGAGAGGTTTGGTCACCTAATTGCCCACCAATAAGAAAAAATCCTTATCGGAAAGCCCCCTCTTTCCTGAGAACGACCTGGTTGTTAAATATTGTGAGTTATAATATTAATGATGAATAAGTCTGCGTTGATTAAAAATGAAATTGATATCTCCATTGTGTTGGGATTATTAGTGTTAGTAGAAATCGACATCTATTTCGATAATAATGGATGTCTGGAGGTTATATTGACCAATCGGGTAATTAATCAGATAAATGAGCAATTAATTGCTATTAATTCACATGCTTATAACTATTTGTTCAAATGTGTGTACTATTGATTCACATGCATGTACTATTAGGGGAGATGGTGCAAGATTGATAATACTTGCATGACTAAATTAAAAATAGATGTATAGATGAAAGTACTATATTGTAATTATTTTTTTCATATGATTGTACTATTGATTCACATGAGTGTACTATTGATTCACATGATATACTATTAGGGAAGGTGGTGCAAGTTTGATAATACTTGCAGGAATAAATTAAAAATGAAGAAAAAGATGAAGGTATTATACTGTAATATTTTGAGTCCCAAAACGTGCAATTATCGAAACTATATTTTCCTATAAATAGAAGCTCATTATTTCTTCATTCTCACCAATTCACTAAGACTCACAAGAGCAATTATAGAGAGAGAAGTTATAGAGAGAAAGAAGAAGAGAAATAAGCTACTTCACTATTGTACTATTGATTCACATGAGTGTACTATTGATTCACATGATATACTATTAGGGAAGGTGGTGCAAGTTTGATAATACTTGCAGGAATAAATTAAAAATGAAGAAAAAGATGAAGGTATTATACTGTAATATTTTGAGTCCCAAAACGTGCAATTATCGAAACTATATTTTCCTATAAATAGAAGCTCATTATTTCTTCATTCTCACCAATTCACTAAGACTCACAAGAGCAATTATAGAGAGAGAAGTTATAGAGAGAAAGAAGAAGAGAAATCTTCTACTTCACTATTCCAGTTTCCAGTCTTATTCTGAGGTAAGGGGTATCATTTATTTCATATTCTGAAGAGATAATATTTTTTGTATTCGTATGAATATTATCTTCGTTCAATATTCGTAGGAATATTATCTTCGTTAAATATTCGTTGGAATATTATTTTCTTTCAACAGTTGTAAGGGATATTATTTTGTTCAGTATTCATAGGAATAATATTTTCTTCCATACTCTGTAGTATGTGAGTAATATTATTTCGTCTTGTATTCCTGATTTTACCATCATTCGGTTAAAGTATTGCTTCTATATTCTGTAAAATTAGTAGAATATCCTTGAAATTTGCGCTTCATCTAGTATCGCTTCACAAGGATATTTTTTACACATTCTTGTTAAATTTTAAAATTTTCTTGCCGGAGTACTATTCATGAGTACAATTCATTTATACGGTACTATTCACAGAAGTATTATTCACAGAAGTACTATTCACAAAGTACTATCCACAGAGTACTATTCTCAGGGTACTATTCACTAGGGTACTATTCACCCCTATTCATAACAAAAATTAATTTCTTTTAGGTCCAAATCATTTTTGATACATTATCATTCTTGAATTTTACTCCACAAAGCAGTATCATGTTGACAATTTAGACATTATTGAATTCGGGATAAATTAAATTATAAATCTTTAAAAATTTATCCTTGAACTTATTTTATTGAATTCTTATATCATTGTCATCATCCTCATGTTTATATTATGTTGAAAGTCATCTGTGACCTGTAGTGCATATATGGACTTGGTATGATTATGACCAGAGATTATTCGGTATAATCATGACCGTAATATTACAAATGATGTGGTAAAAGTCCTCATTGGCCCGTAGTGCATTGATGGACAGTTGTTGGTATGATCATGACCATTGATGAATACATGAATATCCTTGGCCTGTAGTGCATGGATAATTTGTGGTCGTGATACTAAAGAATATCCTTGGCTGTAGTGCATGGGTGATTCGATGATGTGGATTATTTATTAAGCTGAGTCTCAGCGATAAAAGTGATGAAAAACCTTTTAAATCATAGAAGATAGTAGATTTTATGCTATACTTGACTCTTCTAATGAATTGGTTGTTCCGCTGTAGTTAAACTTGATGTTTGTTATATTTATCAGTTTAACACTGTTGAAGACTAACGATAAATTATTCTACATTATCTTAGTCATAATATTTCTTACTGGGCTAGTTGAGCTCACCCTTTTGTTTTCATTGTTCTCTTCAGGAAATGAGAACGTAGTTGGAACTAGTCGGGGAACGGAGTGACGATCCAGATGATAGCATTAGTAGTCCTCACTATTATATGAAATAGTATGATAATAAATGTATTGAGGACTCCATTTGAGTTGAATACTGTCTAGAAGACAATATTCGTATTAAAACTCTCAGTTTATGTTTTGTCGTATGTTAATGACAGTTGTATTATTAAATTGTATTTGAATTTTGTACCATGTATTTGGCGTCTTAAGATGGGTGATGTATACCTATTTTGGGGGCGTAACAGTCTTACAGACTAATTTTGGGAAATAGTCATTGGCGAAATTAGAACTATATGATTCAGTTGCAACTCTGATAATAAACGAATATGGTACCCGGAAAGCTTATCAATTTATAAAGTGAGCAATTAGTAGAATATTGAGTAATCCTAACAAATACATGTTTGTGCAAAATATTTGAAACTTTCATGTAGTTTAAAACCACCATCTTGGTTACAAAAGCACTTGCAAATCTTATAGAGCGTGATCAAACGAACAAAATCACTGCGCAACTAGAGGCTCTTGGAAATATGAATAACCCATAAAATTGTTAGATATTTATTCAACAAGATAACACAATATACATATATAGACAAATATATGTGTGAGTCGAAGAGAGATTGCTAAGAGCAAATTGGAGACTATATTTAGGCATGAGTTTTACCGAAATATGAGACATATATGGCCGAAAAGTTATCGAAGAGGGGGAAATTGGGATGCTAGAGCGCTGACAAGAAAAATCTGGAGATGAATTTATTTAGTTAAACTGTTGTAGGGAGCTTGGGCTTGAACCAAAGAAGAGAACTTTTTCGCGGCAAGTTATTCGCGCATATACTTTTCTCTTTATCAGATTAGGTATAGTATATAAAAGTAAATTGAAGACATGAGTTGTAATTTAAAATTTATTATATTAAAAGTTGAGGATAATATGGGAATTATAAAAATATTACTTATTCCAATTTTTTCCCGTCCAAATCAGACCAATTTTGGACGGAAAACTTTGACAGGAAAAATGGCCAAGTTTTCTATTCATTTATTTTGTTTTCCGTTTATTAAAAAACTCAGAAACATAAGGATTGGAAAGAAAACTTAAATTTTCCGTATATTTTAAAACTTAGAAACAGAACATTAGAAAGCCAATAATAATCTTATTATTTGAAACGGAGGAATTACTTGTTACTAGTTTTTTTGTGTTTAGGGGAGGATTTTGAACCCAATCTATCTAACAAAATACAAATGATTTTGAATTTCCCGCTCATTCAATAAATCATCTGGGCCGTCCAAAGTTTGGGATAAATCCCACCGTTCATACATTTATCTAATAAAATACATCTATCTATCTAATAATTTAATAAAATAAAAATGACTTTAAATTTCCCGCTCACTCAATAAATTATTTTGATCGTTCAAAGTTTGAGATAAATCATATTATCCATATAGTGCCGGAGGCACGGGACCCAGCTAGTTCTCTTACATGACATGGGTTAGTTGTGGTATTGAAGCTAAAGTCTATCGATAGCTGCAATTTTCTTTGACAGAACTGGAATTTAATCTTTTTATTCTATTTAATACTTTTTTCAACTTATACATACAATTTTTATTAATAAAATTAAACTAAATTATTTAAGGAATATTTACCAAACAGAATCTATAAAAGAGACTCCTTTTATATGGTGGTAATTGCAGATGTTTTTGGAGAAAAAAAAACTTATTTTTGTTCTAAAATTAGAGATATAATTTGATTTTTAAGGTCAAATGATAACAAATTAAACTTCAAATTGTTGTGAATTTATCTAATTTTGGTTGATAGAATTATTATAATTGTATAGTAGTATAACAAAAACTATTAATTACAAAATTAATTTCATTCTAAATTTTTATGAGTTATACTAATTTTGAAATTTAATGTCATTTTATCTAAAAAATCAAATTGTATCTCTAATTTTGAAACGGAAATAATAATAAATAAAATAACATTCCACTACTTAATTGTATTTTATTACGTTTAAATAAATTTTCTTTAGACTATGTTTGGAACACTAACAATTCGAAGAGAAATGGAAATGAATTTATTTAAAAAGTTAAAAATCTTTCGCAATATAAAATTTTAGCATAACATTTTATATAAGGTGTTTTATTAGAGGTAATTTTTTATAATTTTGTTTTCATTTCATCTTCATACTTCTCTTTCTAAATTAAATTTTAAAAGTCAACCTTTATCCAAATCCCACCATCTCATTCCAAGTCATGCCAGAAGCTATACGACGTCGGAACAAAATAAATTGCCCCCACGACACGAAATCTACAAAATTCCCTCAAACGTCCTTGAACAGAACTTATCCTTTACAGAAGGGCATTTCGGATAATATAACTAAAAACTAAGCCCATTTTGTTTCATCCACTACATATACAAACGACCGCCGGCGCTAGTAGTCAGCAGTACTCCATCTCTCTCTCACGAGATGAATTCTCCGGCTCCCGTTAAACGCCCGATCAGTAATTATTCATTCTCAAGCTTTCAAAACCCAAGAATTTCCAAAGCTCATCCATCTTCGAACTACAGATTACCTTCGAATTTCATACAAAATCCAAATAAATGCTTAAAAAACTGTCCTCCCTCATCTGCTAATTCTTCAAGGACTGAATTTCGACTGAATATTCTCTCTCCTCGATTACTTCGAGTTAGGGCTTTGTCGAACGATGCTCAGTCTATTACGACCGGTTCGTTTGGGGCGGAAGGCGGCGAAGTGCGGGAGCCGAGTTTTGTTGAGTTCATCACTTCGGAGAGGGTAAAGGTGGTGGCAATGCTGGCGATGGCTTTGGCGCTATGTAATGCAGACCGAGTCGTGATGTCGGTGGCTATAGTTCCTCTCTCGATGTCTTATGGTTGGCGTCAATCGTTTGCTGGCGTTGTTCAGGTAACACTATGTTTTAGGCATTTTTGGTATATTTTGGATCAATTGGTGTGCGCTATTAGTCAAAACGCCTAGCACTACAAATATATTTCTATTTAAATCAATCTCAAATAAAATATGGAAAATCAATTATTTTTGTCAAAGGTTATTCGAATTTAAAGTAAATTTATTTAATTAAGCACATCTAAACGCTGGATTGCATAAAGAAAGATTAAATTTTTTCCCATAAAAAACAGTGTTACAGAACTATTGAATTACAAAGATCTAGGTACTGTGTAGTATTTTAGGTTATTTTCTTGATTGTATAGTGCTTGTGCCCTAACCTTCCTTAGTTGAATAGACTATTTTAACCAGATGGACAGTCGGATGCCTAGGCACCTAGCCAGGCTGCCCGCAGGGCCGGCCCTGAGTTTTTCAGGGCTTAAAGCGACGATAAAAAAAATGGGCCTTTTGCTAATTATTATTAAGATAGATATAAAAAAAATTAAGAATTTTTCCTGAACAAAAAAGCATAAATACGAAAGAATGCCAAATATAATAACAGACTATTTCAATAGTTTCAAAGCATCATTTATATATCATTTTATCACCAAGTCTGCCATTGAGATTTGGGTCTATTTCATTGGATAAATTTTTTTTTTGGCTTTTAAATTTAAACTGACGTGGACTGAACTCTTTTATTTGGGTATATATATACATAACAAAAATACCTATTGGGGGCCCTAAAAATTTATCAATATTAGTGGGCTTAAAGCCCGGGCACCTTGGGCTTTAGCCCAGGGCCGGTGCTGGCTGCCCGTTCGGTTATTAAATATTTAATCCTATATTTTTGTAACTAAATTGGTGTATGATATGTAGCATTAATCATTTTATAAAGGAGGAATAACGGCAGTTACGACATTAAATGGAAGTGAATTAATTACTTCAGCATCCCTATTTCGATACGTAGCAATGAAATTTTGATTAGGTATAATGAGCTTTAAGTTGTTGTTTTTAGGAACTAGATATCTTAGTTAGCTAGTAATTCTCGAAACATGGAAGCTTATAAATTTATGCTTCTCGCGTTGTGTTTATATTAAATTTTATAGAAATGAAGTTCGAACCTTTGAACTACCAGTATGATATTATTGCCAAATCGATGAAAATCTTACGGTGTTCTGCTGATTTGCATTTCGCTATTAGCTGAGGGAATTTTTTGTGTGTTAAAAAAATTACCAAAAATTCTTAAATTAAGCTATTCTACTTGTATTTTGTTGCCTCTGATAGTTTAATAGCCACTAATGGCAGTCATCTTTTCTCTGGGGATACCTGATATCACCAATAGCTGGGGGGACTTTGGTGGACTATTACGGTGGTAAGGTAGTTATGGCATGGGGTGTGGCTTTGTGGTCACTGGCCACCTTTCTCACTCCTTGGGCTGCAGAAACTTCTTTGTGGGCACTGCTTGCTGTGCGTATTCTGCTCGGTATTGCAGAAGGCGTGGCTCTTCCTTGCATGAACAACATGATAGCAAGGTATGAAATTTCGCAAGTTCCATATATGGTGATAGTGAGTTCTATGATCTTAATTTCAGTATTTTATTCATACGGTTATAATTTCTGAAGCTAGAAATCTAAAATATCTAAGTTTTTGTTATAGATGGTTTCCTCAAACAGAACGATCCCAGGCTGTTGGCCTTGCAATGGCCGGATTTCAGCTTGGAAGTGCTATTGGGCTTGTGCTCTCCCCAATCCTCATGTCACACGGTGGTGTATTTGGACCATTTATAATATTTGGATTATGTGGATTTCTATGGGTTTTGGTATGGCTTTCTGCAACTTCGAGTACTCCTGATCGAAGTACTCAAATATCAAAATATGAGTTGGAGTATATAAAGAGCAAGAGACCAAAATCCTTTACAGTCGAAAATGAGTTGAAGAAACCCAAAGTGATCCCTCCTTTTAGGCGTTTGCTTTCCAAGCTACCCACATGGTCTATAATTGTTGCAAATGCCATGCATAGCTGGGTATATACGATTATACATTTCTCCCTCTATTATACTTAATAATCGTGCTATTCATTCTTTGAACTAAATGTCCCCCTTTTAAACATACATAAAAAACTTATTATGGTATTTTAGTATATACGTACCAATTTGCATATGTGCATGTCCTTATGTATGTAAATGTGAATATGTTAACCTTCATTAAAAACTCAAAATTGGATCTATCTTCTCATCTTTTCTGTTGCATGCAGGGATTTTTTGTGATTCTTTCGTGGATGCCCATTTACTTTAAAACGGTATACCACTTTTACTTGCACTTAACTGCAGGCTTTCATACTTTTTTAGCATATATCTTAGTCTCTGTACATATTTGGGGAAATGAGGAGTGGATGCTTGTTGCAGATATATCATGTTGACCTCAGACAAGCAGCATGGTTTAGCGCTGTTCCATGGAGTATGATGGCATTAGTAGGATACTTTGCTGGTGTTTGGTCAGACCTGTTGATCCGAAATGGCATGAGTGTCACTTTGACTCGCAAAATAATGCAGGTGTGGCATTTTTAGATGTTATATAACTGTTTGTTCATTATTCCTTTCATTATTTCTGTTTTAAAGATAATCCTAAAAGTTGAGTTAACTAACATTACATTGTGTAATTACTTTGAAGGTGTGACCTTTACAGTTGCAATATGAAATAATTTTTCAAGGTTATAAATAAATGTTTCCGCAATGAAAATAAATGCTTAGAACTACATGATTCTAATATATTATTAATATTGTTGTCCAAAATTGGTATTGACAATTTACACGCAAGTATACGTGGTTAACAAATAATAAAGTGATAAGTAGAGTGTCCCACGAGGAATAATACTATTGTCACTTTGTACCAATTCAATCTTATTCAAACAATTGATTAAAGATTATAAAAATAATTAAACTAAAACAATAAATTACTAAATAGGGTTAAAATCAAATTAAAAGGCTAAGATGCAGCGTCTAAATTTCTTTACCCTCTTTTCAATTAATTAATCATATTAAATCGTTAACCGAGAATTCTTATTTATTTATAAAACCTCTTCCGATAGTTAAATAAAAATCACCCATACACAACATATAGGTATATCTCTATCTTATATGCTAGCAAGTTATTTGAAGAACAACTAACAAGACACACCACAGAACATATAGATATACTCGTATACTATATGTTCATCTCATTAATTACTCCTTAAATTAGTGAACTTTCGTATAGGGAGTCATTAGGTTTAGATTCTCACAATGGTTACACACGGCGCATAGGTATATTACTATCCTATACACAAATTAGTTATTCAATCCTAAGAAGAATAAACTAAATATGATAACCCTATATTCCATTTTCTAATTTCATAAAGGTTACCACAATAATTGCTAGCTATACATTATCAATAAGCACAAAATATGATAAACAACTCAAATATAATCAATAACAACCAACAATAGAGCAAATTAATTTAAACTAATCATTGGGTTTCATTATAATCTTAATTGAAAGTTTTGCTTATAGCGTAGCAAGGAAACATCAATACATTAAATAACATCTTTGAAATACACAAGAATAAAAGGAAAAGAATAGAGAAAAGAATATGTGTCACGCAACCTCTTGATCTCCAACGCTTAGCCCTCGATCCTTGATCCCTTGTGTGCTCCTGCTTGCTTTTTAAAAAATCTGATAAAAACCCTAACTTTGGTGTGTGTATGAATGATGTTAGATGGATGTTGTTAGACTCCTCAAATCATGTGTCTTGATGAATATTTATAAATCTCATGTTAAAACCTATCAAAAGTAGGTATCCCAGTCCAATTCCAAGTTAAAAACGTGCCAAAATTGCCAAAATCTGCGTCCCAGTTGAAGCCCCAAGCGCCGCGGCTCTATAAAACAGCGTTGCGACGCTGGAAAAGGGCGTTGTGGCGCTGGGCATTCTGACTATGGAAAATCTGATTTCGTGCTGGAACTGCTCTGTTTTTCTGTTAGATAAAGACCGAATCTTGACTTGGGCTCTTCATGAAAGTTGCAGCTCTTGAAATGTAGATGAATTTAGGCTTTTAAATCACCTGATTTGGAGTTCGGAAACTCAAGTTATGCCCATTTGAATTGTACTCATCCAAAAAGGAATCAAATCCAAGTAAGGTTCGGATCAGCTCACTTTGACACTGTTTGGAGTCCAAACAAACTCTGATTTTTGTCAACTAGACCTTTCTGAAAAGCTTGAGAAGTCCTCTACAAATTTTAAGAATACCACTTTCTCATTCTGAAACTCTTAACAACATCCAAAACCCCATTAAAGCTTCAGAGGTCAAATCGCCGAAAAGCTAAAAATTGCAATACACTCCAATTTGACTAAAATCCAAATAGCTCCAATTTAACTAAAATGCAACCAAATAGCTTCCAACTTCATTTCCTACATAAAAACATATAAAAAGGAATAGAAAATACTCGAAAACTCACAAATTATCAAGCTAAAAATACTCAATTTATAGGTATACAACCCACTCATCAAATATGCTTCAAATTTTATTCCCATGTGTATGCTGCTAATATGCTTGATTTGGTCTACTAGAGACGAATGATGGTTATGCGACTCTCCCTTAACTTCAATCAGCTTCACTCCCTTCAACCTCTTTTTAAGCAAAAATTCGGCTTACATAAAACCCCTTTCTTCAAGAGGTCCGTCCCTGCAACATAGAACACCACTGCTGGAAATCGATCCCATTCATCCTTCGAAAAGTCTTTCTTTTTAAAATTACATCTAGAATAGTCCCGGTTTGATCCTTTTGGCGGACTTTGTTTGCAGAACATGTCGTTCATATCCACCTCCCCAACTTCTCCATTACCAGCCACTAATTCAGTCCTCTTTTCACTTCCTAAAAAAGGATGTGGTAGGAAGCAAACTTTTGATCCTAACTTTACAAGTTTCGTCCCAAATAGCTCTCATAGAAACATGATAAGCAATGTTCCTTCCCGCACTATCACTTGAGAGAAAGACACTCGAGAGGTCAGCTCTTTGAAGCCATGGTTCCTGGTTCACCCCGTAACTAAGCAAGCCAGAGAGCTGTCGCAATCCTCATAAACAATTAGAGCTTCAATTCTGGAGCTAGGCAATAGTCTAGAGAAAGAACAGTGGATTTGCATACTAAGGATAAGTCTCCAAGGAAATAATTGTATCCCAGTTATGTTTTTTAGCCAATGCTAAATCCACCTCCGTGGGAAAAAACCAAAACTTGTAGTGCATTATTTGATGATTATTTTCGTAGGGTATTCTTGTGGTTATAGGTTTTAAAGAATTGATTACCACATTTTTGGACAAATATATCCATTAGTGAATTCAAGTGAAGAAAGAGCTATTTCAAGTGCAAAGCGTTTTACTGATCCATCTGTAAAAACTTGGATGCAACCTGGTGCTTCCGCTACAACGGACATTTTTCTGTAAATGGTATCAGAATAGTTGAAATTGAGGAGTCTGATGGTTTAAATAGGCCAGTTAGTGCTGAAATATTCTTGTTTTTTGAGAACTTTACAATGGTAGATTGAATGGAATGGGTTGATTATGTAAAGTATATTGATTTTTTAAATATTAATTCAATCTTACCATGTACGCAAAAAGTGTTGACATTTATGCATGCGTGTGGTAAAGAAAAGATGAGATGAAGATCAACAAGTGATTATTGTTTCCTTTGAAACAACTGAAGGATAGACTTATTTGTGTAGTTACAAAAAAGAGAAGAAATACTTTGTGGAGAATGTCAGGTTGAAATTTGGTTAAAAAGTAAAATCATGGAGAAAAATTAAGTGTGGTAGTGTGATCACTGATTTTTAGACGTGAATTGGTAAACTTCTTAAGGTGGCCTACGGTTAATACCAGGAGTATAGTTTTATGCCTTCTTGTAACCTGCTTCTCATTGTAAATCTTGTTGATTGGTCTGTTTAAATTCATAAACTTTGAAAAAATATTTATAAAAAAATATGGTCCTATCTTTCTATAAAATTTAGTATTTTGAAGATGTAGTTTCCATAATTGATATATGCCCTAAAAACTAAGATTATCACATCTCTGGTTGTAATTTTAGCTCTTCTGATATGAATTTTTCTTTCTGCTTAATGAATTTTGGCAATTTCCATCCCTTTTATGCAGTCAATTGGTTTTGTCGGTCCTGCCATTGCTCTCATTGGTCTGATAATGGCAAGAACTCCGTTAATAGCATCTGCTTGGCTTACTTTAGCTGTTGGGCTGAATTCTTTCAGCCATTGTGGCTTTCTTGTGAACCTTCAGGTTAGTGTGAATAAAAACATTCATCATTGAATTAGAAGAATGGAAGTTGTTGCACTTCTAACTGTTGTATCAACACTTCTTGGTGATTAGGAAATCGCTCCACAATATTCTGGTGTTCTACACGGTATGTTCTCTCTTTTGAAATCCAAAATTCCAGCATAATCATTTTTAATATTGCATCTTCATAACTTTCAATTTTAGTGATAGTTGATACTATATGTAGATGATTTTCTTTTCAGTTAAATATAAATATGTACATGCATGCATACATATTTCAAGATAAATTTACAGATTTGTTCATATTAATCTTTTAAACTATAAGATATTTTTGTAATAATCGAAGATCAAAAGACAAAATTATAACCAAACAAGTATCAAGTTTTTTTTCAATATTATTAAGCTTTTTAGTTTGCTATTATATCCTCATTTAAGATGATGGGTTAGCATTAGTTCCCACATTAATTTAGATAAAGGTCCCAAATGTTCCTATTATTTTTTTGGCTTAAATACACTTTAAACCTTTTTTGTCTTTTTACAACTTAAATCCTAATGTTTTTACTTTAAGACATTAAACCTTAATATCTCTAAATTTTTATAAATTAAACCTTTTTGGCCACTGAATTTAGTATTTTTTACCGGAAGAAGTCACGTGACTTAAAATAAAAGGACAATTAAATCTATTAAGGGTATGTATCATTTATATTACCTGATTTTTTTTCACATTCTCCTTTATCGTACAATAATCACATACTTACAATTTTACGTGCTTTTAAAAATGAGTTTTTCTTTAACATGGAAAATTAAGTCTTTTAAGAGTATGTATCGTTTATATTGGCTCCAATTTTTTCTACTTAATTTCTTCATCATATATTAACCACATATTTACAATTTTATTTTCTTTCAAAGATATTTAAGAGTGAAATTACCCAAAATACTCTCGTTCGGATCAATTATTACACGTCCGTGGCCAAAAGGTTTAATTTATAAAAATTTAAACTCATTAAGGTTCAATGTCTTAAAATTGAAACATTAAGAAAGTGTTAAAAGCGAAAAACTTTAAGGTTTAAATTGTATTTAAGCCTTATTTTTTTAACTATAAGGATATTTCAGTAAAACTCCAAAAAGTAAGAAAGATAATACTATAACCAAACAAGTTTCAAGTCTTTTGTTGACACTACGTTTTTGTATTGAAATTTATTGTTTCCTTGTCTGAGGTGCATTTGTGAAAGTTCATCTTCGAATACATGTACAATGCTAGTTAGAGACATTGTAAAATATGTGTACTATTTAGTAATAATACTTGAGCTTATGTATGATGAAAAAATTCCATTTTTGAAAGAAAATTAGAACATGATGAAAAATACCCGGGTTCATATTTTTACATGAATCATATGGTACACTTATTACACTTTCGATCTATTTGTAAATTACTTCATAGGCATATTACGTGGAAGAATTATATTCTTTTTACATTTTTCTATTGATAAATTACAATTTTTACAAGATTTTTGATAAGTTACAATTTTTACCATCTTTGCTAGTATATACTAATTGATAAAATTGTGAAGTCCAAGTAATATTGAAGTGCAATATGAGTGATATTCATTTAGATACCCAAAATAATTATACTGCTTACTGCTTAGCTCCAAAAGAGTGTTGCATTTCTGCTTTACCGTTTCCTGAATTTTATTTATTATGTTAAAATGCCATAATTAAGCCATTTCCACATTGATATTCACTTGAGGAGAACGCGAAAGCTTCCAAAGTAAACGAGAGGATTTGGGGTAACTAAAGTTGCATGAAATATTATTCATTTTCAATACAGAAATGCTAGAATCATTTTTTTATTGAAACCATATGTAAATATCATGTAATAAGGTTTGATCCTATTCATGGAAATTCCATAATCCATTCCAAAAATAGAAAAGTCCGAAACAATTGGGATTTTTTTAGAAATTGGATGCGGTTACTAATCCATGATATGACATCTATAAGATGAAAAACTTCTTTCTTGATCCAACAAGAATTTTTGTGAAAGCCTTTCATTACTGAAGATATTTTTGACCTCTTTTATTCTGTTATAGGTTTGTCAAACACTGCTGGTACATTTGCTGCAATTTTGGGAACAGTTGGAGCTGGTTACTTTGTTGAATTAGTTGGTTCTTTTAAGGGGTTTTTGTTGCTTACAGCTCTTCTTTACTTTTCTGCAGCTTTATTCTGGAATATCTATTCTACAGGGGAGAGGGTTAACTTTGATGAACCTAGTTAGGTCATCTAGCTAGTGTAACTTTAAACTTTTTCTTTGATCTTTTAGTTGATTTACTTCTCACTTGTACAGGAGGGATCACATTATAAGTATATTAATGCAGTTGATCCTTTAATATATAGTTGTCAATAAATTAATACTTTGGGGGTAATTAGTATTTCTTTAAAAACCCAATTTCATTCTTTGGTGGGTAACTAATATTTCTATTACTCAGCAAGTACCAACTCCCTCCCAGAATTTGATAATACATTTTTTTTGGGTTCGAAAATTAGATATATATTTATAGTTGGAAAACGATATATATATATATATATCGATAAATTTCATAACGAAGTGGGAGTGTGACTAACGCGTTGTAAGCGATAAGATAGAATAATAATGTGTAATTTTTTTATTAAGTATTTCTATCTCGTGTATCCAAATATGTTAACATTTAAAAGTGACACAAATTTGTCGTTATATGTGATAGGGTTTTTATTTTTTTTAAAAATTATAAATTCATGAGATTTTTAATATTGTATTACTATTTATACTAGCATTCGGTGGTACATGTGTTGTGTGTAAATTATGTAGGACAAAATAAAAATTTTATAAAATTTGAAAGACTAAATAAAAAGATTAAAAAAATTAATATAAAAAGGACAAAATAGTAATATATTTGTAAAAAAGGAAAATTAAAAAAGTTCCATAGAGATTTTATAATCTAGATGATTTTAATTTTAAACGAATGAAAGAATTTTTTTTATAATAGTAATTATTAGAATAGTAATATATCTATACAAATATTAATTATTATAATATACTCCCTCTGTCCCAAATTAATTGTTCAGTTTTAACTAGTCAAATTGACCATTTTTAAAACTAATCTTTTTACTATTTTTGCTAAAATATAGGTGGAGTGATTATAACCAAAAGAAAGTATATACAATTTATTACTAACCCCAATTTTTATAATTTTAAAAATATATTTATATATGCTTAATTATTAATTCTAAAAATAGTCAATTTAACTTAAAAAAGTCAAAATTCAACGATTAATTTGGGACGGAGGTAGTATCTGTTAAATTGCATGTATCTACATGACACCGTTTTTCTAGTACTCTACTAACTCAAGATAACAAATTAACAAATTTATGTGTTTTATTAAAAAAAACAAAAAAAAAACAATCAACATATCAATAACATAAATTAACAATAAAAGTACAAAAAGTTAATAGTATAAATTGCCTTTGACTAAGTGACCCGAAACCACCCTATAGTTTGGATTGAATGAATGAAATGAAAAGTAAAATGATTCATTCTATTTTAGTTGAAATTAGTTATTCCATACTCTTCATTCTCTAAGGAATCAAATACAATTATTTTTTATTCCAATCACAATCAAGCTCAATTTTTTTTTTTCATTCCATAGGAATGAGTCATTTCATTCTCACCTTCATTACTCAAAATTCAAACGTAACATTAGTATTATGGAGGAGGTGAGTGGAGGAAAGAACCCTTTTATACGGACATGAAAATTGAATCTGAGTGTATTTAAATTTTACTTATTTGTATTTTTATCTATTTGTATTTCCATTTTCACTTATTTGTATTTTGAATTGGACCCGTGTATTTTGTATTTTGACTCCCAAATTTTATGTCTACATAGAGTTTTTGTTGATAAAAAATTGTGATTTAATATTTGTTTTGATGGGATGGAGAGACATGAATGAGCTGAATACTTAATACTGAATGTGTTTGAAACATCTGAATAACAATTTTTTTACTATATTACCCCTCTGAAAAAATTCAAAATTATTGTATATTTATTTAATATTACTTAATATAATAGTTAATATTGTAAAAAAAATAATATAAAATACTTCATTTAATAGTTATTCAGCCCATTTAGTCAAAAAAATTATACTTGGTCATTCAGTCCAAAAATCTGACCAATTAAACCATTCAGTCATTCTGCTCTAAATAAATATCCCCTAAGAATCACTCGTAATGCAAATTTATATGCATTTTCGTTGATGGGTTAGGTCGACTTAATGTAGAAAAATAATTTTTGAGTTAAAAACTTATACTAAGAAAAATAATTTTTTGACTTAAAGTAGGAAAAAAGTAATTTTTGAAATAAGAAAAGTAATTTTTTGACTTATAGTAGGAAAATTAATAATGAAAAAATAAAGTAATTTTTAAATAATAAAAGTTGGGCAAAACTAAAGAAAATCCCATCGTAGTTGGCACGTTTTACTTATTATACTCTTAGATTTTTAAAAATTCAAATTACCCCATTGAACTAATTAAAATTCTGAAATTTCACCATTCCGTTAATAAGATTGGATGTCCGTTAAATTTGCTCAGATTATTTCAGACAATTCTAAAGAAAACTCCACTATAGTTGATACGTTTTACTTATTACATCATTAAACTTTAAAAAAATGAAATTACCCCATTGAACTAATTAAAATTTTGAAATTACACCATTACGTTAATAAGATTGGGTGGATGTGACGCCCCCAAAATAGGTATACATCACTCATCTTGAGTCGCCAAATACATGGTATAAAATTTAAATACAAACTTCTTTTATACAGTACAACAAAACGTAGCTGAGTGTTTCAAAACGGATAATGTCTCGTAGAGAGTATCCAAACTCAAATACAGTACTCATTACAATTATTATCACACTATTTCACTGAATAGTGAGGACTACTAATGCAAACATCTGGACCGTCACTCCGTTCCCCGACTAGTCCCAACTACGTTCTCATTTCCTGAAGAGAACAATGAAAGCAAAAGGGTGAGCTCAACTAGCCCAGTAAGAAATATTATGACTAAGATAATGCAGAATAAATTATCGTTAGCCTTCAACAGTGTTAAGCTGATAAAATATAATAAACATCAAGTTTAACTACAGCGGAACATGCAATCTATTAGAAGAGTCAAATAGAGCATGATATCTACTATCTTCTATGATTTAAAAAGTTTATCATCAATTTTATCGCTGAGACTCAGCTTAATAAATAAACCACATCATCGAATCATCCCTGCATTACGGGCCAATGATATTCATAAAATCATCAATGATTATGATTATACCAAATAATTCCTGGTCATAATCATACCAACAACTGTCCATAAATGCACTACATGCCAGTAAGGATTTTTACCACATCATTTGTAACATTACAGTCGTGATTATACCGAATAATCCCTGGTCATAATCATATCAATCAATAGTACATCTATGCACGTAAGCCACATATGACTTTTATCACAATATAAGCATGAGGATGATGACAATGATATAAGAATTCAATTAAAAGAAAGCAAATGATAAATTTTTAAAGATTTATAATTTAATTTATCCATAATTTAATAATTTCCAAATTGTCAACATGATACTGCTTTGTGGAGTAAAATTCAAGAATAATATTGTATCAAAAATGATTTGGATAACAAAGAAATCACTTTTTGTCATGAATAATTACTCGGGTGAATAGTACCCGAGTGAATAGTATCCCGTGAATAATACTTCGGAAATAGTACCCCGTGAATAGTATTTTATGAATAGTACCCGTGAATAATACTTTGTGAATAATACCCCGTGAATAGTACTTTGTGAATAGTACCCCGTGAATAGTACTTTGTGAATAGTACCGTAAAAATGAATACTACTCATGGACAGTACTCCGGCATGAAAGGCTTAAAATTTAACAAGAATGTGTAGAAAATATTATTGTGAAACGATACTCGATGAAGCACAAATTTCAAGGATATTCTACTAATTTCACGAAGTATAGAAGCAATACTTTAACAAAATGAGGGTATAATCAGGAATACGAGACGAAATAATATTATTCACATACTACAGAGTATGGAAGACAATATTTATTCCTATGAATACTGAAAAAAATAATATCCCTTACCTCAGAAGAAGACTGGATATTGAAATAGTGAGATAGTAGACTTCTCTTCTACTTTCTCTCTAAATCTTCTCTCTCTATAGCTTCTCTTTCTATAATTGCTCTTGTGAGTCTTAGTGAATTGGTGAGAATGAAAGAAGAATGAACTTCTATTTATAGGAAAATATAGTTTCGATAATTACACGTTTTGGGGCTTAAAATATTACAGTATAATACCTTCATCTTTTCCTTCATTTTTAATTTAGTCCTGCAAGTATTATCAAACTTGCACCACCTCCCCTAATAGTACGTCATGTGAATCAATAGTACAATCATGTGAAAAAAATAATTACAGTATAGTACCTTCATCTATACCTCCATTTTTAATTTAGTCATGCAAGTATTATCAATCTTGCACCAACTCTCCTAATAGTACATGCATGTGAATCAATAGTACACACATGTGAACAAATAGTTATAAGCATGTGAATTAATAGCAATTAATTGTATATTTATCCGATTAATTACCCAATTGGTCAATATAACCTCCAGACATTCATTATTATCGAAATAGATGTCGATTTCCACTAACACTAATAATCTCAACACAATGGAAATATCAATTTCATCTTTAATCAACATGAACTTATTCATCATTAATATTATAACTCACAATATTTAACAACCAGATCATTCTCAGGAAAGGGGGCTTTCCGATAAGAATTTCTCCTTATTAGCGCGCAATTAGGTGACCAAACCTCTCCTTGACAGAACTTTCTAGACATTGTCAATATTGTAAATAATAATATGAATAACTTTGTCATCTCAATTATTGATTTAATAATATAAGATATTATGCAGATGATACTGTGACAATAATTGAATCAATAATATGAGAGATATTATGTAGCAATTACTGTAGAAATAATTGAGTATAATTGAGTGACTTCTCACGTAGGCATCAATAATCAATACCGTGTGTTACTATGCAACCACGCGTATTACTGTACTTTTACCACCGGGTAGTTCACCAGTTTAACGGTAAAACTTTCATCGTTATTTTTATAAAAAGATAATTATATCATTTTCTAACTACGTCAATACTTCCGTTATGGGGTCCACCAATGATTGTGCCGTTGTACGAATATTCTCTGTTAAAACGAATATTCCCTGACCAATCGAATATTATATAACCACTTGCTTACTTTGCAAAATTTGTAAATAATACCCACAACTATAACATTATATCAAATCCACACCATAATATTCAAAAATATATTTCGAGAAAAATTTATCTTTATTCGTAAAAGTTGAGGTCTTACAACTTCCCTTTCTTATGAAATTTCGTCCTCGAAATTAGGGTGCATACCTGGTATGTCGAAGAGGTGAGGATACCTTGACTTCATTTCAGATTCTAACTCACATGTCATTTCCTCAACATCGTGGTTTCTCCATAAAACTTTGACTTGAGGTATAACCTTGGAGCGTAGAATATGATCCTTACTATCCAAGATTTTAACAAATACCTCCTCATACGTTATATCTTCCGCTATCTTGTCCGGTTCTAATTCAATAATGTGGTTCTGGTCTTTCACATATTTACATAACATAGATATGTGAAAAACGTTATGAACATGAGACATACTTGGCGGTAAGGCGAGTTTACAGGCCACAGTTCCTACTCGTTCGAGGATTAAAAATGGGCCAATGAATCGAGGATTGAGCTTTCCTCTCTTTCCAAATCTCGTAACTCCTTTCCATGGAGCAACACGTAACAACACATGATCTCCAATATTGAATTCCACGTCCTTTCGATGAAGATCAACATAACTCTTTTGTCGATCTTGTGAGGTTTTTATACGTTATCGGATTGTTTGAATCTTTTTCGTAGTCATATGTATCAACTCTGGTCCCAACAAAGTTTCTTCACCCACCTCATTCCAGCATACATGAGAACAACACTTTCTTCCATACAACGCCTCAAATGGAACCTTGCCAATACTTGCTTGATAATTGTTGTTGTAGGAAAACTCCACTAATGGTAAGAACTTGTCTCAACTTCCTTTGAAGTCAAGGATACATAGTCTTAATAAATCTTCAAGTGTTTGAGTAGTCCTCTCCGACTGCCCGTCCGTTTGAGGATGATATGCCGAACTAAATCGTAAATTCGTGCCCATAGCTTTTTACAAACTAACCCAAAATCGTGAAGTGAATCTTGGGTCTCGATCAAAAACTATGGATACTGGCATACCATGCAATCTTACAATCTCGTTTATATACATACGAGAAAGATGTTCAAGTGTATAATTTTGTCGTATCGATAAGAAATGAGCAGACTTGATCAATCTATCATCAATGACCCAAATCGCATCTATACCTTGAGAAACTTTGGGAAGACCAGTAACGAAATCCATGGTAATGTGCTCCCACTTCTATTCTGGAATTTTAAGTAATTGTAATGGTCCTTTTGGCACTTGATGCTCCGCCTTGACTCGTTGACAAGTTATACACATTGAGATAAACCTCGCTATCTCTCTCTTAATATTGCTCCTCCAAAATGTATGTTGAAGATCACGATACATTTTGGTACTCCCAGGATGGATTGCAAACGGTGTGTTGTGCACCTCCATCATAGTTTTATACTTCAAGTCAGAATCGTTAGGAACACAAAGTCTGGAGTTGACTCGAAGTATTCCTTCTTCATCGATTCTTACTTCTGAAATAGCACCTTCTTGCACTTTCTTCCTCATATGCATAAGCTCCAGGTCTGTAGCTTGAGAAGATTTAACTTTATCGATTAAAGTCGGTTCTACTCGTATATTCGCCATAATCACATGGGTCCCTGGAGTCTTTAACTCTATCTCCATCCTTTGTAAGTCATACAAAATGGGCCTTTGCGTTGACAATATCGCACTTGTACCCGCATATGACTTTCTACCCAATGCATCAGCTACTACGTTCACTTTTCTAGGATGTTATTGAATGGTATGATCATAATATTTCAACAACTCAAGCCAACGTCGTTGACGCATGTTGAGTTCCTTTTGAGTGAAGAAATATTTGAGGCTTTTATGATCCGTATAGATCTCCACCTTTTCTCCATACAGGTAATGCCTCCAAATCTTAAGAGTAAAAATGCCAACTGCCAACTCTAGATCATGAGTAGAATAATTCCTCTCATATTCTTTCAGTTGTCATGAGGCATAGGCTATGAATTTCCCATATTGCATGAGAACACATCCTAACCCTTTGCCTAAAGCATCACTATAGATGACAAATCCCTCCGAGCCAGATGGTATTGTTTGAACAGGTGCTGAAATGAGTCTCCTCTTGAGTTCTTGAAAACTCTTCTCACATTCCTCGCTCCAATCGAATTTTGTATCTTTTCGAGTCAACTAAGTTAATGGAGTAGTGATTCGAGAAAACCCTTCTACGAATCTCCGATAATAACTAGCTAAGCCGAGAAAGCTATGTACTTCGGTCACTAACTTAGGTTGCTCCCAGCTTTGAATTGCTTCAATCTTTTCCGGGTCAACAGATATTTCGTGATTTGATATTATGTGCCCAAGGAATGCTACTTCCTCAAGCTAGAACGTATTTCTTCAACTTGGCATATAACTTGTTTTCACGAAGCTTTTGGAGTATCAGCCTTAGGTGTTGCTCATGATCTTCACTACTTTTGGTGTAAATGAGGATGTCATCAATAAAGACGACCACAAAGTGATCCAAATATTCCTTGAATACTCGGTTCATCATATCCATGAAGGCGGCAGGAGCATTAGTCAATCCAAAAGATATGACTAGGAATTCGTAATGCCCGTACCGAGTTCTGAAAGTAGTCTTTGGAATGTCATCGGTTTTAATCTTTAATTGATGATATCCGGAACGAAGATCGATCTTTGAAAAGAATTTAGCGCCTTGCAACTGGTCAAACATATCATCAATATGAGGCAACGGGTACCTATTTTTGATGGTGACGTGATTCAACTCTCGATAATCAATACAAAGTCGCATACTTCCATCTTTCTTCTTCACGAATAGAATAGGAGCACCCCAAGGAGACATACTAGGACGAATGAAACCGATGTCTAATAATTCCTGTAGTTGGGTCTTTAACTCCTGAAGTTGAATAGGAGCCATTCGATATGGGGCTTTGGAAATGAGTTTTGTACCAGGTTCAAGGTCGATACCAAACTCAATTTCATGCTCTGGGGGTAGGCCAGGAAGTTCTTTGGGAAATACGTCAAGAAATTTATTAACAATAGAAATATCATTCAAATCTGACCTATTTTTGTTAAAATCTGTGACATGGGCTAAGAAAGCTTGACATCCATTTTTCTATAAATGAATAACTTTATGGCTTGATATGATAGTGATTGACTTTAGTGGTTTGGTTGCTTAAATTCTATTGGGTAAAATCTAATTACGCACAACACGCAAGTATACGTGGTCAACAAGTAATAAAGTGAAAGTAGAGTATCGTTCCCATGAGGAATTGTTTAATAGAAAATCACCAAGTACTAACCCGTAACCAACTCAATCTTATTTAAACGAATGAATTTCAATTTATAAGTAAACTAATTATAATTACCACTAGTTAAATTAAGATAACGGAGATTTAAGATCACAACTTCACTTATTGCTTTAAGTTAACACACTTCTCATCAATTATTCTCTATCCTGAATTGTTAATCAAGAACACTAAAGCAGATTAAACCACCTCTCGATGCATAATACCCATATTAACGTCAATCCAAAATTAAGATAGAAATTCGTTAAACACCTTAATCAACTAACCCACTATATCTCTATGTGAATTACAATTGAAGAAGGTTGAAGAATAAGTTCTCTATCCGATTACATACGATTTTAAGCATATCTCTACCTTTTCGCGCATTTTCGCGCATTTTCTTGGCTACCCCCGCCCCGGCGGGACTCTATGCTTGTTTTGGGCCCGCCCCGGTGGGCTAGGGTTCTGACTTGTGACTTGCATGCCCACCCCGACGTCGGTTTTGTGAAGGAATTTTTTTTGCTCTAACGTCCTTTGGGAAAACGACCATAACCTTTGATTCGTGAATAGTTATGAGGCTTGCCACCTATCAAATCGAAGATATTGACGAGATATACAACTTTCATGATTTGAGATTTTAGAAATAACGAACACATGAAGGTCGAAATTGGGCTGGAAGTGACTGCTATGCAAATGGCCATCCAAAATAGTGACGTTCGACGTCCGTTGGTACACATGTCGTAACTCTTGCATCCGAACTCCGATTTTGAGGTTTCAAGATGTTCCGGAAAGAAGAGACGTAGATCTACAATGTAATCCAAGTTCCAAACCAAGAACATGAAATAAACATAAAAGTCCAAACGATGTCCGGATTGCTTTTCTTTGTATTTTCATACCAATTCTTTGCGAGTTCAACTCCCAAGCATATAATCTACAAAACGAACACAAAATGCATGAAAAGTAACTAAGAAACATAAGATTAAGCAAATAATTCAAGTAACATATACCGAATAAGTAGGTATAAAACCTACTTATCAAACACCCCTAAACTTAAACCTTTGTTTGTCCTCAAGCAAAAACACAAAACAATAATGCAATGCAATACCACTACTCTACATGTCTACGAATCCAACAGTAATGATAGAAACAAGTCTATTCAACCGGCCTTAGAAAAATTAAGTAAACACGATAGTACATCATATCAAAATAAATCAATAATTTCTCAATCAATCATCAATCTTAGACTGTTATCACTAATATAGTGCGTGTGTGCTCCACAACAATGTTAACTGATATAAAATCAAATTTAACACATAACAAGTCTCTTCGAAGGCATCATACAGTGTAAACTCAAGAAATCCAAAAATAAGCTAGATCCAACTAAAATCAAATAATTACCAATATCGAGGGTCAACATGGGATACTTATGCTTTATTTTTCACTTACGGGGGCTTTTTGCTCTTATTTCCCATTTTATTCATTTTTTTCTTTTGGTTTATATACACATAGCTATGCAATGTCTTATTCCCTTAGGATTTTCAATGCTACCTTAACGAGCTTTCGACCAACGACTCTCAGACCATCAAGACCTTAGGGCGCTAGGTGTAAAGACAATCCCCTCGGGCTTACTTACTCAAGTAACAAAGGCCACAAAACTAGACAAGCACGCCACAGTGTTTATTCATACTTTTTCTTTTTCTTTTTCTTTTATTTTTTCATTTTTTTACATTTTTTCTTCTTTTTTTTATAGCTTATATACCCCAAATATTTCCCCAAACTTAGGTTCTTGTCTAACTTTCACCATCACTACTTGTTCTTGTCATTCTTTCATTCAAACTAGCATTATGCTTTAGAATCCCATTATGTATCAATTTACTCAATCAATCAACAAGTTATTTTTACTGTGCTATCCTTATTATACCAGTTTCAAACAGAAAAAGACTCAATTCAATTCATAACAAGAAATCACATCAAAGCTCTAATAGTCAGTATTATACTTGTCTACCCAATTCCAATCTCATCATTGGCCAAAACAAACTATAAACTATCTAACAATTGGATTCATGCAAATGAACATAGTAACTAACTAATAATTTTTTTTGAATTTTTGAATTTTTTTTAGTTATAAATTCAAACTATTATGCAACTACTCTACTATGCAAACTAGTATGCAATTACACTATATGAATGTAAACATAAATAAACCTAAATTATTTAACTCCCCCAAACTTAAAAATTACAATGTCCTCATTGTAAAATAAAGCATGAAGTGGACGAGGACTTCCCTGTAATCATTTAAGCTTGTGGTGATGGTGGCGTTGGCGGCGACGATCATTTTCCTATCCATTGAACCTCCAATACTTGTAATGAAGAGAGACAACATGGATTAGAGTAACATTTGGATTCCTATCTACTAAATAAACTAGGAAAGCATATAAATAAATAAAAAAATTCCTGGGTTGCCTCCCAGTTAGAGCTTGAATTATAGTCTTTCAGCCTGACTTTGTCTGGTCAACGCTATCCAATTCCTCTTCGATAGTTGAGGAATCCTCCATCCATCAGTAGTATATAATCCTTTGGGAGGTTCCCAAAAGCGATGGCCATAGCATCAAAGTCACCTAGCATGCTTTGACTCGGTATAATCTCCATGAAGAAGGGCACATGACTAGGTGCTATCTCCATTGTGTTTGTGATCATATGTGGGCCTGGAAGTGTGTCAAACACAATGGACTCTTCGTCTATCTTCTCTTTCTCTTCCCACCACGGATTCATTGTTGCACTAGCTCTCATGTTATAAAGAGCATTGCCGACGACATGGCTACCAAGTGGGCATGATTTTGTAAATCTAACCGAATTCTTGAACTTTGGTGGAGAAGGAAATTGGGGCACTAATAACATCGACTCATCCTTGTTAGTACTTATAGTTAGTTCTTCACCAACGTTGTTGTATTATCCCCATTTGTCTCTTTTCCAACATCTTGTGGCTCATCCAGTTGTAGATTTGGCTCGGGCACTTCATGAATCTCAGAATTTACATCATAACACCAATTATTTTGAGGACAGTTGTTCAAGGCTTTGAGCATTTGATCTATCTGGTTCTGCAGATTGTGACGTGATATCTCTTGATTCATCCTCCTCTCCTCATTTGATGCTATGAACTTGGACAACAATTCCTCCAACTTTGACTTTTATTCTTTTAATGGAGGTTGATATGAGAAATCTGGCATGTATGTTGGATCTGGAATAGAGTATTGGTCTTGATAGTTGTAGCTCCATGAAGAATCCGGGTGATACCCCCATACTTGATCATAATTATCATATGCATACTGATTGAGGTAGTTACCACCATACTGTACCGGCCTAAGATTGATGGTGCATTGATTACTCGGGTGATTCCAGCACAATAGTCACAAATAACTGCAATCCTTCGACTCCATTGGGCTGCAAAAACGTCCAACTTCCTCGAAAATTCTTCAATCTGTGCTGACGTTGCAGAAAGTGTCACGAGTCTGTCAATCTCCGCTACCCTTGGCTGAGTCATTCTTGTCATCCTTCGACTTCGTTGGGCTCGAATAACCTCCAACGTCTTCGAAGTTGCCTCAATTTGTATTGGCTCTATATAAGATGTATTAAGTCCATCAATCCCTATTTTCCTTGGTTGAGCCATGTTCGTGTATGGCCATTGATATGCAAAGTCATCCATGGTACCTGAAAAGAGAGAAATATAGGAAGAGAATTAAAAATAAAAATAAAAATGTTTAAATTAAGACTAATTTGATTGAAATTAATATTGGCAAAGAGATATTAAACTAATTCTCTGGCAACGGCGCCAAAAACTTGTTGGGTAAAATCTAATTACGCACAACACGCAAGTATACATGGTCAACAAGTAATAAAGTGAAAGTAGAGTATCATTCCCACGAGAAATTGTTTAATAGAAAATCACCAAGTACTAACCCGTAACCAACTCAATCTTATTTAAACGAATGAATTTCAATTTATAAGTAAACTAATTCTAATTACCACTAGTTAAATTAAGATAACAGAGATTTAAGATCACAACTTCACTTATTGCTTCATTTAAGTTAACACACTTCTCATCAATTATTCTCTATCCTGAATTGCCAATCAAGAACACTAAAGCAGATAAAACCACCTCTCGATGCATAATACCCATATTAACGTCAATCCACAATTAAGATAGAAATCCATTAAACACCTTAATCAACTAACCCACTATATCTCTATGTGAATTATAATTGAAGAAGGTTGAAGAATAAGTTCTCTATCTGATTACATACGATTTTAAGCATATCTCCACCTTAACAATAATCAAAAATCTGCTATTGACAAAATTCATGACACATACTATCATAATAAGATCTAAATCAATACTTCATCTCTTGAGTTCATATAGATTATCACGGTAATTGATGGCCAATCAATTAAATAATTAAGTCCAAATCACAATAGACAATCCTCACAATAGAACATAATAATTGATAGCGAAGCATATTAAAATAAACTACACAATAAGATCCATTGTAATCTCAAACAAAGAATTAGTTCATCGAATTAAAACTAAGAATCCACACTTGAAATAACATTAAAAGACAAAAATAAGAGTAGAGTAAAGAATAAATCTGTTGTCAGCAAATCTCCATCTCCCTCAAGCTCCTGCTCTTGATCTTCAATGGTCTTCAAGTTGTTTCAATCTCTAAATCTAATTAGAACTAGTGTTTTGATCTAAATTACTCTAATCTAATCTAATTGAATCCTTTCTCTAGTCTCTAATCTCCCTAATCCTTGCGATTCTTTTCCTTATATAAGTCTCTTCATATGTCTTTAAGTCCTCTTGGAAGTTCTCTTGGAAGTCCTTGTGTCAATCAGATCGAAACAATCCTTTCCAGACTCAAATTGGACCAAAATTCACACTTTTTGCGTATTTTATGGGCTACCCACTCCCCGGTGGGGGTCTATGCTTTTTTTGGACCCGCCCTGGTGGGCTAGGGTTCTGACTTGTGACTTGCATGCCCACCCCGGCAGCGGTTTTGTGAAGGAAAATTTTTTGCTCTGACGTCCTTTGGAAAAACGGCCATAACGTTTGATCCGAAAAGAGTTACGAGGCCTGTCACCTATCAAATCAAAGATATCGACGATATCTACAACGTTCATGCTTTGAGATTTTAGAACTAACGAATATATGTAGGTCGAAATTGGGCTGGAAGTGAATGCTGTGCAAATGGCCATCCAAAATAGTGACGTTCGACGTCCGTTGGTACACATGTCATAACTCTTGCATCCGAACTCCGATTTTGATAATTCAAGATGTTCCGGAAAGAGGAGACGTAGATCTACAATGTAATCTAAGTTCCAAACTAAGAACATGAAATAAACATAAAAGTCCAAACGATGTCCGAATTGCTTTTCTTTACATTTTCATACCAATTCTTTGCGATTTCAACTTCCAAGCATATAATCTACAAAACGAACACAAAATGCATGAAAAGTAACTAAAAAACATGAGATTAAGCAAATAATTCAAGTAACAGATACCGGATAAGTAGGTATAAAACCTACTTATCAAATTCGCATAATAGGTTGGTTAGGAATATGAAAGCTAACAACCTTACGAAAATAATTAATTTTTGTATGATGCGTAGTTAACCAATAAATCCCTAAAATCACATCAAATGCAAGTATTTTTAAGGAAATAAGATCGACATGTAATGTGAGGGTACCAATTTCAACCAAACAAGACTTATAAATAGTGGATGTAATGAAGGTTTCTCCCATCGGAGTTTCAACAGATAAGTCAAAGTCTAATTTCTCCAGAGTCAAATTTAAACGTTGAACGCAAGTAGGAGAAATAAAAGAATGGGTAAAACCGGTATAAAAAAAGGTATATACTTCGCTAAAATTTATGATTAGCTTACCCGTGATCACCTCGTTCGGATTCCTCACTTTTTGGGAGGTTACGATAAATGCTCTCCCTTGAACTACCAATTTTGTCTTGTCTAGGATGGCCTTTTATGCCTCCTCCCAGCTAGACTTAACTTCGGTGCATGACAAAATCGGGTAAGGTGACCTTCTCTTCCGTAATTATAATAAGCTTTGGATTGTTGCGTACAGTTCAGACTGATATGTCCCTCCCCTCCACATTTATAACATACGATTGGCTGTCGTTCCCCTTCCTTAACAACTAGTGCTGGTGATGACGTCTTTCCATCATTGTTGAATCTCCTCTTCTTGAAATTCACTTCTATTATCTTGGTCATGATTTCCACCGAAGTGGTTACCATTTCTGGCATGTTGATTCCCTCCACGTTTGTTGTCACCGCTTTGACGACTGCTACCACTGGTATTATCATTTTACCGGCTGCCCTCTCTTGGTTGGGTTGACCCGCTATCGCGCTCCAATAACTGAGCCCTATTTACAACATCTAAATACAAACATAGTTTGTGAGAAATTAAGTATTGACATATCTCGAGTTTCAAACCTCTTAGAAACATCTGCGTCATTCTCTCCTCATTATCAACCAAGTGGGACGCAAACCGGGACAACTCGGAAAACTTAGCTTCGTACTGCGACACGGTCATATTGTTTTACTCCAGCTTGATGAACTCTACCTCTTTCATGTGACGAATATTTTCGGGAAAGTACGTGTCGTTGAACAGTTCTTGGAACTTCTCCCAAGACATTTTGAGTGTGGCAGTGTAAGACCACAACTTTTATGAATAAAGATTAATTTTTCTCGAAATATATTTTTGAATATTATGGTGTGGATTTGATATAATGTTATAGGTGTGGGTATTATTTACAAATTTTGCAAAGTAAGCAAGTGGTTATATAATATTTGATTGGTCGGGGAATATTCGTTATAACATGAAATATTCGTACGACGGCACAATCATTGGTGGACCCCACAACGGAAGTATTGTCGTAGTTAGAAAACGACAAAATTATATTTTTATAAAAATAACGGCGAAAGTTTTACCATTAAACTGTTGAACTACCCGGTGGTAAAAGTACAGTAATACGAGTGGTTGCATAGTAGCACACAGTATTGATTATTGATGCTTACGTGAGAAGTCAATCAGTTATACTCAATTATTGCTACAGTAGTTGTTGTATAATATCTCTCATATTATTGATTCAATTATTGTCATAATATCATCTGCATAATATCTTATATTAGTAAATCAATAATTGAGACGACAAAGTTATTCATATTATTATTTGCAATATTGACAATGTCTAGAAAGTTCTGTAAAGGAGAGGTTTGGTCACCTAATTGCACGCCAATAGGGAGAAATCCTTATCGGAAAGCCCCCTCTTTCCTGGGAATTATCTGGTTGTTAAATATTATGAGTTATAATATTAATGATGAATAAGTTCGTGTTGATTAAAGATGAAATTGATATTTCCATTTTATTGGGATTATTAGTGTCAGTGGAAATCGACATCTATTTGGATAATAATGGACGTGTGGAGGTTATATTGACCAATCAGATAATTAATCAGATAAATGAGGAATTAATTGCTATTAATTCACATGCTTATAACTATTTGTTCACATGTGTGTACTATTGATTCACATGCATGTACTATTAGGGGAGGTGGTGCAAGATTGATAATACTTGCATGACTAAATTATAAATGAAGGTATAAATGAAGGTACTATACTGTAATTATTTTTTTCACATGATTGTACTATTGATTCACAAGATGTACTATTATGGGAGGTGGTGCAAGTTTGATAATACTTGCATGACTAAATTAAAAATAGAGGTATAGATGAATGTATTATATTGTAATATTTCGAGCCCCAAAACGTGTAATTATCGAAACTACGTTTTCCTATAAATAGAAGCTCATTCTTCTTTCATTCTCACCAATTCACTAAGACTCACAAAAGCAATTAGAGAGAGAAGCTTTAGAGAAAAAGTAGAAGAGAAGTCTGCTACCTCACTATTCCATTATCCAGTCTTCTTCTGAGGTAAGGGATATTATTTTTTCAGTATTCATAGGAATAATATTGTCTTCCATGCTCTGTAGTATGTGAGTAATATTATTTTGTCTCGTATTCCTGATTATCCCTCATTTTGTTAAAGTATTGCTTCTATACTCCGGGAAATTAGTAGAATATCCTTGAAATTTGCGCTTCATCTAGTATCGTTTCACAATGATATTTTATGCACATTCTTGTTAAATTTTAAGCTTTTCATGCCGGAGTACTATCCATGAGTAGTATTCATTTTTATGGTATTATTCACAAAGTACTATTCATTGGGTATTATTCACAAAGTACTATTCACAGGATACTATTCACAAAGTACTATTTATGGGTACTATTCACGAGTACTATTCACGGGGTACTATTCCCGAAGTACTATTAACGAGGTACTATTCACTCGAGTACTATTGATAAGTAGGTTTTATACCTACTTATTCGGTATCTTTTACTTGAATTAGTTGTTTTTATTCATGTGTCTTAGTTACTTTTCATGCATTTTGTGTTCGTTTTGTAGGTTATACGTTTGGAAGTGATGTGAGCGATTATTGGTAAGGAAAAACACGGAAAATGCAAACAAAAGCAAGCCGGATATCGTTTGTGCTTTCATGTCATTTCATGTTCTTGGCGTGGAGCTTGGACTATATTGTATAGCATTTTCTTAGCTTTCCGGAACATCTTGAATCATTCCAATCGGAGTTCGGATGAAAGAGTTGTGGCATTTCTACCAATGGACGTCGTTGAACTTCACCGTTTTGGGTGGTCATTTGCATAGCAGTCACTTCCAGTCCAATTTCGACAGTCATGCGTTCTTTATTTCTCAAAGCTCAAAGAATGAAAGTTGTAGATCTCGTCGATATCTTCGATTTGATAGGTTGTAAGCCCCGTAACTCCTCTCGGTTTAAAAGTTACGGCAGTTTTAGCAGAGGAGGTTCCAGCAGAAAAAGTAATTCGCAGATTAGTACCCAGCCGGGGCTGGGGTCCTGGGCGTCTTAGCAGTCCACTACCCAGCCAGGGCTGGGTTTTTGTAAGGGAAAAGGCCAGCCGGGGCTGGCCTATGCGAAAAAGAGTAGATTTTGTCCGAATTTGAGTCCGAAAAGGATTGTTTCAAGTTGTTTGATTCAAGGACTTCTAAGAGGACTAAAAGACATGTACAAAAGCTTATAAAAGGAGGGGAATAACATAGATTAGAAGAGAATATTAGGAGATTAGATTAGCTTATTAGGAGATTAGAGAGCATTCTATTAAATTAGATTAGAGTAAATTAGAGAAAAACACTAGTTCTAATGAGATTTGGAGATTGATGCAACTTGGAGACCATTGAAGATTTGAAGTAGGAGCAAGGAGGGGCGTCAAATCTATACACAATAGATTATTACTTCTCATCTTCTTCTATCTTTATCTTTTAATGTGTATTCAATTGTGGATTCTTAGTTTTAATTCAATAATCATGAACTAATTCTTTGTTTGAGATTACAATGGATCTTATTGTGTAGTTCATTTTAATATGCTTCGTTATCAATTATTATGTTCTATTGAGAGGATTATCTATTGTGATTTGGACTTAATTTTTTAATTGATTGGCCATCAATTACCATGATAATCTATATGAACTCGAGAGATGAAGTATAGATTTAGATCTAATCATGATAGCATGTGTTCAGGATTTTGTTAATAGCTTAAACTTGATGAGTGTTAAGGTAGAGATATGCTTGACATCGCATGTAATCAGATAGAGAACTTATTCTTCAACCTTATTCAATTGTAATTCACGTAGAGATATAGTGGGGTTAGTTGATTAAGTTGTTTAACGGATTTCTATCTTAATTGTGGATTGACGTTAATATGGTATTAGCATCGAGAGGTGGTTAATACTACTTTAGTGTTCTTGATTAACAATTCAGGATAGAGAATAATTGATGAGAAGTGTGTTAACTTAAATGAAGCAATAAGTGAAGTTGTGATCTTAAATCTCCATAGTCTTAATTTAATTAGTGGAATAATAGTTAATTTATATAGTTTATAATTCATTCGTTTAAATAAGATTGAGTTGGTTACGGGTTAGTACTTGGTGATTTTTATTAAATAATTCTCTGTGGGAACGATACTCAACTTATCACTTTATTACTTGTTGACCACGTATACTTGCGTGTTGTGTGTAACTAGATTTTACCCAACAAGTTTTTGGCGCCGTTGCCGGGGAATTAGTTTAATACAGTTTTACCAATATTAGCTTCAATCAAATTAGTCTTAATTTAAACATTTTTATTTTTATTTTTAATTCTCTTCCTATATTTCTCTCTTTTCAGGTACCATGGATGACTTTGCGTATCAATGGCCATACACGAACATGACTCAACCAAAGGAAGCGGAGATTGACAGACTCGATACACTCTCCGCAATGTCAGCACAAATTGAAGAACTTTCGAGGAAGTTGGACGTTATCGCAGCCCAACAGAGTCGAAGGATGGCAGTTACCTGTGGCTATTGTGCTGGCAATCACCCGAGTAATCAATGCACCATCAATCTTGGGCCGGTACAGTATGGTGGTAACTACCTCAATCAGTATGTATATGATAATTATCATCAAGTTTGTTGGTATCACCCGGATTCTTCATGTAGTTACAACTATCAAGACCAATACTCTACTCCAAATCCAACATACACACCAGAATTCTCATATCAACCTCCATTAAAAGAAGAAAAGTCAAAGTTGGAGGAATTGTTGTCCAAGTTCATAGCATCAAATGAGGAGAGGAGGATTGATCAAGAGATATCAATGCAAAATCTGCAGAACCATGTGGATCAAATACTCAAAGCCTTGAACAACTGTCCTCAAAACAATCGGTGTTATGATGAGGATTCCGAGATTGATGAAGTGCCCGAGCCAAATCTACAACTGGATGAGACACGAGATGTTGAAAAAGAGGAGACAAGTTGGGATAATGAAAATAAGGTCGGTGAAGAACTAACTATAAGTACCAACGAGGATGAGCCGATGTTATTAGTGCCCCAAGTTCCTTCTCCGCCAAAGATCAAGGGTCCAGTTAGATTTGCAAAACCGTGCCCGCTTGGTAGTCATGTCGTCGGCAAGGCTCTTTATGACATGAGAGCTACTACAAATGTGAAGCCATGGTGGGATGAGGAGGAAAAGATAGAAGAAGAGCCCATTGTTCTTGCCAAGCCTCAAAGCCACAATCGAATCATAGGCTCAACGGACGGAAAAGCACCTAGTTATTCAACATTCTCAATTAGGCATATATTTAAACAAAGTATGCTAGGTGACTTTAACTCGATGACTATCACAAATGCGAACCTACCAAAAGCTATATTATTTTCGATGGATGGAGGGTTCCTCAACTTTCGAAGAGGAATTGGATAGCATTGACCAGAAAAAGTCAGGCTGAAAGACTATAAATCAAGCGCTGACTGGGAGGCAACCCAGGAATTTTTTATATTTTTATGCTTTACTAGTTTATTTAGTAGATAAGAATTAAGTTGCTTATTAAGTTCTCTTATAATCTAATCCATGTTGTCTCTCTTCATTGCAGGTATTGGAGGTCCAATGGATAGCAAAATGATCGTCGCCGCCATCGCCACCATCAACTCACGCTTAGCTGATTACAGGGAAGTTCTCTTCTATTTATCGTTATATTCTTACAATGAGGACATTGTAATTGCTAAGTTTGGGGGAGTTTTCTTTAGGTTCATTATCGCATGTTTAGTTTATGTTATGTTATTTTGCATATGTTGTTAATATAGTTTAGGTTCATTATTAAAAAAAACAAAAAAAAAATCAAATATTCAAAAATTTAAAAATAATAGTTAGTTACTATGTTCATTTTGCATGAGTCCAGCTGTTTGATATTTACAGTTTGTTTTGGCCAATGATGAGATTGGGATCGAGTAGACATGTAGCGTACTGACTATTAGAGCTTTGATGTGATTTCTTGTTATGAATTGAATTTTTTTTCTGTTTGAAACTGGTATAATAAGGATAGCACAATAAAAATAACTTGTTGATTGATTGAGTTTAAATTGATACATAATGGGACTCTAAAGGATAATGTTAGTTTGAATGAAAGAATGAGAAGAATAAGTAGTGATGACTAAAGTTCGATAAAAACTTAAGTTCGGGAAAAAAATTTGGGATATATAAGCTTCAAAAAAAAAAGAAAAGAAAAAAAATGAAAAAAAATATATATATCGTGGCTAGTTTTGTTTCGGGGCCTTTGTTACTTGAGCAAGTACGCCCGAAGGGGTATCTTAAAACCTAGCGCCCTAAGGTCTTATATGGTCTGAGAGTCGTTGGTCGAAAGCTCGCTAAGGGGTAGCACTGTTAGCCTAATGGAATGAGACATTGCACAGTCATGGTTAAAAAGTAAAAAAAAAGAAAAAAAAATAAAACGGGAAAAGAGGAAAAAGCCCCCATAATGAAAAGTAAAGCATAAGTATCCCGGATTTGACTCTTGAACTTGGTGGATGTTTGACTTTAGTTGGATCTAGCTTGTTCGTGAATTTTTTGAGTTTACACTGTATGATGCCTTTGAAGAGACTTGTTATGTGTTAAATTTGATTTTATATTAGTTAACATTGTTGTGGAGCACACACGCACTATACCAGTAATAACAGTTTAAAATTTGATGAGTAACAAGGAAATTGTTGATTGGTTTTGATATGATGTATTATCATGTTTGCTTGATTGCTCTAAGGTCGAGTGAATAGATTTGATTCTATCAATACTGTTGGATTCGTAGGCATATAGATTAGTTGCATTCCATTGCATTGCATGGCATTTTTGTTTTGTTTTTGCTTGAGGACAAACAAAGGTTTAAGTTTGGGGGTATTTGATAAGTAGGTTTTATACCTACTTATTCGGTATCTTTTACTTGAATTAGTTGTTTTTATTCATGTGTCTTAGTTACTTTTCATGCATTTTGTGTTCGTTTTGTAGGTTATACGTTTGGAAGTGATGTGAGCGATTATTGGTAAGGAAAAGCACGGAAAATGCAAACAAAAGCAAGCCGGATATCGTTTGTGCTTTCATGTCATTTCATGTTCTTGGCTTGGAGCTTGGACTATATTGTAGAGCATTTTCTTAGCTTTCCGTAACATCTTGAATCATTCCAATCGGAGTTCGGATGAAAGAGTTGCGGCATTTCTACCAATGGACATCGTTGAACTTCACCGTTTTGGGTGGTCATTTGCATAGCAGTCACTTCCAGTCCAATTTCGGCAGTCATACGTTCGTTATTTCTCAAAGCTCAAAGAATGAAAGTTGTAGATCTCGTCGATATCTTCGATTTGATAGGTCGTGAACCCCGTAACTCCTCTCGGTTTAAAAGTTATGGCAGTTTTAGCAGAGGAGGTTCCATCAGAAAAAGTAATTCGCAGATTAGTACCCAGCCGGGGCTGGGCCTTTTTGTGCCTTAGGACCCAGCCGGGGCTGGGGTCCTGGGCGTTTTAGCAGTCCACTACCCAGCCGGGGCTGGGTTTTTGTAAGGGAAAAGGCCAGCCGGGGCTGGCCTATGCGAAAAAGAGTAGATTTTGTCCGAATTTGAGTCCGAAAAGGATTGTTTCAAGTTGTTTGATTCAAGGACTTCTAAGAGGACTAAAAGACATGTACAAAAGCTTATAAAAGGAGGGGAATAACATAGATTAGAAGAGAATATTAGGAGATTAGATTAGATTATTAGGAGATTAGAGAGCATTCTATTAAATTAGATTAGAGTAAATTAGAGAAAAACACTAGTTCTAATGAGATTTGGAGATTGATGCAACTTGGAGACCATTGAAGATTTGAAGTAGGAGCAAGGAGGGGCGTCAAATCTATACACAATAGATTATTTCTTCTCATCTTCTTCTATTTTTATCTTTTAATGTGTATTCAATTGTGGATTCTTAGTTTTAATTCAATAATCATGAACTAATTCTTTGTTTGAGATTACAATGGATCTTATTGTGTAGTTCATTTTAATATGCTTCGTTATCAATTATTATGTTCTATTGAGAGGATTATCTATTGTGATTTGGACTTAATTTTTTAATTGATTGGCCATTAATTACCATGATAATCTATATGAACTCGAGAGATGAAGTATAGATTTTGATCTAATCATGATAGCATGTGTTCAGAATTTTGTTAATAGCTTAAACTTGATGAGTGTTAAGGTAGAGATATGCTTGACATCGCATGTAATCGGATAGAGAACTTATTCTTCAACCTTATTCAATTGTAATTCACGTAGAGATATAGTGGGTTAGTTGATTAAGGTGTTTAACGGATTTCTATCTTAATTGTGGATTGACGTTAATATGGTATTAGTGCATCGAGAGGTGGTTAATACTACTTTAGTGTTCTTGATTAACAATTCAGGATAGAGAATAATTGATGAGAAGTGTGTTAACTTAAATGAAGCAATAAGTGAAGTTGTGATCTTAAATCTCCATAGTCTTAATTTAATTAGTGGAATAATAGTTAATTTATATAGTTTGTAATTCATTCGTTTAAATAAGATTAAGTTGGTTACGGGTTAGTACTTGGTGATTTTTATTAAATAATTCTCTGTGGGAACGATACTCAACTTATAACTTTATTACTTGTTGACCACGTATACTTGCGTGTTGTGTGTAACTAGATTTTACCCAACAACTATTCACCCGGGAAATTATTCATGACAAAAATTGATTTCTTTGCTGTCTAAATCATTTTTGATACAATATTATTCTTGAATTTTACTCCACAAAGCAGTATCATGTTGACAATTTGAACAATGTTGAATTCTGGATAAATTAAGTTATAATCTTTAAAAATTTATCTTTTGATTTCTTTTAATTGAATTATTATATCATTGTCATCATCCTCACACTTATATTGTGATAAAAGTCATCTTTGGCTTACGTGCATAGATGTACTATTGATTTGTATGATTATGACTATGGATTATTCGATATAATCATGACCGTAATGTTACAAATGATGTGGTAAAAATCCTCATTGGCCTGTACTGCATTGATGGACAGTTGCTGGTATGATTATGACCATGGATTATTCGGTATAATCATGACCATTTATGAGAACATGAATATCCTTGGCCCGTAATGCAGGGATGATTCGATGATGTGGTTTATTTATTAAGCTGAGTCTCAACGATAAAATTGATGATAAACTTTTTAAATCATAGAAGATAGTAGATATCATGCTCTACTTGACTCTTCTAATGGATTGCATGTTCCGTTGTAGTTAAACTTGATGCTTATTATATTTTATCTGTAACATTCCAGAATTTTTAAATTGTAGTATTAAATATTTATTGAATTATATAAGTATTTAATGGATATGTTTATTGTTGAATAAATAATTGTTGAATTTGATTTGGTGTGGTTTAGTTAATTATTTGTTAAGTAAATAATTAAGGAGTTAAGAAAATTAATTGTTATGAGATTTTATATACCAATTTAATTTAATAGTTAAGCTTGAGAGCTTATAATGATTAAATGAATTATAATATTTTAATTGGAATTTGTAATTAAAATAAGGTGTTAGCTGATTAAATAAAATTATAATTATAAAGGAAATTATAATTATGTGGTAATGATTTATGTGTTAAAGTAATTTAATAGATTAGTATTAGAATTTATTATTAAAATTTACTCCCTTCGTCCCAAATTAATTGCCCAGTTTTGAGTTTTTAAAGTCAAATTGACCATTTTTAAAGCTAATCTTTTTACTATTTTTGCTAAAATATAGGTGAAGAGATTATAACCAAAAGAAAGTATATACAATTTATTACTAATCCTAATTTTTATAATTTTAGAAATATATTTATATATGCTTAATTATTAATTCTAAAAATAGTCAATTTGACTTAAAAAAAGCCAAAGCTGAGCAATTAATTTGGGACGGATGAAGTAATTAAATAGAAGTGTGACAAATAACCTTGCTATAAAGGAGTTTAATTTAGTTTTGGCCAAACAAGTCTTAATGCATATTATGTTTTTAATCTAATGGTGTTTTATCAAACAAGGTATAGGGGTTAATTGATTTATTTTAATTAGATTTACAAAACAAGGTGTAAGAGTTAAATGGTTATTTTTATTAGCCTAGTCAAACAAGCCTTGTGGCTTTTGAATTTCAAAAATTAGATAACTGATATCAGTTATATCTATATTTATATTATATAATTAATATATATTATTACTATTATACGTTATATTTTACTACGTAAGATATAATAGAGTTTGGGAAAGACTCAGAAGAAGAAAAGAGAAGAAGAAGAAGAAAAGAGAAAAAGGGAGAGAAAGCTTGAGAGAAATCCTAGAAGGTTTTGATAAAGAGAAGAAGCTTGAGAATAGCCATCATCTTGTTCTAAATTAAGGTATCATCTTGCTCCTATTTTTCTAAAAAAAAACTATGGTTATCTTCTTCTCCAAAAGTTCTCTGTAAAATAATTGTAAAAGATGAATTGTTGGTGTATATAGTTTTATATGATAATTGATTGTTGTAAAACTGTTTTTCATAGGTTATGTATGGTTATAATCAATTAATTCATGTATGTATGTAATTTGTGAAGAAAACTATATTACAGAGTGTTTATATGAAAATATATGAATATGGCTTAGTTTAAAATAAAATTAAGGTTTGATTAGTTGTTAATATATATAAATAGACTATTGATTTTGAAAGTAGATGAATAAACATAAACATGATAGTTTGAATTAATGGGTTTGGTTGAAAAACAAAGTTACAGTGATAAGTTTCACTGAAAATGTCAAAAATGGAGTTTTTATCAAAAACAGTGAAATTGGGTGTTGTAAAGTTGATGTTTATGTTATTATATGAGTAAAAACATGTTAAGAGTATTGAAACTATGTTTACATGAAGTCTCTATATGTATTACATGTTAATTAGTTTGTTAGATTGGAGCTTGTAGGCCAATTTGGCTTTTTGTTATGCTGTTGCCGAGGCTGGTCGACGAAGTCTGGAGTTTGGCGCCGCAGCGCGGCCCAACAGTATTATTTCCGGTATCACGCCGCAACACCAACTGCTAGCCTAAGTCTCGCGCCGCAGCGCTAACTCAGCGCCGCAGCGGCAACCCATAGTGTAAACTGTGGCGCCGCAGCGCGAGTTAGCAAAATGGTCTGACAGTTTTATTTATTTACACAAAGTCTGAAAATAAATGTTATGTGTTAATAATAGGACTGTTAATTTATGATTTCAGTAGTACTAAACTAAGAATGAGCATGTTGTCAAGGGATTAACTAGTACTAGTAGTTTCGTAATTCGATTATGTAAATTGAAAATCAAACCTACATGTTGTATATACTTGTTTATATATATAAAATGTTGGTAGGGACTAATTATGTCATGATGACATATATATAGGGTATTGAGATTCAAGTTGTAAGGTTTAGCTTGTGCTCAAGGCAAATTCTCTAACCCTAAAACTTCGTTGTGCAAGTTTAATTTTGTTAAGTACGTTATTGCTTTTAAATTCAATTACAATTTCTCAAGTTGCTACCTCTACACTTTCGTAGAGCTAGATTGTTTATTATTGAGAAAGTTCTTGTATTTATTGTTCATGAGGATGCAAGTATTCTAAATATTATATTTTAATATTGAGCAAGTTTCTTTAATATGTAACTTGTTATTTAGCATGCGAGTCGCTATATTTTAATATTCTAGTGTTGAACAACTTTATCGTTCAAATTACTATTCACTATGCATGCTTAGCATCCAATTTTCAATAACCTTGAATTAATATTGTTCAAGCAAATTATGTTATGATTATTCAATGTTTATGCTATTAGATTATTCCTAAAGCATGATATTAATTTATAAATATCGATTCAGTTATGATTATTCCATAGCATATATTTAGTTCTTTTGTATTCAACTAATCCTTAGTTGATGACCGTTGAATTCTAAATTACCTTGTAATGTATCCAAACCAAACCTACTTTGGTGCGGACTTGTATTCTAAATACTGAGATGAACAACTCTTTTATTAGAGGTTTACGCTTAGCGTTGAAATGATTGTGAACAATACATTGTACGAAGGGTTGATCCCCCTAAGTACGTGGAGTCCTTATAGTCTTATGACTGTTAAAGTTAAAGTTGAAAGATTACTTATAACTGTGGACATGATTCGTGGTCATTAGACCCTCAGTAGTATGTTTTAGAATGTTAATAGGACATATCATTCAGTTTTATTGAGTCTATTTCTAGCAATTGTTGTAATGTTGTAAAGTTATTCATTCTTCTTTAAGTGAGCATTGTTTACTCACTCTTGCGTATCTATACACTTATTGCAGCTAAGGTTGACAAGGTCAATGATCCTACCACTAGCAAAGGAAAGGGAAAAATGTACAAGTGATGAAGAATTGTAATTTTATTTTTATCATTATGATAATAGACTTTTAAATATGATGTGATGTAATAAATTTTAAATTCCACATTTGAATGATTGTATTTAAAGGTTAGATAACCTGGGAGATTTTTATTAAATGTAATCCTGTATGGGCAGGTTCTTATTATTCAATTTTATTATGATTGGGTAGTTAGTAATGAATGTTTTGATTAAGTGAACACCAAATCTTGAGGAAATGAAGTACCAGGATTTGGGGGTGTCACATTATCAGTTTAACACTGTTGAAGGCTAACGATAATTTATTATGCATTATCTTAGTCATAATATTTCTTACTGGGCTAGTTGAGCTCACCCTTTTGTTTTCATTGTTCTCTTCAGGAAATGAGAACGTAGCTGGGACTAGTCGGGGAATGGAGTGACGGTCCAGATGTTTGCATTAGTAGTCCTCACTATTCAGTGAAATAGTGTGATAATAATTGTAATGAGGATGTTATTTGAGTTTGGATACTCTCTACGAGACATTATCCGTTTTAAAACTCTCAGCTACGTTTTGTCGTACTGTATAAAAGAAGTTTGTATTTAAATTCCGTACCATATATTTGGTGACTCAAGATGAGTGATGTATATTGTGACGCCCCCAAAACAGGTATACATCACCCATCTTGGGTCGCCAGATACAAGGTACTGAATAAAAATACAACTTAATTATACAACAGTCGTGTGAAATACAACAAAACATAGGCTGTGAGTTTTAATACAAATATTATCATCTAGACAATATCCACACTCAATGGAGTTCGCATTACATTTATTATCACACTATTTCACAGAGTAGTGAGGACTACTAATGCACCATCTAGGACCATCACTCTGTTCCCCGACTAGTCCCAGCTACGTTCTCATTTCCTGAAGAGAACAGTGAAAGAAAGGGTGAGCTCAACTAGCCCAGTAAGAACTATTATGACTAAGATAATGCAGAATAAATTATCAATAGCCTTCAACAGTATAACAACTGATAGAATATAATAGACAACAAGTTTTAGATCAAAAACTGCAGCAGAATTAACAATTCATTAGAAGAGTCAAGTAAAGTATAAAATCTACTGTCTTCTATGATTTGAAAAGTTTTTCATCAACTTTATCGTTGAGACTCTGCTTAATAAATAAAATCGAATCATCCCTGCTCCACGGCCAAGGATATTCGTATAATCATCAATGGTCATGACTATACCGAATAATCCCTGGTCATAATCATACCAATAACTGTCCACTAATGAACTACAGGCCAATGAGGACTTTTACCACATCATTCGTCACATTACGGTCATGATTATACCGAATAATCCCTGGTCATAATCATACCAAGTCCATCTATGCACGTAAGCCAAAGATGACTTTCAACATAATATAAACATAAGGATGATGACAATTCAATAAGACAGGTTCAAGAATAAATTTTAAAGATTTATAAGTTAATTTATCCTGAACTCAATAACGTCCAAATTGTCAACATGATACTGCTTTGTGCAGTAAAATTCAAGAATGCTCAGAAGAATATTTCCATGAAAAGATACTAGATGAAGCGCAAATATCAAGGATATTTCACTAATTTCATAGAGTATAGAAGGCAAAGCTTTAACCAACTGAGTATAATATAATATATGAAACTGCAAATGGATTTTCACCCGCCATGCGGTAATCCACATATACAAATTATTTCCATAATTTAATAAGGAATGAATATACAGGATCATTCACCATGCATGTGGTAATCCACATAGACATGTTATTCCAACAGAATAATAAAGAATGGAATAACAGAAGGATTCACCATGCATGCGATAGACTACACCGACAGGTTATTCCCAACAGAATAATAAATAATGGAACCAGGTCCGGCGTAAACGCACAGACAGGATATTCTGACAAAATAATAAATAATGGAACCAGGTCCGGCGTAAACGCACAGACAGGATATTCCGACATAATAATAAATAATGAAACCAGGTCCGGCGTAAACGCACAGAGAGAATAATGAAGTAGTGAAGTAGCAGAATATTTTTCTTCTTTCTCTCTATGATTTCTCTCTCTAGAGCTTTAGTGAATTCGTAAGAAATAATGAAGGAATGAGCTTCTATTTATAGGAGAATGGACTGAATAGTAACTAATTCATAAATGGTCCAGATTGATCTACTTTTAAACGGACAGTCCATATTGGTTTACTATTAAAACTTAAAGCAACGGTCCATACTGATTTACTATTAAAACTTTAAACCAACGATCCATATTGATTTACTATTATATCTTCAACCAACGATCTGGAAAATTAGCACATCTCCTCATGGAATAATATTGTACCAAAAAATGATTTGGACCGAACAAAAATATATCTTACGAATGAATAGTACCCCATGAATAGTAACTCGTGAATAGTAAATCATGAATAGTTACTCGTGAATAGTAACTCGTGAATAGTACTCCGACACGAAAAGTGTCCCGAATACCCAATTGAACAATATAACCTCCAGACATCAATTATACTAACACAAATAAGTCCAACACAATGGGACTATAAAATTCATCTTTAATCAACACGAACTTATTCATCATTAATATTATAATTCACAATATTTAACAACTAGGTCGTTCCCAGGAAAGAGGGGGCTTTCCGATAAGGATTTCTCATTATTGGCGCGCAATTAGGTGACCAAACCTCTCATTGACAGAACTTCTAGACATTGTCAATATTGCAAATAATAATATGAATAACTTTGCCGTCTCAATTATTGATTTAATAATATAACATATGATACAGATGATACTGTAACAATAATTGAATCAATAATATGAGAGATATGATGCAGCAATTACTGTAGCAATAATTAAGTATAACTGAGTGACTTCTCATGTAAGCATCAATAATCAATACCGTGTGCTACTATGCAACCACGCGTATTACTATACTTTTACTACCGGGTAGTTCAACAGTTTTAATGGTAACACCTCCGCCGTTATTTTTATAGAAAGATAACTTTGTTGTTTTTTAACTACAACAATACTTCCATTGTGGGGTCCACCAATGATTGTGCCGTCGTACAATATTCCTTGTTAAAACGAATATTCCCCGACCAATCGAATATTATATAACCACTTGCTTACTTTGCAAATTTTATAAATATTTCCCACAACTATAACATTATATCAAATCCACACCATAATATTAAAAAAATTATTTTGAGAAATTTAAATCTTTATTCATAAAATTTGGGGTCTCACATATACCTATTTTGGGGGCGTCACAGTTGGTATCAAAGCTTAGGGATATGATCCCTGGCTGAGATGTGAGACAAGAACTAGGAGGGGAGAGACGGAGAATTCCTTCGCTAGTATGACCTATCTAAGTTTATTTGGTATTTAATTGGTCGGTCAGAGTATAGGGATAATATGTGACATGTCAATTAACCCTTATTTTGTGGAAATATTTGAAAATGGCATCCGAAAATGTTGAGATAAGCAATGAAGCACATAAGACCGTTAAGTCACCAACGATCAGTACTCAGGATAATGTGCATCAGGATGGCAATAATCCAGAAGAAAACAACAACGCTGACCAAATGATGAACGATGGGATGTTCAGAGGCTTTATGCAATTCATACAACATCAGGCGAGAGCAGCTCCTGTTCAAAATGCAGGTGGAAACACTGGCAACTCTTGGATGGTCACCGCTAAACAGTTCAAGGAGCTGAGACCACCGGAGTTTATTGGAGAGCAAAATATCCACTTAAGGAAGAGACGTGGATAAAGCATATCACCAAGATATTTGATGTCTTGAGATGTTCCGAGGAGCAAAAGGTTCCCTTTGCCACCTTTATGTTGCGAAGAGAGGCAGATTACTGGTGGGAATCGATAAAGCGTACTCAACCTGTCACACTGAAGATGTATTGGGAGAAATTCCAAGAATTTTTCAACGACAAGTACTTTTCCGAAAGTATTCGTCACATTAAGGAGGTAGAGTTCATCAAGCTGGAGCAAAACAATATGGCCGTGTCACAGTACGAAGCTAAGTTTGCCGAGTTGTCCTGGTTTGCATCCCACTTGGTTGATAATGAGGAGAGAATGACGCAGATGTTTCTAAGAGGTTTGAAACCCGAGATATGTCAATACTTAATTTCTCACAAACTGTGTTTGCATTAAGATGTTGTAAATAGGGCTCAGTTATTGGAGCGCGATAACGAGTCAACCCAACCAAGAGAGAGCAGCCGACAAAATGATAATACCAGTGGTAGTAGTCATCAAAGCGGTGACAACAAACGTGGAGTGAATCAACATGCTAGAAATGGTAACCACTTCGGTGGAAATCATGACAAAGATAATAGAAGTGAATTTCAAGAAGAGAAGATTCAACAATGATGGAAAGACGTCATCACTAGCACCGGCTATTAAGGAAAGGGAACGACAACCAATCGTATGTTATAAATGCGGAGGGGAGGGACATATCAGTCCGAACTGTACGCAGCAGTCCAAAGCATGATACAATTGTGGAAGAGAAGGTCACATAGCCTGATTTTGTCGTGCACCGAAGTCAAGTCCAGCTGGGACGGAGGTATCAAAGGCCGTCCCAAACAAGGCAAAACCGGTAGTTCAAGAGAGAGCATTTGTCGTAACCTCCCAAAAAGTGAGGAATCCAAACGAGGTGATCACGGGTAAGCTAATCATAAACTCTAGCTAAGTCTATACCTTATTTGATACCGGTTCTACCTATTCTTTTATTTCTCCTACTTGCGATCAACGTTTAAATTTGACTCCGGAGAAATTAGACTTTGACTTATCTGTTGAAACTCCGTTGGGAGAAACCTTCATTATATCCGCTGTTTATAAGTCTTGTTTGATTCAAATCGGTAACCGCACATTACCTGTCGATCTTATCTCCTTAAAAATACTTGCATTTGACGTGATTCTAGGGATTGATTGGTTAACTATTCATCATGCTAAAATTGATTGTTTTTGTAAGGTTGTTAGCTTTCATATTTCTAATCAACCTATTATGCAAATTCAAGTGACCAAACCATTAAAATCAATCACGGTCATCTCAAGCCATAAAGATATTCGTTTATTAAAAAATGGATGTCAAGCTTTCTTAGCTCATGTCACAGATTTAAACAAAAATACGTCAGATTTGGATGATATTTCTATTGTTAATAAATTTCCTGACGTATTCCCCAAAGAACTTTCTGGCCTACCTCCAGAGCGTGAAATCGAGTTTGGTAGCGACCTTGAACCCGGTACAAAACCCATTTCCAAAGCCCCATATCGAATGGCTCCTATTGAACTTCAGGAGTTAAATACCCAACTGCAGGAATTGTTAGACATCGATTTCATTAGACCTAGTACGTTTCCTTGGGGTGCTCCTGTTCTATTCATGAAGAAGAAAGATGGAAGTATGCGACTTTGTATTGATTATCGGGAGTTGAATCATGTCACCATCAAAAAATAGGTACCCGTTGCCTCGCATTGATGACCTGTTTGACCAGTTGCAAGGCGCCAAGTTCTTTTTAAAGATCGATCTTCGTTCTGGATATCATCAGTTGAAGTTAAAAACGGATGACATTCCAAAGACTGCTTTCAGAACTCGGTACGGGCATTATGAATTCCTAGTCATGTCTTTTGGATTAACTAATGCTCCTGCTACCTTCATGGATATAATGAACCGAGTATTCAAGGAATATTTGGATCACTTTGTGGTCGTCTTTATTGATGACATCCTCATTTACTCCAAAAGCTGTGAAGATCATGAGCAACACTTCAGGCTGATACTCCAAAAGCTTCGTGAAAACAAGTTATATGCCAAGTTGAAGAAATGCCAGTTCTTGCTTGAGGAAGTAGCATTCCTTGGGCACGTGATATCAAATCATGGAATATCTGTTGACCCGGCAAAGATTGAATCAATTCAAAGCTGGGAGCAACCTAAGTCAGTGACTGAAGTACGTAGCTTTCTCGGCTTAGCTGGTTATTATTGGAGATTCGTAGAAGGGTTTTCTCAAATCACTACTCCATTAACTCAGCTGACTCGGAAAGATATAAAATTCGGTTGGAGCGAGGAATATGAGAAGAGTTTTCAAGAACTCAAGAGGAGACTCTTTTCAGCACCTGTTCTGACAATACCATCTGGCTCGTAGGGATTTGTCATCTACATTGATGCTTTAGGCAAAGGGTTAGGATGTGTTCTCATGTAACATGGGAAAGTCATAGCCTATACCTCAATACAACTCAAGGAATATGAGAGGAATTATCCTATTCATGATCTAGAGTTGGTAGCTGTCATTTTTGCGCTTAAGATTTGGAGGCATTACCTGTATGGAGAGAAGGTGGAGATCTATACGGATCATAAAAGCCTCAAATATTTCTTCACTCAAAAGGAACTCAACATGCGACAACGACGATGGCTTGAGCTATTGAAAGATTACGATCATACCATTCAATACAATCCTAGAAAAGCGAACATAGTAGCTGACGCATTGAGTAGAAGATCATATGCGGGTACGAGTGCGATATTGTCAATGAAAAAGCCCATTTTGTATGACTTACAAAGGATGGAGATAGAGTTAAAGACTTTAATCGATAAAGTTAAAGTTGCTCAAGCTACTGACCTGGAGCTGATGCGTATGAGGAAGAAAGTGCAAGATGGTGCTATTCCGGAAGCAAGAATTGATGAAGAAGGAATACTTCGAGTCAACTCCAGACTTTGTATTCCTAACGATTCTGACTTGAAGTATAAAATCATGATGGAGGCGCACAACACACCGTTTGAAATCCATCCTGGGAGTACAAAGATGTATCGTGATCTTCGATATACATTTTGGTGGAGCAATATGAAGAGAGAGATAGCGGGGTTTATCTCAAGGTGTCTAACTTGTCAACGAGTCAAGGCAGAACATCAAGTGCCAAAAGGTCCATGACAACCACTTGAAATTCCAGAATGGAAGTGGGAGCACATTACCATGGATTTTTTACTGGTCTTTCCAAGGTTTTTTAAGGCATAAATGTAATTTGGGTCATTGTTGATAAATTGACCAAGTCTGCTCATTTCTTACCGATGCGAGAAACTTATACACTTGAAAATCTTGCTTGTATGTACATAAACGAGATTATAAGATTGCATGGTATGCTAGTATCTATAGTTTCTGATCGAGACCCAAGATTCACTTCAAAATTTTGGGTTAGTTTGCAAAAAGCCATGGGCACAGATTTATGATTTAGTTCGGCATATCATCCTCAAACGGACGGGCAGTCGGAGAGTACTATTTAAACACTTGAAGATTTATTAAGACTCTGTGTCCTTGACTTCAAAGGAAGTTGGGACAAGTTCTTACCATTGGTGGAATTTTCTTACAACAACAGTTAACAAGCAAGTATTGGCATAATTCCATTTGAGGCGTTGTATAGAAGAAAGTGTCGTTCTCCAGTATGCTGGGATGAGGTGGGTGAAGCAACGTTGTTGGGACCGAAGTTGCTATGTATGACTAAAAAAAAGATTCAAATGATCCGACAACGTATAAAAACCTCACAAGATCGATAAAAGAGTTATGTTGATCTTTATCGAAAGGACGTGGAATTCAATATTGGAGATCATGTGTTGTTACGTGTTGCTCCATGGAAAGGAGTTACAAGATTTGAAAAGAGAGGAAAGCTCAATCCTCAATTCATTGGCCCATTTTTAATCCTCGATCGATTAGGAACTGTGGCCTATATGCTCGCCTTACCGCCAAATATGTATCGTGTTCATAACGTATTTCACATATCTATGTTACGTAAATATGTGAAAGAACCGAACCATATTATTGAATTAGAACCGGCTGAGATATCGGAAGATTTAAAGTATGAGGAAGTACCTGTTAAAATCTTGGATAAAAAGGATCATATTCTACGCTCCAAAGTTATACCTCAAGTTAAAGTTTTGTGGAGAAACCACGATGTTGAGGAAATGACCTGGGAGTTAGAATCTGAAATGAAGTCAAGGTATCCTCACCTCTTCGACATACTAGGTACGCACCCTAATTTCGAGGACGAAATTTCATAAGAAGGGGAGGTTGTAAGACCCCAACTTTTTTGAATAAAGATAAAATTTTCTCGAAATATATTTTTGAATATTAAGGTGTGAATTTGATATAATGTTATAGTTGTGGGTATTATTTGCAAATTTTGAAAAGTAAGCAAGTGGTTATGTAATATTCGATTGGTCGGGGAATATTTGATTTAACAGAGAATATTCGTACGACGGCACAATCATTGGTGGACCCCACAACAGAAGTATTTTTGTAGTTAGAAAACGACATAATTATCTTTTTATAAAAATAACGGCAAAAGTTATACCGTTAAACTGTTGAACTACCCGGTGGTAAAAATACAATAATACGCGTGGTTGCATAGTAGCACACGATATTAATTATTGATGCTTACGTGATAAGTCAATCAGTTATACTCAATTATTGATACAGTAGTTACTGCATAATATCTCTCATATTATTGATTCAATTATTGTCACAATATCATCTACATAATATCTTATATTAGTAAATCAATAATTGAGACGACAAAGTTATTCATATTATTATTTGCAATATTGACAATGTCTAGAAAGTTCTGTCAAGGAGAGGTTTGGTCACCTAATTGCGCACCAATAGGAAAAAATCTTTATCGGAAAGCCTCCTCTTTCCTGGGAATGATCTGGTTGTTAAATATTATGAGTTATAATATTAATGATGAATAAGTTCGTGTTGATTAAAGATGAAATTGATATTTCTATTTTGTTGGGATTATTAGTGTTAGTGGAAATCGACATCTATTTCGATAATAATGGATGTTTGGAGGTTATATTAACCAATCGGGTAATTAATCGGATAAATGAGCAATTAATTGCTATTGATTCACATGCTTATAACTATTTGTTCACATATGTGTACTATTGATTCACATGCATGTACTATTAGGAGAGGTGGTGTAAGATTGATAATACTTGCATGACTAAATTAAAAATGGAGGTATAGATGAAGATACTATACTGTAATTAATTTTTTTTACATGATTGTACTATTGATTCACATGATATTACTATTGATTCACAAGATGTACTATTAGGGGAGGTGGTGCAAGTTTGATAATTCTTGCATGACTAAATTAAAAAATGGGGGTATAGATGAAGGTATTATACTGTAATATTTCAAGCCCCAAAACGTGCAATTATCGAAACTACGTTTCCCTATAAATATAAGCACATTCTTCTTTCATTCTCACCAATTCACTAAGACTCACAAGAGAAATTATAGAAAGAGAAGCTATAGAGAGAGAACCTTTAGAGATAAAGTAGAAGAGAAGTCTGCTACCTCACTATTCCAGTATCAAGTCTTCTTCTGAGGCAAGGGAATTTTTTTTCCAGTATTCATAGGAATAATATTGTCTTCCATACTCTGTAGTACGTGAGTAATATTATTTCTTCTCGTATTCCTAATTATACTCTCATTTTGTTAAAGTATTGCTTCTATACTTCGTGAAATTAGTAGAATATCCTTGAAATTTGCGCTTCATCTAGTATCGTTTCACAAGGATATTTTCTACACATTCTTGTTAAATTTTAAGCTTTTCATGCCGGTGTACTGTCCATAAGTAGTATTCATTTTTATGGTAATATTCATAAAGTACTATTCACGGGATACTATTTACAAAGTACTATTTATGGGTACTATCACAAAGTACTATTCATGGGTACTATCACAAAGTACTATTCACGAGTACTATTTATAAAGTACGATTCACGTGGTACTATTCCCGAAGTACTATTCACGGGGTACTATTAACTCGGGTACTATTCATCCGAGAAATTATTCATGACAAAAATTGTTTTCTTTGCTGTCCAAATCATTTTTGATACAATATTATTCTTGAATTTTACTCCACAAAGTAGTATCATGTTGACAATTTAGACATTATTGAATTCTAGATAAATTAAGTTATAATCTTTAAAAATTTATCCTTTGCTTTCTTTTAATTGAATTCTTATATCATTGTCATCATCCTCATACTTATATTGTGATAAAAGTCATTTGTGGCTTACGTGTATAGATGTACTATTGATTGGTATGATTATGACCAGGGATTATTCGGTATAATCATGATCCTAATGTTACAAATGATGTGGTAAAAATCCTCATTGGCCTATAGTGCATTGATGGACAGTTGTTGGTATGATTATGATCAGGGATTATTCGATATAATCATGACCATTGATGATTACATGAATATCCTTGGCCCGTAGTGCATGGATGATTCGTTGATGTGGTTTATTTATTAAGTTGAGTCTTAACGATAAAATTGATGATAAATTTATTAAGCCGAGTCTCAGCGATAAAATTGATGATAAACTTTTTAAATCATAGAAGATAGTAGATATCATGCTCTACTTGACTCTTCTAATGGATTGCTTGTTCCGCTGCAGTTAAACTTGATGTTTATTATATTTTATCAGTTTAACACTATTGAAAGGCTAACGATAATTTATTCTGCATTATCTTAGTCATAATATTTATTATTGGGTTAGCTGAGCTCACCCTTTTGCTTTCATTGTTCTCTTCAGGAAATGAGAACGTAGCTGGGACTAGTCGGGGAACGGAGTGACGGTCCAGATGTTTGCATTAGTAGTCCTCACTATTAAGTGAAATATTGTGATAATAATTGTAATAAAGACTTTATTTGAGTTTGGATACTCTCTATGAGACATAACCATTTTGAAACTCTCAGCTACGTTTTGTCGTACTGTATAAAAGAAGTTTGTATTTAAATTATGTACCATGTATTTGGCGACTCAAGATGAGTGATGTATACCTATTTTGGGGGAGTCACATGCAGGCTGGGTACACTTTACTGATTTCCACCAGTAATTTGCCTCTCCTCGCAACATAAAGTTGGCAAAAGGAACCTTTTGCTCCTCGAAGCATCACAAGACATCAAATATCTTAGTGATCTACTTTATCCACGTCTTCGCCTTAAGTGGTTTTGGCTCTCTAATAAACTCCGGTGGTCCTAGATCCTTGAACTATTTAGCGGTGACCGTCCGAGAGTTACCATTGATTCCACCTGCATTTTTAACAGGAGTCGTTCTCGCCTGATGTTTCATGAATTGTATAAAGCCTCTGATCATCCTATTATTCATCATTTGGTTAACGTTGTTGTTTTCCTGAGGATTATTTCCATCCTGATGCACATTATCTTGGATATTGATCGTTGGTGACTCAACAGTCTCATGTGCTTCATTGCTTATCTTAATATTTTCGGATGCCATTTTCAAATACTGCCACAAAACAAGGATTAATTGACTTGTCACATATTATCCCTATACTCTGACCGACAAATTAAATACCAAATAAACTTAGGTAAATCATACTAGCGAAGGAATTCCCCGTCTCTCCCCTCCTAGTTATTGTCTCACATCTCAGCTAGGGATCATATCCCTAAGCTTTGATACCAACTGTGACGTCTCCAAAATATGTATATATCACACATCTTAAGTCTCCAAATACATGGTACATAATTTAAATACAAACTTCTTTTATATAGTACGACAAAACGTAGCTGAGAGTTTCAACACGGATAATGTCTAGTAGAGAGTAGCCAAACTCAAATAAAGTCCTCATTATAATTATTATCACACTATTTCACTGAATAGTGAGGAATACTAATGCAAACATCTAGACCGTCACTCTGTTCCCTGACTAGTCCCAGCTATATTCTCATTTCCTGAAAAGAAACAATGAAAATAAAGGGTGAGCTCAACTAGCACAGTAAGAAATATTATAACTAAGATAATGCAGAATAAATTATCATTAGCCTTCAACAATGTTAAATTGATAAAATGTAATAAACATCAAGTTTAACTGCAGCGGAACAATCAATCCATTAGAAGAGTCAAGTAGAGCATGATATCTACTATCTTCTATGATTTAAAAAGTTTATCATCAATTTTATCGATGAGACTCAACTTAATAAATAAACCACATCATCAAATCATCCCTGCACTACGGGCCAATGATATTCGTGTAATCATCAATGGTCATGATTATACCGAATAATCCCTGGTCATAATCATACAAATCAATAGTACATCTATACACGTAAGCCACAAATGACTTTTATCACAATATAAGTATGAGGATGATGACAATGATATAATAATTCAATTAAAAGAAAGTAAAATGATAAATTTTTAAAGATTTATAATTTAATTTATCCAGAATTATGTCCAAATTGTCAACATGATACTGCTTTGTGGAGTAAAATTCAAGAATAATATTATATCAAAAATGATTTGGACAACAAAGAAATCAATTTTTGTCATGAATAATTCCCCGGGTGAATAGTACCTGAGTGAATAGTACCTACACTAATAGTACATCATGTGAATCAATAGTACAATCATGTGAAAAAAATAATTACAGTATAGTACCTTCATCTATACTTCCATTTTTAATTTAGTCATGCAAGTATTATCAATTTTGCACCACCTCCCCTAATAGTACATGCATATGAATAATAGTATACACATGTGAATAAATAGTTGTAAGCATGTGAATTAATAGCAATTAATTGCTCATTTATCCAATTAATTACCCGATTGGTCAATATAACCTCCAGACATCCATTATTATCGAAATAGATGTCGATTTCCACTAACACTAATAATCCCAACACAATAAAAATATCAATTTCATCTTTAATCAACACAAACATATTCATCATTAATATTATAACTAACAATATTTAACAACTAGATCATTCCTAGGAAAGAGGGGGTTTTCGATAAGGATTTCTCTCTATTGGCGCGCAATTAGGTGACCAAACCTCTCATTGACAGAACTTTCTAGACATTGTCAATATTGTAAATAATAATATGAATAACTTTGGCATCTCAATTATTGATTTAATAATATAAGATATTATGCAGATGATATTGTGACAATAATTGAATCAATAATATGAGAGATATTATGCAGCAATTAATGTAGCAATAATTGAGTATAATTGAGTGACTTCTCACGTAAGCATCAATAATCAATACCGTGTGCTACTATGCAACCATGCGTATTACTGCACTTTTACCACCGGGTAGTTCAACAGTTTAACGATAAAACTTTCGCCGTTATTTTTATAAAAAGATAATTATGTTGTTTTCTAACTACGACAATACTTCAGTTGTGGGGTCCACCAATGATTGTACAATCATACGAATATTCCCTTTTAAAACGAATATTCCCCAATCAATCGAATATTATATAACAACTTGCTTACTTTGCAAAATTTGTAAATAATACCCACAACTATAATATTATATCAAATCCACACCATAATATTCAAAAATATATTTCGTGAAAAATTTATCTTTATTCATAAAAGTTGGGGTCTTACAGTGGACGTCTATTATTTATCTATATGGCATTATGAAGAAAATAATAATATTAAAAGATAAATTACGTCGTAAAAAATAATAAAAAAGAGCTGAGAACAGTGACATGACGTTCAAAACAAATACTTTTTTCTCCCGTTTTTTTCTTTCTTCATAATCAAGAAACCGCCTTCTTTGTCATCCACCATCACCACCGTATGCCATCACCAGCGCATGCCACAACCATAGTAAGCCACCACCATCGACACCAACATAACAATAATTGAACTAACTAATTTGGCAGAACCTTTAATTCAAAAACTTAACATCTTATGGACTCCAAAGTGAAAACATTAGTTGAAATTTACAAACCAACCGAAATTACCCTATAGATTTGTGCTTCAGATTTATGAAATTGATGATGTTATTTGGCCAAATTAAAGATACCCAAATTTGATTCTTTTTCTTGATATTCAATTTGTTCAAATTACATCATTAATTTGATAAATATTATACAATTTGAATGTATATACACCACCATTTTCATATACAAATGTAGAGGAGGGGTTTAGAAGCCTAACTGCTACAATAAGTATGTTTTGTTCGACATTTTATCAATTTTATCTTCGCGATCCTCCTCCGACTTCCTTTTGCAATCACAACTTCAATAAACTTAGTCGCCCCTATAAAAATCCCAATTTTATTTACCAAAACATAGCCTCATTATTAGCCCCAACATCCCAAATCAGTTTTTATTTGCCCAATTACCCAACCCCGTTGCAATATCAACCCATATAGCATAGATAAAAAAGTGGAGAATAAGTGAACCAAATGAGCTAAAAACTTAGACACCAAAGGAGCTACCGCCACCATAAATAGCCTCTAACACCATCACCACAATGAGCCTCCATTGTCGTCGTCGTCGTCGCCACCACATGGAGCCTCCACCGTTGCCTCACCTTGTGCCACCGCCTTTTCCTACAGTTGGTAGGTTTTCTCTTTGTGTATTGAAGGAAATATCTTCCGTGAGTCTGTCTCATTACACAAACTCAGTATATATACATGATTACAATGCTTGATTCTAGACTATGATTACAATGCTTGATTCTAGGCTATGATTACAATGCTTGATTCTAGACTATGATTACAATGCTTGATTCTATGCTACAATTAAGGACATGATTAATCAAATATCTCTGATTATTTACATACTAAATATATACTCTATCATACCCCCGCAGTCGAAGCGGGAGGCTGTCGTACGTTTAGACTGTTCCGAAAATCATCAAAGAGTATGCGCGGAAGCCCTTTCGTGAAAATATCAGCTATCTGGTTGCGAGATGGGACATGAAGCACACGAACTTGTCCTCGTTCAACTTTCTCTCGGACAAATAAGATATCCATCTCAATATGCTTAGTGCGTTGACGTTGTACAGGATTACCGGAAAGATAAATGGCACTAACGTTATCACAATACACCATCGTTGCCTTCTTGATCGGAACATGTAATTCTAACAGTAGATTGTAAAGACAACATGATTTGGCAACAACATTGGCGACACCTCTATACTCAGCTTCAGCACTAGATCGAGATAAGGTGGGTTGTCGCTTAGACGATAAAGCAATCAAATTATCTCCAAGAAATACACAGTAACCGGATGTTGATCGTCGAGTGTCAGGACATCCTCCCCAATCCGCATCCGTATAGCCAGTGAGAACAGAAAACTTGGATTTGTATAGATGCAAACTAAAATTGAGCGATCCACAAAGATATCGCAGGATTCTCTTAAGTGTAGTCATGTATTCGCTCTTGGGGTCATGCATATGCAAACATACCTGCTGGACCGCATATGAGATATCTGGGCGGGTAAACGTAAGATATTGCAAGGCTCCGGCTAAGCTGCGATAGTGCGTGGGGTCTTCATAAGGTGCTCCACCCGAATTGCTCAATTTTGCCTTCGTATCCACAAGAGTGAATAACGGCTTGCATGAAGACATACCTTCCCTCTCAATGATGTCTTCAACATATTTCTTTTGGCAAAGAAATAAACCTCTTTCGTGATGGGTCACAACAATTCCCAAGAAATAATGTAAGGGACCCAAATCTTTCATAGCAAATTCAGATGCCAAAATAGACATGATATGTCGACGAAGAGCCTCAGATGATGTGGTAAGGATTATGTTGTCAACATAGAGAAGAATGTATGCCATGTCATTTCCTTTGCAATATATAAACAAAGAATAATCCGATTGGCTATACTGAAACCCCATTGTAGAGACAAAATCCGTAAACCATTTATACCAAGCCCGAGGTGCTTGTTTGAGGCCATACAGAGACTTCTTGAGCAAGAATACATAGTCTGGATGGTTTGGGTCGCGAAAACCCATATGTTGATGCATGTAGACTGTTTCTTGTAACTGACCGTGCAAAAATACATTCTTGACATCCAGTTGATGTATGGACCAAGAATTCGATAAAGCCAAACTGAGCACAGTGTGAATTGTAGCGGGTTTCACTACCGGGCTGTATGTTTGACCATAGTCAACACCAACCTGCTGAGACCTGCCATCACCAACAAGACGGGCTTTATGCCGCTCAACAGATCCATCAGATTACTTTTTATGACAAAAAATCCACATACACCGAATAATATTCACATTAGACAGATGGGGCACTAACTCCCACGTCTTATTTTTAATAAGAGCATCATATTCATCCAGCATGGCCGTTTTCCAATTCGGGTCGGACAACACAGTTTTGGGGTTAGATGGCAGAGGGGATTGCGAAACCGAAGAAGTTAAATTAAAATGATGTTTGGGCTTAAAAATCCCATGCATGCTGTGTGTGGCCATGGAGCGGTTTTGGGTCGGATGAGAGTGGTGTATGTGTGGATCAGGTGGGGATGTAGGCGAGTTAGGCTGGGAGCTTGATAGGCTAGGGAGAAATGGGGTGTTTTCTGGGTCGGGTGTAGGACTGGTTGCTGGAAAAGGGGATTGTAGTGGACCGGGTGGAGGATCACTGAGAGTGTTATTGGAGTTGGGCCCAATTTACGGGCTGATTGTGGGAGCAGGAAGAATAGCGAGCTCATATAACACGAGATGAATTCCATCATCAAGAAATTCATAGGTATGGGATGGAGGCGTATGAAAAGTTGCAAAGGGGAATTTAGTCTCATCAAACACAACAAGTCGAGAGATAATTATTTTGCAACTCGAGAGGTCATAACACTTGTATCCTCTATGGTTTTGTGGGTAGCCCAGAAAAACACACGGATTAGAACAAGCTTGAAGTTTATTAATAGTGGTGGGGGGAAGAAGAGGAAAACACAAGCAACCAAATACTCTTAAATGTGCATAGGAGGGATCCCGAAAGTAGAGAATTTGAGTAGGAGAAAAGTGTTTAAGATTTTTATTTGGGAGAATGTTTAATAAATATGTTGGCATATGTAAAGCATGATGCCAGAATGACGGTGGCATAGATGAGTGAGCAAGAAGGGTTCGAATCAAGTTGTTTATGGTTCAAATTTTACGTTCGGCTTTCCCGTTTTGAGAGGAGGTGTGGGGACATGAGAACCGAAAACTCATACCATGGTTGCGACAAAAAGATTGGAAATGTTCATTATCAAATTCCTTCCCGTTATCACTTTGAAAACATTTAATTTCCTTCTCAATTTGAGTTTTAATATAAGTGCTAAAGGAAAGAAAACTGGTGTGGACTTGTGATTTTTTTGCCAATAGGAAAGGACCATAGAAAATTAGAATAATCATCAAGAAAAAAATATAATACTTGTGTCCTGCTGAACTTAAAATGGGAGATGTCCACAAGTCACTATGAATAATGTCAAATGGCATAGTAGTACAAGAAGTAGATGGATAAAATGGCAACCTAACATGTTTCCCAAAAATACATGAAACACAAAGACTAGTCCATGGAGATTGTTTACATGCAATCAATTTATTATTGCAAAGAGAGCGAAAAATTGATGCTCCTGGGTGGCCCAAATGATTATGCCATAAAGTAGGAGAAAGAGCAGCAAAAGTTGATGGAGTATTGGCGGGAGGACTCATGGTAGTGGATAAGGGGTATAAGTCTCCGGTGCTAACACATCTCATTATGGGAATCCCCGTCTGCATATCCTTCACAGAAAACCCAAAAGGATCAAATTCAACAGAAACATGATTATCAGTTGTGAAACGACGAACAGAAACCAAGTTTTTAATTAAGTTTGGGGCATGAAGGACATTGGACAATGTTAGGGGTGGATGAGGTGGAGATAGTGATTTTTGTCCATAACCACGAATCGGAATAACATGACCACTGCCAACAATTATATTTTTATTATTGCTCGAATTAAAATAAGATGAAAGAGTACCTTGCGACGCCGTTATATGCGAAGTAGCACCGGTGTCCATGTACCAATTTTCATCGGTAATGTTGAGAGACATAGTATGCATCGCTGCTTCAATATCCGTAGGTGCACAAGAGGGGGAGCTGGGCGCCTGAGCGCTGTAAGCCTGCTGCGGACGTTGTCCTAAAATTCCCGGTTGACGTACTGATGGGGGGCGTGTCCAGAAAGATGATGGGTAAGGGCATGGAGGCACTGCCCAACCCGATGGAGCCCAACCGACGTTATACTTCCACCATGGTGGCAGATACTGCCATGGACGGGGATGGGTGGCCTGTTGGTGGTTGCCTCCACCGAAGGACTGGATTGGACCACCCTTTCCTCGTCCGCGTCCGCTATTATTCTTCCCTCTATTATTAGTACGGTTGTTCGGGCTATTATGATGCTTCCCACGTCCACTAGTATGGTTTTGATTTTGACCATTTCCATGGCTTGTTCCCCGTCCAGAACCGTGTGTCTCTTCATTGTAGGTGTTGGTTGTTACGAGAGCCGTGCCAGAGGCACTTGACGCCATAGCCACCGATTTGGCTTTGCGCGTCTCTTCGAAAATTAGTTTCGAGCAAGCCTCATAAAACGGAAGTAATGGGTCACTTTGTTATATGAACGTAGCCACACTATCATAGTTCTCATTTACCCCAGCAATCAATTAGAGAACCAACCTGTGATTATTAATCGGAGCCCCAACATTTGACAGTTGATCCGCAAGCATCTTGAGTTCTTGGCAATATGCCGAGACATTAGGAAAATTATCCATATAAACTTGGGTGAATTGATTTTCCAAGTAAACTGCCCGTGAGTGTTTGTTATCTTGAAAAATGCTTTGCAAGCGTTCCCATGCTTGTTGTGCAGAAGAGTCGGGCTCCAAGATAGTGTGGAGGAGATCGTTCGAAATCGTTCCATAAATCCATTAAAGGACTATTGCATCCAAACGAGACCACAATTCATCATCTCGAACTGTCGCCGTCTTCTTACCCTTGTTAGACGACATGGGTGGCGTAGGGATGATATGGTCCATCACCTGATATGCACGGCAATGGATCTTAAAAAGCTCTGCCCATGACGAGTATTGTTCTTTCTCCATCTCAAGAATAATTGGGATAAAGTTCTTGACATTGCTTACAGCTAGGGCCGGATGGAAGCGTGAGTTATCAGCCATGGAGAATGAGAAGAGAGAATAAAAAAAGGAGATAAGGTAGAAGAAGGAGATGGGCAATAGAGAAACACCTAGGGAACGACTAGGGTTTATGGCTCTGATACCACGAAGGAAATATCTTCCGTGAGTTTTTCTCATTACACAAACTCAGTATATATACATGATTACAATGCTTGATTCTAGACTATGATTACAATGCTTGATTCTAGGCTATGATTACAATGCTTGATTCTAGACTATGATTAAAATGCTTGATTCTATGCTATAATTAAGGACATGATTAATCAAATATCTCTGATTATTTACTTACTAAATATATACTCTATCATGTATTTTATTTAGGCTTTGAAGACGTGCTTGAGAGATGGGTTGATTTTACTGCCTAATCCACGTAGAAATGACACGTCATTTTCTTTTCTAGTTTTCACTAGCCACGTCTGAAAAAATCTGAGTCAATTTGACAGACATCTAATCTTATTAACAGAATGGTGTAATTTTAAAATTTTAATTAGTTCAATGGGGTAATTTCAATTTTTAAAAGTTTAATGGTGTAATAAGTAAAAAGTGTCAACTGTATTGAGATTTTCCTTAGTTTTTCATGAAAGAATCTGAGCCAATTTGACAGACGTCCAATCTTATTAACGAAATGGTATAATTTTAAACTTTTAATTAGTTCAATGAAGTAATTTAAAATTTTAAAAGTTTAATAGTGTAATAAATACAACGTGTCAATTATAGTGAGATTTTTCTTAGTTTTACCATAAAAGTTGTTGACCAAATGTAAAAAAAAAATCAAAGATCGAACTAAAAAATAAGAGGACGAATTAAATTATCTATTTAATTAAAGTATAGATAGATAGATATTTGTACGCAAGATTTTGGTTATGTCCAATATTGTTCATCAATTGTGCATGTGTTTATTAGCTCATTCCTTGCACCATAATGGAACTAACTATAGGCATACATCGATACATGTCTATATTATACTTATGAATGGAAAATGATATTTTCCAATTAAATCGTCCATTTTCAAAACAAATATTGCATTACATGTGTACCGTATACATTAATTGTTTGGGATGTTAGCATTACAATTTTAATGTGTATATAAGGTGCATGCTCTTGTTGTTAGTTTTGTTTAGTTTGGGTTAGGGCTGTCAATAACTCATATCTTGATCTTGATTTGATTTGTTTTAGTATAATTTATTGAATTAAAATTGTAATTTATTTATTCATTAATTTGTGATAATTTGATCCATTTGATTAATATTTTAAATGGACTAATCATAGATTTGATTTGATCATACTGATCCACCAAACAAAAAGAAGTATTTATGAAGTGGGAATTGTTAAATTCACAACACTTTTTGTTATTTCTATAACAAAAGTGTCACTTTAGATGTATAGCGATGGTGAAAACCGTCGTAATAGAATCTATAACTACACTTTTGTTATGAAAATAATATTTTTCAGTGTGGATTTAACAATTTTATTATGAAGTATATCACCTTTAGTAGGCACAATCGCAAAATGATTAGTTATCGATTCAATAACACCCAAAACTCAAAAGTATTGTAGACCCTTAAAATTTAATGAAACACGTGGATGAATAATATTCTGACACGTGACGCTCATATAAAAAAAGGGAAGCAAAATATTGATTTAAAATTGAGCCTTAAAAGGCCCATGTAGACTCGAAATGATGACTTAAGACCCACAGACATTGTCGGCTCATCTTGAGATGAACTTAGTCCATCATTATAATTTTTATGCTTGACCTTTTTTGGGCGCTCATAGAGGTTTGGGATTGTAACAAAGGATATTTTAACACTAATATACAACAATTAGAAAGTAATTATACTATTAATGCATCCATAAAATAATTATAAAAATAACGCAATTCACATTAATAAGGAAACCTAAAGTCAAGGAAAAATAACTGTCATAATTAATAATTCAAATTCAAATATCTGAGATCTAACAACAAAAATAAATTCAAATTCAAAATAAGCTTTCCACACTCTTCACTTGGTCGCTATGGAAAAGTTTGGTACGCGTTTTTGTGTGCTCGATTAATGCCCATGCGCCATCAGACCGAAGTCACTAAGGCACGAGCTTGGTTATTATATGGAATTGTACACCACCATTTCCATTTGGACAACTCAATTGCTTTCTATAATGTCGATATGGGGGACTGTATTCAAGAGATCCATTGACCGGGTGTTACGCGAGAGCACTACTGGAGGTTTGTTGCATGGATTTTTAATCACAAACTTATGCCATAAAGCGGGAGTGCAGTGGCAACCTACCGAACCTATCCAACACCCCATGGCTATCATCGATCATGCAACAATTGAGAAGTATAAGGCTTGGGAAGGGGCGAGATCACATCCACGCGGTGAAGGCTATATTATGATCCGACAACCCTCACCCCCAGTGACAGCGGAACCAAGGCAGGAGCCACCACCGAGGACTTCAAGGAATCAATTTCTTTGGTTGACTCAACGTCAAGATTTAATGCATGAGTACAATGCAAATGCATTTAACACGCTTGCTGATGAGTTTTCTCGCTGCAATCCATCTGCACCTCCAGTTGTCATGCCCAATCCTCCCAATCTACCTACATATCTTCCAGAGGACGACGATGAGCAGTAACTCGTTTGGGGGTACTGTTTCGTGCTTTTTAGTCATATCTGCTTTTTAGTTCCATATATTAAAAAAAATATATATTATCGTGGGCATATAGTTGCATGAATCCAGTTATTAGATCGTATATATGATTATTGGTCAATGATGAAACTGAAATGGAGTAGACAAGCATATTACTAAGTATAAGAATCTTGATGCAGTTTCTATTATGATGTGGATCTTGTTCTGCATATTAGATCAGTTTCTAGTATAAGAATCTTATTTGATCAAGAGAATGACTGTGATGAATAGCCGACCCCTGCAACTTTAGACCATTCTTTCCAGCAACAGAAGCTGACGCCATATTGACCATAACAGGTATTCGTGGAGGAGCATTTCTTTCATCGATTGGAGAAAAGTATTCACGTAGACCTATAATAGAGGATGAAACAACAAAACAGAAGTAAAATACGAGTATAACAGAAAAGATCATAGATCAATCTAAAAAAATGTTCCAAGATAGTGAAGAACTCAATATCCTTTTCTAATTATCATAGGAATACATATATTTATCATTATTACAAAATGAGATTTATGGGAAAGGGTACAAGTCCAGAAAAATCTAAAAATACTAACAAAAAAAAGTAATAAATGTATGATACATGTAACCAATTAATACATAAAGACTGCATAATTTTTGTTTTCTGCATAGGAAATAGAGAGATAAGAGAGTGATGTGTAATGTAATGTTGATAACCAAACTTTCGTACCAAGGTAACCAAACTTTTATACCAAGGTAACCAATTATCTACAATCACACCTGCAGTATAGTTGGTTACCTTGGTCTGAAAGTTTGGCAACTAATTACAGAAGGTTTGGCTACCAACTGCATCACATTTAAAATAAATTGGTAACTTAATAAAATTGAATTGGTTACCTTGGTATGAAGGTTTGGCTACCCACTACATGACAGTTTGGCTACCAAACTGCATTACATTTAAAATAAATTGGTCACCTAATAACACTGAATTGATTACCTTGATATGAATCTTTTGTTACCTTGGTATGAATGTTTGGTTACCTTGGTGTGAAGGTTTGGTTACCAACTGCATTATGAAAAAATTGAAGGTGTGGAGGTGGATTGGTTACCTTTGTGACGCCCCCAAATAGGTATACATCACCCATTTTGAGTCTCCAAATACATGGTACAGAAATAAATACAACTTCATTAATATAATTGTCGTGCAAAATACGAAAACACATATATTGTGAGTTTAAATACAAATATTGTCTAATAGACAGTATTCAAACGCAAAAGGAGTCCTCATTACAATTATTGATACACTATTTTACAAAAATAGTGAGGACTGCTAAAATAACTTTCTAGAACCATCACTCCATACCCCGGCTAGTTGCTGCTATATTCTCACCTCCTGAGAAGAAAAATGGAACAAAAAGAAAAAGGGTGAGCTCAACTAGCCCAGTAAAAAATATTATGACTAAGATAATGAACAACAATTTATCGCTAGCCTTCAACAAATCAGATAAAATATAACGGATAACCAATTTTAGATCAATATTCACAGCAGAAATAACAATTCATTAGAAGAGTTAAGTAGATAATGAAATCTACTATCATCTTTGAATTTAAAAGTCCATCATCAATATTTTATCCTTGTAACATCAATCAATATACATCTTGAATCAAATATTCATCTTTGCACTATAGACCAAAGATATTCATTTGTATCACCAGTTGGTCATGTTCATCTCAACACCTGTTCATCTTTGCACTACGGGCCAAAGATATTCATTAGTTAATCATTCATCTTTGCACTACATGCCAAAAATATTCAGTAATATCATTATTTAGGACTGAAGATGATGAAAAATATTTTAAAGAAAACGAATCCAGTGAGACAAAAGGATAAATATTAGAGATTCGTACTTTAAATAATCAAAGTTAAAAAAAATACTCCAAAATAACCCATAGTGGAGTAAAATTTAAGAATGAAGATCAAAACATGAATACAATCAAAGATAGTAAGCATAATAGACAAATTGGACAAAGAAGAGAAAATTTCATTTTTCTGTGAATAGTGTCGTATTCGTGAATATTGCCGTATACGTGAATATTGCCGTATACGTGAATAGAGGTAGAAAATCCACAATAAAATTTATATCAATATTTCAGCATAATGATATTGAAGAAAATAATATCTTTTACGAAAAAAATAACATCCTTTACCTCAAAAGAACAATACTTCTGACTGAAATATCAGGTATAAGGTTGAAGGAAACTTGCACTGAATAGCAACTCACAAAGTATCTAAATACTCACAAAATATGCTCGATAATATAGAGAGAGAAAGGTTATGATTTTGGTGTGATTTTCAATTCTAACTAAGCACCATATTAATAGGAAAATGCTTAGAACGCCATAGCAGACTAACATGCTACTGTAACAACCCCAAAATATTTCCATTCCATCCAACCCATTTTGAGTCGCCAAATACATGGTACAGAAAACAACTACAACTTTATTACAACAATTGTCGTACAAAATACAACAACACATATACTGTGAGTTTGGATACAAATATATATCAACTGTGACTCCTGTCCCAATCGTGGACAGCACCTCATAATGACACCTTATAAAGGTATAGTCGAAAACTGTTTTAGGAATTAGAATCTTTGGAAAGTTCTCAAGGAAACCTTCGTACATGGGAGACCATGCGTCTAGGTTATTATAGATATTATATGGCCACAGAATTATCCTTGGTTGACCCAATAGACCCCAAAGAAAAACAAGAAGATTACTATCATATTCTTCCCAATGGCAAGTTTTTTCCTGACATATCATTATCTCCACTGTCTCTAATTGAGAGTTATATTTCAAATAGACTCCAAGATCATATAGATAGTGCTGGTAGATATACTCAGCAAGTGGATAGGCACAACCCTGTCTTATGATGACACGAGATTGTATGTCATTAGACATCTTGTATGATAGTGGCAAAACACCCTTCCAACGTTGGGTTCGCTTCACCCTAGTTGATTCGCCAAATATAACTACTAAATGATGACCACCGTTCTATTCCCCTGTTATCCCCCGCTCGACCCAGCTACACTCGTATTACCTGAAAGGAATTGTGAAGCAAAAGGGTGAGCACAACTAGCTCAGTAAAGAATGTCATGACTAAATATAAATAAATTATCAATAGTCTTCAACAGGAATAAATCAGAGATTTAGAACATATGGTATATGATAAAAAATTTCAACCATAGTTGCAGCGGAACGAGCAATCCATTAGAAGAGTCAAATAGACCATAAAGTCTATTATCTTCTCCATATTAAAAGTCTATCAACAATGTTTTATCCATGTAACATCAATCAACAATTCCTGTCCACAATCACATGTATAACTCATAATCGTAATTGTTGTTCTATATTCTTTTTCTCATTCAGGACGAAGATAATTTTCATCACTTGTCTTTACCTGAAATATCAAAGATCATGGTTATACCAAAGCACAGTTCCTGTTCATAATCATACTAATAAATTCATCTTTGCACTACATGCCAAAGATATTCAACAACAGGTCATCTTTGCACTACGACCCAAAGATATTCATCAACAATTCATCTTTTCACTACAGGCCAAAGATATTCCTCAACAGTTCATATTTGCATTACAGGCCAAATATATTAATATCTCAAAGAAATATATAATCATTTCAGAATTTATATAAACAATAATTATAACCATGTTTCTCAATTCACATTTGCACTTAAGCTAAAGATATTCAATTATAAATTCAATGGTCATGATCATACCAGTCACAATTCAACTTTTCACTACTGGCCAAAGAGAACCCTAGTCATGATCATACCAATAATCTACCCATCTTTACACTCCAGTGAAAGAGAATTTCAACATCAGGGTTATAAAAATGTTATATATGATAATAAAATCAATATAATCAATATATAGTTTTAATCTCCAGAGTAATATTCATAAATCAACTATAATTTGGTTAGAAAAAGAAATCAATTTTGTCATGAATAGTAACTCATGAATAGTAACTTCGTGAATAGTATCTCATGAATAGTAAACCCGACTCAAAAAGGTAGAAATTCCACAATAAAATCCATACCAATATATCGGTATAATGATATTGAAAGAATAATATATTTTTTAAGCTTATAAACAATTTATTTTAATTATTTACACTTTACTAAATAATGCATTTAATCATTCTAAAATGCCAAACTCATAAGATTTCATCACCAATATCCAAAACCCTCATCAAAAATCTGCATATACCTCATGTAGGATTCTCAAGCCATAAAATCCTATTTTTTAATTTTCTTACTTCACATAACATATTTAATTCATTTACTCATAACTAGTCCATTTTCATGAAAAATAACAAATCAGTTCCAAAAATATTTCTTTTCAGGGATTTAGTAGAATATAGTCCTATATTGAACATATATTTTTTTTCAGAATTTTTAAAAGTCATTTACTATTTTTCACATGGCCAAAACCACCGAATATTTAAACATTTATCATAAATTGTACTTTTATCCAAAAATTCCGAAATTCACAGGATATACTGATATCATATAGATGTACTCCCAATAAAAATTTCATCAATTTTGGAGTTAACCACAAGGAGTTATAAGCGATTACTTTTAAAATAGTCTTTCCTCATAAAATTCATAACTCTTAATCTATACATCCAAAAATCGCCATTTTTGGACACAATCTACAAAACTTATCAAATTATCATTTCAAATTTTTATAGAATTTTTGAAGGTTCAGAAGAGTTTCGAAATAATAACCCTTAAAATCCCTTATTATCCCTTACCTCAAAAGAGCAGTACTTCTGACTGGAATAACGCTGAACGAACTTGCACCGTATAGCAATACTCAAAATATACTCAAAATACTCATAAGAATACGCTCGATAATATAGAGAGAGAAAACTTCAGTTTCTGGTGTGATTTTCAATTCTAACCTAAGCACCCTATTTGTAGGAAATTGCTTAGAACACCAAAGTAGATAATTTAATAAATTAATAATATGTATATATTAAATTTTCATGCCAACCTTTGAATCAGCCAATTCAGCATGTTTGACAACCCACCAACAATACAAAAAACGTTTTTTATATTTAAAATATTTTAAACTTCCAAAAATCAATTATTTCGGAGCTTCAGAACTTCAATAATTCATAATAAATAGTCCTTTTATCAGAAAATTCGAATCTTACGCCTTTTTATAGGAAATTCAATTCTCTAAAACTTTGCAGAAGAAAGTTTTTCCAAATTCCAAACAGAAATTGACCGAAATCCACAAACGGATGATTTTACAAGCTATAATCAAATTTCAATCAAGAAATGGGGTCCACCGACACACAAAACATGTTTTAAATATTTTTGATAACAAAAATACTCCTCCTCCACATATACTCATATATCCCGCATTCATCGTAAAAATATCATCATTATTATATTATTAAAATATAATAATATATTTAAATAAATTATTTTATCAAAAAAAGATAAAATATTAATTTTCAATAATTGTCACATTAAAAATTTTCCCCATCTATATCCACATAAAATCAGCATTGTTGTTATCATATAAATCAATAATTAATTATTCACAAATAATATTACAGAATCACAATACTGACAACTAGGCCGTTCCCAGGATAGAGGGGGCTTTCCAATAAGAATTTCTCCTTACTGGCGCGCAATAAAGTGACCAAACCTCTCTTTAGACAGAACTTTCTAGACATTGCCAATAATGTTATCTAACAATATTATTCAGATAATATGAATTATTGCTTCGATAATGAAAAATACTGTGTAATGATAATTATTGAAACAACAACAATATAAAATATCAACGCAGCAATTATTGAGTCAATAAAATAAAATATTGAACAGTAATTACTGTAACCATTATTGAGTAGTGCCTTCTTACGTAAGAATCAATAATTGGTGCAATATTGTGTGCTACTGTGCAACAACGCGTATTACTTTACCCACCGGGTATTCCAACAGTATTAACAGTAACGATTACGCCATTATTTATAAAAACTTTAATTTGTCGTTTTCTTCATCCGGCAGTTATTCTATTACGGGGCCCACAAAAGGCTGCGCCGTCGTACGAATATTCCCCGATAGAAAGAATATTCCTCGACCAAATGAATATTCTCCGACAACAATGAATATTTTATAGCCACTTGCGTATTTTGTAAAATTTGCATAATTCACCCATAACTTTAAACTTTTATCAATTTAACCATTTACTGAATAATAATTATAAGAAAAAATTGAATAATTTTATTTTATAAAATTCGGGGTCTTACAATCTCCCCTCCTTATGAAATTTCGTCCCCGAAATTTACGTACCTGGTATTTCAAAGAGTTGAGATTACCTTGCTTTCATTTCAGATTCCATCTTCCCTGTCAGCCATGCCAATACTTGCTTGATAACTGTTGTTATAGGAAAACTCCACCAATGGTAAGAACTAGTCCCAACTTCCTTTAAAGTCAAGGACAAAGAGTCTTAATAAATCTTCAAGAGTTTGAATAGTCCTCTCTGACTGCCCATCCGTTTTAGGATGATATGCCGAATTAAATTATAAATCCGTGCCCATAGCTTTTTGCAAACTAATCCAAAATTGTGAAGTAAATCTTGGGTCACGATCAGAAACTATGGATACTGGCATACCATGCAATCTTATAATCTCGTTTATGTACATACAAGAAAGACGTTCAAGTGTATAAGTTTCTCATATCAGTAAGAAATGAGCAGACTTGGTCAATCTATCAACAATGACCCAAATCGCATCTATGCCTTGAGAAACCTTGGGAAGACCAGTAACGAAATCCATGGTAATGTATTCCCACTTCCATTCTGGAATTTCAAGTGGTTGTAATGGACCTTTTGGCACTTGATGATCCGCCTTGACTCGTTGACAAGTTAGACACCTTGAGATAAACCCCGTTATCTCTTTCTTCATATTGCTCCACCAAAATATATGTTGAAGATCACGATACATTTTAGTACTCCCAGGATGGATTGCAAATGGTGTGTTGTGCGCCTCCATCATGATTTTATACTTCAAGTCAGAATCGTTAAGAACACAAAGTCTAGAGTTGGCTCAAATTATTCCTTCTTCATCGATTCTTGCTTCCGGAATAACATCTTCTTGCACTTTCTCCCTCATATGCAGCAGCTCTAGATCTGTAGCTTGAGCAGCTTTAACTTTATGGATTAATGTCGGTTCTACTCGTATATTCGCCATCATCACATGGGTCCCTGGAGTCTTTAAATATATCTCCATCCTTTGTAAGTCATACAAAATGGGCCTCCGCGTTGACAATATCACACTCGTACCCGCATATGATCTTCTACTCAATGCGTCAGTTACTACCTTCACTTTAACACGATTATATTGAATGGTATGATCGTAATCTTTCAATAGCTCATGTGACGCCCCCAAAACAGGTATACATCACCCATTCTGAGTTGTCAATGTATGGTACAGAAATAACTACAACTTTATTATTACAACAGTAAAACTGTGAGTTTGAATACAAACATTATCTTCTAGACAATATCTATACTCAAATATATCCTCATCACATTTATTGATACATTATTTTACAAAAATGGTGAGGACTACTAAACAACTTTCTCTAGAACCTTCATTCCATACCCCGACTCGTACTCGCTATATTCTCACCTCCTAAGAAGAAAAATGGAACAAAAAGGAAAAGGGTGAGCTCAACTAGCCCAGTAAAGAATATTATGACTAAGATAATATACAACAAATTATCGTTAGTCTTCAACAGGGAAAAATATAATAGAATACATTAGACAACAAGTTTTAAATCAATATTCGCAGTGAAATAATAATTCATTAGAAGAGTTAAGTAGAGAATGCAAACTACTATCTTCTATATATGAATTTAATGTTCATCGTCTATCTTTTATCCCTGTAACATCCATCAATATATATCTGGAATCAAATATTCATCTTTGCACTACAGGCCAAAGATATTCATCAGTTGGTCATATTCATCTAAACACCAGTTCATCTTTGCACTACGGGCCAACGATATTCATCAAGAAATTATTCATCTTTGCACTACAGGCTAAAGATATTCAATAATATCATCATTTAAGACTGAGGATGATGAAAAATATTTTTAAAGAAACGAATCTGGTGAAACAAAATGACAAGGATTAAGGATTAAGGATTCGTACTTTGTTTTATCCATGTCCAAAAATACCTCAAAAATAATCATAGTGGTGTAAAATTCAAGAATAATCAAAACATGGATACAATCAAAGCTAGTATCCACAATAGATATTTTAGACGAAAAGGAAAATTTTCATTTTTCGATGAATAGTGTCGTATTCGTGAATAGTATCGTATACGTTAATAGTGTCGTATACGTGAATAGTAACTCTAACACAAAAAGTTTCAAATTTGATTAAAAGTTCAGATCAATACTTCGGCATAATGATATTAGAAGAAATAATATCATTTTTAAAAAAATAATATCCCTTAACTCGGAAAACAGTACTTCTAGTTGAAATACCGAATATAAGTTATGACTTGAACTTGCACCGTATAGCAACAGTACTCAAAGTATACTCAAAATACTCACAAGAATACGCTCGATAATATAGAGAGAGAAAACTTCAGTTTCTGGTGTGATTTTTAATTCTAACCTAAGCACCCTATTTATAGGAAAATGCTTAGAACACCAAAGCAGAAAATTTATTAAAATATATTATTAATAATAAATTTCATACGCCTCCTTGGAAAATCAGATTTCTAACATATCCCACATGCTCATCTTCTAGAAAAAGTGAGAAAAACGTTTTTATTAAAAAAATATTTAAAACTTCCAAAAATTAATTATTTCGGAGCTTCGGAACTTCAATAATTCATAATAAATAGCCCTTTTGTCAGAAAATTCAAATCTCACGAGTTTTATAGGGAATTCAATTCTCTACAACTTTTCAGAAGAAAGTTTTTCCAAATTTCAAACAGAAATTAACCGAAATTCACAAACGGACGATTTTTCAGGCTATAATCAAATTTCAGTCAATAATTGTGTCCACCAACTCACAAAATATGAGTTAAACATTTAATGCCACAAAAATACTCTTCCTCCTCATATACTCATATATCCCATATTCATTATAAAAATATCACCGTTAATATATTATTAAAATAATATATTTAAATGAATTATTTTATCAAAAAAAATAAAATATTAATTTTTAACAATTGTCACATTAAAAAAATTTTCCATCTATATCCACATAAAATCAATATTTTCCTCATCATATAAATTAATAATTAATTATTCACAAATAATATTACAGAATCACAGTACTGACAACCAGGCCGTTCCCAGGAAAGAGGGGGCTTTCCAATAAGGATCTCTCCTTACTGACGCGTAATTAGGTGACCAAACCTCTCCTTAGACAGAACTTTCTAGACATTGCCAATAATGTTTTCTAATAATATTATTCAGATAATATGAATTATTTCTTCGATAATGGAAAATATTGTGTAATGACAATTTATTAAAACAACAGTAATATAAAATATCAATGCAGCAGTTATTGAATCAATAAAACAAAATACTGAATAGTAATTACTGTAACCATTATTGAGTAGTGCCTTCTTACGTAAGAATCAATAATTGGTGCAATACCGTGTGCTACTGTGTTTTAAGCACCGAGTATTTTAACAGTATTAACGGTAACAACTACGCCGTTATTTTTAAACAACTTATATTTGTCGTTTTCTTCATCCAATCGCTTTCCGTTATGGGGCCCACACATGGCTGCGCCGTCGTACGAATATTCCCTGACAGTACGAATATTCCACGACCAAACGAATATTCCCCGGCAACAATGAATATTTTATAACCACTTGCTTATTTTGAAATATTTGCGTATTTTACCCATAACTATCCACATTAATCAAATCAACCCTTACTATTTCAAAATAATAAATAGAGAAAATTAAATTTCATTAATAATAAGTTGGGGTCTTACAACCTCTCCTCCTTATGAAATTTTGTCCTCGAAATTGACATACGTACCTGATGTTTCGAAAAGGTGAGGATACCTCGCTTTCATTTCCTCTATAGCATGATTCCTCCACAGAACTTTAACTTGTGGTATGACCTTTGTGCGTAGGACATGCTCCTTCCTATCCAAAATCTTGACAGGTACCTCTTCGTACGTTAAGTCTTCGGCTATCTTGTCCGGTTCTAACTGTATAACATGGTTCGTGTCTTTCACATATTTACGAAGTACAGATATTTGAAACACATTATGAACACGAGACATACTCGGAGGTAACGCGAGTCTATAGGCTACATTTCCTACTCGGTCAAGAATTTGAAATGGACCAATAAATCGTGGATTGAGCTTTCCTCTCTTCCCAAATCTTTTAACTCCCTTCCATAGAGCAACTTGAAACAATACATGATCCCCTATACTAAATTCCACGTCCTTTCGATGAAGATCTGCATAACTCTTTTGTCGATCTTGTGCCGTTTGTATACGTTGTCGAATCATTTGGATCTTTTCGGTAGTCATACGTACTAACTCGGGTCCCAACAATGTTGCTTCACCCACCTCATCCCAACATATTGGAGAGCGACACTTTCGTCCATATAATGCTTCAAATGGAGCCACACATATACTTGCCTGATAACTGTTGTTGTAGGAGAATTCCACCAATGGTAAATACTTATCCCAACTGCCCTTGAAGTCTAAGACACAGAGTCTTAATAAATCTTCAAGAGTTTAAATAGTCCTCTCTGATTGTCTGTCCGTTTGAGGATGGTATGCCGAACTGAATCGTAAATCCGTACCCATAGCTTTTTGCAAGCTAACCCAAAATCTTGAAGTGAATCTTGGGTCACGATCCGAAACTATGGATACTGGTATGCCATGCAACCTCACAATCTCATTTAAATATATACTAGCAAGACGTTCAAGGGAATAAGTCTCTCGTATCGGTAAGAAATGAGCAGATTTGGTTAATCTATCAACAATAACCCAAATGACATTAATGCCTTGAGAAACCGTAGGAAGACTCGTAACGAAATCCATGGTAATGTGTTCCCACTTCCATTTTGGAATCTCAAGTGGTTGCAACGGACCCTTAGGTACTAGATGCTCCGCCTTTACACGTTGACAAGTTAAACACATCGAGATAAACTTTGCAATCTCTCTCTTCATATTGTTCCACCAAAATGTATGTCGAAGATTACGATACATTTTAGTACTTCTAGGATGGATTGCAAATGGTGTATTGTGTGTCTCCATCATAATCTTGTACTTCAAATCAGGGTCGTTAGGAACACAAAGTCTAGAGGGGACTCGAAGTATTCCTTCTTCATCAATTCTCACTTCCGGAATAGCTCCTTCTTGTACTTTCTTCTTCATACGCATCAACTCTGGGTCGGTGGCTTGAGCAACCTTAACTTTTTCTATTAAAGTTGGCTCTATGCGTATACTTGACATCATCTCACTCGTTCCTGCATATGATCTTCTACTCAACGCGTCAGCTACCACGTTCACTTTTCCAGGATGGTATTGAATAGTGTGGTCGTAGTCTTTCAATAGCTCGAGCCAACGTCGCTGCTGCATGTTGAGTTCTTTTTGAGTGAAGAAATATTTGAGGCTTTTATGGTCTGAATATATCTCCACTTTCTCCCCGTATATATAGTGCCTCCAGATCTTTAGCGCAAAAATGACTGCTGCCAACTCTAGATCATGAGTAGGATAATTCCTCTCATACTCTTTAAGTTGTCGCGAGGCATAGGCTATGACTTTCCCACGTTGCATGAGAACACATCCTAACCCTTTGTCTGAAACATCGCTGTAGATAACAAATCCATCCGTACTAGATGGTATTGTTAGAACAGGTGCCGAAATGAGTCTCCTCTTGAGCTCTTGGAAACTCTTCTCGCATTCCTTGCTCCATACGAATTTTATATCTTTTTGAGTTAGCTGAGTTAATGGAGTAGCGATTCGAGAAAATCCTTCCATGAATCTCTGATAATAACCAGCTAAGCCCAAAAAGCTACGTACTTCAGTCACCGACTTCGGTTGCTCCCAACTTTGTATTGATTCAATCTTCGCCGGATCAATAGATACTCCATGTTTTGACACCACGTGCCCAAGGAATGCTACTTTCTCAAGCCAGAACTCGCATTTCTTCAATTTGGCATATAGTTTGTTTTCACGAAGCCTTTGGAGTACCAGCTTCAAATGGTGCTCATGATCTTCACAACTTTTGGAATGTATGAGGATGTCATCAATAAAGACAACAACGAACTGATCCAAATATTCCTTGAATACTCGGTTCATCATATCCATGAAAGCCGCTGGAGCATTAGTCAATCCGAAAGACATAACTAAGAATTCATAATGCCCGTACCGAGTTCTGAAGGCAGTCTTTGGAATATTCTCAGTTCTAATCTTTAGCTGATGATATCCAGAACGAAGATCGATCTTTGAAAAGAACTGTGCTCCTTGCAACTGGTCAAACAGGTCATCAATACGAGGTAGAGGATACCTATTTTTTATGGTGACATGGTTCAATTCCCGATAGTCAATACAAAGTCGCATACTCCCGTCTTTCTTCTTTACGAATAAAACAGGAGCGCCCCAAGGAGATGTACTAGGACAAATAAAACCGATGTCCAACAATTCTTGTAGTTGGACCTTTAACTCCTGAAGTTCAATAGGAGCCTTTCGATATGGGTTTTAGAAATGGGCTTTGTACCAGGTTCAAGATCAATAAAGAATTCAACTTCACGTTCTGGGGGTAGACCGGGAAGTTCTTCAGGAAATACGTCAGGAAAGTCAATAACAACAGGAATATTATTCAAATTTGACGTGTCTTTATTCAAATCCATAACATGAGCTAAGAAATCTTGACATCCGTTTTTCAATAAACGAATAGCTTTATGATTAGATATGACAGTGATTGATTTTAATGGTTTAGTTGCTTGAATTCATACAACAGGTTTGTTAGGAATATGAAAACTAACAACCTTATGAAAACAATCAATTTTGGCATGAAGAGTAGTTAACCAATCAATCCCTAAAATCACATCGAAAGCAAGTATCTTTAAAGAGATAAGGTCAACAGGTAAGGTGATGGTGCCAACTTGAATCAAACAAGATTTATAAACAGTGGATGTGATGAAAGTTTCTCTTAACGGAGTTTCCACAGATAGGTCAAAGTCTAATTTCTCAGGAGTCAAGTTTAAACGTTGAGCACAAGCAGGAGAGATAAATGAATGGGTAGCACCGGTATCAAGTAAGGTGTAAACTTCGCAATAATTTATAAATAGCTTACCCGTAATCACCTCGTTTGGGTTCCTCACATTTTGACCAGTCACAACAAACGCTCTTCCAGGAATCGTTGACTTTGACTTTTCTGGGACAGTCTTTTGAGTCACCGTCCCTGCTGAACTAGGTTTCGCTACCGTACAATCTCGAGTGATATGTCCTTCATTTCCATAATTATAGCATACCTTGAACTGTTGTGGGCAGTTTGGACTGATATGTCCCTCTTTCCCGCATTTATAGCATATGACCGGTGGTCGTTCTCCTCCCTTAGAACCAGTTGCTGCCGGCACTGTCATCTTCACATGGTCGTTGTTAAATCTCCTCTTTTTAAAATCTTCTCCTGACTCGCTTTTTCTATTTTCATGGTCATGGTTACCACCAGAGTTGTTACCCTTTTTGTCTGTCTTTTTCTTTCTCCGCTGGTTATCGTTGTTTTGTTGACTGCTATCTCCGGTATGATCCTGATTGTGGTCCCTCGGTTGACCGTACTCGTTATCTCGCTCTAATAATTGAGCCCTGTTTACAACATCTGAATAGAGAGAAAATTTATGAGAAATGAGATACTGACGTATGCCGGGTTTCAAACCTCTAAGAAACATCTGCGTCATACGTTCCTCATTCTCCATCAAATGAGGTGCAAACCTGGATAACTCTGCAAACTTTGCTTCGTACTAGGACACCGTCATGTTATTCTGCTCCAGTCTAATAAACTCCACTTCCTTCATGCGACGAACACTTTCAGGAAAGTATATTTCATTAAATAGTTTCTGAAATGTCTCTGTGGCGACCCCAAATCTAGGTACTTGAAACCCGAACTCGGTTCTCCACGATACCATTTCTTTAAGCTGAATAATACTAACTAATAATACATTCGAACTTAATTACATACATCAAAGTTTACTTCCCAGGAACGAGACCTTCAAATACATTCCTGACAGTACTTGAAAAGATACCAATACTAACTATAACCATTAACTCATAATATAAACTCATTCGAACAGCTTTCCTTTCCCTTTGTTCGTGCCTGAGCCTTCAGGTTACTCATACATAACTGAAAATGTTTAATTTAAGCAAGGGTGAGCATTTGAGTGCCCAGCAAGTAATAGCAATTATATATATAAGCTGAAAGAATATAAGTATTCTCTTTACACTTCAACAACAAATCGAAAGTTGTGAAGTAATCTGTACTGATAAAAAATTCACATAACAACTCTCTTCCAAATTATTTAAATTTGGCTATGGCTCTACCCATGAATAGGGTTTAAGAAACATACTATGAACATTCTTTTTCATTTTCGAAAAGGTTTAGCAGAAATTCATCCGCAAACCGCTCTATCTTACGGGCACGGAGGGTGATCAGCCCCGTTGTACCCTGTATTGATCAATACTACATAACTTGAACGAAATTCATCGCTCACTCTGTCCGCCTTGGGCGCAAAAATTTTCCCATATAGGGATGTTCATACATGCCTGGTTCCAAACCCGAAGGTTTTTAATCTTGCTCAACAATAATATGTAATTCAACATATATGTATACGGGTAATTGAAAAAGTGTATCAACATGTGAATAAATGTCATGATTATCCAAGTGGGGACACTTGTATAACCATTTAGAAGTCAATGAACAGAATATATATCTGAGCTAACATGTTGATAATCAAAGCGTACATAATCTATACAAGAATAGAAAAGAATTCTGAAACTCTCTTACTCATGTACATTGCATAAAGAAAATGCAAAGGTAGGATAATTGCCTGATTTGCTGATTACAAATCTCAATTTAGATTCTATCTCTTTATCACAACCTATCAATAAACAGATCATTCGTTCGATTAGAACAATATATCATAACACATAGTACTGTCTATTACAGTCAGCACATAGTCTAATCACGTCATCACATAATCACAGTGATCATAATTTTAGTTCATATTCTATACTTGAAATATTTTTATACATTTTTCAAATATCTCATCCATACTCTTACATTAGCCTTTTCTGTCTTTTATAAGGTCTGACATTTGTCGGCGTACCGACAATATTATCGGGTAAATACTGAGTCTAAGACTCTTATTCTGTACTTCAACATCTATAAATATCAGACATTTTATTTTTAGTCATTTTCAGAATTTTCCAGAAAATGAAAAATTTAAAATAATTCAAATCTGTTTCTAAAAGGATCTATAGTGACATAACTGTCATTATGGTTGTTCTTCATCAAATCATGAACTTCATAACCGGTTCTCAAGTCAGCTAGTTTGACTGGATATAACTTTCAAACATCGAAATCATAATTAAATGATTTAAACATTAAACAATTCTATTATCATTAATAATTAATTAATATTAAACTATTAATGAAACCATTGTCAAAATATAAAAGTTATTTATAATAACTCAAACTATTTTTTAAAACATTTATATTACCCTTAAATGATTTTTAAAACAATTAAAATCATTTTTAAATAATTATCATTAATATTTAAATATTAATGTACTATACATTCAAATATTAAAAGTCATTAAGTATAACTTAAAATATTTTTACATCCTTAATATCCTCTTTAAATGATTTTTAAATAAATAAAACCATTTTTAAACTATTTATTTTATATAAATATTAAATAAACTTAATATCACAAATCATTAACTAAATATCATTAATATATAATTATTAATGAAATTATCTTATAAATATTAAAAGTTATATTTTATAACTCAAAATATCTTTAAATACTTTATTTTCATTTAAAATGATTTTTAAAATATTAAAATCATTTTTAAACTAATTATTTATTATAATCAATAAATAAATTTTATATCATTAATATATAATTAATTAATGAAATTCATCACAAAATATTAAAAGTCATGGAAAATAACTTCAAATATTTTCTTATATAATTTTTCATGAATTTTCATGAATTAAAACTATTTTTAAATCATTTATTTAATATTATAATTAAATAAATAAATACCTTTTATATTCTAAAAATATTAAATATTTATGAAATATACTTAAAATAATTAAAAACTATTTTTCGGACTTTAAAATAATTTTTTAGAATTTATTTGGTATTTTTAATAATTAAAATCTGATTTTTCTAATTTTTAAATCATTTTCGGAAATTACAGAAAATAAAATAAATAAAATCCGTCGCTAAAGGCTATAGCGACAGACAACCGTCGCTATAGGTGTTCTTCATCTCAAGAACACAATCAGAGACAGTTCAAGGGGGCTACTTTGACCATGAATAACGTTTTGGTATTAATAAATCTGGGAAATCTATGAATTGGTTCTTGTAGAGGGAATACCAGACTACAATTATCAACAATCATAACGTTTAAAAACATCAGATCTTGGAGAAATCAGCCATCAAAGTAGCTTCCAAAGCTGTTCTTCACGAAGAACAGTTTGAGGTGCTTACTTTGGAACTCTATAAATTGATGATCGTGTAACGTTTTGGTGATCCATCAACTCAAGTGTGTAGAAAACATGTAGGACTACAACCTCAAACCTTAACATCATCATAAAAACAATAAATCAAGCATCTAAAGTATGGTCAAACATTATCAGAAAAATCAACACTTAGAAAATTCTGGGCTGCCCAGAATTTTTCGGTCAATGCCGGTCAACCCTCTTTGACCTTAAATAACTCTTAATCCATAATATATATGGACCTGATTATTTTTGGAGATTAAATTCCACATAACATAATACACATATCAACTTTCAAAACACAAAAAAACATTAAAGATAACCGAGATATAAGACCTGACATTTGCCAAAAAAATATTTTCTGGACACTTGGAATATTTTCTGGGTTTGAAGAACAGCCGGTCAATGCCGGTCAACCCATTTTGACCGCTTATAAATCCCGATCTACAATATCTATGAACTTGATTCCTTTTGGAGGTTAAAGAACACATAACAAGATACACATAACAACTTTTAAACAACACAAATCATGATCGAGAAAAGAGTTATAAGCCCTGACTTTTGATGAAAAATCACAGAATTCGGTTTTTCCAACTTGCTCAAATCTTCAAATTCGTGTACTTTGATGGTTGGGCTTTGATTATGAGGTTATGGGCAAGATAATTTCGTATGCTAGTGGTTGAGAGAGAGTCTAGGATGAGAGTTGGGAAAATTCAAGTGTGCATTTTGCATTAACTCTCTCTTAAATTATGTAATTAATTAATCTAGATGCATTGGATGCTCACAATGGCTGATTATTGATGGGTAATGTTATATTGCCATGAGTAACTTCTAGAAGATAGTGAATGGCTAGCATTTTGTGAAGATTCTATCAACAATGCAACTAATAATACACTAAAATGGACAAAAAGGGTATTTTGGTAATTTCCCATATAATTTTATGGGCATTTTTTTACATAGCAATTAAATGTAGTATTTAATCACTAGATGGTAATTCTTATCATTTACCAATTACTTTCTATCCTTTGGTAAATTAAAATTTTTATACATTAACACCGTAATTAAACCCGATAATTTAAAATTAGTGTTTTCGATTGAAAATTTAGGGTTTTATAATTAGGGTTTCTAATTAACCATTAGGGTTCTCTAATTATCTGTGTGTGTTCTAACACAGTCATTACGATCTCTATCTTCAACCGATTAGGGTTATAATAATTAGGGTTTGTCCTAATTATCGACGTACAATAGTAATTAGGGTTTCCTTCTAATTACCGACATTCTTATACACAATAACTTCATATACACAGTCACTACTAAGTCATATCTCATAACTGAGTTTAATAATTAGGGTTTCACAGCACGGTAATATGTTATGACCTAATTGACCGTCATTGCTCAATATTATATGTCCGCACAGTACATAATTATGGTACTGTAAAATCATTATATCAATAATATAATATTACTATTCTCATCACTTGATCACAATCCCAATTCAGGGTTTTGGATCTCATATCTGGCTTCTCTTTCGCATATCAAGTTAAAATACTTGATTTAAATATTCTGAACAATTCATATAATAAAATATTTATTATATAAATCTAATTGCCACTTCATATATTATTTCCAATCATGCTTTCATGGAAAATAATTAATAAAAACATTTCTGTTTACAAAAATTAATTACCATATAATTTGTGGTAATTTATAATTCCAAAATTATTTCTAATTTTTCAAGAAATAAATATATTCGCATTTATCATTCACTTTACTTGACACTTAGTCTCGTCATTAAATAAAAAAAATTTATACGCAAAATTTCTTATTTATTTTATATAGGAAATCTCGGGTTGTCACATTCACCCTCTGTTATAAGGATTCTGTCCCCGGAATCACCGCTTTAAAACTCATACACAGAAGAATACATAACACATATAATCCTTGCACATAGACCTCGATCAATACTTGATCGAACTGATCTTTAACTATTCTTCATAATACTCTGATTAGGCAGAAATTTGATTTCTAAAAGAACTCAAAATAAAATCATCTACTATATATATGTAAGAAAACATATAAGATATATAAATGATTCACATAGCACCTGGAGTTCTGTTTCCAGCTGCCACCGTATCCTGGACCGTCATGTTGTAGACCCTCGGAGTTACTTTCGTTGGGGTACTGGTTGAGTTTGGTCCTGAAATTGCTAAAGTCCCACTGCTTCTTCCTGTGGTTACGTTTCCTGCCTCCATTCCCCTCTTTGGATAGTTCCTCACCTGATGCTCAATCGATCCGCATATGAAGCATCTACTGATCTTCCTTGAGTTGGGGCAGTTGGGAGAGATATGACCCTCTTGCCCACACTTATAGCACACGAACTTACCCTTTAGACACTCGCCAGAGTGATTCTTTCTGCAGTTCTTGCACTACACTACCTGCTTCTTTGTACCTTCCTGTTTCACTTGAACATTCCCTGAAAAATTCCTTATTATCTTCTCACCCCGATTCCCACTACTACTTTCTATCTTCACTGCTCCTCCTGACTTGCTTTTGTTCTTTTTCTCCTTGTTGTAGAGGTTCATGGCCTCACTTCCCTGTTCAGCTATGATAGCCTTTTCCATGAGTGCTGCAAAAGTATTTATTTGCAGTACTGCCACCTTATTGTAGAGCCAGGGTTTTAAGCCCAGCTCAAACCTCCTTGCCTTTCTAGCTTCTGTACTCACTTGATGTGGAGCAAACCTAGCCAATTCATTAAACTTTGCGGCATACTCCACAACAGTCATGTTCTCCTGTCTTAACTCCAGGAATTTTACCTCCATTCTAGACTGCATACTAACAGAGAGATAGTTTTCGAAAAATAATTCCTTAAACCTATCCCAAGTAATTTCTTCTTCTCCTGCCCGAGTCTTATTTGCCTCCCACCAAAAGTTAGCTTCCCCTTTCAACATATAAGTGGCAAAAGCGGTCTTTTGCCCCTCATCTACTCTAGCAATTATGAACGCCTTTTCTATTTCGTTCACCCATGTCTGGACTTTTGTAGGGTCAGCTGATCCTCTGAACTCTGGTGGTCCTACGACTTTGAAGTCTTTGAAACTTGACAAGAGATTGCCTGGCTAGTTCCCTGCACCTGGTACTCCCTGCTGCATAGCCTGAGCCATCATGTTTGCAAAGTTTTGCATCAGTTCTGGCTGTCGTTCTCCAGCATTAGTAGATTCTTCTACCCTTTGGTTTCGAGTTCGACGGATTGGCGGCATTATCTGGTTAAATAAAACAATAAATTATATTCTTACATTTTAAACCTTATTGCATAAGATTAATGTATTAAACTCGTTTCATTTCTCAAACTTAGATTCATATTCATTTATCGAATATTTACATAGCACATATTGCTTTAATTAACAGCTATCCCTTTGTGACTACGAAAGTCGGGATTTAAAATCTTGACCAACATAAAAGTTGAAAATAGTTCATTACTTATCACACATATTACATAAACACAACATAACTGTTGCCTAATTTTTTAATAGCACTTTACCACGCAAGTATACGCGTTCAATTGTAATATTCAGCAAACAAGGATATCGTTCCCACGAGGAAATAGACTAATATTTATCAATTACTAATTCTAATGCAATTAATCCTATTTTAAACTACGAAAATTTTGTTTGTGATTTGAAAATTTAAACTTAACAAACTATAATTAAAATCAGAATTTCACAAGAATAACTGCAGATTTAACAGGTTAAGATTACAACTTCCCTTGGTATTTCATTTAAACCAACTTACTTCCCATTTAAAATAAATCAATTAATATGAATCATTATCCAAGAATGCTTTATGAATATTCACGCACTTCTTCCAAAGACACGTGAACAAATCCTCCTAAATCCAATCTTTAAGACGCGGAATTACAAGGAACACCCCAATTAATCAACTCACTATATTCCTATGTGAATCAAGTTAATTAGGGTTTACGCACAAATTCTTTCAATGGATACAAAAGACACATAGGTATATTCCTATCCTACACGCTAATCATATTAACCCTATTCAGATTATATGAACAGATGTTATCATATCCAGATCTCAATCTATACTCCATCTTCCAATTTTATATAGATTATCACAGTAATTGTTGGCCAAACAATTAATCAATTAAATATAAGATATAATAAACAATTCAATAAAAACTAACTTTCATTCAATGGGAAGCTTGCAATTTAAACTACGTACCAAGTTCCGTTGCAATCTTAATTAAAATTTAGTTCATGATAATAATAAAGAAAAACATCATCTAGATTAATAATCCAAACATCCCAGATAATTACAAAAAATAAAACTAGAGAAGAGAAGAAGAAACTCTGAATTTGCTCTTAAACTCTCTCTTAGATCTTTAGCATTTGCAATTCTCCTTCATGTTTTTCTTCCTTGTTCTCTCTGCAAATCTCTTGAAAAATTAGTTGATATGTCTTTTCTAAAGTCTTCTCCTATTTGTATTGGTCTCAGCCCTCATTCAGACTCCTATTTGGCTTCAAAAACCCACTTGACAGTAGAAAAACGCATCTTTTTCCGCACTAGAGCGCCTAGGCGCTCATCATAGGCCATTTTCAAGTGCCTAGGCGCTTGACCAGGATCTCATAATTACAAAAATGCTACTCAGCTTTAATTTTCATGATTTTTGACCTTTTTCTTCTCCGAAATGACCAATTTGTCCCTCCAGCTCCAACCTACAACAAATAAACACAAAACACATAAAAAGATACTAAAAAACAATAAAAGATAACAATAATTAAGTTCAATAATATCGGATTCATAGGTATAAAACCTACTCATCAAATACCCCCAAACTTAACCAATTGCTTGTCCCCAAGCAACACAACACAATGCAATAACTAAATATGCAATGCAAATGCAACTAGATAAATGCTTAAATTCCAGCAGTCAAACAGAACAAAATTTATTCATCAAGCGTCAGAGAAATCACAATAATCATGCTAGTACATCATATCAAGACATATTAATAATTTCCTCGCCAATCATCAAATCTTAACCTGTTATTATTGATATAGTGTGTGTGTGCTTAACATCCATGCTAACTGATATGATGCTAAATACAACACATAATAAATCTCTTTAAAGGAATCATACAGTGTAAACTCACAAAATTCACGAACAAGCAAAAACCAACTAAAGAAAAATATCCACAAAAATTTAAGAGTCCAATCCGGGATACTTATGCTTTATTGTGCTTTACGGGGGCTTTTTGCTCTTTTCCCATTTTATTGTTTTTTTTTATTTTTTTTTATTTTTAACCATGACTGTGCAATGTCTCATTCCATTAGGCTAACAGTGCTACCCCTTAGTGAGCTTTCGACCATTGACTCCCAGACCATATAAGACCTTAGGGCGCTAGGTTTTAATATACCCCTTCTGGCGTACTTACTCAAGTAACAAAGGCCCCGAAACAAAACTAGCCACGGTAAAAAAAAATTTTCTTTTTTTTCTCTTTTTTTAAGCTTATATATCCCAAATTTTTCCCCCAAACTTAAGTTTTTATCTAAATTCAGTCATCTTCGCCTATTCATGTCTTTCATTCATTCAAACTAGCATTATCCTCTAGAAGTCTATTATGTGTCAATTTAAACTCAATCAGTCAACATAGTTGTTTTTACTGTGATATCTTTATTATATCAGTTTCAAACAGGTAAAGATTCAAATCATGACAAGAAATCACATCAAAGTCTTAACAGACAATACTATACTTGTCTACTCAATTCCAATCTCATCACTGGCCAAAACAGACTTAAACTATCTAACAGCTGGAAACATGCACATACTTGAATTTTTTTTTTTTAGGAAATTAAAATGAAAACTACATGAATGCAAACTACATGAAAAACTATTAACTGAATACTATATGAATGCACTAGATGAATACTACATGCATGAACTGGAGCTGGAAAATTACACCCCCAAACTTAACCGATGCAATGTCCTCATTGTATATAACAAACAAAATTTAAGAAATTAAGCACTGAGGACTTCCCTGAAAAATTGAAGCTTTATTCCTCGTCAGTATCCTCTTCTTCTGATTCTTCTTCATCAGCCGGGGGGAGGGGGGTATGCAGACAATGGTGGAAATTAGTAGGGAGCGGCAGCTGGATTATCGAACACTTGGTGAGCACAGATTTTGAACACTATTGGTAGGCACTCCCCCAAACTTAATTTTCACCAAATTTGCCAATTACTAAGCACACTATACTTCCAAGGCAATACAAGCAACAATTAAGAGTACCCACACCCACTTGAGCCAACACAATGATAGAAACTAGCTTCAAAATACTAACATAGCTATTATCCAAGTGAATCCAAATAATTTGTAATAAAATCTTGTGTACTTACTTGGGTATAGCCAAATATGATGTTTCAATCAAAGTTGGATGAGCAATTTGAGCTTTGAACCCTAATTTAGATAGATGTGGCTTGAATGTAAGTTGATGCCCGAATTGGTGAAGAAGGATGACAAGATGGAGCTTGAGTGACTTAGTTTGGGTAGGAGATTTAGTGTTTGATTAGGATTTGGAAGATTTTACATGGTTGTTGTGGCTAGATTAGATGAGGGTTGGGAGTTGAGGGAGTTAGAGTTGGAGTAAGAGAGCAAGAATGTGTTTGATTTGGGATTGGAAGAGTTTAGCCCGATTAGGGCTTTTAATTTTTTTTTCTGTTGGAGCGCCTAGGCGCTTGAGATAGCCTTGTCTGGAGCGCCTAGGCGCTTGGCTGCAGAATGCCTTAAAAACTTGGAGCGCCTAGGCGCTTGTGCTGCATTTTTGGTACTGACTTGGAGCGCCTAGGCGCTTGATCTTAGCTTGTCTGGAGCGCCTAGGCGCTTGGCCAGTGTACATTGCTTATTTTGGTGTTTTACGCTTCTTGTATGCCATACCTCCAATAACTTGTTTCCTTCCACACCAAAATTTGCGGAAATGATTAGAAATTTGAGATTTTGACGAGTGGACATTCATCTTATTAAGATCATAAATGCTTGGCCTCCTTTCCTGCAATAAATTGAATATCTGTTAGAGAACGTCAGGGGTGCAACAAATCCTAAACTATAAAAGTTTAACCACTAAATAAACTAACAGTAAAACAAATTAATAAAAGTAAAAATAGAAAATAACGATAAAAATTCCTGGGTTGCCTCCCAGTTAGCGCTTAGTTTATAGTCTTCAGCCCGACTTTCTTCTCTTTCTCTATCCAATTCTCCTTCAAAAATTGAGGAACCCTCCATCCATTAGTAATAACGTAACTTTCGAGAGTTTGCCATCAGTAAGGGTTATTGATTCAAATTCACCTAGCTTGTTCTTTATAAGTAGATTCTCTTTTACAACCTTCAAATAACTAGGCATTTTCCGAGTTGTATCTATGAACGAATTTTTACGTTGAAGCTTTTTTAGAACAACTGGTTCTTCATCTCTCTTCCCATTCTCTTCACACCATGGCACCAATTTTAAGCTAGCTTTCATATCATATATACCTTTATCGAAAAAATGACTACCAATTGGACACATGATTGCAAATCTAATCGGATCCTTAAACTTTGGTGGAGAAGATATATGGGGCACTATCAAAATCGGTTCATCTATGTCAGAACTCAAGGCTAGATCTTTGGCGACCTTCTTTTCCTGCTCCCCACTTGTCTCCTCCCTTTCCACATCCTTTTCTTTTGGAACATCCGATTCCAGATTTAGCGTGGGCAATCCATCAGTCTCGGGAACCATGTTGCTTGACACTTCACCTTGAGGGCGATTGATGATGGCGTTGAAAAGTTTTCCCACCTGGTTCTCAAGATTTCGAATCAACATCTCCTGACTGTTCGTCTGGTCCTCAATCAAAACCATGAACTTGGAAATAAGTCCTTCCAAGTTTAAAATCCTTTCTTCTTCATGATTAGGGAGTTGAGCTTGTAATTCAGGAGTGTATGATTGGCATGGAGCAAAGGGTTGGGCCAGATTGTCATCGCTCCATGAAAGATTTAGTGGATTCCCCCACTCATGATGATAATTACTAGAATAATCATAATTGTTGGGATAATCGCTGAAGTTACCAGTATATTGTAATGACTCGAAACTGATGGTGCATTGATGACTCGGATGGTTTCCACCACAATACTCACATATCACCGCTACACTTTGAATAAGTTGTGCTGATAAAGCATCAATCTTCCTTGAAAGTGTCCCAAATTGTGCTGACAATTCATCGAGTCCATAATTCTTTGCCTCCCTTGGCCGAGTCATTCTCGAATATAACCAATGATAGTCATAGTTGTTCATGGTGCCTGAAAAGGAATTAGACTAGAGACAAAAAAAATAAAAAAATATTTAAATTAAGATTAATTTCATTGAATTTAATAATGACAAAATATTAAACTAAGTTCCCCGGCAACGGCGCCAAAAACTTGTTACCTAATTTTTTAATAGCACTTTACCACGCAAGTATACGCGGAATTACAAGGAACACCCCAGTTAATCAACTCACTATATTCCTATGTGAATCAAGTTAATTAGGGTTTACGTACAAATTCTTTCAATGGATACAAAAGACACATAGGTATATTCCTATCCTACACGCTAATCATATTAACCCTATTCAGATTATATGAACAGATGTTATCATATCCAAATCTCAATCTATACTCCATCTTCCAATTTTATATAGATTATCACAGTAATTGTTGGCCAAACAATTAATCAATTAAACATAAGATATAATAAACAATTCAATAAAAACTAACTTTCATTCAATGGGAAGCTTGCAATTTAAACTACATACCAAGTTCCGTTGCAATCTTAATTAAAATTTAGTTCATGATAATAATAAAGAAAAACATCATCCAGATTAATAATCCAAAACCAGATAATTACAAAAAATAAAACTAGAGAAGAGAAGAAGATTCTCTGAATTTGCTCTTAAACTCTCTCTTAGATCTTTAGCCTTTGCAATTCTCCTTCGTGTTTTTCTTCCTTGTTCTCTCTGCAAATCTCTTGAAAAATTAGTTGATATGTCTTTTCTAAAGTCTTCTCCTATTTGTATTGGTCTCAGCCCTCATTCAGACTCCTATTTGGCTTCAAAAACCCACTTGGCAGTAGAAAAATGCATCTTTTTCCGCACTGGAGCGCCTAGGCGCTCATCATAGGCCATTTTCAAGCGCCTAGGCGCTTGACCAGGATCTCGTAATTACAAAAATGCCACTCAGCTTTAATTTTCATGATTTTTGACCTTTTTCTTCTCCGAAATGACCAATTTGTCCCTCCAGCTCCAACCTACAACAAATAAACACAAAACACATAGAAAGATACTAAAAAACAATAAAAGATAACAATAATTAAGTTTAATAATATCGGATTCATAGGTATAAAACCTACTCATCAATAACCCATACCACTTATTTACCAAGCATTTTTCTCGGACATTCATTCAATCGATGTCCTTCCATACCACAATTAAAGCATCCACCTTTCTTATAGTCGGGGCAACGAGGAGAGGTATGTCCCTCACGGCCGCAAATATAACATATCTTCTTCCCTTTCTTCTTATCAGGTTTTCCTAAGTTAGGATCTTCTACCTTTCTTTTTCCTTTACCTCTCGGAGCTGAACACGATGTGTTGCTTGAGGCTCCCATCTGGTCAATTTGGATTTTGAGCTTATCTTGCTCTTCCATTATTTCCAGCAATGCTTGACCCAGTTGAATATTAAGCAACGTCTCTATCTCCCACAGCCTTTCCAGCGTAGAAACCTTGTTCTCCAGATCCTGCACCTCCGTTGATGCTTGAGCAGCTTCAACTTTAGTGTCTGAATCACTATCTGTCAAATCTACCATTTCCGGATCTGATGCTACGTTTTCCACGATAGCCACCTCGTCCGATTTGGGTTCCTGGTGAGCTTCTATTTCAGCTGTTGGCCTCGATATTAGCTCGGGGGTATGGATCTGATCCTTCTTATTCCATATATCTTTCTCACCAGACATCTACATACATAAGTTACCCTGATTAGCATATAGTATATATACACAACAATCAAGAGTTTTATATACGTTATCTCTTATTTTGTTTGATGATAAATTTATTCAATTCTCATCAACGCTATCTCTCTGCCGAAAGGCGGCTCCATCCACTCTGCATCGAATCGCATGAAGGTGATGACTAAAGCCTGCTCCAAGGTATATATCTTGGTGTCTTTAGCTCCTATCTCAACCTTCAATTGTCCTATCTGTATCTCTCTCTGCTCCAACCTTCCTCGTAACTCGGCTAATTCTATCTGTGTTCAGTGACCAGCGTCCTTGTACTGTTGTTCCGAAATCTGGAGAGTACGATTCTGTGCCTCCGCCTGCTCAACTCTAACCGTTAAGTCGTCGTTCCTAACTATCAAATCTCTTATCATCTCACTGTCTGTGTACTCCTCGCTAGAGTGCATCGTCTCTTGGGTCAAGGAATTACTATCTTGACTTTTGTTATCCATCCTATGACCAAAATAAACGAGACAACATTAGTACCGAAATAAAATATATTCATCGATAAAATGAAGGAATATTTTATTTAGTACAGCTAAAACTTGATGGATCTCTTCGACTCATCATATCATATAACTTCTCACCAGAGTACTTCGTCTCATGGTTCATTGAAAATCTATCTTAACTTTCGTTCTCCATTCTACTAAGGTTATAACCTAGGTTTCACATTCCTAACGTTTATAACCTACAGCTTTGACACCAACCTGTGGCGACCCCAAATCCAGGTACTTGAAACCCGAACTCAGTTCTCCACGATACCATTTCTTTAAGCTGAATAATACTAACTAATAATACATTCGAACTTAATTACATACATCAAAGTTTACTTCCCAGGTACGAGACCTTCAAATACATTCTTTACAATACTTGAAAAGATACCAATACTAACTATAACCATTAACTCATAATATAAACTCACTCGAACAGCTTTCCTTTCCCTTTGTTCGTGCCTGAGCCTTCAGGTTGCTCATATATAACTGAAAATGTTTAATTTAAGCAAGGGTGAGCATTTGAGTGCCCAGAAAGTAATAGCAATTATATATATAAGCTGAAAGAATATAAGTATTCTCTTTACACTTCAACAACGAATCGAAAGTTGTGAAGTAATCTGTACTGATAAAAAAATCACATAACAACTCTCTTCCAAATTATTTAAATTTGGCTCTGGCTCTACCCATGAATAGGGTTTAAAAAATATACTATGAACATTCTTTTTCATTTTCGAAAAGGTTTAGCAGAAATTCATCCGCAAACCACTCTAGCTTATGGGCACGGAGGGTGATCAGCCCCGTTGTACCCTGTATTGATTAATATTACATAACTTGAACGAAATTCATCGCTCACTCTATTCGCCTTGGGCACAAAAATTTTCCCATATAGGGATGTTCATACATGCCTGGTTCCAAACCCGAAGGTTTTTAATCTTGCTCAACAATAATATGTAATTCAACATATATGTATACGGGTAATTGAAAAAGTGTATCAACATGTGAATAAATGTCATGATTATCCAAGTGGGGACACTTGTATAACCATTTAGAAATCAATGAACAGACTATATATATCTGAGCTAACATGTTGATAATCAAAGAGTACATAATCTATACAGGAATAGAAAAGAATTCTGAAACTCTCTTACTCATGTCCATTGCATAAAGAAAATTCAAAGGTAGGATACTTGCCTGATTTGCTGATTACAAATCTCAATTTAGATTCTATCTCTTTATCACAACCTATCAATAAACAGATCATTCGTTCGATTAGAACAATATATCATAACATATAGTACTGTCTATTACAGTCAGCACATAGTCTAATCACGTCATCACATAATCACAGTGATCATACTTTTAGTTCATATTCTATACTTGAAATATTTTTATACATTTTTCAAATATCTCATCCATGCTCTTACAGTAGCCTTTTTCTTTCTTTTATAAGGTCTGACATTTGTCGGCGTACCGACAACATTATCGAGTAAATACTGAGTCTAAGACTCTTATTCTGTACTTCAACATCTATAAATATCAGACATTTTATTTTTAGTCATTTTCGGAATTTTCCAGAAATTGAAAAATTTAAAATAATTCAAATCTGTCTCTAAAAGGATCTATAGTGACATAACTGTCATTATGGTTGTTCTTCATCAAATCATGAACTTCATAACCGGTTCTCAAGTCAGCTAGTTTGACCGGATATAACTTTCAAACATCGGAATCATAATTAAATGATTTAAACATTAAACAATTCTATTATCATTAATAATTAATTAATATTAAACTATTAATGAAACCATTGTCAAAATATAAAAGTTATTTATAATAACTCAAACTATTTTTTAAAACATTTATATTACCCTTAAATGATTTTTAAAACAATTAAAATCATTTTTAAATAATTACCATTAATATTTAAATATTAATGTACTATTCATTCAAATATTAAAAGTCATTAATTATAACTTAAAATATTTTTACATCCTTAATATACTCTTTAAATGATTTTTAAATAAATAAAACCATTTTTAAACTATTTATTTAATATAAATATTAAATAAACTTAATATCACAAATCATTAACTAAATATCATTAATATATAATTATTAATGAAATTATCTTCTAAATATTAAAAGTTATATTTTATAACTCAAAATATCTTTAAATACTTTATTTTCATTTAAAATGATTTTTAAAATATTAAAATCATTTTTAAACTAATTATTTATTATAATCAATAAATAACTTTTATATCATTAATATATAATTAATTAATGAAATTCATCACAAAATATTAAAAGCCATGGAAAATAACTTCAAATATTTTCTTATATAATTTTTCATGATTTTTCATGAATTAAAACTATTTTTAAATCATTTATTTAATATTATAATTAAATAAATAAATACCTTTTATATTCTAAAAATATTAAATATTTATGAAATATACTCAAAATAATTAAAAACTATTTTTCGGACTTTAAAATAATTTTTCAGAATTTATTTGGTATTTTTAATAATTAAAATCTGATTTTTCTAATTTTTAAATCATTTTCGGAAATTACAGAAAATAAAATAAATAAAATCCGTCGCTAAAGGCTATAGCGACAGACAACCGTCGCTATAGGTGTTCTTCATCTCAAGAACACTGTCAGAGACAGTTCAAGGGGGCTACTTTGACCATGAATAACGTTTTGGTATTAATGAATCTGGGAAATCTATGAATTGGTTCTTGTAGAGGGAATACCAGACTACAATTATCAACAATCATAACGTTTAAAAACATCAGATCTTGGAGAAATCAGCCATTAAAGTAGCTTCCAAAGCTGTTCTTCACGAAGAACAGTTTGAGGTGCTTACTTTGGAACTCTATAAATTGATGATCGTGTAACGTTTTGGTGATCCATCAACTCAAGTGTGTAGAAAACATGTAGGACTACAACCTCAAACCTTAACATCATCATAAAAACAATAAATCAAGCATCTAAAGTATGGTCAAACATTATCAGAAAAATCAACACTTAGAAAATTCTGGGCTGCCAAGAATTTTCCGGTCAATGCCGGTCAACCCACTTTGACCTTAAATAACTCTTAATCCATAATATATATGGACCTGATTATTTTTGGAGATTAAATTCCACATAACATAATACACATATCAACTTTCAAAACACAAAAAAACATTAAAGATAATCGAGATATATGACCTGACATTTGCCAAAAAAAATATTTTCTGGACACTTAGAATATTTTCTGGGTTTGAAGAACAGCCGGTCAATGCCGGTCAACCCATTTTGACCGCTTATAAATCCCGATCTACAATATCTATGAACTTGATTCCTTTTGGAGGTTAAAGAACAAATAACAAGATACACATAACAACTTTTAAACAACACAAATCATGATCGAGAAAAGAGTTATAAGCCCTGACTTTTGATGAAAAATCACAGAATTCGGTTTTTCCAACTTGCTCAAATCTTCAAATTCGTGCACTTTGATGTTATGGTTCTGTGTTTTTACAACCCAGAACATTAATAGACTCCCTATTACACTACTTTAAACAATCAATTTCACCAATTAACATAGAATCAAAGGATTTCTAGAATTTAGGATTTCCTACCTTTTCAAGCTTTATTTTTGATTTCTGACTTCTTGATGCTTCTGATTTGTTATTTGTGATGGTTGGGCTTTGATTATGAGGTTATGGGCAAGATAATTTCGTTGGCTAGAGGTTGAGAGAGAGTCTAGGATGAGAGTTGGGAAAATTCAAGTGTGCATTTTGCATTAACTCTCTTAAATTATGTAATTAATTAATCTAGATGCATTGGATGCTCACAATGGCTGATTATTGATGGATAATGTTATAGTGCCATGAGTAACTTCTAGACGATAGTAAATGGCTAGCATTTTGTGAAGATTCTATCAACAATGCAACTAATAATACACTAAAATGGACAAAAAGGGTATTTTGGTAATTTTCCATATAATTTCATGGGCATTTTTGTACATAGCAATTAAATGTAGTATTTAATCACTAGATGGTAATTCTTATCATTTACCAATTACTTTCTATCCTTTGGTAAATTAAAACTTTTATACATTAACACCGTAATTAAACCCGATAATTTAAAATTAGGGTTTTCGATTGAAAATTAGGGTTTTATAATTAGGGTTTCTTAACGCCATCAATTAGGGTTTCTAATTAACCATTAGGGTTCTCTAATTATCTGTGTGTGTTCTAACACAGTCATTACGATCTCTATCTTCAACCGGTTAGGGTTATAATAATTAGGGTTTGTCCTAATTATCGACGTACAATAGTAATTAGGGTTTCCTTCTAATTACCGACATTCTTATACACAATAACTTCATATACACAGTAAACTTCATATACACAGTCACTACTAAGTCATATCTCATAACTGAGTTTAATAATTAGGGTTTCACAGCACGGTAATATGTTATGACCTAATTGACCGTCATTGCTCAATATTATATGTCCGCACAGTACATAATTATGGTACTGTAAAATCATTATATCAATAATATAATATTACTATTCTCATCACTTGATCACAATCCCAATTCAGGGTTTTGGATCTCATATCTGGCTTCTCTTTCGCATATCAAGTTAAAATACTTGATTTAAATATTCTGAACAATTCATATAATAAAATATTTATTATATAAATCTAATTGCCACATCATATATTATTTCCAATCATGCTTTCATGGAAAATAATTAATAAAAACATTTTTGTTTACAAAAATTAATTACCATATAATTTGTGGAAATTTATAATTCCAAAATTATTTCTAATTTTTCAAGAAATAAATATATTCACATTTATCATTCACTTTACTTGACACTTAGTCTCGTCATTAAATAAAAAAAAATTTATACGCAAAATTTCTTATTTATTTTATATAGGAAATCTCGGGTTGTCACAGTCTCCCAAGACATGCTGAGTGCGGCTGGATGGGTACGTTTCATAGACTCCCACCAGTAGTCTGCCTCGCCACAGAACATAAAGGTGGCGAATGGAACCTTCTGTTCCTCCGTGCAACCCAAGACATCGAATATCTTGGTAATTTGTTTGACCCATGTTTCTGCAATGATCGGATCTGGCTTTCCCTTAAATTCTGGTGGTCCCAACTATTTGAACTGCTTGGCTGTGACAACCCGTGAATTGCTATCATTTCCTCCTGTATTTTGAACACGAGTCTCCCTCGTCTGATTTTGCATGAACTACAAAAAGCTTCTAAACATTCATCCGTTCATCATCTGCTCAATGGTGTTGTTCACAGGAGGAACATTGCCAGCCTGTTGCACGTTCTCCTCGTTGGTGAGTACAGGCGTCTCCACGGTCTCATTTTCACTGTTAATATTCTCAGTCGACATTCTCAAATACTGTCATAAAACAAGGGTTAATTAAGGAAATCAATATATCACATAATATCCCTATATACTGACCAACTAACAAATAAGCTTATATAGGACACACTAGCGAAGGATTTACTCGTCTCTTCCCTCCTAGTTCTATTCCCCGATCTCCGCCAGAGATCATATCCCTAAGCTCTAATACCAACTGTGACGCCCCCAAAACAGGTATACATCGCCCATTCTGAGTTATCAATCTATGGTACATAAATAACTACAATTTTATTATTACAACAGTAAAACTGTGAGTTTGAATACAAACATTATCTTCTAGACAATATCTATACTCAAATATATCCTCATCACATTTATTGATACATTATTTTACAAAAATTGTGAGGACTACTAAACAACTTTCTCTAGAACCTTCATTCCATACCCCGACTCGTACTCGCTATATTCTCACCTCCTGAGAAGAAAAATGGAACAAAAAGGAAAAGGGTGAGCTCAACTAGCCCAGTAAAGAATATTATGACTAAGATAATATACAACAAATTATCGTTAGTCTTCAACAGGGAAAAATATAATAGAATACAATAGACAACAAGTTTTAAATCAATATTCGCAGCGAAAATAATAATTCATTAGAAGAGTTAAGTAGAGAATGCAAACTACTTTCTTCTATATATGAATTTAAAGTTCATCGTCTATCTTTTATCCTGTAACATCAATCAATATATATCTAGAATTAAATATTCATCTTTGCACTACAGGCCAAAGATGTTCATCAGTTGGTCATGTTCATCTAAACACCTGTTCATCTTTGCACTACGTGCCAAAGATATTCATCAGAAATTATTCATCTTTGCACTACAGGCCAAAGATATTCAATAATATCATCATTTAAGACTGAGGATGATGAAAAATATTTTTAAAGAAACGAATCCGGTGAAACAAAATGACAAGGATTAAGGATTAAGGATTCGTACTTTGTTTTATCCATGTCCAAAAATACCTCAAAAATAATCATAGTGGTGTAAAATTCAAGAATGATCAAAACATGGATACAATCAAAGCTAGTATCCACAATAGATATTTTAGACGAAAAGGAAAATTTTTATTCTTCGATGAATAGTGTCGTATTCGTGAATAGTGTCGTATACGTGAATAGTGCCGTATGCGTGAATAGTAACTCTGACACAAAAAGTTCCAAAATTAATTAAAAGTTCAGATCAATACTTCGGCATAATGATATTAGAAGAAATAATATCATTTTTTTTAAAAAAATATCCCTTACCTCGGAAGACAGTACTTCTAGTTGAAACACCGGATATAAGCTATGACTTGAACTTGCACCGTATAGCAACAGTACTCAAAGTATACTCAAAATACTCACAAGAATACGCTCGATAATATAGATAGAGAAAACTTCAGTTTCTGGTGTGATTTTCAATTCTAACCTAAGCACCCTAAGCACCCTATTTATAGGAAAATGCTTAGAACACCAAAGCATAAAATTTATTAAAATATATTATTAATAATAAATTTCATACGCCTCCTTGGAAAATCAGATTTCTAACATATCCCACATGCTCATCTTCTAGAAAAAGTGAGAAAAACATTTTTATTAAAAAAAAATATTTAAAACTTCCAAAAATTAATTATTTCGGAGCTTCGAAACTTCAATAATTCATAATAAATAGCCTTTTGTCAGAAAATTCGAATCTCGCGAGTTTTTATAGGAAATTCAATTTTCTACAACTTTTCAGAAGAAAGTTTTTCCAAATTCCAAACGGAAATTAACCGAAATTCACAAACGGACGATTTTTCAGGCTATAATCAAATTTCGATCAATAATTGTGTCCACCAACTCACAAAATATGTGTTAAACATTTAATGCCACAAAAATACTCTTCCTCCTCATATACTCATATATCCCACATTCATTATAAAAATATCACCGTTAATGTATTATTAAAATAATATATTTAAATAAATTATTTTATCAAAAAAAATAAAATATTAATTTTCAACAATTGTCACAATAAAAATTTTCTCCATCTATATCCACATAAAATCAATATTTTCCTCATCATATAAATTAATAATTAATTATTCACAAATAATATTACAAAATCACAGTACTAACAACCAGGCCGTTCCCAGGAAAGAGGGGGCTTTCCAATAAGGATCTCTCCTTACTGGCGCGTAATTAGGTGACCAAACCTCTCCTTAGACAGAACTTTCTAGATATTACCAATAATGTTTTCTAATAATATTCTTCAGATAATATGAATTATTGCTTCGATAATGGAAAGTACTGTGTAATGACAATTTATTGAAACAACAGTAATATAAAATATCAATGCAGCAGTTATTAAATCAATAAAATAAAATACTGAATAGTAATTACTGTAACCATTATTGAGTAGTGCCTTCTTACGTAAGAATCAATAATTGGTGCAATACCGTGTACTACTGTGTTTTAATCACCGAGTATTTTAACAGTATTAACGGTAACAACTACGCCGTTATTTTTAAACAACTTATATTTGTCGTTTTCTTCATCCAATCGCTTTTCGTTATGGGGCCCACACATGACTGCGCCGTCATACGAATACTCCCCGACAGTACGAATATTCCACGACCAAACGAATATTTCCCGACAACAATGAATATTTTATAACCAATTGCTTATTTTGAAATATTTGTGTATTTTACCCATAACTATCCACATTAATCAAATCAACCCTTACTATTTCAAAATAATAAATAGAGAAAATTAAATTTTATTAATAATAAGTTGGGGTCTTACAACCTCTCCTTCTTATGAAATTTCGTCCTCAAAATTGACATACGTACCTGGTGTTTCGAAAATGTGAGGATACCTCGCTTTAATTTCCGTTTCCAATTCCCAGCTCATTTCCTCTATAGCATGATTCCTCTACAGAACTTTAACTTGTGGTATGACCTTTGTGCGTAGGACATGCTCCTTCCTATCCATAATCTTGACAGGTACCTCTTCGTACGTTAAGTCTTCGGCTATCTCGTACAGTTCTAACTGTATAACGTGGTTCGTGTCTTTCACATATTTACGAAGTACAGATATTTGAAACACATTATGAACACGAGACATACTCGAAGGTAACACGAGTCTATAGGCTACATTTCCTACTCGGTCAAGAATTTGAAATGGACCAATAAATCGTGGATTGAGCTTTCCTCTCTTTCCAAATCTTGTAACTCCCTTCCATGGAGCAACTCGCAACAATACATGATCCCCTATACTAAATTCCACGTCCTTTCGATGAAGATCCGCATAACTCTTTTGTCGATCTTGTGCCGTTTGTATACATTATCGAATCATTTGGATCTTTTCGGTAGTCATACGTACTAACTCGGGTCCCAACAATGTTGCTTCACCCACCTCATCTTAACATATTGGAGAGCGACACTTTCGTCCATATAATGCTTCAAATGGAGCCACACCTATACCTGCCTGATAACTGTTGTTGTAGGAGAATTCCACCAATGGTAAATACTTATCCCAACTGCCCTTGAAGTCTAGGACAAAGAGTCTTAATAAATCTTCAAGATTTTAAATAGTCCACTCTGATTGTCCGTCCGTTTGAGGATGGTATGCCGAACTGAATCGTAAATCCGTGCCCATATCTTTTTGCAAGCTAACCCAAAATCTTGAAGTGAATCTTGCGTCACGATCCGAAACTATGGATACTGGTATGCCATGCAACCTCACAATCTCATTTACATATATACTAGCAAGACGTTCAAGGGAATAAGTCTCCCGTATCGGCAAGAAATGAGCAGATTTGGTTAATCTATCAACAATAACCCAAATGGCATTGATGCCTTGAGAAATCATAGGAAGACCCGTAACGAAATCCTTGGTAATGTGTTCCCACTTCCATTTTAGAATCTCAAGTGGTTGCAACGGACTCTTAGGTACTAGATGCTCCGCCTTTACACGTTGACAAGTTAAACACATCGAGATAAACTTTGTAATCTCTCTCTTCATATTGTTCCACCAAAATGTATGTAGAAGATCACGATACATTTTAGTACTTCCAGAATGGATTGCAAATGGTGTATTGTGCGCCTCCATCATAATCTTGTACTTCAAATCAGGGTCGTTAGGAACACAAAGTCTAGAGTGGACTCGAAGTATTCCTTCTTCATCAATTCTCGCTTCCGGAATAGCTCCTTCTTGTACTTTCTTCTTCATACGCATCAGTTCTGGGTCGGTGGCTTGAGCAACCTTAACTTTTTCTATTAAAGTTGGCTCTATGCGTATACTTGACATCATCGCACTCGTTCTTGCATATGATCTTCTACTCAACGCGTCAGCTACCACGTTAGCTTTTCCAAGATGGTATTGAATAGTGTGGTCGTAGTCTTTCAATAGCTCGAGCCAACGTTGCTGCCACATGTTGAGTTCTTTTTGAGTGAATAACTATTTGAGGCTTTTATGGTCTGAATATATCTCCACTTTCTCCCCATATATACAGTGCCTCCAGATCTTTAGCGCGAAAATGACTGCTGCCAACTCTAGATCATGAGTAAGATAATTCCTCTCATACTCTTTAAGTTGCCGCGAGGCATAGGCTATGACTTTCCCACATTGCATAAGAACACATCCTAACCCTTTGCCTGAAGCATCGCTGTAGATAACAAATCCATCCGTACCAGATGGTATTGTTAGAACAGGTGCCGAAATGAGTCTCCTCTTGAGCTCTCTTGGAAACTCTTCTCGCATTCCTCGCTCCATACGAATTTTATATCTTTCCGAATCAGTTGAGTTAATGGAGTAGCGATTCTAGAAAATCCTTCCACGAATCTCCGATAATAACCAGCTAAGCCCAAAAAGCTACGTACTTCAGTCACCGACTTCGGTTGCTCCCAACTTTGTATTGATTCAATCTTCGTCAGATCAACAGATACTCCATGTTTTGACACCACGTGCCCAACGAATGCTACTTCCTCAAGCCAGAACTCGTATTTCTTCAATTTGGCATATAGTTTGTTTTCATGAAGCCTTTGGAGTACCAGCTTCAAATGGTGCTCATGATCTTCACGACTTTTGGAATATATGAGGATGTCATCAATAAAGACAACAACGAACTGATCCAAATATTCCTTGAATACTCGGTTCATCATATCCATGAAAGCCGCAGGAGCATTAGTCAATCCGAAAGACATGACTAAGAATTCATAATGCCCGTACCGAGTTCTGAAGGCAGTCTTTGGAATATCCTCAGTTCTAATCTTTAGCTGATGATATCCAGAACAAAGATCAATCTTTGAAAAGAATTGTGCTCCTTGCAACTGGTCAAATAGGTCATCAATACGAGGTAGAGGATACCTATTCTTGATGGTGACATGGTTCAATTCCCGATAGTCAATACAAAGTCGCATACTCCCGTCTTTCTTCTTTACGAATAAAACAGGAGCACCCCAAGGAGATGTACTAGGATGAATAAAACCGATGTCCAACAATTTCTGTAGTTGGACCTTTAACTCCTAAAGTTCAATAGGAGCCATTCGATATGTGGTTTTAGAAATGGGCTTTGTACCATGTTCAAGATCAATAAAGAATTCAACTTCACTTTCTGGGGGTAGACCGGGAAGTTCTTCAGGAAATACGTCAGGAAAGTCAATAACAACAGGAATATTTTTCAAATTTGACGTGTCTTTATTCAAATCCATAACATGGGCTAAGAAAGCTTGACATCCGTTTTTCAATAAACGAATAACTTTATGATTAGATATGACAGTGATTGATTTTAATGGTTTAGTTGCTTGAATTTGTACAACAGGTTTGTTAGGAATATGAAAACTAACAACCTTATGAAAACAATCAATTTTGGCATGATGAGTAGTTAACCAATCAATCCCTAAAATCACATCAAAAGCAAGTATCTTTAAAGAGATAAGGTCAACAGGTAAGGTGATGGTGCCAACTTGAATCAAACAAGATTTATAAATAGTGGATGTGATGAAAGTTTCTCCTAACAGAGTTTCCACAGATAGGTCAAAGTCTAATTTCTCCATAGTCATGTTTAAACGTTGAGCACAAGTAGAAGAGATAAATGAATGGGTAGCACCGGTATCAAGTAAGGTGTAAACTTTGAAAGAATTTATAAATAGCTTACCCATAATCACCTCGTTTGGGTTCCTCACATTTTGACCAATCACAACAAACGCTCTTCCAGGAACCGTTGACTTTGACTTTTCTGGGATAGTCTTTTGAGTCACCGTCCCTGCTGAACTAGGTTTCGCTACCGTACAATCTCGAGCGATATGTCCTTCCTTTCCACAATTATAGCATACCTTGAACTGTTGTGGGAAGTTTGGACTGATATGTCCCTCTTTTTCGCATTTATAGCATATGACCGGTGGTCGTTCTCCTCCCTTAGAACCAGTTGCTAAATCTCCTCTTTTTAAAATCTCCTCCTGACTCGTTTTTTCTATTTCCATGGCCATGATTACCACCAGAGTGGTTACCATTTTTGTCCGTCTTTTTCTTTCTCCGCTGGTTATCGTTGTTTTGTTGAGTGCTATCTCCGGTATGATCTTGATTGTGGTCCCTCGGTTGACCGTACTCTTTATCTCGCTCTAATAATTTAGCCCTGTTTACAACATCTGAATAGAGAGAAAATTTATGAGAAATGAGATACTGACGTATGCCGGGTTTCAAACCTCTAAGAAACATCCGCATCATACGTTCCTCATTCTCCACCAAATGAGGTGCAAACCTGGATAACTCTGTAAACTTTGCTTCGTACTGGGACATCGTCATGTGCTTCTGCTCCAGTCTAATAAACTCCACTTCCTTCATATGACGAACACTTTCAGGAAAGTATTTGTCATTAAATAGTTTTTGAAATGTCTCCCAAGACATGCTGAGTGCGGCTGGATGGGTACGCTTCACAGACTCCCACCAGTAGTCTGTCTCGCCACGGAACATAAAGGTGGCAAATGGAACCTTCTGTTCCTCCGTTCAACCCAAGACATCGAATATCTTGGTAATTTATTTGACCCATGTTTCTGCCATGATCGGATCTGGCTTTCCCTTAAATTCTGGTGGTCCCAACTCTTTAAACTGCTTGGCTGTGACAACCCGTGAATTGCTATCATTTCCTCCTGTATTTTGAACACGAGTCTCCCTCGTCTGATTTTGCATGAACTGCAAAAAGCTTCTAAACATTCCCTCGTTCATCATCTGCTCAGTGGTGTTGTTCACAGGAGGAACATTGCCAGCCTATTGCACGTTCTCCTCGTTGGTGAGTACAGGCGTCTCCACGGTCTCATTTCCACTGTTAATATTCTCAGTCGACATTCTCAAATACTGTCATAAAACAAGGGTTAATTAAAGAAATCAATATATCACATAATATCCCTATATACTGACCAACTAACAAATAAGCTTAGGTAGGACACACTAGCGAAGGATTTACTCGTCTCTCCCCTCCTAGTTCTATTCCCCGATCTCCGCTAGAGATCATATTCCTAAGCTCTGATACCAACTGTGATGCCCCCAAAATAGGTATACATCACCCATTCTGAGTTGTCAATGTATGGTACAGAAATAACTACAACTTTATTATTACAACAGTAAAACTGTGAGTTTAAATACAAACATTATCTTCTAGACAATATATATACTTAAATATATCCTCATCACATTTATTGATATATTATTTTACAAAAATGGAGAGGACTACTAAACAACTTTCTCTAGAACCTTCATTCCATACCCCAACTCGTACTCGCTATATTCTCACCTCTTGAGAAGAAAAATGGAACAAAAAAGAAAAGGGTGAGCTCAACTAGCCCAGTAAAGAATATTATGACTAAGATAATATACAACAAATTATCGTTAGTCTTCAACAGGGAAAAATATAATAGAATACAATAGACAACAAGTTTTAAATCAATATTCGCAGGGGAAATAATAATTCATTAGAAGAGTTAAGTACAGAATGCAAACTACTATCTTCTATATATGAATTTAAAGTTCATCGTCTATCTTTTATCCTGTAACATCAATCAATATATATCTAGAATTAAATATTCATCTTTGCACTACAGGCCAAAGATATTCATCAGTTGGTCATGTTCATCTAAACACCTGTTCATCTTTGCACTACGGGCCAAAGATATTCATCAGAAATTATTCATCTTTGCACTACAGGCCAAAGATATTCAATAATATCATCATTTAAGACTGAGAATGATGAAAAATATTTTTAAAGAAACGAATCCGGTGAAACAAAATGACAAGGATTAAGGATTAAGGATTCGTACTTTGTTTTATCCATGTCCAAAAATACCTCAAAAATAATCATAGTGGTGTAAAATTTAAGAATGATCAAAACATGGATACAATCAAAGCTAGTATCCACAATAGATATTTTAGACGAAAAGAAAAATTTTTATTCTTCGATGAATAGTGTCGTATTCGTGAATAGTGTCGTATACGTGAATAGTGCCGTATGCGTGAATAGTAACTCCGACACAAAAAGTTCCAAAATTGATTAAAAGTTCAGATCAATACTTCGGCATAATGATATTAGAAGAAATAATATCATTTTAAAAAAAAATATCCCTTACCTCGGAAGACAGTACTTCTAGTTGAAACACCGGATATAAGCTATGACTTGAACTTGCACCGTATAGCAACAGTACTCAAAGTATACTCAAAATACTCACAAGAATACGCTCGATAATATAGAGAGAGAAAACTTCAGTTTCTGGTGTGTTTTTTAATTCTAACCTAAGCACCCTAAGCACCCTATTTATAGGAAAATGCTTAGAACACCAAAGCAGAAAATTTATTAAAATATATTATTAATAATAAATTTCATACGCCTCCTTGGAAAATCAGATTTCTAACATATCCCACATGCTCATCTTCTAGAAAAAGTGAGAAAAATGTTTTTATTAAAAAAAATATTTAAAACTTCCAAAAATTAATTATTTCGGAGCTTCAGAACTTCAATAATTCATAATAAATAGCCCTTTTGTCAGAAAATTCGAATCTCGCGAGTTTTTATAGGAAATTCAATTTTCTACAACTTTTCAGAAGAAAGTTTTTCCAAATTCCAAACAGAAATTAACCGAAATTCACAAACGGGCGATTTTTCAGGCTATAATCAAATTTCGATCAATAATTGTGTCCACCAACTCACAAAATATGTGTTAAACATTTAATGCCACAAAAATACTCTTCCTCCTCATATACTCATATATCCCACATTCATTATAAAAATATCACCGTTAATATATTATTAAAATAATATATTTAAATAAATTATTTTATCAAAAAAAATAAAATATTAATTTTCAACAATTGTCACAATAAAAATTTTCTCCATCTATATCCACATAAAATCAATATTTTCCTCATCATATAAATTAATAATTAATTATTCACAAATAATATTACAAAATCACAGTACTGACAACCAGGCCGTTCCCAGGAAAGAGGGGGCTTTCCAATAAGGATCTCTCCTTACTGGCGCGCAATTAGGTGACCAAACCTCTCCTTAGACAAAACTTTCTAGACATTGCCAATAATATTTTCTAATAATATTATTCAGATAATATGAATTATTGCTTCGATAATGGAAAATACTGTGTAATGATAATTTATTGAAACAACAGTAATATAAAATATCAATGCAGCAATTATTGAATCAATAAAACAAAATATTGAATAGTAATTACTGTAACCATTATTGAGTAGTGTCTTCTTACGTAAGAATCAATAATTGGTGCAATACTGTGTGTTACTGTGTTTTAACCACCGAGTATTTTAACAGTATTAACGGTAACAACTACGCCGTTATTTTTAAACAACTTATATTTGTCGTTTTCTTCATCCAATTTTTTTTCGTTATGGGGCCCACACATGGCTGCGCCGTCATACGAATATTCCCCTACAGTACGAATATTCTACGACCAAACGAATATTCCCCGACAACAATGAATATTTTATAACCACTTGCTTATTTTGAAATATTTGCGTATTTTACCCATAACTATCCACATTAATCAAATCAACCCTTACTATTTCAAAATAATAAATAGAGAAAATTAAATTTCATTAATAATAAGTTGGGGTCTTACAGCTCAAGCCATCGTCCTTGCCGCATTTTGATTTCCTTTTGAGTAAAAAAATATTTGAGGCTTTTATGATTCGTATAGATCTTCACCTTCTCTCCATACAGGAAATGCCTCCAAATCTTAAGCGTAAAAACAACAACTGTCAACTCTAGATCATGAGTAGGATAATTCTTCTCATATTATTTGAGTTGTCGTGAGGCATAGGCTATGACTTTCCAATATTGCATGAGAACACACCCTAAACCTTTGCCAGAAGCATCGTTGTATATGACAAATCCCTACGAACCAGCTGGTATTGTCAAACCAGGTGCTTAAATGAGCCCCCTCTTGAGTTCTTGAAAACTCTTCTCACATTCCTCGCTCCAACTGAATTTTGTATCTTTTCTAGTCAGTTGAGTTAATGGAGTAGCGATTCGAGAAAATCCTTCCACGAACCTTCGATAATAACCAGCTAAGCCCAAAAAGTTACGTACTTTGGTCACTGACTTAGGTTGCTCCCAGCTTTGAATTATTTCTATCTTTGCTGGGTCAATAGATATTCCGTTATTTAATATCACGTGCCCAAGGAATGCTACTTCCTCAAGCCAGAACTCACATTTCTTCAACTTGGCATATAACTTGTTTTCACGAAGCTTTTGGAGTATCAGCCTCAAGTGTTGCTCATGATCTTCACGGCTTTTAGAGTAAATTAAGATGTCATCAATAAAGACTACCACAAAGTCATCCAAATATTCCTTAAATACTTGGTTCATCATATCCATGAAGGAAGCATGATCATTAGTCAATCCAAAAGATATGACTAGGAATTCATAATGTCCGTACTGAATTTTGAAAGCAGTCTTTGGGATGTCATTGGTTTTAATCTTTAACTGATGATATCTGGAACGAAGATCAATTTTTGAAAAGAATTTGGCGCCTTACAACTGATCAAACAGATCATCAATACGAGGAAACGAGTACCTATTTTTGATGGTGACATGATTAAACTCTCGATAGTCAATACAATGTCGCATACTTCCATCTTTATTCTTCAAAAATAGAATAGGAGCACCCCAAGGAGACGTACTGAGATGAATGAAACCTATATCTAGTATTCCTGTAGTTGGGTTTTTAACTCCTGAAGTTCAATAAGAGCCATTCGATATGGGGCTTTGGAAATGGGTTTCGTACCAGGTTCAAGATCGATACAAAATTTAATTTCACGCTCTAGGGGTAGGCTAGGAAGTTATTCAGGGAATACGTCAGGAAATTTATTAACAATAGAAATATCATTCAAATATGACGTATTTTTGTTTAAATCTATGACATGGGCTAAGAAAGCTTGACAGCCGTTTTTCAATAAACGAATAGCTTTATGGCTTGATATAACAATGATTGACTTTAGTGGTTTGGTTGCTTGAATTCGTATAATAGGTTGGTTAGGAATATGAAAGCTAACAACCTTATAAAAACAATCAATTTTAGCACGATGAGTAGTTAACCAATCAATCCATAAAATCACATCAAACGCAAATATTTTTAAGGAAATAAGATCGACAGGTAATTTGCGAGTACCGATTTGAACCAAACATGATTTATAAACAGTGGATATAATGAAGGTTTCTCCCAACAGAGTTTTAAAAGATAAATCAAAGTCTAATTTCTCTGGAGTTAAATTTAAACGTTGAGCGCAAGTAGGAGAAATAAAAGAATGGATAGAACTGGTATCAAGTGAGGTATATACTTCTCTAGAGTTGATGATTAACTTACCCGTGATCACCTCGTTCGGATTCCTCGCTTTTTGGGAGGTTACAACAAACGATCTCCCTTAAACTACCGATTTTGTCTTATCTGGGATGGCCTTTGATGCCTCCATCCCAATTGGACTTGACTTCGGTGCACAACAAAATCAGGCTAGGTGACCTTCTCTTCCACAATTGTAACATGCCTTGGACTATTGCGTACAGTTTGGACTGATTTGTCTCTCCCCTCTACATTTGTAACATATAACCGATAGTCGTTCTCCTTCCTTAACAACTGGTGTTGGTGCTGACGTCTTTCAATCATTATTGAATTTTCTCTTACTGAAATTTCCACTTCTATTATCTTGGCCATGATTACCACCGAAGTGGTTACCATTTCTGGAATGTTGATTCCCTCCACGTTTGTTGTCACCGCTTCGATGACTGCTACCACTAGTATTATCGATTTGTCGACAGCTCTCTCTTGGTTGGGTTAACTCATTATTGCGCTCCAATAACTGAGCCATATTTATAATATCTGGATACAAACACAGTTTGTGAGAAATTAAGTATTGACGTATCTCAGGTTTCAAACCTCTTAGAAACATCCGCGTCATTCTCTCCTCATTATCAACCAAGTGGGACACAAACCAGTACAACTCGGCAAACTTAGCTTCGTACTGTGACACGGTCATATTATTTTGCTCCTGCTTGATAAACACTACCTTCTTCATGTGACAAATACTTTCAGGAAAGTACTTGTTGTTGAACAGTCCTTGGAATTTCTCCCAAAACATCTTCAGTGCGGCAGGTTGAGTACGCTTTATAGATTCTCACCAGTAATCTGCCACTCCTCGCAACATGAAGTTGGCAAAGGGAACTTTCTTCTCCTCGGAGCATCCCAGGACATCAAATATCTTGGTGATCTGCTTTAACCACGTCTCTGCCTTAAGTGATTTTGGCTCTCCAATAAACTCCGATGGTCCAAGCTCCTTGAACTATTTAGTGATGACCGACCGAGAGTTTCCCTTGATTCCACCTGCATTTTGAACATGAGCTGCTCTCGCCTGATGTTGCATGAATTGCATAAAGCCTCTAAACATCCCATCGTTCATCATTTGGTCAGCGTTGTTGTTTTCCTGAGGATTATTGCCATCCTGATGCACATTATCCTGGGTATTGATCGTTGGTGACTCAACGGTCTCATGTGCTTCATTGCTTATCTCAACATTTTTGGATGCCATTTGTAAATACTGCCACAAAAAAAGGTTAATTGACATATCACATATTATCCCTATACTCTGACCGACCAAATAAATACCAAATAAACTTAGGTAGGTCATACTAACGAAGGAATTTCTCGTCTCTCCCCTCCTAGTTCTAGTCTCATATCTTAGCCAGGGATCATATCCCTAAGCTTTGATACCAACTGTGACACCCCCAAAATAGGTATACATCACCCATTCTGAGTCGGCAAATACATGGTACATAAATCAAATACAAACTTAATTATACAATTTTCGTGTTAAATACACCAAAATATAAGCTGAGAGTTTTAATACGAATATTTTCTTCTATACGATATTCAAACTCAAATGGAGTTTTTATTACATTTATTATCATATTATTTCACTAAATAGTAATGACTACTAATGCAAACATCTGGACCGTCACTCCGTTCCCCGACTAGTCCCAACTATATTCTCATTTCCTGAAGAGAACAATGAAAACAAAGGATGAGCTCAACTAGCCCATTAAGAAATATTATGACTAAGATAGTGCATAATAAATTATCGTTAGCCTTTAACAGTGTTAAACTGATAAAATACAATAAACATCAAGTTTAACTGCAGCGAAACAAGAAATCCATTAGAAGAGTCAAGTAGAGCATGATATCTACTATCTTCTATGATTTAAAAAGTTTTTCATCAACTTTATTTCTGAGACTCAGCTTAATAAATAAACCAAATCATCGAATCATCCCTGCACTACGGGCCAAGGATATTCATGTAATCATCAATGGTCATGATTATACTGAATAATCATTGGTCATAATCATACCAACAACTCTCCATCAGTGCACTACAGGTCAATGAGGATTTTTACCACATCATTTGTAACATTACAGTCATGACTATACCGAATAATCTATGGTCATAATCATACCAATCAATAGTACATCTATTCACGTAAGTCACATATGACTTTTATCACAATATAAGCATGAGGATGATGACAATGATATAAGAATATAATTAAAAGAAAACAAAGGATAAATTATTAAAGATTTATAATTTAATTTATCCAGAATTCAATAATGCCCAAATAGTCAACATGATACTGCTTTGTGGAGTAAAATTAAAGAATAATATTGAATCAAAAATGACTTGGACAACAAAGAAATCAATTTTTGTCATGAATAATTCCCTAGGTGAATAGTACCCGAGTGAATAGTACTTCGGGAATAGTACCCCATGAATAGTACTCTGTGAATAATACTCATGAATAGTACTCACGAATAGTACTTTGTGAATAGTACCGTAAAAATGAATACTACTCATGGACAGTACTCCGTCATGAAAAGCTTAAAATTTAACAAGAATGTGCAGAAAAAATCCTTGTGAAACGATACTAGATGAAGCACAAATTTCAAGGATAGTCTACTAATTTCACAGAGTATAGAAGCAATACTTTAACAAAATAAGGGTATAATCAGGAATACGAGACGAAATAATATTACTCACATACTACAGAGTATGAAAGAAAATATTATTCCTTATGAGTACTGAAAAAAATAATATCCCTTACCTCAGAAGAAGACTGGATACTGGAATAGTGAGGTAGCAGACTTCTCTTCTACTTTCTCTCTAACGCTTCTCTCTCTATAATTGCTCTTGTGAGTTTTAGTGAATTGGTGAGAATGAAAGAAGAATGGGCTTCTATTTATAGGAAAACATAGTTTCGATAATTGTATATTTTGTGGCTCAAAATATTACAGTATAATACTTTCATTTATTCCTTCATTTTTAATTTAGTCCTGCAAGTATTATCAAACTTGCACCACCTCCCCTAATAGTACATCATGTGAGTCAATAGTACATACATGTAAACAAATAGTTATAAACATGTGAATTAATAGTAATTAATTGTTTATTTATTCGATTAATTACCCGATTGGTCAATATAACCTCCAAACATCAATAATTATCAGAATATATGTTGATTTCCACTAACACTAACAATCCCAACACAATGGAAATATCAATTTCATCTTTAATCAACACGAACTTATTCATCATTAATATTATAACTCACAATATTTAACAACCAGATCATTCCCAGGAAAGAATGGGCTTTCCGATAAGGATTTCTCCCTATTGGCGTGCAATTAGGTGACCAAACCTCTCCTTGACAGAACTTTCTAGACATTGTCAATATTGCAAATAATAATATGAATAACTTTGTCGTCTCAATTATTAATTTAATAATAATAAATATTATATAGATGATACTGTGATAATAATTGAATTAATAATATGAGAGATATTATGCCGCAATTATTGTAGCAATAATTGAGTATAACTGAGTGACTTCTCACGTAAGCAATAATAATCAATACCTCGTGTGCTACTATGCAACCACACGTATTACTGTTCTTTTACCATCGGGTAGTTCAACAGTTTAACGGTAAACCTTTCGCCGTTATTTTTATAAAAAGATAATTTTGTCGTTTTCTAAATACGACAATACTTCTGTTGTGGGGTCCACCAATGATTATGCCGTCGTACGAATATTCCCCGACCAATCAAATATTATATAACCACTTGCTTACTTTACAAAATTTATAAATAATACCCACTTGATACTCCTTTTTCTTAGCACAATTACAGAGAAAACTCTCTTACCAAACTCTCTCCACACTCTGTTATTTCTCCTTCTTACAACTTAGCCTTAGAAAATAACGCGTAGGAAAATATAAGCTGACTCCCACTAACGGCAGGTAAAGACACAAAAAGGCAGCGTTAGTTGAATAATGCCAAAGGCCATGTTTGGCTACCACATATTTTCCCTAAACCAATTTATTTTTATATTATTTATATTACATAGTTTCCAATTGTCACACATGTAATCATTTTAACAATTTATACTAATAATAATAAAAATCTTATTATCATTACACTTATAATTTAATAAATATTTATATATCCAATTTAATTAATAAATTAGACAAGCCACTTTATTTATTTTATTTATTTCCATTAAATTAAACAATTCATTTAATTATTTTCTTAAATATTTATTTAATTTAATTATTTCTTAAATTAAATCCTTCAATAAAATTGTCATTACTCAATTCAATTAATATTAATTAATTTAGCTACTAAATGAATTCAAGACAATTCATCAAATATTTATTTTCTTCAATAAATAAATTATTTTAAATATATATTTAATTCCATAAATATTTAAATTAAATTACAAATTTCTCGATCATTACAAATTCAATAAAGCTATAGAGCAATTATTATAGAGAGAAATTATAGAGAGAAAGAAAAAGAGAAGTCTGCTACCTCACTTTTTCAGTATCTAGTTTTCTTCTAAGGTAAGGAATATTATTATTATGGTAATAGATATTATTCTTTCGTATTCATGAAGGGAGTTATTTTCTTTCAATACTCGTAAGGGTTGTTATTCCATTCTTTATTATTATATTGGAATAACTTGTCTATGCGAAGTACCGCATACATGATGAAATTTTTTGTTATTCCATTCTTTATTATTCTGTTGGAATAACCTGTCTGTGCGGTCTATCGCATGCCTGGTGAATTCTGTTGTTATTCCATTCTTTATTATTCTGTTGGAATATCATGTCTGTGCGGATTATGCATGACCTGGTTTTATTCTTTATTATTCTGTTGGAATAACCTGTCTGTGCGGTCTATCGCATGCATGGTGAATTCTTTTGTTATTCCATTCTTTATTATTCTGTTGGAATAACTTGTCTACGCGGACTACCGTATGCATGGTGAATGACCTTTCGTATTCATTATTTATTAAATTTTGAAAATGATATGTCTACGTGCATTACCTCATGGCGGATTAAAATCAATTTTCAGTTTCGTATATTCTATTATACTCGTATGAGATATCATTTCTTTTGTAATCGTCATGAAATAACATTTTATTTGATATTTTATTTACGAGTTACTGTTTATAGGTTACTATTCGCCCGGTTACTATTCACTCTAGTATTATTCACTCAGGTATTCGGGGCACTTTTCGTGTCGGAGTATTATTCACGAGTTACTATTCATGAGTTACTATTCACCCGAATATTATTCACTCAGGTATTTGGGGTACTTTTCATGTCGGGGTACTATTCACGAGGTATTATTCCCGAAGTACTATTTACGGGGTACTATTTACCCGAAAAATATATTTCTTTTTTATCCAAATTATTTATGGATAAATTAAATTATAAATCTTTAAAATTTATCCTTGAACTTGTTTTATTGAATTGTTATGTCATGGTCAACATCCCCATGCTTATATTGTGATGAAAGTCATCTTTGGCTTACGTGCATAGATGGACTGTTGATTATCGGTTTTACAGTTGTATATCTTTGGCTTACGTGCAAAGATGGACTGTTGAGTATTGGTTTTACAGTTGTATATCTTGGCTTACGTGCAAAGACGAACTGTTAATTGATAGCTTTGGCCCGTAGTGCAAAGATGGACAAGTGTATGACATGATCATGACCACTGGTGATAATAACGAATATCCTTGGCCCGTAGAGCATGGATAATTCGATGATGTGATTGGCAAGATCATGACCATTAGTTAACAGTTGAATATCTTTGGCCGTAGTGCACTGACAGATAATTGATTGGTTTTATAGTTGAATATCTTTGGCCCGTAGTGCAAAGGTAGACAACTGATTGGTATGATCATTGTTATTACATTTGAATATCTTTATCCTTTGGGGTAAGGATATTAACTAAACGTTCTATTAAGCCTTTGTGGCAAGGACAATTTGTTGATTTACATGATTATAAATATGAATTGTGGATTTAACTATAATCTTTGGTGGTTCAGGTGAAGACAGGTGATAAGAGTTCTTTTTGTCTTTAGTATAACAAAGAACTGTTGATGAGTATTACATGAATGAAATATTAACAATGGACTAAAATTTTTAAATCATAGAAGATAGTAGACATTATGTTCTACTTGACTCTTCTAATGGATGGCTTATTCCGCTGCATTTGTTGATCTAAAACTTGTTGTCTATTGTATTCTATCAGTTGTAATACTGTTGAAGGCTAAAGATAATTTATTCTGTATTATCTTAGTCATAATATTTCTTACTGGGCTAGTTGAGCTCACCCTTTTCTTTCAATGTTCTCTTCAGGGAATGAGAATATAGCTGGGATGAGTCGGGGATTGGAGTGATGGTCTGAGATAATAGCATTAGTATTCCTCACTATTCTATGAAATAGTGTGATAATAAATGTATTGAGAACTCCATTTGAGTTGAATACTGTCTAGAAGACAATATTCTTATTAAAACTCTCAGTTTATGTTTTGTAGTATGTTACACAACAGTTGTATTATTAAGTTGTATTTGAATTTTGTACCATGTATTGGCGACTCAAGATGGGTGATGTATACCTATTTTGGGGGCGTCACAGTTGGTATCAAAGCTTAGGGATATAATCCCTAGCTGAGATGTGAGACAAGAACTAGGAGGGGAGAGACGGGGAATTCCTTCGCTAGTATGACCTACCTAACTTTATTTGGTATTTAATTGGTTGGTCAGAGTATAGGGACAATGTGTGATATGTCAATTAACCATTATTTTGAAACTATATTCTAGAATGATATCTGAAATACAAGAGATGAGAAAATGGGAAAATCATGATAGAGAGGAAATAACCGGGAAGGTACAATCCGAAAAGAAAACAAGGTATTCTCATCTCTTTGAACTACCATGTACGTAAATTTTGAGGGCGAAATTTCATAAGGAGGGAAGATTGTGAGATCCCGAATTTTATGAAATAAAAGTATTCAATTTTTCTATTTTGGTAAATAGTTAAATTGATAAAAGTTTAAAGTTAAGAGTGATATGTAATTTTTTTTAAAAGTAATCAAGTTGTCATAAAATAACCGGTAGTAAAAGTACAGTAATATGTGTGGTTGCATAGTAGCACACGGTATTGTAGAGTATCTTTGATTATTGATGATTACGTGAGAAGTTACTCAGTTTTATTCAATTATTGTCACAATATTTTATATTATTAAATCAATAATTGAGATGACAAAGTTATTCATATTATTATTTGCAATATTGACAATGTCTAGAAGTTCTGTCAATGAGAGGTTTGGTCACCTAATTACACGCCAATAAGGAGAAATCCTTATCGGAAAGCCCCCTCTTTCCTAGAAACGACTTGGTTGTTAAATATTGTGAGTTATAATATTAATGATGAAATATGTTTGTGTTGATTAAAGATGAAATTGATAGTTCCATTGTGTTGAGATTATTGGTGTTAGTGAAAATTGACATTTTTTTCGATGATAATTGATGTCTGGAAGTTATATTGACAAATCGGGTAATTAATCGGATAAATAAGCAATTAATTGTTATTAATTCAAATGCTTATAACTATGTGTTCACATGTGTGTACTATTGATTCACATTCATTTACTATTAGGGGAGTTGGTGCAAGATTAATAGTACTTGCATGACTAAGTTAAAAATGGAGGTATAGATGAAGGTACTATACTGTAATTATTTTTTTCACATGTTTAGAATTATTGAGTCACATGATTTACTATTAATTCACATTATTTACTATTAGGGGTGGTGGTGCAAGTTTGATAATACTTGCAGGACTAAATTAAAAATAAAAGAAAAGATGAATGTATTATACTGTAATATTCTGAGCCCTAAAATGTACAATTATCGAAACTATATTTTCCTATAAATAGAAGCTCATTCCTTCAATATTTTTCACCAATTCACTAAAGCTATAGAGCAATTATTATAGAGAGAAATTATAGAGAGAAAGAAGAAGAGAAGTCTGCTACCTCACTATTCCAGTATCCAGTTTTCTCCTAAGGTAAGGGATATTATTATTATGGTAAGGGGTATTACTCTTTCGTATTCATGAAGAGAGTTATTTTCTTTCAATACTCGTAAGGGTTGTTATTCCATTCTTTATTATTATGTTGGAATAACCTGTCTATGCGAAGTACCGCATACATGGTGAAATTTTCTGTTATTCCATTCTTTATTATTCTGTTGGAATAACTTGTCTGTGCGGTCTATCGCATGCCTGGTGAATTCTGTTGTTATTACATTCTTTATTATTCTGTTGGAATATCATGTCTGTGCGAATTACGCATGACCTGGTTCCATTCCTTATTTTTTTTGTTGGAATATCTTGTCTGTGCAGATTACACATAACCTGGTTCCATTCTTTATTATTATGTTGGAATAAACTGTCTGTGCGGTCTATCGTATGCATGGTGAATTCTTTTATTATTCCATTCTTTATTATTTTATTGGAATAACCTGTCTACGCGGACTACCGCATGCTCGGTGAATGACCTTTCATATTCATTCTTTATTAAATTGTGGAAATGATCTGTCTACGTGGATTACCGCACGACGGATGAAAATCCATTTGCAGTTTCGTATATTCTATTATACTCGTATGAGATATCACTTTTTTATAATCGTCATCAAATATCATTTTATTTGGTATTTTATTTACGAGTTATTATTCACGGTTTACTATTCACCCGGTTACTATTCACTCTAGTATTATTCACTCGGGTATTCGGGGCACTTTTCGTGTCAGAGTACTATTCACGAGTTACTATTCACAGGTTACTATTCACCCGAATATTAATTACTCGGGTATTTGGGATACTTTTTATGTCGGGGTACTATTCACGAGGAACTATTCCCGAAGTACTATTTGCGGGGTACTATTTACCTGAAAAATATATTTCTTTTTTATCAAAATTGTTTTTGGTACATGAATATTATTATTGAATTTTACTCCACAAAGAAGTATCATGTTGACAATTTGAACGTTATTGAATTCTGGATAAATTAAATTATAAATCTTTAAAATTTATCCTTGAACTTGTTTATTAAATTATCATGTCATGGTCAACATCCTCATGCTTATATTGTGATGAAAGTCATCTTTGGCTTACGTGCATAGATGGACTGTTGATTATCGGTTTTACAGTTGTATATCTTTGGCTTACGTTCAAAGATGGACTGTTGAGTATTGGTTTTACAGTTGTATATCTTTGGCTTACGTGCAAAGACGAACTGTTAATTGATTTTTTTGGCACGTAGTGCAAAGATGGACAAGTGTATGACATGATCATGACCACTGGTGATAATAACGAAACAGTTGTATATCTTTGGCTTACGTGCAAAGACGAACTGTTAATTGATTTCTTTGGCACGTAGTGCAAAGATGGACAAGTGTATGACATGATCATGACCACTGGTGATAATAACAAATATCCTTGGCTCGTAGAGCATGGATAATTCGATGATGTGATTGGCAGTAACATGACCATTAGTTAACAGTTGAATGTCTTTGGCCATAGTGCACTGACAGACAATTGATTGGTATGATCATGACCATTGGTTTTATAGTTGAATATCTTTGGCCCGTAGTGCAAAGGTAGACAACTGATTGGTATGATCATTGTTATTACATTTGAATATGTTTATCCTTTGGGGTAAGGATATTGAGTAAACATTCTATTAAGCCTTTGTGAAAAGGAGAAACTATTGATTTACATGATTATAAATATGAATTGTGGATTTAACTATAATCTTTTGTGGTTCAGGTGAAGACAGGTGATGAGAGTTCTTTTTGTCTTGGGTATAACAAAGAACTGTTGATGAGTATTGCATTAATTAAATATTAACGATGGACTAAACGTTTTAAATCATAGAAGATAATAGACATTATGTTCTACTTGACTCTTCTAATGGATGGCTTATTCCGCTGCATTTGTTGATCTAATACTTGTTGTCTATTGTATTCTATCAGTTGTTATACTGTTGAAGGCTAAAGATAATTTATTATGTATTATCTTAGTCATAATATTTCTAACTGGGCTAGTTGAGTTCACCATTTTCTTTTAATGTTCTCTTCAGGGAATGAGAATATAGCTGGGACGAGTCGGGGATTGGAGTGATGGTCCGAGATGATAGCATTAGTAGTCCTGATTATTCTATGAAATAGTGTGATAATAAATGTATTGAGGACTTCATTTAAGTTAAATATTGTCTAGAAGACAATATTCGTATTAAAACTCTCAGTTTATGTTTTGTCGTATGTTACACGATAGTTGTATTATTAAGTTGTATTTGAATTTTGTACCACGTATTTGGCGACTCAAGATGCGTGATATATACCTATTTTGGGGGCATCACAGTTAAAACCTAAAACCTAAGGGTTTGCACAACTTACTAGAATGCCCTTAAAATAGATAACATAAAGACTAAAATGCCCTTTGTTGTATTATTGAAGGTTGCTTGCAATCTTACCTTATATTTGGTTGGTGAGCAACCCTACACACTCCATGTGACTAAGATCTCTAGCAAATTCGCCATTTAGTCTATCCAAGTTCATTGCATCAAAGAAATATTAAGGATTGAGTGAGAGAAAGTAACTCACTTTACTTTTCCAAATAACCAAGACCTTCTCTCTCTTCCAACTTCAAAATTTAGAGTGAGAGAGTGATATAAGATAAGCCAATATCAGTCCCTAACTTGACAAGATCAGATCATCAAAGTCAGATTTAAGATTAAAGTTAGAAAAAGGTATAAACCCTAAAATTTTGAAATCATGTAATCTGATGTTGGTTGTTGTAATTGGTGGGTTAAAGCTATGTATTAAGGTGTCTTTTAGTGATCTAGGTTATTAAATCCCAGATCCATTACATCTAGTATCACGAAATCGTGTTTTTTTGAAACTGACTATGAACCCTAGAACATGGCCTGACAGCCGAATGTCAGGGCTCATAGATCATTTCCTGTTAATTGTTTTTGTGTTTTAAACATTTGTATTTGTAGTATGTTGTAAGGACTTTGATCTGAAACTTGAATCAAGTCCAGATCAAGTGTAGATTAAAAGTTATCAGTGGTCAAAACTCGTTGACCGTTCACGAAATCTGGTTTCTGGGTAACCCAGAAACCCAGATTTTTCTGACAGTCACTTTGCAGGGTCTTGATCTTGCTGTGTGTTAGTGTTTAGTCCATGTTGTTGTTTGATCCTTGTAGCCTGTTGTGTAAGCTACATATCCAAGGCTTTAGATCAACCAGATCCATAACATAATCATATAAATTCATGGTCAAACTACCGTTGACCAAACTGCTCAAGAACATTTCTGGAAAACCCAGAAATGTTCACGAACAGTTCCTGACTACTACTTTGACCGGCCTAAATCTTTATTTAATGTTGTTTTTAGACTGATCTGAGGATATAGAGTTGTTCACTGACATCTCCACTACACATTTGAACCTTAATATCACGCTAAGAAAGTAAGGAACATATAAAGAAAAGGAGCAAAGTAAGAACCTCGAACTGTTCTTCATTTCTGGAAAACCCAGAAATGAAGAACATGTCTAACATGAAATTCAAAGTCCTGTATCTCACTGATTAATTGTTTTATGGCCATGAAATTGATTGATAATGATAGTATTACACATATATTACAATTATAAACAATTTACCAACCTAGAAGCAACGTGATCGTAGATCTATTAATGGTCAAAGTAACAACCTTGAACTCTGACATGAGTTTCTCGGTTGGTACTCAAGAAGACCAAGGACACCTTTAGCGACAGTTTATTTAGAAAATTAATTATTTTAATTAATAAATAGATAAAAAATGGTTTTTAATTATTAAAAATACAAAATAAATTCCTAAAAATTATTTTAAAGCCTGAAAATTAGTTTTTAATTATTTAGAGTATATTTCATAAATATTTAATATTTTTGGAATATAAATGGTATTTAATTAATTTAATTATATTATTAAATAAATTATTTAAATATGATTTTAATACATGAAAAATCATGAAACATAATATTATGGTATAAGAAAATATTTGAAGTTATTTTTAGTGACTTTTAATATTTTGTGATAAATTTCATTAATTAATCAATATTAATGATAATTAGTTTATTTAATAAATATATTAAATAAATTATGGAAAAAATAGAATTAATGATTTAAAAATAATATAAAAATGATTTAAGGGTTATAAAAATATTTTAAGTTATAAAATATAACTTTTGATATTTTGTCATAAAAATATTAATATTTTAATATTAATAACAATTATCAGATAATAAATTTAATCGTTTAAAAATAATATAAAGGTGATTTTAAAATATTAAAAATACGTTGTGATATTATAAATATATTATAATATTATGACATGTATTTCATTAATATTTGATAATAAATAGATATTAATGATAATAGAATATTATGGTATTTATATTATATAAATATGATTTTAATGATTGAAAAATTATGATAAATAGTAATAATTATTTAAAGATTATTACGAGCTTACGAAAAAATATTTCGACTGTTAATAAATTATTTTAGATAATGTTTAAGTGTTTAGACAGAGTTTAATTGAACTTAAACTCGAAATTTTATCCGACTAAGCGGTCGGGATGTTAGAATTTTGCCAAACTCGAGTCAGACTGAAATAGTTAGACCCGATATTAGTATTATGTGTGTTGTAGACTGATAGGGATTTGTGTTATGTGTTTAGGTTATTCTATGTATATATATATATATATATATATATATATATATATATATATATATATATATATATATAATAGTATTATATTATGATGATATTATTCTAATATTGGAGATCTATATTACTAATACTAGGTCTTCGGATAAAGCGTTATAAATTGTGTATCGGTAATCAACGGTTCAGGTAAGTTTTACTTAAATCTACTTAGAGTTTCATTCAGATATGCTTATGGATAATCATTGATGATTGCCATTGTAGAATTATACTATGTACATATTGAATGTATAAGTCAGGTATGAAAGGTTGATCAACTTCATTACCATTCGGTCCAGATATATTTGTTCATGTTTAATACTTGTTCAGTCAAAAGTTTGTTCGTGCTAATTCACAACTGTACTGTTGAATTATAGCCAGCTTATTATTCAGATTCTTTCAATCATGATATATCGTTAAATTATTGAACTTAAACTTGTTGGGCAACCTTCATGCTCACCCTTGCTATATCATGATAAAACATTACAGATTAAGGCGAATGCGTTGCATATAAGGAAAAATTAAAGACAGTTCCAACTTTAAGATAATGTGTGCAGCTAGATTTGTAATAGTATTATATGATAACAATGTTATGTGTTAAATAAGTTATAAATTATGTATAAGTTAAGGTTACTCGACCTTGGGGAAAAGTGTGTAAAGTTTACTGTATAAACAATTTATGTTTATATCTTCTGCAAATATAGTGATAGTGATAGAATGATTGAACCGAATCTGCGGTGATTTGGGACCTAGATTTGGGGCCCTCACACCCACAATTATAACATTATATCAAATCTACACCATAATATTCAAAAATATATTTCGAGAAAACTTAATCTTTATTCATAAAAGTTGAGGCCTTACAACCTCCCATTCTTATTAAATTTCATCCTCGAAATTAGGGTGCGTACCTAGTATATCGAAGACGTGAGGATACCTTGACTTCATTTCAGATTCTAACTCCCGGGTCATTTCCTCAACATCGTGGTTTCTCCACAAAACTTTGACTTGAGGTATAACCTTGGAGCGTAGAATATGATCCTTCTTATCCAAGATTTTAACAGGTACCTCTTCATGCGTTAAATCTTCTGCTATCTTGTCCGGTTCTAATTTAATAATGTGGTTCGGGTCTTTCATATATTTACGTAACATAGATATGTGAAAAACGTTATGAACACGAGACATACTTGGCGGTAAGGCGAGTCTATATACCACAGTTCCTACTCGATCGAGGATTAAAATGGGCCAATGAATCAAGGATTGAGCTTTCCTCTTTTTTCCAAATCTCATAACTCCTTTCTAGGTGCAACACGTAACAACACATGATCTCCAATATTGAATTCCACGTCCTTTCGATGAAGATCAACATAACTCTTTTGTCGATCTTGTGAGGTTTTTATACGTTGTCGGATCGTTTGAATCTTATCTGTAGTCATACGTACCAACTTTGGTCCCAACAATGTTGCTTCACCCACCTCATCCCAGCATACTGGAGAACGACACTTTCTTCCATACAACGCCTTAAATGGAGCCATGCCAATACCTGTTTGATAACTGTTGTAGTAAACTCCACCAATGGTAAGAACTTGTCCCAGATTCCTTTGAAGTCAAGGACATAGAGTCTTAATAAATCTTCAAGAGTTTGAATAGTCCTCTCCGACTGCCCATCCGTTTGAGGATGATATGCCGAATTAAATTATAAATCTTTGCCCATAGTTTTTTACAAACTAACCCAAAATCGTGAAGTGGATCTTGGTTCTCGATCAGAAACTATGGATACTGGCATACCATGCAATCTTACAATCTCGTTTATGTACATACGAACAAGACGTTCAAGTGTATAAGTTTCTTGTATCGGTAAGAAATGAGCATACTTGGTCAATCTATCAACAATGACCCAAATCGCATCTGTGCTTTGAGAAACCTTGGGAAGACCAGTAATGAAATCCATGGTAATGTGCTCCTACTTCCATTCTAGAATTTCAAGTAGTTGCAATGGACCTTTTGGTACTTGATGCTCCGCCTTGACTCGTTGACAAGTTAGACACCTTGAGATAAACCCCGCTATCTCTCTCTTCATATTGCTCCACCAAAATGTATGTCGAAGATCACGATACATTTTGGTACTCCAAGGATGGATTGCAAACGGTGTGTTGTGCGCCTACATCATGATTTTATACTTCAAGTCAAAATCGTTAGGAACACAAAGTCTAGAGTTGACTCAAAGTATTCCTTCTTCATCAATTCTTGCTTCTGGAATAACACCTTCTTTCACTTTCTTCCTCATACACAGCAGCTCCAGGTCTGTAGCTTGAGCAGCTTTAATTTTATCGATTAAAGTCGGTTCTACTCGTATATTCACCATCATCACATGGGTCCCTGGAGTCTTTAAATCTATCTCTATCCTTTGTAAGTCATACAAAATGGGCCTTTGCGTTGACAATATCGCACTCGTACCCGCATATGATCTTCTACTTAATGTGTCAGCTACTACGTTCATTTTTCCAGGATGGTATTGAATGGTATGATCGTAATCTTTCAATAGATCAAGCCATCATCGTTGCCGCATATTGAGTTCCTTTTGAGTAAAGAAATATTTGAGACTTTTATGATCCGTATAGATCTTCACATTCTCTCTATACATGTAATGCCTCCAAATCTTAAGCGCAAAAATGATAGCTGCCAACTCTAAATCATGATTAGGATAATTCCTCTCATATTCTTTGAGTTGTCGTGAGGCATAGGCTATGACTTTCCCATGTTGCATGAGAACACACCCTAAACCTTTGCCTGAAGCATCGTTGTATATGACAAATCCCTACGAACCAGCTGATATTGTCAAAACAGGTGCTAAAATGAGCCTCCTCTTGAGTTCTTGAAAACTCTTCTCATATTTCTCGTTCCAATCGAATTTTGTATCTTTTCGAGTCAGCTGAGTTAATGGAGTAGCGATTCGAAAAAATCCTTCCACGAACCTCCGATAATAACCAGCTAAGCCCAAAAAGCTACGTACTTCAATCACTAACTTAAGTTACTCCCAGCTTTGAATTGCTTCAATCTTTGCTGGGTCAATAGATATTCCGTGATTTAATATCACGTGCCCAAGGAATGCTACTTTCTCAATCAGAACTCGCATTTCTTCAACTTGGCATATAACTTGTTTTCACGAAGCTTTTGGAGTATCAGCCTCAAGTGTTGCTCATGATCTTCACGGCTTTTAGAGTAAATGAGGATGTCATCAATAAAGACTTCCACAAAGTGATCCAAATATTCCTTGAATACTAGATTCATCATATCCATGAAGGCAGCAGGAGCATTAGTCAATCTAAAAGACATGACTAGGAATTCATAATGTCTGTACTGAGTTCTGAAAGTAGTCTTTGGGATGTCATTGGTTTTAATATTTAACTGATGATATAAGGAAAAAAGATCGATCTTTGAAAAGAATTCGGCGCCTTGCAATTGGACAAACAGATCATCAATACGAGGCAACGGGTACCTATTTTTGATGGTGACATGATTCAACTCTTTATAGTCAATACAAAGTTGTATACTTCCATCTTTCTTCTTCACAAATAGAACAGGAGCACCCCAAGGAGACGTACTGGGACGAATGAAACCGATATCTAACAATTCCTGTAGTTGGGTTTTTAACTCATGGAGTTCAATAGGAGCCATTCGATATGGGGCTTTAGAAATGGGTTTTGTACCGGGTTCAAGATCGATACAAAATTCAATTTCATGCTCTGGTGTTAGGCTAGGAAGTTCTTCAGGGAATACGTCAGGAAATTTATTAACAATAGAAATATCATTCAAATATGACGTATTTTTGTTTAAATCCGTGACATGGGCTAAGAAAGCTTGACATCTGTTTTTCAATAAACGAATAGCTTTATGGCTTGATATGACAATGATTGACTTTAGTGGTTTGGTTTCTTGAATTTGCATAATAGGTTGGTTAGGAATATGAAATCTAATAATCTTGTGAAAATAATTAATTTTAGCATGATGAATAGTTAACCAATCAATCCCTAAAATCACATCAAACACAAGTATTTTTAAGGAAATAAGATCGACAGGTAATGTGCTAGTACCGATTTGAACCAAACAGGACTTATAAACATTGGATGTAATGAATGTTTCTCCCAACGGAGTTTCTACAGATAAATCAAAGTCTAATTTTTCCGGAGTTAAATTTAAACGTTGAGTGCAAGTAGGAGAAATAAAAGAATGGATAGAACCGATATCAAGTAAGGTATATAATTTGCTAGAGTTTATGATTAACTTACTCGTGATCATCTCATTCGGATTCTTCACTTTTTGGGAGGTTACGACAAACGTTCTTCCTTGAACTACCGATTTTGTCTTGTATGGGACGGCCTTTGATGTCTCCATCCCAGCTGGACTTGACTTCAGTGCACGAAAAAATCGGGCTAGGTGACGTTCTCTTCCACAATTGTAACATGCCTTGGACTGTTGCATACATTTTGGACTGATGTGTCTCTCCCCTCCGCATTTGTAATATATGACCGACATTCGTTCTTCTTCCTTAACAACAAGTGCTGGTGCTGACGTCTTTCCATCATTATTGAATTTCCTCTTATTAAAATTTCCACTTCTATTATCTTGGCCATGATTACCACCGAAGTTGTTACCATTTATGGCATGTTGATTCCCTCCACATTTGTTGTCACCGCTTTGATGACTGCTACCACTAGTATTATCGATTTGTCTGCTGCTCTCTCTTGGTTGGGTTAACTCATTATCGTGCTCCAATAACGGAGCCCTATTTACAACATCTGAATACAAACACAGTTTGTGAGAAATTAAGTATTGATGTATCTCAGGTTTCAAACCTCTTAGAAACATCCGCGTCATTCTCTCATCATTATCAACCAAGTGGGACGCAAACTGGGACAACTCGACAAGCTTAGCTTCGTACTGTGACACTATCATATTGTTTTGATCCAACTTGATAAACTCTACCTCCTTCATGTGACGAATACTTTCAGGAAAGTACTTGTCGTTGAACAGTTCTTGGAATTTCTCCCATACATCTTCAGTGCGGCAGGTTGAGTATGCTTTACAGATTCCCACCAGTAATCTGTCACTCCTCACAACATGAAGATGGCGAAGGGAACCTTTTTCTCCTCGGAGCATCCCAAGACATCAAATATCTTGGTGATTTTCTTTATCCATGTCTCAGCCTTAAGTGGTTTTGGCTCTCCAATAAACTCCAGTGGTCCCAGCTCCTTGAACTCTTTAGCGGTGACCAACCGAGATTTACCCATGATTCAACCTGCATTTTGAACATGATCCGCTCTCACCTGATGTTGCATGAATTTCATAAAGCCTCTAAACATCCCATCGTTCATCATTTGGTCAGCGTTGTTATTTTCCTAAGGATTATTGCCATCCTGATGCACATTATCCTGGGTATTGATCGTTGGTGACTCAACTGTCTCATGTGCTCCATTGCTTATCTTAATATTTTCGGATGCCATTTGCAAATACTGCCACAAAAAGGGTTAATTGACATGTCACATATTATCCCTATACTCTGACCGACCAAATAAATACCAAATAAACTTAGGTAGGTCATACTAGCGAAGGAATTTCCCGTCTCTCCCCTCCTAGTTCTAGTCTCACATCTCAGCCAAGGAGCATATCCCTAAGATTTGATACCAACTGTGATGCCCCCAAAATAGGTATACATCACCCATTCTTAGTCGCCAAATACATGGTACATAAATCAAATACAAACTTAATTATACAACTATCGTGTAAAATACGATAAAATATAAGGTGAGAGTTTTAATATGAATATTATCTTCTAGACAGTATTCAAACTCAAATTGAGTTCTTCTATGATTTAAAAAGTTTTTCATCAACTTTATTCCTGAGACTCAGCTTAATAAATAAACCACATCATCAAATCATTCCTGCACTACGGGCCAAGGATATTCATGTAATCATCAATGGTCATGATTATACTGAATAATCCTTGGTCATAATTATACCAACAACTGTCCGTTAATGCACTACAGGTCAATGAGGATTTTTACCACATCATTTTTAACATTACGATCATGATTATACCGAATAATCCCTGCTCATAATCATGCCAATCAATATTACATTTATGCACGTAAGCCACAGATGACTTTTATCACAATATAAGTATGAGGATGATGACAATGATATAAGAATTCAATTAAAAGAAAGCAAAGGATAAATTTTTAAAAGATTTATAATTTAATTTATCCAGAATTCAATAATGCCCAAATAGTCAACATGATACTACTTTGTGGAGTAAAATTCAAGAATAATATTGCATCAAAATTGATTTGGACAGCAAAGAAATCAATTTTTGTCATAAATAATTCTCCGGGTGAATAATACCCGAGTGAATAGTACTTTGGGAATAGTACCCTATGAATAGTACTTTATGAATAGTACTCGTGAATAGTACTTTATGAATAGTACCCGTGAATAGTACCCTATGAATAGTACCGTAAAAATGAATACTATTAATAGACAGTACTCAGGCATAAAAATCTTAAAATTTAGCAAGAATATGCAGAAAATATGCTTGTGAAACGATACTAGATGAAGCACAAATTTCAAAGATATTCTACTAATTTCACGGAGTATAGAAGTAATACTTTAACAAAATGAGGGTATAATCAAGAATACGAGATGAAATAATATTACTCATATACTACAGAGTATGGAAGAAAATATTATTCCTTATGAATACTGAAAAAAATAATATCCCTTACCTCAAAAGAAGACTGGATACTGGAATAGTGAGGTAGCAGTCTTCTCTTCTACTTTCTCTCTAAAGCTTCTCTCTCTATAGCTTCTCTCTCTATAATTACTCTTGTGAGTCTATGTGAATTGGTGAGAATGAAAGAAGAATGAGCCTCTATTTATAGAAAAACATAGTTTCGATAATTGCACGTTTTGGGGCTCGAAATATTACAGTATAATACATTCATCTATTCCTTCATTTTAAATTTAGTCCTGCAAGTAATATCAAAGTTGCATCACCTCCCCTAATAGTACATCATGTAAATCAATTGTACACACATATAAACAAACAATTATAAGCATGTGAATTAATAGCAATTAATTATTCATTTATCTGATTAATTACCTGATTAGTCAATATAACCTCCAGACATCAATTATTATCGGAATAGATGTCGATTTCCACTAACACTAACAATCTCAACACAATGGAAATATCAATTTCATCTTTAATCAACACGAACTTATTCATCATTAATATTATAACTCATAATATTTAACAACCAGATCATTCCTAGGAAAGAAGGGGCTTTAAGATAAGGATTTCTCCCTATTGGCGCGCAATTAGGTGACCAAACCTCTCCTTGACAAAACTTTCTAGACATTGTTAATATTACAAATAATAATATGAATAGCTTTGTCGTCTCAATTATTGATTTAATAATAATAAATATTATGCAGATGATACTGTGATAATAATTGAATTAATAATATGAGAGATATTATGCAGTAATTACTGTAATAATAATTGAATATAACTGAGTGACTTCTCACGTAAGCAATAATAATCAATACCGTGTGCTACTATGCAACCAAGCATATTACTGTTCTTTTACCACCGGGTAATTCAATAGTTTAACGGTAAAACTTTCGCCGTTATTGTTATAAAAAGATAATTATGTCGTTTTCTAAATATGACAATACTTCCGTTGTGGGGTCCACTATTGATTGTGCCGTCGTACGAATATTCCCTGTTAAAATGAATATTCCCCGACCAATCGAATATTATATAACCATTTGCTTACTTTGCAAAATTTGTAAATAATACCCACAACTATAACATTATATCAAATCCACACCATAATATTCAAAAATATATTTCGAGAAAACTTAATCTTTATTCATAAAAGTTGGGGTCTTACAACCTCCCCTTCTTATTAAATTTCGTCCTCGAAATTAGGGTGCGTACCTGGTATATCGAAGAGGTGAAGATACCTTTACTTCATTTCAGATTCTAACTCTCAGGTCATTTCCTCAACATTGTGGTTTCTCCACAAAACTTTGACTTGAGGTATAACCTTGGAGCGTAGTATATGATCTTTCTTATCCAAGATTTTAACAGGTAACTCTTCATACATTAAATCTTTCGCTATCTCGTCCGGTTCTAATTCAATAATGTGGTTTGGGTCTTTCACATATTTACGTAACATAGATATGTGAAAAAAGTTAAGAACACGAGACATACTTGGCGGTAAGGCGAGTCTATATGCCACAGTTCCTACTATTCGAGGATTAAAAATGGGCCAATGAATCGAGGATTGAGATTTTCTCTCTTTCCAAATCTCGTAACTCCTTTCCATGGCGCAACACGTAACAACACATGATCTCTAATATTGAATTCCATGTCCTTTCGATGAAGATCAGCATAACTCTTTTGTCAATCTTGTGAGGTTTTTATCCGTTGTCGGATCGTTTCAATCTTTTTTGTAGTCATACATACAAACTCCGGTTCAACAACGTTGCTTCACCCACCTCATCCCAGCATACTGGAGAACGACACTTTTATCCATACAATGCCTTAAATGGAGACATGCCAATACTTGCTTGATAACTGTTGTTGTAGTAAAACTCCACCAATGGTAAGAACTTGTCCCAACTTCCTTTGAAGTCAAGGACACAGAGTCTTAATAAATCTTCAAAAGTTTGAATAGTCCTCTCCGACTGCCCATCCGTTTGAGTATGATATGCCAAATTAAATCGTAAATCTATGTCCATAGCTTTTTGCAAACTAACCCAAAATTGTGAAGTGAATCTTGGGTCTCGATCAGAAACTATGGATACTGGCATACCATGCAATCTTAAAATCTCGTTTTTGTACATACGAGCAAGACGTTCAAGTGTATAAGTTTCTCGTATCGGTAAGAAATGAGCATACTTGGTCAATCTATCAACAATAACCCAAATCGCATCTATACCTTGAGAAACCTTGGGAAGACTAGTAACAAAATCTATGGTAATGTGCTCCCACTTCCATTCTGGAATTTTAAGTGGTTGCAATGGACCTTTTGGCACTTGATTCTCCGCCTTGACTTGTTGACAAGTTAGACACCTTGAGATAAACCCCGCTATATCTCTCTTCATATTGCTCCACCAAAATGTATGTAAAAGATCACGATACATTTTGGAACTCCCAAGATGGATTGAAAATGGTGTGTTGTGCGCCTCCATCATGATTTTATACTTCAAGTCAGAATCGTTAGGAACACAAAGTCTAGAGTTGACTCGAAGTATTCCTTCTTCATCGATTCTTGCTTTCGGAATAGCACCTTCTTGCACTTTCTTCCTCATACGCAGCATCTTTGTAAGGGGGGGGGGGGAGAATGTAATGGCTCGAATTTATTGAGTCATGATTCTGGGGACAGAATCCTTTTAAGGGGGGAAAGATGTGACAAACGAGATTTTATAATTTAATTTTAATATTTTTTAGATTAAATAAATATTTTCGATGATTTAATTATTAGATTAAATAATTAATTGATGCAACTGTGATAGATTATTTTAATTATATGTGCTATATTTATTAAATTAATGTGGAGAATATTTATTATTCAAAGTATGTATTTATGTGAGCTTATTGAATTAAATGAAATATTTAATAAGCATAATGTTATTTTAATGTAATAATTAATTAGAGATTTAATAATTTGACAAAATTAATAAGTAAGAAATTAATTATGTGACTATGTGAATTAATGACAAATTATCATATTTTATTTAAAGTAAAGTAAATAAGATAATTGATTTATTTATAATTAGATGTGACATTATTAAACTATAAGATAAAAGAGTTATTAAATTAAATGATTCTGAGCCATTTAAGGCTTGCCAAACGAGGCCCTGGTAGTGGTTGAAAGCAGTTAACCATTACTGGGCAACTCACATCCACTATGCGCGTCAGTTCTTTTATTAATACGTTGTATTATTCTCCTTCCTATTTTCTAAGTGTTCAAAGCAAATTACAAAGAGAAATTATGAAGTTGAGAGAAATTGTGAGTGTGTGTGATTGATCTAATAACTGAGAAAGGATCATCAAGGCTCTCTTAGTCTACACTTTATACTCTGGGTAATTCCTTTAGCCCAATTTCTATTTTTACGATTGTTTAAGTTTTATAAGAAAATGGCTTCACGTTTTGTTAAAGTGTATGTAATTATAAAGGGTATGGATTATGTGTTGATACATGTAATAAGATATTATCATATCGCATTTGATTATATATGTTGTATAAACCATATCATCAGTTGCATAAAACATGTTGTATATTGTTGCTACAAAATTACAGAGTATAAAATATGGCCATATGGCCTTACGTACAAAATTTGATACGTCTATCATAGGTTATATCATATATTTATGCTTGTAATGGATTATGTATATTAAAACGAAGAGACCAAACTTCAAATGAACGGATTCGGTGTTATAACGAACCTGTAGTATTGATTTGCATGTTTTGTTTTTAAAACTTTCAAGAACATTAAGAATAGTAAAATTACATGTGTTGATTCTACAAATTATGTGTTTTAACATGTTAAAATCATGCTAGAAGGGTTGAGTAGTAGTTATATGTGTATTACAGTGTTTGGGTATGTCTAAATTCGTGTAAAAATAAACTAATTGGAAGTTATGGCCATATTCTGTGTTCTTCACAGAACGTATAATTTTACTTGTGATAGATTTTTGGCCTTGTTATGTTCGCAAACTGCAGAAACTGCAAAAAATGAGCCTGGGTAACCCCACCCCCGGTGGGCGTTACCAAACTAAATTACCCCGCCCCGGCGGTCAAAAATAAAAAAATAAAAAAAAATAAAAAATATTTGATATAAATTATTATTAAAATATTTATAAAATAAATTAAATATTTTAATTGAGATATTATAGAATAAATAAATATTTGATGAAAATTATTATTAAAATATTTATAAAATAAATTAAATATTTTAATTGAGATATTTAAGGAATAAAATAAATATTTGATGAAAATTATTATTAAAATATTTATAAAATAAATTAAATATTTTAATTGAGATATTATAGAATAAAATAAATATTTGATGAAAATTATTATTAAAATATTTATAAAATAAATTAAATATTTTAATAGAGATATTTATGGAATAAAATAAATATTTGATAAAAATTATTATTAAAATATTTATAAAACAAAGTAAATATTTTAATTAAGATATTTACGGAATAAAATATATATTCGATGAAAATTATTATGAAATAATTTATTCGAGTGTAATAATAGTAAGAGAATGAAAATATTCTAATTTAATTAAGTTATTAAATTAGAAGGGTAATGATTTATTAAATAAAGTAGAGTTTATATTAAATAATTAAGTGAAAATGTAACTAATGAATGTCGTGAATACATATGGTATGTGTCTAGGATTTGTGGTGAACGGAAGTAGTAATCGTTTAGACTATGCACGAGGCAAGTTTTCTAACCCTACTTGTTATTATTATTCAAGTTTATAAATCAAGTTGAGTTTGTTATATTAAAGATTATCTATTATTTCAAAGTATGATTCTATTATACAATACTTGTTCTATTGTATACCTCTGAAGATTTTTATTCAATTTAATTATCATTTATTGTTGAACCTTATTAGATTAGCGAACACTTAATTGATTTGACTAGTCCATAGTTGATGAACGTTCTAAATTTCAGAACCCTTATTGAATTATCCAAACCAAACTTCCTTTAGTGCGGACTCTGATGTCAAACTGAGATGAACAACCCTGTATATGGATTTCTTATGCGTTAGTGTTAAGATATTGTGCACAGTATGGTACTAAGGGCTGATCCCCCTAAGTACGAGTAGAAGAGTCCATAGTCTTATGACTGTTAAAGGTTTCAAGTATAACCCTTGATAACCTAGGACATAGTTCAAGGTCTTATGACCCTCAGAAATCTTTTGAACTCTTGTTATTCATTCTTGATTCAAAAGTTGAGCTTTTATTTCAGAACTCTTTGATTCACTCACATGTTATTATACATTATTATTTCATTTTTATACTTGTGGGCATTCATGCTCACTCTTGCGTAATAATAACATTACAGTTAAGAACGAAAGGTACGATGAGCCTTCTACTAGCAAAGGCAAGGGCAAAGCTAATAAGTGATGAAGACTTGTTATTTAAATTTTATAATGTTATTGTCAAGACTTTATGTTGTTTAAGACTTATTATTTGTTTATGTTTCCGCACAGATGTTTAAGGTTAGTTTGACATGGGATTGTATTTATTATTCAGATGTTGTAACCCCATAAGGGGAGGATTTATTTCTATCTATTGCATGGTTTGCATTTATTATGGGTAGATAGATAGATGATATTTGTACGGTGAACACCAAATCCCGTGGAATTTAAGTACCCAGATTTGGGGGTGTCACAGGTTGGTATCAAAACTGTAGGTTATAAACCTTAGGTGGGGGGAACAACCTTAGGTAGTAGCCTTATAAGGAGAACATACTGATGGAAAACTCTTATCAAGTTCTAAGAAATGAATTTCTTAATTCATTGAAGATAATAAAAGTCTTTATGTGCTTATGTGTTTAAGTATGTGCTAGATGGTATGACTTAGTAACTAAAACTTAAAACTATGATGTCAGGATGTTGGATGTTGGAGAAGCTAGTCGAGCTGGGGAGGAGGAACCCCGAGTACTTAATGAGGAGGAGCCCGAGACATTCATGTTGTCAGGAAGCAGTTAATACAGAGAGAGCCATCTCCATTGATCATTGTTGTTGGTCAAGAGCATGAGCCTGAGACTGATCAAGAGGAGGTTCCTGAAAAGGAAGAGGAAGAAGAGGAGTTCCCACCGAACTCCATCGATGCTGAGATGTACGATGAGTTATATGACCGTAATGTAGAGTTAAGTGACACTGTCCAGGATCTGACTGAGCGAGCGATTATTCAACAGATTACCATCGAACAGAAGGATAGGGAGGTTGTGATCTTCAGGCACGTCTGAAAAATGTAGAATGGGATTTGGTCCACAAGAAGGGTCAAACCGAGGAGAAGACTGAGGAGATAGAGAAGTTGAAGAAGGAACTTAAGGAAAGCACAGAAAGGCTAATCATAACAGAGGAGGGCTAGGTAAGAGAATCACGCCGTGCTGATCTTGCAGAAGAGGATGGTCGTGCAAATAAGGCTAAGCTTGGGGAGACATACTCTACACTTAATAATGCAATGGATGAGGCTCAAGATCGAGTTTTGAGGTACCCAATCCAATTCGAGTCTCGCGTCATGGAAGAGGAACGTAACGAGGCTATTCAGCGCCTTAACAGACAGTGATAGAATTTGTTTAATTACGTGAAAAACTTATCTCGTGTTAGATGTAAATTCTGATGTGTTTATAAACAAAGGAATATTTTAATATTTTAAATCCTGTAGATTCTTTATCTCAGAATAGTTGATATAAATAGCAGTGATGCTATCGTTTAATGTTAAAATTTCGATTTGAATAAATATATCAGGGTTTATTGAGATAATGTGTTAAGTGATTCTGTTTAAATATTTTAGTTAAGCCTTAAATATTTAAAGAATTGAATAAAGACCTAATAAGCATATATTCTTATCAGAAACATGTCACCGAGAAGACGACCAAATCGTCGACCAGCCCAGGAAGGGTCAACGAATAACAACAACAACAACGCCAATGATGACCCCGTTCAACAGTTGGTGAACTTACTAGTTGGAGCGATGAATAATCCACCTCAAGCTCCACCGAACACGACGTTTAAGGATTTTAAGGCGGTGGGACCGCCAGAGTTTAAAGGCTCCATGAACCTGATCGAGGCTCAAACATGGGTTATGGAAATGGAAAAAGTTTTTGACGTCGCCAGAGTCAGAGAGGACCAGAAAATTGCCTACACGGCGTTCATGCTGAAATCCGAAGCCAGTTATTGGTGGCAAGCAAATAAGTTCCAGGGAGGTGAAGGTGTGATTACCTGGGAAAGGTTCAAGGAGATTTTTTTCGAGATGTATTTTCTGACCAGCTCGCAGAACCAAATGGAGGTCCAGTTTCTAGAGTTGAAACAGGGAAATATGTTCGTACTTGATTATGCGGCAAAATTCAATGATTTGGCTAGGTTCGCCCCGTATCAAGTACACACGGATGAGAGAAAAGCAAGAAAGTTTGAACAAGGACTGAAGCCCTGGGTATATAGAAAAATATCAATGTTTCAGCTAAATACTTTTGCTGGAGTAGTGGAAAAGGCCATCCTCGCTGAAGGTGGAAGAGATGCGGTGACCAAGTACAATGAGGATCAGAAGAAGAAGAAGAGTAAAAATTAGGGAAATAACAAAGCCAGTGGCAGTAACACGGGAGGAAGTATCAATCAGAAAATGAGGTGGACTGACAACTCGTCAACTGGAAATTAGTAAGGAGGTCAGAAGAAGATGATCGAAGCATGCCCGACCTGCGGGAAAGGTCACCTGGGGGTTTGTATGAAGGGAAAATGGGTGTGCTACAATTGTGGTTAGGACGGCCACATAGCACCTAATTGTCCTAACCCAAAGAAGGGAGCCTGCTTCACTTATGGCTCAAAGGATCATCTGGCAAGGGAATGTCCTAAGAAAGGATCTTGAGGGGCAGGATCATGAGGGAACCGGGGAAACAATGGTGGAAGTGCTTTAACTATCACGGGACAAACCGCAATCAACCGACCGACCACCGGGACATTTAAATGACAGTGCAAGATGTTATGTAGTCTCATGATGTGGTGTCAGGTATCATTCTGATCAATAAAGTTAATACTTATGTATTATTTGATTCGAGTGCTATTTGTTCATTTATATCCAATGACTTTGCTAAGAACTTAGAATTGCCTAAGGATGAGTTAGAACACCCCATGAACATAGAAATTGTGAATAGAGAAATAATCCCTATTAAGTACGTACATTAGAACTGTAGAGTGGATATTAAGGGTAATATCATGAACATAGATCTTATCCCTATTCGACTTGGAGAATTTGACGTTATTTTGGGTATGGACTGGTTATTCAATCACGGAGCCGTAATTGATTGCCAGAAGAAGCGTATTAACCTCATGACTCCATCAAAGGTTTTGTTTTATGGTAGTAAGTCGCCCAAACAAGCGAGTTGTCTGACGATGATGCGGGCCAGGAAGTTGTTAAGACAAGGCTATGTAGGACATCTAGCTTACATAGTCGACAGTCGTAAAGAGAATCCGAAAGTAGAGGAGATACTAGTAGTGAGGGACTTCGCAGACGTATTTCCAGACGATTTGTCAGGACTTCCGCCAGATAGAGAGGTTGATTTCGTGATCGATTTGGCGCCAGGAACTGCTCCAATATCGAAGGCACCATACCGAATGGTACCAGTAAAAATGAAAGAATTGTTGGTAAAACTACATGAATTAGTGGAAAAGAAGTACATTCAACCGAGCGTATAGCCGTGGGGAGCGCCGGTGTTGTTTGTGAAAAAGAAGGACGAAACGATGAGACTCTGCATTGATTACAGAGAACTGAATAAGGTCGCAATTAAGAATAGATATCCATTACCGAGGATCGATGACTTGTTTGATCAATTGAAGGGAGCGAGATACTTTTCCAAGACAGACTTGAGGAGTGGTTATCATCAACTAAAGGTGAGGCCAGAGGATATACCGAAGACGGCGTTCAGAACATGATATGGTCACTACGAATGTTTGGTAATGTCGTTTGGTCTAACGAATGCTCCTGCAACATTTATGAGAATAATGAATGGTGTGTTCAAGCCGTTTTTGGACAAGTTCGTAGTGGTATTTATAGATGACATTTTGGTATATTCAAAAACTAAGGAAGAACATGAAGAGCATTTCAAATTAACGCTGGAGGTGTTGAGAAGGGAGAAGTTTTATGCCAAGTTTTCAAAATGCGAATTTTGGATCGAGCGGGTACAATTTCTTGGGCACGTGATCAATAAAAATGGAATTTCGATAAATCCATCCAAAGTTGAAGTCGTGATTAACTGGGATCAGCCGAGGACGGCGTCGAAAGTACGAAGTTTTCTTGGATTAGCAGGATATTACAGAAGATTCATTCAAGACTTTTCCAAGATCGCAACTCCGTTAACGAATTTGACTAGAAAAACTGTGAAATTTGTTTGGATGGAGAAGTGCGAAGAAAGCTTTCAAGAATTGAAGAAGAGGTTGAGTACAACACCGGTGTTGTCTCTTCCGGACGATACATGAAATTTTGTTATTTTTAGTGATGTGTCGTATAAAGGACTTGGCTGTGTGCTTATGCAAAACGACAGAGTCATTGCGTATGCGTCACGACAATTGAAGGATTATGAGAAGGGGTATCCGACCCACGACTTGGAGTTAGCTGTAGTGGTTTTTGCTTTAAAAATCTAGAGGCACTATCTCTATGTGGAGAAGTGTGAAATATATACAAACCACAAGAGTCTGAAATATATTTTTACACAGAAGGACTTGAATATGTGACAAAGAAGGTGGTTAGAGTTAATTAAAGACTATGAATGTGAATATTTATACCATCCGGGTAAGGCAAATTTGGTTGCCGACGCCTTAAGTAGAAAGGGTCGGGAGAAATTAATGATGTTGACCACTCAGGAGGAGCTAATTTCAGAAATGGAGAAACTAGAGTTGGAAGTGAAGTATTCTATGGAAATTGATGAAAAGCTATTCCAGAAGCAATCTAGTACACCTCTATTAGATAAAGTTAAAGAGGCTCAACTTCAGGATGAAGAATGTAAAAAGGTGAAAAAGAAGATATCCGAAGGAACTGAACCAAGATTTAAGATGGATAAGGAAGGAATACTGAGATTTGAGAGCAGAGTTTGGGTACCGCTAGTAAAAGAGATTAAGGAAGACATTTTGAGCGAGACTCATAGCTCACGATATTCGATTCACCCCGGTAGTACCAAGATGTACCAAGATCTTCGACAACATTTCTGGTGGCCTAATCTAAAACGAGATGTTGCAGAGTTTGTTGCCAAGTGTCTGACCTATCAGAAAGTGAAACCAGAACATCAGAGACCGAGCGGGTTGCTACAACCGTTGGAGATCCCATAATGGAAATAGGAACATATTACAATGGACTTCGTGGTTGTCCTTTCGACAACTCAAAAAGGCTATGATGTAGTATGGGTTATCGTTGACCGACTGATAAAATCCGCATACTTCCTTCCGATCAAAATCAGATTCAACTTAGATCAGTTGGCAAGGTTATATGTGAAAGAGATTATTTTGAGGCATGGAGTTCCGGTGTCAATTGTTTCCGATAGAGATCCACGCTTTACATCGAACTTCTAGAAACGTCTACAAGAATACATGGGTACGTAATTACGAATGAGTACAGTATATCACCCTCAGACAGAGCGAAAGAACGATTCAGACATTAGAAGATATGTTAAGAGCCTGTGTAATGGACTTTAAAGGAAATTGGGATGATCATCTACCGCTCGTAGAGTTCGGCTACAACAACAGTTACCACGGTAGTATTGGCATGCCGCCTTATGAAGCGTTATACGATAGAAAGTACAAAACTCTGCTATACTGGGATGAAGTTGGCGAGAGACAATTATTAGGTCCCGAACTAGTACATCAGACAGCAGAGATAGTTAAAGTGATCTAAACAAGACTGGTAGCAACTTAAGATAGACAGAAGAAATACGTTGATCCACATCGTAAAAATTTTAAGTTTGAATCGGGTAGTTATGTTTTCTTGAAGGTCTCTCCTTGGAAGGGAAAGATCAGGTTCGAAAAGAAAGGGAAATTAAGCCCAAGATTCATTGGACCCTTTGAAGTACTGCGAAGAATCGGTGAAGTTGCGTATGAGGTAGCCTTACCTCCAACACTCGAAAATGTCCACAACGTCTTCCATGTCTCTGTATTATGACTGTGACGCCCCCAAAATAGGTATACCACACCCATTCTGAGTCGCCAAATACATGGTACATAAAGCAAACTATAACTTCAGTAATACAATTGTTGTGCAAAATACGACAACACATACTGTGAGTTTAAATACAAATATTGTCTTCAAGACAATATCCACACTCAAATAAGTCCTCATTACAATTATTCAAATACTATTTTACAGAAATAGTGAGGACTGCTAAAACATCTTTCTAGAACCATCACTCCATACCCCGACTAGATCCTGCTATGTTCTCACCTCCTGAGAAGAAAAATGGAACAAAAAGGAAAAGGGTGAGCTCAACTATCCCAGTAAAGAATATTATGACTAAGATAATATACAACAAATTATCATTAGTTTTCAACAGGGAAAAATCTGATAAAATATAATAGATAACATGTTTTAGATCAACAACAGCAGCAGAAACATCAATCCATTAGAAGAGTCAAGTAGAGAATGAGTTCTACTATCTTCTAAGATTTAAAAGTCCATCATCAATATTTTTTCCCTGTAACAACAATCAATATCCATCTTTAATCAATGTTCATCTTTGAACTACAGGCCAAAGATATTCATTTGTATCACCAGTTGGTCATGTTCATCTCAACACCTGTTCATCTTTGCACTACGGGACAAAGATATTCATCAATTAATCATTCATCTTTGCACTACAGGCCAAAGATATTCAGTAATATCATCATTAAGGACTGAGGATGATGAAAAATATTATAAAAAAAATGAATCCAGTGAGATAGAAGGACAAATATTAAGGATTCATATAACAATTTATCCAAGATCAATAATACTCCATAATAACCAATTTTGAAGCAGAATTCAAAAATAAAGACCAAAACATGGATACAATCAAAGATAGTAACCATAATAGACATCTTGGACAAAAAGAAGAAAATTTCATTTTTCGATGAATAGTGCCGTATTCGTGAATAGTGTCGTATACGTGAATAGTAACCCCGACACAAAAAGTTCCAAATTTGATAAAAACGTTCACCAATGTTTTGACATAATGATATTGAAGAAAATAATATCATTTAAGAAGAAAATAACATCCCTTACCTCAGAATAACCGTACTTCTGACTGAATTTCGGATATAGTGCTGACAAAAACTTGTACTAAAAAATAAAAACTCACAAAGTATCTAAATACTCACAAAATACACTCAATAATCTAGAGAGAGAGAAAACTTGTTTCTGGTGTATTTTTCAATTTTAACTTAGCCCTCTATTTATAGGAAAATGTTAGCACGCCGAAGCAGACTTGACCTGCAACCTGATGGCTTTATCTGCTACTATTGCCACCCACCACATTTGAAATAAAATTCAGCACATTTCTTCACCAACCACACGTGGGTCCCACTCAATTCTAGAATTTTCCACCAAAATCATTTATATATCTAATTTCCGAATCAGTCACCTCTTAAAATTCATAACAAATCATACGTTCATTTTTAAGGGTTCAAAATTTGTGGACATATAATCAACTTATATATGTATAACATATCTAAAAATTACAACGATCCAACGGTCGGATTAAAAATTATAACTCACGCAATATATCTCAAAAATACTGGTTTAATTTTTAATACCTTCAATTCGACAAAAATACTAATAAAACACCTCAACATTAACTCTTTCATTTTTAAAAACAATAAATATATCCAACATTTATATCCATATAAAATAAATATTTCCTTATCATATGAATCAATAATTAATTATTCACAAATAATATTACAGAATCACATTCATGACAACCAGGCCGTTCCCAGGAAAGAGAGGGCTTTTCAATAAGAATTTTTCCTTACTGGCGCGCAATTAGGTGACCAAACCTCTCCTTGACAGAACTTTCTAGACATTGCCAATAATTTTATCTCATAATATTATTCAAATAATATGAATTATTGATCCGATAATGGAAAATACTGTGCAGTGACAATTATTGAAACAACAATAATATAAAATATCAACGCAGCAATTATTGAATCAATAAAATAAAATATTGAACAGTAACTATTGTAACAATTTTAACCACCGGGTATTCCAACAGTGTTAACGGTAACAACTACGCCGTTATTTATAAAAACTCAAACTTGTCGTTTTCTTCATCCGACAGTTATTCTGTTATGGGGCCCACAAATGACTGCGCCGTCGTACGAATATTCCCCGACAACAAGAATATTCCACGACGAATATTCCCCGACAGCAATGATTATTTTATAACCACTTGTTTATTATGCAAAATTTGCATATTTCACCCATAACCAGAGAATTATATCAAATTAATACCTTATTATTCACAATAATACTTAGAGGATATTCGATTTTATTTATAATAATTTGGGGTCTTACAACCTGCCCTCCTTATGAAATTTCATCCTCGAAATTGACATACGTACATGGTGTTTCAAAAAGGAGAGGATACCTCGCTTTCATTTCTGATTCCAACTCCCAGGTCATTTCTTCAATATCATGGTTTCTCCACAAAACCTTAACTTGTGGTATAACTTTGGTGCGTAGGACATGTTCTTTCCTATCCAAGATCTTAACATGTACTTCTTCGTACGTTAAATCTTTGGCTATCTCGTCTGGTTCTAACGCAATAATATGGTTTGGGTCTTTCACAAATTTACGAAGGATGGATATGTGAAAAACATAATGAGCATGAGACATACTTGGAGGTAATGCGAGTCTATAGGCCACATTTCCTATTCGGTCAAGAATCTCAAATAGACCAACAAATCTTGGATTGAGCTTTCATCTCTTTCCAAATCTTGTAACTCCCTTCCATGGAGTAACACGTAACAATACATGATCTCCAATATTAAACTCCACGTCCTTTCTATGAAGATCAGCATAACTCTTTTGTCGATCTTGTGAGGTTTGTATACGTTGTCGAATCATTTGGATCTTTTCTGTAGTTATGCGTACTAATTCTGGTCTCAATAACGTTGCTTCTCCCACCTCGTCCTAGCATACTGGAGAACGACACCTTGGTCCATACAACGCCTCAAATGGAGCCAGGCCTATACTTGCTTGATAACTGTTGTTGTAGGAGAATTCTAACAATGGCAAGTACTTATCCAAACTCCCTTTGAAATCTAAGACACAAAGTCTTAATAGATCTTTAAGGGTTTAAGTAGTCCTCTCTGATTGTCTGTCCATTTGAGCATGGTATGCCGAACTGAATCGTAAATCTGTGCCCATAGCTTTCTTCAAGCTAACCCAAAATCTTGAAGTGAATCTTGGGTCACGATCCGAAACTATGGATACTGGCATGTTATGCAATCTCACAATCTCATTCACGTACATACGAGCAAGACGTTCAAGGGAATAAGTCTCTCGTATAGGTAAGAAATGGGCAGACTTGGTTAATTTATCAATAATAACCCAAATCGCATATATGCCATGAGAAACCTTGGGAAGACCCATAAAAAAATCCAAAGTAATGTGTTCCCACTTCCATTTCGAAATCTCAAGTGGTTGTAATGGACCCTTTGGCACTTGATGCTCCGCCTTTACACGTTGACAGGTTAAACTCCTCGAGATAAACTCTGTGATCTCTCTCTTCATACTATTCCACCAAAATGTATGTCGAATATCATGATACATTTTGGTACTCCCAGGATGGATTGCAAATGGTGTGTTGTGTGCTTCCATCATGATTCTATGCTTCAAATCAGAGTCGTTAGGAACACAAAGTCTGGAGTTGAATCTAAGTATTCCTTCTTCATCGATTCTCGCTTCTGAAATAGCTCCTTCTTGCACTTTTTTCTTCATACGTATCAGCCCCAGGTCCGTAGCTTGAGCAGCTTTAACTTTATCGATAAAAGTCAGTTCTACTCGTATATTCGCCATCATCATGTGGATCCCTAGAGTCTTTAATTCTACCTCCATCCTTTGCAAGTCATATAGAATGGGCCTTTGCATTGATAATATCGCACTCGTACTCGCATATGATCTTCTACTGAATGTGTCAGCTACTACGTTCGCTTTTCTGGGATGATATTGAATAGTGTGATCGTAATCTTTCAATAGTTCAAGCCAACATCGTTGTCTCATATTGAGTTCTTTTTGGGTGAAGAAATATTTGAGGATTTTATGGTCCGTATAAATTTCCATTTTCTCCCCATACATATAGTCTCTCCAAATTTTCAACGCGAAAACGACTGCTGCCAACTCTAGATCATGAGTAGGATAATTCCTCTCATATTCTTTGAGTTATCGTGAGGCATAGGATATGACTTTCCCATGTTGCATGAGAACACATCCTAGCCCTTTGCTTGAAGCATCGCTGTATATAACAAATCCATCCGTACCAGATGGTATTACCAAAACAGGTGCCAAAATGAGTCTCCTCTTGAGCTCTTGGAAACTCATCTCGCATTCCTCGCTCCATACGAATTTTGTATCTTTTCGAGCTAGCTGAGTTAACGGAGTAGCGATTCGAGAAAATCCTTCCACGTATCTCCAATAATAACCAGCTAAGCCCACAAAGCTACGCACTTCGGTCACCGACTTTGGTTGCTCCCAACTTTGTACTGCTTCAATCTTCGTCGGGTCAACAGATACTCCATGTTTTGACACCACGTGCCCAAGGAATGCTACTTCCTCAAGCCAGAACTTGCATTTCTTCAGCTTGGTATAAAGCTTATTTTCACGAAGACTTTCAAGTATCAGCTTCAAATGGTGCTCATGATCTTCACGGCTTTCGGAATAGATAAGAATGTCATCAATAAAGACAATAACAAACTGATCCAAATATTCCTTGAATACACGATTCATCATATCCTTGAAAGCAACAGGAGCATTAGTCAATCCAAAAGACATGACTAAGAATTCATAATGCCCGTACCGAGTTATGAAGGCAGTCTTTGGAATATCTTCAGTTTTAATCTTTAGCTGATGATATCCAGAAGGAAGATCGATCTTTGAAAATAAATTTTCTCCTTGCAACTGGTCGAACAGGTCATCAATGCGAGGTAGCGGATACCTATTCTTGATGGTGACATAATTTAATTCTCGGTAGTCAATACAAACTTTCTTCTCTACGAATAAAACAAGAGCACCCCAATGAGATGTACTAGGACGAATGAAACCTATTTCTAACCATTCCTGTAGTTGGACTTTTAACTCCTGAAGTTCAATAGGAGCCATTCGATATGGGGTTTTAGAAATGGGTTTTGTACCTTGTTCAAGGTCAATAAAGAATTCAACATCACGTTCTAGGGGTAGACCGGGAAGTTCTTCAGGAAATACATCAGGAAATTCTCTAACAACAGAAATATTATTCAAATCTGACTTGTCTTTGTTCAAATCCATAACATGGGCTAAGAAAACTTGACATCCGTTTTTCAATAAACGAATAGCTTTATGGCTTGATATGATAGTGACTGATTTTAGTGGTTTAGTTATTTGAATAGCTTTCTGAAATGTTTCCCAAGATATGTTGAGTGTGGCAGGCTAGGTACGCTTCACAGACTCCCACCAGTAGTCTGCCTCACCGCAGAACATAAAGGTGGCGAATGGAACCTTATGTTCCTCCATGTATCCCAAGACACTGAATATCTTAGTAATTTGCTTGACCCATGTTTCTGCCTTGATTGAATCCGACTTTCCAATAAATTCTGGTGGTCCCAACTCCTTGAACTGCTTGGCTGTGACAGATCGCGCGTTGTTATCACTTCCACCCGTATTTTGTACACGAGTCTCCCTCGACTGATTTTGCATGAACTGCAAAAAGCTCCTAAACATTCCATCATTCATCGTTTGCTCGGTAGTGTTGTTTATAGGAGGAATATTGCCTTCCTATTATACATTCTCCTGGTTTGTGACTAAAGGTTAATCCACAGTCTCATACACTCCATTGTTAACGTTCTCAGCAACCATTCTTAAATATTGCCATAAAACAAAGGTTAATTAAACAAATTAACATATCACATAATATCCCTATATTATGACTGACCAACAAATAAGCTTAGATATGACACACTAGCGAAGGATTTACTCATCTCTCCCCTCCTAGTTCTATTCCCCGATCTCCGTCAGAGACCATATCCCTAAGCTTTGATAACAATTGTGACGCCCCCAAAATAGGTATATCACACCCATTCTGAGTCGCCAAATACATAGTACATAAAGCAAATTACAACTTCAATAATACAATTGTCGTGCAAAATACGACAACACATACTGTGAGTTTAAATACAAATATTGTCTTCTAGATAATATCCACACTCAAATAAGTCCTCATTACAAATATTCAAACACTATTTTACAAAAATAGTGAGGACTGCTAAAACATCTTTCTAGAACCATCACTCCATACCCCGACTAGATCCTGCTATGCTCTCACCTCCTGAGAAGAAAAATGGAACAAAAAGGAAAAGGGTGAGCTCAACTAGCCCAGTAAAGAATATTATGACTAAGATAATATACAACAAATTATCATTAGTTTTCAACAGGGAAAAATCTGATAAAATATAATAGATAACAAGTTTTAGATCAACAACTGCAGCGGAAACATCAATCCATTAGAAGAGTCAAGTAGAGAATGAGTTCTACTATCTTCTAAGATTTAAAAGTCCATCATCAATATTTTATCCATGTAACAACAATCAATATCCATCTTTAATCAATATTCATCTTTGCACTACAGGCCAAAGATATTCATTTGTATCACCAGTTGGTCATGTTCATCACAACACCTGTTCATCTTTGCACTACGGGCCAAAGATATTCATCAGTTAATCATTCATCTTTGCACTACAAGCCAAAGATATTCAGTAATATCATCATTTAAGACTGAGGATGATGAAAAATATTATAAAGAAAATGAATCCAGTGAGACAGAAGGACAAATATTAAGGATTCGTATAACAGTTTATCGAAGATCAATAATACTCCATAATAACCAATTTTGAAGTAGAATTCAAAAATAAAGACCAAAACATGGATAAAATCAAAGATAGTAGCCATAATAGACATCTTGGATAAAAAGAAGAAAATTTCATTTTTTTGGTGAATAGCGTCGTATTCGTGAATAGTGTCGTATACGTGAATAGTTCCCCGACACAAAAAGTTCCAAATTTGATAAAAACGTTCACCAATATTTCGGCATAATGATATTGAAGAAAATAATATCATTTAAGAAGAAAATAACATCCCTTACCTCAAAATAATTGTACTTCTGACTGAATTTCGAATATAGTGCTGACAGAAACTTATACTAAAAAATAGAAACTCACAAAGTATCTAAATACTCACAAAATACAATCAATAATCTATAGAGAGAAAGAGAGAGAACTTGTTTCTGGTGTGTTTTTCAATTCTAACTTAGCCCTCTATTTATAGGAAAATGTTAGCACGCTGAAGCAGACTTGACCTGCAACCTTATGGCTTTACTTGCTACTATTGCCACCCACCACATTTGAAATAAAATTCAGCACATTTCTTCACCAACCACAAGTGGGGCCCACTCAATTCTAAAATTTTCCACCAAAATCATTTATAAACCTAATTTCTGAATTAGTCACCTCTTAAAATTCATAACAAATCATACGTTCATTTTTAAGGGTTCAAAATTTATGGACATATACTCAACTTATATATGTATAACATATCCAAAAATTACAACAATCCAACGGTCGGATTAAAAATTATAACTCACGCAATATATCTCAAAAATACTGGTTTAATTTTTAATACCTTCAATCCGACAAAAATACTGATAAAAAACCTCAACATTAACTCTTTCATTTTTAACAACAATAAATATATCCAACATTTATATCCACATAAAATAAATATTTCCTTATCATATGAATCAATAATTAATTATTCACAAATAATATTACAGAATCACATTTATGACAACCAGACCGTTTCCAGGAAAGAGAGGGCTTTCCAATAAGAATTTCTCCTTACTGGCGCGCAATTAGGTGACCAAAACTCTCCTTGACAGAACTTTCTAGACATTGCCAATAATGTTATCTCATAATTTTATTCAAATAATATGAATTATTGATCCGATAATGGAAAATACTATGCAGTGACAATTATTGAAACAACAATAATATAAAATATCAACGCAGCAATTATTGAATCAATAAAATAAAATATTGAACAGTAAATACTATAACAATTATTGAGTAGTGCCTTCTTACGTAAGGATCAATAATTCATCAATACTGTGCATCCACGCGTATTACTGTATTTTAACCATCGGGTATTCTAACAGTGTTAACGGTAACAACTACGTCGTTATTTATAAAAACTCAAACTTGTCGTTTTCTTCATCCGACAGTTATTCTGTTATAGGGCCCACAAATGACTGTGTCGTCGTACGAATATTCCCCGACAACAATGATTATTTTATAACTACTTGCTTATTTTACAAAATTTGCACATTTCACCCATAACCAGAGAATTATATAAAATTAATAACTTATTATTCACAATAATAATTAGAGGATATTCGATTTTATTTATAATAAGTTGGGGTCTTACAACCTCCCCTCCTTACGAAATTTTGTCCTCGAAATTGACATATGTACCTGGTGTTTCGAAAAGGTGAGGATACCTCGCTTTCATTTCTGATTTCAACTCCCAAGTCATTTCTTCAATAGCATTGTTTCTCCACAAAACCTTAACGTGTGGTATAACCTTGGTGTGTCGAACATGTTCTTTCCTATCCAAGATATTAACAGGTACTTCTTCGTACGTTAAATCTTCGGCTATCTCGTCTGGTTCTAACGCAATAATATGGTTCGGGTCTTTCACATATTTACGAAGCATGGATATGTGAAAAACATTATGAACACGAGACATACTTGGAGGTAATGCGAGTCTATAGGCCACATTTCCTATTCGGTCAAGAATCTTAAATGGACCAACAAATCATGGACTGAGCTTTCCTCTCTTTCCAAATCTTGTAATTACCTTCCATGGAGCAACACATAACAATACATGATCTCCAATATTAAACTCCACGTCCTTTCTATGAAGATCAGCATAACTCTTTTGTCGATCTTGTGAGGTTTGTATACGTTGTCGAATTATTTGGATCTTTTCTGTAGTCATGTGTACTAATTTTGGTCCCAACAATGTTGTTTCTCCCACCTCGTCCCAGCATACTTGAGAACGACACTTTCGTCCATACAACGCCTTAAATGGAGCCATGCCTATACTTGCTTGATAACTATTATTGTAGGAGAATTCTACCATTGGCGAGTACTTATCCCAACTCCCTTTGAAATCTAGGATACAAAGTCTTAATAGATCTTCAAGGGTTTGAATAGTCCTCTCTAATTGTCCGTCCTTTTGAGGATGGTATGCCGAACTGAATCGTAAATTCGTGCCCATAGCTTTTTGCAAGCTAACCCAAAATCTTGAAGTGAATCTTGGATCACGATCCAAAACTATGGATACTGGCATGCCATGTAATCTCACAATCTGATTCACGTACATACAAGCAAGACGTTCAAGGGAATAAGTCTCTCGTATAGGCAAGAAATGGGCAGACTTGGTTAATCTGTCAACAATAACCCAAATCGCATTTATGCCTTGAGAAACCTTAGAAAGACCCGTAACGAAATCCATAGTAATGTGTTCCCACTTTCATTTCAGAATCTCAAGTGGTTGTAATGGACCCTTTGGCACTTGATGCTCCGCCTTTACACGTTGACTGGTTAAACACCTCGAGATAAACTCTGTGATCTCTCTCTTTATATTATTCCACTAAAATGTATGTCTAATATCATGATACATTTTGGTACTCCCAGGATGGATTGCAAACGGTGTGTTGTGTGCCTCTATCATGATTCTATGCTTCAAATCAGAGTCATTAGGAACACAAAGTCTGGAGTTGAATCTAAATATTCCACGACGAATATTCCCCGATAACAATGATTAATAACCACTTGCTTATTTTGAAAAATTTGCACGTTTCACCCATAACCAGAGAATTATATCAAATTAATACCTTATTATTCATAATAATAATTAGAGGATATTCGATTTTATTTATAATAAGTTGGGGTCTTACAATGACCCTACAAACCCGATTACAAGTATGTAATTGAATACGAACCCCTACATTTTGTAAAAGACTTATCTTATGAAGAAATTCTGATTCAAATTGTCGACGGAAAAGAACAAGTTCTCAGAAATAAAGTAATATCTTCTGTTAAGGTAATTTGGAGGAACCACGACGCTGAAGAAGCAACGTGGAAACTCGAAGAGAATATGATGAAGAATTGCCCTCATTTATTTACTTAAATTATGTGTAAGCGATTTTGGGGTTAGAATCTTTGTAAGGAGGGAGAATGTAACGGGTCGAATTTATTGAGTCATGATTTTGGGGACTGAATCCTTTTAAGGGGGGAAAGATATGACAAATGAGATTTTGTAATTTAATTTTAATATTTATTGGATTAAATAAATATTTTCGATGATTTAATTATTAGATTAAATAATTAATTGATGCAACTATGATAGATTATTTTAATTATATGTGTTATATTTATTAAATTAATGTGGAGAATATTTATTATTCAAAGTATGTATTTATGTGAGCTTATTGAATTAAATGAAATATTTAATAAGCATAATGTTATTTTAATGTAATAATTAATTAGAGATTTAATAATTTGACATAATTAATAAGTAAGAAATTAATTATGTGATTATGTCAATTAATGACAAATTATCATATTTTATTTAAAATAAAGTAAATAAGATAATTGATTTATTTTATAATTGGATGTGACAATATTAAACTATAAGATAAAAGAGTTATTAAATTAAATGATTTTAAGCCATTTAAGGCTTGCCAAACGAGGCCCTAGTAGAGGTTGAAAGTAGTTAACCATTACTGGGTAACTCACATCCACTCCGCGCGTCAGTTCTTTTATTAATACGTCGTATTATTCTCCTTCCTATTTTCTAAGTGTTCAAAGCAAATTACAGAGAGAAATTGTGAGCGTGTGTGATTGATCTAATAACTGAGAAAGGATCATCAAGACTCTCTTAGTCTTCACTTTATACTCTGGGTAATTCCTTTAGCCCAATTTCTATTTTTACGATTGTTTAAGTTTTATAAGAAAATGGCTTCACATTTTGTTAAAGTCTCTATAATTATAAAGGGTATGGATTATGTGTCGATACATGTAATAAGATGTTATCATATCATATTTGATCATATATATTGTATAAACCATATCATCAGTTGCATAAAACGTGTCGTATATTGTTGCTACAAAATTACAGAGTATAAAATATGGCCATATGGCCTTACGTACAAAATTTGATACGTCTATCATAGGTTATATCATAAATATATGCTTGTAATGGATTATGTATATTAAAACGAAGTGACCAAACTTCAAATGAACGGATTTGATGTTATAACGAACCCGTGGTATTGATTTGCATGTTTTGTTTTCAAAACTTTCAAGAACATCAAGAACAGTAAAATTACATGTGTTGATTCTACAAATTATATGTTTTAACATGTTAAAATCATGTTAGAAGAGTTGAGTAGTAGTTATATTTACAGTGTTTGGGTATTATATTAAAAGTTATCAAAAATAACGTAAATTATTTTCTTATACAATAATATAATTTTAAATGATTTTTCATGTATTAAAATTATTTTTAAATAATTTATTTAATATTATAATTAAATAAATTAAATACTTTTAATATTCTAAAAATATTAAATATTTATAAAATATATTCAAAATAATTAAAAACTAATTTTTGGATTTTAAAATAATTTTTAATAATTTATTATGTATTTTTAGTAATTTAAAACTATTTTTTTCTATTTATTTTATTAAAATAATTAATTTCTGAAAATATTTGTCACTAAAGGGCCCTATAGCGACGAAACTATCGCTATAGGTGTTCTTGAGTTGTTCTTGAGCTGCCCAGAAACCCATGCCAGTTAACGAGGTAGCTTGTTTGACCCACCATAGATTTTAGAATGTGATGATTCTGGGCATGATCTTGGTCAGAGCTTGTAGTACTTGTGCAAGACTACATGATCCAGCCATCAACATGTTCATATCATAAAACAATTGCAAGATATAATGATTCAAACTTCTTGTCAGACATGTTCTTCATTTCTGGGTTACCCAGAAATCAAGAACAGTCGAGGGTGCCACTTTCCAGCCTCCATTACATGCTAGGTTTGTAATGTTTTTATGATATAATGATTCCATGTTGTAACCAGAATGCAACTTAATAGATCCATTGTAAAACATTAACAAAACAACAACAAACTAACGAGATCTTGTCCGGTCAAACCAAGTCAGAAGTCACGCTCATGAACTTTCTAGGTTACCCAGAAAGCTCATCCGTGGACTTTCTGCTTGGTTTAACCATCCCCCAATTCCAGTATGTTTGTGATAAAAATAATCTAAGAGTATTAACATGTAGTATAGCTACCATACAATAACCTTATCACAACAACAAACACAAATCTACAACATTGTTCAAGATCAGAGGCGTTCAAAATCTTGTCAGGCCATTTCTGGGCAAGATCTGGGTTTCCCAGATTTTGTCCAGTCATGGTCGGTCAACGCCCTTTGACTAACAATATCTTGCAATATAGACCATATCTAAGTCCGATTCTTGTTCCAGATCACAGATCTCACAGCATACTACAAGAGAAAACATTTAAACAACAAAAACACCGAATATCTTGAGATCTACAGGGTCTGACATTCGTTGTCAGACCACAAAAAAAAATTTCCAGATTTTTGAAAACACCAATTTCGTGTATTTAAATGTTATGGATCCACTAAATACCAACCCAGATCATCAAAACCTACTACATATAACATGTTCTAACACAAAAATCTAACATCTAACATCTCATCTAAGATCAGATTTTAAAATTAGGGTTATACCTCTCTTAATCAAATCCTTGATTCTGGGCTACTACTTTGTTAAGGTTGTTCGTGGGGCTTGATTTGGGATCTGAAATGCTATTGATTTTCGTGGGTGAGGAGAGAGGGAGCCTTGGTTGATAATAATTTGAACAAATGAGCCATAATACATACTTTTCTCTCTCTTGGGCTATACCTCTCTTGATCAAATCCTTGATTCTGGGCTACTAATTTGTTAAGGTTGTTCGTGGGGCTTGATTTGGGATCTGAAATGCTATTGATTTTCGTGGGTGAGGAGAGAGGGAGCCTTGGTTGATAATAATTTGAACAAATGAGCCATAATACATATTTTTCTCTCTCTTGGGCTATATATATATATATATATATATATATATATATATATATATATATATATATATATAGAGTCCGGATCCAGTCCGGACTCCCGGATTTTGTTAAAATCCGGACTGTTTTTTTTTTTTTTTTTTGCTTTTTTTTTTTGAAACAACTAAAAAAAAAAAATTATGGAATTGGAATTTTTACATTATAAAGTGTTTTGGGTGTGATTTGGATGCCTATAACGAAACATGTCTGTACAGTCTGGGCAGACTGTACATACATTGGTTGGTGTAGGTATTAAAAACACACCCAAAACACTGTATTATTGAAAAATTTCAGTTCCATAAATTTTATTTTATTTTTTTTTAGTTGTTCTACCAAAAAAAAAAAGAAAAAAAATCAGGTCCGGATTTTCTCCCGTCCGGGAGTCCGGACCTGATCCTTCTTGTATATATATATATATATATATATATATATATATATATATATGTCTTAGATGCATGTATTGGATGAGGTTATGTGGCTTGCTGCTGATTTTTGTTATTTAATGTCACATGGGATGGTTGGATTTGTTCACCAACTCACCTAATGTCAAAACCTATTGCTAGCTTCAATTATACATGAGGGGCAAAATGGTCTTTTGATTTTCCAATTTAATGGCAGTTTGGTAACTTGTCAAGCCCTTAGGGTTTAGGATTTGGGTTTAGGGTTTGAACCATTTTAGGTTTTAAAATTCTAGGATTTCCAAAATTAGGATTTAAAAATAAATAACAATTTAGTTTTCAAAAACATAAATTAGAGTTTACTAAATATAATTAGTTTTCTAATTCAATTACTTGAACATTTGTGTTTAAAATTTACTAATTATAATTAACCTTGATCATTAAACAATTAGGGTTTATAATTAGTAATTAGGTTTTTAAAATTACTAATTACGGTTTCCACAAAAATAAAAATAATATTAGTTTCTAATTTTTTTGAAAATTAGGGTTTCTTAATCGTGTTTACTTTTTTAATTACATTATACATGAACATTATGATTTTATTGTCCACTAATTAGCATTTAGCTTGCAATTTACAATTAGGGTTACCAATTTAACAAATTAGATTTACTAATTATGAAATTAGGGTTTCTAGAAATTAAAATTTCTAAATATTAATTATGGTTTCTCTAATTAACATTAAATTCTTTAATACGTAACATAATTCATTTAACACAATTACATAACAGTTTCTAACTGATAATTGAGTTTCAAATTAGGGTTTTCAAATTTAGTAAATAGGGCTCTCTAGATTTTAATTAGGGTTTACCTAATTAATTAGGTTTTCTAAGTATAATTAGGGTTTTAACTAATTACTTTAGATTCTATAATACTCGACATAATCATTAATTAATTAATATTAATGATAATTAATTTATTTATTAAATATATTAAATAAATTATGAAAAATAGAATTAATGATTTAAAAATTATAGAAAAATGATTTAAAGGTTATAAAAGTATTATAAGTTATAAAATATAACTTTTGATATTTTGTCATGAAAAATATTAATATTTTAATATTAATGATATTAGATTTATTTAATAATTATATTAAATAAATTAGTTTAAAAATAATTTTAATATTAGAAAATCATTTTGAATGAAAATAAATAGTTTAAAAATATTTGAAGTTATAAAATATAAATTTCAATATTTAAAGGAAAATTTTATTAATTATTTACTATTAATGATGTTAAAGTTATTTAATAATTATATTAAATAAAGTAGTTTAAAAATAATTTTAATATTATAAAAATCATTTTAAATGATAATAAATTGTTTAAAGATATTTTAAGTTATAAAATATAACTTTTAATATTTAAAGGATAATTTTATTAATAATTTAATATTAATGATATTAATTTAATAATAAATAATATTAAGTTTATTTAATAATTATATTAAATAAATAGTTTAAAAATGGTTTTATTTATTTAAAAATCATTTAATAGGGATATTAATGAATTAAAAATATTTTAAGTTATAAATAATGATTTTTAATATTTTGATAGATAATGTAGTAATATTTTAATATTAATAGTAATCATTTAAAAATTATTTTAAACGTTTTAAAAATTATTTAAGGGTAATATTAATACTTTAAAAGTATTTTAAGTTATTATAAACAACATTGATATTTCATTAATGGTTTAATATTAATTAAATATTAATGATAATAGAATTGTTTAATATTTAAATCATTTAATAATGATTCCGGTGTTTGAAAATTCATGATAAATTATAATAAATGTTTTAAAATTATATTAAGTCATTTAAAAATAATATGACCGATACTTACAGATATTGAACTACAGGATAGAGTCTTAGACTCGATAATTACCCGATAAAGTCGTCGGTACACCGACATATTTTAGAAATTGATCTGGACTTGGATAATTTGATTAGATATGTGTTTATTTGTGATTCAATGGTTGTTAAACATATGTGATAATGTGATTAAGTTATGTGCTGACTGCAATAAGCAGTGTTATGTGTTATAGTATGTTATTCTAATCGATCAAATGATCTTATTACTTATAGGTGTTATATAAAGATAGAACTAAGTTACGAACTGTAAGCAGCGCATCAAGCAAGTATCTTACCTTTGTATTTCCTTTATGCAATGGACATGAGTAAGAAGTTTCAGAATTATATTATTATTATGTTATATTATTAACCCTATTGTAATATATTCTATATCAGATCATTGTTTAACAACATGTTAGTATATGGTAATTCAGATATATATTCTGTTCGTAATTTCTAAACATGGTTACACAAATGTCCCCACTTGGATAATCATTGTATTTAATCACATGTTGATATATATATATATATATATATATATATATATATATATATACACACACACGCACACGTCCAAGCAAATTGACCAGCTAGACACAAATTTCAAAAAATTCGTTGAATATGATAAAATCTTTTTGTATCCAATCAAATTGTTTTGGTTCGGATTCCAGACTAAGTATGAACATCCCGATCACGAGAAAACTTTTATGCGACCAAGGCGGACAGAGTTAACGATCCTATCATTCTTGTAATTCAGTATTGATCAATACAGGGCCCGTGGGAAGTACAACCTAACGCCTGTAAGTTATGATGGTTTGCAGATGAAGTTCTGCTAAACCTTAGCGAAAACTAAAAACAATGTTCATAATATGTCGACTAATACCTATATATATAGTCAATACGTAGTTTCAAAAATTTGAGATAAAATTGTTATGTTGTTATTATCGGTACAGTTTACTTCACAACTATAAATTCATTGTAGAAGTGATGTACAATGAAAATATTTATTTCTTTCAGCTAATTATATTTCTAATTGTTATTACTTGTTGGGCACCCAAATGCTCATCCTTACTTAAATTTAAATGTTTTCAGCTAGGCATGATCAACCCGAAGGTTCAGACAAGAACAAGTGAAAAGGAAAGCAAACAGAACATGTTTAATGGTGTCTTTTGTAATAGTTAGGCAATATATAGACAATGATATGTATTATATATCATGTAAGGAATTATAGTAAAGGTTGCGTAATTGGGAATAGACTCTGATAAATGTAAGTTAAGTTTGATTTTTATATTATTATTATTATTATTATTATTATTATTATTATTATTATTATTATTATTATTATTATTATTAGTATTAGTATTAGTATTAGTATTAGTATTATTCCGCTCATAGAAATGGTATCGTGAAGCACCGAGTTCAGTTTCAAGTACCCGAGTTTGGGGGCTTTACAAGTTAGTATCAGAGCTTAGGGTTAAAAACCTTAGGTGGGTTAGACCTTAGGCTATAACCTTAGAACAGAGTAAAACGTTAAAAATACAATTAACTCATATAGAGTTTAAAAAGGAGATGAATTGAATTAGTTCATCATCAAACAAAATAAAAGATAACTTATATAAAACTATTAATTGTTGTGTGTATATTTTAAGTGATAATCAAGATAGTTTGTGTGTAGATGTCAGATAGAAAAGGATTAGGATACCCTCAAATCGTAAAGAAGAAGTCAACCTCCATAACCGAGCCAATATCAAAGCCAATAGCTGAAATAGAGGCTCACCTTGAAAGCTACCTCAATGAGGTGGTTGTTTTAAAAAGTATAGTACCGGACCCTGAAAAGATAGTATGACTGATAGGTAAAGTATAGTTAAAGAATATGTGGTCAATGTCGAGTTCTTAAACTCATATGTTTGTGGTGAGTTCTTAAACTCATAATGTATGGTAAGTTGGACGAACTAGGTGTAGTTAGGTGTGAATGGATTATTGAGGATAACGATAATAGACAGATTTCTAAGAAATTGATCCTTAGTGGAGGCATAAGAAATAAGTAGCATTAGTATTACTTGAATAGGTATGATTCTATGTTATGTATATGATAGGTATGTCTGTATAAGTTAATATTTTTAACTTTAATATAAGTTGTGGCAGCGATTCTCGACTTTTGAGTCACAAAGGGATAGTGGATGTTTAAAGCAATATGTGTTAAGGTATGTCAAGTGTTATGAGTATGAATTTATATGGGATTAATGAAATAAGTTGGTATAAAGATAGTAGTTAATTATATGAGTACTGGTTAATGCAGAAAACCAAAATTTCAAAATATATAATATTTTAAGTACATGATAATTAGAATATAGAATTTCATGTTATATGATTATACGTATACAATAAGGCTTAGAATAAAGAATAAATTGTGATTATGCCGCCAAGGAGACGAAAATGAAATACACGGACAGAAGAACCTATCAACAAAGCTGGAAGACAACCAGACCCGATACAGAATTTTGCGAATATGGACGATCAAGCTATGCAGAACGAAATACCAGCCGCGGGAAGATCAGCCAAATAATCAATCGATCGACGAACGTCAAAGACTTCAAGGCCATCGTATTGCCAGGATTCGGAAGATCAACTGACCTTGTTGACGCGTTTGTGATAGCTAGGGTAACGAAGGGGCAAAAGATAGTTTTGTCACATATACGATAAAAGGAAAGGAGAAAAAAAGGGAAAGTTTATATGTTATAAGTGTGGACAGAATGGACGTGTCTCTCCCAACTGTCCCAATCCAAGAATGTACAGTAGGTGTTTTAAGTGTGAATCAATAGAGCATAAGGTGAAAGACGGTTCAAGAAGGAGAAAGGAGGAAAGGAATGCGAATACGGGAAAAGGCAGCAAGACATCGGCGACGACGGGACCAACATCAATAATCAAACCAACGAAATCAACCGCAAGCGTCTTCAATGTGACCGTTCAAGAAACTGTAGCAGCCGGAGATGCAACTCCAGGTATTACTCAAACCAATTTTATTTCTTATATATAGTAAATTATTTTATAAATTATTTTGAAGGAGGAAATTGAGTTCTATTAGAAATCAATTTTCCGTATAATCAGATAGATAAGCTTTATGCTGAATAGTTAAAGATCTGTTTGATCAATTTTGAACGAGATCTACTCGCAATGATTGTGTATGCTATGTACCCTTGTATGTATATGTTTTAAAATGGTGATTCCGGGGATGGAATCTTTATAAGGGAGGGTGAATGTAACAACCTGATATTTTCTATATAATTAAATCAGAAATTTTGCGTATAAATTTTTTTTTATTTTAAGAATGAGGATTTGTACAAGATAATGTGTGTATGTAATTATGTAATAAATAAAAATATATTTATTACATGAATGTTTACAAATATTTTTATTTTAGAATTATTGCACATTATAAACTATATTCTAATAATAATTAATTTTATAGTATAAATGTTTTTAATAATTATTTTCCATAAAAATATGATTATATATTATTTAAATAATATATGAAATAATTTTTAGAATTATTATAATAACTATTTATTTTATTATATGAATTTATTTCAGAATTAATTAAGCTAATTATTTAACTTAATTAATAACTGGATGTATATATAAGAAAATCAGATATGGAATCCAAACCCTAATTTTGGATTTTTATTAAGGAATAAGAATAATAATATAATATTAATTATATTTTTATTTTTCAGTACTATAAATATGTACTGTATATGTGTGGACGGATAACGGTTGTTCAATTATGTTGTATCATGACCAAACACTAACATTAATTTGTTTCACCCTATTGTGAAATTCAAACGGGAAATTCGAGACTGTGTTGTGTGAATTATGTCGAGTATTATAGAATCTAAAGTATTTAGTTAAAACCCTAATTATACTTAGAAAACCTAATTAATTAGGTAAACCCTAATTAAAATCTAGAGAGCCCTAATTACTAAATTTGGAAACCCTAATTAGAAACTCAATTATGAGTTAGAAATTGTTATGTAATTATGTTAAATGAATTACGTTACATATTATAGAATTTAATGTTAATTAGAGAAATCCTAATTAATATTTAGAAATTTTAATTTCTAGAAACCCTAATTTCATAATTAGTAAATCTAATTTGTTAAATTGGTAACCCTAATTGTTAATTGCAAGCTAAATACTAATTAGTGGACATTAAAATCATAATGTTCATGTATAATGTAATTAGAAAATTAAACACGATTAAGAAACCCTAATTTTCAAAAAAATAGAAACTAATATTATTTTTATTTTTGTGCAAACCCTAATTAGTAATTTTAAAAACCTAATTACTAATTATAAACCCTAATTGTTTAATGATCAAGGTTAATTATAATTAGTAAATTTTAAACACAAATGTTCAAGTAATCGAATTAGAAAACTAATTATATTTAGTAAACTCTATTTTATATTTTTGGAAATTAAATTGTTATTTATTTTTAAATCCTAATTTTGGAAATCCTAGAATTTTAAAACCTAAAATGGTTCAAACCCTAATCCTAAACCCAAATCCAAACCCTAAACCCTAAGGGTTTGACAAGTTACCAAAGTGCCATTAAATTGGAAAATCAAAAGACCATTTTTCCCCTCATGTATAATTGAAGCTAGCAATAGGTTTTGACCTTAGGTGAATTGGTGACCAAATCCAACCACCCAATGTGACATTAAATAACATAAATCTGTAGCAAGCCACATAACCTCAGTCAATACATGCATCTAAGTCATATATATAGTCCAAGAGAGAGAAAAGTATGTATTATGGCTCATTTGTTCAAATTATTATCAACCAAGGCTCTCTCTCCTCACCCACGAAAATCAATAGCATTTCAGATCCCAAATCAAGCCCCGCGAACAACCTTAACAAATCAGTAGCCCATAATCAAGGATTTGATCAAGAGAGGTATAACCCTAATTTCAAAATCTTATCTTAGATGAGATGTTAGATGTTAGATTTTTGTGTTAGAACGTGTTATATGTAGTAGGTTTTGATGATCTGGGTTGGTATTTAATGGATCCATAACATTTAAATACACAAAATTGGTGTTTTTAAAAATCTGGGAAATTTTTTTTGTGGTCTGACAACGAATGTCAAACCCTGTAGATCTCAAGATATTCGGTGTTTTTGTTGTTTAAATGTTTGGCCTTGTAGTATGCTGTGAGATCTATGATCTGGAACAAGAATCAAACTTAGATCTGGTCTATATTGCAAGATATTAATAGTCAAAGGGTGTTGACCGAACATGACTGGACAAAATCTAGGTAACCCAGATCTTGCCCAGAAATGGTCTGACAAAACTTTGAACACCTCTGATCTTGAACAATGTTATAGATTTGTGTTTGTTGTTATGATAAGGTTATTGCATGGTAGCTATACTACATGTTAATTGTGAAGCCCCCAAAATAGGTATACAACACCCATTCTGAGTCGTCAAATACATGGTATAGAAAGAAAACTACAACTTCAATAATACAATTGTCGTGCAAAATACGACAACACATACTGTGAGTTTAAATACAAATATTGTCTTCTAGACAATATCCACACTCAAATAAGTCCTCATTATAATTATTTAAACACTATTTTACAGAAATAGTGAGGACTGCTAAAACATCTTTCTAGAACCATCACTCCATACCCCGACTAGTTCCTGCTATGTTCTCTCCTCTTGAGAAAATTGGAACAAAAAGGAAAAAGGTGAGCTCAACTAGCCCAGTAAAGAATATTATGACTAAGATAATATACAACAAATTATCGTTAGTCTTCAACAGGAAAAAATTTGATAAAATATAATAAACAACAAGTTTTAGATCAACAACTGCAGCGGAAACAGAAATCCATTAGAAGAGTCAAGTAGAGAATGAGTTCTACTATCTTCTAAGATTTAAAAGTTCATCATCAATATTTTATCTCTGTAACAACAATTAATACACATCTTTAATCAAATATTCATCGTTGCACTACAGGCCAAAGATATTCATTTGTATCACCAGTTGGTCATGTTCATCTCAACACCGTTCATCTTTGCACTATGAGCCAAAGATATTCATCAGTTAATCATTTATCTTTGCACTATAGGCCAAAGATATTTAGTAATATCATCATTTAGGACTGAGGATGATGAAAAATATTTTATAGAAAACGAATCTAGTGAGACAGAATGACAAATAGTAGGGATTCGTATAACAGTTTATCCAAGATCAATAATACTCCATAATAACCAATTTTGAAGCAAAATTCAAGAATAAAGATCAAAACATGGATACAATCAAAGATAGTAACCATAATAGACATCTTGGACAAAAAGAAGAAAAAAAAAAATTCGGTGAATAGTGGCTTATTCGTGAATAGTACCGTATACGTGAATAGTGTCGTATACGTGAATAGTAACCCCGACACAAAAAGTTCTAAATTTGATAAAAAAAAAATCAGATCAATACTTTGGCGTAATGATATTGAAGAAATAATATCATATATGAAGAAAATAACATCCCTTACCTCAAAATATCAGTACTTCTGATCGAAATATCGGTATAAGGCTGAAGAAAACTTGCACTGATGAATAGAAACTCACAAAGTATCTAAATACTCATAAAATACACTCAATAATCTAGAGAGAGAAAGAGAAAAAGCTTATGTTTCTGGTGTGATTTTCAATTCTAACTTAGCCCTCTATTTATAGGAAAAAGTTAGCAGACTTGACCTGCAACCTGATGGCTTTACCTGCTACTATTCCCACCCACCACATTTGAAATAAAATTCAGCACATTTCTTCACCAACCACAAGTGAGGCCCACTCAATTCTAGAATTTTCTACCAAAATGCTAAATTCGGATACTTCAACAATTTCTGAACCAGTCACCTCTTAAAATTCATAACAAATCATACGTTCATTTTTAACGGTTCAAAATTTGTGGACATATACTCAACTTATATATGTATAACATATCCAAAAATAACAACGATCCAAAGGTCGGATTAAAAATTATAAGTCAAATAATTTATCTCAAAAACACTTGTTTAATTTTTTTAAATACCTTCATTCCGACAAAAATATTGATAAAACACCAAAACATTAACTCTTTCATTTTTAACCAAAATAAATATATCCAACATTTATAACCACATAAAATAAATATTTCCTTATCATATGAATCAATAATTAATTATTCACAAATAATATTACATAATCACATTTAGGACAACTAGGCCGTTCCCGGGAAAGAGGGGGCTTTCCAATAAGAATTTCTCCTTACTGGCGCGCAATTAGGTGACCAAACCTCTACTTGACAGAACTTTCTAGACATTGCCAATAATGTTATCTAACAATATTATTCAAATAAAATGAATTATTGATCTGGTAATGAGAAATATTGTGCAGTGACAATTATTAAAACAACAATAATATAAAATATCAACGCAATAATTATTGAATCAATAAAATAAAATATTGAACAGTAGCTACTGTAACAATTATTGAGTAGTGCCTTCTTACGTAAGGATCAATAATTTATCAATACTGTGCATCCACGCGTATTACTGTATTTTAACCACCGGGTATTCCAACAGTGTTAACGGTAACAACTACGCCGTTATTTATAAAAACTCAAACTTGTCGTTTTCTTTATCCAACAATTATTCTGTTATGGGGCCCATAAATGACGGCGTCGTCGTACGAATATTCCCCGACAACAAGAATATTCCCTGACAACAATGATTATTTTATAACTACTTGCATATTTTTCAAAATTTGCACATTTCACCCATAACTAGAGAATTATATCAAATTAATATCTTATTATTCACAATAATAATTAGAGGAAATTCGATTTTATTTATAATAAGTTGGGGTCTTACAACCTCCCCTCCTTATGAAATTTCATCCTCGAAATTGACATACGTACCTGGTATTTCAAAAAGGTGAGGATACCTCGCTTTCATTTCTGATTCCAACTCCCAGGTCATTTCTTCAATAGCATGATTTCTCCACAAAACCTTAACTTGTGGTATAACCTTGGTGCGTAGGACATGCTCTTTCCTATCAAAGATCTTAACAGATACTTCTTCGTACGTTAAATCTTCGGCTATCTCGTCTGGTTCTAACGCAATAATATGGTTCAAGTGGGTCTTTCACATATTTACGAAGTATGGATATGTGAAAAACATTATGAACACGAGACATACTTGGAGGTAATTCGAGTCTATATGCTACATTTCCTATTCGGTCAAGAATCTCAAATTGACCAACAAATCGTGGATTGAGCTTTCCTCTCTTTCCAATTCTTGTAACTCCCTTCCATGGAGCAACACGTAACAATACATGATCTCCAATATTAAACTCCACGTCCTTTCTATCAAGATCAGCATAACTCTTTTGTCGATCTTGTGAGGTTTGAATACGTTGTCTAATCATTTGGATCTTTTCTGTAATCATGCGTACTAATTCTGGTCCCAACAACGTTGCTTCTCCCACCTCGTCCCAGCATACTGGAGAACGACACTTTCGTCCATACAACGCCTCAAATGGAACCATGCCTATACTTGCTTGATAACTGTTGTTGTAAGAGAATTCCATCAGTGGAAAGTACTTATCCCAACTTCCTTTAAAATCTGGGACACAAAGTCTTAATAGATCTTCAAGGGTTTGAATAGTCCTCTCTGATTGTCCATCCATTTAAGGATGGTATGCCGAACTGAATCGTAAATTCGTGCCCATAGCTTTCTGTAAGCTAACCCAAAATCGTGAAGTGAATCTTGGGTCACGATCCGAAACTATGGATACTGGCATGCCATGCAATCTCACAATCTCATTCACGTACATACTAGCAAGACGTTCAAGGGAATAAATCTCATGTATCGGTAAGAAATGGGAAGACTTGGTTAATCTAACAACAATAACCCAAATAGCATCTATTCCTTGAGAAACTATGGGAAGACCTGTAACGAAATATATAGTAATGTGTTCCCACTTCTATTTCAGAATCTCAAGTGGTTGTAATGGATCCTTTGGCACTTGATGTTCCGCCTTTACACGTTGACAAGTTAAACACCTCGAGATAAACTCTGCGATCTCTCTCTTCATATTTTTCCACCAAAATGTATATCGAATATCATGATACATTTTGGTACTCACAGGATGGATTGCAAATGGTGTGTTGTGTGCCTCCGTCATGATTATATGCTTCAAGTCAGAATCGTTAGGAACACAAAGTCTGGAGTTGAATCTAAGTATTCCTTCTTCGTCGATTCTTGCTTCTGGAATAGCACCTTCTTGCATTTTCTTCTTCATACGCATCAGTTCCATGTCCGTAGCTTGAGCAACTTTAACTTTATCGATTAAAGTCGGTTCTACTCGTATATTCTCCATCATCATGTGGGTCTCTGGAGTCTTTAATTCTACCTCCATCCTTTGCAAGTCATATAGAATGGGCCTTTGCATTGACAATATCGCACTCGTACTCGCATATGATCTTCTACTCAATGTGTCAGCTAATACGTTCGCTTTTCCAGGATGATATTGAATAGTGTGATCGTAATCTTTCAATAGTTCAAGCCAACGTCGTTGCCGCATGTTGAGTTCTTTTTGGGTGAAGAAATATTTGAGGATTTTATGGTCCGTATAAATCACCACTTTCTCCCCCATATAAGTAGTGTCTCCAAATTTTCAACGCGAATACGACTGCTGCCAACTCTAGATCATGAGTAGGATAATTCCTCTCATATTCTTTGAGTTGTCATGAGGCATAGGCTATGACTTTCCCATGTTGCATGTGAACGCATCCTAACCCTTTGCCTGAAGGATCGTTGTATATAACAAATCCATCCGTACCAGATGGTATTGCCAGAACAGGTGCCGAAATGAGTCTCCTCTTGAGTTCTTGGAAACTCTTCTCGCATTCCTTGCTCCATACGAATTTTGTATCTTTCCGAGTCAGCTGAGTTAACGGATTAGCAATTCGAGAAAATCCTTCCACGAATCTCCGATAATAACCAGCTAAGCCCAGAAAGCTACGCACTTCGGTCACCAACTTTGGTTGCTCCCAACTTTGTACTGCTTCAATCTTTGCCGGGTCAACAGATACTCCATATTTTGACACCACGTGCCCAAGGAATGCTACTTCCTCAAGCCAGAACTCACATTTCTTCAGCTTGGCATAAAGCTTATTTTCACGAAGCCTTTCAAGTATCAGCTTCAAATGGTGCTCATGATCTTCACGGCTTTTGGAATAGATGAGGATGTCATCAATAAAGACAACAACAAACTGATCCAAATATTCCTTAAATACACGGTTCATCATATCCATGAAAGCAGCAGGAGCATTAGTCAATCTGAAAGACATGACTAAGAATTCATAATGCCCGTACCGAGTTCTGAAGGCAGTCTTTGGAATATCCTCAGTTTTAATCTTCAGCTGATGATATCCAGAACGAAGATCAATCTTTGAAAAGAATTGTGCTCCTTGCAACTGGTCGAATAGGTCATCAATGCGAGGTAGCGGATACCTATTCTTGATGGTGACATGGTTTAATTCTCGATAGTCAATACAAAGTCGCATACTCCCGTCTTTCTTCTTTACGAATAAAACAGGAGCACCCTAAAGAGATGTACTAGGTCGAATGAAACTTATGTCTAACAATTCATGTAGTTGGACTTTTAACTCCTGAAGTTCAATAGGAGCCATTCGATATAGGGTTTTAGAAATGGGTTTTGTACCCGGCTCAAGGTCAATAAAGAATTCAGCATCACGTTCTGCTTTCAACATGAATGTTGCGAAAGTAGTCTTCTGATCTTCCCTTACCCTAGCGACATCGAACACCTTTTCTATCTCCATAATCCAGGTCTGTGCTTCGACTGGATTCATGGACCCACGAAATTTAAGTGGTCCAACCGCCTTGAACTCCTTAAATGTTGTTTCTTTGTTCTGTGGTTGATTCTGCAATGCTCCTGTCAGTAACGTCACTAATTGTTGAATGGGGTTAGCATCAACATTGTCGTTATTGTTAGTTCCTTCATTGGTTCTCTGTCGTGGTGGTTGGCACCTGGGAGGCATTTTCTGTTAAAAATACACTCATTAAATTATTATTCAACTTCTTTAAGTAATTTCTACTTAACTTGCGTCCACAAAAGAAATAATCACATAGCCACGTAACATTTTGAATAAAATAACAACTTTTATTTATTCATAATCTCTTTGAAAATATAAAACAATAGCATCACTGCTATTTACATTACTTTCCTGAACTACAAAAGTTTCAGGACAACATCGTCCTCATATCCCATAGGTCACATAACACTTGGGATTTACAATATTTATTTAACATTTATTATTCGCAAAACAACTAAGATACTGCTTAGCCTTACTACATTCTTCCTCCATGATCCGGAACATTGTTCTCCGATCTAATACATATGATGGCAGCGTCTCAAACTAAATAGGATATCCAATGACCCGATCTTGAGCTCGATTAATCGTGGTGTTGAATACTTTATCCATCTCTTCCATCTTCATTCTCTTTGACTGCGCATCTCTTCCTACTAATCTGGTTCGTTGAAAAGCTTCCTCGTAGGCATCTTCAGCTCTTGCCCTCTTAGTAGCTTCTTCCCTCGGTTTGTTCTTCAGTTCAGTGACCACCTCGATCAACTGTTCTTTCTCTCCCTCAGTCTGTTCTAGCTTTTCCTCGATATTTGTTAGTCGTTCCTCACGATTCTGGATCTCACCGTCTTTTTGTATCATTGCGATCTGTTGTTCAGCTACTATCTCCTGCAACTCTTCAACTGTATCCTGAAGTTCCACGTTACGGTCATAGACTTCATCGTATATACGAGCAGCCATCGAGGTTAATGGAGTCTCTTCCTCCTCGTCCTCGTCATCCTCATCCTCCTGTGGCAACTCAACGGGATCATCCTCATCCGTCACCACGTCGTCATCCTAATCTTCAACTACTGTGACCAACATGGCAATAGTTGTTTCCAAACTACCTGAATGTCGCGAGGCTCCTCCTCTATAGGCATCTGAGGTCTATCATCCCTAGCCTTACTGGATTCTCCGAAATTAGTCATCCTGGTAATAAAATTTTAAGCTTTAATTATTAATCATTACTACTCGACACTCACGAGCACATAAGTTATAAACACATAAGCACATAAGTGTTTTATTACTTCTTCCTTAAAACTCGATAAGAGTTAATCACCACTATCTTTTCAAAGGTTACTTCCTAAGGCTTTTCCCCACCTAAAGGTTCATAACCTAAAGTTTTGATACCAACTTGTGACACCCCCAAATCCTGGTACCTCATTACCTCAAGATTTGGTGTTCACGTAATCAAAACAATTATTTCTAACTACCCAATCATAATAAAATTGAATAATAAAAACCTACCCATACAGGATTACATTTAAATTAAAATCTCCCAGGTTATCTAACCTTTAATTACAATCATTCAAATGCGAAAATTAAATTATTACATCACATCATTATTAAAATTCTATTATCATAACGATAAAATAAAATTACAAGTCTTCATCACTTGTACATTTTTCCCTTTTCTTTGCTAGTTGTAAGTTCATTTACCGTCTCAACTTTAGCTGCAATAAGTGTATAAATATGCAAGAGTGAGCAAACAAAGCTCACTTGAAATAAGAATGAATAACTTTACAACATTACAACATTTGCCATAAATAGACTCAATAGAACTGAATGATATATTCTATTAACATTCTGAAACATACTACTGAGGGTCTAATGACCACGAACCATGTCCACAGTTATAAGTAATCTTTCAACTTTAATTTTAACAGTTATATAATTATAAGGACTCCATGTACTTAGGGGGATCAGCCCTTTGTATAATGTATTGTGCACAACCATTTCAACGCTAAGCGTAGACCTCTAATAAAAGAGTTGTTCATCTCAGTATTTAGAATATAAGTCCGCACCAAAGTAGGTTTGGTTTGGATATATTACAAGGTAATTTAGAATTCAATGGTCATCAACTAAGGATTAGTTTCATACAAAAGAACTAACTGTAGACTATAGAATAATCATAACTGAATCGATAATTGTAAATTAATATCATGTTTTAAGAATAATCTAATAGCATAAACATTGAATAATCATAACATAATTTGCTTGAACAATATTAAGTCAAGGTTATTGAAAATTGGATGTTAAGCATGCATAGTGAATAGTAATTTGAACGATAAAGTTGTTCAACATTAGAATATTAAAATATAGTGACTTGCATGCTAAATAACAAGTTACATATTAAAGAAACTTGCTCAATATTAAAATATAAGATTTAGAATACTTGCATCCTCATGAACAACTAGATACAAGAACTTTCTCAATAATAAACAATCTAGCTCTACGAAAGTGTTGAGGTAGCAACTTGCGAAATTGTAATTGAATTAAAAGCAATAACGTACTCAATGAAAATTAAACTTGCACAACGAAGTTTTATGGTTAGAGAACTTGCCTTGAGCATAAGCTAAACCTTACAACTTGAATCTCAATACCCTATATATATGTCATCATGACATAATTAGTCACTACCAACATTTTATATATATAAACAAGTATATAGATCATATAAGTTTGATTTTTAATTCACATAATCGAATCACGTTAATACTAATACTATTTAACCCTTGATAACATGCTCATTCTTAGTTTAGTACCACTAAAATCATAATTTAACAATCCTATTATTAACACATAACATTTGTTTTCAGACTTTGTGTAAATAACTAAAAACTGTCAGACCATTCTGCTAACTCGCGTTGCGGCGCCACAGTTTACACTGTGGGCCGGCGCTGCGGCGCAAGACATAGGCAAACGATTGGCGGTGCGGTGCGAAACTTGCACTGCTGGGTTGCGCTGCGGCGCCAAACTCCAGACTTCGGCGACCAACCTCGGCAACAGCATGAACAAAAAGCTAAATTGGCCTACAAGCTCTAATATAACAAACTAATTAACATGTAATACATACAGAGACTTCATGTAAACATATTGTAAAAACTCTTAACATGATTCCACCCATAAAATAACATAAACATCAAATTTACAACACCCAATTTCACTATTTTTGATAAAACTCTATTTTTGACATTTTTAATAAAAATCAACACTGTAACTTTGTTTTTCAATTAAAACAGTTAATTCATCATAACAAGTTTATGTTTATTCATCCTCTTACCAATTAAATAGTCAAATTATAATTTAAACAACTAATAAATCCTTAATTTTACTTTAAACTAAGCCATATTCACAAATATTCATATAACTCACTGTAATATGGGTTTCTTCATAAAATACATACATACATGAATTTGTTTATCTATACTCATATATAAACTTTATGAAAACAATTCGTATAACAACAACTATCATATAATGCTATATACATCAACAATTCATCTTTTACAAATATCTTACAGAGAACTTTTTGGAAAAAGAAGACAACAAAATTTTAAGGAATTTTAAAAGGTTTGGATGATACCTTGTATGCTAGAAGATGAAGATTTTCCTTCCTTTGATCAACAATACTTCTTTCCTCAAATTCCTTTATCAAAACCTTCTAGGATTCTCTCAATTCTCTCTCAATTTTTCTTCTTCTCTTCCTTTTTCTTCTTCTGAGTTTTTCTTCTGTGGCAACCCCGAATCCGGGCCCCAAATCACCGCGGACTCGGTACACTAATTCTTTCACTATTTGCGGAAGATATAAACATAAGTTGTTTATACATTACATTACACACTATTCCCCAAGGTCGAGTAACCTTAACTTAATACAATTCATAAATTATCTATTATACAACAATATTTATCATATACACTATTTGCAAACAAGCCGCACTTTTAACCCAAGTAGAACTTGACTTTAACCTTTTCTTGTATACGAACACGTTCGCCTTATCTGCAATGTTTATCATGATATAGCAAGGGTGAGCATAAAAGTTGCCCAGCAAGTTTATATACAATAACATTACAATATATATCATGATTGAAGAGTATGAATAATTGGTTGGCTATAATTCAACAATATGATTGTGAACTAGCAGGAACAAAATTTTGACTGAACAAGTATTTTACATGAATAAACATTTCTGAACCAACTGGTAATGAAGGTGATCAGCCTTTCATACCTGACTTATACATACAAGATGTACAGAGTACAATTTTCATGGCAATCAGTAATGATTAACCATAAGCTTGAAGAAACTACTCTTATTAGAGTTGAGTACAAGAAAAACTTGCCTGAACCGTTGATTACCGCACGCAATTTAATAACGCTTTACCCCGAAGACCTAATATTAGTAATATAGATCTCCAATATTAGAATAATATCATCACAGTAATATACTGTTATAATTATAACCTAAACACATTACCACATAAGCCTATCAGTCTATACAACACATAAGACTAGGTATCAAGTCAAACTATTTAAGTCCGGGTTGAAACCGACACAATTCTAATATCCCGACGGTCTAGTTGGACTTTTATCGAGTTTAAGTTCAATTAAACTTTGTCTAACCACTTAACCATTATCACATATAATTTCTTATCAGACAAAATATTTTTCCTAGGCTCGTAATAATTTTCAGATAATTATTACTATTTATCAACATTTTTCAATCATTAGTACCGTATTTAAATGAATTAAATACCACTTAATACCTTAATCATTAATATTTATTTAATATAAAATATTAATAAAAATCATTATCTAATATTATAATATAATTATAATATCACAAAATATTTTTAATACCTTAAAATCATAATTATATGATTTTTAAACCATTAAATCCATTATCCGATAATTGCTATTAATATTAAAATATTAATATTTTCATGCCAAAATATCAAAAGTTATATTTTATAACTTAAAATATTTTTATAACACTTAAATAATTTTTATATGATTTATAAAGCATTAATTCTAATTTTCCATAATTTATTTAATATAACTATTAAATAAACTAATTATCATTAATATAATTTGTTAATGAAATTCATCACAAAATATCAAAAGTTATCAAAAATAACTTAAAATATTTTCTTTTATCATAATATTATTTTTCATGATTTTTCATTAATTAAAAACTATTTTTAAATAATTTATTTAATATTATAATTAAATAAATAAATACCATTTATATTCCAAAAATATTAAATATTTTCAAAATATAATCAAAATAGTTAAAAACTATTTTTCAGACTTTAAAATAATTTTTCATAATTTATTTTGTATTTTTAATAATTAAAAACCATTTTTTTCTGTCGTTATAGGTGTTCTTGAGTGTTCTTGGTGTTCTTGACAGATGCGAAGGTACCTAGTTTGACCGGTTTTTAAATTGTGTTCTGGATGATTTCTGGGCTCGTGATTGATTTCATGTTGTAGTATTTATGTAATACTACAACCACCAACTCGTTTCATGGCCAAACAACATCATATGAGCGAGATCTAGGCTCTCAAAATGTCTGACATCGCTGTTCTTCATTTTCTGGGTTTTCCAGAAAATGAAGAACAGACGAGGGTGCTACTTTAGATCCTTGTAACTTTAAGTCTAAGCATTTTTAGTTTTATATAAAGGTTCTAGTTTATAGTCCGGATGTCAAGGTACAATAAACAATCATCATATCAACTTACAAACATTAAAACTGTACGATTTAGATCGTTCAAAGTAGACACGAAAAACTGTTCTTGAACATTTCTGGGTTACCCAGAAATGTTCTTGAGCAGTTTTTCATCCCACGTTTGACCACAATTATTATACGGTTTGGTTACGGATCTAAGTGATCTAAAGCCTTTAACATGTAGTATTCATGTCAGGCTACATTATTAACACAAAAACGTGGTCAAAACAGTAACACACAGCAAGATCTAGAGCCTGCAAAAACGTTGTCAGAAATCTGGGTTTCTGGGTTTTACCCAGATTCTTGGCCAGTCAACGTCGGTCAACGCTATTTGACTGCATATAACTTAAGATCTAAACACAATCAGAGGTTGATTCAAGTTGGAAATGAAAGATCTCATGATATAGAATAGATATATAACATCAAACACACTAAACATCTAACACACAAAGATCTACGAGGTCTGACATAAGGCTGTCAGACTCAAATTTCCAGATTTTCCAGATTTCAAAAAAATTAAATCCGAGCACTTTGATGTTATGGATCTAGGTTTTGACAACCCAGATCATCAAATGACACCCTATTACACATATTTGCACAATTAATTGTAACATTTAACATCAAAATCATAAATTTTGAAATTTAGGGTTCTTATACCTTTGGCTTTGATTTTCTGATTTCTGGTGCTTTGCTGCTGATTATGGAGAGTTAGGGTTTGATTTTGATTCATCTCCTAACTCCATATCACACTAAAACCCAAATTTTTTTAGAGAGAGAAGGGTTAGGAGCAAATGAGAGTTAAAGTGGCATTTTTCTCTCTTTTTAATCTAATATATGAATTAGATACAATGTATGCTCAGATCCAGCTGCTGATCTAGTTGAAATAAGTCATAAGCTAGGGCTAGGTTTAGCTAGGGTTGTTCATCAACCCATGATCTTGACTAGATTTTCAAGCAACATCAAATAAAACATAAAAGGGGCATTTATGTCCTTTCCATTTTTTTCTAGATTTTGCATTTGATGATACCCTTAGGGTTTGGACAATTTAGAGTTTAGGTTTTAACCCTTAACTTTGCAAAAATTTAATTTCTAATATTTCCGAATTTTCAGTTATTGAAAATTAGAAAATTAACATTTCTAACTTATAATTAGTATTTACTAATTATATTAAAATTCCTTACTCATACTAAAAACTTACTAATTAGGATTAGTATTTTCTAATTAAAATTGCTAATTACGCAATTAGGGTCAAAATGGTCATTAGGGTTTATAAACCGCTAATTACGGTTTCTAATAGAAAAATTAATTTTCTAATTTGGAAATTTAATCTCGTAATTAGATTAGGGTTTCTAGTTACTCATAATATTGAAATAATTAGGATTAGGGTTTCCTAATTAACATTGCTAATTTTAGCAATTAAATCCACCACTGAACAATTAGGGTTTCTGACGGAACAATTAAGGTTCCAATAAATTTGAAAATTATGGTTTGTTAATTAATTAACATTTACCCTAATTAGACTTAATTAATAGCACTTAAGCATTATAATTCTCCGTTAATTTCCCAGATTAGGGCTTAACTTTAACAGAATCTGAAACTAGGGTTTTCAGATCTGGCATTAGGGTTTTCAAATTTGGAATTAGGGTTTTGTAATCAATTGTCAAGATTAACCCTAATTAATCTCTTAACTATTTACATTTATGCCATTAAGTTCCCGATTTAGGGTTTCATGCACCGAATTAGGATTTTGGATTCCCGAAACTGATACTAGGGTTTCCAGAACCGATTTCTAGGGTTTCTTGTTAAACGCTAGGATTTTCTAACTGAACATTGTCGTTCTTAATATATTCTTAGGGTTTGTTACAGATATAATTTATCTGGTCAACCCTTGACCCTTAACCACATTCTGAACACAACATTAACCATAAACACAGAATTTAATCACATAAACAATTAATCTTGAATAATTCACCTATTTCCTTTACAGAATTTAGAAACCCTCAAAATTCAATCCCAATAACATTAAACGCATACACTTATTTTCTGTCTAGGTCAAATATTTGACCTTAAATCAATCATTTAAGATTTTAATAAATTACCCAAATTTTCGGGTTGTCATATTCACCTCTCCTTATAAGAATTTCGTCTCCGAAATTCGTCTTACACCTTACACCGTGCACTTTATACCATTCACACATATACCATTCACACACATTATTACATGCTACCCAATACACCTCTCACCAGAGTAAAAGTTTTCGAATTTTGCTGAGGAGTCATTTAGACTATTTGTCTGTCATTTTCGCATATGTTTTATGGAAATTCATCCGCAAACCGTCATTACTTACGGACACAAAGGGTAATCAGCCCGATATGCCCTGTACTGATCAGGTACTGTTGGTCGGAATAATTTATTCCTCTTTTTCGCCTTGGGCGCATAAACTTTTATCTCAGTCTTATTGGATTCCGCACCAAAACAATTTGGTTCGGAAAATTCTTTCAATGAACACTTGGAGTTTTTTTTTTTTATATAACTTTAGTCTTGCTGAATCAAATAGCATAGACTCAAATCAATAATTCAATTCAATCGAATTATTTAGGTGTAGCCAAACCCCGTTGGCTAATTAAAATTTTTGAAAACATTTTCGAGAATGACGCCATGATGCCGTACTGTATTAACAGTCCGTTTGAGGATGTCGTCATTGTATGACTTTGTCATAACACATCATACAATAGTGGAACAACGACTTCTAGTCAAGTTCACACTAAGTATTCCTCTATTTACAACTCCATCACATTTTTATCATCTCGGCACCAGGTTACATGGTACATGAGTGATAATTGAAAACAATTTTTGATATTTCAAATCATTTGCGTCTAGCCGAAATAAGTAGCATAGACTGTACTTTAAACCGTTTCAAAAATGGCTACGAGTCTACATTTTTTTTTTAAAGGCACATAGTGCGTATTCAGCTTGATGTCAAAAATTTTGAAGTTTAGCATAGCTGGGAGTTTAGGAAAACCTAAGTCTCCACTAATGATCATTTACTTAACAATCTATATGTTCCTATAATCCTTAACACTCCATTCACACACAACTATACCCAATTCATAAAACCACACTTATGAGTTCATAACCTGACCACAATTATATGAGTTTACGAACTAACCCTAGTCTGACCTTTGGCGTCCGTTCGCTGAGGGGCTCATAAACAATTCATATAACTATGCGTCAAGAATGTCACATATGTATGAGTTCTAAGAACTCGTACTTAATCCTATATTCTCTACCTATGACCTATTTATCTATATATGATAACTAGCGTGACACCACATTTCAACTATTACCAATGCCACCAACTAAGTAGTTTTTACACCAAGTACAATTCCCCTCCCATACGAGGAATCATACAACTCTGTTGCTGGCACGAGTCCTCATTGAAATCCCCACCTAACCTTAACCCCCTTTTTCAATACGAATTCAATTCGTATTCATGATCCATAACTCATTTATGAGTTTTCATTTTCATAGTACCATTTCATAGTACAACTTTCACACAGCATCTTGCTATAAACTTTTCAATCATTAGATTGATTCATTTCCCATATCATAACCTTTATCAGATCACGGGGTGATCTTATCGTATATATTACGATTCAATTCCATTCACTATGATCGTTTTGTTTTACGATCTCCTATCCCTGCACTTTCAGTCTTTTAGACTCGATCTATTCACTATTACCATTTAACTTTATTATCAGAGTTAGGAAACTCTGTAACTTAACAACTTACCGAGATTCGTCTTTGAATCTTACTGACCAACTAACTCTATGTGAGTTAGTCTTACCCTAATCACTGCGGTTATTGGTCTCAGGTATTCCTACCTAAGCTTCATAACTAACAGCTCTGATACCAACTGTGGCAACCCCGAATTCGGGCCCCAAATCACCGCGGACTCGGTACACTAATTCTTTCACTATTTGCGGAAGATATAAACATAAGTTGTTTATACATTATATTACACACTATTCCCCAAGGTCGAGTAACCTTAACTTAATACAATTCATAAATTATCTATTATACAACAATATTTATCATATACACTATTTGCAAACAAGCCGCACTTTTAACCCAAGTAGAACTTGACTTTAACCTTTTCTTGTATACGAACACGTTCGCCTTATCTGCAATGTTTATAATGATATAGCAAGGGTGAGCATAAAAGTTGCCCAGCAAGTTTATATACAATAACATAACAATATATATCATGACTGAAGAGTATAAATAATTGGTTGGCTATAATTCAACAATATGATTGTGAACTAGCAGGAACAAAATTTTGACTGAACAAGTATTTTACATGAACAAACATTTCTGAACCAACTGGTAATGAAGGTGATCAGCCTTCCATACCTGACTTATACATACAAGATGTACAGAGTACAATTTTCGTGGCAATCAGTAATGATTAACCATAAGCTTGAAGAAACTACTCTTATTAGAGTTAAGTACAAGAAAAACTTGCCTGAACCGTTGATTACCGCACGCAATTTAATAACGCTTTACCCCGAAGACCTAATATTAGTAATATAGATCTCCAATATTAGAATAATATCATCACAGTAATATACTGTTATAATTATAACCTAAACACATTACCACATAAGCCTATGAGTCTATACAACACATAAGACTAGGTATCAAGTCAAACTATTTAAGTCCGAGTTGAAACCGACACAATTTTAATATCCCGACGGTCTAGTTGGACTTTTATCGAGTTTAAGTTCAATTAAACTCTGTCTAACCACTTAACCATTATCACAGATAATTTCTTATCAGACAAAATATTTTTCCTAGGCTCGTAATAATTTTCAGATAATTATTACTATTTATCAACATTTTTCAATCATTAGTACCGTATTTAAATGAATTAAATACCACTTAATACCTTAATCATTAATATTTATTTAATATAAAATATTAATGAAAATCATTATCTAATATTATAATATAATTATAATATCACAAAATATTTTTAATACCTTAAAATCATAATTATATGATTTTTAAACCATTAAATCCATTATCCGATAATTGCTATTAATATTAAAATATTAATATTTTCATGCCAAAATATCAAAAGTTATATTTTATAACTTAAAATATTTTTATAACACTTAAATCATTTTTATATGATTTATAAAGCATTAATTCCAATTTTCCATAATTTATTTAATATATCTATTAAATAAACTAATTATCATTAATATAATTTATTGATGAAATTCATCACAAAATATCAAAAGTTATCAAAAATAACTTAAAATATTTTCTTTTATCATAATATTATTTTTCATGATTTTTCATGAATTAAAAACTATTTTTAAATAATTTATTTAATATTATAATTAAATAAATAAATACCATTTATATTCCAAAAATATTAAATATTTTCAAAATATACTCAAAATAGTTAAAAACTATTTTTCAGACTTTAAAATAATTTTTCATAATTTATTTTATATTTTTAATAATTAAAAACCATTTTTTTCTAATTTTAAATCAATTTTCGGAAATTATTAAATAAAACTGTCGTTAAAGGCCTATAGCGACGCTTTCTGTCGCTATAGCTGTTCTTGAGTGTTCTTGGTGTTCTTGACAGATGCGAAGGTACCTAGTTTGACCGGTTTTTAAATTGTGTTCTGGATGATTTCTGGGCTCGTGATTGATTTCATGTTGTAGTATTTATGTAATACTACAACCACCAACTCGTTTCATGGCCAAACAACATCATATGAGCGAGATCTAGGCTCTCAAAATGTCTGACATCGCTGTTCTTCATTTTCTGGGTTTTCCAGAAAATGAAGAACAGACGAGGGTGCTACTTTAGATCCTTGTAACTTTCAGTCTAAGCATTTTTAGTTTGATATAAAGGTTCTAGTTTATAGTCCGGATGTCAAGGTACAATAAACAATCATCATATCAACTTACAAACATTAAAACTGTACGATTTAGATCGGTCAAAGTAGACACGAAAAACTGTTCTTGAACATTTCTGGGTTACCCAGAAATGTTCTTGAGCAGTTTTTCATCCCACGTTTGACCACAATTATTATACGGTTTGGTTACGGATCTAAGTGATCTAAAGCCTTTAACATGTAGTATTCATGTCAGGCTACATTATTAACACAAAAACGTGGTCAAAACAGTAACACTCAGTAAGATCTAGAGCCTGCAAAAACGTTGTCAGAAATCTGGGTTTCTGGGTTTTACCCAGATTCTTGGCCAGTCAACGTCGGTCAACGCTATTTGACTGCATATAACTTAAGATCTAAACACAATCTGAGGTTGATTCAAGTTGGAAATGAAAGATCTCATGACATAGAATAGATATATAACATCAAACACACTAAACATCTAACACACAAAGATCTACGAGGTCTGACATAAGGCTGTCAGACTCAAATTTCCAGATTTTCCAGATTTCAAAAAAATTAAATCCGAGCACTTTGATGTTATGGATCTGGGTTTTGACAACCCAGATCATCAAATGACACCCTATTACACATATTTGCACAATTAATTATAACATTTAACATCAAAATCATAAATTTTGAAATTTAGGGTTCTTATACCTTTGGCTTTGATTTTCTGATTTCTGGTGCTTTGCTGCTGATTATGGAGAGTTAGGGTTTGATATTGATTCATCTCCTAACTCCATATCACACTAAAACCCGAATTTTTTTAGAGAGAGAAGGGTTAGGAGCAAATAAGAGTTAAAGTGGCCTTTTTCTCTCTTTTTAATCTAATATATGAATTAGATACAATGTATGCTCAGATCCAGCTGCTGATCTAGTTGAAATAAGTCATAAGGTAGGGCTAGGTTTAGCTAGGGTTGTTCACCAACCCATGATCTTGACTAGATTTTCAAGCAACATCAAATAAAACATAAAAGGGGCATTTATGTCCTTTCCATTTTTTTCTAGATTTTGCATTTGATGATACCCTTAGGGTTTGGACAATTTAGAGTTTAGGTTTTAACCCTTAACTTTGCAAAAATTTAATTTCTAACATTTCCGAATTTTCGGTTATTGAAAATTAGAAAATTAACATTTCTAACTTATAATTAGTATTTACTAATTATATTAAAATTCCTTACTCATACTAAAAACTTACTAATTAGGATTAGTATTTTCTAATTAAAATTGCTAATTACGCAATTAGGGTCAAAATGGTCATTAGGGTTTATAAACCGCTAATTACGGTTTCTAATAGAAAAATTAATTTTCTAATTTAGAAATTTAATCTCGTAATTAGATTAAGGTTTCTAGTTACTCATAATATTGAAATAATTAGGATTAGGGTTTTCTAATTAGCATTGCTAATTTTAGCAATTAAATCCAGCACTAAACAATTAGGGTTTCTGACGGAACAATTAAGGTTCCAATAAATTTGAAAATTATGGTTTGTTAATTAATTAACATTTACCCTAATTAGACTTAATTAATAGCACTTAAGCATTATAATTTTCCGTTAATTTCCCAGATTAGGGCTTAACTTTAACAGAATCTGAAACTAGGGTTTTCAGATCTGGCATTAGGGTTTTTAAATTTGGAATTAGGATTTTGTAATCAATTGTCAAGATTAACCCTAATTAATCTTTTAACTATTTACACTTATGCCATTAAGTTCCCGATTTAGGATTTCATGCACCGAATTAGGATTTTGGATTCCCGAAACTGATACTAGGGTTTCCAGAACCGATTTCTAGGGTTTCTTGTTAAACGCTAGGATTTTCTAACCGAACATTGTCGTTCTTAATATATTCTTAGGGTTTGTTACAGATATAATTTATCTGGTCAACCCTTGACCCTTAACCACATTCTGAACACATCATTAACCATAAACACAGAATTTAATCACATAAACAAATAATCTTGAATAATTCACCTATTTCCTTTACAGAATTTTGAAACCCTCAAAATTCAATCCCAATAACATTAAACGCATACACTTATTTTCTGTCTAGGTCTAATATTTGACCTTAAATCAATCATTTAAGATTTTAATAAATTACCCAAATTTTCGGGTTGTCACATCTTCTCCTAACTCTATCTTACGTAGTAAAATATAACGTATATAGGTAATAATATATGTATTAAATATATAATATTAATATAGAGATAACTGATATAAGTTATCTAAGTTTTAAAATTCAAAGGCCATAAGGCTTTTTTGGCTATGCTAATAAAAATAACCATTTAAACCTTACACCTTGTTTGGTAAATCTAATTTAAAATAAATCAATTAATCCCTATACCTTGTTTGTTAAAACACCATTAGATTAAAAACTTAATACGCATTAAGACTTGTTTGGCCAAAACTAAATTAAACTCCTTTAATTTATTTTAATAACTCCTTTATAACAAGGTTATTTGTCACACTTCTTATTTAATTAAATTTTAATAATCAATTTAATAAATTCTAATACTAATCTATTAAATTAATTTATCAGATAAATCACTACCACATAATTATAATTTCTTTTATAATTATAATTTTATTTAACCAACTAACACCTTATTTTAATTATAAATTCAAATTAAAACATTATAATTCATTTAATCATTATAAGCTCTCTAGCTTAACTATTAAATTAAATTAGTATATTATCTCATAACAATTAATTTTCTTAACTCCTTAATTATTTTCTTGACAGATAATTAACTAAATCAAATCAATCAAACTGAACAATTATTTATTCAACAATAAACATAATCATTAAATATTTATATAACTCAAATAAATATTTAAAATTAAAATAAAATCTGGAATGTTACAAGTTCTAACTCAATAATGTGGTTCGGGTCTTTCACATATTTGCGTAACATAGATATTTATGAACACGAGACATCCTTGGCGATAAGGCGAGTCTATAAGCCACAGTTCTTCCTCGTTCGAGTTTTAAAAATGGACAAATGAATCGAGGATTGAGCTTTCCTCTCTTTCTAAATCTCGTAACTCCTTTCCATGGAGCAACACGTAACAACACATGTTCTCCAATATTGAATTCCACATCATTTCGATGAAGATCAGCATAACTCTTTTTGTCGATCTTGTGAGGTTTTTATACGTTGTCGGATCGTTTGAATCTTTTTCGTAGTCATACGTACCAACTCCGGTCCCAACAACGTTGTTTCACCCACCTCATCCCAGCATACTGGAGAACAACACTTCTTTCCATACAACGCGTCCAATGGAGCAATGCCAATACTTGCTTGATAACTGTTGTTGTAGGAAAACTCCACCAATGGTAAGAACTTATCCCAACTTTCCTTGAAGTCAAGAACACAGAGTCTTAATAGATATTCAAGAGTTTGAATAGTCCTCTCTGACTGCCCGTCTATTTAAGGATGATAAGCCAAACTAAATCACAAATCTGTGCCCATAGCTTTTTGCAAAATAACCCAAAATCTTGAAGTGAATCTTAGGTCTCGATCAGAAACTATGGATACTGGCATACCATGAAATCTTACAATCTCGTTTATGTACATACGAGCAAGACGTTCAAGTGTATAAGTTTCTCTTATAGGTAAGAAATGAGCCGACTTGGTCAATCTATCAATAATGACCCAAATCGCATCTATGCCTTGAGAAACCTTTGGAAGACAGGTAAAGAAATCCATGTTAATGTGCTCCCAGTTCCATTCTGGAATTTCAAGTGGTTACAATGGACCTTTTGGTACTTGATGCTCCGCCTTGACTCATTGACAAGTTAGACACCTTGAGATAAACTTCGCGATCTCTCTCTTCATATTGTTCCACCAAAATGTATGTCAAAGATTATGATACATTTTGGTACTCCCAGGATGGATTGCAAACGATGTGTTGTGCGCGTCCATCATGATTTTATACTTTAAATCAGGGTCGTTAGAAACACAAATTCTGGAGTTGACTCCAAGTATTCCTTATTCATCAATTCTTGTTTCCGGCATAGCACCTTCTTGCACTTTCTTCCTCATACACATCAGCTCCAGGTCGCTAGCTTGAGCAACTTTAACTTTATCGATTAAAGTCGATTCTACTCGTATATTTGTTATCATCACATGGGTCCCTAGAGTCTTTAACTCTATATCCATCCTTTGCAAGTCATATAAAATGGGCCTTTGCGTTGACAATATCGCACTCGTACCCGCATATGATCTTCTACTCAATCTGTCAGCTACTACGTTCGCTTTACCAGGATGGTATTGAATGGTATGATCATAATCTTTTAACAGTTCAAGCCAACGCCATTGCCGCATGTTGAGTTCCTTTTGGGAGAAGAAATATTTGAGGCTTTTATGATCCGTAAAGATCTCCAATTTCTCCCCCATACAAGTATAATGCCTCCAAATTTTAAGTGTGAAGACAACAACTGCCAACTCTAGATAATGAGTAGGATAATTCCTCTCATATTATTTGAGTTGCCGAGAGACATAGGCTATGACTTTCCCATGTTGCATGAGAACACATCCTAACCCTTTGCCTGAAGCATCACTGTAGATGACAAATCCTTCCGAGCTAGATGGTATTGTCAGAACAGGTACAGAAATGAGTCTTCTCTTGAGTTCTTGAAAACTCCTCTCACATTCCACGCTCCAACCGAATTTTGTATCTTTTCGAGTCAGCTGAGTTAATGGAGTAGCGATTCGAGAAAACCCTTCTACGAATCTCCAATAATAACCAGCTAAACCCAGAAAGCTACGTACTTCAGTCACTGACTTGGGTTGTTCCTAGCTTTGAATTGCTTCAATCTTCGCTGGGTCAACAGATATTCCATGATTTGATATCACGTGCCCAAGGAATGTCACTTCCTCAAGCCAGAACTCGCATTTCTTCAACTTGGCGTAAAGCTTGTTTTCACGAAGCTTTTGGAGTATCAGCCTCAAGTGTTGCTCATGATCTTCACGATTTTTGGAATATATAAGAATTTCATCAATAAAGACAAACAAAAAATGATCCAAATATTCCTTGAATACACGGTTCATCATGTCCATGTAGGCAGCAGGAGCATTAGTCAATCTAAAAGACATGACTAGGAATTCATAATGTCCGTACCGAGTTCTGAAAGCTGTATTTGGAATGTCATCAGTTCTAATCTTTAACTGATGATATCCGGAATGAAGATCGATCTTTGAAAAGAATTTGGCGCCTTATAACTGGTCGAACATATCATCAATGCGAGGCAACGGGTATCTATTTTTGATGGTGACATGATTCAACTCCTCAAAATCAATACAAAGTCGCATACATTCATCTTTCTTCTTCACGAATAGAACAGGAGCACCCCAAGGAGACGTACTAGGACGAATGAAAACGATGTCTAACAACTCCTGTAGTTGGGTCTTTAAGTCCTGAAGTTCAATAGGAGCAATTCGATATGGGGCTTTGGAAATGGGTTTTGTATCGGGTTCAAGGTCGATACAAAATTTAATTTCACGCTCTGGGGGTAGGCCAGAAAGTTCTTCAGGGAATACGTCAGAAAATTTATTAACAATATAAATATCATTCAAAACTGACGTATTTTTGTTTAAATTCGTGACATAAGCTAAGAAAGCTTGACATCCATTTTTGAATAAACGAATAGCTTTATGGCTTGAGATGACACTGATTGATTTTAATGGTTTGGTTGCTTGAATTCGCATAAACCTTTATTGCTTGAGAGAACTTAAGCTTAAACCTTCTTTAATTTCAGTTCACATAGAGATATAGTGAGTTGGTTGATTTAGGTGTTTAACTTGTTTCTATCTTAATTGTGGATTTAAGTTAATATGGTATTAGTGCATCGAGAGGTGGCTAGTACTACATTCGTGTTCTTGATTAATAAACTGGGATATTAAATTGAGTTGGAATAAAGGTTTGAAAATAGAGTGAAGCTTAGGGTGAAATCATAAGTTTAATTCTCCATCAATTGTTTGAAATTCCGTATTTTGATATTAGTGATTGTTTTGTGATAGTTTATTTATTTATTAATTTAGTTTCTATAATTTTAAACCATTGAATTGAATAGTTTAATAGAATTAGGATTAATAAAAAATTGATAATTATGAAGTTATATTTCTTGCTAATTTGTCTTCGTGGGAACGATACTTTATTCACTACTATATTACTTGTTGACCATGTATACTTGCGTGTCTTGTGCGTATTGATTTTGCCCAACAAGTTTTTGGCGCCGTTGTCGGGGACAATGTAGCCTAGATTTTAATATTTTTTCGATATCAGTTTAATTAGTCCAATTTTACTTAAACATTTTTGTTTTTGTTTTGTTCTTCCTATTTCAGGTTTTTGACATTGGTTTATGCAAACACAATCCAAACATCCATACTTACTTCCTTTTGAGGACGACATTGAAAGGAAAATTCAGAGGTTAAGTAAGTGGATACAGGAAACGAGGAACGAATTCAAAAACTCTGATAAGGAATAAGAAATGGTTGTCGAAGACCAGATAGCATTGAGGGATTTTGTAACACCTAAGGTGACTGATCTGTAGTCGAGCATCACAAGGCCTGCAATAGCTGCGAATACTTTTGAAATCAAGCCTGGGACCATTCAGATGATGTGGAATTCAGTTCAGTTTGGGGGAATGGCAAATGAGGATCTGAATGAGCATTTAATTAGTTTTCTGGAAATGTGCGACACGTTCAAGTATAATGGGGTATCGGATGAGGCAGTGAGACTTCGCATGTTCCCGTTCACTTTACGAGACAAGGCAAAGAGTTGGTTACATTCTCTACCACCGGGGTCGATTACTACGTGGGAAGACTTGGCGCAGAAATTTCTTGCAAAATTTTTCCCACCGGTGAAAACTGCCAAAATGAGGAATGATATAACGATGTTCGAGCAGCAGAATGGGGAGTCGCTATATGAGGCATGGGAGAGGTATAAGGAATTACTTAGAAAGTGCCCAAATCATGGATTGCCCAAGTGGCTACAAATGAACACCTTTTATAACGGACTAAATGGGAATGTCAGAACCAGTATTGATGCAGCGTCGGGGCGGAGCATTCATGGCTAAGAGTTACGAGGAAGCCTACAATTTGATCGAAACCATGGTGGCAAATAACTACCAGTGGCCCACAGCAAGAATGACACAGGCAAAGGCGGTTGGGATTTTGGAAGTAGACGGGGTGACAGCTATACAAGCACAGATTTCTGCGCTGTCCAAGAAGTTTGATACTATGACAGGGGCTCAAGTTCAGCAGGTTACGGTAGTATATGAATTGTGTGCGGGTGATCATCCTACAGATCAGTGCGCAATTAATCCAGCATCCGTCTAGTTCATAGGTAACTATAACAGAATTTTGCAAAATACATACCAAAACACCTACAACCAGGGGAATAGGAACCACCCAAACTTCTCATGGAGCAATAACCAGCAAACTCAAGCTCCGCGACCATCATATCCCCTAGGTTTTCAGTGTCACCAACAACCGGTTCAACATCGGGAAAGGAAATCAAATTTCGAGGAAATGGTGTCGAAGTACACAACTAGTAATGAGGCAATAATGAAAAATCAAGCAATGACAATGAAAAATCAAGAGATGACAATGAAAAATCAAGATATGGCAATGAAATCACAAGAGATGGCTATCAAGAATTTAGAAAATCAGATAGGACAGATGGCGTTAGCATTGAATAATAGACCACAAGGAACATTACCTAGCGACACTGAGAGAAATCCTAAGGGTAGCCATGAGCAATGTCAAGCGGTTATGTTGAGAAGTGGAAAACATCTCGGGGGTAATAATGCAAAAAATTCAGCGACATCGGAGGAAAAAGTTGATGACAGTAACATGGTGGAAGGTAATAAGAGTGAGGATAAACAAAGTGAGGACATGAAGTTGAACAATAGGCCAATTGTTTATCCTCCACCATCGTTTCAGCAGAGGGTTCAAAAACATAAATCAGATAAGCAGTTCGCAAAGTTTTTAGAAGTGTTCAAGAAACTCCGTATTAACATCCTATTCGCAGAGGCCCTAGAGCAAATGCCGAGTTATGCGAAGTTTATGAAAGGAATTCTGTCGAGGAAAAGAAATGGGAAGAATTTGAAACAATGGCACTAACAAAGGAGTGTAGTGCGGTGTTACAGCAGAAGCTACCACCAAAACTTAAAGACCCGGGGAGCTTTACTATCCCATGCACGATCGGGAAAATGTCGTTTAACAAATGTTTATGTGATTTGGGGGCGAGTGTGAACCTCATGCCATTGTCAGTATACACAGAATTGGGTTTTCCCGCGCCAAAGCCTACGAATATTTCATTGCAGTTGGCGGATAGGTCAGTCACATATCCGAGAGGCATAATAGAGGACATTCTGGTTAAAGTGGATAAGTTTATATTCCCTGCGGACTTTATCATTCTGGATTTCGAGGAGGATAAGAGCATACCGATTATCCTAGGGAGACATTTCTTGACTACGGGAAAAACACTCATAGACGTGCAAAAAGGAGAACTTACTATGAGAGTCCAAGATCAAGAAATCAAATTTAATGTGTTCAAGGCCATGAAATTCCCCAAAGATGAAGAAGAATATTTTCAGATGGATTTAATCGAGCAAATCATCAGTGAAGATATGAGCAAGAGTTTGGTCAACGATCCGTTAGAAACAACCTTATTAGGGGATGAAGAAAATGACGACCCAGAATTTGTGGACTTCTTACAGATGCTAGACTCACTGCCACGAGTTAGCCGATTTAGAGCACAGTTTGAACCTTTGCACACTGAGGAAATAGCTGCAGAAAAACTGAAACCGTCTTTGGAGGAGCCCCCAACATTGGAACTTAAGTCACTCCCTAAACATATCAGGTATGCGTACTTAGGCAATTTAAATTCTCTACCTGTAATTATTTCTACTGTACTTAACGAATTTCAGGAAGAAAAGTTGTTGAGGGTGCTTAGGGAACACAAATCAGCGATTGGTTGGACGATTGCGGATATAAAGAGAATTAGCCATTTTGCATGCACAAGATTCTGATGGAGGATGATGCAAGACCATCGGTGGAGCATCAACGTCGACTTAACCCAATTATGATGGAAGTGGTAAAGAAAGAAATTCTGAAATTATTGGATGCCGGTATCATATATCCAATTTTCGACAGTAAATGGGTTAGTCCGGTTCATTGTGTGCCGAAAAAAGGGGGAATGACTGTGGTACAGAATGAGGATAACGAGTTAATTCCAACAAGAACAGTGACAGGTTGGAGGGTATGCATTGATTATAGGAGGTTGAATAAGGCAACCCGAAAAGATCACTTTCCGCTACCCTTTATCGATCAAATGTTAGACAGATTAGCGGGACATGAGTACTACTGGTTATTGGATGGATACTCGGGCTATAACCAGATCGCCATCGCTCTTGAGGATTGAGAAAAAACAACATTTACATGCCTTTACGGAACATTTGCATTCAGGAGGATGTCATTCAGGTTATGCAATGCTCCTGCAACTTTCCAACGGTGTATGATGGCCATTTTTTCAGATATAGTGGAGAAAAATATTGAAGTCTTCATGGAGGATTTTTTCGATTTATGGAGACAACTTTGATACTTGCCTAGGGAATCTGGTCATGGTATTGCAGTGATGTACGGATACAAACCTTATACTCAATTGGGAAAAATGCCACTTCATGGTTGAAGAAGGCATAATTTTGGGCCATAAGGTGTCTGCTCAAGGATTGAAGGTGGACAAAGCAAAGCTGGATACGATCGAGAAACTGCCTCCACCGAGCTCAATTAAGGGTATTAGAAGTTTTCTGGGGCATGCTGGGTTCTACAGGAGGTTCATAAAAGACTTCTCTAAGATTGCAAAACCTTTATGTAGTCTTTTAGAGAAGGATGCTACTTTCAGTTTTACTGCGGAATGCAAGTCAGCGTTTGAATTATTGAAGAATAAATTAACTACAGCCCCCGTGATAGTCGCACCGGACTGGAATATGCCATTTGAGCTTATGTGTGATGCGAGCGACTATGCGGTTGGGGCAGTTTTGGGCCAAAGACGAGACAAGGTGTTTCACGCCATATACTATGCAAGCAAAACACTCACAGAGACTCAAATGAATTATACAACCATGGAAAAGGAATTATTTGCAGTGGTGTACGCGTTTGACAAATTCCGGGCATACTTGATTGGGACTAAGGTGATAGTCTACACGGACCATTCGGCGATTCGGTACCTAATAGCGAAAAAAGATGTTAAGCCACGCCTTATCCAATGGATTCTCCTACTTTAAGAGTTTGATTTGGAAATAAAAGATAGGAAGGGTACGGAGAATCAAGTTGCTGACCATTTATCAAGGCTGGAAAATCCAGAAAAAAAGGAAGAAGATAGATGTACAATCAACAAGTCATTCCCGGATGAGAAACAATTTAGGTTAAATGCAGAATTTCCTTGGTATGCAGACTTCGCAAATTATCTGGTGAGCAACATGCTTCCCCCTGATCTTACACGACAACAGAAAAAGAAGTTTCTTCATGACGTCAAGTGGTACATGTGGGATGAGCCTTATTTATTTAAACAGTGCACCGATAAGATGATTAGAAGGTGTATCCCCTACAGTGAAGTGCAAAACATACTGCAGGAATGCCACTCATCGGCATATGGGGGATATTATGGGAGTGAGCGCACCGCGACAAAAGTGCTTCAAGCCGGGTTTTATTGGCCGACATTGTTCAAAGATGCCCACCAATTTGTGAAAACATGTGATAGATGCGAAAGGGTGAGAAACATCTCTAAACGGAATGAGATGCCCCTACAAACAATTCTTGAAGTGGAAATCTTTGATGTATGGGGCATCGATTTCATGGGGCCATTCCCTTCGTCCTTGAGCAATCAGTATATTCTACTCACGGTGGATTACGTCTCGAAGTGGGTTGAAACTGCAGCACTACCATCCAACGATGCCAAGGTGGTCCTCAAATTCTTATAGAAAAACATTTTCACGAGGTTTGGCATGCCAAGAGCAATAAATAGTGATGAAGGTAGTTACTTATGCAATAAGTCTTTTACAGCTCTTTTGTCTAAGTATGGGGTTAACCACAAGGTGGCTACAGCGTATCACCCTCAAACAAATGGACAGGCTGAGGTATCAAACAGAGAAGTTAAGAAGATACTGGAAAAAGTCGTAAATCCGAGTCGGAAAGATTAGTCACTTCGGTTGGATGACGCATTATGGGCTTACCGGACTGCATACAAAACACCAATCGGGATGTCACCATATCAACTCCTGTACGGGAAAGCATGTCACTTACCGGTGGAGCTACAGCACAAGGCCTACTGGGCAATTCAGAAATTGAACTTTGATCAAGCCGCTATAGGAGAAAAGAGGCTACTCCAACTAAATGAGCTCGATGAATTCTGACTTCATGCATACGAGAACGCCAAGCTATACAAAGAAAAGGTCAAAAGATGGCACGACAAGAAAATTGTGCATCGAACATTCGAGTCGGGTCAATCGGTCCTCTTATTCAACTCACGGCTGCGATTGTTCCCAGGAAAACTTAAGTCGAGATGGTCGGGACCATTCACTATAAAGCGAGTATTCCCTCATGGCGCTGTTGAACTCTACAGTCATAATCCATTAGAGACGTTCAAGGTCAATGGTCAACGGATAAAGCATTACTGGGGTGGCGAGTCAAATTGGGATGTCGTCAACATTACCCTCACCGATACATAGTAAAACAGGGAGTAGTCAGGCTGAACGACTTAAAATCAAGCGCTAATTGGGAGGCAACACAATATTTCATTATTTTTCATGGATTTATTTATAATTGTTAGAATGTAGTTTTTATTAAGTATTAAGTAGGTATTATAGAGTAAAAGTTTTGTTTAAACTCTCAATCATAATCCAAGTCGTCAAAAATCTAACATCTTGCATGTTTATGGTTGTAGGAGGAGTCAAAAGTGAGTAAGAGCAACAACAGGCAAGAAAAGAAGGAAAATAGGCTACTTTTGATCTACACAATATAAAGTCAAATATCTGAAGTCAGTGGGCATGCCCGCCGGATGGGCTCAAATGACCTTGCACCTCCCGCCGGGGCGGGGGTATCGAATTCTGGGCAGACAAGTTTAGTCGTTACACACGTTGCTTTCTTATTTCCCCAATACACGCCTCTTTCTATCTCTTTCTTCACACCTAGACCACCCAACCTCCATTACAAGAACACCCAACCCACTCCTTCTACCCGTGATTACACTAGAACTCCACCCTCTCACCCCATTACCATATATACATCCACTAATCACATCATCAAGATTGGGCCACTTCCTCTCCCCTACATCACCCCTATATAAACACTACCACATACCTCCCATATTCATCATTAAAATACGAATTCATCAAGAAATTGGAGAACACATAGAGCAATTGAGTGTAAGTTACATTTCTAATTGGTTTTCATCTTCTCTCCACTGAATTACCATAGAAACAACCTAGTTTTTGGGGGAAGAACGGACTGTGCACACCAAGTGTTTGAGAAATTGAGTGAACCAAGTGTAAGGGGAAGGTAGTGTGTGATAGCAAGTTCTAACATCCGGTAATCAATGGCTTCTCAACCGACATCCAAACGCCAAAGGGGAGAGAGTTCGTGATCCACGCAACCGACACGAACCTATGATCGTCAAAAATTTGTGAGTGCCGCCGCCGACCGGTATGATTACATGCTAACCAAAGCCATTACGCCGGAGCAGGGATTGGCCCCCAAGGGAAATGATGGGGAGATGATGTCTTAAATCTATAAAAAGGGGTGGATCAAACTCACCAAAAATCTGAAACCCGCCGTTGTCAACATTTTCAAGGAGTTTTATGCAAACGCTGAAGACAAAGCCCCATTCAATGCGTTTGTACGGGGTCGCATGGTCCCATTCAGTATTGATGCCATTAATTCATATTATCAATTGCGGGTGCCACGTCAGTGTCAGTATTCACATTTGAGGGACTTTGACCTTGACTACGAAGAGGTTATTACGAACATGACAAAACCGGGAACTTCTTGGATTAAAGGTCGAAAGGGAGGTACAGTGTTCCATAGCAAGGACCTTAGCCGGTATGGAAAAATATGGTACGCATTCTCATACACTAAATTGCTTCCGTCCCAACACACTTCAGACGTCACCAAAGAGAAGGCGTTGCTGTTGTACGCAATTGTGCAAGATTTCATTATTGACGTCGGGGCTATTATCAGCTTCTCGATCCGCTGGTGTTTACGTGGAAATTTTTTGGGCGGCTTGCCACACCCATCACTCACATGTGGGTTGTGTCGTAATGCAGGGGTGAGATGGTCCGACGATGAGCCCACACAAATGCTGCTCGCTTTGCTTGATTCTAGAATGATAACGCGATATTCTGTATGGGCAGGAGGTGAGTCACATCCACGAGGTCTGGGCTTTATTTTTCCATCAGCGTCGGAAGACGAAGTTGATGGAGAAGATACCTCGGAGGATGAGGATGAAGGTATGGGAGAGCAAGGAATCGAGCAGATACTGCAGACCGAGGCAATATTCAGTCCTGGGTTCCTTAAGTTCCAAAATCAAATAAATGCGCACAACAGAGCAGCACGCCGGGAAATGCGGTGATTGGCAATGCGACAAGATCACATGTTTGATGCTATGAACGCATCTTTCACCTCACTCAACAAAACACTCCAAAGCTTCAACCCGGCGGCTTAATATCTATATCAACAACTCGGACCACTACCGCGATTTCCACCAAGTGATTCTGATGACGAAGAGCACCAACCACCTCCCCAGACTTAGGCATTGCAAGGAAGTCCTCATGCACTTAATTTTATTTTTATCCAATGAGGGCATTGTGTTACTTAAGTTTGGGGGATTTAATTGCTTATTTGCATGCATTTGTTATTTTTGTTTACATTCTAGTTTGCATAATAGATTAGGTTTTTGCATAGTAGACTAGGTTATTTTTGATTTTGCATTGTTTTCATTTCTGTTTTTCATTTCTGTTATTATCATAAAAAAACACAAAAAAAAATTAGTTAAATATTGAATTTGCATATGTCCAATAGTGCTGCAGTTTATGTTATTTGTGGGCCAGTGATGAGATTGAGAATAAGTTAACCAATGCAGTATTGATTATTAGAACTGTGATATAATTTTTGTTATGACTTGAATCTTGCACGTGTTTGAAACTGTTATAAAAAGGTTAGCACGACAATAACATCTTTGTTGACTGGTCAGTTCAAATTGATACATAAATAGTTTCTAAAGGATAATGCTAGGGTAAATGAGAAAACGACAAGGATAGACAATAAAGGCTAAAATTAGGTAAGAACCTAAGTTTGGGGGAGTATATGTGGGGTATATAAGCTTTGAAAAAAAATAGAAAAAATATGAAACATGTTGAGTCTTGTGGTGGGTTGAGGAGAAACACTCCCCATAAACACAAGCGTGAGATGGAGCGTAAAACGCACTCACCAACCATCTATCTAAAAAAAAGGGGGAATAATGACGGGAAAAGAGCAAAAAGCCCCCGTGTAAAAAAAAGAAGAAGAAGAAAGTATAAGTATCATGCATGTACCCTTGAATTTGGTATTGTTTAATTTTAGTTGGGTTGTGCCTATCTTTGAAATTTTTAAGATTGCACTGTATGATTCCTTCTAAGAAGTTGCTTATGTATTGAATTTGGGTCCGTATCAGTTATCTTAGATGTTGATCACACACGCACGCTATATCAGTGATAATTGTTCAAGATTTGAGAATTAATACGAAATTGTGGATTAGTTTTGGTGATTCATACTATAGAGTTACTTGTTTTCTCTAAGGCCAACGAGATAATTTAGTTTATGCGATATTGTTGGACTCTTAGGCATTTAAATTTTATTTATTTCATCTCATTGCATTGCATAACATGTAGTTTGTTTTGTGCTCGAGTACTAGCACAGTTTAAGTTTGGGGGATTTTGATAAGTGGATTTAATATACACGAATCGATGTTCATTTCAAGTTTAATTCGTAGTTATCTTCTTGTTTTGTGTTCGTTTTCACTCGTTTCATGTTATTTTATGTGTAGGGTGGTCATGGAGGCAAGTGGTGAAGAAAGGCGGACTTTTGGAGCAAAGTTGGAAAAATGCATGAAGTCACAATATTTCTTTAGTAGTGGACATGCCCGCCGGGGCGGGCCTTATTAGGCTTGTACCCCCCGCCGGGGCGGGGGTGCCGAAACCTGAAGACTCCTGCTGCCTTTTGAAGACTGCTGCAACATGGATTTTAGAGGTTTTGTCAGGCACATGGACTCTAATAAAAGGGGACTTTGGCTAGAACAGAGGGGGGCTAGAGATTACATTACAAACAATAAATCACACAACACAAAAGGCAGATTACAGAGAAAAATTCCAGATTTTCAAGTGCAAGCTTTGGAGGAGTAATTTGAAGGGATTTTCGTGACGGTTGCAATTCTAGGCTACGTGAAGGGTGTTCATTATTCTTCTTCTATTTAGTCTTTTATTTGTAATTGAATGGATGTTTTCCTTAGATTATTCAGTTTTTAATTCATTCGTTATGAACTAATTTACTTATTAGGCTTGTGATGGATCCTTGGGTGAAACGATGATTTTATAACTTTGATTTCCAGTTCAATAAAATATTTTCAGTTTATCTATGTTAATTCGAGCGTGAATTTATGAATTGCTTGATCAACAATTCCTTGTGGATTTGAGTGGAATCGAGAGAGGATATTCAAATCTAGACCTAGTTAATATAGCATGTGTCATAAATTTTGTGAATATCAGATTCTTGATTATTGTTAAGGTAGAGATATGTTTGACATCACATGTAATCGGATAAAGAACTTAAGCTTAAACCTTCTTTAATTTCAGTTCACATAGAGATATAGTGAGTTAATTGATTTAGGTGTTTAACTTGTTTCTATCTTAATTGTGGATTTAAGTTAATATGGTATTAGTGCATCGAGAGGTGGCTAGTACTACATTCGTGTTCTTGATTAATAAACTGGGATATTAAATTGAGTTGGAATAAAGGTTTGAAAATCAGAGTGAAGCTTAGAGTGAAATCATAAGTCTAATTCTTCATCAATTGTTTGAAATTCTGGATTTTGATATTAGTGATTGTTTTGTGATAGTTTATTTATTTATTAATTTAGTTTCTCTAATTTTAAACCATTGAATAGAATAGTTAAATAGAATTAGGATTAATAGAAAATTGATAATTGTGAAGTTAAATTTCTTACAAATTTGTCTTCGTGGGAACTATACTTTATTCACTACTATATTACTTGTTGACCACGTATACTTGTGTGTTTTGTGCGTATTGATTTTTCCCAACAATTCCCACCAGTAATCTGCCTCTCATCGCAACATGAAGGTGGCAAAGGGAACCTTTTGCTCCTCGGAGCATCCCAAGACATCAAATATCTTGGTGATCTGCTTTATCCACGTCTCTGCCTTAAGTGGTTTTGGCTCTCCAATAAACTCTGGTGGTCCTAGCTCCTTGAACTGTTTAGCAGTGACCGACCGGGAGTTGCCCATGATTCCACCTGCATTTTGAACAGGAGCCGTTCTCGCCTGATGTTGCATGAATTGCATAAAGCCTCTGAACATCCCATCGTTCATCATTTGGTCAACATTGTTGTTTTCCTGAGGATTATTGCCATCCTGATGCACAATATCCTGGGTATTGATCGTTGGTGACTCAACGGTCTCATGTGTTTCATTGTTTATCTCAACATTCTCGGATGTCATTTACAAATACTGCCACAAAAAAGGGTTAATTGACATGTTATATATTATCCCTATAATCTAACCGACCAAATAAATACCAAATACATACTAGCGAAGGAATTTTCCGTGTCTCCCCTCCTAGTTCTAGTCTCATATCTCAGCCAGGGATCATATCCCTAAGATTTGATACCAACTGTGACGCCCCCAAAATAGGTATACATCACCCATTCTGAGTCGCCAAATACATGGTGCATAAATCAAATACAAACTTAATTAAACAACTGTCGTGTAAAATACGACAAAATATAAGCTGAGAGTTTTAATACGAATATTGTCTTATAGACAGTATTCAAACTCAAACGGAGTTCTTATTATATTTATTATCATACTATTTCACTGAATAGTGAGGACTACTAATGTAAACATCTGGACCGTCACTCCGTTTTCCGCCTAGTCCCAGCTATATTCTCATTTCCTGAAGAGAACAATGAAAACAAAGGGTGAGCTCAACTAGCCCAGTAAGAAATATTATGACTAAGATAATGCAGAATAAATTATCGTTAGCCTTCAACAGTGTTAAACTGATAAAATATAATAAACATCAAGTTTAACTGCAGCGGAACAAGCAATCCATTAGAAGAGTCAAGTAGAGCATGGTATCTATTATCTTCTATGATTTTAAAAGTTTTTCATCAACTTTATCGCTGAGACTCAGCTTAATAAATAAACCACATCATCGAATCATCCCTGCACTACGGGCAAGGGATATTCATGTAATCATCAATGGTCATGATTATACTGAATAATCGTTGGTCATAATCATACCAACAACTGTCCATCAATGCACTACAGGTCAATGAGGATTTTTACCACATCATTTATAACATTACGGTCATGATTATACCGAATAATCTCTGATCATAATCATACCAATTAATAGTACATCTATGCACGTACGCCACAGATAACTTTTATCACAATATAAGCATGAGGATGATGACAATGATATAAGATTTCAATTAAAATAAAGCAAAGGATAAATTTTAAAGATTTATAATTTAATTTATCCAGAATTCAATAATGCCCAAATAGTTAACATGATACTGCTTTGTGAGTAAAATTCAAGAATAATAGTGTATCAAAAATGATTTGGACAATAAAAAAATCAATTTTTGTCATGAATAATTCCCCGGGTGAATAGTACCCGAGTGAATAGTTCTTTGAGAATAGTACCCCGTGAATAGTACTTTGTGAATAATACTCGTGAATAGTACTTTGTGAATAGTACCCGTAAATAGTATTTTGTGAATAGTATCTTGTGAATGGTACCATAAAAATGAATACTACTCATAGACAATACTCCAGCGTGAAAAGCTTAAAATTTAACAAGAATGTGCAGAAAATATCCTTGTGAAACGATACTAGATGAAGCGCAAATTTCAAGGATATTCTACTAATTTCACGGAGTATAGAAGTAATACTTTAACAAAATGATGGTATAATCAGGAATATGAGACGAAATAATATTACTCACATACTACAGAGTATGGAAGAAAATATTATTCCTTATGAATACTGAAAAAAATAATACCCTTACCTTAGAAAAAGACTGGATACTGGAATAGTGAGATAGCAGACTTCTCTTCTACTTTCTCTCTAAAGCTTCTCTCTCTATAGATTCTCTCTCTATAATTGCTCTTGTGAGTCTTAGTGAAAACATAGTTTTCGATAATTGCATTTTTTGGGGTTCAAAATATTACAGTATAATACCTTCATCTATTCCTTTATTTTTAATTTAGTCCTGCAAGTATTATCAAACTTGCATCACCTCCCCTAATAGTACATCATGTGAATTAATCGTACACACATATAAACAAATAATTATAAGCATATGAATTAATAGCAATTAATTATTCATTTATTCGATTAATTATCCGATTGGTCAATATAACCTCCAGACATCAATTATTATCGAAATAGATGTCGATTTTCACTAACATTAATAATCCTAACACAATAAAAATATCAATTTCATCTTTAATCAACACAAACTTATTCATCATTAATATTATAACTCATAATATTTAACAACCAGATCATTCCCAGGAAATAGGGGGCTTTCCGATAAGGATTTCTCTTTATTGGCGCGCAATTAGGTGACCAGACCTTTCCTTGACAGAACTTTCTAGACATTGTCAATATTGTAAATAATAATATGAATAACTTTGTCGTCTCAATTATTGATTTAATAATAATAAATATTATGCAGATGATACTGTGATAATAATTGAATTAATAATATGATAGATATTATGTAGCAATTATTATAGCAATAATTGAGTATAACCGAGTGACTTCTCACGTAAGCAATAATAATCAATACAGTGTGCTACTATGCAACCACGCGTATTACTGTTCTTTTACCACCGGGTAGTTCAACGGTAAAATTTTCGTCGTTATTTTTATAAAAAGATAATTCTGTCGTTTTCTAAATACGACAATACTTCCGTTGTGGGGTCCACCAATGACTGTGTCGTCGTACGAATATTCCCTATTAAAACGAATATTCTCCGACCAATCGAATATTATATAACTACTTGTTTACTTTAAAAATTTTGTAAATAATACACACAACTATAATATTATATCAAATTCACACCATAATATTCAAAAATCTATTTCGAGAAAACTTAATCTTTATGCATAAAAATTGGGGTCTTACAGTGTGTGTGTGTGTGTGTGTGTGTGTGTGTGCGTGTGTGTATATATATATATATATATACACACACACACACACAGAGGATCCAGTCCGGGATCCCGGACTGGTCCTAAAATTCGGATTCAATTTTTTTTTTTGTTTTTTTTTGAAACAACTAAAAAAAATTATGGAATTAGAATTTTTACATAATACTGTGTTTTGGGTGTGTTTTTAATACCTATACCAACCAATGTATGTACAGTCTGCCCAGACTGTACAGAAATATTTTGGTATAGGCATCCAAATCACACCAAAAATACTGTATTATGTAAAAATTTCAATTCCATAATTTTTTTTAGTTGTTTCAAAAAAATGGTCCGAATTTTATAGAGTCCGAGATCCCGGACTGGATCCGAACTCTCTCTCTCTCTCTCTCTCTCTCTCTATATATATATATATGTATATATATATATATATATATATATATATATATATATACTTCATTTCTATAAATTTCTTTTTTAGAAAACATTTATTGCTATTAAATGCCCACCTTACTTGCAAGTTACAATATGGACACACAAAGTAACGTAATTTTCATTTGTTCTTTGAAATTTAGTAACAAATCAAAAAAAAGTTATATTTGATTGTGTCATATACAATCTAAAATTCTTTAAAAAGTAAGACTATTTTGAAAGGGTGTAAAAGAGACAACGGAAGATAAATACAAAAAGAGAAAAAGGAAGAAAAGATAAATAGACAGAAAAAACAAGAAAAAGAAAAGAAAAATAGAGGTACTACATAAAATATGTCGGTTGGTATTTTAAATAAATAAGAATCACTTAAAATGTTAAATATTATAAAATATATCAATTGATATTTTAAAGTGTCATTTAAAATGTTAAATATTATTTTTTTAATTAAAATAAATATTTATTCAACCAGCATTTATAATACAAATGAGTATTTCCAAAGCAAAAGATATTTATTTATGTACATTAGTCACATTAATGTAGGGCTGAGAAAGTAATCAAATTGGAATCGAAATCGCACCAAAAATCGCACAAATCGCACCAATAAAAATCGCACCAAATGTTCTGGCGTATGTGGCGGTTTTAGATGGGTTGAATAACCAAATTTACGGCTCCGATTTGGTTACTAGCCAAAACTGCACGCATAAAATCGAAACCGCATCATGTGTGTATGTATGTATTATATCTAGTAAATTCTAAAGTTACTTTTCACTTGAATTCGCTCAGAGAAAACCTCAGTCTTACATTGTCATTTTTTCACCAATTGAAAGAAGATTGTTAGAGGTTATAAAGTCAAAAATTAAGCAATTGGATTTTGAAATTTCGAATTTGTTTGATGCGTTATTGGAGGGGCTTATAGCTGAGTGGCCAAATTCGTTGGTTCGAGCATTTAATGCATTGGTTAAGGTCAATGCTATAATAGTAATAGTTTAATAGATTATTTTTCAAATTAGGTATAGTTAGGATTATATTCTATAAGTCCTCCCTGCAATATATAAGATAGAATTTCATTATATCTCTGGTATATACTTTTAATTTTTGGGGAACTAGATAAATATTCTTGTTTGTTATTGAATATATGGTCTCCGTTGTTTTATATAGCGTATGTTTTAATTTTAAAGCATCATTCCTTTATTATAAACTAAAACTATTTTACGTGTCTCACTATTTTATGATTTGATGGTGAATTTGACATGTTTGGCAGAAAGAACTTTAGTTCTATGCTTGATATTATTCTCATTGTCGACTCTGTCACTAAGTTATTAATTGCTCGATGTAAGTTATGTTAAATTTTATTGAAGGCTTAAACTTTTTTGTTGTTTTAATTAGTTTTGGAACCGAAATCGAACCAATTAAAATCGCACCGCACACTTTAAAATTGAACCGCACCAATCACAAACGATTTCGTGCGTAATTTTCAAATTTTCAAATCGCACCTAAGCAGTTTCAGATACGATTTAAACTTTAAACCACACTAAACCGCAACATGTTTACCCCCTACATTAATCTTAGTTATGTCCCAGTTTGCGTGGGCTGCACCTGTTTAATTAAAGATATGCTCAAACGGTGAGTTTGTGAGTTGAACTAATAGTTATTTAATTTCTAAATAATCATGCAATGGACAGCTGTTCTAAGAATTTTCTGGTTTCAATAAAGTATCAACAAAAACTAAATTTCTTTGAAGGACTGTTCATCATTTTTCTTGAACTAGTCTTATTCAACCTATAAATCATACACAAACCACCAAACACCAAGAATAGTATTAAACCTATAAATCATAAGCAAACCACCATGTTCTTACCAGTTTTGATTATTAGGGAAATTTTATTTGATCAAAATAGTTTTGCCCAAATAGGCCTAGAGAGAGCTTTCTGCTTATGAAGAGAACACCCGGTCCTCAAATCATCAGCCATGGCCAAATCAAGCACCAGAACTCCAATTCCAGAAATGGGTATCTGAGCATGGGGAAGAAGCATCAGCAGAAAACTCACCAACCCTTTAAATCCATTAAAGCTGTAGTCAAGAAAGTTGTTGGGGTTTTTACAATCTTTTTTATTTGGCAGAAAAAACCCAATAAACATGGCCCAGTTGAAGAAATTGCCTGTAAGTATTTTTTTTCTTTTTTTTTTTTGGCTCTGATACCATGTTACTTTTTATGAAATATGAAAGCAAAATCTGTAGTTCTTGGTTTGGGATTATAATGTCTTGGGCTGATATGGATTTTTGTAATTTCTTTCAGAAATATGGATACCCATCTAATGAAATAGTGAAATGATTTTTTGCTTAGCTTTTGTTGTTGAATTGGGTATTTTGCACTAATTACTAATTCCTATGATCTGCAGCTTCAGAAGATGATTTTTCAAGAAACAGTAGCAAAAACAAGTTTAATGATTCCCCTGGGCCTTTGAAGGGCATGGGTGGTGAAAAGATTGGGAGGGTTGATTTTTCATTTGCAGAGATTTATAAGGGGACTGGAAATTTCTCTGCAGCAAGTATAATTGGGGAAGGAGGATTTGGTACTGTGTACAAGGCTAAGCTAAAAGATGGATCTTTTGTTGCTGTAAAGCGCGTTAAAAAGGTAAAAAAAATCTGGAACAAGAATTAGGCAATGTGGTAATGTGGGAAATGATTTATATGTCGACAATTTCATGACAAAGTTGGATTGCTACTAACATGAAACTAAGTGATAAGAATAGAATAAATTAATGTGGGCCTTCTTAATTTTCTCCTATCCCATGTATCCACATACATGAGTATTTACTATGGACATAAATTTGTCATTAGCAAGACCGGGTAATAATTATGCTATGATTGATCAACAAGTTGTCCTCGAGTAAAATGGAAATAAGTTGTGCAAGTAGATTTTGTCAAAGTAGTTTGTTGTTTGTTTTTTTTGGGGTAGGTTCTGCTGTTCTGGTAAAGTAGTTATTAGGCTGTTGGCAGCTTTTAACAAGGTTCAAGGAGCAAAGATAAGAAAAGAGTTTAAATTCTTTTGGCAGGACAAGTATGACAAGCATTTGTCGACAGAGTTCAAAAATGAAATCCTTACCCTATCGCAGATTGAGCATTTAAATTTGGTAAGGTTCTTTGGATTTCTGGAACAGGGAGATGAACAGCTTATTATAGTTGAATATGTTGGGAACGGAACACTTCGAGAACATTTGGATGGTAAGTTAAGCAATATACCTCATAATCTACAAATGGTATTGTTGTTAGTATAAGCTATATAAAATTACCTTTCTCGACTTGCAAACAGTTTAAATAATTATTATTTGTTTCACTGGTTAATTACCTGAAAACATATTTCTGTTGACGTATATTTAAAATTTATATCAAGTTTCATAAAAGCTGATTAATTAGACATATCTGCCTAAAACAAAGAAGTTGACAACTATGAAGGATTTAAATTTCAACTAAGGTTGATTCCTTTTCTTGAATATATATTAGCTGGCATATTTGGAAATCTGACAGAAAAGAATGTCATTGTGTTTTTTCCTAAAACATAAACAGCATGTTAAAACTGAATTTATCAATTTGACCAGAATAGTTTCAGAATCCGTCAGTGTTGCAGATGGTTTACATTACATGGTTCAGAGTAAAGATGTGATCAGGATTTGTCTCTTCGTTTTAAGAGCCTTAGATTTTTCAAGTTGAATTTGAAATTTTCTTTACGATATATGTTACTTACACTCTACAAGAATGTGTTTAATCAGAATAGTAATTTGTCATGCAGGTATTTGTGGCAATGGGCTTGAAATTGCAGAACGCCTGGACATCGCAATTGATGTAGCTCATGCAGTTACTTATCTGCACATGTATACAGGTATAACCTATTTTACAGATTTGCTGCTGCTGGTAAGATGTTTCGTAAATGGAACTGCCTACTGGTAGCGAGCTGTTTAGGTTTACTGTTTGTACTAGGACAAACTTTAATTGTGAAATATTCAATATACTGAAAAAAAATTCTCTTTCAAATTACAGATCCGCCGATAATTCATAGGGACATAAAAGCATCAAACATCCTTATCACAGATAAACTCCGTGCCAAAGTGGCTGACTTTGGATTTGCACGATTAGCTCCCAGAGATCTCGGAGCAACTCACATTTCTACAGAAGTAAAAGGAACAGCGGGCTACTTGGATCCTGAATACCTGATGACATATCAACTTACTGAAAAAAGTGATGTGTACTCCTTCGGGGTGTTGCTTGTAGAACTGATAACAGGAAGACAGCCAATGGAAACAAAGAAACCCCTCAGTGAGAGGGTAACCATAAGATGGGTAAGTAATTTAAGCATCTAGCGATTGGTATTTAATTAAATATGTTTTCTATTTGACATACATGATGCCCGATGGTGCAAGTAGTTGATAACTTTTACTATAAATATAGAGTAGTTTTAAATTCATTGCAAGGCATAGTGTCAAGACAAGTAGTCAAATACTACCTCCGTTCTCAATTATATGATCATTATTGACTTTTGAAAGTCAATTTGAGACATTTTTAAACTCAAAGTTGAGATGATTCATCAAAAAAGTATGAAACAATAAATCTTATAATGGATAATATTTTTTAGATTGTTTACGATATTCATCATTATATTGACTAAAACTAAAGGAATCCATATCAAGTTTGAGTTCAACTCTTGACCAGGCCCCAAAGGGCTTCTGCGGAGTTTTGAACTCGACATAAATCACGGTGCTAACCACTTGAAGTTAAAGTTGACATATAACATGGGCATTAACTGTTTGGTGTGATCTTTCACCCATGAAAGGAAGTCAAGTTGAAAGTTAGATTGGTTGATGACCAAGATAAGAAGATATGATCCCTAATTTAATTAGGAGAATAAATTGTTTCTAATCCATAATATGAATGGATTAGGAATACTATAAATAAGGTTATGAGGGAGTCTTATTATGATATGAGAGAAGCTCGGTAGCAAGAAGATGTCGAAAGAATAAATTGAGAGAATTACAATTTGTTACTTGTGGGAATCTACCGCCGCCTCCGTTCAATTGAAAACTTGAAGACTTTATTGCTTGGAGTGTTTTGGGTGGTGAAGTTAATTAGGTTTTTCAATCTAATTAAAAGTAAATTTGTATTCTCTCAATTTATTGTGTAACCTCAAGTTTTAAGGCGTAAAACTTGGAAGGGTTATTGTATTGTAAACCCATTATTAGTAATATAGTGGAGATTTGGAGTTCAACCTGTGGTTTTTCCGTTTAAGGATTTTTCACGTAAAATATTGTGTCTTGCTTGTGGATGATAATTTATTATTCTTGTTCTCAATATTGGGTTTGTTGATTTCCTATTTAATTGCACAAAGAGGAAAAAGTAATTCCTGGGATTGAGATTATTTTATTTGCAGTTTTCCCAACATTAACATCATTTATGTATATAGGCTTTGAAGAAATTGAAAGAAGGAGAAGCCGTAGTAGCGATGGATCCAAGACTACGGAGGAGCCCAGCCTCTATGCTGGTGGTGGAAAAAGTCCTAAAACTTGCTCGACAATGCCTTGCACCTTCAAGACAGTCAAGACCCCCTATGAAGAAATGTGCCGAGGTATTATGGAGAATTAGAAAAGATTACGACGAGAAATGCCACTCTGCTGCTGCTTTGACTTACAACAATTCTGCAAACATAGCAGAGAGGGATGGTAGAAAGAATCGTCATAATTATTTTGGGATTGAAGATAGCGAAAGTTATAAATTTCGTTCAGCATGAATTAACAAAATGTGTGAACTTGTAATAGAGTTTATTCTCTTTTTTGTTTTTCAAGGTTCTTATAGATTGTTATATACCATATCTTATATTGTTCATATTTTTTGATTCATTCTTTTTAGCTGAAACATTTTTTTCGATGTATTTGTAACTTAAGCTTTATCTTTGTTTCGGTGGCCAGTAAACATCTCATTAAGTTAAGCTTAGAAATTTTTTGGGCAATGTGTTTTCTAATAGCTTTTGTCACGTCTTTATGCTTTTTCTCTTAATACCAACTTGGATGAAGTTGTGTCTAAGATTTTAACAAGTTTGTGTTTTTGCAATGTGTTTTCTAATAGCCTCTGTCACATTTATAGTCTTGTTCAATTCTATTGTTACTACGTTTTTTAATGAACGGAAAAGCAAAGAATTTAATGAACGGAAAAGCAAAGAAATGGACAAAAAATATATTCATTTTTCTTACTAAACTTTTCTGTCCAATTTAAACGGAAAGCTAAGTAACATACGATCATCTTTTATAATTCCCATTATATTCTCTAGATTATGAATATAATAAAATTAATACAAGGGCAACTTAGTAGTTAAACCTAAAACTTAATATTTTTTTTTCTTTTCCCTTAACCAAATATCTATTCTTTTTTTTTTCCTTTCCATTATACATTAAGTTTATATTCATTTCTATTCCATCCCAAACCCAGAAATAAAGTGTATAATGTTTATTTTCTGCCATTATGATTTCATTATACATTTGGAATTTTGAAACAATATTGCTGGAATAGCTCAGTTGGTTAGAGCGTGTGGCTGTTAACCACAAGGTCGGAGGTTCAAGCCCTCCTTCTAGCGTTGCCTAAAATGTTTTTAATAATTATTGACAACTATGATTCTATGAACATCTATTAGTGATTTAGTTTCATTTTGTTAGTTACAATTATTGACATGGCCAATTATTCCAATCTATCAATTGCCACCATATCTATCAATTTTACTTGGGTAAAATGTTACTCCCTCCGTCCCAGGATAAAAATCTTGGTGGACTTTTTACGCATATTAAGAAGAGGAATAAAATGACAAAATTATCCATAATAATGTCATTAAATATGGAGAGAGAATTAGAATAAGAAAAATAAGAGATATTTAATGATACAGGCATAATATGCAAAAATATGTAAAAATTTGGTTATTAAAAGAAAGTTGACATTTAACATAGGACAGCCCAAAATAGTAATAAGGACTTTTATCTTGGGACGGATGGAGTATTTATTACTTGTGCTTTATAGCTTATACGTAGACCTGGCAAACGGCCGGACCGGGCCAAAATGGCCAGGGTTTTGATGGGATGATATTGTGAGGCCCGTGGTCCGGGTTGGGCCAGCCCGCATGCTTCTTCTTTTATTATTTTTATTTTTTTTTCACAAAATTTTGCTACTCCACTTTATTTTTAAAAGGGAAAAAGCACATTAACCCCCACTGTAGTTGTAGTTTTTAACCAATTAGCCACTATATTTTTAAAATATTCAATTAGCCCACTGTACTTTTAAAAATATTTAATCAAGCAATTCTGTCCAATTTCTTGGACGAACGTTAAAAAATTGGGCCAATTTTCCTGCATGGCTTTTGAAAAAAATAAATAAAACAAGTTATTTCCTACGTAGCAAGCCAGTCAGCCAAATTCCTTATACTATTGAGCCACTGCACTTAGACCTGGCAAAAGAGGCCCAAGCCCGCGGGCTGGGCCGGCCCGCCCGCCACGGGCCGGGCGTTGGGCTTCAATTATTCAGCCCAGAAAAATGCGGGCGTTTTTGGCCCGGCCCGTTTTAGCCCGGCCCGTTTTGGCCCGGCCCGCGGGTGGCCCGGCCCGGCCCGCGGCCCGCGAATATTTTTTTTTTTTTTTTTTTTTTACAGAAAATTTATATTTGTGGCTTATGAGGCTTGAACATAAGACTTGTAATTAAATAAATAAGAGTTCAAACCTTTTGAAAGTAATAAGAGTAACAAAAGTCGCAATGTTTTCAAAACATCAATGGTGTTGTGATGTAATACTAGTCATTACAAGTTTTGTTTATCAAAGAAACACATGCACGCACAGTACAATATTTATAGGCCCATAGATTATTTTATATATTATAAATTAATAATAATGAGTTGGGGTTTAACATAGCCCATGCCATGAAAGATATACACAAGCATTCTTTTCTATATACTATTTATTTAATAATGAATCTCTTAGCAAAGCCCAATACTTTTTTTTTCCTTTTGAAAATGCAAGCTTTTATTTTTTTTCTTGTTACTTTTTGTTTTACACAAGCACAGTACAGTGCCCATGCAAGGAATGACCAAGTTTGTAAACTAGTTAATAAAATGATAGAATTCATTTTTTAATAATTCATAATAGAATTTAACTATCAATTAATTTCATTTGTCTTGTTTCAAAAAGTCTATAATTATTAATTATTGATTTATTAATTATTTTTAATATTTATTATTATTATTGTTTCTTTTTGATGATCATTGTTGCAAAAAAAAAAAAAAAAAAAAAAAGCCCGCGGGCCGGGCCGGCCCGCCCAACCCCGGGCCACGGGCCTAAGAATTTTGGCCCACCAAAATCCGGGCCGTTTTGGCCCGGCCCGTCATCGGCCCGGCCCGCTCTCGACCGGGCCGGGCCCGCCCCGCCCGGCCCGTTTGCCAGGTCTAACTGCACTTTAAAAAAAATGCAATTGGCCCACTGTGATTTTTAAAATATTTTTATATTTTATTTTCTTTCTTTTTCTTTACTTAAATATTTATAATATGTATAATATTAATAAAAATTAATATTATAATATTCATAATATGTATGTTTTATTTTAAAATAAAAATAAAAATAAAAATACTTTTATGTTTCAAAATACTTAAAAAAAATTTAAAAATAAAAATATTTTTATGTTTTATTTTCTTTCTTTTTCTTTACCTAAATATTTATAATATGTATAATATTAATAAAAATTAATATTATAATATTCATAATATGTATGTTTTATTTTAAAAATAAAAATACTTTTATATTTTAAAATACTTATAAAATCACTTTAAATTAATGAAAGTATCAAACTTTTTCCCAAATCGGGGGGAGGGGGGGGGGGGGGGGGGAGCAAACAGATCGTCAAGCTGGGAAAGTATCAAACATATCGTCTTGCACCGGCTACCGACAATTGGTGATCGTCGGACTAAAAATCAAGCTAGAAGATCTCGAGATTCACAGACATACTGGAGGATATATCCATCGCCCCCGCCATTGTTTCCGCAGCCAGGGTTAGGTTTCAATGGGATTTGGGATCTGAAGAAAACGAGATTGAAGTGAATTACTAGGGTTAGGTTTTATGATCTGTATCTCAGAAGAACAGATCGTCAAAAGCAAAAGTGTTCCATACGTGTGTATGTATGTATTTCTGTTTCTTTGTGTGTGTTTTTTTTGTTTCAATTTTGGTGAGGAAGAAGATGAACAATAAGGTTTGAGTTTGAATTAATTAATAAAAAATGAGAATAAATAATGTTTTATTTATTTATGTTTGTAATTTGCATTATTTCTTTTTTGTCTAAAAATTTCAAAAAAAAATTGGTCTTATACCGTCAAATATAAAAGTTAGATGTACATGGAAAAATTGTATTTTTATTTATTATTTTATTTTAGGTTTATTTATTCATTTTGAAGGAGAAAGAAAATAGGAAATGAAAAAAATTATTAAAAATTGAATTAAAATATTTAATTTAAATTTATTATTATTTTAATTATTTTGTGCAACAAAATCAATGATTTTATTTTATTTTATTTTTTTGTGTTGCCACATTAGAAAATAATGATTTTTTGATTTTTTTTTCAATGCCACGTGTGTAATTATTTGACGTTCGTCCAAGAAATTGGACGGAATTGCTTGATTGAACATTTTTAAAAAGTACAGTGGGTTAATTAAATATTTTAAAAGCACAGTGACTAATTGCTTAAAACACTACAATCATAGTGGGGTAAAAGTGTTTTTCCCATTTTAAAAATCACGCTACACTCACCGCTACTGTCTTCCCTTTGTTACGATGACTTTGTAATTTTTAGGTCATATTTGTGCATTGAAGATTGAATTCTTGGGTACACGCCGCCTACTAGCCACTGCCACTGCCACATGGATTGGTCGGTGTGATTACGCTCCAAATATATTATTATATTATAGACTAAAAGACAATTTGCACCCCAAACTTTACACCCATGTTGACTTTTGCACCCCAAACCGAAAAAGGTGTCTAAATACACCCCAAATTTCAATTACATGTAACCAAAAAACACACTTTCTTCACTTAACCAGTTAAAAGTGACCGGCTAAGGCTGTAATATTTATTACAGAGGGGTAAGATTGGCACTTTACATTTATTTTACACAATACCCTTTTCTTTCTCTCTGTTAAACCCACACACCTACACTGAGTCAACTCACCTATACCTCCACCATCCTCTCCTCTGCCCTCCTCTCACTCACTGGTCTGTTAGAATATAACATCATCTTTCGAGTTGGGTAAAATTCGTACCCACATCTACATAATAATAACATTGTATTTGTACTAATCCAACACATTTATAGAATAATCAGGGGGAGATGTGAGTAAACAGGGTGGTTTTCATGACAACAGTCACTTGCTCGATTGGCAATATGGTCTTATGACACAACTTACATCGTCTTTATGAAACTCATCTGGACTAACACCAATTTCTTCAAGACGAGGAGGCACTGCTGTAAGCTTTGCTGGCCACGGTTCTAGTCCAGTCCCCTTTTTCTTGTGCATCTCTATTTTATCAAATTAAATGGTAGAGTGTCATATAAGAAGAAAACAATCATGACCATGACAATGATGATGATAGTGATGCCCAAAGGACCAATGTCTAGATAAATAATAATCAGAATCATCAGCAATCCTAGTATAAACACAACATTAACAATTATCATTGTCGACGTCCCAGAATTTTCAGTTGTCCCTTTCCGTTACTTGTTCTTTGGTGTTCTCATTTTAGGTGAGATTTGTTTGAAAAAACAAGTGAAAAAGGCTCGACATGTATAATGTCGACGATGGACTGTTAAGAGTAGCTAGTTGGGTTTTTAAATGGTTGTACCAACACAACCGAGAAAAGATTTGCACATTAAACCAGTGATGTGACACTGCTAAACGGGTCGATGAAACCAAGATTCATTAGGTTCCGGATACTTGATTATGCGGAGGGAAGGTGTTAGGCACCCCCCGACATCTGTATTACCACGGTGACCGCCTCTTTTCAAGAAATTATTATCTGAATGTGTGTGAGTGGGTCAATGTGCAGTTTATTTGGAAGTGGTACGAGGCCTCGTTCGCACCTATATACACAGGGTTTGAATTTGTGTAAAAATTCAATTTTAGCAAGATATGGCAGTGATGTTTTATAAAAGAGGTTTTTCAAACCCTTGTGCTCAATAGTAATTGAGACCTTTTATACTTCTATTTTATTAAGTGTTCGGCTTGATTGCTTTTATTTTTGAGATGCGAAGCATCTATAAAAAAATAATGTACAAAATAAGGCCGATTTCCACGTGGGTATGAAAACCATCTGAGGAAATTCAGACACTGTAGAATAATTTACAAGCTACTTACAGCTGACAATGTCCATCATGGGAACCGAATCTAGATCCAATACAATGAATCTGTGATCACATGATTCCTAGGCTCACATTATACCACAATTTGTATGAAAGCAGTAAGCAGGTATATATATAAAAGTTGCAAATATATATATACAGACATGATCAGACACCACGAAGCACCTCCATGGGGGATCATAAAATGTAAATAAAGCTATAAAAGCTATCAACCGCCACGGAGAAAACTCCAGGTGGGACGAAACGTAAATAAAGCTGTAAAAGTGATCAACTGCCACAAAGTAAACTCCAGGAAGGACGAAACGTAAAGAAAGCTGTAAAAGCGATCAACCACCACGAAGTAAACTCCAGGTGGGACGAATATATATATATATATATATATATATATATATATATATATATATATATATATATATATATATATAAAAGCGAGTAAACGCTCTGGATGTAAAATTCAGGCTCATCGAACAAAGTCCGACATACAATTAATATATATATATATATATATATATATATATATATATATATATATATGAACTGTGTGTCGGACTTTGTTTGATGAGCCTAGATTTCGGTCTAGAGTGTTTACTGCTTTAATATATATATATATTTACACATATGTATATATATATACAAACTGAAAATAAAGCCACGAATCGAAGTCCGGGCAAACACACGCAACACGACTCTTAACGTGAAGAAGGGTGTGTGCAAAGATGAAGAGAAAGGCTATAAAGTGTGTAAAAAGGCTTACAATGGACTGCCAAAGAAGACTTCTATATCTTTAAAGTGGATGAAACGTGGCTCCCGCCGGTACAAAAGTAGCTATATGTGAGCTCACAAGTGTATAAAATGAGAGCACTCAGTATATTGTAAGTACGGAGCAAATTTGACAGGGCTTCCTCGCCTCTTTTTTTTTCTTCTTAAAATGGCCACCCCAAGCCCTCTATTTATAGAGGGGGGAGACGCAGGTGTACCTGCGGCCAGTCGCAGGTGTACTTGAGGCTGCCCAGGTTTTCCCGGGTTTCTCGGGTCATGTCATCTCGTAATACGTGCACGTAGGCACAACAATGTCCACTCGAACTTTCAGAATCGTAATCTGGGCATCCAGCTGAGGTATATAGGACCTATTTCGGACCGCCATTGTCGAAAGTTGTACAATGGAATGGGATTAGAGGTTGTACGAAGTCATGAAGATGGGATGGTGCCCTCCGGTCTTCAGGCTTCAAATTCTACCCATTACCTTGCACAATAGTCACTCGGGATTGGTTTTCCTTGATTCTTGTGGGACATCATTGTGTAGAAATGTATGTATGAGATGTTGAGACGACGTGATGTGGCCTTGAGTTGGCGAGATGATGACTTTGCCCCTCACCGGAGTTATCGCCGGTTTGGGCTGGTAAAGCAGACGTTGCTCAGGGTTATCTCTGAGATTGGACTGCTGCAAGTGTTGAAGGTCCTCAGTATCATCTCTGAGGTGTATCTGTCCTCCAGATATTATCTCTGGGTATGGTCCTGAGTACCTCGGTGTGAGTGCTGAGGTTGAAGCTGATAACATGCACTTGAAACAAGCTTTTCCAGGGTTATCGCAGGAACTGCACTCCTTGGGCTTATCTCCAAGGTTGATAACTGTTATTCCCAGTGTTGGGACTAAGACTGGATACCTCGGGGTTATCTCCGAGATTAATTGGTCTTCTCCGGTGGAATATCCGGTGTTGGAACTGCATTCCTCAAGGTTATCTTTGAGGTTGGAACTGTTACTCCCGGTGTGTGTTTTGGGAATGAGATTGAACTTTTGGTAGTATCCGGACTTGATGTAAGATGTCTTCCAGGGTTATCTCTGAAAGATGAATCAGCATTCTTGTAATGTCAGTGACAGGTGTGTAGAAAATTTCGAGTGTCTACAGATGCCCCTCTTTATCATATTCATGCAATGCAATGCATGGGTATGATAAAAAATCCTAGAAACTTGAAAAATGCAATATAATGCAAATGTATGATGCATGTGTTTGGGGTTGTTGCCCAACATGCTGGGGATGATCGCCAAATCCTTGTAACTTTTACCGAGGATTGGAAACTATGACCCGATTGGTTGTGTGATTTGAATCTGTTAGGATGTTGACATCGGGGCTATCACCAAAGTCTTTAATCCCTGATACAGACTTGATTTCGAAGAGGTGCCTCTTATGTGTAAGAGATCTATGGGGATAAAGTTTTGTTTGTTTGAGGATGTGTATAACATATTCCATCATCAATCCTCTTTGGTGATGCTAACTTTTCCTGGTTTGTATCGTCGGGATATGTCAATGTTCTGTTGGATTTACTGCCAACAACATATGATGTCAGTGTTGCCTAACCTTCGTTGATTTGTACTTCATCGACGTGTGAATCAACGGATGAAAAAGTATACTGTCAAGGCTTCTTGACCTTCATTGACGTGTGAATCAACGACTGTTATGCGTTGTGACCCCCGCCTGAGATCCACTGGGGAATGTGAATATCAAATAACGCAATCATCGAACAACTTTTGATGCCACGATGGGTTTTGATACATCAATGGAAGATAACGCGTGGTGGCCCCCAGCTGGGGAATGAGTTGTAACCTTGATGATGTATGCTTCAACGGCTGATATCATCGGATGGCTTCCGACGCTTCATTGGATTTACTTGCCAATGGTCATACTGATATCAAGGCTTCTTGACCTTCGTTGATATATGTGTCAATGGATGAACACACGTTGTAACCCCCGCCGGGGATTCGCTTTTGATATTGCGTTGTGACCCCCACCGGGGATCCTTTTGATACTGTGTTGTGACCCCCGCTGGGGATCCTTTTGATACTGCGTTTTGACCCCCGCCGGGGATCCTTTTGATACTGCGTTGTGACCCCCACCAGGGATTGTTAGAAAATTAGGGTGTCGACCCTGAATTGGCGGCATTGGACCTGCGTAAGGTATTTTTGAGCGTGGCTGATAACATTTGAGATCATCGGTAAAGTGTACCCTGTGTTTGGACGAATACCAATGAATGATGGATATACCCAAGGTTCAATCTGAGAAGACCAGGATTTGTAAGCTATTCTGCTCAATCGCGTAGCGTTTTTATCCCCAATTTGACCTTTTCAGTCTGTAAAAACTCCTTTGCAACTCGAACTGGACCGAACCGGAGGGGTGGGACCTACATGAGGGTGCCGTAGGTACACCTTCTTCAGCCGCAGATGGACCTGCGACCAATCGTGGATACTTATATCCTCCAAGTTGATCTCATAAGTCATTTGTAACTTGCGCCACGAAGAAAAATTCGAGAGTTCTTCTTCAGATCTGCTGAGTTCGGGTTACTTTCTATAAATTCTGTCACCGTAAAAGTGTTCTACACTATCCTGGTAACGTATGCATGTACTTTTTTTTCCAGTTTTTATCCGTTGGAAAACGACTTATCATATGAAATGCATCTAAACACATAGTAGTGATTATGTATGCTCAAATGACTTGATAAAAAATATTCAACATAGTAAATGTTAGTATTAAACCATGCTGAACATAATGATGTAAAAAAACTTGAATTTTGAGACAGTCAAATTGGCACCTTTTTCTGCTATTTTTGTCCTATTTGAGGCGCAATGAGCAAAAGGTAAAAAGGCAAAGTACTCCTGGTATTGAGATTAACCTTATGTATTGATGATTTTGATTTTTAATGCATATATTATGTATATGACTTTGGGCAGGTGTGCTACTGAATGGCCACCTAGTCATGCCTATGTGCATGTGGATAGTCCGATTTACAAAGGGGACTATGGAAAAATTTTCCAAAATGTAGGCATTTAATTAGTCATGTATTTTTAACTCTACTGTAGATGTATATTAAAGTAATGCATGCATGAATATAGTCATAAAATGCATTTTGAAAAGCTCCAAGTCAGGAAATACCACACCCTTTCTGAGGTGATTTAGAGACTTGTTCTCCAGATATTATGGATTTGGATCAGCCGAGTAGTTCCCATAGGACCACTTCTGGTGTACAGAGGAGGACTTCTGAAGTGCCTCAACCCCGTTCTGTTAGACAGCCTCGGCGGTTGGTGGAGGCGGTGATACGTCCAGTCCGGGTTGATGTGCTGGACGTTGAGGACGATGAGGAGAATGTTTCGGTTGCGGACCCCGCTCCTGCTGCACATGTTCCCCGTAGGGACCTCCCAAGTATTTAGGTGTCAAACCCAGATCTTCTGGGTGACTTGAGTCGATATGCCTTGATGTATTTGCATGCTAACGAGGTATGACGTTAGATCTTGATTTTCCTTCTTTTCTATTGATGAGGAGTAAAGGATTTTGATGTTGATTTGCATTTCATACAGGTTCCCGGCTTCACACAGCCTCAAGGGAATTGGTTTAGCATACACTCCATGTACCAGACTCTTCATCCTGACGACAGAGCGATTATGCATGACTGGGGATTTGGAGCATTATTTTCCATCCTTCCCCGTCGTTGTCCCTGAGGTTATCTCAGGGCATTATCTGAGCGATGGTTTCATCAGACTCAGTCACTCCATCTGTTGGACTGTGAGGTGATGATGACGCTGATGGATTGGTGGTTTATCACAGGTATGGAGTTTAGAGGGTAGCCAGTTCTTTCAATGGCGAATATTACCCCTAATACCGTTAGATCCTTGTTAGGAGTTTTACCAAAGGCGCTTAAAGGCAGGACTGTGCGTACGGGTCCTTTGAGTGTGGATGCTATGAGTGGGCTGTTGAGCGAGCCCATGCCTAATGATGTCAGAGTCAGGGATCGCATTTTTCGGCGATTGTTCCTGATGATCATTAGAGACTGCTTCATAGCAGATAACTCTTTTACGACGTCGTTCGCTTTGGTTAGCGCCACGCGTCATGTGGATCATATTGGAGAGTATGATTGGGATTCCTATACCTTTGCATATTTCCTCAGGGGCATGCGTATGCGCTCGCAGGGTTTGACTGAGGCTTGGTTAGGATTCTACCCCTTCCTGCTGGTGAGTATTTCTCTTGTCGTTTCCCATGTATAGGTTAAGAGTGTTTACTGACTGTAAATGTGTGCCTTTGTGTTGGCAGTTTTAGGCCTACGAGAGGTTTCCATGTTTACGCCCTGTGAGCGTGTTAGGTTTAGATACCTATCCATGAGGACAACGATGGCATCATTCCATACTAGCGGAGGTCCCTGTTGATGAGTAGGTTTTTAACCTATAAATTCTATTCATTTGGCTTGTTATATTGTTAGTTTTTGGGTACTTCTATGTTACTTTTGATGGGGTTTATGTTTGTTGTAGGTAATTCAGACTCATCTAGCGAATGGAAGCATTGGAGGACGTTTTGAGCGACATTACAAGTTTCTGTTCGGTAAGCGCGGAGTGCGCTGTGTTAAGAAGTAGATTAGCGCGGAGGGCGCTGGAGCATGGCAGGTTGCTGATGGACTAGCGCGGAGCGGGCTGCGGAGAGGCATTGACTGGTGCAGAGCGCGCTGGTGCGGGTCTTGACTGTTGGGCAAATTTTCCGTGATAAGGAAACTAGTGGTTGTTATTGACAAAAATTGGGATTAATTAGAATTGCTCTTGGGAGGAAGTGGAGTTGGTTTAGGAAGGTATCATAAGGAATGGATGTGGGCATATAAGAGAAGCAATTACGGATGAATCAGGGAGAGGAAAAAAAAAGAAAAACGAAAAAAAAATTGAAGAACAAGCTCTTGGAGGTTTAGATAAGAGGAAATTCTCGCGAAGATTGCAGAGTTGAATTCAGAGAAGGGTGGTGTTTTATTATTCTTCTTCAATTTTAATTTGTGTAATTGGGATGATGTTTTCTTTTATTTATTCAGTATTTAATTCATTAGTTATGGGCTAAATTACTTGTTAGGCTTATAATGGATCTCTAAGTGGAACGATGATTATGTAACATTGGTTTTCAGTTTAATTAAGCTATTATGCAGTTTGTCTATCTTAATTGAAGCTTGCATTTATGAATTGCTTGATCAACAATTTTATGTGGATTTGTATGAATTCGAGAGATGAAATATAAATCTAGACTTAGTTAATATAGCATGTGTCATGAATTTTGTGAATAGCAGATTATTAATTATTGTTGAGGTAGAGATATGCTTGACATCACATGTAATCGTGAAGAGAACTTGTACTTCAACCTTACTTAATTAGAATTCACATAGAGATATAGTGAGTTGATTAATTAAGGTGTTTGACTTAATTCTATTTTGATTATGGATTTGGGTTAATACGGTGTTAATATATCGAGAGGTGGTTAATACTATTTATGTGTTCTTGATTACTAATCTGGGATAGTGAGTTAAATTTGAATAAGGTGATAATAATCAGAGGGATGCTTAGAGTGAAGTTACGAGCCTAATTCTCCAATATTTGTTTGAAAATTCAGATTTAGGGTTTGTTGGTATTGAGTTGATTTTTGATAATTTTAATATTTTCAATATAAACTGGAAATTGATTAGTTTAATAAAATTTGGATTAATAGAAGATTGGTAGTTGCAAGGTAAATTGGTGCTAAATCTCTGAGGGAACGATACTTTACTTACTATTATATTACTTGTTGACCACATATACTTGTGTGTTGAGCGTATATAGATTTTACCTACAAGTTTTTGGTGCCGTTGACGGGGATTTCAGTACAGATTTTATTATTTTTACAATATCAGTTTAATTAGTCCAGTTTTACTTAAACACTTTTTGTTTTGTTTTGTTCTTCGAATTTCAGGTTTTTGATATTGGTTTATGCAAACTCGATCAAAAAATCCAGACTTGCTTCCTTTTGAGGATGACATCGATAGAAGGTTTCAGAGGTTAAGTAAGTGGATAAAGAAAACAAGGGACGAATTCGAAAACTCTGATAAGGAAGAAGAAATGGCCGCCTAAGACCAGAAAGCATTGAGAGATTTTACAACACCTAAGGTGACTGAGCTGCAGTCGAGTATCACCAGGCCTGTAATAGCTATAAACACGTTCGAAATCAAGCCTGGGAAAATTCAAATGATGCAGAATTCAGTGCAGTTTGGGAGAATGGCTAATGACGATCCTAACGAACATTTAAACAGTTTTCTGGAAATTTGCGACACTTTCAAGTATAATGGGGTGTCGGATGAGGCAGTTAGACTTCGCTTGTTCCCATTCACTCTACGGGAAAAGGCGAAGATTTGGTTACACTCTTTACCAGCGGGTTCGATAACGACGTGGGAGGACCTGGCTCAAAAATTCTTAGCAAAATTCTTCCCCCCTGTAAAACCTGCAAAGATGAGGAATGAGATTACCATGTTTGATTAGCAACATGGGGAGTCACTATACGAGGGATGAGAGAGATACAAAGAGTTACTTTAAAATGCCCACATCACGGACTGCCCAAATGGTTGCAAATGAATATATTTTACAACGGACTACATGGGAATCTCAAAACGAGTATTGATGCGGTATCGGGGGGAGCGTTTATGGCTAAGACGTATGAGGAGGCATACCAGTTGATAGAGACTATGGCGGCTAACAATTATCAGTGGCCCATGACAAGAATGACACAACCTACGGTCGCTGAAGTGTTAGAAGTAGATGGAGTGACGGCAATAACGACACAGATTTCAGCTCTGGCTAAGAAGTTCGACGTGTGGTACGGGGGACAGAAGCAGACAGTTGCAATTATTTGTGAGTTGTGCGCAGGGAAACATTCAACGGATCAATGCGCAATCAACCCAGAGTCGGTACAATTCATGAGTAGCTAAAACAGAATTCCTCAGAATACATATCAGAATGCATATAATCAGGGGAATAGGAATAATATGAATCAGTCGTGGAATAATAATTAGAATCAGCAAGCTCCACGACCATCGTATCCCCCAGGGTTTCAGAATCAACACTAACCAGTTCAACGACAAGAGAGAAAATTAGATTTATAGGAATTGTTATCAAAGTATATAATAAGTAACGAGGTAGCTATGAAGAATCAAGCAATGGCAATGAAATCACAAGAAATGGCCATCAAGAATTTAGAAAACCAGATGGGACAAATTGCTTTAGCATTGAACAACAGACCACAAGGGACCCTACCGAGTGACACCGAAAGAAATGCAAAGGGAAATCATGAACAATGTCAGGCAGTCTCTTTGAGGAGTGGAAAATAGATGGTTGGGAAAGATGTAGAAAATTCAGCTGTCTCTGATGATAAGAGTAATGATAACATAGTGGATGCAGAAAAAAGGATGCGAACACGCAATTGGAGAAAACAAAGTTAGATGACACGCCAGTTGTGTACCCGCCACTGCCATTTCAGAAAAGAGTTCAAAAACAAAAATTAGACAAGCAATTTGCAAAGTTCTTGGAAGTATTTAAGAAATTGCAGATTAACATCCCGTCTGCGGAAGCCCTAGAGCAAATGCCTAGTTATGCAAAATTCATAAAGGGGATTCTGTCCAGAAATAAGAAGTTAGAAGATTTTGAGACAGTGGCACTAACAGAATAGTGTAGCCTGTTTTTACAGCGAAAATTGACACCCAAGTTGAAAGATCTAGGGAGTTTCACAATTCCATGCACGATCGGGAATACGACTTTCAATAAATGCTTATGTGATTTATGAGCGAGTATGAACCTTATGCCGTTATCAGTTTACATAGAATTGGGATTGCCAGCTCCAAAGCCTACGAACATCTCATTACAGTTGGCATATAGGTCAGTCACGTATCCAAGAGGCATTGAGGAAGACATATTGGTCAAAGTTGATAAGTTTATATTTCCTGCGGATTTCATTATTCTAGATTTTGAGGAGGACAAGAACATCCCGATTATCCTAGGGAGATCTTTCTTGGCGACGGGTAGGACACTTATCGACGTACAAAAAGGTGGATTAACGATGAGGGTCCAAGATCAAGAAGTTAAGTTTAACGTCTTCAAAGCCATGAAATTTCCCGCGGATGAAGAAGAGTGCTTCTGGATGGAAATCATTGATCAAATAGTCAATGAAGACATGGGAAAGAGTCTGAGCAACGATCTTCTAGAGATAACATTATTGGGGGATGAGGAGTTTGATGACCCAGAATTTATGGACTACTTACAGATGTTAGACTCATTGCCACGAGTAAGCCGATTCAAAACACCTTGTGAATTATTACACACGGAGGAGATAGCTACGAAAAAATTGAGACCATCATTGGAGGAGCCACCAACTCTTGAACTCAAGCCACTCCCTAAACATCTCATGTATTCTTATTTAGGCAATTCAAATTCTTTACCTGTAATTATTTCTGCTGCACTTAACGATTTGCAGGAAGAGAGTTGCTAAGGGTTCTTAGAGAACATAAGGTAGCGATAGGGTGGACGATAGCGGATATCAAGGGAGTTAGCCCGTCGTTTTGCATGCATAAGATTCTGATGGAAGATGACGCTAAACCAATGGTGGAGCAACAACGACAACTTAACCCAATTATGAAGGAAATAGTAAAGAAGGAAATTCTAAAATTATTGGATGCCGGAATCTTGTACCCGATCTCCGACAGTAAGTGGGTTAGTCCTGTTCATTGTATACCGAAGAAGGGGGGAATGACTGTGGTACAAAATGAAGATAACGAGTTAATACTGACAAGAACAGTAACAGGTTGGAGGGTGTTCATCGATTATAGGAAGTTGAACAAGGCAACCCGAAAAGATCATTTTCCGCTACCCTTTATCGACCAAATGTTGGACAGATTGGCGGGTCACGACTTTTACTGTCTATTGGATGGGTACTCGGGCTATAACTAGATTGCCATCGCTCTTGAGGATCAAGAGAAGACCACATTTACGTGTCCTTACGGCACGTTCGCATTCAGGATAATGTCATTCGGGTTATGTAATGCACCGGCTACCTTCCAACAGTGTATGATGGCCATTTTCTCCAATATTGTGGAGAAAAACGTTGAAGTCTTTATGGATGACTTTTCTATCCACGGAGACAATTTTGATACATGTCTTGGGAATTTGGTAATGGTGCTACAACGATGCGAGGATACAAACCTTGTACTTAACTGGGAAAAATGCCACTTCATGGTTGAGGAGGGAATAATTTTGGGCCACAAGGTTTCGGCTCAAGGACTGGAAGTTGACAAGGCTAAGTTGGACATAATCGAGAAACTTCCTCCAACGAGCTCTGTAAAAGGAATCAGAAGTTTTCTGGGACATGCTTGGTTCTACAGAAGATTCATAAAGGACTTCTCTAAAATTGCAAAACCATTATGCAGTCTTTCAGAGAAGGACTCTGTGTTTAGTTTTGATGAGGAATGTAAGTTGGCTTTCGAGCTGTTGAAGAAGAAGTTAACTACAGCCCCAGTTATCGTCGCACCAGATTGGAAAATACCTTTTGAGCTGATGTGTGATGCAAGCGACTATGCAGTCGGGGCTGTTTTGGGATGACGCCAAGATAAGGTATTTCACACCATTTATTATGCAAGCAAGACACTCATGGAGACTCAAATGAATTATAAAACTATGGAAAAGGAACTGCTTGCAGTGGTGTATGCATTTGTCAAATTCTGGGCATACCTTGTCGGCACTAAGGTGATAGTTTACATGAACCATTCGGCTATTCGGTATCTCATTGTGAAGAAAGATGCTAAACCACACCTTATTCGGTGGATTCTCCTTCTTCAAGAGTTTGATCTAGAAATAAAGGATAGAAAGGGGACGCAGAATCAAGTCACTGATCATTTATCTAGGCTGGACAATCCGGTTACACAAGAAGAGGACAAGGGTGTCATAAATGAGTCATTCCCGAACGAGAAATTGTTTGGGATAAATGCAGAATTTCCATGGTACGCGGACTTCGTGAACTATTTAGTGAGGAACATGTTCCCCCTGATCTTACAAGACAACAAAAGAAGAAGTTTCTTCATGACATCAAGTGGTATATGTGGGATGAGCCTTACCTATTCAAACAATGCGCCGACAAGATGATCAGAAGGTGTGTGCCCTACAGCGAGGTACATAGTATACTGCATGAGTGCCATTCATCGGTATACGGGGGACACTATTATAGTTAAAGAACAACAACAAAAGTCCTTCAAGTAGGGTTTTATTGGCCTACGCTATTTAAAGACGCCCATCAATTTGTTAAAACTTGTGATAGATGTCAAAGAGTGGGCAACATATCGAAAAGGAATGAGATGCCACTCCAAACTATCTTAGAAGTTGAGATTTTCGATTTATGGGGCATCGATTTCATGGGGCCATTTCATTCCTCATTGTCAAATCAGTATATTTTGCTGGCAGTGGATTATGTGTCAAAATGGGTTGAAGCAATAGCATTACTGACTAACGATGCCAAGGTGGTGGTAAAATTCTTACAGAAAAATATTTTTAAGAGGTATGGCACGCCAAGAGCTATCATAAGTGAAAAATGTAGTCACTTATGCAACAAATCATTTATAGCCCTCTTGGTAAAGTATGGGGTCAACAACAAGGTGGCGAAAACTTATCATCCCCAAACCAGTGGGCAAGCTGAAGTCTCGAACAGAGAGGTAAAGAAAATTCTAAAAAAAATGGTGAACCCGAATCAAAAGGATTGGTCGCTCCGGTTAGATGATGCATTATGGGCATACCAGACTGCTTATAAGACGCCAATAGGGATGTCACCATATCAATTATTGTACGAAAAGCCATGTCACCTACCTGTCGAGCTACAACACAAGGCCTACTGGGCCATTCAGAAACTAAACTTCGATCAAGTAGCTGTGGGGGAAAGGAGGCTGCTACAACTAAACGAGCTCAATGAATTCCAACTTCAGGCATACGAAAACGCTAAACTATACAAGGAGAATGTCGTGCAATAAATTTTATTTTCTTATATGTGATTTTCTTATACACAATAAATTATTTTATAAAGAAATTTTGAAGGAGGAATTTGGGCTCTATTAGAATTCAAATTTTTGTTTAATCAGATAGACAAGCTTTAGGCTGAATAGTTAAAGATCAGTCGATCGAATTTGATCGAGATCTACTTGCAATGAATGCGTATATTATTTACCCTAGTATATATAAGTTTTAAAACGGTGATTCCGGGGATAGAATCTTTATAAGGGAGGGTGAATGTAATAACCCGATATTTTCTATATAATTAAATAACAAATTTTGCGTATAAATTATTACTATTATTATTATAAAGGTGGGAACATGTATAAGGTAAAGTGTAAGTGTATATGTGATAAATAAAATTTATTTATTACATGAATAATTTTAAATAATTTTTAGAGTTATTGATCATTATAAATTATATAGTTATAATTAATTTTGTAGTAAATCGTGCTGTTGTTTAACTCACGATTGCGGTTGTTCCCCGAAAAACTTAAGTCAAGGTGGTCGGGACCATTCACCATCAAAACAGTGTTCCCACATGGTGCATGTGAGACCCCGAATTTTATGAAATAAAAGTATTCAATTTTTCTATTTTGGTAAATAGTTAAATTGATAAAAGTTTAAAGTTAAGGGTAATATGTGATTTTTTTTGGCAAAGTAAGCAAGTTGATATAAAATATTCGTTGTGTCGGGGAATATTCGATTAGTCGAGGAATATTCTTTTTATCAGGGAATATCCGTACGACGGTACAATCATTGGTGGACCCCACAACGAAATTATTGTCGGATTGAGAAAATGACAAAAATATTTTTATGAAAATAACGACGGAAGTTTTACCGTTAACTGTTGAAACACCCGGTGTTAAAAGTACTGTAATACGCGTGGTTGCATAGTAGCACACGATATTGATTATTGATGCTTACGTGAGAAGTCACTCAGTTTTGTTTTATTAGTATTTTAATGTAATAAAACAGAAAAGATTTTTATATAAAACAGAATACTTTTATAAAGTTATTCGGTTTATTAGGCTAATAGTAAAATATTTTTATATAAAATAGAATACTTTTATAAAGTTATCTGTTTTATTAGACAATAATTAGAATATATTATATTTTAATATGCATAGTGTTTCTATAGTGCCTGCATAGTGTTTGCATAGTAAAATCTTTTTATATAAAACAGAAAAATTTTATAAAGTTATTCGTTTTATTATATTATATTTTATTGTAAACCAATCTGGACCGTCCGTTTAAAGTAAATCAATCTGGATCGTTCATGAATTAGTTACTATGCAGTCCATTCTTCTATAAATAGAAGCTCATTCCTTCATTATTTCTTACGAATTCATTGAAACTCTAGAGAGAGAAACTATAGAGAGAGTTCTTCTTCTATAATCTTGAGCGTATTTCTTTAGAGTTTTAATAAGGTTTGAGCGTAGTATAAGTTTTCTTCAAGTATATTCCCGCCCTACCAGTCGGAATACTTTTCTTTTTAAGGTAGGGAATATAATTGTCGTACTCGTAAAGGATATTATTATTATTATAGTAAGGGGTATTATTTCATTCGTATTCATGAAGAGAACTTCTGTTATTCCATTCTTCATTATTCTGTTGGAATAACCTGTATACGTAGACTACCGTATACATGGTGAATTTCTTCTATTATTCCATTCCTTATTATTATGTTGGAATAACCTGTCTATGCGAAGTACTGCATACATGGTGAAATTCTTCTATTATTCCATTCTTTATTATTATGTTGGAATAACCTGTTTATGCGAAGTACTGCATACATGGTGAAATTTTTCTATTATTCCATTCTTTATTATTCTGTCGGAATATCCTGTCTGTGCGTTTACGCATGACCTGGTTCCATTATTTATTATTCTGTTGCAATAACCTGTCTGTGCGGTCTATCGCATGCCTGGTGAATTCTTCTGTTATTCTATTATTTATTATTCTGTTGGAATATCCTGTCTGTACGTTTACGCATGACCTGGTTCCATTCTTTATTATTCCGTTGAAATAACATGTCTGTGTAGATTACCGCATGCATGGTAAATGATCATTCGTATTCATACGAATAGTATTTTTTATTAAAAAGGGGTTTCTTCCAGGGGCAGATTCATAATTTTTATGACCCTCAAAAATTTTGGAAAAATTAGAAATGATAATTTGATGAGTTTTCTAGATTGTGTCCAAAAATGGCAATTTTTGGATGTATAGATTAAGAGTTATGGATTTTATGGGAAAAAACTATTTTAAAAGTAAACCCTTATAACTCTTTGTGGTTAACTCCAACATTAGTGAAATATTTATTGGGAGTACATGTATATAACTGGAGTATACCCTGTAAATTTCGGAATTTTTGGACAAAAGTACAATTTATGATAAATGTCTAAATATTTGGCAGTTTTAGCCATATGAAAAATAGTAAATGAATTTTAAAAATTTTGAGAAAAATATATGTTCAAGATGAGACTATATTCTGCTAAATCCTAGAAATGAAATATTTTTGGGACTGATTTGGTATTTTTCATGAAAATAAACTAGTTATGAATAAATGAATTAAATATGTTATGTGAAGTAATAAAATTGGAAAATATGATTTTATGGCTTCAGAATCCTATATAGGGTATATGCAAATTTTTGATGAGGGATTTGATCATTGATGATGAAATCTTATGAGTATGGCATTTTTGAATGATTAAATGCATTATTTGATTAAGTGTAAACAATTGAAATAAATTGTTTATAAGTTTAAGAAATGATTAAAATATTGTTATAATATTAATGATATTAGATTATGAGATTATTAAGTGATTGATAACATTTGGTTATTATTGAACGCTGGATAAATTGTATTATAAATGTTTAATATTTATCCTTTATCTCATTTGATTGATTCTTATATCATTGTCATCATCCTCATGCTTATATTGTGTTGAAAGTCATCTTTGGTCGTAGTTCATAGATGGACTTGGTATGATTATAACCAGGGATTATTAGGTATAATCACGACCGTAATGTTACAAATAATGTGAAAAAAGTCCTCATTGGCCCGTAATGCATTGATGGACAGTTTTTGGTATGATTATGACTATGAATTCTCTTCGGCCAAGGGTACAAAGATGAATTATTTTATGGCATGATCATGACCGTTGATGAAAACACGATTATCTTTAGCCCGTAGTGCATGGATAATTCGTGGTCCTGATATTAACGAATATCCTTAGCCGTAGTGCATGGATAATTCAGTGATATGGATTGATTATCGAGCTGAGTCTCAGCGATGAAATATAAATTCATGGATGTGATATTAACGAATATCTTTGGCCGTAGTGCAGGGGTGATTTGATGATGTGGATTATTTATTAAGCTGAGTCTCAGCGATAAAATATTTATTATACACTTTTAATTCGTAGAAGATAGTAGATATCATGCTCTACTTGACTCTTCTAAAATACAGTTGTATGTCTTTGGCATGTAGTGCAAAGATGAATTGTTAATGAATATCTTTGGCCGTAGTGCAAAGATGAATTTATTAGTATGATTATGAGCAGGAATTCTGATTTGGTATAACCATGATTTTTGATGTTTCAGGTGAAGATAGGTGATTAAAATTATCTTCGTCCTGGTTGCGAAGAGGAATTTATAACCACAATTATGATTATGAGTTATTCATATGATTGTGGACAGGAACTGTTGATTTATTTTACATGGATAAAACATTATTGGTGGACTTTTAACATAGAGAAGATAATAGACCTTATGGTCTATTTGACTCTTCTAATGGATTGCTCGTTCCGCTCCAACTATGATTGAAAAGTTTTATCATCTACCATATGTTCTAAATCTCTTATTTATTATTGATGAAAGCTATTGATAATTTAATTATCTTTAATCATGATATTCTTTACTGGGCTAGTTGTGCTCACCCTTTCTGCTTCACAATTCCTTTCACGTAATAAGAGTGTTGTCGTAAGAGTGTTGCCGGGTCGAGCGAGGATAATAGGGGAATAAAACGGTGGTCTCTAGTTGTGGAGGTTCTCCCTAAACAATATAGAAAAGTGTGTTATATTCTATACATCATTTAGTAGTTATATTTGGTGAATCAAATAGGGTGAGGCGAACTCAACTTTGGAAGGGTGTGTTGCCACTATCATACTAGATGTCTAATGACATACAACCTCGTGTTATTATAAGATAGGGTTATGCGTATCCACTTGCTGAGTATATCTACGGGCACTACCTATATAATCTTGGAGTTTATTTGAAATATAATATTCACTTGGAGACAATGGAGATAGTTATATGTCAAGAGAAGACTCACCATTGGAAAGAAGACGATAGTAATCTTCTCATTTTTCTTTGGGGTCTATTGGGTCAGCCAATGATAATTCTGTGGACATATGATATCTATTATAACCTAGACGCATGGCCTCCCATGTACGAAGGTTTCCTTGAGCACTTCCCAAAGATTTTAATTTCTAAAACAGTTTTTGATTATACTTTTATGTAAAGTACCATTGTACGGTTGTGGTCGAGGCACCGTGAGAGTTACATACATTTGTATTAAAACTCATAGTTAACTGTAGTCGTATTCTATATGACAGTTCAACAGTTGTATAAATGAAGTTATATTTTAATTTTGTACCATATATCTGGCGACTAAGAATAGGCGATGTATACCTAATTTTGGGGGCGTCACAGTTGGTATCAGAGCTTAGGGATATGGTCGTTGGCGGAGATAAGAGTCTAGAACTAGGAGGGGAAGAGACGAGTTATATACTTCGCTAGTGTGAAACTTACCAAAGTTGAAATTGTTTACTTGATAAGTTGACAAATTATGATATGTCAATTAACCTTTGTTTTAAAGCTATATTCTACAGTGATATCTGAAATACAGGAGATGAGAAATGGGAAAAATCATGATAGCGAGGAAATTACCGGGAAGATACAATCTGAAAAGAAAGCAAGGTATTCTCATCTCTTCGAATATTAGGTACGTATGTAAATTTCGAGGGTGAAATTTCATAAGGAGGGGTGATTGTGAGACCCCGAATTTTATGAAATAAAAGTATTCAATTTTTCTATTTTGGTAAATAGTTAAATTGATAAAAGTTTAAAGTTAAGGGCAATATTTGAATTTTTTTTTTGCAAAGTAAGCAAGTTGATATAAAATATTCGTTGTGTCGGGGAATATTCGATTAGTCGAGGAATATTCTTTTTTTCGGGAAATATCCGTACGACGGTATAATCATTGGTGGACCCCACAACAGAATTATTGTCGAATTGAGAAATCAAAAAAAATATTTTTAAGAAAATAACGGCAGAAGTTTTACTGTTAACTGTTGAAACACCCGGTGTTAAAAGTACAGTAATACACGTGGTTACAGCTCAGAGACCTCTACTTGCACAACGCTGATCACGCCAAAGACGCCGATTCCCTAGCGCGGAACGCGCTGAACCAACCTTTACTTACTGAATGTCAAGCGTGGACAACGCCACATCAAGCCTACGTACAGCACGGACCGTGCCACCAGTTCAACAACTTCTACATACCAAGCGCGGGACGTGCTATACCTCGTTCATAATAGGCGCGGACCATGCTACTTGGATTACTAGACACAGAATTGATGAGACGTGCTCTAATCAGAATCCATCCACCTCTCATCGCAACATGCAACTTCTACACGTCTCCTAATTCTATTGCATTTCTTATTCCCCATAACTCCCATTTACACCATCTTTACTCTCCTTTTCCTTTTCAATTTCCAATCCCACTAACCTTTTTAATTCCCAACTCCAACCCACGTTGGTTTTCTACTGTCTATATGAAGTCCCACCATCCTAGAATTTATGGTACTACAAAGCTCAAACACAACATTCCAATCCTAAATCTAATCCACTGCTTGCACAAATTCATACAAATTGGGGCTCCTCTTCAACTTATTAAAGGTAAGCTAATTCCCTTCATCGCTCACAAAATTTTCTTTTTTGACATCAAATTGAGTGGAAAATTTGGGGAATTGAATACCCAAGGAATGGGTGCTGTGTTTTTAACAATTTGGCTAGCAAAGCAACATCAATCGACCAAGTTTGGGAAACAATCAGTCCGCCCACCACCTGTTTGATAAAAGTCCAGAACCAGATTTGTGTGCTTAACAACACCGGAAGCAACATGTGTTCCCACAAAAGACAACGGGCATCGACCTCCACGACTCGGCCTGAATATGACCATATAAAATTTATTAGCGAGAGGGCCGCAGAAAGATTCAAGTCATCCATTGACAAAAAGAATTTGGTGCTAGAACGAGGATTGAAGCCAAATGAAAATTTGGATAGTGATATGGATCTGCAAATTGTAGAGTGCAACTGGTTCCAGCTAGTAGAGCAACCACTTCCAACGGCAATCAACATAGTTAAGGAGTTTTATGCAAATGCAATAGAACATGTCAATCATGTTGCCATGGTTCGGGGCAAACCGGTGGCGTTTCACGCCGATGCGATTAATGCTTATTTTGGGTTGGAGACACCATAAGATGACCAATATGAAGATGGGTTGCCAGAGCTGGACGAGTTGATTGCCAAATTATGCAAACCAGGGACTCAATGGGTAATTCAAGTCGGAATGAATGAAAAGATTAGTTTTCCTCAATCAGCAATTAGTCGATATGGTAAAGCATGGCATACATTTATATGTGCTCGTCTAATGCCCACTCGCCACCAAACTGATGTTACAAAGGCATGGGCTAGGCTTTTGTATGGGATTGTTCACCACCAATATCATATGGACAATTCAATTGCATTTTACGATGTTGATGTGGGGGGGAGTCTATTCAAGAATCAATTGGCCGGGCGTTATGTGGGAGTACTACGAGAGGGTTACTGCACGGGTTCCTCAGCACTAATTTATGCTGGAAAACTGGGGTTCAGTGGTAACCTACTGAGCCGATACAATAACCAATGGTGATAATTGATCATGCCACTATTGAAAGGTACAAAGCATAGGATGGGGCGCAATCACACCCACGTGGTGAAGGCTACATTATGATCCGCCAACCAACACCCCCAGTTAGTGCGGAACAAACGCGGGTTCCAAAGAATCAATTTATGTAGTTGGCCAAACATCAAGGTTTAATGCATCAGTACAATGTAAATGCATTCAACACGCTTGCTGAGGCATTTTTTCGTTACAATCCTAATGCTCAACCGGTGGTTATGCCTATTCCTCCTATCTTTCCAACGTATCCTTCGTCGAACAACGACGAGCAGTAACGAGTTTTCAAGGAAGCCCTCATTTTTTTATTTATTAAATATATTTGACGTAATGAGGGCATTACTTGATTTAAGTTTGGGGGATTATTTTGTCTTCTGCCTAGTAATTTGCATGTGTAGTTTTTAGTTATTAGTTTTTATATTTTGGTTGCATAATTAGGGCATATCTAAATAAAAAAAGAGGCATGTAGTTAGCATGTAGTTGCATGAATCCAGTGGACAGTTGGTATATATTTGTTTTGGGCCAATGATGAGATTGGAATTTGGTGAACAAATGCAATACTAATTAAGAGAACTTTGAAGTAATTTCTTGTTATAAGTTGAATCTTTCTTTTTTTTGAAACAATTACAATAAGGATTGCACAAGAAAACCAACTTGTAGATTGATCGCGTTTAAATTGATTCATAATAAGACTCTAAAAGGCATTACTAGTTTAAATGAAGGAATGACTCGAACAAGTAGTGATGGCTAAAGTTAGATGCGAACCTAAGTTTGGGGGAATATTTGGGGTATATAAGCTAAAAAAAGTATGAATAAATACCGTGGTGTGCTTGTCTAGTTTTGTGACCTTTGTTACTTGAGTAAGTAAGCCCGAGGGGATTTTCTTTACACCTAGCGCCCTAAGGTCTTAATGGTCTGGGAGTCATTGGTCGAAAGCTCGTTAAGGTAGCATTGAAAAGCCTAAGGGAATAAGACATTTCATAGCTGGGTGTATATATATAAAAAAATAAAAAAATAAAATTTGAATAATACGGGAAAAAAAGAGCAAAATGCCCCCGTAAATGATAAGTAAGGCATAAATATCCAATGTTGACCCTTGATGTTGGTTATTGTTCGGCATAGGTTAGAATTAACTTGTTGTGGATTTCTTAAATTTATTCAGTATAATGCCTTAGAAAAGATTTGTTATGTATTAAATTTGATGGAATGTCAATTTATATTGTGGGTACACACACATACACACACTATAATAGTGGTAACAATTTGAAATGCAATGGTTGGCAAGGACTTGTGGATTAGTTTTGTTATGAGGTGTTGATATGTTTACTTGATTTCTCTGAGGCCTTATGAGTGAACTATTGTGACTATAATAATACTGGATTCGTAATGTTAGGATGAGATGCACTGCATTATACTGCATTTTTGCTTGAGGACAAGCAATGTTCAAGTTTAGGGGAATTTGATGAGTAGGTTTTTAACCTATGAATTCTGTTCATTTGGCTTGTTATATTGTTAGTTTTTGGGTACTTATATGTTACTTTTGATGGGGTTTACATTTGTTGTAGGTAATTCAGACTCATCCAGCGAATGGGAGCATTGGAATACGTTTTGAGCGACATTGCAAGTTTCTGTTGGCTAAGAGCGGAGAGCGTTGTGTTAAGAAGCAGATTAGCGCGAAGCGCGCTGGAGCATGGCAGGTTGCTGATGGACTAGCGTAGAGCACGCTGCGGAGAGGCATTGACTGGCGTGGAGCGCGCTGGTGCGGGTCTTGACTGTTGGGCAGATTTGCTGTGATAAGGAGACTAGTGGTTGTTATTGACAAAATTTGGGATTAATTAGAATTGCTCTTGGGAGGAAGTAGAGTTGGTTTATGAAGTTATCATAAGGAATGGATGTGGGCATATAAGAGAAGCAATTACGAATGAATCAGGGAGAGGAAAAAAAAGAAAAGCGAACAAAAAATTGAAGAGTAAGCTCTTGGAGGTTTAGATAAGAGGAAATTCTCATGAAGATTGCAGAGTTGAATTCAGAGAAGGGTGGTGTTTTATTATTCTTCTTTAATTTTAATTTGTGTAATTGGGATGATGTTTCCTTTTATTTATTCAGTATTTAATTCATTAGTTATGGGCTAAATTACTTATTAGGCTTATAATGGATCTCTAAGTGGAACGATGATTATGTAACCTTGGTTTTCAGTTTAATTAATCTGTTATGCAGTTTGTCTATCTTAATTGAAGCTTGCATTTATGAATTGCTTGATCAACAATTTTATGTGGCTTTGTATGAATTCGAGAGATGAAATATAAATCTAGACTTAGTTAATATAGCATGTGTCATAAATTTTGTAAATAGCAGATTCTTGATTATTGTTGAGGTAGAGATATGCTTGAAATCATATGTAATTGTGAAGAGAACTTGTACTTCAACCTTACTTAATTAGAATTCACATAGAGATATAGTGAGTTGATTAATTAAGGTGTTTGACTTAATTCTAGCTTGATTGTGGATTTGGGTTAATACAGTGTTAATACTATTTGTGTTCTTGATTAATAAATCGGGATAGTGAGTTAAACTGGAATAAGGTGATAATAATCAGAGGGGGATGCTTAGAGTGAAGTTACAAGCCTAATTTTCCAATATGTGTTTGAAAATCCAGATTTAGGGTTTGTTGGTATTGAGTTGATTTTTGATAATTTTAATATTTTCAATATAAACTGGAAATTGATTAGTTTAATAAAATTTGGATTAATAGAAGATTGGTAGTTGCAAGGTAAATTGGTGCTAAATCTCTGAGGGAATGATACTTTACTTACTATTATATTACTTGTTGACCACGTATACTTGCGTGTTGAGCGTATATAGATTTTACCCAACACCTGTAGATGAGGGTTTCACCCATTATCGCCTGTAGCTGGAGTTATTGACAGTTGATATCATCACATGGATTCCTTATTCCGGGGAACATTTGGCCATCGGTTTTGAGTATGAGAACCCGACTGGCGTCGAGTATGTGATCTCCACCAGGAGAGTTCTTCTCTTTACAGATGGAGGATGAGAGCTCTATTTAGGAGAGCGTGCTATTAAGAGCACCACATGGGAGATTCGTATGCCGATCTTGCCTCCTGCTAGTAGTCATTGGCTTGCATCACAGTCACCCGTCATTGACATCCCATTATTGGGGGTAGACAATTTTGCATTATCAGAGGTCCCCTGCACTCAGGAGATATTCCAGCGTTGGTGGTTCCCTCGCACTATTGGAGCCCAGACCCACGCCACTCAGTTCATGGGGGATATGGTTATAGGATCTGTGATGATGACGAATTGGCTAGCCTGTGTTCGAGATCCAACTTATGTGACACAGATTGACAGTTTGACCCAGCGGTTGGACCGGGCATATTTCTTTATCCGGCATTTGGGCAGAGATCCGACAAAGGCAGATTCGTTTGATCCTTCCAGCTCAGACGCTAGTCCCTCAGATGACCCATTTGGTTTTACCGACGCAGATCCTCCTTTGTATAGGCCTGACATCCTTGTTGATAGAGATCCAGTGACTCAGAAGGAGTTACATCAAGTGGACAGGATTGATGATGTAGATATTGATACTATTGTCTTCTTCTGATGTGTATTCTCGTTATATCTTTTGATAGGCCTCTGTTAGCTATTGGGTGGCTGTGCCCCATTCTCGCTATATCTTTTGATAGGCCTCTGTTAGTAGTAGGGCATCTGTGCCCCATTTCCCTATATTTTTAGTTGTACAGAGATGATGTATATAGATGTTGATATACTTAGGAATGTATGCACAATTTTTCATTCTCTATGTCATATTGCCATCTATTATCTGCAATGCATGTATCATGTTATGCATATGTATGTATTTCCAGATATATTCAACATTGACCCCTAGATGGTCTTATGACATGGCCCGTACAGATGTCTTCTTTGACAGTTATCCGTATTGATCATACCCCACCATTATTGGTGGCATCGGGTACGCTATCGTGGTATAATAGATTGTCACCATCAGAGAGGGTGATCGTAGATCATTTGTTGCAGCATACTATGACCCTGTTTGTAAGACCCCTACTTTTATAAATGAAATTTAATTTCCTCTATTTATTATTTTGAAATAGTAAGGGTTGAATTGATTAACGTGGTTAGTTATGGGTAAAATGCGCAAATATTTTTAAATAAGCAGATGGTTATAAAATACTCATTGTTGTCGGAGAATATTCATTTGGTCGTGGAATATTCTTGTTGTCGGGGAATATTCGTACGATGGCGCAGTCTTTTGTGGGCCCCATAACGAAAAGCGATTGGATGAAGAAAACGACAAGTATAAGTTGTTTATAAATAACGGCATAGTTGTTACTGTTAACACTGTTGGAATACCCAGTGGTTAAAACACAGTAATACACGTTGTTACCCAGTAGCATATGGTATTGCACCAATTATTTATTCTTACGTAAGAAGGCACTACTCAATAATTGTTACAGTAGTTACTGTTCAGTATTTTATTTTATTGATTCAATAATTGCTGCGTTAATATTTTATATTACTGTTGTTTCAATAATTATCACTACACAGTATTTTCCATTATCGAAGCAATAATTCATATTATCAGAATAGTATTATTAGAAAACATTATTGGCAATGTGTAGAAAGTTCTGTCTAAGGAGAGGTTTGGTCACCTAATTGCGCGCCAGTAAGGAGAAATTCTTATTGGAAAGCCCCTCTTTCCTGGGAACTGCCTGGTTGTCAGTATTGTGATTCTGTAATATTATTTGTGAATAATTAATTATTGATTTTTATGATAAGGAAAATATTCTTTTTATGTGGATATAGATGAAGAAATTTTTTAAAGTGACAATTGTTGAAAATCGATATTTTATCTTTTCTGATAAAATAATATTTTATTATATTATTATAATATAATAATGATGATATTTTTACAATGAATGTGGGATATATGAGTATATGAGGAGGAAGAGTATTTTTGTTGCAAACGTTGTTTAAAAGGTGTCCGTGGGCCCATTTCTTGACTGAAATTTGATTATAGCCTGTAAAATCGTCCGTTTATGGATTTCGATCAATTTCTGTTTGGAATTTGGAAAAACTTTCTTCTGCAAAGTTATAGAGAATTGAATTTTCTTTAAAAAATCGTAAGATTCAAATTTTCTGATAAAAGGACTATTTATTATGAATTATTGAATTTCTGAAATTTCGGAATAATTGATTTTGGAAGTTTTAATTATTTTAATTAAGAAAAACGTTTTTTTTGTTTTTGTTGGGTGAGTGGCTGATGTTGTGGACTAATTTTGTGTGCGTAGGAAATTTAATAAATTATATTAATATTATATTAAATTTTCTGCTTTGGTGTTCTAAGCATTTTTCAATAAATAGGGTGCTTAGGTTAGAATTGAAAATCACACCAGAAACTAAAGATTTCTCTCTCTTTCTTTCTCTATAATATCGAGCGTATTTTGTGAGTATTTTAGTACTTTGAGTATTGCTATACGGTGCAAGTTCTTTCAGCACTATATCCAATATTCCAGTTAGATGTACTATTCTTTTGAGGTAAGGTATATTATTTTTTTTAAAAAAACTAATATTATTTCATCAATATCATTATGTCGAAATATTGGTTGGAATTTTTTTATCAAATTTAGAACTTTTTCATGTCGGGTTTACTATTCATGGGTTACTATTCACAAATTACTCACGAGTTACTATTCACGAGTACTATTCACGAAACATGATGATGTTTTTTGTGAAATTTCTATCTTTTGGTGTCGGAGTTACTATTCACGTATACGGCACTATTCAAGTATATGACACTATTCACGAATACGACACTATTCATAGAAAAATTAAATTTTCTTTTCTATGTCCAAGATTGTCTGTTATAGTTCCTATCTTTGATTGGATCTATGTTTTGGTCTTTATTCTTGAATTTTACTCCACTCTAGTTATTTATGAAGTATTTTCGAACTTGAGTTATTTAAAGTATGAATCCTTAATACTTGTTCTTTTGTTTCACTGGATTCGTTTTCTTTAAAATATTTTTCATCATTCTCAGTCCTAAATGATGATATTACTGAATATCTTTGACCTGTAGTGCAAAGATGAATGATTTCTGATGAATATCTTTGGCCTGTAGTGCAAAGATGAACAGGTGTTTAGATGAACATGACCAACTGATGAATATCTTTTGCCTGTAGTGCAAAGATGAATATTTGATTCCAGATATATATTGATTGATATTACAGGGATAAAAGACAGACGATGAACTTTTATATTCATATATAGAAGATAGTAGATTTCATTCTCTACTTAACTCTTCTAATGAATTATTATTTTCGGTGCGAATATTGATTTAAAACTTGTTGTCTATTGTATTCTATTAGATTTTTCCTTGTTGAAGACTAACGATAATTTGCTCTGTATTATCTTAGTCATAATGTTCTTTACTGGGCTAGTTGAGCTCACCCTTTTTCTTTTTATTCCATTTTTCATCTCAGGAGGCGAGAATGTAGCGAGTACTAGTCGGGGTATGGAATGATGGTTCTAGAAGTTATTTTAGTAGTCCTCATCATTTTTGTAAAATAATGTATCAATAATTGAAATGAGGACTTATTTGAGTGTGGATATTGTCTAGATCACAATATTTGTATTTAAACTCACAGTTTTTATGTTGTATTAATAAAGTTGTAGTTGTTTCTGTACCATGTATTTTGACGACTTAGAATGGGTGTTTTATACCTGTTTTGGGGGCATCACAATTGGTATCAAAGCTTAGGGATATGGTCTCTGGCGGAGATCGGGGAATAGTACTAGGAGGGGAGAGACGAGTAATCCTTCGCTAGTGTGTCATACCTAAGCTTATTTGTTGGTCAGTTGAAGCATATGGTTAATATGTGATGTGATATGTTAAATTGTTTAATTAACCCTTATTTTATGGCAGTATTTAAGAATGACAGCTGAGAATATTAACGGTGGAGTTAATGAGACCGTGGAAACACCTTTAATCACCACCCAGGGGGACGTGTAACAGGAAGAAAATATTCCTCCTGTAAACAACACCACTGAGCAGATGATGAACGACGGGATGTTTAGGAGCTTTTTGCAGTTCATGCAAAACCAGACGAGGGAGACTCGTGTACAGAATACGGGTGAAAATGATAGGAACGCACGACTTGTCATGGCCAAGCAGTTCAAAGAGTTGGAACCATCAGAATTTTAGGGAAAGCCGGATCCGATCATGGCGGAAACGTGGGTCAAGAAAATTACCAAGATATTCGATGTCTTGGGATGCACGGAGGAACAGAAGGTTCCATTCGCCACCTTTATGTTCCGTGGCGAGGCAGATTACTGTTGGAAGTTTGTGAAACGTACCCAGCCTGCTGCACTCCGCATGTCTTGGGAAACGTTTCAGAAACTTTTCAACAAAAAATACTTTCCTGAAAGTATTCGCCATATGAAGGAGGTAGAGTTTATTAGACTAGAACAAAACAACATGACGGTGTCCCAATACAAGGCGAAGTTCGCAGAGTTATCCAGGTTTACACCTCATTTGGTAGAGAATAAGGAACGAATGACGAGGATGTTTCTAAGTGGTTTAAAACCCTAGATTCGGCAATATCCTATCTCTCATAAATTTTCTTTATATACAGATGTTGTCAATATGGCTCAATTATTAGAGCGAGATAGTGAGTACGTTCAACCAAGGGACCGCAAACAGGGTCATACCAGTGGCAGCAGTCATCGGAGCAATGAAAACCAGCGGGGAGGAAAACATTCAGACAAAAGCGATAACCACTCTGGTGGTAATCGTGGCCATGAAAATAGAAGAAGCGAGTCAGGGGGGATTTTAAAAAGAGGAAATTCAACAATGACAATGTGAAGATGTCAGCACCAGCAGCAACTGGTTCCAAGGGAGGATAACGACAACCGGTCATATGCTATAAGTGCGGAAAAGTAAGACATATCAGCCCAAACTGCCCACAACAATTTAAGGTATGTTATAACTGTGGAAAGGAAGGACATATCGCTCAAGATTGTACTGTACCAAAACCATGTCCAGCGGGGATGGTGACTCAAAAGGCTGTCCCAGAAAAGTCAAAGTTAACAATTCCTGGAAGAGCGTTTGTCGTGACTGGTCAACATGCGAGGAACCCAAACGAGGTGATCACGGGTAAGCTAATCATAAATTCATGCCAAGTTTATACATTACATGATATCGGTGATACCCATTCATTTATATCTCCTACTTGTGCTCAACGTTTAAACTTGACTCCAGAGAAATTAGACTTTGATTTATCTGTAGAGACTCTGTTAGGAGAAACTTTCATCACATCCACTGTTTATAAATCTTGTTTGATCCAAGTTGGCACCATCACATTACTTGTTGACCTTATCTCTTTAAAGATACTTGCTTTTGATGTGATTTTAGGGATTGATTGGTTAACTACTCATCATGCCAAAATTGATTGTTTTCGTAAGGTTGTTAGTTTTCATATTCCTAATCAACCTGTTGTTCGAATTCAAGCAGCTAAACCATTAAAATCAATCACTGTCATATCAAGTCATAAAGCTATTCGTTTATTGAAAAATGGATGTTAAGCTTTCTTAGCCCATGTTATGGATTTGAATAAAGACACGTCAGATTTGAATAATATTCTTGTTGTTATTGACTTTCCTGACGTATTTCCTGAAGAACTTCCCGGTCTACCCCAGAACGTGAAGTTGAATTCTTTATTGACCTTGAACCTGGTACAAAGCCCATTTCTAAAACCCCATATCGAATGGCTCCTATTGAACTTCAGGAGTTAAAGGTCCAACTACAGGAGTTGTTGGATATCGGTTTCATTCGTCCTAGTACATCTCCTTGGGGTGCTACTGTTTTATTTGTAAAGAAGAAAGACGGGAGTATGCGATTTTGTATCGATTACTGGGAATTAAACCATGTCACTATCAAGAATAGGTATCCGCTACCTCGTATCGATGACCTGTTTGACCAGTTCCAAGGAGCACAATTCTTTTTAAAAATTGATCTTCGTTCTGGATATCATCAGCTGAAGGTTAAAACTGAGGATATTTCGAAGACTGCCTTCAGAACTCGGTACGGGCATTATGAATTCTTAGTCATGTCCTTTGGATTGACTAATGCTCCTGCGGCTTTCATGGATATGATGAACCAAGTATTTAAGGATTATTTGGATCAGTTTGGTGTTGTCTTTATTGATGACATCCTCATATATTCCAAAAGCCGTGAAGATCATGAGCGCCATTTGAAGCTGGTACTGCGAATGCTTAGTGATAAAAAGCTATATGCCAAGCTGAAGAAATGCGAGTTCTGGCTTGAGGAAGTAGCATTCCTTGGGCACGTGGTGTCAAAACCTGGAGTATCTGTTGACCCGGTGAAGATTGAAGCAATACAAAGTTGGGAGCAACCAAAGATGATGACCGAAGCACGTAGCTTTTTGGGCTTAGTTGGTTATTATCGGAGATTTGTGGAAGGATTTTCTAGAATCGCTACTCCGTTAACTCAGCTGACTCGTAAAGATACAAAATTCGTATGGAGCGAGGAATGCGAGAAGAGTTTCCAAGATCTCAAGAGGAGACTCATTTCGGCACCTGTTTTGACAATACCATCTGCTTCGGATGGATTTGTTATCTACAACGATGCTTCAGGCAAAGGGTTAGGGTGTGTTCTCATGCAACGTGGAAAAGTCATAGCCTATGCCTCGCGACAACTTAAAGAATATGAGAGGAATTATCATACTCATGATCTAGAGTTGGCAGCAGTCGTTTTCATACTAAAGATCTGGAGGCACTATCTATATAGGGAGAAAGTGGAGATATATTCAGACCTTAAAAGCCTCAAATATTTCTTCACTCAAAAAGAACTATACATGCGGCAACGACGTTGGCTCGAGCCGTTGAAAGATTACGACCACACTATTCAATACCATCTTGGAAAAGCAAACGTGGTAGCTGACGCGTTGAGTAGAAGATCATATGCAGGAATGAGTGCGATGATGTCAAGTATACGCATAGAACCAAATTTAATAGATAAAGTTAAAGTTGCTCAAGCCACAGACCCGGAGCTGATGCGGATGAAGAAGAAAATGCAAGAAGGTGCTATTCCAGAAGCAAGAATCGATGAAGAAGGAATACTTCGAGTCCACTCCAGACTTTGTGTTCCTAATGATTCTGATTTGAAGTACAAGATCATAATGGAGGCATACAATACACCATTTACAATCCATCCTGGAAGTATCAAAATGTATCGTGATCTTCGACATACATTTTGGTGAAACAATATGAAGAGAGAGATTGCAAAGTTTATCTCGATGTGTTTAACATGTCAATGTGTAAAGGCGGAGCATCAAGTACCAAAAGGTCCATTACAACCACTTAAGATTCCAAAATGGAAGTGAGAACACATTACTATGGATTTCGTTATGGGTCTTCCCAAGGTTTCTCAAGGCATAGATGCGATTTGGGTTATTGTTGATAGATTAACCAAGTCAGACCATTTCTTGCCTATACGTGAGACTTATTCCCTTGAACGTCTTGCTACTATGTATGTAAATGAGATTGTAATATTGCATGGCATGCCAGTATCCATAGTTTCAGATCGTGACCCAAGATTCACTTCAAGATTTTGGGTTAGCTTGCAAAAAGCTATGGGCACGGATTTACGATTTAGTTTGGCATACCATCCTCAAACGGACGGACAATCAAAGAGGACTATTCAAACTCTTGAAGATCTATTAAGATTTTGTGTCCTAGATTTCAAAGGAAGTTGGGATAAGTTCCTACCATTGGTGGAATTCTCCTACAACAACAGTTATCAGACAAGTATAGGTGTGGCTCCATTCGAAGCATTGTATGGACGAAAGTGTCGCTCTCCAATATGTTGGGATGAGGTGGGTGAAGCAACATTGTTGGGACCCGAGTTGGTACATATGACTACAGAAAAGATCCAAATGATTCGATAACATATACAAACGGCACATGATTGACAAAAGAGTTATGCGGATCTTCATCGAAAGGACGTGGAATTTGACATTGGGGATCATGTATTGTTGCGTGTGGCTCCATGGAAAGGAGTTACAAGATTCGAGAAGAGAGGAAGTCCACGATTTATTGGTCCATTTCAGATTCTTGAATGAGTAGGAAATGTGGCCTATAGACTCGCGTACCTCCAAGCATGTCTCGTGTTCATAACATTTTTCACATATCTGTGCTTCGTAAATATGTGAAGGACCCGAACCACATTATTGAGTTAGAACTAGACGAGATAGCCGAAGATTTAACATACGAGGAGGTACCTGTCAAGATCTTGGATAGGAAAGAGCATGTCTTACGCACTAAGGTTATACCACAAGTTAAGGTTTTGTGGAGAAACCATGCTATTGAAAAAATGACCTGGGAGTTAGAATCAGAAATGAAAAAGAGGTATCCTCACCTTTTCGAAACACCAGGTACGTACGTCAATTTCGAGGACGAAATTTCATAAGAAGGGAAGGTTGTAAGACCCCAACTTTTTATAAATGAAATTTAATTTCCTCTATTTATTATTTTAAAATAGTAAGGGTTGAATTGATTAACGTGGTTAGTTATGGGTAAAATGCTCAAATATTTTTAAATAAGCAGGTGGTTATAAAATACTCATTGTTGTCGGAGAATATTCGTTTGGTCGTGGAATATTCTTGTTGTAGGGGAATATTCGTACGACGACGAAGTCTTTTGTGGGCCCCATAACGAAAAGTGACTGGATGAAGAAAACGACAAGTATAAGTTGTTTATAAATAACGACGTAGTTGTTACCGTTAACACTGTTGGAATATCCGGTGGTTAAAACAGTAATACGCGTTGTTGCACAGTAGCACACGGTATTGCACCAATTATTGATTATTACGTAAGAAGGCAGTATTCAATAATTGTTACAGTAGTTACTGTTCAGTATTTTATTTTATTGATTCAATAATTGCTGCGTTGATATTTTATATTACTGTTGTTTCAATAATTGTCACTACACAGTATTTTCCATTATCAGAGAAATAATTCATATTATCTGAATAATATTATTAGAAAACATTATTGGCAATGTCTAGAAAGTTCTGTCTAAAGAGATGTTTGGTCACCTAATTGCGCGCTCGTAAGGAGAAATCCTTATTGGAAAGCCCCCTCTTTCCTGGGAATTGCCTGGTTGTCAGTATTGTGATTCTATAATATTATTTGTGAATAATTAATTATTGATTTATATGATAAGGAAAATATTCTTTTTATGTGCATATAGATGGAGAAAATTTTTAAAGTGACAATTGTTCAAAATCGATATTTTATCTTTTCTGGTAAAATAATATTTTATTATATTATTATAATATAATAATGATGATATTTTTACAATGAATGTGAGATATATGAGTATATGAGGAGGAAGAGTATTATTGTTACAAAAGTTGTTTAAAACATGTTAAACATGTATGTGGCCCATTTCTTGACTGAAATTTGATTATAGCATTTAAAATCGCCCGTTTATGGATTTCGGTCAATTTCTGTTTGGAATTTGAAAAAACTTTCTTCTTCAAAGTTGTAGAGAATTGAATTTCCTATAAAAAGACGCAAGATTCGAATTTTCTGATAAAAGAGCTATTTATTATGAATTATTGAATTTCCAAAATTTCGGAATAATTGATTTTGGAAGTTTTAATTAAGAAAAACTTTTTTTTTGTTTTTGTTGGGTGAGTGGCTGATGTTGTGGACTAATTTTGTGTGCGTAGGAAATTTAATAAATTATATTAATATTATATTAAATTTTCTGCTTTGGTGTTCTAAGTATTTTTCTATAAATAGGGTGCTTAGGTTAGAATTAAAAATCACACCAGAAACTAAAAATTTCTCTCTCTTTTTCTCTCTATAATATCGAGCGTATTTTGTGAGTATTTTAGTACTTTGAGTATTGCTATACGCTGCAAGTTCTTTCAGCATTATATCCAGTATTCCAGTTAGAAGTACTATCCTTTTGAGGTAAGGGATATTATGTTTTTTAAAAAAACTGATATTATTTCTTCAATATCATTATGCCAAAATATTGGTTGGAACTTTTTATCAAATTTAAAACTTTTTCATGTCGGAGTTACTATTCATAGGTTACTATTCATGAATTACTATTCATGAGTTACTATTTAAGAGTACTATTCACGAAGCATGATGATGTTTTTTTGTGAAATTTCTATATTTTGGTGTCGGAGTTACTATTCACGTATACGACACTATTCAAGTATACGACACTATTTACGAATACGACACTATTCATAGAAAAATTAAATTTTCTTTTCTATGTCCAAGATTGTCTGTTATAGTTCCTATCTTTGATTGGATCTATGTTTTGGTCTTCATTCTTGAATTTTACTCCACTCTGATTATCTATGAAATATTTTCGAACTTGAGTTATTTAAAGTATGAATCCTTAATACTTGTTCTTTTGTTTCACTTGATTCGTTTTTTTTAAAATATTTTTCATCATCCTCAGTCCTAAATGATGATATTACTGAATATCTTTGGCCTGTAGTGCAAAGATGAATGATTTCTGATGAATATCTTTGGCCTGTAGTGCAAAGATGAACAAGTGTTTAGATGAACATGACCAACTGATGAATATCTTTTGCCTGTAGTGCAAAGATGAATATTTGATTCCAGATATATATTAATTGATGTTACAGGGATAAAAGATAGACGATGAACTTTTATATTCATATATAGAAGATAGTATATTTCATTCTCTACTTAACTCTTCTAATGAATTATTATTTCCGCTGTGAATATTGATTTAAAACTTGTTGTCTATTGTATTCCATTAGATTTTTCCCTGTTAAAGACTAACGATAATTTGTTCTGTATTATCTTAGTCATAATGTTCTTTACTGGGCTAGTTGAGCTCACCTTTTTCCTTTTTGTTCCATTTTTCTTCTCAGGAGGCGAGAATATAGCGAGTACTAGTCAGGGTATGGAATGATGGTTCTAGAAGTTATTTTAGTAGTCCTCACTATTTTTGTAAAATAATGTATCAATAATTGAAATGAGGACTTATTTGAGTGTGGATATTGTCTAGATGACAATATTTGTATTTAAACTCACAGTTTTTATATTGTATTAATAAAGTTGTAGTTGTTTCTGTACCATGTATTTTGACGACTTAGAATGGGTGTTGTATACCTATTTTTGGGGCGTCACACTGTTGATGTTTCAGGTTCCCACAAGATTCGAGGATGGCATGCTAGAACATTGGGTATCGAAGAGGCAGGTTTTCCAATTTGGGACCCAGGAATTGACTCCTACTCTGGAGGACTATGCACGATTGACGATGAGTCAACGGTTCATGACCCTCACTGGATTGAGATGTAGGGTGGTGTAGGATGAGCTTACCTTTGTCCACGTTATATCCCAGCGTTTTCTGTTTGACAGATTTGGCTCCGAGGATAGTTATACACGACATTCCAGGGATTTCACTGCACCAGAGGATCATTGGCGTCTAGCCAGGGTGAATGTACTGCTATTGTGCGCACTGTCGTATATATATATATGCCACGGTACATGGATGAGATAGACATTGGCGTCATCATGGCAGTGCGAGCTCTCAGGGAGAGTCGTACCATTATTCCTATGATTATAGCAGAGACTCTGAGGTCAGCTACATTCTGCTGCACTTATCCGACAGGAATATTTACCGGCAGCTCGGTCATGTTATACGTGTGGTTCATGTCACACTTGAGACCGATCGGCACTTTTAGACGGCATGGATATTGTTTCACCCGTGATATAGCCATGTCATACTCCTTTCAGCCATCGGAGTGTACGGACGCCATGTCTTCGTCTATGTTCTTGGCGGATATCAGAGACTCGTTTGTCATATTGTTGTGCTCAGGGCTTAGCTCACCCTTACTCATGCTTCGGGCATGGATTATCTCCCTCTGCCTGGTTTGAGGGGTATGACTACCTATCACCCGATGGCCGTGATGTCACAGTTTGACCAGTTCCAGGATTGTCATCCTTTTGAGGGGGTGCTAGGTCAGCGTTTAGCTTCTCGCTATCTCTCAGCAGAGGATCGATCCCATGTGTACGCTTGTTGGGATCTGCGTGAGGTAGAGGTTTTCTCTATTATCCATCTGGGATGTTCGCCATAGTATTCTGTGTGGATGGAGATAGAGATTTCATCAGCTGCGGCAGTATCCATAGTACCGGATAGTGATTTAGAAGATGGAGAGCCCATAGAGGACATTGATTCCCACATCGAGGAGGAGCAGTCTACTAGGTTGCCAGCATTTCCTTTAGATTCTCCCAGTACCAGCACTGTCGTGATACAACATTTGGCACAATACTTCGAGCAGAGTCTTCATCTGATGACCTTCGAGAGAGACCAGGCTAGAGCCTTCCTGTTGACTGCCCTTGATGGGAGAGACGCAGATCTGTTAGAGAGAGATGATACATTAGCTCGCCGAGACATCGTTGTTATTGAGCGAGATGAGGCTAGATCAGCCAGAGATGCAGTGATAGTTGAGCGGGATAGTGCCATATCTGCCCAGGATGTCGTCGTCAGAGATAGTACTGCAATGCAGTCTCTTACTACAGGCATGATCGCAGAGATGATCACTTACATCGATGAGCATATGGTCACCATGCAGATGGCTGCAGATCTATTGGGTCGTGTAGACACCCTTGTACAGGAGACCACAACTTCGCCTCCTTCTTCTGAGAGGGATGCCATGTTGGGCTTGTTAGCTCTCATATATCCTGAGTTGTAGCTGGACATTAATATTTTCCTACACAGACTAGCGTAGCTATTTTTTCCTATACAGTTTACATTGTGTATATCAAACAGCATTATATATAGCAGGGAAATATATTTTTTTATCACTTCCCTTTTAGATATGCTCTGATACTTGCTTGATATTTTACTTGCTTCTTCAGGACTTGCGATCTTGATGTATTCTGAACTCCTCCTTGAGGGATGGACATTGAGTTGTAACTGGATAGTTCAGAATGTATTATTGATCTGTGTGTATCCCTACCATCTTTGGTGTCTTGGGACTGGTTTCTGTATGGATATGTGGAGAGGAGTGTGGCTTTCCTCTCTGAGATTGACCGCACCACAGATGGTCGCCAGTACTTCTATTTAGGAGAAGCCTAGTTAATTCCATCTCTTATGGATTGGTGTTTCTCTTTGAGGCACAATCGCAACTTAGATGGTCGCCGAATCTCCTATTTAGGAGGAGTTCAGGTAATTCCATCCCTTTGGTCTGAAGCCGAATGAAATGTAGTGGATTGAAGGATGATCCCAGTACCAGTTGACAAGGGTTTGTGTTTTGGTAGGGGGGATGAGACCGGACCATAAATGGCTGCCTACGTACTCCTATTGAAGAGGAGATCAGGTCAGCATAGTTCAAACCTGGTGTAAGAGGTTCAACGCTGTATGTGGCAGGAATGGTGTAGGAATATTTTTGTTTTTATAAGGAGAAGGGAGGGAGTAAAAATGTTTTTGTTGTTTTTGTTTTATTGCGACCGGGCCATGTAACATGGTTTCCTACGTACTCCTATTGAAGAGGAGATCAGGTCGGCGTAGTTCGCGCCTCAGGGCGAGTTGAAAAGCGTGATCCCATGTGCATGTCAGACTGTGGGGAGGAGAAAGTTTGATCCTAGGTTGAGGATAAACTGCAGGCATAAAAAGTTTGATCCCATGTTTTGGGGGTAACAAACTTTAAGCGCAAAAAGGTTCAATCCCTGGTGGGATAACCAAAGTCGTAGGACCGCGGAGAAGCCAGGTTGCTGGCTCGAAAAGTATGTTTCCCTGAGGGGCAAAGTGTGGAAATGTTATATGTGGTAAAGGGTTAAAGAACCGGAATAACTGGTGATCTGATAATCCAACACCAGGATGTTCGGCGACGCCCCCAAAATAGGTATACATAACCTATTCTGAGTCACCAAATACATGGTACAAAATACAAATATAACCTTAAATATACAACATGAGCTGTGAGTTTTAATACAAATATTGTCTTCTAGACAGTATTCAAACTCAAAATAAGTCCTCAATACATTTATTATCACACTATTTCATAGAATAGTGAGGACTACTAATGCTATTATCTGGACCATCACTCTGTTCCCCGACTAGTCCCTGCTACGTTCTCATTTCCTGAAGAGAACAATGAAAGCAAAAGGGTGAGCTCAACAAGCCCAGTAAGAAATATTATGACTAAGATAATGCAGAATAATTTATCATTAGTCTTCAACAGTGTTAAACTGATAAAATATAACAAACATCAAGTTTAACTGCAGCGAAATAAGCAATCCATTAGAAGAGTCAAGTAGAGAATAAAATCTAATATCTTCTATGATTTAAAAGGTTTTTCATTACTTTTATCGGTGAGACTCAGCTTAATAAATAATCCACATCATCCCTGCACTACGGCCAATGATATTCATTAGTATCACGACCACAAATTATCCATGCACTATGAGCCAAGGATATTCGTGTATTCATCAATAGTCATGATCATGCCAACAACTGTCCATCAATGCACTACGACCAATGAGGATTTTTACCACATCATATGTAACATTACGGTCATGATTATACCGAATAATCCCTGGTCATAATCATACCAAGTCCATCTATGCACTACAGGCCACATATGACTTTCAATATATTATAAACATGAGGATGATGACAATTCAATAAAACAAGTTCAAGAATAAATTTTAAAGATTTATAAGTTAATTTATCCTAAACTCAATAACGTCCAAATTGTCAACATGATACTGCTTTGTAGAGTAAAATTCAAGAATGCTCAGAAGAATATTTCCATGAAAAGATACTGGATGAAGCGCAAATATCAAGGATATTCCACTAATTTTATGGAGTTTAGGAGCCAAAACTTTAACCAATTGAGTATAATAGAATATATGAAACCGCAAATGGATTTTTGCCGCCGTGCGGTAATCCACGTAGACAGATTATTCCAATAGAATAATAAAGAATGGAATAACAGAAGGATTCACCAGGCATGCGATAGACCGCACATGCAGGTTATTCCAACAGAATAATAAATAACGGAACCAGGTCATGCGTAATCCGCACAGACAGGATATTCCAACAAAATAATTAAGAATGGAACTAGGTCATGCGTAATCAGCACAGACAGTATGTTCCAACAAAATAATAAAGAATATAATAACAACAGAATTCATTAGGCATGCGATAGACCGCAAAGACAGGTTATTCGAACAGAATAATAAAGAATGGAATAATAGAAGAATTTCACCATGTATGCGGTACTTCGCATAGATAGGTTATTCCAACATAATAATAAATAAAGGAATAACAACCCTTACAAGTATTAAAAGAAAATAACTCTCTTCATGAATACGAAAGAATAATACCCCTTACGAGTACAACAAATAATATCCCTTACCGTAAAAGAAGAGTATTCTGACTGGTAGGGCGAGAATATTCTTAAAGAAAACTTATACTGTTTTTCTACACTCAAAGCTTCTGAAAACTCTAAAGAAATACGCTCAAGATTATAGAAGAAGAATTCTCTGAATTTCTGGTATGATTTTAATTCTAACTAAGCATCCTATTTATAGGAGAATTGAAAGGATACTATGCAATAAAATATAATATATTCTAAATATATTTATATATATATATTTAAATATTTTATTTAAAATCTAATAAAATAAATAACTTATAAAAGTATTATATTTTATATAAAAAAAATTTACTATGCAAAATACTATGCAGACACTATGCAACACTATGTATAATAAAATATAATATATTCTATTTATAGTCTAATAAAATAAATAACTTTATAAAAGTATTCTGTTTTATATAAAAAGATTTTACTATACAAAACACTATGCATAATAGAATATAATATATTCTATTTATAGTCTAATAAAACAGATAACTTTATAAAAGTATTCTGTTTTATATAAAAAACTTTTCTGTTTTATTACATTAATAATACTAATAAAACAAAATTTATCATCATTATTATAATTCATAATATTAATCGACCAGGTCGTTCCTAGGAAAGAGGGGGCTTTCCAATAAGTATTTCTCCTCATTGGCGCGCAATTAGGTGACCAAACATCTTCTTGACAGAACTTCTAGACTTCGTTAATATTGCAAATAATAATATTAATAACTTTGTCATCTCAATTATTGATTTAATAATATATAAATATTGACAATAATTGAATCAAATAATGCGAGATACTATGCAGCAATTACTGTAGCAATAATTGAACAAAACTGAGTGACTTCTCACGTAAGCATCAATAATTAATACCGTGTGCTACTATGCAACCACGCGTATTACTGTACTTTTAACACCGGGTGTTTCAACAATTAACGGTAAAACTTTCGTCGTTATTTTCATAAAGTATTTCTGTCGTTCTCTCAATCCGATAATAATTCCGTTGTGGGGTTCACCAATGATTGTACCTTTGTACGAATATTCCCTGTTAAAACGAATATTCCCCGACCAATCAAATATTATATAACACCTTGCGTATTTTGAAAAATTTATAAATATTACCCACAACTATAACATTATATCAAATTCATTCCATAATATTCAAAAATAACATTTATAGAAAATTCATCTTTATTCATAAAAGTTGGGGTCTTACAACCTCCCCTTCTTATGAAATTTCGCCCTCGAAATTAGGGTACATACCTAGTATGTCGAAGAGGTAAGGATACCTTGATTTCATCTCAGATTCTAACTCCTAGGTCATTTCCTCAACATCGTGGTTCCTCCACAAAACTTTGACTTGAGGTATAACCTTGGAGCGTAGAACATGTTCCTTCTTATCCAAGATTTTAACAGGAACCTTATCATACGTTAAATCTTCCGCTATTTCATTCAGTTCTAACTCAATAATGTGGTGCAGGTCTTTCACATATTTATGTAACATAGATATGTGAAACATGTTATGAACACGGACATACTTGGCGGTAAAATGAGTCTATAGACCACAGTTCCTACTCGATTGAGGATTACTAATGGGCCAATGAATCGAGGATTGAGCTTTCCTCTCTTTCCAAATCTCGTAACTCCTTTACATGGAGCAACAAGTAACAACACATAATCTCCAATATCGAATTCTACGTCCTTTCGATGAAGATCAGCTTAACTCTTTTGTCGATCTTGTGAGGTTTTTATACGTTATCGGATTGTTTGAATCTTTTTCGTAGTCATGCGTACTAACTCCGGTTCCAACAATGTTGCTTCACCCACCTCATCCCAGCATACTGGAGAACGACACTTTTTTCTATACAACGCCTCAAATGGAGCCATGCCAATACTTGTTTGATAACTGTTGTTGTAGGAAAACTCCACCAATGGTAAGAACTTGTTCCAACTTCTCTTGAAGTCAAGGACACAGAGTCTTAATAAATCTTCAAGAGTTTGAATAGTCCTCTCTGATTGTCTGTCCGTCTGAGGATGATATGCCGAACTAAATCCTAAATCTGTGCCCATAACTTCTTATAAACTAACCCAAAATCGTGAAGTGAATCTTGGGTCTTGATCAGAAACTATGGATACTAGCATACCATGCAGTCTTACAATCTCATTTATGTACATACAAGCAAGACGTTCAAGTGTATAAGTTTCTCGTATCGATAAGAAATGAGCAGACTTGGTCAATCTATCAACAATGACCCAAATCGCATCTATGCCTTGAGAAACCTTTGGAAGACCGGTAACGAAATCCATGGTAATGTGCTCCCACATCCATTCTGGAATTTTAATTGGTTATAATGGACCTTTTGGTACTTGATGCTCCACCTTAACGCATTGACAAGTTAGACACCTTGAGATAAACAAAGATATCGCTCTCTTCATATTGCTCCACCAAAATGTATGACGAAGATCACAATACATTTTGGTACACCCAAGATGGATTGCAAACGGTGTGTTGTGCGCCTCCATCATGATTTTATACTTTAAATCGGGTCGTTAGGAACACAAAGTCGGGAGTTGAATCAAAATATTCCTTCTTCGTCAATTCTTGCTTCCGAAATAGCACCTTCTTACACTTTCTTCCTCATATGCATCAGCTCTAGGTCTGTAGTTTAAGCAGCTTTAACTTTATCGATTAAATTTGGTTCTACTCGTATATTCGCCATCATCACATGGGTCCCCGGAGTCTTTAACTCTATCTCCATCCTTTGCAAGTCACACAAAATGGGCCTTTGCGTTGACAATATCACACTTGTACCTGCATATGATCTTCTACTCAATGCGTCAGTACCATGTTCATTTTTCTAAGACGATATTGGATGGTATGATCATAATCTTTCAATAGTTCAAGCCAACGTCGTTATCGCATGTTGAGTTCCTTTTGAGTGAAGAAATATTTGAGGGTTTTATGATCCGTAAAGATCTCCACTTTCTCCTCATACAAGTAATGCCTCCAAATTTTAAGTGCGAAGACAACATCTACCAACTCTAGATCATGATTAGGATAATTCCTCTCATATTCTTTGAGTTGTTAAGAGGCATAGGCTATGACTTTCCCATGCCTTTGCCTGATGCATCACTGTAGATGACAAATCCCTCCGAGCCAGATGGTATTGTCAGAACAGGTGCTAAAATGAGTCTCCTCTTGAGTTTTTGAAAACTCTTCTCACATTCCACGCTCCAACCAAATTTCATATCTTTCCAAGTCAGCTGAGTTAATGGAGTAGCGATTCGAGAAAACCCTTCCATGAATCTCTGATAATAACCAGCTAATCCGAGAAAGCAACGTACTTCAGTCACTGATTTAGGTTGCTCCCAGCTTTGAATAGCTTCAATCTTTGCCGGGTCAACAGATATTCCATGACTTGATACTGCGTGCCCAAGGAATGCTACTTCCTCAAGCCAGAACTCACATTTCTTCAACTTGGCATAAAGCTTGTTTTCACTAAGCTTTTGGAGTATCAGCCTCAAGTGTTGCTCATGATCTTCACGGCTTTTGGAATATATGAGGATGTCATCTGCGACGCCCCCAAATTCAGGTACTTGAAACCCAAACTGAGTGCTTCACGATACCATTTCTTTGAGCAGAATAATAATAATAATGTTATAAATATCAAACTTAATTTATATATCAGAGTTGTCTAAATCACAGTTACGCGACTTTAAAACATTTCATTACATGATAGATAATAAATATCATCAACTTATTAAAGTCTAGTTATTACATAAGATAACGCAAACTTAATATGCTATCTTTCCTTTCCCTTTGTTCTTGCCTGAACCTTCAGGTCGATCATATATAACTGAAAATATTTAAATTAAGCAAGGATGAGCATTTGAGAGCCCAGCAAGTAATAACGATTATAAATATTAGTTGAAAGGATTAAATGTTTTCTTTGAATGACTCTTCAACAATGAAGTAATAGTTGTGAAGTACTGAAGCAACACTAAACAACATAAACATTCTTATTTCAAAATTTGAAACTACGTATTGACTATAAATGGAGACCATTCGATAGACTATGAACATAGTTTTCAGTTTTCAAAAAGGTTAAACAGAACTTCATCTGCAAAACGTCATAACTTACAGGCATGGGGTGATCAGCCCGTTATGCCATGTATTAATCAATACTACATACCAGAACGATATTCTCGTTCATCATATCCGCCTTAGGCGCACAAAAGTTTTTCCCAAATTAGGGATGTTCATACTTAATTAGGATTCCGAACCAAAACAATTTGATTGGATACAAGATGGTTTTATCATATTCAATGATATTCTAAATCTGTGTCTAGCTGATCAAATAGCTTAGACGACTATATATATATATATATATATATATATCAACATGTGTTTAACTATAATGATTATCCAAGTGAGGACACTTGTATAATCATATTTCGAAATTAACAAACAGAATATATATATGAGTTATATGATATAATATCATGTTGATAAACAATGATCGGATATAATATATACGACAATATGGTTAATAATCTAGTACAATAATAATATAAATCTGAAACTTTCTTACTCATGTCCATTGCATAAAGAAAATGCAAATGTAAAGATACTTGCTTACGATATTCGTTGAATAAAGTAAAACAAGAGTTTAGGATACTTGCCTGGTCTGCTGCTTACACAACTTAGTTATATCCTTAATTCAACGACCTATCATTTATAAGATTGTTCTATTGATTAGGATAACATATCATAACACATAGTACTGTTATTTACATTCAACACATATCTTAATCACATTGTCTCATAATTATATTAGTCATTAAGACATAAACAAATACTTATACAGTTTCGGATCAATTTCGGTAGTATTTCGGTGTACCGACGGATTTATCGGGTAATTATCGAGTTTAAAACTCTCTCATGCAGTTCAATATTATCCTGGATATTTTAAATACCATTCATATTATTTTTAAATGACTTATAATAATTTCTAAATAATTATTATAATTTATCTTAATTTTTCAAACTCTAGAATCATTATTAAATGATTTAAATATTAGATAATTCTATTATTATTAATATTTAAATAATATTATAATATTAATGCAACCATTGCAAAAATATCAAAGTTATTTTTAATAACTCAAAATAATATTAAAGTATTAATATTACCTTTAAATAATTTTTAAAACATTCAAAATCATTTTTAAACAATTACCAATAATATTAAAATATTAAGGTATTATTCATTAAAATATTAAAAGTCACTTATAATTACTTAAAATATGTTTAAACCATTTATATCCTTTTTAAATAATTTTTAAATCAATAAAATCATTTTTAATCTATTTATTTAATATAATTTATTAAATAAATCTAATATCATTAATATTAAATAATTAATGAAATTTATCTCAAAATATTAAAAGTTCTGTTTTATAACTTAGAATATCTTTAAACTCTTTATTTTCATTTAAAATAATTTTTATAATATTAAAATCATTTTCAAACTAATTTATTTAATATATTTATTAAATAAATCTAATATCATTAATATTGACTAATTAATGAAATTTACTTTAAACTAATGAAAGTTACATTTTATAACTTAAAATATTATTAAATACCTTATTATCATTTAAAATGATTTTTAACATAATAAAATCATTTTTAGTTAATTTATTTAGTGCATTTACTAAATAAATAATATTCAAATAATTACTAATATATATGAAAAATATGCCAAATTATTAAAAGTTAATGTTTATGACTTAAAATAATTTTTAAAACTGATTTTATAATTTTCAGAATTTATTTACTATTTTTAAATGATTTTTAGAATTTATTTCTATTTTTAAATTATTTTCTAAAAATTAGAAAATAAAAATAATAGGAACCGTCGCTATAGGCTATAGCGACAAAATCTGTCGCCTTAGGTGTTCTTGAGCTCAAGAACACTAACAAGGCAGTTAACGAGGTGGCACGTTTGACCAAGTTTAATTCAGTGTGTATAGTGTTTCTGGGCTAGCCATTGATTAGATCTTATAGTACTAATGTAACACTACATTTAACAACAATTAACAATGTCAAACAATAACACAACCGAGAAATATAAGCCATCAAAGTGGCTGTCAGAGACTGTTCTTCATTTCTGGGTTACCCAGAATGAAGAACAGCTCAAGGGTCTTACTTTGGGCCTCCACTACTTGCTATACGTGTAAGGTTTTGTGATATTAAGCTTGCAGTGTGTAGAACACATGTAGGTGTACAGATCTATTACATAACATAATCATAACAACAACACAAACACTAGATATAACCCGATCAAAGTGAAGGCCAAGAACTGTTCTTGAACATTTCTGGGTTACCCAGAAATGTTCTTGAGCAGATTGGTCAACCTTTGTTTGACCAACTTTAGATTCGATTCTGATACGTATTTAAGTAATCTAGAGGCATGGATATGTAGTACTCATGTCAGTCTACAAGTATATAACAACAACATGGCCTAAACACTAAACAGTTTCAAGATCAAAGTCAATAAGGAACTTGTCAAACCACTGCCTAAACTTTCTGGGTTACATAGAAAGTTAAGCTTAACGGTCAACTAGGTTTGACCAATTACTACGATTGATCTGAGGTTTTATAAGGTTCGAACGTGCTTTAAACTTGTAGTAATCATGACATACTATAATCTTGATACCAATATTCATCCTAACAACGTTCCAGAAACCAAATCAAGGCCGGTCAAAGTCACGGCTAGAACACGTTCTTCAGTTTTCTGGGTTACCTAGAAAACTTAGTTCGTGTTCGGACAACGAACATTGACCGTGAATACCTTTTGATCTACACATGCAATGATCATGAACCGACTTGCAAATTACTAACAACATTACAGACAACAACCTCAAACCTTTAAATCACCAAAACAATAAACGAACACGGATCTACAAGGCCTGGCATTCACTGTAAGACCCCGAATTTTATGAAATAAAAGTATTTAATTTTTCTTATAATTACTATTCAGTAAATTGTTAAATTGATAAAAGTTAAGTTAAGGGTGATATATGAATTTTTTTTCAAAACACACAAGTAGTTATAAAATATTCATTGTTGTCGGGGAATATTCGTTTGGTCGTGGAATATTCTTTCTGTCAGGGAATATTCGTACGACCGGCTCAGCCATTTGTGGGCCCCATAACAGAATAACTGTCGGATGAAGAAAATGACAAAGTTAAGTTTTTATAAATAACGGCGTAATCGTTACCGTTAACACTGTTGGAATACCCGGTTGGTAAAATAAAGTAATACGTGTTGTTGAACAGTAGCACACGGTATTACACAATATTTTTGAATTATTGATTCTTACGTAAGAAGGCACTACTCAATAATTGTTACAGTAATTACTGTTCAATACTTTATTTTATTGATTCAATAATTACTGCGTTGATATTTTATATTATTGTTGTTTCAATAATTGTCACTGCACAGTATCTCCATTATCAGATCAATAATTCATATTATTTGAATAATATTATTAGATAACATTATTAGCAATGTCTAGAAAGTTTTGTCAAGGAGAGGTTAGGTCATCTAATTGCGCGCCAGTAAGGAAAAATCCTTATTGGAAAGCCCCCTCTTTCCTGGGAACGGCCTGGGTTGTCATAACTGTGATTCTGTGATATTATTTGTGAATAATTATTTATTGATTTATTTGATAAGAAAATATTTATTTAATGAGAATATAAATGATGGATTTATTTATGTGGTTATAAATGAAGGAATTACAGTTGAGGTATTTTATCAGTATTTTGTCGGATTGGAGGTATTAATAGATCAAATCGGTGTTCTTAAAGCTCTATTGCGTGAGTTATAATTTTTAATCTGACCGTTGGATCATTTTGATTTGTAGATATGTTATACATATATGAGTTGAGTATATGTCCACAAATTTTGAACCGTTAAAAATTAACGCATGATTTGTTATGAATTTTAAAAGGTGTTGAAACGCTGTTTAAAATCATCCGTTTGTGGGTTTCGGATATTTTCGGTCGGGAATTTGGAAAAACTTACTTCTGTAAAGTTGTAGAGAATTCGATTTCAGGCAGAATGGACATAAAATTCGTATTTTTCTGATAACCGGACTATTTTCTATGAATTGTTGAAGTTTCAAAAAATAAAATAATTTTTATTAAAATTAGGGGTGAGACCCACTTTTGTTTTTAAAACATGTGGGGTGCTATTTCTTGTTCAAAGGTGATGGCTAACTGCTGAAAATTCAAGACGGTTGGTGCGTAGGAGAAAAGAATAATTTATATATTATTTTATTAATTTAGTCTCATTTGGCGTTCTAGCATTTTCCTATAAATAGGTGCTTATGTTAGAATTGAAAATCACACCAGAAACAAGTTTTCTTTCTCTCTAGATTATCAAGCATATTTGTGTGAGTATTTAAATACTTTGAGAGTTTCTATTTAGTAGAAGTTTCCTCCGGTTTTTCATCCGAAGTACTGCTCTTTTGAGGTAAGGGATAGTAAGGGATTTTAAGGGTTATTATGTTTTTCAGTTCGTACTTCTTCTGACCTTCAGAAAGTTCTGAAAAAATATGAAATGATATTTTGATGAGTTTTATCGATTGTGTCCAAAAATGGCGATTTTTGGAAGTATAGATTAAGAGTTATGAATTTTACGGGAAAAGACTATTTTTAAAGTAACCGTTTATAACTCCTTGTGGTTAACTTCAAAATTGATGAAATTTTTATTGGGAGTACATCTATATAATATCAGTGTACTCTGTGAATTTTAGATTTTTTGGATAAAAGTACAATTTATGATAAATGTCTAAATATTCGGCGGTTTTGACCATATGAAAAATAGTAAATGAATTTTAAAAATTCTAAGAAAAATATATGTTCAATATGGGACTATATTCTGCTAAATCCCAGAAAAGAAATATTTTTGGAACTGATTTGGTATTTTTTCATGAAAATGGACTAGTTATGAATAAATGAATTAAATATGTTATGTGAAGTAAGAAAATTGAAAAATAGGATTTTATGGCTTGAGAATCCTATATGAGGTATATGCAGATTTTTGATAAGAATTTTGGTTATTTGGTGATTAAATCTTGTGATTTTGGCATTTTAAGATGATTAAATGCATTATTTAGTAAAGTGTAAACAATTAAAATAAATTGTTTATAAGCTTAAAAAATATTATTCTTTCAATATCATTATACCGAAATATTGGTATGGATTTTATTGTGGAATTTTTGCCTTTTTGTGTCGGATTTACTATTCATGAGTTACTATTCATGATTTACTATTCATGAGTAACTATTCACAAGTTACTATTTACGGATACTATTCACGACAAAATTGGTTTCTTTTTCTAACCAAATTATAGTTGATTTATAAATATTACTCTTGAGATTAAAACTATATGTTGTTCATATTATTTTTATTATCATATAAAATATTTTTATAACTCTAATGAAGATATTTCTCTTTGACTTGAGTGTAAAGATGAGTATATTTTTGGTATGATCATGACTATGGGTTCTCTTTGGCCAGTAGTGCAAAGTTGAATTGTTGACTGGTATGATCATGACCATTGAATTTGTAATTGAATATCTTTAGCTTAAGTACAAAGGTGAAATGATCAACATGGTTATAATTATTGTTTATATAAATTCTGAAATGATTATATTTTTTTTTGAGATAATAATATATTTGAACTGTAGTGCAAATATGAACTGTTGAGGAATATCTTTGGCCTGTAGTGCAAAGATGAATTGTTGATGAATATCTTTGGCCCGTAATGCAAAGATGACATGTTGTTGAATATCTTTGGCCAGTAGTGCAAAGATGAACATGTGTTGAGATGAACATGACCAACTGGTGATACAAATGAATATCTTTGGCCGTAGTGCAAAGATGAAATTATTAGTATGATTATGAACAGGAAATGTGATTTGGTGTAACCATGATCTTTGATGTTTCAGGTAAAGATAGGTGATAAAAATTATCTGCGTCCTAAATGAGAAGAGAAATTTAGAACTACAATTATGATTATGAGTTATTCATATGATTGTGGACCAGAATTGTTGGTTGATGTTACAGGGATAAAACATTGTTGGTGGATTTTTAACATTGAGAAGATAATAGACTTTATAGTCTATTTGACTCTTCTAATGGATTGCTCGTTCCGCTGCAACTATGGTTGAAATTTTTATCATCTACCATATGTTCTAAATCTCTGATTTATTATTAATGAAGGCTATTGATAATTTAATTATCTTTAGTCATGATATTCTTTACTGAGCTAGTTGTGCTCACCCTTTTGCTTCACAATTCATTTCATGTAATAAGAGTGTAGGTGGGTCGAGCGAAGGTAACAGTGGAATAGGACCGTGATCATCATTTAGTAGTTATATTTGGTGAATCAACTAGGGTGAGGCGAACCCAACGTTGGAAGGGTGTTTTGCCACTTTCATACAAGATGTCTAATGACATACAACCTCGTGTCATCATAAGACAGGGTTGTGCTCATTCACTTGCTGAGTATATTTACGAGCACTACCTATATAATCTTGGTGTTTGTTTGAAGTATAATTCTCAATTAGAGACGGTGGAGATAATGATAATTCAAGAGAAGACTAACCATTGGGAAGAATATGATAGTAATCTTCTCTTTTTTCTTTGGGGTCTATTGGGCCAACCAAGGATAATTCTGTGGCCATATGATATCTATCATAACCTAGAAGCATGGCCTCCCATGTACGAAGGTTTCCTTGAGCATTTCCCAAAGATTTTAGTTTCTAAAACAGTTTTTGACTATACCTTTATGTAAGGTGTCACTGTGAGGTGTTGTCCACGGTTGGGACATGTGTCACATTTGGTATATATTTGTATCCAAACTCACAGTATATGTGTTGTTGTAATAAAGTTATAGTTGTTTTCTGTACCATGTATTTGGCGACTCAGAATGGGTTGGATTGAATGGACCTATTTTGGGGTCGTTACATTTGGTATCAGAGTTTAGGGATATGGTCTCTGGCGGAGATCGGGGAATTGGACTAGGTGGGGAGAGGTGAGTAAATCCTTCGCTAGTGTGTCCTACCTAAGCTTAAATTGTTGGTTGGTCATAATATATGGATATTATGTGATATGTCAATTTCTTAATTAACCCTTGTTTTATGGCAGTATTTGAGAATGGCAGCTGAGAATGCTAACAATGGAGTGAATGAGACTGTGGGGATACCTCTAATCACTAACCATGATAATGTGATGTCAGACGAAGAAGGAATTAGAGATATCCATGTGGTGAGTGAAGAATTGATAGTTGCACCAGAGATAGTCACAGAGGTGACAGTTGAGAGTGAGGAAGAAGAGGAAGAAGAGGTACCTGAGGAGAGTTTATTAGAGGTATTATATGATCAAAATATAGAATTTCAAAATCGTATTCATGAGTTAGAAGAGCAGGCTGAAGAACGACAGGCAGTCGTGGAACAAAAGGATGCAACAATTCAAGCTTGTGTTACCCGATATGTGATGCTTGAACAGAAGTATTCTTTGGCAGAGTATAAAATGATAAAGATAGAATCTGAGCTGAAAGAAGAAAAAACTGAACGAGTGAGAATAAGTGATGCATGGGCAAAAGCCGCACGACACGTGGATATTGTGGAAAGAGATGTCCGATCTAAGAAGGTTAAAATAGATGATATAAATTTCTCTTTTTGGAAAGCAATTGGGAGAACCCAACATCGAGTTTTGAATTACCCTGTACATAGCGGTCAACCTGAATTCGATATGGATTGAAGATTGATGATTCAGATCATGAAATAGGAGTACGACAAGGCAGTTGAGGGAGAAATATGTTCTATAGAAAAATATATTCCAACGGTAGTGATGACGCCAAATGCTGCCCAGAAAAGTCAAAGTCGGGTAGTTCGAGGGATGGCGGTTGTCATGCCTTCCCAACAAATGAGGAACCCAAATGAAGTTATCACGGGAGATGAGCAATGGAGAAATCATGATGACCGGGGAAATAGAATCTGAAATGGAAGCAAGATATTCTCAACTTTTTGAAATACCAGGTACGTAAATTTCGGGGACGAAATTTCATAAGGAGGGGAGATTGTAAGACCCCGAATTTTATGAAATAAAAGTATTCAATTTTTCTTATAATTACTATTCAGTAAATTGTTAAATTGATAAAAGTTAAGTTAAGGGTGATATATGATTTTTTTTTCAAAATACACAAGTGGTTATAAAATATTCATTGTTGTCGGGGAATATTCATTTGGTCGTGGAATATTCTTTCTGTCAGGGAATATTCGTATGACCGGCACAGCCATTTGTGGGCCCCATAACAGAATAACTGTCGGATGAAGAAAACGACAAAATTAAGTTTTTATAAATAACGACGTAATCGTTACCGTTAACACTGTTGGAATACCCGGTTGGTAAAATAAAGTAATACGCGTTGTTGCACAGTAGCACACGGTATTACACAATATTTTTGAATTATTGATTCTTATGTAAGAAGGCATTACTCAATAATTGTTACAGTAATTACTATTCAATATTTTATTTTATTGATTCAATGATTGTTGCGTTGATATTTTATATTATCGTTGTTTCAATAATTGTCACTGCACAGTATCTCCATTATCAGATCAATAATTCATATTATTTGAATAATATTATTAGATAACATTATTGGCAATGTCTAGAAAGTTCTGTCAAGGAGAGGTTAGGTCATCTAATTGCGCGCCAGTAAGGAAAAATCCTTATTGGAAAGCCCCCTCTTTCCTGGGAACGGCCTGGTTGTCATAACTGTGATTCTGTAATATTATTTGTGAATAATTATTTATTGATTTATATGATAAGAAAATATTTATTTGATGCGAATATAAATGATGGATTTATTTATGTGGTTATAAATGAAGGAATTACTGTTGAGGTATTTTATCAGTATTTTGTCGGATTGGAGGTATTAATAGATCAAATCGGTGTTCTTAAAGCTCTATTGCGTGAGTTATAATTTTTAATCTGACCGTTGGATCATTTTGATTTTTAGATATGTTATACATATATGAATTAAGTATATGTCCACAAATTTTGAACCGTTAAAAATTAACACATGATTTGTTATGAATTTTAAAAAGTGTTGAAACGCTGTTTAAAATCATCCGTTTGTGGATTTCGGATATTTTCGATCTGGAATTTCGAAAAACTTTCTTCTATAAAGTTGAAGAGAATTCGATTTCAGGCAAAATGGACATAAATTTGTATTTTTTTTTATAACCGGACTATTTTCTATGAATTGTTGAAGTTTCGAAAAATAAAATAATTTTTATTAAAATTAGGGGTGGGACCCACTTTTGTTTTTAAAACATATGGGTTGCTATCTCTTGTTCAAAGGTGATGGCTAGATGCTGAAAATTCAAGATGGTTAGTGCGTAGGAGAAAAGAATAATTTATATATTATTTTATTAATTTAGTCTCATTTGGCGTTCTAGCATTTTCCTATAAATAGGTGCTTATGTTAGAATTGAAAATCACACCAGAAACAAGTTTTCTTTCTCTCTAGATTATCAAGCATATTTGTGTGAGTATTTAAATACTTTGAGAGTTTCTATTTAGTAGAAGTTTCCTCCGGTTTTTCATCCGAAGTACTGCTCTTTTGAGGTAAGGGATAGTAAGGGATTTTAAGGGTTATTATGTTTTTCAGTTCGTACTTCTTTTGACCATCAGAAAATTCTAGAAAAATTTGAAATGATATTTTGATGAGTTTTATTGATTGTGTCCAAAAATGGCGATTTTTGGATGTATAGATTAAGAGTTATGAATTTTACGGGAAAAGACTATTTTAAAAGTAACCGCTTATAACTCCTTGTGGTTAACTTCAAAATTGATGAAATTTTTATTGGGAGTACATCTATATAATATCAGTGTACTCTGTGAATTTTATATTTTTTGGATAAAAGTACAATTTATGATAAATGTCTAAATATTCGACGGTTTTGGCCATATAAAAAATAGTAAATGAATTTTAAAAATTCTAAGAAAAATATATGTTCAATATGGGATTATATTCTGCTAAATCCCAGAAAAGAAATATTTTTGGAACTGATTTGGTATTTTTCATGAAAATGGACTAGTTATGAATAAATGAATTAAATATGTTATGTGAAGTAAGAAAATTGGAAAATAGGATTTTATGGCTTGAGAATCCTATATGAGGTATATGCAGATTTTTGATGAGGATTTTGGTTATTTGGTGATTAAATCTTGTGATTTTGGCATTTTAAGATGATTAAATGCATTATTTAGTAAAGTGTAAACAATTAAAATAAATTATTTATAAGCTTAAGAAATATTATTCTTTCAATATCATTATACTGAAATATTGGTATGGATTTTATTCTGGAATTTCTGCCTTTTTGTGTTGGATTTACTATTCACGAGTTACTATTCACGAGTTACTATTTATGGGTACTATTCATGACAAAATTGGTTTCTTTTTCTAACCAAATTATAGATGATTTATGAATATTACTCTTGAGATTAAAACTATATGTTGATCATATTATTTTTATTATCATATATAACATTTTTATAACCCTAAGAAGATATTTCTCTTTGACTTGAGTGTAAAGATGAGTAGATTTTTTGGTATGATCATGACTATGGGTTCTCTTTGGCCAGTAGTGCAAAGTTGAATTGTTGACTGGTATGATCATGACCATTGAATTTGTAATTGAATATCTTTAGCTTAAGTACAAAGGTGAAATGATCAACATGGTTATAATTATTGTTTATATAAATTCTGAAATGATTATATATTTTTTTGAGATAATAATATATTTGGCCTGTAGTGCAATATGAACTGCTGATGAATATATTTGGCCTGTAGTGCAAATATGAACTGTTGAGGAATATCTTTGGCCTGTAGTGCAAAGATGAATTGTTGATGAATATCTTTGGCCCGTAGTGCAAAGATGACATGTTGTTGAATATCTTTGGCCAGTAGTGCAAAGATGAACATGTGTTGAGATGAACATGACCAACTGGTGATACAAATGAATATCTTTGGTCGTAGTGCAAAGATGAAATTATTAGTATGATTATGAACAGGAAATGTGATTTGGTGTAACCATGATCTTTGATGTTTCAGGTAAAGATAGGAGATGAAAATTATCTGCGTCCTAAATGAGAAGAGAAATTTAGAACTACAATTATGATTATGAGTTATTCATATGATTGTGGACCAGAATTGTTGATTGATGTTACAGGGATAAAATATTATTGGTGAATTTTTAACATTGAGAAGATAATAGACTTTATAGTCTATTTGACTCTTCTAATGGATTGATCGTTTCGCTGCAACTATGGTTGAAATTTTTATCATCTACCATATGTTCTAAATCTCTGATTTATTATTAATGAAGGCTATTGATAATTTAATTATCTTTAGTCATGATATTCTTTACTGAGCTAGTTGTGCTCACCCTTTTGCTTCACAATTCCTTTTAGGTAATAAGAGTGTAGTTGGGTCGAGCGGGGGTAACAGTGGAATTGGACGGTGGTCATCATTTAGTAGTTATATTTGGTGATTCAACTAGGGTGAGGCGAACCCAACGTTGGAAGGGTGTTTTGCCATTGTCATACAAGATGTCTAATGACATACAACCTCGTGTCATCATAAGACAAGGTTGTGCTTATCCACTTGTTGAGTATATTTACGAGCACTACCTATATAATCTTGGTGTTTGTTTGAAATATAATTCTCAATTAGAGACAGTGGAGATAATGATAATTCAAGAGAAGACTCACCATGGGAAGAATATGATAGTAATCTTCTCTTTTTTCTTTGGGGTCTATTGGGTCAACCAAGGATAATTCTGTGGCCATATGATATCTATTATAACCTAGAAGCATGGCCTCCCATGTATGAAGGTTTCCTTGAGCATTTCCCAAAGATTTTAGTTTCTAAAACAGTTTTTGACTATACCTTTATGTAAGGTGTCACTGTGAGGTGTTGTCCACGGTTGGGACATGTGTCACATTTGGTATATATTTGTATTCAAACTCACAGTATGTGTGTTGTTGTATTTTGCACGACAATTGTTGTAATAAAGTTATAGTTGTTTTCTGTACCATGTATTTGGCGACTCAGAATGGGTTGGATTGAATGGACCTATTTTGGGGTCGTAACATTCACTATCAGAGAACAAAAATTAAAATTTCTAGATTTCTAAAATCATCAATTTCGAGCATCTAAGTGTTATGTATCTGAGTTATAACAACCCAAATCAAAAAATTGAAATTTAGGTTTAGGGTTTTACATTTCTATGATTAAATTTTGATTCTTGGCTACTGAGTTTATTGTGGTTGTTAGTGGGGCTGGTCTTGGGGACTGGTCTAGCACTAAAATTCGGAGGTTTGAGTTGAGAGAGAAGTGAGTTGAGTGTTGGGTAAAATTTGAGCAAGTTAGTAGCATTTCTCTCTCTCAATCTATATATAGCATGGTGTGATGTTTATGGCTGTGCATGTGATTTGTCCTTTGATTGATTAAAGACTATTACTAGACCACATGGCTAACTAGAGTTGGTCAACAACCACCTACTAGGTCTAGATCTACACTCCACCTTATTAAAATAATAAAAAGGGTAGTTTGGTCATTTGGTTTTTACTTTTAGTGGCAATGTTGACATTTCCTCTCACCCATTAGGGTTTAACCCTAGAGCTCCAAAAGTCCAAGTTCTAGGATTTTGAGATTAGAGCTAAAATGGGAATCTTAGTTTCTAAAAAAAGTGAATTAGGGTTCTCTAATTAAATTAGGTTTACTAATTACCTAGAATTTATAAATTAGACTTTATAATATACTAATTACCATTAACCTTGCTAAATTAATAATCATGGTTTACAATTTAGCAATTAGGGTTTCTAAGTATTAATTAGGGTTTACCTAATTAATATTAAATATAATAATAATTGTTATTAATTACATAACACATAACTTAATAATTTTTATAGTCGTAATTGACTTATGTATTATAGTTTATTAGTAATGCTAGGGTTTGCACTGCTTTACTAAAATTGTTCCACACATTAACATTACACACATATCAAGCATGTTTATATTACTGAAATATAATTACTATTATGTAAGACCCCGAATTTTATGAAATAAAAGTATTCAATTTTTCTTATAATTACAATTCAGTAAATGGTTAAATTGATACAAGGTTAAAGTTAAGGGTGATATACGAATTTTTTTTTTCAAAATAAGCAAGTGGTTATAAATACTCATTGTTGTCGGGGAATATTCGTTTGGTCGTAGAATATTCTTTCTGTCGAGAAATATTCGTACGACGGCACAGCCTTTTGTGGGCCCCGTAATAGAATAACAGTCGGATGAAGAAAACGACAAATTAAAGTTTTTATAAATAACGGCGGAATCGTTACTGTTAACACTGTTGGAATACTCGGTGGGTAAAGTAAAGTAATACGCGTTATTGCACAGTAGCACACGGTATTGCACAGTATTTTTGAATTATTGATTCTTACGTAAGAAAGCACTACTCAATAATTGTTACAGTAATTACTGTTCAGTATTATATGTTATTGATTCAATAATTGCTGCGTTGATATTTTATATTACTGTAAGACCCCAAATTATTAATAAATGAAATTTATTTTCCTTTATTTATTATTTTGAAATAGTAAGGGTTGATTTGATTAATGTGGTTGGTTATGGGCAAAATGCGCAAATATTTTAAATAAACAGGTGGTTATAAAATATTCATTGTTGTCGGGGAATATTCGTTTGGTCGTGGAATATTCTTGCTGTCGGGGAATATTTGTACGACGGCGCAGTCTTTTGTGGGCCCCATAACAGAAAGCGATTGGATGAAGAAAACGACAAATATAAGTTGTTTATAAATAACGGCGTAGTTGTTACCGTTAATACTGTTGGAATACCCGGTGGTTAAAACACAGTAATACGCGTTGTTGCACAGTAGCACCCGGTATTGCACCAATTATTGATTCTTACGTAATAAGGCACTACTCAATAATTGTTACAGTAATTACTGTTCAGTATTTTATGTTATTGATTTAATAATTGCTGCATTGATATTTTATATTACTGTGGTTTCAATAATTGTCATTACATAGTATTTTCCATTATCGAAGCAATAATTCATATTATCTGAATAATATTATTTGATAACATTATTGGCAATGTCTAGAAAGTTCTGTCTAAGGAGAGGTTTGGTCACCTAATTGCGCGCCAGTAAGGAGAAATTCTTATTGGAAAGCCCCCTCTTTCCTGGGAACGGCCTGGTTGCTAGTACTGTGATTCTGTAATATTATTTGTGAATAATTAAATTATTGATTTATATGATGAGGAAAATATTGATTTTATGTGGATATAGATGGAGAAAATTTTTTAATGTGACAATTGTTGAAAATTAATATTTTATCTTTTTCTGATAAAATAATTCATTTAAATATATTATTTTAATAATATATTAACGATGATATTTTTATAATGAATGTGGGATATATGAGTATATGAGGAGGAAGAGTATTTTTGTGGCATTAAATGTTTAACACATATTTTGTGTGTTGGTGGACACAATTATTGACTGAAATTTGACTATAGCCTGTAAAATCGTCCGTTTATGGATTTTGGTCAATTTCTGTTTGGAATTTGGAAAAACTTCCTTCTACAAAGTTGTAGAGAATTGAATTTCCTATTAAAAGTCGTGAGATTCGAATTTTCTGACAAAAGGGATATTTATTATGAATTATTGAAGTTTCGGAGTTTCAAAATAATTGATTTTTGAAAGTTTAAAATATTGTTTTTGAGAAAAACGTTTTTTTCATTTTTGAAAGTCATTTAACATGTGTGGCTGAGGCTTGGTTCAGATTTGTGTGCGTAGAGAATTTTGATTATATATATTATTATTATATTAAATTTTCTGCTTTGGTGTTCTAAGCAATTTCCTATAAATAGGTGCTTAGGTTAGAATTGAAAATCACACCAAAAACTGAAGCTTTCTCTCTCTATATTATCGAGCGTATTCTTGTGAGTATTTTGAGTATACTTTGAGTATTGATATACGGTGCAAGTTCAAGTCATAGCCTATATCCGGTGTTTTAACTAGAAGTGCTGTCTTTCGAGGTAAGGGATGTTATTTTCTTCTCAAATGATATTATTTCTTCAATATCATTATGCTGAAATGTTGGTTGGAACTTTTTATCAAATTTGGAAATTTTTCATGTCGGGGTTACTATTCATGAGTTACTATTCACGAGTTACTATTCACGAGTTACTATTCACGAGTTACTATTCACGAGTTACTATTCACGAGTACTATTCACGAAGCGTGAAGATGTTTTTTGTGAAATTTCTATCTTTTGGTGTCGGAGTTACTATTCACGTATACGACACTATTCACGTATACGGCACTATTCACGAATACGACACTATTCACCGAAAAATGAAATTTCTTCTTTTCGTCTAAAATATCTATTCTGGATACTAGCTTTGATTGGATCTATGTTTTGATCATTCTTGAATTTTACTTCAGTATGATTATTTATGAAGTATTTTTGAAATCGGATTGTTTAAAGTACGAACCCTTAATACTTGTTATTTTGTTTCACTGGATTCGTTTTCTTTAAAATATTTTTCATTATCCTCAGTCCTAAATGATGGTGTTTCTGAATATCTTTGGCCTGTAGTGCAAAGATGGTTGGTTTTATTATGAATATCTTTGGCTCGTAGTGCAAAGATGTACAGGTGTTGAGATGAATATGAACAATTGATGAATATCTTTGGCCGTAGTGCAAAGATGAACAGGTATTTAGATGAACATGACCGACTGATGAATATCTTTGGCCTATAGTGCAAAGATGAATATTTGATTTGATTTGAGATATATATTGATTGATGTTACAGGGATAAAATATTGATAATGGACTTTTAAATTCATAGATGTTAGTAGATTTTATTCTCTACTTAACTCTTCTAATGAATTGTTGTTTCCGCTACAGTTGTTGATCTAAAACTTGTTGTCTATTGTATTCTATCATATTTTTCCCTGTTGAAGACTAACGATAATTTGTTGTATATTATCTTAGTCATAATATTCTTTACTGGGCTAGTTGAGCTCACCCTTTTCCTTGTTGTTCCATTTTTCTTCTCAGGAGACGAAAATGTAGCGAGTACTAGTCGGGGTATGGAATGAAGGTTCTAGAGAGAGTTGTTTAGTAGTCCTCACCATTTTTTTTTATAAAATTATGTATCAATAATTATGATGGGGATTTATTTGCATGTGGATATTGTCTAGATGACAATGTTTGTATTCAAACTCACAGCTTATGGGTTGTAAAAGTTGTAGTTGTTTCTGTACCATGTATTTGGCGACTCAGAATGGGTTGGATGGAATGGACCTATTTTGGGGTTGTCACAATTACTGTTGTTTTAATAATTGTCACTACACAATATTTTCCATTATCGAAGCAATAGTTCATATTATTTGAATAATATTATTAGATAACATTATTGGCAATGTCTAGAAAGTTCTGTCTAAGGAGAGGTTTGGTCACCTAATTGCGCGCCAGTAAGGAGAAATCCTTATTGGAAAACTCCCTCTTTCCTGGGAACTGCCTGATTGTCAGTATTGTGATTCTGTAATATTATTTGTGAATAATTAATTATTGATTTATATGATAAGGAAAATATTGATTTTATGTGGATATAGATGGAGAAAATTTTTAATGTGACAATTGTTGAAAATTGAAATTTTATCTTTTTCTGATAAAATAATTCATTTAAATATATTATTATATTTTAATAATATAATAATGATGATATTTTTACGATGAATGTGGGATATATGAGTATATGTGGGGGAGTATTTTTGTTACCAAAAATATTTAAAGCATGTTTTATGTGTCGGTGGACCCCATTTCTTGACTGAAATTTGATTATAGCCTGTAAAATCGCCCTTTTGTGGATTACGGTCAATTTCTGTTTGGAATTTGGAAAAATTTTCTTCTGCAAAATTGTAAAGAATTGAATTTCCTATAAAAAGTCGCGAGATTCGAATTTTTTGATTAAAAGGGAAATTTATTGTGAATTATTGAAGTTCCGGAGTTCCGAAATAATTAATTTTTGGAAGTTTTAAATATTTTTTTTTAATAAAAACGTTTATGTTAAGGTTGATGTGCCCCACTTATGAGGTAAATGTGCTGAAATAGGTTTTCCAAGTTTGTGTATGACTTATTTTATATATATATTAATATTATATTAAATTTTTTGTTTTGGTGTTCTAAGCAATTTCCTATAAATAGGGTGCTTAGGTTAGAATTGAAAATCACACCAGAAACTAAAGTTTTCTCTCTCTATATTATCGAGTGTATTCTTGTGAGTATTTTTAGTATACTTTGAGTATTGCTATACGGTGCAAATTCAAGTCATAGCCTATATTCGGTGTTTCAACTAGAAATACTGTTTTTCGAGGTAAGGGCTAGTAAAGGATGTTATTTTCTTCTCAAATGATATTATTTCTTCAATATCATTATGCTAAAATATTGGTTGGAACTTTTTATCAAATTTGGAACTTTTTCATGTCGGGGTTACTATTCATGAGTTACTATTCACGAGTTACTATTCATGAGTTACTATTCACGAGTACTATTCACGAAACATGATGATGTTTTTGTGAAATTTCTATCTTTTGGTGTCAGAGTTACTATTCACGTATACAATACTATTCACGTATTCGACACTATTCACGAATACGACATTATTCACCGAAAAATGAAATTTCTTCTTTTGTCCAAAATATCTATTCTGGATACTAGCTTTGGTTGTATCCATGTTTTGATCATTCTTGAATTTTACTTCAGTATGATTATTTATGAAGTATTTTTAAAATCGAATTGTTTAAAGTACGAATCCATAATACTTGTTCTTTTGCTTCACTAGATTCGTTTCTTTAAAAATATTTTTCATCATCCTCAGTCCTAAATGATGATATTATTGAATATCTTTGGCCTGTAGTGCAAAGATGAATGGTTTTTAATGAATATCATTGGCCCGTAGTGCAAAGATGAACAGGTGTTTAGATGAACATGATCAACTGATGAATATCTTTGGCCTGTAGTTCAAAGATGACTTGTTGATGAATATCTTTGGCCTATAGTGCAAAGATGACTTGTTGATGAATATCTTTGGCCTGTAGTGCAAAGATGACTTGTTGATGTATATCTTTGGTCGTAGTGCAAAGATGAATTTATTAGTATGATTATGAACATGAACTGTGATTTGGTATAACCATGATCTTTGATGTTTCAGGTGATAAAAATTATCTTTGTCCTGGATGAGAAAAGGAATTTAGAACAACAATTACGATTATGAGTTATACATGTGATTGTGGACAGGAATTGTTGATTGATGTTACAGGGATAAAACATTGTTGGTTGCCTTTTAACATGGAGAAGATAATAGACTTTATAGTCTATTTTACTCTTCTAATGGATTGCTCGTTCCGCTGCAACTATGGTTGAAATTTTTTATCATATACCATATGTTCTAAATCTCTGATTTATTACTGTTGAAGGCTATTGATAATTTATTTATCTTTAGTCATGATATTCTTTACTGAGCTAGTTGTGCTCACCTTTTTGGTTCACAATTCCTTTCAGGTAATACGAGTGTAGCTGGGTCGAGCGGGGGATAACAGGGGAATAGAACCGTGGTCATCATTTAGTAGTTATATTTGGTGAATCAACTAGGGTGAGGCGAACCCAACGTTGGAAGGGTGTTTTGCCACTGTCATACAAGATGTCTAATGACATACCACCTAGTGTCATCATAAGACATGGATGTGCTCATCCACTTGCTGAGTATATCTACCAGCACTATCTATATGATCTTGGAGTCTATTTGAAATATAACTCTCAATTAGAGACAGTGAAGATAATGATATGTCAAGAGAAGACTCGTCATTGGGAAGAATATGATAGTAATCTTCTTTTTTTTCTTTGGGGTCTATTGGGTCAACCAAGGATAATTCTGTGGCCATATGATATCTATAATAACCTAGACGCATGGCCTCCCATGTACGAAGGTTTCCTTGAGCACTTCCCAAAGATTTTAATTTCTAAAACAGTTTTCGACTATACCTTTATGTAAGGTGTCATTATGAGGTGCTGTCCACGGTTGGAACATGAGTCACAGTTGATATATATTTGTATCCAAACTCACAGCATATATGTTGTTATAGTTTGCATGACAATTGTTGTAATAAAGTTGTAGTTGTTTTCTATACCATGTATTTGGCGACTCAGAATGGGTTGGATGGAATGGACCTATTTTGGGGTCGTTACATATTATATTAATATTCTCATTCCTTATTCAAAATCTAGAATTAGGGTTTTGAATCCATATCCGACATAACCTTCATATATACCATTATTAATTAAGCTAAAATAATTAACTTAACTAATATAATAAAATATAAATCATAATAATCCTTATAATCATATCATATATATAATAATCATATTTTCATGGAAAATAAATAATAAATATTTTTATTACAAAATTAATTTATAATAAGAATATAACCTATTATGATCAATAATTCTTAAAAGAATTTATTTATCATTATTCATATAATAATTAAGTTTTATTTGTCATATAAATACCTATACTTTACTTTGCACGTAATCCCACTTTTATATATACAAAAATTAAATGCAAATTTTATTATTTAATTATTTTGAAAATACTAGGGTATTACATCCACCCTCCCTTATAAGGATTCCGTCACCAGAATCACCACTTCAAAACTTATAGATACTAGGGAAAATAACATACACAGTCATTTCAAGTAGATCTCGATCAGATTTGATCGAACTGATCCTTAACTATTCAACATACAACTTGTCCAACTAATCATACGGAAATTTGATTTCTAATAGAACTCAAATTTCTCCTTCAAAATTTCTTTAAAATAAAATAAAATCATATATAAGAAAATGAAATAGATTCGAATAATACCTGAAGTTCCATCCCCGGCTGCTACGGTATCCTGAACCGTCATGTTGAAGACTCTTGCAGTTGGTTTTGTCAAAGTTGGTCTCTTTATCGCCAGTGCTCTATTGCCCCTCCCCGCATTTACGCTTCTGGCATCCATCCTTCTTTACGGACAGTCCTTAACCTTATGTTCTGTTGATCCACACAGAAAACACCCATTGTTCGTCCTAGGATTGGGACAGTTAGGAGAGATATGTCCCTCCTGTCCACACTTATAGCACACAAACTTACAACTAAGACACTCTTCTGAATAATTCTTTCCATAATTCTTACATTGCATAGCCTGCTTCCTCACACCTTCCTATTTGACTTGGACATTTCCAAAATTGTTCCACTTTCTCTTTCCATTCCCACTACCACTACCTGCTTCTACCTTCCCAGTTCCCTCAACCTTATCCTTGCTCTTTTTCTCCCTATTGTATAGGCTTATGGCCTCACTTCCCCCTTCGGCTATGATAGCCTTCTACAAAACTGATGCAAAAGTATTTAGCTGCAATGCCGCCACCTTATTATAGAGCCAGAGTTTTAAGCCCAGTTCAAACCTCCTTGCCTTTCTTGCCTCCGTATCGACTTGATGCGGAGCAAACCTAGCTAATTCATTAAACTTTGCGGCATACTCCGCAACTGTCATGTTCTCCTGCTTCAACTCTAAAAACTTCACCTCCATCCTAGCCTGCACACTGGACAAGAAATAGTTCTCAAAGAATAGTGTCTAAAACCTAGTCCATGTTATCACTCTTTCTCATGCCCTAACTTGATTTGCCTCCCACCAGAAATTTGCCTCTCCTTTCATCATATAGGTGGCAAAAGCTGTATTTTACCCCTCAGCTACCCTAGCGACAACAAACGCTTTTTCTATTTCCTTAACCCAAGTTTGGGCTTCTATCGGGTCAGTGGTACCTCTAAATTCCGGCGGTCCTACGACCTTAAAATCTTTGAAGTTTGCAAATCGATTGTCCGGTTGATTTCCCGCGGTCGGCATTCCATTTTGTATGGCTTGAGATACCATGATCGCGAAATTCTGCATCAGGTCTGGTTGTTATCCTCCAGTATTGTTGACAGATTCTTCTGCCCTTTGGTTTCGAGTTTGACGTCTTGGCGGCATTATCTGGTTAAATAAAAGAAAATCTATATTTTATTAACTTACATTCTAAACCTTATCGTATAAGTTTAATATTTTAAACTTGTTTCATTAACCAAACATAGATTCATATTCATTCAACCATTTCATAGTACATAACATAGCACATGCTGCTTTAAACATCCGATATCCCTTTGTGACCACAAAAGTTGGAAATCGCTGCTACAACTTATACATAAGTTAGAAATATTACACAGACATATTTATCATAGAACACACATATTCAAATAGTACTTATACTTCTTATTCACTACGCCTTTTCCTGATCCTGGATAATTTTTCGCTCGATGACCTCCCAACCCACAAATAAAAGATGCACCTGGTTTATAGTCGGGACAATACAAAGTGGTATGTCCTTCATAACCGTAAATGTAACATATCATTTTCCCATTCTTCTTATCAGGTTTTCCTACGTCGTGGTTTTCTATCTTTCTTTTCCCCTTCTTGCTCAGAGTTGCACACGATATGTTGCTCTTGGCTCCCATCTGATTAATCTAGATCTTAAGTTTATCTTGTTCTTCCATCGTTTCGATTAATGCCTTTTGTAATTGGCTATTTAGTAGCTTTTCTATTTTCCACAACTTTTCCAAAGAAGAAACCTTGTTCTTCAGATTCTGCACTTCGGTTGATACTTAGTCAGCTCCAATTTTGGTGTCCGAATCACTATCTGTCAGTTCCACCATTTCTGGGTCTGGTACTATATTCTCTAAAATGATCACCTCATTAAGGTTATCTTCAACGTGAGTCTCTAGTTCAGCTATTGGCTCCTTTCTTACGATCTTAGGGCATCCTAATCCTTTTCATCCTGACGTCTACACATAAATTATACTGATTAGCATATAATATATACATACAGCAAGTCAAAGTTTTATATAAGTTATCTTTTATTTTTGTTTGACGATGAATTTATTCCATTCATCTAACTTTAAACTCTATATGAGTTATATGTATTTTAAACGTTTCCCTCTGCTCTAAGGTTATAGCCTAAGGTCTACTACCACCTACGGTTTCTAACCTTAAAGCTCTGATACCAACCTGTGACGCCCCCAAATTCAGGTACTTAAAACCTGAACTCAGTGCTTCATGATACCATTTCTTTGAGCGAAATAATAATAATAATAATGTCATAAATATCAAACTTAATTTACATATCAGTGTTGTCTAAATCCCAGTTATGCGACCTTAAAACATTTCATTACATGATAGATAATAAATATCATCAACTTATTTAAGTCTAGCTATTACATAAGATAACGCAAACTTAATCTGCTAGTTTTCCTTTTCCTTTGTTCTTGCCAAAACCTTCAGGTCGACATACATAACTGAAAATATTTAAATTAAGCAAGTATGAGCATTTAAGTGATCAGCAAGTAATAACAATTATAAATATTAGTTGAAAGGATTAAATATTTTCTTTGAACGACTCTTCAACAATGAAGCAATAGTTGTGAAGTACTGAAGCAACACCAAACAACATAAAAAATCTTATTTCAAAATTTGAAACTACGTATTGACTATAAATGGAGAGCATTCGATAGACTATGAACATAGTTTTTAGTTTTCAAAAAGGTCAAACAGAACTTCATTTGCAAACCGTCATAACTTACATACACGGGGGTGATCAGCCCGTTATGCCCTATATTTATCAATACTATATACCAGAACGATATTCTCGTTCATCATATCCGCCTCAGGCGCACAAAAGTTTTTCCCAGATTAGGGATGTTCATACTTAGTCAGGATTCAGAACCAAAATAATTTAATTGGATACAAGAAGGTTTTATCATATTCAACGATATTCTAAATTCGTGTCTAGCTGATCAAATAGCTTAGACGACTATATATATATATATATATATATATATATATATATATATATATATATATATATATATATCAACATGTGTTTAACTACAATGATTATCTAAGTGAGGACACTTGTATAATCATATTTCAAAATTAACAAATAGAATATATATATATATATTTATATATATATATATGAGTTATATGATATAATATCATGTTGATAAACAATGATCGGATATAATATATACGACAATATGGTTAATAATCTAGTACAATAATAATATAAATCTGAAACTTTCTTACTCATGTCCATTGCATAAAGAAAATGCAAATGTAAAGATACTTGCTTACGATATCCGTTGAATAAAGTAAAACAAGAGTTTAGGATACTTGTCTGGTCTGCTGCTTACACAACTTAGTTATATCCTTAATTCAAGGACCTATCATTTATAAGATTGTTCTATTGATTAGGATAACATATAATAACACATAGTACTGTTATTTACATTCAACACATATCATAATCACATTGTCTCATAATTATATTAGTCATTAAGACATAAGCAAATACTTATACAGTCAAACTATACAGTTTCGGATCAATTTTGATAGTATTTCGGTGTACCGACGACTTTATCGGATAATTATCGAGTTTAAAACTCTCTCTTGCAGTTCAATATTATCCTGGATATTTTAAATACCATTCATATTATTTTTAAATGACTTATAATAATTTCTAAATAATTATTATAATTTATCTTGATTTTTCAAACTCTAGAATCATTATTAAATGATTTAAATATTAGATAATTCTATTATCATTAATATTTAAATAATATTATAATATTAATGCAACCATTGCAAAAATATCAAAGTTATTTTTAATAACTCAAAATATTTTTAAAGTATTATTATTACCCTTAAATGATTTTTAAAACATTCAAAATCATTTTTAAACAAATACCAATAATATTAAAATATTAAGGTATTATTCATTAAAATATTAAAAGTCACTTATAATTACTTAAAATATGTTTAAACCATTTATATCCTTTTTAAATAATTTTTAAATCAATAAAATTATTTTTAATCTATTTATTTAATATAATTATTAAATAAATCTAATATCATTAATATTAAATAATTAATGAAATTTATCTCAAAATATTAAAAGTTCTGTTTTATAACTTAGAATATCTTTAAACTCTTTATTTTTATTTAAAATAATTTTTATAATATTAAAATCATTTTCAAACTAATTTATTTAATATATTTCTTAAATAAATATAATTAATATTAAGTAATTAATGAAATTTACTTTAAACTATTGAAAGTTACATTTTATAACTTAAAATATTATTAAATACTTTATTATCATTTAAAATGATTTTTAACATAATAAAATCATTTTTAGTTAATTTATTTAGTGCATTTACTAAATAAATAATATTCAAATAATTATTAATATTTATGGAAAATATGCCAAATTATTAAAAGTTAATGTTTATGACTTCAAATAATTTTTAAAAATGATTTTATAATTTTCAGAATTTATTTACTATTTTTAAATGATTTTTAGAATTTATTTCTATTTTTAAATCATTTTCCAAAAATTAGAAAATAAAAATAATAGGAACCGTCGCTATAGGCTATAGCGACAAAATCTGTCGCCTTAGGTGTTCTTGAGCTCAAGAACATTGACAAGGCAGTTAACGAGAGGGCACGTTTGACCAAGTTTAATTCAGTGTGTATAGTGTTTCTGGGCTAGCCATTGATTAGATCTTGTAGTACTAGTGTAACACTACATTTAACAATAACTAACAAGGTCAGACAATAACACAACCGAGAAATATAAGCCATCAAAGTGACCGTCAGAGACTGTTCTTCATTTCTGGGTTACCCAGAATGAAGAACAGCACGAGGGTCTTACTTTGGGCCTCCACTACTTGCTATACGTGTAAGGTTTTTGTGATATTAAGCTTACAGTGTGTAGAACACATATAGGTGTATAGATCTATTACATAACATAATCATAACAACAACACAAACGCTAGATATAACCCGATCAAAGTGAAAGCCATGAACTGTTCTTGAACATTTTTGGGTTTCCCAGAAATGTTCTTGAGCAGTTTGGCCAACCTATATTTGACCAACTTTAGATTCGATTCGGATACATATTTGAGTAATCTAGAGGCATGGATATGTAGTACTCATGTCAGTCTACAAGTATATAACAACATCATGGCCTAAACACTTAACAGTTGCAAGATCAAAGTCAATAAGAAACTTGTCAAACCACTGCCTAAACTTTCTGGGTTACCCAGAAAGTTAAGCTTAACGGTCAACGAGGTTTGACCAAATACTACAATCGATCTCAGGTTTTATAAGGTATGAACGTGCTTTAAACTTGTAGTACTCATGACATACTATAATCTAGATACCAATATTCATCCTAACAACGTTCCAGAAACCAAATCAAGGCCGGTCAAAGTCACGGCCAGAACACGTTCTTCAGTTTTCTGGGTTACCCAGAAAACTTAGTTCGTGTTCGGTCAACGAACTTTGACCGTGAATAACTTTTGATCTACACATGCAATGATCATGAACCGACTTGCAGATTACTAACAACATTACAGACTACAACCTCAAACCTTTAAATCACCAAAACAATAAACGAACACGGATCTACAAGGCTTGACATTCACTGTCAGACAACAAAAATTAAAATTTTTAGATTTATAAAATCATCAATTTCGAGCATCTAAGTGTTATGGATCTGAGTTATAACAATCCAGATCACTAAATGGCACCTTCTAACATAACTTTAAACATTTAAACATAACATCTAACATGAAATCAAAAATCAAAATTTAGGTTTAGGATTTTACCTTTGTATGATCAAATTCTGATTCTTGGCTACTGAGTTTGTTGTGGTTGTTAGTGGGGCTGGTCTTGGGGACTGGTCTAGCACTAAAATTCGGAGGTTTGAGTTGAGAGAGAAGTGAGTTGAGTGTTGGTGAAAATTTGAGCAAGTTAGTAGCATTTTTCTCTCTAAGTTTATATATAGCATGGTGTGATGCTTATGGCTGAGCATGTGATCAGTCCTTTGATTGATTAAAGACTATTACTAGACCACATGGCTAACTAGAGTTGGTCACCAACCACCTACTAGGTCTAGATCTACACTCCACCTTAAAATAATAAAAAGGGTAGTTTGGTCATTTGGTTTTTACTTTTAGTAGCAATGTTGACATTTCCTCTCACCTATTAGGGTTTAACCCTAGAGCTCCAAAAGTCCAAGTTCTAGGATTTTGAGATTAGGGCTAAAATGGGAATCTTAATTTCTAAAAAAAGTGAATTAGGGTTCTCTAATTAAATTAGGTTTACTAATTACCTAGAATTTATAAATTAGACTTTATAATATACTAATTACCATTAACCTTGCTAAATTAATAATTAGGGTTTACAATTTAGTAATTAGGGTTACTAAGTATTATTTAAGGTTTACCTAATTAATATTAAATATAATAATAATTGGTAATAATTACATAACACATAACTTAATAATTTTTATAGTCGTAATTGACTTATGTACTATAGTTTATCAGTAATGCTAGGGTTTGCACTACTTTACTAAAATTGTTTCACACATTAACATTACACACATATCAAGCATGTTTATATTACTAAAATATAATTACTATTATATTAATATTCTCATTCCTTATTCAAAAAAATCCAGAATTAGGGTTTTGAATCCATATCCGACATAACCTTCATATATACCATTATTAATTAGCTAAAATAATTAACTTAACTAATATAATAAAATAAAAATCATATTAATCCTTATAATTATATCATATATATATATATATATATATATATATATATAATAATCATATTTTCATGGAAAATAAATAATAAATATTTTTATTACAAAATTAATTTATAAGAAGAATATAACCTATAATGATCAATAATTCTTAAAAGAATTTATTTATCATTATTCATATAATAATTAAGTTTTATTTGTCACATAAATACCTATAATTTACTTTACACATAATCCCACCTTTATATATACAAAAATTAAATGCAAATTTTATTATTTAATTATTTTGAAAATACTGGGGTATTACATCTACCCTCCCTTATAAGGATTCCGTCCCTGGAATCACCGCTTCAAAACTTATAGATACTAGGGAAAATAACATACACAGTCATTTCAAGTAGATCTTGATCAGATTTGATCGAACTGATCTTTAACTATTCAACATACAACTTGTCCATCTAATCATACGGAAATTTGATTTCTAACAGAACTCAAATTTCTCCTTCAAAATTTCTTTATAATAAAATAAAATCATATATAAGAAAATGAAACTGATTCGATTAATACCTGAAGCTCCATCCCTGGCTGCTACGGTATCCTGAACCGTCATGTTGAAGACTCTTGCGGTTGGTTTTGTCGAAGTTGGTCACGTTATGTTCCGTTGATCCACACAGAAAACACCCATTGTTCGTCCAAGGATTGGGGCAGTTAGGAGAGATATGTCCCTCCTGCCCAAACTTATAGCACACAAACTTACCACTAAGACACTCTCCTGAATGATTCTTCCCATAATTCTTACATTGCACAGCCTGCTTCCTCACACCTTCCTGTTTGACTTGGACATTTCCAAAATTGTTCCACTTTCTCTTTCCATTCCCACTACCACTACCTGCTTCTACCTTCCCAGTTCCCTCAACCCTACCCTTGCTCTTTTTCTCCCTATTGTATAAGTTTATGGCCTCACTTCCCCCTTCGGCTATGATAGCCTTCTCCAAAAGTGATGCAAAAGTATTTATATGCAATGCCGCCACCTTATTATAGAGCCAGGGTTTTAAGCCCAGTTCAAACCTCCTTGCCTCCCTTGCCTCCGTATCAACTTGATGCGGAGCAAACCTAGCTAATTCATTGAACTTTGCGGCATACTCCGCAACTGTCATGTTCTCCTGCTTCAACTCTAAAAACTTCACCTCCAACCTAGCCTGCACACTGGACGAGAAATAGTTCTTAAAGAATAGTGTCTTAAACCTAGTCCATGCTATCACTCCTTCTCCTGCCCTAACTTGATTTGCCTCCCACCAGAAATTCGCCTTTCCTTTTATCATATAGGTGGCAAAAGCTGTATTTTGCCCCTCAGCTACCCTAGCGACTACAAATGCTTTTTCTATTTCCTTAACCCAAGTTTGGGCTTCTATCGGGTCAGTGGTACCTCTAAATTCCGGCGGTCCTACGACCTTAAAATCTTTGAAGTTTGAAAATCGATTGTCTGGTTGATTTCCCGCGGTCGGCATTCCATTTTGCATGGCTTGAGCTACCATGTTCGCGAAATTCTGCATCTGGTCTGGTTGTTATCCTCCAGCATTGTTGATAGATTCTTCTGCCCTTTGGTTTCGAGTTTGTCATCTTGGCGGCATTATCTGGTTAAATAAAATAAAATCTATATTTTATTAACTTACATTCTAAACCTTATCGTATAAGTTTAATATATTAAACTTGTTTCATTAACCAAACATAGATTCATATTCATTCAACCATTTCATAGTACATAACATAGCACATACTGTTTTAAACATCCGATATCCATTTGTGACCACAAAAGTTGGAAATCGCTGCTACAACTTATACATAAGTTAGAAATATTACACAGACATACTTATCATAGAACACACATATTCAAATAGTACATATACTTCTTATTCACTACGCCTTTTCCTGATCCTGGATAATTTTTTGCTCGATGACCTTCGAACCCACAAATAAAAGATGCACCTGGTTTATAGTCGGGACAATACAAAGTGGTATGTCCCTCATAACCGTAAATGTAACATATCATTTTCCCATTCTTCTTATCAGGTTTTCCTACGTCATGGTCTTCTATCTTTCTTTTCCCCTTCTTGCTCGGAGCTGCACACGATATGTTGCTCTTGTCTCCAATCTGATTAATCTAGATCTTAAGTTTATCTTGTTCTTCCATCGTTTCGATTAATGCCTTTCGTAATTGGCTATTTAGTAGCTTTTCTATTTCCCACAACTTTTCCAGAGAAGAAACCTTGTTCTTCAGATTCTGCACTTCGGTTGATGCTTAGTCAGCTCCAATTTTGGTGTCCGAATCACTATCTGTTAGTTCCACCATTTCTGGGTCTGGTACTATATTCTCTAAAATGATCACCTCATCAAGGTTATCTTCAACGTGAGTCTCTAGTTCAGCTATTATCTCCTTTCTTACAATCTTAGGGTATTCTAATCCTTTTCCTCTTGACGTCTACACATAAATTATACTGATTAGCATATAATATATGCACATAGCAAGTCAAAGTTTTATATAAGTTATCTTTTATTTTTGTTTGACGATGAATTTATTCCATTCACCTAACTTTAAACTCTATATGAGTTATATGTATTTTAAATGTTTCCCTCTGCTCTAAGGTTATAGCCTAAGGTCTACTACCACCTACGGTTTCTAACCTTAAAGCTCTGATACCAACTTGTGATGCCCCCAAATTCAGGTACTTAAAACCCGAACTCAGTGCTTCACGATACCATTTCTTTGAGCGAAATAATAATAATAATGTCATAAATATCAAACTTAATTTACATATCAGTGTTGTCTAAATCCCAGTTACGCGACCTTAAAACATTTCATTACATGATAGATAATAAATATCATCAACTTATTTAAGTCTAGCTATTACATAAGATAACGCAAACTTAATCTGCTAGTTTTCCTTTTCCTTTGTTCTTGCCTGAACCTTCAGGTCGATCATACATAACTAAAAATATTTAAATTAAGCAAGTATGAGCATTTGAGTGACCAGCAAGTAATAACAATTATAAATATTAGTTGAAAGGATTAAATATTTTCTTTGAACGACTCTTCAACAACGAAACAATAGTTGTGAAGTACTGAAGCATCACTAAACAACATAAAAATTCTTATTTCAAAATTTGAAACTACGTATTGACTATAAATGGAGAGTATTCGATAGACTATGAACATAGTTTTCAGTTTTCAAAAAGGTCAAACAGAACTTCATTTGCAAACCGTCATAACTTACATGCACGGGGGTGATCAGCCCGTTATGCCCTGTATTGATCAATACTTCATACCAGAAAGATATTCTCGTTCATCATATCTGCCTCAGGCGCACAAATTTTTTTCCCAGATTAGGGATGTTCATACTTAGTAGGGATTCCGAACCAAAATAATATGATTGGATACAAGAAGGTTTTATCATATTCAACTACATTCTAAATCTGTGTCTAGCTGATCAAATAGCTTAGACGACTATATATATATATATATATCAACATGTGTTTAACTACAATGATTATCTACGTGAGGACACTTGTATAATAATATTTCAAAATTAACAAACAGAATATATATATATATATATGAGTTATATGATATAGTATCATGTTGATAAACAATGATTGTGACAACCCCAAAATAGGTCCATTCCATCCAACCCATTCTGAGTCGCCAAATACATGGTACAGAAACAACTACAACTTTTACAACCCATAAGCTGTGAGTTTGAATACAAACATTGTCATCTAGACAATATCCACATGCAAATAAATCCCCATCATAATTATTGATACATAATTTTACAAAAAAAAAAATAGTGAGGACTACTAAACAACTCTCTCTAGAACCTTCATTCCATACCCCGACTAGTACTCGCTACATTCTCGTCTCCTGAGAAGAAAAATGGAACAACAAGGAAAAGGGTGAGCTCAACTAGCCCAGTAAAGAATATTATGACTAAGATAATATACAACAAATTATCGTTAGTCTTCAACAGGGAAAAATCTGATAGAATACAATAGACAACAAGTTTTAGATCAACAACTGCAGCGGAAACAACAATTCATTAGAAGAGTTAAGTAGAGAATAAAATCTACTAACATCTATGAATTTAAAAGTCCATCATCAATATTTTATCCCTGTAACATCAATCAATATATATCTCAAATCAAATCAAATATTCATCTTTGCACTACAGGCCAAAGATATTCATCAGTCGGTCATGTTCATCTAAACACCTGTTCATCTTTGCACTACGGCCAAAGATATTCATCAATTGTTCATATTCATCTCAACACCTGTACATCTTTGCACTACGAGCCAAAGATATTCATAATAAAACCAACCATCTTTGCACTACAGGCCAAAGATATTCAGTAACACCATCATTTAGGACTGAGGATGATGAAAAATATTTTAAAGAAAACGAATCTAGTGAAACAAAATAACAAGTATTAAGGGTTCGTACTTTAAACAATCCGATTTCAAAAATACTTCATAAATAATCATACTGAAGTAAAATTTAAGAATGATCAAAACATAGATCCAATCAAAGCTAGTATCCAGAATAGATATTTTAGACAAAAAGAAGAAATTTCATTTTTCGGTGAATAGTGTCGTATTCGTGAATAGTGTCGTATACGTGAATAGTGTCGTATACGTGAATAGTAACTCCGACACCAAAAGATAGAAATTTCACAAAAAACATCTTCACGCTTCATGAATAGTACTCGTGAATAGTAACTCGTGAATAGTAACTCGTGAATAGTAACTCATGAATAGTAACTCGTGAATAGTAACTCATGAATAGTAACCCCGACATGAAAAAGTTCCAAATTTGATAAAAAGTTCCAACCAACATTTCAGCATAATGATATTGAAGAAATAATATCATTTGAGAAGAAAATAACATCCCTTACCTCGAAAGACAGCACTTCTAGTTAAAACACCGGATATAGGCTATGACTTGAACTTGCACCGTATAGCAATACTCAAAGTATACTCAAAATACTCACAAGAATACGCTCGATAATATAGAGAGAGAAAACTTCAGTTTCTGGTGTGATTTTCAATTCTAACCTAAGCACCTATTTATAGGAAATTGCTTAGAACACCAAAGTAGAAAATTTAATATAATAATAATATATATAATCAAAATTCTCTACGCACACAAATCTGAACCAAGCCTCAGCCACACATGTTAAATGACTTTCAAAAATGAAAAAAACGTTTTTCTCAAAAACAATATTTTAAACTTCCAAAAATCAATTATTTTGAAACTCCGAAACTTCAATAATTCATAATAAATAGCCCTTTTGTCAGAAAATTCGAATCTCGCGTCTTTTAATAGGAAATTCAATTCTCTACAACTTTGTAAAAGGAAGTTTTTCTAAATTCCAAACAGAAATTGACCAAAATCCATAAACGGACGATTTTACAGGCTATAGTCAAATTTCAGTCAATAATTGTGTCCACCAACACACAAAATATGTGTTAAACATTTAATGCCACAAAAATACTCTTCCTCCTCATATACTCATATATCCCACATTCATTATAAAAATATCATCGTTAATATATTATTAAAATAATATATTTAAATGAATTATTTTATCAGAAAAAGATAAAATATTAATTTTCAACAATTGTCACATTAAAAAAATTTCTCCATCTATATCCACATAAAATCAATATTTTCCTCATCATATAAATCAATAATTTAATTATTCACAAATAATATTACAGAATCACAGTACTAGCAACAGGCCGTTCCCAGGAAAGAGGGGGCTTTCCAATAAGAATTTCTCCTTACTGGCGCGCAATTAGGTGACCAAACCTCTCCTTAGACAGAACTTTCTAGACATTGCCAATAATGTTATCAAATAATATTATTCAGATAATATGAATTATTGCTTCGATAATGGAAAATACTGTGTAATGACAATTATTGAAACCACAGTAATATAAAATATCAATGCAGCAATTATTGAATCAATAACATAAAATACTGAACAGTAATTACTGTAACAATTATTGAGTAGTGCCTTCTTACGTAAGAATTAATAATTGGTGCAATACCGGGTGCTACTGTGCAACAACGCGTATTACTGTGTTTTAACCACCGGGTATTCCAACAGTATTAACGGTAACAACTACGCCGTTATTTATAAACAACTTATATTTGTCGTTTTCTTCATCCAATCGCTTTCCGTTATGGGGCCCACAAAAGACTGCGCCGTCGTACGAATATTCCCCGACAGCAAGAATATTCCACGACCAAACGAATATTCCCCGACAACAATGAATATTTTATAACCACCTGTTTATTTAAAATATTTGCGCATTTTACCCATAACTAACCACATTAATCAAATCAACCCTTACTATTTCAAAGTAATAAATAAAGGAAAATAAATTTCATTTATTAATAATTTGGGGTCTTACAACCTCCCCTCCTTATGAAATTTCGTCCTCGAAATTAACGTACGTAACTGGTGCTTTGAAAAGGTAAAGATACCTCACTTTCATTTCCGTTTCCAACTCCAAGGTCATTTCCTCTATAGCATGATTCCTCCACAAAACTTTAACTTGTGGTATGACCTTCGTGCATAAGACATACTCCCTCCCATCCAACATCTTGACAAGTACCTCCTCGTACGTTAAGTCTTCGGCTATTTCGTCCTGTTCTAACTCAATAACATGGTTCGAGTCGTCTACATCGGTACAAAAAAAACGTTATAAACACGCGACATACTTGGCGGTAAAACGAGTCTATAGGCCACAGTTCCTATTCGATCAAGAATTTTAAATGGATTATTTAATCGAAAGTTTGAGCTTTGCTCACATCGCCAATTCTCGTTTTTGAAATAACAACTTCTTGCACCTCCTTCTTCAAATTCATCAGCTCCAGTGTGTAGCTTGAACAGCTTTAACGTTATCGATTAAAGTCGGTTATACTCGTATATCATCACGTGGATACCTAGAGTTTTCATCTCCATCTCTATTATTTGTAAATTATACGAAATGAGTCTTTGACAATATCGTACTCGTACTTGTATACGATCTTCTACTCAACACGTCAGCTACAACGTTCACTTTTCCAGGATGACATGGTCAGAACATGTGCTGAAATGAGTCTCCTCTTGAGTTCTTCGAAGCTCTTCCCACATTCCTTGCTCTATTCAAATTTTGTATCTCTATGAGTCAGCTGTGTTAATGGAATAGCGATTCGAGAATATCCTTCAACGAATCTCCGATAATAATCAACTAAGCCTAGAAAGCTACGTATTTCGATTACCGACTTAGGTTGTTCTCAACTGTGACTCATATCCCAACCTTGGATAGCACGTTACAATGACACCTATCAGTTTACAATCGCACGAATATGGCGTCCCCTACGGAGAGTCTGACTTCTGTGTATTCCACAAAGGAAGTCACCAGATAAAGGCTCGGGTATCAACTTCTACAGTTGGGTTTTTAACTCCTGAAGTTCAATAGGAGCCATTCGATATGAGATTTTAGAAATGAGTTTTGTACCGGGTTCAAAGTCGATACAAAATTTAATATCACGCTCTAGGAGTAAGCCAAGAAATTCTTCAGGAAATTTACTAACAACAGAAATATCATTCAAATCTGATGTACTTTTGTTCAAGTCCATGACATGACTAAGAAAGCTTGACATTCGTTTTTCAATAAACAAATGGCTTTATAATTTAATATGAAAGAGTTTGACTTCAATGGTTTGATTGCTTGAGTTCGAATATCAGGTTGCTTAGGAATATGAAAACTAACAACCTTACAAAAGCAATTAATTTTGGCATGATGAGTAGTTAACCTTAAAATCACATCAAAAGCAAATATCTCTATAGAAATAAGGTTAACAGGTAATGTGATAGTGCCAAATTGAATCAAGCAAGATTTCTAAACAACGGATGTAATGAAAGTTTCTCCTAACGGAGTCTCCATAGATAGGTCAAAGTCTAATTTCTCCGGAGTCAAGTTCAAACGTTGAGCGCAAGCAAGAGAGATAAAAGAATGGGTAGAACCGGTATCTAGTAAGGTATAAACTTCGCAAGAATTATAATTAACTAACCCGTGCTAACTTCGTTCGGGTTCCTCCCATTTTGACCGGTCACGACAAACGCTCTTCCAGGAACCGTTGACTTTGACTTTTCTAGGATAGCCTTTTGAATCACCATCCCCGCTGGAATTGGTTTCGCTACCGTACACTCTCGAGCGATATGTCCTTCCTTTCCACAATTATAGCATAACTTGAACTGTTGTGGGCAGTTTGGGCTGATATGTCCCTCTTTCCCGCATTTGTAACATACGACCGGTGGTCTTTCTCCTCCCTTGGAACCAGTTGCTGCTGGTATTGTCGTCTTCACATGGTCGTTGTTAAATCTCCTCTTTTTAAAATCTCCTCCCGACTCGCTTCTTCTATTTTCATGGCCACGATTACCACCAGAGTGGTTACCGCCTTTGTCCATATTCTTCTTTCTCCGCTGGTTATCGTTATTCTGATGACTGCTATCTTCGGTATGATCCTGGTTATGGTCCCTCGGTTGAACGTACTCGTTATCTCGCTCTAACAACTGAGCCCTGTTGACAACATCTGAATAGATAGAAAATTTATGAGAAATGAGATACTGACGTATGCCGGGTTTCAAACCTCTCAAAAACATTCACGTCACACGTTCCTCATTCTCCACCAAATGAGGTGCAAACCTGGATAACTCCGCAAACTTCGCCTCGTACTGGGACACCGTCATGTTATTCTGCTCTAGTCTAATAAACTCCACTTCCTTCATTTGACGAATACTTTCAGGAAAGTATTTTTCGTTGAAAAGTTTCTGAAACGTCTCCCATGACATGCTGAGTGCGGCTAGATGTGTACGCTTCACAGACTCCCACCAGTAGTCTGCCTCGCCACGGAACATAAAGGTGGCGAATGGAACCTTCTGTTCCTCCGTGCATCCCATGACATCGAATATCTTGATAATTTGCTTGACCCACGTTTCCGCCATGATCGGATCGGGCTTTCCCTTAAATTCTGGTGGTCCCAACTCTTTGAACTGCTTGGCTGTGACCACCCGTGAATTGCTATCATTTCCTCCTGTATTTTGAACACGAGTCTCCCTCGTCTGGTTTTGCATGAACTGCAAAAAGCTCCTAAACATCCCTTCGTTCATCGTCTGCTCAGTGGTGTTGTTCACAGGAGGAACATTGCCAGCCTGTTGCACGTTCTCCTCGTTGGTAAGTACAGGCATCTCCACGGTCTCATTTACTCCACTGTTAACATTCTCAGTCGGCATTCTCAAATACTGTCATAAAACAAGGGTTAATTAAGGAAATCAATAAATCACATAATATCCCTATATAGTGACCAACTAACAAATAAGCTTAGGTAGGACACACTAGCGAAGGATTTACTCGTCTCTCCCCTCCTAGTTCTATTCCCCGATCTCCGCCAAAGATCATATCCCTAAGCTCTGATACCAACTGTGACAACCCCAAAATAGGTCCATTCCATCCAACCCATTCTGAGTCGCCAAATACATGGTACAGAAACAACTACAACTTTTAAAACCCATAAGCTGTGAGTTTGAATACAAACATTGTCATCTAGACAATATCCACATGCAAATAAATCCCCATCATAATTATTGATACATAATTTTACAAAAAAAAATGGTGAGGACTACTAAACAACTCTCTCTAGAACCTTCATTCCATACCCCGACTAGTACTCGCTACATTCTCGTCTCCTGAGAAGAAAAATGGAACAACAAGGAAAAGGGTGAGCTCAACTAGCCCAGTAAAGAATATTATGACTAAGATAATATACAACAAATTATCGTTAGTCTTCAACAGGGAAAAATCTGATAGAATACAATAGACAACAAATTTTAGATCAACAACTGCAGCGGAAACAACAATTCATTAGAAGAGTTAAGTAGAGAATAAAATCTACTAACATCTATGAATTTAAAAGTCCATCATCAATATTTTATCCCTGTAACATCAATCAATATATATCTCAAATCAAATCAAATATTCATCTTTGCACTACAGGCCAAAGATATTCATCAGTCGGTCATGTTCATCTAAACACCTGTTCATCTTTGCACTACGGCCAAAGATATTCATCAATTGTTCATATTCATCTCAACACCTGTACATCTTTGCACTACGAGCCAAAGATATTCATAATAAAACCAACCATCTTTGTACTACAGGCCAAAGATATTCAGTAACACCATCATTTAGGACTGAGGATGATGAAAAATATTTTAAAGAAAACGAATCCAGTGAAACAAAATAACAAGTATTAAGGGTTCGTACTTTAAACAATCCGATTTCAAAAATACTTCATAAATAATCATACTGAAGTAAAATTCAAGAATGATCAAAACATAGATCCAATCAAAGCTAGTATCCAGAATAGATATTTTAGACGAAAAGAAGAAATTTCATTTTTCGGTGAATAGTGTCGTATTCGTGAATAGTGCCGTATACGTGAATAGTGTCGTATACGTGAATAGTAACTCCGACACCAAAAGATAGAAATTTCACAAAAAACATCTTCACGCTTCGTGAATAGTACTCGTGAATAGTAACTCGTGAATAGTAACTCGTGAATAGTAAGTAACTCATGAATAGTAACTCGTGAATAGTAACCCCGACATGAAAAAGTTCCAAATTTGATAAAAAGTTCCAACCAACATTTCAGCATAATGATATTGAAGAAATAATATCATTTGAGAAGAAAATAACATCCCTTACCTCGAAAGACAGCACTTCTAGTTAAAACACCGGATATAGGCTATGACTTGAACTTGCACCGTATAGCAATACTCAAAGTATACTCAAAATACTCACAAGAATACGCTCGATAATATAGAGAGAGAAAGCTTCAGTTTCTGGTGTGATTTTCAATTCTAACCTAAGCACCTATTTATAGGAAATTGCTTAGAACACCAAAGCAGAAAATTTAATATAATAATAATATATATAATCAAAATTCTCTACGCACACAAATCTGAACCAAGCCTCAGCCACACATGTTAAATGACTTTCAAAAATGAAAAAAACGTTTTTCTCAAAAACAATATTTTAAACTTTCAAAAATCAATTATTTTGAAACTCCGAAACTTCAATAATTCATAATAAATAGCCCTTTTGTCAGAAAATTCGAATCTTGCGACTTTTAATAGGAAATTCAATTCTCTACAACTTTGTAGAAGGAAGTTTTTCCAAATCCCAAACAGAAATTGACCAAAATCCATAAACGGACGATTTTACAGGCTATAGTCAAATTTCAGTCAATAATTGTGTCCACCAACACACAAAATATGTGTTAAACATTTAATGCCACAAAAATACTCTTCCTCCTCATATACTCATATATCCCACATTCATTATAAAAATATCATCGTTAATATATTATTAAAATAATATATTTAAATGAATTATTTTATCAGAAAAAGATAAAATATTAATTTTCAACAATTGTCACATTAAAAAATTTTCTCCATCTATATCCACATAAAATCAATATTTTCCTCATCATATAAATCAATAATTTAATTATTCACAAATAATATTACAGAATCACAGTACTAGCAACCAGGCCGTTCCCAGGAAAGAGAGGGCTTTCCAATAAGAATTTCTCCTTACTGGCGCGCAATTAGGTGACCAAACCTCTCCATAGACAGAACTTTCTAGACATTGCCAATAATGTTATCAAATAATATTATTCAGATAATATGAATTATTGCTTCAATAATGGAAAATACTGTGTAATGACAATTATTGAAACCACAGTAATATAAAATATCAATGCAGCAATTATTGAATCAATAACATAAAATACTGAACAGTAATTACTGTAACAATTATTGAGTAGTGCCTTCTTACGTAAGAATCAATAATTGGTGCAATACCGGGTGCTACTGTACAACAACGCGTATTACTGTGTTTTAACCACCGGGTATTCCAACAGTATTAACGGTAACAACTACGCCGTTATTTATAAACAACTTATATTTGTCGTTTTCTTCATCCAATCGCTTTCCGTTATGGGGCCCACAAAAGACTGCGCCGTCGTACGAATATTCCCCGACAGCAAGAATATTCCACGACCAAACGACTATTCCCCGACAACAATGAATATTTTATAACCACCTGTTTATTTAAAATATTTGCGCATTTTACCCATAACTAACCACATTAATCAAATCAACCCTTACTATTTCAAAATAATAAATAAAGGAAAATAAATTTCATTTATTAATAATTTGGGGTCTTACAATGATCGGATATAATATATACGACAATATGGTTAATAATCTAGTACAATAATAATATAAATCTGAAACTTTCTTACTCATGTCCATTGCATAAAGAAAATTCAAATGTAAAGATACTTGCTTACGATATCCGTTGAATAAAGTAAAACAAGAGTTTAGGATACTTGTCTGGTCTGCTGCTTACACAACTTAGTAATATCCTTAATTAAATGACCTATCATTTATAAGATTGTTCTATTGATTAAGATAACATATCATAACACATAGTACTGTTATTTACATTCAACACATATCCTAATCACATTGTCTCATAATTATATTAGTCATTAAGACATAAGCAAATACTTATACAGTCAAACTATATAGTTTCGGATCAATTTCGGTAGTATTTCGGTGTACCGACGGCTTTATCGGGTAATTATCGAGTTTAAAACTCTCTCATGCAGTTCAATATTATCTTGGATATTTTAAATACCATTCATATTATTTTTAAATGACTTATAATAATTTCTAAATAATTATTATAATTTATCTTGATTTTTCAAACTCTAGAATCATTATTAAATGATTTAAATATTAGATAATTCTATTATCATTAATATTTAAATAATATTATAATATTAATGCAACCATTGCCAAAATATCAAAGTTATTTTTAATAACTCAAAATATTTTTAAAGTATTAATATTACCCTTAAATAATTTTTAAAACATTCAAAATTATTTTTAAACAAATATCAATAATATTAAAATATTAAGGTACTATTCATTAAAATATTAAAAGTCACTTATAATTACTTAAAATATGTTTAAACCATTTATATCCTTTTTAAATGATTTTTAAATCAATAAAATCATTTTTAATCTATTTATTTAATATAATTATTAAATAAATCTAATATCATTAATACTAAATAATTAATGAATTTTATCTCAAAATATTAAAAGATCTATTTTATAACTTAGAATATCTTTAAACTCTTTATTTTCATTTAAAATAATTTTTATAATATTAAAATCATTTTTAAACTAATTTATTTAATATATTTCTTAAATAAATCTAATATCTTTAATATTGAGTAATTAATGAAATTTACTTTAAACTATTGAAAGTTCCATTTTATAATTTAAAATACTATTAAATACCTTATTATCATTTAAAATGATTTTTAACATAATAAAATAATTTTTAGTTAATTTATTTAGTGCATTTACTAAATAAATAATATTCAAATAATTACTAATATTTATGGAAAATATGCCAAATTATTAAAAGTTAATGTTTATGACTTAAAATAATTTTTAAAACTGATTTTATAATTTTCGGAATTTATTTACTATTTTTAAATGATTTTTAGAATTTATTTCTTTTTTTAAATCATTTTTCGAAAATTAGAAAATAAAAATAATATGAACCGTCGCTATAGGCTATATATAGCGACAAAATCTGTCGTCTTAGGTGTTCTTGAGCTCAAGAACACTGACAAGACAGTTAACGAGGGGGCACGTTTGACCAAGTTTAATTCAGTGTGTATAGTGTTTCTGGGCTAGCCATTGATTAGATCTTGTAGTACTAGTGTAACACTACATTTAACAACAACTAACAAGGTCAAAAAATAACACAACCGAGAAATATAAGCCATCAAAGTGGCTGTCAAAGACTGTTCTTCATTTCTGGGTTACCCAGAATGAACCCAGAAATGAAGAACAGCTCGAGGGTCTTACTTTGGGCCTCCACTACTTGCTATACGTGTAAGGTTTTTGTGATATTAAGCTTGCAGTGTGTAGAACACATGTATGTGTACATATCTATTACATTACATAATCATAACAACAACACAAACGCTAGATATAACTCGATCAAAGTGAAGGCCAGGAACTGTTCTTGAACATTTCTGGGTTACCCAGAAATGTTCTTGAGCAGTTTGGTCAACCTATGTTTGACCAACTTTAGATTCGATTCTGATATGTATTTGAGTAATCTAGAGGCATGGATATGTAGTACTCATGTCAGTCTACAAGTATATAACAACAACATGGCCTAAACACTTAACAGTTGCAATATCAAAGTCAATAAGGAACTTGTCATACCACTACCTAAACTTTCTGGGTTACCCAGAAAGTTAAGCTTAACGGTCAACGAGGTTTGACCAATTACTACGATCGATCTGAGGTTTTATAAGGTTCGAATGTGCTTTAAACTTGTAGTACTCATGACATACTATAATCTAGATACCAATATTCATCCTAACAACGTTCCATAAACCAAATCAAGGCCGGTTAAAGTCACAGCCAGAACACGTCCTTTAGTTTTCTGGGTTACACAGAAAACTTAGTTCGTGTTCGGTCAACGAACTTTGACCGTGAATTACTTTTGATCTACACATGCAATGATCATGAACCGACTTGCAGATTACTAACAACATTACAGACTACAACCTCAACCCTTTAAATCACCGAAAAAATAAACGAACACGGATGTGCAAGGCCTGACATTCACTGTCAGACAACAAAAATTAAAATTTCTAGATTTCTAAAATCATCAATTTCGAGCATCTAAGTGTTATGGATCTGAGTTATAACAACCCAGATCACTAAATGGCACCTTCTAACATAACTTTAAACATTTAAACATAACATCTAACATGAAATCAAAAATCAAAATTTAGGTTTAGGGTTTTACCTTTCTATGATCAAATTCTGATTCTTGGCTACTGAGTTTGTTGTGGTTGTTAGTGGTGCTGGTCTTGGGGACTGGTCTAACACAAAAATTCGGAAGTTTGAGTTGAGAGAGAAGTGAGTTGATTTTTGGTGAAAATTTGAGCAATTTAGTAGCATTTTTCTCTCTCAATCTATATATAGCATGGTGTGATGCTTATGGCTGAGCATGTGATCAGTCCTTTGATTGATTAAAGGCTATTACTAGACCACATGGCTAACTAGAGTTGGTCACCAACCACCTACTAGGTCTAGATCTATACTCCACCTTATTAAAATAATAAAAAGGGTAGCTTGGTTATTTGGTTTTTACTTTTAGTGGCAATGTTGACATTTTATCTCACCCATTAGGGTTTAACCCTAGATCTCCAAAAGTCCAAGTTCTAGGATTTTGAGATTAGGGCTAAAATGGGAATCTTAGTTTCTAAAAAAAGTGAATTAGGGTTCTCTAATTAAATTAGGTTTACTAATTACCTAGATTTTATAAATTAGACTTTATAATATACTAATTACCATTAACATTGCTAAATTAATAATTAGGGTTTATAATTTAGCAATTAGGGTTTTTAAGTATTAATTAGGGTTTACCTAATTAATATTAAATATAATAATAATTGTTATTAATTACATAACACATAACTTAATAATTTTTATAGTCGTAATTGATTTATGTACTATAGTTTATCAGTAATGCTAGGGTTTGTATTGCTTTACTAAAATTGTTCCATACATTAACATTACACACATTTCAAGCGTGTTTATATTACTGAAATATAATTACTATTATATTAATATTCCCATTCCTTATTCAAAATCCAAAATTAGGGTTTTGAATCCATATTTGACATAACCGTCATATATACCATTATTAATTAAGTTAAAATAATTAACTTAACTAATATAATAAAATACAAATCATAATAATCCTTATGAATCATATCATATATGTAATAATCATATTTTCATGGAAAATAAATAATAAATATTTTTATTACAAAATTAATTTATAATAAGAATATAACCTATAATGATCAATAATTCTTAAAAGAATTTATTTATCATTATTCATATAATAATTAAGTTTTATTTTTCGCATAAATACCTATACTTTTCTTTGCACATAATCCCACCTTCATATATAAAAAAATTAAATGCAAAATTTATTATTTAATTATTTTGAAAATACTTCGGTATTATATCATCAATAAAGACGACCGTAAAGTGATCCAAATAATCCTTGAATACTCGATTCGTCATATCCATGAAGGCAGCAAGATCATTAGTGAATCCAAAAGATATGACTAAAACTTAATAGTGCCTTTACCGAGTTCTGAATGTAGTCTATGGAATATCATTAGTTTTAACCTTCAGCTGATGATATCCAGAACGAAGATCGATCTTTGAAAAGAATTGTGCTCCTTGCAACTGGTCAAACAGGTTATCAATGCGAGGTAACGGATACCTATTCTTGATGGTGACATGGTTCAATTCCCGGTAGTCAATACAAAGTCGCATACTCCCATCTTTCTTCTTCACGAATAGAACAGGAGCACCCCAAGAAGACGTACTAGGACAAATGAAACCAATGTTTAACAATTCCTGTAATTGGGTCTTTAACTCTTGAAGTTCAATAGGAGTCATTCTATATGGGGCTTTGGAAATGGGTTTTTTATCGGGTTCAAGGTTGATACAAAATTCAATTTCACGCTCTAGGGGTAGGCCATGAAGTTCTTCAGGGAATACGTCAGGAAGTTTATTAACAATAGAAATATCTTTCAAATCTGACGTATTTTTTTTTAAATCTGTGACATGAGCTTAAGTAAGCTTGACATCCATTTTTTAATAAACAAATAGCTTTATGGCTTGAGATGACAGTGATTGATTTTAATGGTTTGGTTTCTTGAATTCGCATAATAGGTTGGTTAGGAATATGAAAACTAACAACCTTACGAAAATAATCAATTTTTGCATGATGAGTAGTTAACCAATCAATCCCTAGAATCACATCAAATGCAATTATTTTTAATGAAATAAGATCGACAGGTAATGTAAGGGTACCGATTTGAACCAAACAAGACTTGTAAACATTGGATGTAATGAAGGTTTCTCCCAACAGAGTTTCCACAGATAAGTCAAAGTCTAATTTCTCCGGAGTCAAATTTAATCGTTGAGCGCAAGTAGGAGAAATAAAAGAATGGATAGAACTGGTATCAAATAAGGTATAGACTTCGTTAGAGTTTATGATAAGCTTACCCGTGATGACCTCATTCGAGTTCCTTACTTTCTGGGAGGTCACAACAAAAGCTCTCCCTTGAACTACTTGTTTTGACTTGTCTGGGACGGTATTTTGTGTCACCATTCCAATTGGACTTGTCTTCGGTGCACGACAAAATTGGGCTAGGTGACCTTCTCTTCCATAACTATAACACGCTTTGGATGGCATCGCGTAGTTTGGACTGATATGTCCCTCCCCTCCGCATTTGAAGCATATGATAGGTGGTCATTCTCCTTCCTTAACCACAGGTGCTGATGCTGACGTCTTTCCATCATTGTTGAATCTCCTCTTCTTGAAATGTCTATTCTTATTGTCTTGGCCATGATTACAACAGAAGTGGTTACCATTTATGGCATGTTGATTCCCTCTACGTTTGTTATCACCGCTTTGATGACTGCTACCACTGGTATTATCATTTTGTCGGCTTCTTTCTCTTGGTTGAGCTGACTCGTTATCGCGCTCCAATAACTGAGCCCTATTTACAACATCTGAATAAAAACACAATTTATGAGAAATTAAATATTAACGTATCTTGGGTTTCAAACCTCTTAGAAACATCCGCGTCATTCTTTCCTCATTATCAACTAAGTGAGACGCAAACCGGGACAACTCAACAAACTTAGCTTCATACTGCGACACGGTCATATTGTTCTGCTCCAACTTGATGAACTCTACCTCTTTCATGTGACGAATACTTTCGGGAAAGTACTTGTCGTTGAATAGTTCTTGGAACTTCTCCCAAGACATCTTCAGTGCAGTAGGTTGAGTACGATTTACCGATTTCCACCAGTAATCGGCCTCTCCTCGCAACATAAATGTGGCAAAGGTAACCTTTTGCTCCTCGGAGCATCCCAAGGCATCAAATATCTTGGTGATCTACTTTATCCACGTCTCCGCCTAAAGTGGTTTTGGCTCTCCAATAAACTCTGGTGGTCCCAGCTCCTTGAACTGTCTAGCGGTGACCGTCCGAGAGTTTCCAATGTTTACACCTACATTTTGGACATGAGCCGTTGTCGCCTGATGTTGCATAAATTGCATAAAGCCTCTGAACATTCCATCATTATCATTTGATCAGTGTTGTTGTTTTCATAAGGATTATCGCCTTTCTGATTCACATTATCCTGATTATTGATATGTGGAGACTCAACGGTCTCTTGTGCTTCATTGCTATTCTCAACATTCTCGGATGTCATTTTCAGATACTGCCACAAAACAAGGGTTAGTTATCATATCACATATTATCCCTAGACTCTGACCGACCAATTAATTATCAAATAAACTTAGGTAGGTCATACTAGCGAAGGAATTCCCCGTCTCTCCCCTCCTAGTTCTTGTCTCACATCTCAGCCAGGGATCATATCCCTAAGCTTTGATACCAACTATGACGCCCCCAAAAAGGTATACATCACCTATTCTGAGTCGCCAAATATATGGTACAGAATACAAATACAACCTTAAATATACAACATGAGCTGTGAGTTTTAATACAAATATTGTCTTCTAGACAATATTCAAACTCAAAATAAGTCATCAATACATTTATTATAACACTATTTCATAGAATAGTGAGGACTACTAATGCTATCATCTGGATCGTCACTCTGTTCCCCGACTAGTCCCTGCTACGTTCTCATTTCCTGAAGAGAACAATGAAAGCAAAAGGGTGAGCTCAACTAGCCCAATAAGATATATTATGGCTAAGATAATGCAGAATAATTTAACATTAGGCTTCAACAGTGTTAAACTGATAAAATATAACAAACATCAAGTTTAACTGCAGCGAAATAAGCAATCCATTAGAAGAGTCAAGTAGAGAATAAAATCTACTATCTTCTATGATTTAAAAGGTTTTTCATTACTTTTATCGCTGAGACTCAACTTAATAAATAATCCACATCATCCCTGCACTACGTCCAAGGATATTCATTAGTATCACGACCATAAATTATCCATGCACTACAGGCCAAGGATATTCATGTATTCATCAATGGTCATGATCATGCCAACAACTGTCCATCAATGCACTACGGCCAATGAGGATTTTTACCACATCATCTGTAACATTACGGTCATAATTATACCGGATAATCCCTGGTCATAATCATACCAAGTCCATCTATGGACTACAGGCCACATATGACTTTCAACATATTATAAACATGAGGATGATGAAAATTAAATAAAACAAGTTCAAGAATAAATTTTAAAGATTTATAAGTTAATTTATCCTGAACTCAATAACGTCCAAATTGTCAACATGATACTGCTTTTGTGGAGAAAAATTCAAGAATGCTCAGAAGAATATTTTCATGAAAAGATACTGGATGAAGCGCAAATATCAAGGATATTCCACTAATTTCATGGAGTATAGAAGCCAAAACTTTAACCAACTGAGTATAATAGAATATATAAAACCGCAAATGGATTTTTGCCGCCATTCGGTAATCCACATAGACAGATTATTCCAACAGAATAATAAAGAATGAAATAGCAGAAGAATTCACCGGGCATGCGATAGACCGCACAGGCAGGTTATTCCAACAGAATAATAAATAACGGAACCAGGTCATGCGTAATCCGCACAGACAGGATATTCCAACAAAATAATAAAGAATGGAACCAGGTCATGCGTAATCCGCACAGAAAGGATGTTCCAACAAAATAATAAAGAATAGAATAACAACAAAATTCACCAGGCATGCGATAGACCGCATAGACAGGTTATTCCAACAAAATAATAAAGAATAGAATAACAGAAGAATTTCACCATGTATGTGGTACTTCACATAGACATGTTATTCCAACATAATAATAAAGAAAGGAATAACAACTCTTACGAGTATTAAAAGAAAATAACTCTTTTCATGAATACGAAAGAATAATACCCCTTACGAGTACAACAAATAATATCCCTTACCGTAAAAGAGGAGTATTCCGACTGGTAGGGCAATGATATTCTTGAAGAAAACTTATACTATTTTTCTACGCTCAAAGCTTCTGAAAACTCTAAAGAAATACGCTCGAGATTATAGAAGAAGAATTCTCTGAATTTCTGGTATGATTTCAATTCTAACTAAGCATCCTATTTATAGGAGAATTGAAAGGATACTATGCAATAAAATATAATATATTCTAAATATATATATATATATATATATATATATATATATATATTATTTAAAATCTAATAAAACAAATAACTTTATAAAAGTATTCTATTTTATATAAAAAGATTTTACTATGCAAAATACTATACAGACACTATGCAACACTATGCATAATAAAATAAAATATATTCTATTTATAGTCTAATAAAATAAATAACTTTATAAAAGTATTCTGTTTTATATAAAAAGATTTTACTATGCAAAACACTATGCATAATAGAATATAATATATTCTATTTATAGTCTAATAAAACAGATAACTTTATAAAAGTATTCTGTTTTATATCAAAAGCTTTTCTGTTTTATTACATTAATAATACTAATAAAATAAAATTTATCATCATTATTATAATTCACAATATTAATCAACCAGGACATTCCTAGGAAAGAGGGAATTTTTTAATAAAATTTCTCCTCATTGGCGCGCAATTAGGTGACCAAACCTCTCCTTGACAGAACTTCTAGACATCGTTAATATTATAAATAATAATATTAATAACTTTGTCATCTCAATTATTGATTTAATAATATATAAAATATTGACAATAATTGAATCAAATAATGTGAGATACTATGCAGCAATTACTGTAGTAATAATTGACTAAAACTGAGTGACTTCTCACGTAAGCATCAATAATCAATACCGTGTGCTACTATGCAACCACGCGTATTACTGTCCTTTTAACACTTTGTGTTTCAACAGTTAACGGTAAAACTTCCGTCGTTATTTTCATAAAGTATTTTTGTCATTTTCTCAATCCGACAATAATTCTGTTGTAGGGTCCACCAATGATTGTGCCGTTATACGAATATTCCCTGTTAAAACGAATATTTCCCGACCAATCGAATATTATATAACAACTTGCGTACTTTGCAAAATTTATAAATATTACCCACAACTATAACATTATATCAAATTCATTCCATAATATTCAAAAATAACATTTATAGAAAATTCATCTTTATTCATAAAAATTGGGGTCTTACATGTTCGCTTGATGGCAACTTCAGATGTAGTACCGTTTCACGGTGTCCGAGTTGATGAGTTGTGAAAATTTATCGCCGTCCATTTCTTGCGATCTGAGATCACCTACTGTCAATACTTCCTTGACAACAAATGGGCCTTCCCAGTTAGGAACGAATTTCCCCTTAGATTGATCTTGGTTTTCAAGGACCTTCTTTAAAACCAAGACATGTTTTTTAAACTGCCGTAGCCAAACTTTTCTGTTGTAGGATCTGGCGATCCTTTGTTGATACCTTTCTTGTACCCATTGGTCTTCATCTAGTTGAGTGTCTATCAACACTCTGAGGGATTCATTTCTACTTCTATGGGGAGCACTGTTTCCGTCCTATAGGTTAATGCGTAGGGGGTTGCCCCAGTGGAAGTGCGCATTGATGTTTTGTAGATTAACAGAGTAAGAGGCAATAAGTCAGGCCATTCTTTGTGATTGGCGGACATTTTTTGCATGATCTTCTTGATGTTTTTGTTAGCCGCTTCAATAGCACCATTCATCGTCGAACAATAGATGACAGAGTTGAGATGTTTGATGTGGAATTTACTACATAATTCCTCCATCATTTTGTTGTTGAGGTTCTTAGCATTGTCTGACATAATCACCTCTGGTTGTCCATATCGACAAATGACAGTTTCTGATGAAAGCAATGATGACTTCTTTTGTAACCCTGGGGAAGGAGGTTGCTTCTACCCACTTGGTGAAGTAATCGATCATGGTAAAGATAAATCGATGTCCATTACTGGCTTTAGGCTCAATGGGCCCGATAACGTACATTCCCCACATTGAGAAGGGCCAAGGTGAACTCATATTGTGGAGTTCCCGCGGAGGGGCGTGGATAGCATTCCCATGAATCCGGAACTGATAGCATCTCCTGATGTCGTCATTGCAGTCAGCTTTGAGAGATAACCAATAATGTCCTGTCCTGAGGACTTTCTTGACAAGGAGGGGGCCACTTATGTGGGGGCCACAAACTCCACCATGGATTTTCTCCATAAGCCTTTGAGATTGATCTTTGTCTAAACATCTGAGGAGACCTAGTCCTGCATCTCTTTTGTAGAGCGCATCTCCACTCAGGTAGAATTTCATAGCAAGTCGATGGATCCGCCTTTTCTCATACGGGCTCACCTCAGCGGGTGTAGATCCATCTCGTAGGTACTCCTTGATATGTTGATACCAAGGATGCTGGATGGGAGGTAGCTCATGTGACAACCCGAGAATTTTGAATATTTTTAAAAAATTATTAATTGATTTAAGGTTCAAAATTAGAATCTAGATAAAAAATAAGTGTATGGATTTGACGTTTCTGTAAAGAATTTTAAGGATTTCAAAATTTTTGGAGAAGAATTTGAATGATTTGATAAATATAAGTGATAGTCTGATAATAAGATATATGTTTAGTGTATAAGTTCATAAGATTATATATATGTGGTTTTAGTATTTTAATTATATACTAGTGACCTAATCTAAGAATTGTGGACCATGTCTCAATTTATTAAATTATTTTGTATGAATATGTGAGTAAGTGAATTAAGAATTAAGTTATGTAACCTAATATATATGTATTAGGTGTGATAATTAAATAACCTAAGAGATTATAATACGGGAGAATATTAGTATATAAATATATACTAAGTCTAAGAAATTTAATTTATATATCTCAACTAATTAATTTTGTAACCTAATTATAACAATTCTAATTGGGTTAAGGAAATAAATGTGTATGAGTAAAGATTTATGTTATAATTGAGGAAATAAGAACCCTAATTAAATAATTAGCGAATGGTAAAATAAAAAGTGTTGGAAGATGTTATTTGTTGTAGCCCAAACATTGTTAATTTGAAAGCCCGAATGAATTATTGGATAACCCAATTGTTGGCCCAATTAAGGAGGGGCATATTGGACATTTAATATGTTAAATAAGAATTAAAAAGAAATCAATTTTTAAGGATAATAAGGCCACATGGCCAACCAAGATAAAGAGAGGAAGGGGGAAGAATGTAATGATTATTTCACTTTAGTTGGTGAACAAACCTTCTATGTGTCATTGCCCCATTTAGCCAACACTTTGTCAATGCTTCCAAGTAAAGCTTTAGTGGTTGAGTGGGAAAGAGAAGAGTTAGAGATGTTGGTAGATGAATGATAGATATACCAAATATATCTATACATACTTTTCCAACAAAACAAGAAAAAGTCTAAGTCTTATCTTTTTCTTTTCATCTTATTATTTAACATAAACTAAGAAAGAAAGAGAGAGACTAGAGAGAGAGAGAGCTATCATACGGCAGCTCCAAGAGGAGAAGGAGAAGAGAAGATTTTGATCTTCATACACCCAAGATCCATCTCATATTTTTGAAAGAGAAAGAAAATCAAACAAATGTATAAACCCCTTTTGTTTATGTAATTTTTTATTATTGTAAATCAAACCTTGAATCTATGTTTCTAAACTTAAAAACTATAGGTATCCATGTTGAGGAGTGTTTTATGTTTAGATCTACTCATATTGGGTGTTGATTTGGTTGGAATCAAAAGGAATAGAAAAATAGAATTTTTCGGAAAGCTTAAACTTGAAAGTGTGATCTAGCTTTTGATTTTTGAAATTTTTGATGAATATTTGTGATTTATTTTCTTGGGATGCTAGATTTATGTATTAAGGATAAAAACCCTTTTGAATCACTCGATTAGGTTGAAAAATGAGAAAGTTATAGAATTTATCCCAAATTACTCAAAGCTAAAAAAAACTGTTAGAACAACAGTTTTTACCAGCCACTTCCGGGCTAATTTCTGGGATCTTAACATTTCCAAATATGGATTGTGATAGATGAAAACTTTAGATCGGAAATATACGAATCCAAAAAAATTCACGGATCGTTAATTGGAGTTATAGATCTCATTTTATTTAAGTTTTACCAAAGGACTCCAAAACTGCAAAACGACAATTCGCTACTGCAAAGAATTTTCCAGGGGCTGTTTTGGCCACTTAAGTTGTGAAATAAATTCCAGACTTTTGGGACATGAAAATATATGGTATTAAGTACCTCCTGTCCAAAAATAAACTCATTCCGACTTAAAATGACCAAGTTATGACCATTTCAATTTCTGTGATTTTTCGACGAAAATTGCTATAACTGGAGTTTTGTAACTCCGATGGCCACGAAATTTAAAATTGAGCATCACGTTAACACGTATAAGATTGTGTCAAGAGATGGGAATTTCTGAAGTTGAGCATGATAGGGCTAATTTCTTAAGTCGCGCACTAAAAATGATTTTTGAAAAATAGTAAAAGAAATTAAAAAATTAAGGAAAAATAGTTTTTGGGTATGAAATACATGTATATATGTTTAGACAAAGGATGGAAAAATAATAAGTTGATTTGGTATTTTTTGTGAAAAGGATATGGAATCCAGCTGGCTGGATTGAAAAATCTGATGAATCCAGTTTGTTGGATTGAAAAATAGTTTACTGAATTTAAAATTTGTTGAATCTAGTTTGCTGGATTGCAATCTAGTCACTGGATGTGATATCCAGTTTGTTGGATTATAGTTTGGTTTACTGGATTGGCCATCTAGATACTGGATATGGAATCCAGCTTGCTGGATTCCAAATTTGGGTTGCTGGATTGGTGTTTGACTTATATGTTCAACAAAAACTTATAATATATGAGATTAAAGTATTTTAAATCATATAAATATAATATTAATGATAAAAGAATTATGTGGTATTTAATTCGTATAAATATGTTTTTAATGATTAAAATATCAAGATAAATAGTAATAATTATTTAAAAATTATTACGAGCTTATGAAAATTATTTCGACTGTTAATAAATTATCTTCGTTAATTTTTAAGTGTTTAGGCAGAGTTTAATTGAACTTAGACTCGATAAAAGTCTGACTAGACCGTCGGGATGTCAGTTTTATGTCGAGCTCAAGTCAGACTGAAATAGTTTGACCTGATATTGAGTCTTATGTGTGCTATAAACTGATAGGGTTATGTGTTATGTGTTTAGGTTATTCTATGTATATATATAAATATATTATATTACTATATTGTGATGATATTATTCTATTATTGGAGATCTATATTACTAATATTAGGTCTCCAGATAAAGCGATATAAATTGCGTAGCGGTAATCAACGGTTCAGGCAAGTTTATTTTTACTTAACTCTACTAAGAGTGTTTCATTCGGATAAGCTTATGGTTAATCATTGCTGATTACTATGTATAATTGTACTCTGTAGATATTGCATGTATAAGTCAGGTATGAAAGGCTGATCACCTTCATTACCCTTCGGTTCAGATATAATTGTTCATGTAAAATACTTGTTCAGTCAAAATTTCGTTCCTGCTAGTTCACAATTATATTGTTGAATTATAGCCAGCCAATTATTCAAATCATTTCAATCATGATATATCGTTATATTATTGAACTTAAACTTGCTGGGCAATCCTTATGCTCACCTTTGCTATATCATGATAAAACATTGCAGATTAAGACGAATGTGTCGGATACAAGGATAGGTTAAAGACAGTTCCAGTGTTAGGATATGTGTGCAGCTAAATTGTACAAGTATTGTATGTTAATAATGTTACGTGTTAGAAAAGTTATGAAATGTGTATTAAGTTAAGGTTACTCGACCTTGGGGAATATGTATAAGTTATTGTATAAACAATTTATGTTTATATCTTTCGCAAATATAGTTGAATAGTTATAGAATGATCGAACCGTATTCGAGGTGATTTAGGACCTGGATTCGGGGCCCTCACAGTTGGTATCAAAGATGTTGGTTATGAAGCTTAGGTAGGAATACTTGAGACTAATAACCACAGTGATTAGGATAAGTACTAACTCAAATAGAGTTAGTTGGTCGGTAATATTCAAAGACGAATCTCGGCGAGTTATAAAGATACAGAGTTTCCTAACTCTGATAATAAAGTTGAACAGTAGTGGTGAATAGATAAAGTCTAAAAGACTAAAAGACCAGGGATAGGAGATCGTAAAACAAAACGATCAAGATATAGAAATAAATCATAACATATACGATGAGATCACTCCGTGATCTGATAAAGTGATAGCAGGGAAAAGAATCAATCTAATGATTGGAAAGTTTACAACAAGATTGTTGTGTGTCAGTTGTACTACGAATTAGTACAAATTAAGGAAAGGATTATGAATACGAGTTAAATGAAATTCGTATTGAAAAAGGGGGTTAGTGTTAGGTGGGGATTCAATTGAGGATTCATGTCAGCAGCTGAGTTTTATGATTCCTTGTATGGGCGGGGAATTGTACTTGGTGTAAAAACCACTTAGTGTTGGCAATGATAATTATTGAAATGTTTGTGTCGCGCTATTCGTTATATGCATGTTAAGAGGGTGATTCATTTCTCATGTGTATAACAGATAGATAGGTTATAGGTAGATAATATAAGGTTAAGTACGAGTTCTTAAAACTCATACTTATGTGACATTCTTGATTTATAGTTATATGAAATGTTTATGAACCCCTCAGCGAATGGACGCCAAAGGTCTGACTAGGACAAGTTCTTAAACTCATATGATTATGGCAAGTAAATGAACTCATAAGTGTGGTTTGACGAACTGGGTATAGTTGTGTGTAAACGGAATATTGAGGATAATAGGAACAGATAGATTATTAAGTAAATGATTATAAGTGGAGATATAAGTTTTCCAAAACTCCTAGCTATGCTAGACTTCGAAATTTTGACATCAAGCTAAATACGCACTATGTGTTTTTAAGAAAAAAAATATGTAGACTCGTAATCATTTTTGAAACGGTTTAAAGTATAGTCTATGCTACTTGTTTCAGCTAGACGAAGATGATTTGAAATATCAAAAATATATTTTAATTATCACTCATGTACCATGTAACCTGGTGCAGAGATGATAAAAATTTGATGGAGTTGTAAATATAGGAATACTTAATGTGAAGTTGATCTAAAATCGTTATTCCACTATTGTATGATGTGTTATGACAAAGTCATACAATGACGACATCCTCAAACAGACTGTTAATACAGTACGGTATCATGACGTCATTCTCGAAAATATTTTCAAAAATTTTAATTTGCCAACGAGGCTTGGCTACACTTAAATAATTCGATTGAATTAAACTATTGATATGAGTCTATGCTATTTGATTCAGCTAGACAAACATTTATAAAACTCTAAGAGTTCTTTGAAAATTTTCCCGAACCAAATTATTTTGGTGCGGAATCTAATAAGATTGAGGTAAATTATGCGCCCAAGGCGGATATGAGAAACAGATAAAACCAGTATTACTGGGCCAGTCCTGGGCATACTGGGCTAATCACCCTCTGTATCTTCAGGGTAAGACGGTTTGCGGATGAATTTTCATATAACCTTTGCGAAAATGACAGAGAATAGTCTGTAAAACCTCTCAGCACAATTTGAATTTTGATTACTCTTGTGAGTGGTGTATTGGGTAGCATGACCGAATGTGTGTGAATCGTGTATGATGAATGGTGAATGGTTCAAGGTGTAAGGTGTAAGGTGTAAGGTGTAAGGTAAATTTTGGGGATAAAATTTTTAGAAGAAGGGTGAATGTGACAACCCGAGAATTTTGAATATTTTTAAAAAATTTATTAACTGATTTAAGGTTCAAAATTAGAATCTAGACAAAAAATAAGGGTATGGATTTGACGTTTCTGTAAAGGAATTTTAAGGATTTCAAAATTTTTGGAGAAGAATTTGAATGATTTGATAGACTATAAGTGATAGTCTGATAATGAGATATATGTTTAGTGTATGAGTTCATAAGATTATATTTATGTGGTTTTAGTATTTTAATTATATACTAGTGACCTAATCTAAGAATTGTGGACCATGTCTCAATTTATTAATTTATTTTGTATAAATATATGAGTAAGTGAATTAAGAATTAAGTTATGTAACCTAATATATATGTATTAGGTGTGATAATTAAATAACCTAAGAGGTTATAATATGGGAGAATATTAGTATATAAATATATACTAAGTCTAAGAGATTTAATTTATATATCTCAACTAATTAATTTTGTAACCTAATTATAACAATTCTAATTGGGTTAAGGAAATAAATGTGTATGAGTAAAGATTTATGTTATAATTGAGGAAATGAGAACCCTAATTAAATAATTAGCGAATGGTAAAATAAAAAGTGTTGGAAGATGTTATTTGTTGTAGCCTTTTGTTAATTTGAAAGCCCAGATGAATTATTGGATAACCCAATTGTTGGCCCAATTAAGGAGGGGCATATTGGACATTTAATTTGCTATATAAAAGTTAAAAAGAAATCAATTTTTAAGGATTATAAGGCCACATGGCCAACCAAGATAAGGAGAGGAAGGGGGGAAGAATGTAATGATTATTTCACTTTAGCTGGTGAACAAACCTTCTATGTGTCATTGCCTCATTTAGCCAACACTTTGTCAATGCTTCCAAGTAAAGCTTTAGTGGTTGAGTGGAGGGAGCAGAACTAGAGATGTTGGTAGATGAATGATAGATATACCAAATATATCTATACATGCTTTTCCAACAAAACAAGAAAAAGTCTAAGTTTTATCTTTTTCTTTTCATCTTATTATTTAACATAAACTAAGAAAGAAGATAGAGACTAGAGGGAGAGAGAGAGAGAGAGAGCTATCATACGGCAGCTCCAAGAGGATAAGGAGAAGAGAAGATTTTGATCTTCATACACCCAAGATCCATCTCATATTTTTGAAGGAGAAAGAAAATCAAGCAAAGGTATAAACCCCTTTTGTTTATGTAATTTTTGATTATTGTAAATCGAACCTTGAATCTATGTTTCTAAACTTAAAAGCTATGGGTATCCATGTTGAGGAGTGTTTTATGTTTAGATCTACCCATATTGGGTGTTGATTTGGTTGGAATCAAAAGGAATAGAAAAATAGAATTTTCCAGAAAGCTTAAACTTGAAAGTGTGATCTAGCTTTTGATTTTTGAAATCTATGATGGATATTTGTGATTTATTTTCTTGGGATGCTAGATTTATGTATTAAGGATAAAACCCCTTTGGAATCACTAGATTAGGTTGAAAAATGAGCAAGTTGTAGAATTTATCCCAAATTACTCAAAGCTAAGAAAAAACTGTTAGAATAACAGTTTTTACCAGCAACTTCCAGGCTAATTTATGGGAGCTTAACATGTCCAAATATGGATTGTGATAGATGAAAATTGTATATCGAAAAGATACAAATCCAGAAAAATTAACGGATCGCTAATTAGAGTTATAGATCTCATTTTATTTAAGTTTTACCAAAGGACTCCAAAACTTCAAAACGACAATTCGCTACTGCGAAGAATTTTCTAGGGGCTGTTTCGGCCACTTAAATTGTGCAATAAATTCCGGACTTTTGGGACATGAAAATATATGGTATTAAGTACCTCCTGTCCAAAAATGAGCTCATTCCGACTTAAAATGACCAAGTTATGACCATTTTAATTTCTGTGATTTTTCGACGAAAATTGCTATAATCGGAGTTCTATAACTCCGATGGCCACAAAATTTAAATTGGAGCATCACGTTAACACGTATAAGATTGTGTCAAGAGATGGGAATTTCTGGAGTTGAGCATGATAGGGCTAATTTCTTAAGTCGCGCACAAAAAATGATTTTTGAAAAATAGTAAAAGAAATTAAAAAATTAATGAAAAATACTTTTTGGGTATGAAATACATGTATATATGTTTAGACAAATGATGGAAAAATAATAAGTTGATTTGGTATTTTTTGTGAAAAGGATATGGAATCCAGCTTGCTGGATTGAAAAATCTGATGAATCCAGTTTGCTAGATTGAAAAATAGTTTACTGAATTTAAAATTTGTTGAATCTAGTTTGCTGGATTGCAATCTAGTCACTGGATGTGATATCCAGTTTGTTGGATTATAGTTTGGTTTACTGGATTGGCCATCTAGATACTGGATATGGAATCCAGCTTACTGGATATGGAATCCAGCTTGCTAGATTCCAAATCTGGGTTGCTGGATTGGTGTTTGACTTATATGTTCAACAAAAACTTATAATATATGAGATTAAAGTATTTTAAATCATATAAACATAATATTCATGATAAAAGAATTATGTGGTATTTAATTCGTATAAATATGTTTTTAATGATTAAAAATCAAGATAAATAGTAATAATTATTTAAAAATTATTACGAGCTTATGAAAATTATTTCGACTGTTAATAAATTATCTTCGTTAATTGTTAAGTGTTTAGGCAGAGTTTAATTGAACTTAGACTCGATAAAAGCCTGACTAGACCGTCGGGATGTCAGTTTTGTGTCGAGCTCAAGTCAGACTGAAATAGTTTGACCTGATACTGAGTCTTATGTGTGTTATAGACTGATAGGGTTATGTGTTATGTATTTAGGTTATTCTATGTATATATATATATATATATATATATATATATATATATTACTATATTGTGATGATATTATTCTAATATTGGAGATCTATATTTCTAATATTAGGTCTTCGGATAAAGCGATATAAATTGCGTAGCGGTAATCAACGGTTCAGGCAAGTTTATTTTTACTTAACGCTACTAAGAGTGTTTCATTCGGATAAGCTTATAGTTAATTATTGCTAATTGTCATGTATAATTGTACTCTGTACATATTGCATGTATAAGTCAGGTATGAAAGGCTGATCACCTTCATTACCCTTCGGTTCAGATATAATTGTTCATGTAAAATACTTGTTCAGTCAAAATTTCGTTCCTGCTAGTTTACAATTATATTGTTGAATTATAGTCAGCCAATTATTCAAATCATTTCAATCGTGATATATCATTATATTATTGAACTTAAACTTGTTGGGCAATCCTTAAGCTCACCCTTGCTATATCATGATAAAACATTGCAGATTAAGACGAATGTGTCGGATACAAGGACAGGTTAAAGACAGATCCAGCGTTAGGATATGTGTGCAGCTAAATTGTATAAGTATTGTATGTTAATAATGTTATGTGTTAGAAAAGTTATGAAATGTGTATTAAGTTAAGGTTACTCCACCTTGGGGATTATGTATAAGTTATTGTATAAACAATTTATGTTTATATCTTCCGCAAATATAGTTGAATAGTTATAGAATGATCGAACCGGATCTGAGGTGATTTAGGACCTGGATTCGGGGACCTCACAGCTCATCCGATACTTCTCCGACGTAATTCTCATAGGTTGAGGCCTTGTGCAGGGTAATTGTGATGCTTGGCAAGTGTCCTTTGCCTGATATGCGAATTAAGGAGGCCAAAGTTGCTAATGCATTTGCAAAGTCATTCCTATTACGAGGAACATGTAGAAAGGAGATTTCTTCAAACTCCAAAACCATCTGTAAAACCTGTCGATGGTAAGGCAGCAAATGTAGTTCTTTGGTTTGATATATCCCGGTGGATTGTCTGATTACCAACTCTGAATCTCCAAAGATAGTTAACCGCCTGATGCCCATTGAACGTGCAAGTTTTAGCCCCATGAGACAGCCTTCATACTCAGCTGCGTTGTTTGTGCTAATAAACTACAATTTGACGGCGATGGGATACTGTTCCCCCGTACCGGATACTAGAACTGCTCCAGCTCCAGAACCTTCCATATTAACAGCTCCATCAAAATACATCTTCCATGTTTGGCGTGTATCATACTGATGGTGTTGCTGAACTGTCATTACTCCTTCATCGGGGAAGTATGTCTCCAAGGGTTTGAAGTCCCCTGAGGGTGCGACAACCAGTTGATCCGCAATTCCTTAACCTTTGATGGACTTTTGAGTCACGTAGACAATGTCAAATTGTTATAGGATCAACTGCCATCTGGACAGCCGGCAATTTAACATGGGTTTATTGAACACGTACTTGAGAGGATCCACACGGGATATGAGATGGGTTGTGTTACCATGGAGGTAATGTTGTAACCTCATGGAAGCTCATACTAAAGCACAACACGTCTTCTCGATCAGAGTGTACTTGTGTTCACTGCTGCTCAATCTTTTGCTGAGGTATTAGATAGCCCGTTCTTGGCCTCTATCGTCTTTCTATCCCCGCATGCAGCCCATGGCGTTGTCACTTATGGACATATACATGAACAGGGGAACATCATCCCTGAGTGGTACCAAAATAAGAGCTTTGACTAGTTATTCTTTAATTATGAGGAAGGCATTTTGGCACTCGTCATTCCATTTCATGGAGGAGTTCTTCCTTAATAGCTTGAAGATTGGCTCACAGGTTGCTGTGAGTTGGGAGATAAACCTGCTAATGAAGTTGATTCTTCCCAAAAATTCATGTATTTCCTTCTTTGTCTGAGGAATGGGCATTTTTGTAATGGTCTGGATTTTTGTAGGATCCAGTTCAATCCCTTTGTGGCTGACTAGAAATCTTGGCAACTTGCCTGATTTAACGCCAAAGGCGCACTTGGCTGGATTCAACTTCAAGTTGTACTTACGCAACCTGTTGAATAGCTTTCTGAGATGGTCTAAGTGGTATTCCTCCTTTCGGGATTTGATAATGATGTCATCCACGTAGATCTCGATCTCTTTGTGCATTAAGTCATGGAAGAGAGCCATCATAGCTCGCTGATAGGTGGCTCCGGTATTAATGAGGCCGAATGACAACCTTCTATAACAAAAGGTTCCCCAAGGCGTGATGAAAGCACTTTTCTCACGATCTTTCTCAGCAACCATGATTTGATGGTACCCCACAAAGCAATCAGCAAAGGAGTACATGCAGTATTGTCAATGGGAATGTGGATAAAGGGTACGGGAAAGCTATCCTTAAGGCAGGCTTTGTTCAAGTCCCGATAATCCACACAGACTCGCACCTTTCCTCCAGGTTTAGGCACGGGAACAATGTTGGATATCCAGTCAGGATATGTGGACACCATGATGATGCCAGCTTGAAATTGTTTCACAATTTCTTCCTTTACCTTTAAACTCCACTCAGGTTTTAATTGCCTGAGCTTTTGTTTGAATGGCTTGAATCCCTCTTTAATGGGAAGTCGATGAAGTACAATGTCAGTGGACAAACCCACCATGTCTTCATGAGACCATGCAAACACATCATGGAATTGGGTTAATAGCGTAACCATGTCATTCCGCTGGTTTGGGGTAAGGTCTGAACCAATCTGGATTAACTTAGGGCTTTCTAAGGTTTCGAGATTGAATGAAGAAGTTTGGTCAAGGTTGGGTTTAGGTTTGTCTTTGACCCATTCTTGAATTTCTAGAGGCACCTCAATGTCCTCATGTATTTCCATCAAAGCTGAATTTGTCTCTACATCAAAGTTACAATCTTTGTGGAGAAGAGGCACCATATAAGCAAGTACAGGCACATCTAAATTCAGGGTCCTGAAACAAAATATGTTTTCACTTAGTATATATGAAAAGGTTTGATCATACAAATTTTTAGCATATACTGGGAAAACGACTGCTAATACTGTACAGAAAAGTAAGTAGTTATGATATCTACAGGGCAGAAATAGTTTCTGCCCGTTTTACCCTTGTCGACCAATTCAAAGAGTGCTGCTCCAATTGGCAAGGGCAAAGTCCGGGTGGACTACAGTGATGGAGGGATTGTCATCGTCCTCCCTATCCCGAATGATGGCCATTATGTCTGAGCAATCATCATCTGGGGTGTATCTGTTTGTATGTTTGTCATGAACAATGATATGCATGCCTGACATCATTCAGATGACGTCTTGTTTAATTCTTTGTTTCTCTTCCTCCACGGCGGGATCTGGAACAAAGACTTCTTTCACCTTCACCGGTATCGGCTTGGGAAATAACATAGCCATCACGTTGGCTGGCACCTTTACAAGAGGTTATGCGGACTCAGTAGTTGTAAGTGTAGACAACCGTCGTGTAACTGAAGCTGGAGGAATCTGAGGATGTTTATGTGGATTCATGTTACTAGAACTGGCAGAATAGCCTAGCCAAGCTATCCCAGTTTGACTGATAACTTGGATGGGGTACTTGATACCCTGATTATCTTTACCTAGCCCTTATCCTAGCTGATGACCCAAGGTTATCATTTCTTGAGTAGCTGCCATCACTTCAACAGAAATCTTGGGTGTGAGAGGTGGCGTTCCAATAGCATGGTACTGTGTGTTGCTCACCTCCAAGGTGTGAAAACAGACCGGCTCAACATCCGAATTGACGTTGATGAATGGTATGTCACTTTATGGCGGACACTCTGGCTCAGCGTTGACTGTGACTAGGCTGTTGTTGATAATGTATTTTAATTGTTGATGAAGGGTGGAGGGGACTGTCCCTGCCATATGAATCCATGGTCATCCCAAGAGCATATTGTATCCCAAATCTATCTTGAGTACGTGGAAAGATACGCAGAATGTATGGGGACCAATTTCGATTGGTAGTTCAATTACTCCGACCGAATTCTGTCGGGCTCCATCAAAAGCTTTGATGATCATATGGCTGCTCCGAATTCGATTAAGATTGATATTAATCTTCACCAAGGTAGCGTGTGGACAGATATTTAGAGATGAGCCTCCATCTATCAAGACTCCAGCTATCATGTATCCAGAGGACAAAACCGCAATGTGCAATGGCTTGCAATGATCGGTCCCTTCGGGCGGAATGTCATCATCAGTGAAGGATATCACATTGTTGTTGAAAATGTGATCAACCATATGTTGAAATATTTCCACATCCACTGATTTTGGTAGATAGGCTTCTTCTAAAACCTTCAGCAAGATCATCAGGTGATCCTCGAAGTTAGGACCAAGTCCAAAATTGAGATTTGGTGTGGAGCTTCTTTTAAGCTTAAAACCACCTTGGCTTCGTTATGACCCATAGTGCGGAGGAATTTTTCAATCTTCTCCATGGGTATTTTCCCCTTTGATTTGATGGTAGACTTCATCACCCGTTGGGTAAGATACAGTGGATTCTTCTTCGAAACTACAACAGTTGTATGTGAGGTGGATCCTTCACCTTTTCCATAATTTCATGGCACTTTATGTAAGCTAACAATAGGATATTAGGCTTTGCATGGAAAGTTGATTGGCTCGGGAGCGGCCACTTTTAAAGGATTGTTGCTTCCCCTGAGTTGAATTGTTGGTATTGTGAGTGATTTGCTAGTCCCATCAGTCTCAGTGGATATGACTGCTACTAAACCCTTCCACTTAGTAGGACATGTATTCTCACTCTCACGTAGCACGGTATCATTGTCTGCTAGTTGCAGGACACCACTGTCAATTAGATTTTGGATAAGGTGGCGGAGTGCCCAGCATTCTTTTGTGCTGTGACCGCGAGAATGGGAGTGATATTGACATACTCCATCAGAATTGAACCATCCAGAACGGGGATTAACCGGAGGAAGAAGGGAAGTGATTCTTCCTTAATTGATGAGCATATGCAAGATTTCCTCCATAGGATGGCCCAGGTGTGTAAATTCCCTTTTATTGGCGAAATCCCGACAGGCTTTGGTATTTGCTCTCCTTATCACGTACTTTGTCTTCCAGCATTTCATTTTCTGAAGGTGATGAGAGTATATTCGTGACAAGAGGGAGGAGACTAGCATGCTCCTGGATGATTAACTGGCGTGTCACTTGATGCTGATAGGTCACCAGTTCTGCCAATTGTTCAATCTGCTTACATAGAGCTTTCATCTTACGTTCCATTGCAAACTAGAATTTGGCATAATCCCACTTGTCAACCCCGTCATTGGTGGTCTGGGATGATTCGCCGTTAAAATTGGAATTCTGTCCATTACTCCAATTAATCATGTTGACCTCTTCTTCTTTGTGTTGAGGAAGACGATTGTCTTGTACATGAGGTTGATCTGGCTTGGTGACCATGATCTCACCGTTGTTTATCAGGTATTGGATCTTGTGTATCAAGGCCCAAGAATCCTGAGTATCATGTCCAGGTGCCCCGACATGATAAGCACATTTTCGAGCAGCATTGAAACTCCGTCCATTAGGGCTGGCTGATGGAAGAAGATGCGTTATTTTCTTCTGTTTTGTCAGAAGAGTGAGAATATTCTCGAGTGAGTCCCCTAAGGGTATGAACACTCGAGGGTGTTTGACTTCTCCACCTTTTGGTATTGGAAGGTTCGAAGACTGTGCTTGAAAGGGAGTATAACTTCTCCTTTGGATTGGCATTTTCTGATTACCTTTTTGACCCTGTAGTATCAGGAAAACATCTTCCTCTTTCTTTTTATGGACCCTCCGGGGGTTGTTTCTATAATTCCCAGATTGGATGTGATCAGTAACAGCTTTAAGGGAAGCTAGGTCTTGAATTTTTCTGGATTTCAATCCCATCTCAGCCATCTCCCCATGTTTGACCATTTCAGAAAATGGTTTACCTATGCCAGCTAAAACTCTTTCATAGAAAGGAGCTTCTTGTATGTCTATGAAGATCATGACCATTTTTGATTCTGTCATGGAAGGAATAACTTGGGCAGCCAGACGTCTCCACCTTTGAGCATACTCTCTAAAAGACTCACTATAATGTTTCTTGATCTAGGTAATTTGATACCGATCAGGAGCAATCTGAGACTAAAAGCTATATTATGTGAGGAAGGCGTGTGCTAGCTCTTCCCAGCTATGGATTTTTGAGTTGTCTAATCTTGTGTACCACGAACGGGCTTCTCCAGTCAGACTTTTCTGGAACAGCTGCATTCTGAGCTTCACGTCCTCTACATAAGAGCCGAGTTCTCTGATAAACACCTTCAAATGTGTGTAAGGATCTTGGTAATTCTCTGATAAACACCTTCAAATGTGTGTTCCAATTCATTTGATAGCACGAAGGGTCTCTTCCATTTGGAGGACTTTCTTTTTGATGTCACCGGTGTCTGGATCTCCTGTGAGATGTGTGGCATCATGAATTTTGCTGGTCGTATCCAACTGTAGTTCATGTATTGTAATGACCTGGGTTCCTCCTTGTGTAGAGGATTCATCATGTACGGGTATCTTTGGACGCTGAGTAGACTGGTGTAGTTCTTTAAGCAGAACGGCCAAATCTGTAATTTGTTTGCTTAATCCGTCGAATTCTTTGCGAGAAACTGGATTAAGGTCAGTTTGGTCAGATGATGACATAATTGACTGCAGGCTTGCAGCCTTTTTGGTTTTTGACCGGGTAGTGGGTTCGATTGGTTCCCTGCGAAAGACTTTCATAGTTTAGTATTTAGGGAATATATAAAATTAACATGCTATCTGATGTTTCCATTTTAGGAATTTTATCCTGTAACACGGATGTCAGCTGTTTGTAATACAGGATAGCATGTTAAACTAAATATGTATGTGTACACATTTCTTCATATTTCTCATTACATGGAGATAGATATGGAATAAAATTACAAGTAATTGTGTTTACAAGTAATTAAAATGAGAAAGCATGAAGAGACTTTCCTCCGTTTTGGGTTTATCAAAGACTGACCTATCTTAGGTTACTCTCGCGGTTTTTTGGCATGAAGGTTCCCAAATCATTGCAATTTACTCAACCGGAAATTAATCTGGTCTTTCAACTGGAGCGAATTTGGGTGGTGCCTTTCCTGAGCCTAACGGGAATTAGTCTTCCTATGAGTCCAGTAATCAAACACCGACATGATAGCCTCCTGGTGGAGGGACCACACAACATACATTCACATACATTGCGTCTCACCATATAGAAATGATGACATGTGCCAAGCAATAATATCACAAGTAGATATGGTGCGAAGCACTAACTGCAATAAGTAAATGCATTCGTACACATTCATCATAAATGTAAATGCAACATCCACACACAAACAGATAATAGTTTTTGAAAAAAAAAATTGAAATAACGGCTTAAGTCCTCTTACTAGAGTCCCCAGCAGAGTCGCCACCTGTTGACGTCGGGATTTTCAGTTGTCCCTTTCCGTTACTTGTTCTTTGGTGTTCTCATTTTAGGTGAGATTTGTTTGAAAAAACAAGTGAAAAAGGTTCGACATGTATAATGTCGACGATGGACTGTTAAGAGTCGCTAGTTGGTTTTTTAAATGGTTGTACCAACACAACCGAGAAAAGGTTTGCACATTGACCCAGTGATGTGACACTGCTAAAGGGGTCAGTGAAACCGAGATTCATTAGGGTACAGGGACTTGATTATGTGGAGGGAAGGTGTTAGGAACCTCCCAGCATCTGTGTTATCACGGTGACCGCCTTTTTCAAGAAACTATTATCTAAATATGTGTGTGTGTGTGGGTCAATGTGCTGTTTATTTGGAAGTGGTACGAGGCCTCGTTCGCACCTATATACACAGGGTTTGAATTTGTGTAAAAATTCAATTTTAGTAAGATATGGCAGTGATGTTTTATAAAAGAGGTTTTTCAAACGCTTGTGCTCAATAGTAATTGAGACCTTTTATACTTCCATTTTATTAAGTGTTCGACTTGGTTGATTTTATTTTTGAGATGCGAAGCATCTATAAGAAAATAATGTACAAAATAAGGCTGATTTCCCCGTGGGTATGAAAACCATCTGAGGAAATTCAGACACCGCAAAATAATTTACAAGTTGCTTACAGCTGACAATGTCCATCACGGGAACCGAATATAGATCCAATAGAATGAATCTGTGATCACATGATTCCTAGGCTCACATGATACTATAATTTGTATAAAAGCAGTAAGCAGGTATATATATAAAAGTTGTAAATATATATACATACATGATCAGCCACCACGAAGCACCTCCATGGGAGATCAGAAAATATAAATAAAGCTGTAAAAGCTATCAACAACCACGGAGGAAACTCCAGGCGGGACGAAACGTAAATAAAGCTGTAAAAGCGATCAACTGCCACGAAGTAAACTCCAGGCAGGACGAAACGTAAAGAAAGTTGTAAAAGCGATCAACCACCACGAAGTAAACTCCAGGTGGGACGAATATATATATATATATACATATATATATATATGAACTATTGTCGAACTCTGTTCGATGAGCCTGGATTTTACATCGAACAGAGTTCGACATCAGTTCATATATATATGTATATGTATATATATATATATATATATAAGCGAGTAAACGCTCTGGATGTAAAATCCAGGCTCATCGAACAAAGTTCGACATACAGTTAATATATATATATATATATATATATATATATTAAAGCAGTAAACGCTCCAGACCGAAATCTAGGCTCATCGAACAAAGTTCGAGACACAGTTCATATATATATATAAGTGTGTGTATATATATATATATATATATATATATATATATATATATATATATATATATATATATATATATATTAAAGCAAATAAACTCTCTCGACCGAAGTCTAGGCTCAATCGAGGCATAACTCGATAAAGTTAGTCCATATATATAAATATATATATATATATATACAAATTGAAAATAAAACAACGGACCGAAGTCCTGGCAAACACACGTAACACGACTCTCAATGTGAAGAAGGGTGTGTGTAAAGATGAAGAGAAAGGCTTTAAAGTGTGTAAGAAGGCTTACAGTGGACTACTAGAGAAGACTTCTATATCTTTAAAGTGGATGAAACTCGGCTCTCACCGGTACAAAAGTAGCTATATGTGAGCTCACAAGTGTATAAAATTAGAAAGCACTCAGTATATTGTAAGTACGGAGCAAATTTGACAGGGCTTCATCACCGCTTTTTTTCGTAAAATGGCCACCCCAGCCCTCTATTTATAGAGTGGGGGAGCCGCAAGTGTACTTGCGGCCAGCCGTAGGTGTACCTGAGTCTGCCCGGGTTGCCCCGAGTTTCTCGGGTCGTGTCGTCTCGTAGTACATGCACGTAGGCACTACAATGTCTGCTCGAACTTTCAGAATCGCAATCCAGGCATCCGGCTGAGGTATATAGGACCTATTTCGGACTGCCATTGTTGAGAGTTGTACAATGGCATGGGATTAGAGGTTGTACGAAGTAATGAAGATGGGACGGTGCCCTCTGGTCTCCAGGATTCAAATTCTATCTGTTACCCTGAACAATAGTCACTCGGGATTGGTTTTCCTTAATTCTTGTGGGACATCATTGTGTAGAAATGTATGTATGAGATGTTGAGATGACGTGATGTGGCCTTGAGTTGGCGAGATGATGACTTTGCCCCTCACCGGAGTTATCACCGGTTTGGGCTGGTAAAGCAGACGTTGCTCAGGGTTATCTTTGAGATTGGACTGCAGTAAGTGTTGAAGGTCCTCAGTATCATCTCTGAGGTGTACCTGTCCTCCCAGTATTATCTCAAGGTATGTTCCTGAGTGCCGAGGTTGAAGCTGATAACATGCACTTGAAACAAGCTTTTTCGGGGTTATCGTCGGAACTGCACTCCTTGGGGTTATCTCCAAGTTTGATAGATGTTATTCCCAGTGTTGGGACTGAGACTGGATACCTCGGGGTTATCTCTGAGATTAATCGGTCTTCTCCGGTGGAATATCCGATGTTGGAATTGCATGCCTCGGGGTTATTTCCGAGGTTGGAACTGTTACTCCCGGTGTGTGTTCCGGGGACGACACTGAACTTTCGATAGTATCCGGACTGGATGTATGATGTCTTCCAGGGTTATCTCTGAAAGATGAATCTGCATTCCGGTAATGTCAGTGACAGGTGTGCAGAAAATTTAGAGTGTCTACAGATGACCCTCTTTATCATATTCATGCAATGCAATGCATGGGTAGGATAAAGAATCCTAGACACTTGAAAAATGTAACATAATGCAAATGTATGATGCATGTGTTTGGGGTTGTTTCCCAACATGGTGGGAATGATCGCCAAATCCTTGTAACTTTTACCGAGGATTGGCAACTATGACCTGATTGGTTGTGTGATCAAAATCTGTTAGGATGTTGACATTGGGGCTATCTAAAAAACCCCAACTTATTATAAATAAAATCGAATATCCTCTAATTATTATTGTGAATAATAAGGTATTAATTTGATATAATTCTCTGGTTATGGGTAAAATATACAAATTTTGCAAAATAAGCAAGTGGTTATAAAATAATCATTGTTGTCGGGGAATATTCGTCGTGGAATATTCTTGTTGTCGGGGAATATTCGTAAGATGGCGCAGTCATTTGTGGGCCCCATAACAGAATAATTATAGAATGAAGAAAACGATAAGTTTGAATTTTTATAAATAACGGCGTAGTTGTTACCGTTAACACTGTTGGAATACCCGGTGGTTAAAATACAGTAATACGCATAGATGCACATTATTGATGAATTATTGATCCTTACATAAGAAGGCACTACTCAATAATTGTTACAGTAGTTACTATTTAATATTTTATTTTATTGATTCAATAATTGTTGCGTTGATATTTTATGTTATTGTATTTTCAATAATTATCACTGCACAGTATTTTCCATTATCGGATCAATAATTCATATTATTTGAATAATATTATGAGATAGCATTATTGGCAATGTCTAGAAAGTTCTGTCAAGGAGAGGTTTGGTCACCTAATTGCGCGCCAGTAAGGAGAAATTCTTATTGGAAAGCCCCCTCTTTCCTGGGAACGGTCTGGTTGTCATAAATGTGATTCTGTAATATTATTTATGAATAATTAATTATTGATTCATATGATAAGGAAATATTTATTTTATGTGGATATAAATGTTGGATATATTTATTGTGGTTAAAAATGAAAGAGTTAATGTTGAGGTGTTTTATCAGTATTTTTGTCGAATTGAAGGTATTAAAAATTAAACCAGTATTTTTGAGATATATTACGTGAGTTATAATTTTTAATCCAACCGTTGGATCGTTGTAATTTTTGGATATGTTATATATATATAAGTTAGGTATATGTCCACAAATTTTGAACCGTTAACAATAAACGTATGATTTGTTATGAATTTTAAGAGGTGACTGATTCGGAAATTAGGTTTATAAATGATTTTGGTGGAAAATTCTAGAATTGAGTGGGCCCTACTTGTGGTTAGTGAAGAAATGTGCTGAATTTTATTTCAAATTTGGTGGGTGGTAATAGTAGCAGGTAAAGTCATCAGGTTGCAGGTCAAGTCTGCTTCGGCGTGCTAACATTTTCCTATAAATATAGGACTAAGTTAGAATTGAAAATCACACCAGAAATAAGTTTTGGTACTCTTTAATCCCTGATACAGACTTGATTCTGAAGAGGTGAATCTTATGTGTAAGAGATCTGTGGGGATAAAGTTTTGTCTGTTTGAGGATGTGTATAATATATTCCATCATCGATCCTCTTTGGTGATGCTGACATTTCCTGGTTTGTATCGCCGGGATATGTCAATTTTCTGTTGGATTTACTGCCAACAGCATATGCTGTCAGTGTTGCCTGACCTTCGTTGATGTGTACTTCATTGACGTGTGAATTAACGGATGAAAAAGTATACTGTCAAGGCTGCATGACCTTCATTGACGTGTGAATCAACGGCTGCTATGCGTTGTGACCCCCGTCGGGGATCCGCTGGGGAATGTGAATATCACATAACGCAATCATCGAACAACTTTCGATGCAACGATAGGTTTACTTGCCATCGAGACTCGAAATGGAGACGCAGAGAGATTGATGGAGAGATTAGGAATGGAAAAGAAAGAGTTTTTAAGAGAAATGTAATTATGCTACTGATGAAGAGAAGTGGTGGGAGGTTGAGGGGAGAGAAGGAGAGAGGTGGAGTTGGGTTCAAAATGGAGGAGAGGGTGAGGATAATGATGAAATGGAGAATGTGACGCCCCCAAAATTAGGTATACATCACCCATCTTAGGTAGTCAGATACATGGTACAAAATTCAAATACAACTTACTAATACAACTGTCGTGTACAATACGACAAAAACATAACTGTGAGTTTGAATACAATTATTGTCTACTAGAGATTATACAAACTCAAAAGGAGTCCTCATTACAATTATTAACACACTATTTTACAGAATAGTGAGGACTATAAATGCTATCCTCTGGACCGTCACTCCGTTCCCCAACTAGTCCCTGCTATGTTCTCATTTCCTGAAGAGAACAGTGAAAGAAAGGGTGAGCTCAACTAGCCCAATAAGAAATATTATGACTAAGATAATGCAGAATAAATTATCATTTGTCTCCAACAATGTAAAACTTATAAAATATAATAGACATCAAGTTTAACTACAGCGGAACAAGCAATCCATTAAAAGAGTCAAGTAGAAAATAAAATCTACCATCTTTTATGATTAAAAAGGTTTTTCATCACTGTTATCGCTGAGACTCAGCTTAATAAATATTCCACATCATCAAATCACCCCTGTACTACGGTCAAGGATATTCTTTAGTATCACGATCACAATTATCCATGCACTACGGGCCAAGAATATTTGTGTATTCATTAATGGTCATGATCATGCCAACAACTGTCCATCAATGCACTACGAGCTAATGAGGACTTTTACCACATCATTTGTAACATTACGGTCATGATTACACCGAATAATCCCTGGTTATAATCATACCAAGTCCATCTATGCACTACAGGCCACAGATGACGTTCAACATAATATAAACATGAGGATGATGACAATGATATAAGAATTCAATAAAATAAATTCAAGAATTAATTTGTCCAAGAACTACTAATGTCCAAATTGTCAACATGATACTGCTTTGTAGAGTAAAATTCAAGAATGATCAGAAGAATATTTCCATGAAAAGATACTTGATGAAGCGCAAATATCAAGGATATTCCACTAATTTCATAGAGTATAGAAGTCAAAACTTTAACCAACTAAGTATAATAAAGAATGGAATAACAAAAGAAATCACCATGCATGCGGTACTTTGCATAGACAGGTTATTATAACAGAATAATAATAACAGAACCAGGTCAGGCAAAATTTGCACCGATAAGATGTTCCAACAGGTCCGGTGTAAAACACACAGACAGGATGTTCCAACAGAATAATAATAAGACGAAACCAGGTCCGGTGTAAAACACACAGACATGATGTTCCAACAGAATAATAGAAGAATGTCATCAAGTATAGGGTAGACAGCGTATACAGGTTATTCCAACAGAATAATAAGAAATGGAATAACAACAGTTCTATTCATGAATAAGAAAGAATACCACCCTTTATGAGTACAACAAATAATATTCCCTACCTTAAGAAGAAGAGTACTGGATATATAAGTAGTGAAGTAGCAGAATCCTTTCTTCTTTCTCTCTATAGTCTCTCTCTATAGTTTCTCTCTCTAGAGTTCAGTGAATTCGTAAGAAAATAATGAAGGAATGAGCTTCTATTTATAGGAAAATGGAATGCATAGTAACTAATCCATGAACGGTCTAGATTGATTTACTTTAATCTGACGGTCTATATTTAAAGCAAAATCTTTATAATCTAATAAAACGAATAACTTTATAAAAGATTTTACTATGCAGGCACTATGCAAACACTTTGCATAATAAAATATAATATATTCTAATTATTGCCTAATAAAACAGATAGCTTTATAAAAGTATTCTGTTTTATATAAAAAGTTTTTACTATGCAAAATACTATATAGACACTATGCAAAACTACGCATAATAGAATATAATATATTCTATTTATAGAATAACTTTATAAAAGTATTTTGTTTTATATAAAAAGATTTTCTGTATTATTACATTAATAATACCAATAAAACTGAGTGACTTATCACTTAAGCATCAATAATTAATACCGTGTGCTACTATGCAACCACACGTATTACTGTACTTTTAACATCGGGTGTTTCAACAGTAAACGGTAAAACTCCCGCCGTTATTTTCATAAAGTATTTTTGTCGTTTTCTCAATCCGACAATAATTCCGTTGTGGGGTCCACCAATGATTGTGTCGTTGTATGAATATTCCCTGTTAAAACGAATATTCCCCGACCAATCGAATATTATATAACAACTTGCGTACTTTGCAAAATTTATAAATATTACCCACAACTATTATATCAATTTCACTCCATAATATTCAAAAATAATATTTATAGAAAATTCATCTTTATTCAAAAAGTTGGGATTTTACAATCTCCCCTTCTTATGAAATTTGGCCCTCGAAATTAGGGTACATACCTGGTATGTCGAAGAGGTAAGGATGCCTTGATTTCATTTCAGATTCTAACTCCCAAGTCATTTCCTCAACATCGTGGTTTCTCCACAAAACTTTGACTTGAGGTATAACCTTTGTGCGTAGAATATGTTCCTTCTTATCCAAGATTTGAACATGAACATCTTCATACGTCAAATCTTCTGCTATTTCGTCCAGTTCCAACTCAATAATGTGGTTCGGGTCTTCCACATACTTACGTAACATGGATATGTGAAAAACGTTATGAACACGAGACATACTTGGTGGTAAAGCGAGTCTATAGGCCACAGTTCCTACTCAATCAAGGATTAAAAATGGGCCGATGAATCGAGGATTAAGCTTTCCTCTCTTTCCAAATCTCGTAACTCCTTTCCATGGAGCAACACGTAACAACACATGATCTCCTATATCGAATTCCACGTCCTTTCGATGAAGATCAGTATAACTCTTTTGTCGATCTTGTGAGGTTTTTATATGTTGTCGGATCGTTTGAATCTTTTTCGTAGTCATACGTACCAACTCCGGTCCCAACAACGTTGTTTCACCCACCTCATCCCAGCATACTGGAGAACGACATTTTCTTCCATACAATGCTTCGAATGGAGCCGTGTCAATACTTGTTTGATAACTGTTGTTGTACGAAAATTCCTCCAATGGTAAGAACTTGTCCCAACTTCCCTTGAAATCAAGGACACAGAGTCTTAATAGATCTTCAAGAGTTTGAATAGTCCTCTCCGACTATCCGTCCGTCTGAGGATGATATGCTGAGCTAAATCGTAAATCTGTGCCCATAGCTTTTTGCAAACTAACCCAAAATCGCGAAGTGAATCTTGGGTCTCGATCAAAAACTACGGATATTGGCATACCATGCAATCTTACAACCTCGTTTATGTACATACGAGCAAGACTTTCAAGTGTATAAGTTTCTCGTATCGGTAAGAAATGAGCAGACTTGGTCAATCTATCAACAATGACCCAAATCGCATTTATGCCTTGAGAAACTTTGGGAAGACCAGTATCGAAATCCATGGTAATGTGCTCCTACTTCTATTCTGGAATTTCAAGTGGTTGCAATGGACCTTTTGGTACTTGATGCTCCACCTTGACTCGTTGACACGTTAGACACCTTGAGATAAACAGCGCTATCTCTCTCTTCATATTGCCCCACCAAAATGTATGTCGAAGATCATGATACATTTCGGTACTCCCAGGATGGATTGCAAACGGTGTGTTGTGCGCCTCCATCATGATTTTATACTTTAAATCAGGGTCGTTAGGAACACAAAGTCTGGAGTTGACTCAAAGTATTCCTTCTTCATCGATTCTTGCTTCTAGAATAACGCCCTCTTGAACCTTCTTAATTCTTCACATTCATCAGTTCCGGGTGTGTAGCTTGAACGGATTTAACTTTATCGATTAAAGTCGATTAATTCTACTCGTATATTCGTTATCTTCACGTGGGTTCCTAGAGTCTTTAACTCTATCTTCATCATTTGTAAGTCGTACGAAATGGGTCTTTGTGCTAACAACATTGCACTCATAAACACATACGATCTTCTACTCAACGCGTCAGCTACCACGTTCGCTTTCCCACGATGGTATTGAATGGTACGATCGTAATCTTCAACAGCTTGAGCCAAAGTCATTGGCGCATGTTACGTTCATTTTAGTTGAAGAAATATTTGAGGGTTTTACAAATGGGTTTTGTACTGGGGTCAATACAAAATTCGATTTCACGCTCTAGGGGTAGGCTAAGAAATCTTCAAGAATACGTAAGGAAATTTATTAACAATAAAAATATCATTCAAAATTATGACTCTCATCCAAAACTTGGGTAACACGTCACATTGATACCTATCAACTTGCCATCGTCATTCACAGCGTCGCCTACAGAAAGTCTGGCTTTGGTGCATTCCACACAAGGAAGTCAACAACGAAAGGACCGGGGCTCTTTACTTATGGCTTGATATGACCATGATTGACTTTAGTGATTTGGTTGCTTGAATTCGCATAACAGGTTGGTTAGGAATATGAAAGCTAACAACCTGATGAAAAGCATGATGAGTAGTTAACCAATCGATTCCTAAAATCATATCAAAGGCAAGTATTTTCAAAGAGATACGATCGACAGGTAACGTGAAAGTGATGATTTGAACAAGATTTATAAATAGTGGAGGTAATGGAGGTTTCTCCCAACTAAATTTCAACAGATAAATCAAAGTCTAACTTCTCTAGAGTTAACTTCAAACATTGAACACAACTAGGTGAATTAAAAGAGTGAGTAGAACCGGTATCTAACACGGTATAGACTTCGTAAGAGTTTATAACTAACATACCCGTGATAATTTTATTTAGGTTCCTTGTCACGAAAAAAAATGCTCTTTCTTAAACTATCAGCTTTAGCTTGTCTGGGACATCCTTTGGCATCACTATCCCAGCTGGAATTGACTTCACCATAAAACAAAATCGAGCTAGGTGACCTTCTCTTCCATAATTAAAACACGTTTTGGATTGTTGCGTACAGTTTGGACGGATGTGTCCCTCCTGTCCGCATTTGAAATATACGACCGGTGGTCGTTCTTCTTCCTTTGAAACGGGTGCTGGTGTCGACGTCTTTACGTCATTGTTGAACCTTCTCTTCTTGAAATGTCTATTCTTATTGTTTTGGCCATGATTACCACCGAAGTGGTACCATTTCTGGCATGTTGATTCCCTCCATGATTATTGTCACCGCTTTGATGATTGTTATCACTGGTATTATCATTTTGCCGGCTGCTCTCTTTTGGTTTGGTTAAATCATTATCGCGCTCCAATAACTGAGCCCTATTAACAACATCTGAATACAAACACAGTTTATGAGAGATAAGATATTGACGTATCTCAAGTTTCAAACCTCTTAAAAACATCCGCGTCATTCTCTCTTCATTATCAACCAAGTGGGACGTAAATCAGGACAACTCGGCAAACTTGGCTTCGTACAGAGACACGGTCATGTTGTTTTGCTCCAACTTGATAAATTCCACCTCCTTCATTGACAAATGATTTCGGGAAAGTACTTGTCATTGAACAGCTCTTGGAACTTCTCCCAAGACATCTTGAGTGCGTCAGGCTGGGTACGTTTTACAGATTCCCTCCAGTGATCTGCCTCTTCACGCAACATAAAGGTGACAAAAGTAACCTTTTGCTCCTCGGAGCATCCCAAGACATCAAATATCTTGGTGATCTGCTTTAACCACGTCTCCGCCTTAAGTGGTTATGGCTTTCCCAAAAACTCTGGTGGTCCTAGCTCCTTGAATTACTTAGCGATGACCAACCATGGGTTGCCATTGTTTCCTCCTGCATTATGAATAGGAGCCGCCTTCGCTTGATGTTGCATGAATTCTAAAAAGCTCTTAAAGGTACCGTCGTTCGTTAATTGATTAGTGTTGTTGTTTACAGTAGGATTATCGTTATCCTGTTGCACATTGTCCTGATTATTGATCTGTGGAGAATCAACAGTCTCATGTGCTTTATTGTTATTCTCAACATTCTCGGATGCCATTTTCAAACACTGCCACAAAACAAGGGTTACTTGGCATGCAACATATTATCACTATACTCTGACCGACCAATCAAATACCAAATAAACTTAGGTAGGTCATACTAGCGAAGGAATTCCCCGTATCTCCCTTCCTAGTTCTAGTCTCACATCTTAGCCAGGGATCATATCCCTAAGCTTTGATACCAACTGTGACGCCCCCAAAATTAGGTATACATCACCAATCTTGGGTCGTCAGATACATGGTACAAAATTCCAATACAACTTACTAACACAACTGTCGTGTACAATACGACAAAAACATAACTGTGAGTTTGAATACAATTATTGTCTACTAGAGATTATACAAACTCAAAAGGAGTCCTTATTACAATTATTAACACACTATTTCACATAATAGTGAAGACTACTAATGCTATCCTCTGGACCGTCACTTCGTTCCCCGACTAGTCCCTGCTATGTTCTCATTTTTTGAAGAGAACAGTGAAAGAAAGGATTAGCTCAACTAGCCCTGTAAGAAATATTATGACTAAGATAATGCATAATAAATTATCATTAGTCTCCAACAATGTTAAACTGATAAAATATAATAGACATCAAGTTTAACTGCAGCGGAACAAGCAATCCATTAAAAGAGTCAAGTAGAAAATAAAATCTACTATCTTTTATGATTAAAAAGGTTTTTCATCACTATTATCGCTGAGACTCAGCTTAATAAATATTCCACATCATCGAATCACCCCTGCACTACGGCCAAGGATATTCTTTAGTATCACGACCACAATTATCCATGCACTACGGGCCAAGAATATTTGTGTATTCATTAATGGTCATGATCATACCAACAATTGTCCATCAATGCACTACGGACCAATGAGAACTTTTACCACATCATTTGTAACATTACGGTCATGATTACACCGAATAATCCCTGGTCATAATAATACCAAGTCCATCTATGCACTACAGGCCACGGATGACGTTCAACATAATATAAACATGAGGATGATGACAATGATATAAGAATTCAATAAAATAAATTCAAGAATTAATTTGTCCAAGAACTACTAATGTCCAAATTGTCAACATGATACTGCTTTGTAGAGTAAAATTCAAGAATGATCAGAAGAATATTTCCATGAAAAGATACTTGATGAAGCGCAAATATCAAGTATATTCCACTAATTTCATGGAGTATAGAAGTCAAAACTTTAACCAACTGAGTATAATAAAGAATGGAATAACAAAAGAAATCATCATGCATGCGGTACTTCGCATAGACAGGTTATTCCAAAAGAATAATAATAACAGAACCAGGTCAGGCAAATTTGCACCGACAAGATGTTCCAACAGAATAATAAAGACGGAACCAGGTACGGTGTAAAACACACAGACAGGATGTTCCAACAGAATAATAATAAGACAAAACCAGGTCCGGTGTAAAACACACAGGCAGGATGTTCCTACGGAATAATAATAAAGACAGAACCAGGTCCGGTGTAAAACACACAGACAGGATGTTCTAACAGAATAATAGAAGAATGTCACCAAGTATAGGGTAGACCGCGTATACAGGTTATTCCAAGAGAATAATAAGAAATGAAATAACAACAGTTCTATTCATGAATAAGAAAGAATGACACCCCTTATGAGTACAACAAATAATATTTCCTACCTTAAGAAGAAGAGTACTGGATATATAAGTAGTGAAGTAGCAGAATACTTTCTTCTTTCTCTCTATAGTCTCTCTCTATAGTTTCTCTCTCTAGAGTTCAGTGAATTCGTAAGAAAATAATGAAGGAATGAGCTTCTATTTATAGGAAAATAGAATGCATAGTAACTAATCCATGAACGGTCTATATTGATTTAATTTAATTTGACGGTCTATATTTAAAGAAAAATCTTTATAATCTAATAAAACGAATAACTTTATAAAAGATTTTACTATGCAAATACTATGCAGGCACTATGCAAACACTATGCATAATAAAATATAATATATTCTAATTATTGACTAATAAAACAGATAGCTTTATAAAAGTATTCTGTTTTATATAAAAAGTTTTTACTATGCATAATACTATATAGACACTATGCAACACTACGCATAATAGAATATAATATATTCTATTTATAGAATAACTTTATAAAAGTATTCTGTTTTATATAAAAAGATTTTCTGTATTATTACATTAATAATACCAATAAAACTGAGTGACTTATCACTTAAGCATCAATAATTAATACAATGTGCTACTATGCAACCACACGTATTACTGTACTTTTAACATCGGGTGTTTCAACAGTAAACGGTAAAACTTCCGCCGTTATTTTCATAAAATATTTTTGTCGTTTTCTCAATCCGACAATAATTCTGTTGTGGGGTCCACCAATGATTGTGTCGTTGTATAAATATTCCCTGTTAAAACGAATATTCCCCGACCAATCGAATATTATATAACAACTTGCGTACTTTGCAAAATTTATAAATATTGCACACAACTATTATATCAATTTTACTCCATAATATTCAAAAATAATATTTATTGAAAATTCATCTTTATTCAAAAAGTTGGGGTTTTACAGAGAAGATAAGAAGGAAAAGACTTAAACGCCCTTCAGATTCATGTGTCTTAGTCGGTCACTTTTGACCGATTACGTGAAGAACGTGTGTTTTTTGTTACGTGTAATTGAAATTTGGGGTGTACTTATATATTTTTTTCGATTTTGGGTGCAAAAGTCAATATGGCTGTAAAATTTGGGGTGCAAATTGTCTTTTAGTCTATATTATATTAGTTCTAATTGAATAGTTTGTTTTCGGAGGACCCACAAATTCAAGAGGAGGATATATTCAACGATCACAATCACAAATTAATTGAATCATGTACATTGAACTTGTTTAAAAATGGCTACATTTTAAAAAAAAATCAAAATATTAAAATTATTTAATAAATATAATAATTAATATTATAAACTATTTAAAAGAATTTTGGGAATAACTAGAATCAACCTTAAATTGAATTATTTGTGGAATCTGAGGGAATAATTTATTTTTTTAAAGAAAAATTTAGAAGAGGGCAACAAACCAGTAGTATACTGTATACTCATTCCGTTTTTTAATATAGGTCGTTTTAGACATGTGTACAAAAATTAAAGAAATGATTGAAAAGCATTAATTATATTATCAATTGTCTATAATACCCTTCACCTCACATTATCTCATAAATATGAATCAAAAAATTAGGTGGAGTAATAAGGGGCAATTTGGGAAAAATAATGATCAATTCTCCAGATAACCACAAACGATAAATAATTAAAAAAAAAAAATCTAAAACGACCTACATACAGAAATGGAGGTAGTAGTATATAATAGCGGCAATTCCAATTCACAACCCACGGATATACCCCAAACTCACCATTTAATGTTGTATACTAAAAGGTTTAAACTTTTTTGGTATGGTATGCTTACACATATATGATATAACAGAAATACACATGTACATTGCGCCTAGGGATGAGTGTCCAAGAAAAACTTTCTAAACAATAGCAGTCTCTAGAATGCGACCTCCACATGAAGAAATTCAGGGCTGAACCAAAACAAAAGTTCAACTTGTCAAAAAAAAACTTTATTTTTATTTTTATTTTTTACAAGTCTTATATTCAAATTTCATAACCCACAAGTAATAATATTTTATTTTAAAAATAATAGGTCATGGGCCACGGGCCGGACCTTCACGTACCGAACCAAAAAAAGATCGGGCCAAAATGACCCGCATTTTTCTGGCCTAAAATATTGCGGTCCATGACTCATGTTTCTACGGGCGGGCCGATCCGACCTGCGGGCCTGGCCTAAATTGCCAGGTTTACTTATACGTTGTTGCATGTCACCACCCGTGGTTTGAAAACCACCAAATTACCACATGTGATTTCTTGAAATTTGCACGTTACCTCAAATTCGTCTAATTAAACAACAAATGTTCCCCACTCACCTAATTGTGTATGTCTTATTTAATATACTAGCCTTTTTCATTTGTTTTTACTTAATTATTCTCATTTTACCACCACCTACTTACCAAAATCGGCCTCTAAAAATTCATAAAAATTATTTTCTTGAATTTTTTTTTATTATCAAATTATGTGTTATTTAATTGTTACCTAATTTTTTATTTTTTTTATAAAATGCTCAATTTATTTTAGTGTGTTTGGTTAGAAAAAAAAATCAATATCAAAAAAATATACATAAGAAGTAAATAATAAGTAATTATGTCTACCAAACGAAGGAACCACGTGTAAGGTAAAAATATCTTTAAGTAAGTAATTCTTTCTTGACTCGACCTTTTAAAAGTTTTGACCATCCTCTTACTTAACACAATTAATTTTAAAATTAAATAAAAGGGCAGATATCAAAAATTTAGGTGGGAGACATAGGGGGGCAAACAAAATGGAGACAGAAGATCTCCTCTCCTTAATTTCGTATAATGTAGACATACATTTATTATATATTTAGATTGTTTAATAAATATTTTTGAAAATAAAAAATCTTACCATAAAAATATTATGTAGAATATCTTTTTTAATTATTTTAAAACTAGAAGGTAGGAATAAGAAAAAATATCTAATTATTTATTTTCATTTTAAAAAAAAGCCAGTAACGTAAAAAGAATTAGTTACAAAAATGAAAAAAAAAATATATAGATAAATAATAATAAATAAAAAACTTAATTAAGAATGGTTATAGAAACCGTCACATTTGGCAGCCTATGTTCAATTGTAGTTGTAGGATCATTAAATATTAAGCATGATTATATAGACTAGACACAATGATACTATATAATTTACTTTTATTATCTGTAGTCAGATTGTATGTTTATTCGTCTCTTTTATGTTAATGCAAACTTATTAAGAAAAAACATAGAAAAAATAATATTTTCACAAATAAAAATAATAAATAGGGTCCACCGAGAATCTTGTAAAAATATTAATTCTCAAAACATAATGATCACCTTTATTAAAGTATTAAACAACCTAAGAACTGATGAATCAGAATCCTCTGAGTATTTCTCTGTGAGGATGGTGTGAGGATTTTGCTGTGACTTGTGAGCTATTGGATCTCCATCCAATGGCTCACAATATATTTAATATATATTTTTTGATATATTGTGAGCCATTGGATAGAGATACAATGGCTCACAACGATCCTCACAGAGAAATCCTGTGAGGATCCTCACAGAGGATCCGGATCCAGAACTGATAATGAGTAGAGCATCAATGCATAAGCCCATGAACCAAAATGTTCAATAACCATCTTGGCTAACATTTTAATGCAGGTTTTCATCATTCAATTCATTTCCAGGACAAAATCTAGGGGGAATAAAATGATTTCAACACTTTTCTCATATGCATCTGCAGAAACTATTTGTACAACATCAGTTATCGAATTACACCCAGTTCATAGTTTCTAACAACTGTTGTAAGATATTGCGACATATTTTGTGGATCTCGATTATATTTCCTCTTCCTCGAAGGGATCTCGCTCTGGGTAGTCACCAACCTGAAAATGTTCAATCATGTAATATTCCGAATGATTATGGAAACTAAACAGCATAAAACTTGAGAGGCTTTCAGAGGCTGAAATTGTGAAACAAGGTACTGATAAATGCAGCCAAGTATAACTAACCAGTGATAATAGCACTAAGAAATCCTTTAACAAACACAGAACAGTGGACAATAATAAATAATGTTCAAAAGAAATTGTTGGAAGTTATAGGTCTATGATAGCTGGCTTCTGATGCAACCATAATCAAATAGTTGTCACGTCGTCAGCGAAACGTGACGGTAGTCAACTGCCAGACACCTAGGCAGTAAGGTGCACGCCATGGCGACAAGTTGGTAACAATGTTAAATATATACATGATTTATTTTACTTTAAAAGTATATTGAACAATAAAATTATATATATATTAAAATCCAAAACATAATAACTAACACTATGGAATACAATTAAAAGCACAATTGTATGAATACTTCACAATCAAAATTCAAAAACAAAACACTTGACAATAAAAACTAGAAGAAAAGTCAACAAACACCATGTAGAAAATAAAGAATCAATCAAGTCATTACCCATTAGGCCATCATACACTACAAGTCTAATAAGTACATAGCAAGTCCATGGGTTATGATAGTCATGGGTAAAAAAATAACTTAATCACTTGACTTGGGCTAGCTACCAAGGCGTGAGTTTTGGCAACTTGGCGTCCAACGACACCATGACAACTATGAATCAAAGTATTATTAATTAATTATTTTTATATTGTTTAGAGATAAACCAATGTAATTATCTTTTGATTACAATAATAGATTATTATTACTATTATTAAGGGTTTGTGTTCCCCTTTTTAAACTGATAAACCGTCTCAAATATTTAATCAAAGGGATTTTGTGTCCTACATGTGAATAATTTTTTCCTTGCCCCAAACAAAAAAGGTTATAATACATAACATTCTTTTTAACTTCAGACACGAAATTAACAGCCACGATATCATTATACAGAAGTTTCAAAATTGATTTAGTTCCCCCTATTTCTAAATAATGTATAGCATTTCACCACGATTCAAGTGATAAATTTTATCATTTGTTTGCATTTACTTGATGCACTTAAAGGACAACACAGATGTAAGGCTCCATATCTCATTTTTGTTGTAATCTTAAAGCACAGTTGAGTACAAACCTTAACTTTGTCAGGCCTCATCATTGCTCCATGAAGCGGAGGACAATCAAAGTAACGCATTCCTTTAACCCTGCAAAAATGATAAACAAAAGTTATACTCTTACGCACCAACACTCTAAATTTAGTATATTGAAATATTCTTTGTTGTTTTACCTAAAATTGCACAACTATGAAATATTCTAACTTGGTATTAGTTGTACAAACATTTCTACCAAATTAGTATATCACAATCAACCTAGTTTTATAACATTAGATTATAAGAGAATTCTCAGCTATAAGCACCAATATAAAGCGTTAACATGATATAGATTGTTGGGCCCTTCATCTACGAGCTTAAGCTTTTAAATTAGTTGGTTACCTAACATAGTATCAGAGCTCTAGGTGTGCAAGGTATTGGGTTCAAATCTTCCCGAACGCACGCTGCCTTTATATTAATTTAAAATAGTGCAAATGCACTTTAATTTGTCCCTTCACTTTAATTTGTCCCTTCTCCATAAAGTTGTATTTAAGGGGGATTGTTAGCATGATATATATTGTTGGGCCATTTATCTACCAGCTTAAGCTTTTAGATGAGTTGGTTATCCAACATAAAGCTATACTAACTACTGTGTTTTATCGTATGCAAGTATGCAACTGCGTACCCGTATCGGTTCCATGAACCTAAATAAACCGTGTTCCGAGTAACAATGAATAAGACCATGATCACTAGTACATTTGCACGAGCACACACACGAGAATGCCTAATGTGCACTTGTAAATTTCACGAAGAGAGAGTGATGCAGGACAAGTTTGAGAAGGCCTGGAAAAGGAATGAAAGGAAAGAAAGGGGAAAATAGAAACATATTCTCGCAAGGACGGTAGCAAGCACACCTAACGCCATAAAGCCTTTTAAATCAATGTATCAATTTCTAAATTATTGATAAGGTTTTACATCCTAATAGAAAACCCTAAAACTAAGAAACTTGTTACTATGAAAAGACCTACTATAAGTAAAAGGCCTATATGATAGCTATTATCAGAACTTATCTAAGTCCCATATAATTTCAAATTTTAGTTGCAAAAAAAATCTATCTAAATAATAATACAAAAGAATTAATTAATAAACTCTTAACTCTTCTGCATTAGGGAGGGTAAAGAGAGAGGAAGAGAGAAGAATATGTATGCACATGCCATCACTTAGAACACTTTTATGGGGAGCGGGGGGATATATATGGACTCAAAATAGAGGACTTCACATACTAGGAGAAAATGGTGCATAAAAGATATAGGAGTAAAGCACAATCAAGGAGGACAAGATGTCCATCCTAAAGTAATATATAAAATCCGAAGTACCTCAAATCCAAGGTTAAGTAACACACCACGATAACTTGTAACAACTGGATGGTTATATACTAATAACTGAAGCTTCTTGCATTGGCGACTCAAGCGAAACACTTGCACGCCACATAGTTGTTACGGCGTCGCCTAGGCGACGACATGGCGTCCCGTCGGTTAGAGTACAACAAGGTGAGAGGTCAACTTGGGCCCAGCAGCTAAGGCGAGCGTCTTGGCAGCTAGGTTCGCAAGTTGTCGCTTTAGCAATTGGGCCCAAGTCACCTGATCCATCGACTAATTAAAAGAGGGATTGAGTGGGAGATAACTCTATTTCACGAAAAAATCGACTTCGCGATCGAGAGACTAAGAAAAACCAAGAGAGACTTCGTGAGTCGACTTCTGCCAACAAGTCTTCTCCTGTCGGCGACGACCTCTCCTCTTGTCGTAACTCACGAGGCCCACCGACTGAATTTCTTGTTTTGGTACAAGTCTGGAACTTCTCTATTTTTTGGGTAAGTTTCTCTGATCTTTAAAAGTTCTATTCTTTTGTACATAATAAATGGACAAGTGGACACTTGTTGCTTGGTTGGACATGCAGGGTTAATGCTAAGTAAAAAATATTATATTATATTTGAAGTACACTATGTTAAGGGAATTTGATGTATCCCACTATCTAGTATCCCATGTGTCGTATTAATGTACTTTTGTCATTTTGTAAACTCCATGTAACAAAGATTATTTTGACCACTTGATTTAATTATACTATTACTACTACAGTACTACATGTTGGAGCCTAATATTTATTTTAGTAGTTAGTACTTGCAAAATTAATAACACATTCAAAATTAAAAAAAAATGATAATATGTTGATATTTGAATTTGATGAATGATTTCTTATTTGGATCAATTGTTGAAATAAATTCAATACTAGCTACTAATATTTATCTTGTAACAAGTACTTACTAAATTAGTAATATACTGAAAAATAAAAATAGGTAATACTTTAATATTTTAATTTGATGAATTATTTCTTATTTGGGTCAATTGTTGAAATAAATTCAATAGTATTTTTTTGTGAATGCTTTTTAATGGTATTTCATAGTGTTAGTTATTATGTTTTGGGTTTTAATGAATATAAAATTTCATTTAATATATAAATTACACATTATAAATGATTTGTCGCCATACATGGTGGGCGCCTTATCGCCTAGGTGTCCTGTCGTTCAGCTACTGCCGCACCTCACCGTGGCGCCGTGACAACTATGGCACACCATATAAGTGCAAGCATCACACTACTGAAAGGAATTTTTTTTTCCTTTCTCAATCAAAACCTAGACAAACGGACAATGCAAGGACAAATGACAATGTGCCTAGTTTTCAGGTAAGTAAAACCCAGCAAAAGGGCACTGCAAGAACAAATGACGCCGGACCTCACTTCAAAGTTTGAATAAAACACAAAAAAGAATTTGTTATGAATAGGTGCTGCATCTATGAAAGACCGCATGTATTAAGAATCAGAAGTTTTCTGGAGATTTGAGCATAAGTAGCATAGTGTTACTGTCAGCTGCTGCTATTCAACTACTTCTTACTAGTAGGTGATGAACATATGCATACAACTTCTCTTTCTACAAGCCTAGAAATGGGTCTAAATGGGTCTCTGCTTTCTAATAATTCTTCTATCAAACTAAAACAATAGTGAAAATCGCATAGTTAAGTGCCAGAAAAACGAGCAGCAATATTTTACCCAAAAGTTTTCTTTTAGTTCAAAATAAAGCAAGCACTATCGCCATGATCTTCCTCTCCTCCAATAATCAATCGTGAAAATTTAGACAATCATTGGTATCTAAGAAAGAGAGAGGCCTTCCACAAAGTCAGAGTGCACAATAAGAAGGAAAAGGTTAGACTCATAGTATTTTAAGTTTGCTTTTCTTTGTATGCTAGTCTGTAGCCTAGATTGTAGATGCGTTTTAGTTTCCTCAACTTTAGCTTGTATTGTGGTTTCGTTTCTTTTCTTCTACTTTCCTATTCTTGCATATGTGTGTGTGAAAGAGGAGAGAATGGATGTACTGTATAATCTATCCGAAGCAATTCAGTTTTGTAGGTTCTATTGTTCTCTTGCTGTAGTTGTCATGGTATCATCAGAGCAAGGTTATTTTTTATCTCCCTTATCATTCATTTTCTCTGAACTATTTTTCCATTACCTTCCTCCTTGCATCAAAACATCCTTGTTTGGAGTTGTTATTGCAAGTTTCGGTTCAACTTCTCTTCATGCCATATGCCCTTCCGTGGATCATTCCATCACCAGTTCACTGCAGAATACAAGAGTATGACTTCACTGATAAACCCAAGTACCCAGATTACCCCAACCTCAAGCATTCAACATTGCACTTTGCAAGGCTGCTACTGTTTTAAAAAACACATTCTACTCCGCAACTTCCCAATCACGGAAATGCCTCCTGAAATAGTATTCCTTGAGATCTTCTGATAACCTATCACTCATGCCTCCAGATTCTCTGCTAGTGCAAAAATTGTGCAAAAGCTTACCACCTTAAAAGGCTCCAAATGACACCGAACACTTCCTAAAACCTATTCCTCTGACGATTATCAATCATATAGAAAATGTGCTTAACAAAACTCCCCTACTACCCAGCAAAAAACTTCCATAATCCCACTCTATAAGGAAACCACCTGATGCAGAACGAGCCCATGAGACATGGTTGGAGCAATAAAAGAGGCTTTGGAAGCCCATGGAAATAAAATAAACTTTTTCAGATACAGGACATTATTTCAACATAAAATTATCAGGTATTTAGATGACGAAAAGCATGTTAACCATGCACGTGGACATAATTGTTTACCTTACTACCATTGTTGAAGCATCCAACTCAAAATTAATTGGTAATGAACGGAGTAGCAAATGGTATTTATTTATGAGCGCATGACTTAACTAACCTAGTGTAGGACATTATATTCTCAACAGTTTATATGACTGAAATGAAAAACTAGAATCTATAAAATAATAACAATAATAAGTTAGTAATAAGCCATATTATGCAAAACAGGTTAGTTTTGCATTACAAAAATGACATTGATAAATAATTCTAATGTTTTCATGAAAATATGGAGTAAGATGAAAAGCTCACTCACATGCCATCATGCTTCCCCAACGGTTCGTCATACTGTATTCCAACCCAGAAACCTGGTCCAAGTGTTTCTGTGCGGCCAACAAATTTGATTACCCCTCTTTTCTCCCCCGGATCGACTTGACATCTACCTCCTACCTATTTTGGAACCAAAAAAATGGTTTTTAAATCACAACAACTCTTAGTTTGCTTCACAAATAGCTAGATACACGTCATACACAAGTTTAATATGAACTAAAAAGGAACCGCAAACGAGAATACTCTACTTTAAACAAAAGAAATATGATAGCTCATACTAAGATTTTCTGAAACAAACACTTATACCTCAAAACTTCTTCATTCTTAAGCTTAAGATATGTTATGGTTCATAACATACTATTACAGTCTAACCATGAAATGAGAAAGTACTGCCATACCCCAAACAGAAAAGGGGGGAAAAAGAGGATTGACCGGCAATAGTACTTCGCTTTTAGGTGCATTATTATACATGAAGGAAATAATGTATACATTTTACGAATTTCCACATATCAAATGGTCAAACTTGTAACCCTTGTGAAGAAAACTTTAAATGCAACTGATTTAATGGAGGTACGTGTATAACTGTATATTAGAAATCATGCAGCATACCCTTTTTGTTATCAATATCAGACAAAAATATAAACATAAGCTTAAGAAAGGTACTTGGCGAGAAGATTGCACTATCCTAAACAAGCATGTGAATAACAGGGAGCAAAATGTTTCTCTATCAAGGAGAAGTAGACTGTCAAAAGCTGAATCGACATACCACCACCCTGACAATGTGCTACGTAAATCTTATTCTGGGTTCAATATCGTATATTAGTCTATTTACGGACAGCTATGACACCAACAATATTAAAAAACTTATGGAAACCATATTCAGCTTAACTGAAATAAATGGAGCTTGCATTAACCTGGTTCTACAAGAACTTAAAAAATGGTGCAAGGTTGATTTTACTTGGTGACCTTTACTTGGTGACCTTGGTGTAATCTTTTGACCCAGCCAAAACACCCTGAAGAGTAATGATGAAAATATTTTAGTGTATCAAAAAATAATTTATTAGTAGTACATAATTTGTAATGGCACTAGGTAGTTTAGCTGTGCAGATAGAACTGAGGGTCCAATAAATCATTATAACATGTTTATGACACACTCAACTAAACTCTACGCATGAGTCACAAGCAAATCGTGAATCGAATTGTGTATCGAAGACCATACGTCGTACGATACGGAAACGAAATGAAAAATGTGATAATATATATTTAAACATATAAAACATAATTTATTGGACAATCAAGCATATTAGCTTAACTATATATATAAAAGTAGTCAAGTAAATATTATTATAGACTAAAAATAAATTTTAAAGTTAGATAGTTGCCAAAATACTCTAATTGGTTTCTTAGATATTATTTTAGTGATCTTTATAGAGTAACAAGAGAAAACGAAAAATTCAGATTCACCTTTTATCTATAAAACAAAAGAAAATAATTCAAATCAATAAGTGGAGATTTATGTATCTACTTATAGAAAGTGACATGAGAAAAATAGAGCGACATTCTAAAAAAGATATAAAACTCTAAGAAGTGAATAAAAGTTCATCAAGAGATATAGAATATGTTTATACTAAAAAACCTCCATTTGAAATGGTGGAGCGCTTAAAAGTTTTGTTTTTACTCTTTTGGTTCTACATAAAATCGTTTTCAAGTCGGTTGCTAACTTTAAAAAGTATCTTGTGTTGTATCGTTTCGTAAGAATTGTATCAGTGTTATTTTCGATTTACCCTGTGATACATATCGAATGGTTTACGTATCACATATCGTAAGATTCTGACAACTATGGTAACAAGAAAATCGGTGTTAATAATGATGACTCTGCATAGAGAATGAGAAGTCTTTACATACTTTCAAGGAGTATAGACTTGACATAAGCTCTTTAAACTAAGTATTTGAGTTGGAGACGGGAATAATATTTCCACTATTACAGCCATGATTTTGGTTATCATATACCAAACAAAACTTCCTAGTGTTTATAACACATTTTAATTTTGATAATCTTTTCTGCCAACACAACAATCTTTGCACAAGGAAATTTGCACTTATTTAGTGGGGCTTCAGCAAGTAGGCTCTCCTCACTTTTAAGGTAAGGCAACAAAATATTACATTGTTTTTCAAGAAGGCTAAGTTCGCTGAAACAAGATCTGACTACTAGCATAACTGTTGAAGATATAGAAGGAGAAAACGAACCTTAATATTTATACAGAGATCTTCCATATAGTTCTCTGACATCTGTTTAAAGGGAAAAAAATGTCAAACACTTTCAGGAATCATGAGTTTATTCCGTGTCTTTTGTAAACTAAGCTGGTATAATTATAGTTTTTTTCATTTATAGTATAGAAGAATATATGAGAAGGGGGAGCAAAGAAACGTGTCAAGATGTTCTTACTAAAGTCCTTTACTTCTATTCCTTTAATTTTCTTACTTTAGGTCATTCAAATCTAAATCTGTTGGAAATAATGTCATTATTCTACAGAACCAACTTGATTAAAAAGCCAAAATTACTTATCATAAAAGAAAAAATACAGCATGCATATAGTAACTGCTGACATGTTTGGAATTATTTGACCGGGCTTCCCTTCCTCTTTCTCAAGTGATATAGTTTGGGTTGATATAGCAGGTCATGTATTTCACGCAAATCGAGGCTCGCGTTATTAGATTGCTGATATGCATTATTAAATATTCTTGTTGCCTTCCAGAGAAGATAAAATAGTTCTTAAAAAGTTAAAACCAACAAATCTAAGATATTAACTTGTCCACAGTGCAGAATCCAGATTCCAGGATTTAAAAGATTGTAGACCAGAAGTGGAAACCCAGTTAACAGATCACAAACCCTGAAACTTTATAGTTGTATATGTTGACAAGTAAATGACCAGCTATTTTATTTATTAAGAACCACTGATTGTGAATGACTTCAATGGTAACATCTAGAAAATTCAAGCCTACAATCCTGAGAAGTAAATCAAAGCTTCAAACCTCGTCTTAGACATTATTTCATTTAGCAATCAGATCAGTGATAGGAAGAAACCTAGTGAAAGTAGTATGCCTCAAGCCAATCACATTGGATGTGATAAACATTACTTTGTAATCTCGTTCATTTATTAATAAAAGAATTTATTTAATTAAAGGCATTATTTATCCTTGTTTAATTGGTTGATTTAAATAAATGTGATAAACTCATAGTTTTGGAGTAATGCTTTTAGAATCATGATGTTAATCATGCTAATGAGATCTAAATTTTAAATAGCTCAAAACTAAAATGTTCCTAATCGTTGGATCGGGGTTACTAATTCTGGATATATTAGTACATACTATGTTTGCTCTGTTAAAGATGATGATTGATCTCATAATCATTTGTGTGGAGACACTAAAGTATGCAAGTGTTTATTAGAGAATAAGTTCACTGAACGTGACTCGCTTAAGAAACACCTAATGGAGTTTTACTTGTCTGACAATAGAAATTCCTATAGTGATAGTTGTACATGATATCCTTGGACTTGAGATCATCATAGTACATTGTGTATTATGAATTATACTTTGTCATATTCTTTAAGACTCGTTGGGTATATCAAATGGTATATTCGTGTATAATAAAGTGTACATAGAGGTAGGTGAATGATCAACAAAGGATCTACTACTTTCAGTAAAGGGAGAGAATGTCTCATGCGATTCGATAAATGACAACTCAGGAATCCTTGGCCAAGGTGGAATGAAATTAGAAAGGAATTTCTAATTTGCATTAATCAGAGTTGTGCATTTGACAATCAAAATGCATATGATCAAATAAATAAGACTTGTCAGCAATTTTATGTCTTATATTTGATTAGGACATTGTATGGTAGAAGAATTGAATTGTACGGTAACTATTCACGGAATAGAGCTTATAAGAGGTGAGAATAAGGAGTGGAGGCTGCTTATAGAGCTTATTTCTTAAACTTTGCCAGTAGCAGTCACTTTCACCTTTTTATTGTGCTTTTGCAACCATGCCGTTTGTTGTATCAATTTCTCAGGATGTCAAAGAAGCAGTTTACTCTATGGAGCTGTTAGAGCACACCCAAGCATATAATGAGAGCTTCAGCAAAAAAACAGAGACAATGAAACATATTTCCTATACAGTTTGTTGGTTTGATGTGGTTTTCTAAGTGGAGACAATAGAGTTTAGTGATTATTTAATGAAAGACAGATATACAAATAATCAAGTATGCCCATGTGTTTTTATTAAGAACACACAAAACGGATTTACTATCATTATTGTATATGCGGATGATTTGAATCTTGTAGGTACTCCTGAAGAACTTACAACTACCTATTTTTGTTAGGTTTGTCATCTATTCTGGGTTAAAACATAATAATTTCAATTATTTATTAAAACAAGTAATAAATAAAGAAGATAAATACATGAAACCACTTGAGCATAGAGGAGTTTACCGATACTCGAACCCACGTCTAGGAGATTTATATCCGGCTTCCCACCACTAAGCCATCACCTCAAGCGGTGATAAAATATAACATAAATATATAAATGTTTATATTATTAGCATATCTTTTTACTCATAAAGTATGCAATTACTGATTTATATATACAAGTATTACTGTATGCATAATATAAAAAAAATACATGTACAAAACTGCAAATGGATCTTTGGCATGCAGTAATTCACATAGACAGATTATTTCCACAAAATGCTAACAAGTAATGAATACGAAGGGGTCTTCACCAACCATGTGGTAATTCGCGTAGTCAGATTATTCCCACAAGTTAATAAAAGGTAAAAGGTTCCCACCAAGTTTTGTGAGTTCAACAAACAAGGATATATGGTATTACTGTAAATAACAAAATTTAAAAATGGATAACAAGACATGAATATAATTTAACAATTAAAGAATATGATTGGCGGCAAAGCCAACCAGTTGCAAGAATTAAATTATATTATCGGTGGCAAATCCAAGCCAGTAGTATAATAATTAGTTGCAAGAATTTAAATTTACGCCTCATTTGGTTAGAGTTTCGTGCTAATAACGTGTTATAAAACTGAATAAATAAAAAGAATGCAAGCGAGAGTTTAACTGAATTTTTCTAGTGCATTTCTTTCATCCGGTAAGTGTACCTTTTATAGGCAAAAAAATATCATATAAAACTTTCCCAAAACAGGGAGATTTGAATCAGGCAGTTATAAGTGAAAAAAGGGAAGACAAGATCCACACATGTTAAAGTGAGCAACTGATACCAAACAAATTTTATAGTGCTAACAAAGGAAAGTACAAACAGACCACATCACATACCTTAGACACATGCGTAGTAGGACTTTGATGATCGTATTTTTCCTTAAATTTCCTATAAGTGCCTGCAAAGGGAAAAAGTAACTAAGCAGTAATTTGCAATAACTAATGGCTTAGCTAATCATTTGGCAAAGAAGCTTAAGCAAAAAAAGAAAAACTGTTACTAACTTAAGAGTGCTTTAACAGTGGTGAATTTAAGCAAGTAACTCAGTATAAGGCGTGATACATAAGAGGATGTACACTATCCACATAGGACGAGAATTACAGAATGAGTATGAGACAAGACTACCCCCATAATATACACCACAGTGCCAATAATTAAATAATTCTGCAATAGATAGCGAGTATGCAACTAAACCATTTCATCAATTGATGGAAGGTCTAACCTCTTGAAATGGGTATCTTTTCTTTGGGGGAGAAAAGAGGAGGGACAATTGATGACATTATGTTAAATACAACAAAGGTAAGATACAAGAAGATTAAATTTTCTAAATTTAGATAAGTTATCTTGTTATATGGACTCCACTCTTCTCTTTCTAATTAAGCTGCACTCAATTGAAATCTGGCATATACTTCAATTTTCGTTTGACAAAAGAGGGAAAAAATAATAAGCAAACACTTAAAAAAAATATACTCTTAAAATTGGAATACATAAACATATATACCAATGTTTCAAGAGTAACCTAGTGACAAAATTAAACAATTAACTGTTAAAAACATGTTTCGCATGGTACCTTAGTAACATACTCGGTAACTTAATCTAGAAGGAACCTGCTTGAGTAAATCATTTGCTTCTAGTAAGATAATACCTCATTGACTGACCACTTTCCACCGAACACAAGCATTTATAAAATCTCCAATATTGTACCAACTCCGCCACTAATATTTCTTATGAATAGCCAAAATGATTTATAGCTCATGTGAACATACACAGACATAGTCTAAGAATGGTATTTTGGTGCAAATTTGCATATGAACTATAATGTTATCCTAAATTTTTTTCTAACATAAAAAATATTTGAACAATAAAGGTTCCATCTTTGATTTGTGATTTTAATGTAAATAGTTTGCAACAGAGTGTTTGCATCATATGATTCCTAAGTGACAGTGCCTTTATTTTCATCTTTTTGTATTCACATTTCTCTCATACCTCAAATCAAGCTACAGGTTACACAGTAAAAAATCATTCTTCAGCTTGCACATAGTACACCTTCCACACAGTTGAGTTAGTCTTGATGGCATTTTGTTAAAATACAAGGTTAAGATACAAAAAGATTAAATTCTCCCAATTTGCAGGGAAGATAATGCATTATAAAGTAACTAGCGAATTTGTTTTAACCCTAAAAAAGATATTGAAAAAATACATATTATTTCAAAAATATCAAAACAAAACTATTAGCACTAAGGCGATTCAATGCATTTTATGCAATGGAAGTCAAATGAAACATCATAGGGAATAATAGATATACACACGCATAGTACGAATTTGTGTGCACATAATGAAATTTTGTCAAAACTTGCCATCAAGTTTATCATAAGCTTCTTCAGAAATTGTGTATTTCTCAACCAACGAAGTGTCCTCGAGCCAACCTCCAGAGGTCACTGACGATGGATCGAGATCCATAACATGAAGCCGATAACTACAACAAACGCAAGATAAAACACAATTAAGAACATTATAAATAAATAATTAAAACACAGAAGATACAACACAATCAAACAACAAAACAAGAGGTTATATTGACAATACGAATACTAAATGCACAAACGGGTAACAGAGTTACGAAAAGTGGGACTTCAATTCATGTACATTAGTAGTGTGTGTTAAGAAGTAATCATCATAATGCTAGATTACGAAAGAATCACAACATTTTTACAACAACCTTCCCGCATTTATGAAGTAAAATTAAATTAGACCATTTCAAAACAGAGACGATTATTTCAAAAGATAAATAAAAGTGGTAGCTTGTAAAGAAGACAATGTTGGTCTAGTTGACGGAGCTTAGCAAAAATCTTCCGATCAAATATATATAAAAAAGGAGAGAGAGAGAGAGAGAGAGAGAGAAATAGATCAAACTAACCCATCCTGTGGAGAATAAAAACCAAGGGGTTTCATATTATCACTTAGATCCGAAATTTTAGTGCCACTGTCATCGTATAGTTCAAGGCACATTGAGTTAACAGATGTACCACATTTTTTCCACAGCTTTTCCTTCACAGCTTCAACTGTCATCTGAATACAACATAACCAATAATTTATTGTCAAAGATAACCCTATAAGTCAATTATATGTGCTTCATGTGCCAAAAACTAAAGGTGATTGAAATATAATGATGCACACTTAAATGTGTAAAAGAGTATTTACGCGTGATTTCAAAGTAAATCCACAAGATTGGGGGTTAAGATTCAACTAAATGGAAGAACAAGAATATAGAAGCCAAACAAATCAACAGAATGCTACCAACAAAACTAAAAAAAATAATATTATTATTTTATAAGTAAAACTAAACACAATTACAAGATTCACAATCCAGTGACATCGTATTGGTAATATCAGGACAAGTAGCATGGGTAATGTGATTAGAAGATTTCCATGACCTTGACAACTTCTCCTGATACATGACCCTAGTCTATTACCCTAGCTTGAATCATGTCAAAAAACAAAAAAAATTTACCTGCCTTTAACTACATTGGTGAACTTGAAGAGCGAAAAAAGGAAAAAAAAAATAAACAAATCATCAATCAAATACTATGAAGAATATGATTTCAACATTTCACATGGAAGTTGTTCAAAGTTGTTTTATACTATAACTACCTGAAGTGAGAAACGGACATCTGCGGCAAAACTCTTCATGTTAGAGTGCGAGATATGCAAAATAACCGACTCATCTCCTTGAACTTGTAAGAGAGACATCATGGACTAGTTGTATCTGCAGATTTTTTGAAGATCAGAAAGTAACAAAAACGAAAATAAACACCCTTATAACAATTTCCCCAAAAACAAATGATCATACATTTTGGGACTGAAATGAGTATCCCGAAAAATAAATTCTCAAGGGAAAATATGGAGAACTATTTTTGGAAATGAAAAAGGCCCATCTAAAAGTAAAGCTTTTTCTGGTCTTTGCCACCACCATGAACCTATGTCAGCCATTATATCAACTATATCAATAAATCGCCAATGTAGCCAATATATCTCTATTATTTCAACAGTTCTAACCAGAGAAGAAAAATTGGAGGAATTTCTAGAAATAAATAAAAACTAGCCAATCAATTTCTAACACTACAAGCCGATCGAGACTAAAGAGAACTTACCGCAATTAATTCGCTTTCTTCCTTCTTCGACGGCAAGTTTTTCTGTCTTCCTTCTTCTACCTTTACTCTCTCCAGCTGCAGCGTCCAAACAATCAAAAGCCCCTTCTTTTTTCTTGTAAATCTCTCAAGTCTCAACAGAAGATAGATCGAAGTGAGTGTATTTTAAATTTTAAAATTAGAGAGAAAAAAATGATGAACAGGGAGTTTAAAATGACTTATAAATATGAATCAGTACCTAAACTATAGGTCATATTTTAATTCGGTGATCCACTTTTTAATTTTGTTAATTAGATTATTAAATTTTCAATTTTTTCTAATTGTACAAATTGAACATGTCACGTTAGAAATTGCTCACGTGACTAATTGTGTGGGGCCTTAATAAGTTGATGTGGCTAAAAAATTAATTTTTTAATTATTAAATAAACAAATATGATTATGGGTGGGGCAAAATCGTCAAAACCAAATTAACATTTTGAAATTAAAATAAAACCAACTTATATATCAATAACCTTCGTCCCTTCCATTACAATCGATCGATCAAGACAAAAGCCCCAAATCGCTCGACAAACCCTAGCTCAACCGAAGCGAAGGGTATGGCGACCTTGGGGACGGTAAGCATCCAAACGGCAGTGGAGACAACGGCATCAGGAAATGGAGAGGTGCCGATGATGATGCTATCTGTAAGACCCCAACTTTTTGAATAAAGATGAATTTTCTATAAATATCATTTTTGAATATTACGAAGTAAATTTGATATAATATTATAGTTGTGGGTAATATTTATAAATTTTGCAAAGTACGCAAGTTGTTATATAATATTCGATTGGTCGGGGAATATTTGTTTTAACAGGGAATATTCGTACAACGGCACAATCATTGGTGGGCCCCACAACGGAATTATTGTCATATTGAGAAAACGACAAAACTACTTTATGAAAATAACGGCGAAAGTTTTACCGTTAACTGTTAAAACACCCAATATTAAAAGTACAGTAATACGCGTAGTTGCACAGTAGTACACGATTTTGATTATTGATGCTTGCGTGAGAAGTCACTCGATTTTGTTCAATTATTGTTACAGTAATTGCTGCATAGTATCTCACGTTATTTGATTCAATTATTGTCAATATTTTATATATTATTAAATCAATAATTGAGATGACAAAGTTATTAATATTATTATTTGTAATATTAATAATGTCTAGAAGTTCTGTCAAGGAGAGGTTTGGTCACCTAATTGCGCGCCAATAGGGAGAAATCCTTATTGAAAAGTCATCTCTTTCCTGTGAACGACCTGGTCGATTAATATTGTGAATTATAATAAAGGTGATAAATATTGTTAAAATTATTAAGGTGATTTTTATGAAGTTTTGCTTATTTTATGGACCCCCATTTATCCATTTTTTAAAATAATCGGTAGAAAATTATTTACAGGTGGGGCCCACATGTGGGGCCCATATGTGTTGAAAAACTAATTTTAGAAATGGGGGTGGGAGAGAGTTACGTATAGGGGAGGGAGTTTATATATATAAGATGTAATGTGTGTATATATATAATATTATATGTGTGAGTGGAGAGTGGTGGGAGAAAAGAAAGAATGAAAGTGATGTGTGTGAGTGGAAAATGGTGGGGGGAATGATGTTGCTTTATTCTTATTGGTTGATTAACAAATTGTGTGTGTGGGTTATATATATATATATATATATATATATATATATATATATATATATATATATATATATATATATATATTTTATAATGTTGCTTTATTCTTATTGGTTGGTTGATTAACAAATTGGGTGTGTGTAAGTTATAAGAATTTTTCATCCGATTGCATAATTGTTGCATTACACAGTGCCTTTCCATTCTCTTATAAATAGAAACTCATTCCTTCATTATTTCTTACGAATTCACTGAAACTCTAGAGAGAGAAATTATAGAGAAACTATAGAAAAGTATTCTGCTACTTCCCTACTCTTATATTCAGTTTCTTTTACGGTAAGGGGTATTATTTCTTTTGTATTCATGAAGAGAACTTCTGTTATTCTATTCTTTATTATTCTGTTGGAATAACCAGTATACGCGGACTACCCTATACTTGGTGACATTCTTCTATTATTCCGTCTTTATTATTATTCTGTTGGAATATCCTATCTGTGCGTTTTACGCCGAACCTGGTTCCATCTTTATTATTTTTCTGTTGGAATATCCTGTCTGTGCGTTTTACGCCGGACCTGGTTCCGTTTGTATTATTCTATTGGAACATCCTGTCGGTGCGAATTTCGCCTGACCTTGTTCCGTTACTTATTATTCTGTTGGAATAACCTGTTTATGCGAAGTACCGTGTGCATGGTGATTTCTTTTGTTATTCAATTCGTTATTATATTCAGTTGGTTAAAGTTTTAACTTCTATACTCCATGAAATTAGTGGAATATCATTGATATTTGCGCTTCATCCAGTATCTTTTCATGAAAATATTCTTCTGAGCATTCTTGAATTTTACTCTACAAAGCAGTATCATGTTGACAATTTGAACGTTATTAGTTCCTAAATAACTTAATTCTTGAACTTGTTTTTATTGAATTCTTATATCATTGTCATCATCCTCATGTTTATATTTTTTTGAAAGTCATCTGTGGCCTGTAGTGCATAGATGGACTTGGTATAATTATGACCAGGGATTATTCGGTGTAATCATGACCGTAACGTTACAAATGATGTGGTAAAAGTCCTCATTGGCTCGTAGTGCACTGATGGACAGTTGTTGGCATGATCATGACCATTAATGAATACACAAATATTCTTGGCCCGTAGTGCATGGATAATTGTGGTCGTGATACTAAAGAATATCCTTGGTCGTAGTGCAGGGGTGATTCGATGATGTAAATTATTTATTAAGCTAAGTCCTAGAGATAAAAGTGATGAAAAACCTTTTAAATCATAGAAGATTGTAGATTTTATTCCCTACTTGACTCTTCTAATGGATTGCTTGTTCCGCTGCAGTTAAACTTGATGTTTGTTATATTTTATCAGTTTAACACTGTTGAAGGCTAATGACAATTTATTCTGCATTATCTTAGTCATAATATTTCTTATTGGGCTAGTTAAGCTCACCCTTTTGCTTTCATTGTTCTCTTCAGGAAATGAGAACGTAGCAGGGACTAGTCGGGGAACGGAGTGACGGTCCAGATGATAGCCTTAGTAGTCATCACTATTCTATGAAATAGTGTAATAATAATTGTAATGAGGACTCCTTTTTAGTTTGTATACTCTCTAGTAGACAATATTTGTATTCAAACTCACAGTTTATGTTTTATTGTAATGTATACGACAGTTGTATTATTAAGTTATATTTGAATTTTGTACCATGTATCTGGCGACTCAAGATGGGTGATGTATACCTATTTTGGGGGCGTCACAGTTGGTATAAAAACTTAGGGATATGATCCCTGGCTAAGATGTGAGACTAGAACTAGGAGGGGAGAGACGGGGAATTCCTTCGCTAGTATGACCTACCTAAGTTTATTTGGTATTTAATTGGTCGGTCAAAGTATGTGGATAATATGTTACGTGTCAATTAACTTTTGTTTTGTGGCAGTATCTAAAAATGACATCCGAGAATGTTGAGAATAGCAATGGAGCACAGGCGACTGTTGATTCACCACATATCAATAATCAGGATAATGTGCATCAAGAAGGCGACAATTCTCATGCAAATAACAACACTAACCAAATGATGAATGAGGGAATGTTCAGAGGCTTTATGCAATTCATGCAACAGCAGGCGAGAGTGGCTCCTGTCCAAAATATAGGTGGAAACACTGGAAACTCTCGGACGGTCACTGCTAAACAGTTCAAGGAGCTGGGACCACCGGAGTTTATTGGAGAGCCAAAACCACTTAAGGCGGAAGCATGGATAAAACAAATCACCAAGATATTTGATGTCTTGGGATGCTCCGAGGAGTAAAAGGTTCCCTTTGTCGCCTTTATATTGCGAGGAGAGGCAGATTACTGGTGAGAATCGGTAAAGCGTACTCAACCTGCCGCACTAAAAATGTCTTGGGAGAAGTTCCAAGAACTATTCAACGACAAGTACTTTCCCAAAAGTATTCGTCACATGATGGAGGTGGAGTTCATCAAGTTGGAACAGAATAATATGACCGTGTCGCAGTACGAAGCAAAGTTTGCCGAGTTATCCTGGTTTGCGTCCCACTTAGTGGACAACGAAGAGAGAATGACGTGGATGTTTTTAAGAGGTTTGAAGCCGGAGATACGTCAACATCTTATTTCTCATAAGCTGTGTTTGTATTCAGATGTTATAAATAGGGCTCAGTTAGTGGAGCGCGATAACGAGTCAACGCAACCAAAAGGGAACAGCCGGCAAAATGATAATACCAGTGAGAGTAGTCATCGAAGCGGTGACAACAAGCGTGGAGAGAATCAACAGGCCAGAAATGGTATCCACTTCGGTGGTAATCAGGGCCAAAACAGCTTAGAATGGACATTTTAATAAGAGGAGATTCAACAATGATGGGAAAACGTTAGCACCAACACCTGTTGTTAAGGAAGGAGAACGACTACCTATCATATGCTTCAAATGCGGAGGGGAGGGACACATCAGTCCAAACTACGCGATGCCGTCCAAAGCATGTTATAATTGTGGAAGAGAAGGTCACTTAACTTGATTTTGTCGTTCATCGAAGACAAGTTCAGCTAGGATGGAGGCACCAAAGGCCGTCCCAGAAAAGTCAAAGCCGGTAGTGCAAGGGAGAGCGTTTGTTGTGACCACCCAGAAAGCAAGGAACCCGAATGAGGTCATCACGGGTAAGCTTATCATAAACTCTAGCGAAGTCTATAATTTATTTGATACCGGTTCTACCCATTCTTTTATTTCTCCTACTTGCGCTCAACGATTAAATTTGACTCCGGAGAAATTAGACTTTGACTTATCTGTGGAAACTCCATTGGGAGAAACCTTCATTACATCCATTGTTTATAAGTCTTATTTGGTTCAAATCGGTACCCTCACATTACCTGTCGATCTTATTTCATTGAAAATACTTGCATTTGACGTAATTCTAGGGATTGATTGGTTAACTACTCATCATGCAAAAATTGATTTTTTTCGTAAGGTTGTTAGCTTTCATATTCCTAATCAACCTATTATGCGAATTCAAGCAACTAAACCATTAAAATCAATCACGATCATCTCAAGTCATAAAGCTATTCGTTTATTGAAAAACGGATGTCAAGCTTTCTTAGCTCATGTCACGGATCTAAACAAAAATACGTCAGTTTTGAATGATATTTCTATTGTTAATAAATTTCCTGACGTATTCCCTGAAGAACTTCCTGACCTACCCCCAGAGCGTGAAATTAAATTTTGTATCGACCTTGAACCCGGTACAAAACCCATTTCCAAAGCCCCATATCGAATGGCTCCTATTGAACTTCAGGAGTTAAAGACCCAACTGCAGGAATTGTTAGACATTGGCTTTATTCGTCCTAATACTTCTCCTTGGGGTGCTCCTGTTCTATTCGTGATGAAGAAAGATGGGAGTATGCGACTTTGTATTGATTATCGGGAGTTGAATCATGTCACCATCAAAAATAGGTACCCATTGCCACGTATTGATGACCTATTTGACTAGTTATAAGGAGCAAAATTCTTTTCAAAGATTGATCTTTGTTTCGGATATCACCAATTGAAGATTAGAACAGATGACATTCCAAAGACGGCTTTCAGAACTCGGTACGGGCATTATGAATTCCTAGTCATGTCCTTTGGATTGACTAATGCTCCTGCTGCCTTCATGGATATGATAAACTGAGTATTCAAGGAATATTTGGATCACTTTGTGGTCGTCTTTATTGATGACATCCTTATTTATTCCAAAAGCCGTGAAGATCATGAGCAACACTTGAGGCTGACACTCCAAAAGCTTCGTGAATACAAGCTTTATGCCAAGTTGAAGAAATGTGAGTTCTAGCTTGAGGAAGTAGCATTCCTTGGGCACGTAGTATCAAGCCATGGAATATCTGTTGACCCAGCAAAGGTTGAAGCAATTCAAAGCTGGGAGCAACCTAAATCAGTGACCGAAGTACATAGCTTTCTCGGCTTAGCTGGTTATTATCAGAGATTCGTGGAAGGATTTTCTCGAATAGCTACTCCATTAACTCAGCTGACTCGAAAAGATACAAAGTTCGGTTGGAGCGAAGAATGTGAGAAGAGTTTTCAAGAACTCAAGAGGAGACTCATTTCAGCACCTGTTCTGACAATACGATCTGGCTCGGAGGGATTTGTCATCTACAATGATGCTTCGGGCAAAGGGTTGGGATGTGTTCTCATGCATCATGGGAAAGTCATAGCCTATGCCTCAAGACAACTCAAAGAATATGAGAGGAATTATCCTACTCATGACCTAGAGTTAGCAGCTGTTGTCTTCACACTTAAAATTTGGAGGCATTACTTGTATAGGGAGAAAGTGGAGATTTTTACGGATCATAAAAGCCTCAAATATTTCTTCACTCAAAAGGAACTCAATATGCGACAACGACGTTGGCTTGAACTGTTGAAAGATTATGATCATACCATCCAATACCATCCTGGAAAAGCGAACGTGGTAGCTAACGCATTGAGTAGAAGATCATATGCAAGTATGAGTGTGATATTGTCAACACAAAGGCCCATTTTGTGTGACTTGTAAAGGATGGAGATAGAGTTAAAGACTCCAGGGACCCATGTGATGATGACGAATATACGAGTAGAACTGACTTTAATTGATAAAGTTAAAGTTGCTCAAGCTACAGACCTGGAGCTGATGCGTATGAGGAAGAAAGTGCAAGAAGGTGCTATGCCGGAAGCAAGAATCGATGAAGAAGGAATACTTTGAGTCAACTCCAGACTTTGTGTTCCTAACGACCCTGATTTAAAGTATAAAATCATGATGGAGGCGCACAACACACCGTTTGCAATCCGTCTTGGGAGTACCAAAATGTATCATAATATTCGTCATACATTTTGGTGGAGCAATATGAAGAGAGAGATAGCGCTGTTTATCTCAAGGTGTCTATCTTGTCAACGAGTTAAAGCGGAGCATCAAGTATCAAAAGGTCCATTGCAACTACTTGAAATTCCAGAATGGAAGTGGGTGCACATTACCATGGATTTCATTACCGGTCTTCCTAAGGTTTCTCAAGGTATAGATGCGATTTGGGTCATTGTTGATAGATTGACCAAGTCTTCTTATTTCTTACCAATATGAGAAACTTATACACTTGAACGTCTTGCTCGTATGTACATAAACAAGATTGTAAGACTGCATGGTATGCCAGTATCCATAGTTTCTGATCGAGACCCAAGATTCACTTCGCGATTTTGGCTTAGTTTGCAGAAAGCTATGGGCACAGATTTACGATTTAGCTCGGCATATCATCCTCAGACGGACGGGCAGTCGGAGAGGACTATTTAAACTCTTGAAGATTTATTAAAACTTTGTGTCCTTGACTTCAAGGAAAGTTGGGATAAGTTCTTACCATTGGTGGAGTTTTCCTACAACAACAGTTATCAAGCAAGTATTGACATGGCTCCATTTGAGGCGTTGTATGGAAGAAAGTGTTGTTCTCCAGTATGCTGGGATGAGGTGGGAGAAGCAACGTTGTTGGAACCGGAGTTGGTACATATGACTACAGAGAAGATTCAAATGATCCGACAATGTATAAAATTCTCACAAGATCGACAAAAGAGTTATGCTGATCTTCATCGAAAGGACGTAGAATTCGATATAGGAGATAATGTGATGTTACGTGTTGCTCCATGGAAAGGAGTTACGAGATTTGGAAAGAGAGGAAAGCTCAATCCTCGATTCATTGGACCATTTTTATCCTCGATCGAGTAGGAACTGTGGCCTATAGACTCGCTTTACCAACAAGTATGTCTCGTGTTCATAACGTTTTTCACATATCCATGTTACGTAAATATGTGAAAGACCTGAACCACATTATTGAGTTAGAACCGGACGAAATAGCGGAAGATTTGACGTATGAAGAGGTTCCTGTTCAAATCTTGGATAAGAAGGAACATATTCTACGATCCAAGGTTATACCTCAAGTCAAAGTTTTGTGGAGAAACCACGATGTTGAGGAAATGACCTGTGAGTTAGAATCTGAAATGAAGTCAAGGTATCCTTATCTCTTCGATATACCAGGTACGTACCCTAATTTCGAGGGTGAAATTTCATAAGAAGGGGAGGTTGTAAGACCCCAACTTTTTAAATAAAGATGAATTTTCTATAAATATCATTTTTGAATATTATGGAGTAAATTTGATATAATATTATAGTTGTGGGTAATATTTATAAATTTTGCAAAGTACGCAAGTTGTTATATAATATTTGATTGGTCGAAGAATATTTGTTTTAACAGGGAATATTCGTACAACGGCACAATTATTGGTGGACCCCACAACAGAATTATTGTCGGATTGAGAAAACGACAAAAATACTTTATGAAAATAACGGCAAAAGTTTTACCGTTAACTGTTGAAACACCCGGTGTTAAAAGTATAGTAATACGTGTAGTTTCACAGTAGCACACGGTTTTGATTATTGATGCTTACGTGAGAAGTCACTCGATTTTGTTCAATTATTGTTTCATTAATTGCTGCATAATATCTCACGTTATTTGATTCAATTATTGTCAATATTTTATATATTATTAAATCAATAATTGAGATGAAAAAGTTATTAATATTATTATTTGCAATATTAACGATGTCTAGAAGTTCTATCAAGGAGAGGTTTGGTCACCTAATTGCGCGCCAATAGGGAGAAATCCTTATTAGAAAGCTCCCTCTTTCCTAGGAACGACCTGGTCGATTAATATTGTGAATTATAATAAAGGTGATAAATGTTGTTAAAATTATTAAGGTGATTTTTATGAAGTTTTGCTTATTTTATGGACCCCCATTTATCCATTTTTCAAAATAATCGGTGAAAAATTATTTACAGGTGGGGCCCATATGTGGGGGCCACATGTGGGGCCCATATGTGTTGAAAAACTAATTTTAGAAATGGGGGTGGGAAAGAGTTGCGTATAGGGGAGGGAGTTTATATATATAAGATGTAATGTGTGTGTATATATATAATATTATATATGTGAGTGGAGAGTGGTGGGAAAAAAGAAAGAGTGAAAGTGATGTGTGTGAGTGGAAAATGGTGGGGGAAATGATGTTGCTTTATTCTTATTGGTTGATTGACAAATTGTGTGTGTGGGTTATATATATATGTATTATAATGTTGCTTTATTCTTATTGGTTGGTTGATTGACAAATTGGGTGTGTGTGAGTTATAAGAAATTTTCATTCGATTGCATAATTGTTGCATTACACAGTGCCTTTCCATTCTCCTATAAATAGAAACTCATTCCTTCATTATTTTTTACGAATTCACTGAAACTCCAGAGAGAGAAATTATAGAGAAACTATAGAAAAGTATTCTGCTACATTCCTACTCTTATATTCAGATTCTTTTACTGTAAGGGATATTATTTCTTTTGTATTCATGAAGAGAACTTCTGTTATTCTATTCTTTATTATTCTGCTGGAATAACCAGTATACACGGACTACCCTATACTTGGTAACATTCTTCTATTATTCCGTCTTTATTATTATTCTGTTGGAATATCCTGTCTGTGCATTTTACGCCGGACCTGGTTTCGTCTTTATTATTATTATTCTTTTGGAATATCCTGTCTGTACATTTTACGCCGGACCTGGTTCTGTCTTTATTATTTTTCTGTTGGAATATCATGTCTATACGTTTTACGCCGGACCTGGTTCCGTCTGTATTATTCTGTTGAAACATCCTGTCGGTGCGAATTTCACCTGACCTTGTTCCGTTACTTATTATTCTGTTGGAATAACCTGTTTATGCAAAGTACCGCATGCATGGTGATTTCTTTTGTTATTCAATTCATTATTATATTCAGTTTGTTTAAGTTTTGACTTCTATACTCCATGAAATTAGTGGAATATCCTTGATATTTGCGCTTCATCCAGTATCTTTTCATGAAAATATTCTTCTGAGCATTCTTGAATTTTACTCTACAAAGCAGTATCATGTTGACAATTTGAACGTTATTAGTTCCTAAATAACTTAATTCTTGAACTTTTTTTGTTGGATTCTTATATCATTGTCATCACCCTCATGTTTATATTTTTTTGAAAGTCATCTGTGGCCTGTATTGCATAGATGGACTTGGTATGATTATGACCAGGGATTATTCGGTGTAATCATAACCGTAACGTTACAAATGATGTGGTAAAAGTCCTCATTGGTTCGTAGTGCACTGATGGACAGTTGTTGGCATGATCATGACCATTAATGAATACACAAATATTCTTGGCCCGTAGTGCATGGATAATTGTGGTCGTGATACTAAAGAATATCCTTGGCCGTAGTGCAGGGGTGATTCGATGATGTAAATTATTTATTAAGCTAAGTCCTAGCGATAAAAGTGATGAAAAACCTTTTAAATCATAGAAGATTGTAGATTTTATTCTCTACTTGACTCTTCTAATTGATTGCTTGTTCCGCTGCAGTTAAACTTGATGTTTGTTATATTTTATCAGTTTAACACTGTTGAAGGCTAATGATAATTTATTATGCATTATCTTAGTCATAATATTTCTTACTGGGCTAGTTGAGCTCACCCTTTTGCTTTCATTTTTCTCTTCAGAAAATGAGAACGTAGCAGGGACTAGTCGGGGAACGGAGTGACGGTCCAGATGATAGCATTAGTAGTCCTCACTATTCTATGAAATAGTGTAATAATAATTGTAATGAGGACTCCTTTTGAGTTTGTATACTCTCTAGTAGACAATATTTGTATTCAAACTCACAGTTTATGTTTTGTCGTAATGTATACGATAGTTGTATTATTAAGTTGTATTTGAATTTTGTACCATATATCTGGCGACTCAAGATGGATGATGTATACTTATTTTGGGGGCGTCACACTATCGGTGACTGGGGAACGATTTGCGGTTGTGAGGACGGTGGCTGAGCAAAGTTATATCCACCGCGGCGAAACAAGTGACGCTAAAGGCGAGAATCCAGCGAACCTCTTCGAATCGGAGTCTGTGTTGGAGTTCGAGCTCTGAAGGTAGCGCATGTAAGCGAAAATCGGTGATTCAGTCGCCGTGTGCACCGCCGGGAAAGGCGGAAGGGGCGAGAACGACTGAACTTGCCTTATAAAGCTGTCGGAAGCGGTGGACAAAGAGGTTGAGATTGGGCTACAGTTTAGCAACTGAGGAGGGCGGGAAATAAGCTACGGCAGCGGCGGAGGCCGGATCTTCTGAAGGCGGGAGCTCGTGAGTTTAGGGGGCTGAATCGGGTTTCTTTTTGATTATCAAAACTTAATCGGGTTGTTCTGCTGCTGATTATCAAAACTGGGTTGATTTTTGATAATGGGTTTCGAGATTTTGTGAGATAATTTGTTGAGATGTTTCAAATACTGATTATCAAAACTGGGTTAGTGGTTGGGTTTTGACCATTTTGTCCCATATTTAATTAGATTTATTTATTTAGTGATTAAAATTTATTTTTTGCCACATCAGCTTCTTAAGGCCCCACACAATTAGCTACGTCAGCAATTTCTGACGTGGCATGTTCAATTTGTTGCAATTGGAAAAAATTGATAGTTTAATCATCTAATTGACAAAATTGAAAGGTGGATCACCGAAATAGAATATGACATATAGTTTAGTGTACTAATTCATATTTAAGCCTAAATTAAAATATAAGTTTTGTTTTAAGTTGTGACTTTAGATATTAATTTGGTTTATAAGTTAGAAATTAAGTTAAAATATGTTACGAAGATGTTCATATAAAAATTATTAAAAATGACATTATTAAACAAAAGGGCAAAATAGACATTATATTTAGTCAGCCTAACTTAAGTCATTTTTAAATTAGTCACAAATAGTTACTTATTTTTTTGACTTAAACTCAACTTATAAGTCAAAAAATAAATGATCGTCAAATACCTTAATAGTAAAATTAACTTATAAATTAATTTGACTAACTTATAAGTTGTTATCGAACATCTTTTATGGATGATTAATTGATTAATAACCCTTCAGCCAGTAATTTGTGTGCTTCAAATTACTTTCACCCTATTCGGTGTTTTTTAAGTCGGAGAAAAAAAATTAAAAAAGGAGAAGGGAAGAGAATTTTCTCTAGTTTTCTTCTTAAAAAATGAGAATAACATTTTGTTAGTTCCCAAAGAGCACACAATAGATCTAGAAGAGGGTTGAATAGATCCTTTTTTATTTCAAAAATCTTTTTCATTTTAGTTTGCATTGCTGAGTAAATAGCAAATGACAAACTTAGGAATAGTTTTAAAAACAATGAAATAAGTTGAGGTTCCCCTTCATAGATGTCCTGTTGACCATTTGTCTAGAGTTAGTTTAGTTGCAAGTAATTATCATGTTGATAGCAGTTATAAAAATTATAGTGTAAATGACAAAATATAAAAGACAAGAGATTTTAAGTGGTTCAGAGACTCAAGCTCCTAATCCACTCTTCTGCTTCAACAAGCAGGGATTCCACTAAGGAAGTCTTTACATCACTGAATCACTAAGATTCCTTCAAGGCCAGCAGCCTTGAAACTTTAGTTCACTCAGAACTCTTCAAGTCCAGTAGACTTGAAACTCCAGTTCACTAAGAACTCTTCAAGGCCCGCAGCCTTGGAACTCAGTTTAGTCCCTTGGACAAGGTCCCTTCTGGCCTTGGCTCTTTGTTGTTGTTGTTGAGCTGCTGTGACAAACGAGATTTTGTAATTTAATTTTAATATTTATTGAATTAAATAAATATTTTTCGGTGATTTAATTATTAGATTAAATAATTAATTGATGAAGTTGTGGTAGATTAATTTAATTATATGTATTATATTTATTAAATTAAGGTGGAGAATTTTATTATTCAAATTATGTAATTATGTGAGTTTATTGAATTAAATGAAATATTTAATAAGCATAATATTATTTTAATAATTAATTAGAGATTTAATAATTCGACTTAATTAATAAATGAGAAATTTAATTTTATGACTATGGGAATTAATGAGAAATTATCATATTTTAATTGAACTAAAGTAAATAAGATATTTGATTTATTTTATAAAGGGGTGTGACACTATTAAACTATAGTATAAAAGATCTATTAAATTAAATGGTTATAATTCTTTTAAGGTTAGCCAAACAAGACATTAGGGGAGGTTGAGGGCAGTTAACCCATGATCGGTTAACTAACCACAACCGCGCTCAATTATTTTATATGTCGTCTTCTTCTTTCATTTGGCTAAGTCTGGAAAAATAGTCAGAGAGAGTTTGAGAATTGTAAGAGAGAATTTGAGAATTTGAGAAGGAGATTGAGAATAAATGATTAAAGAAACATCTGAGCCTACTAATCTATACTCTACAATTTGAGTAATTTCTTTAACCCGGTTTTTATTTACGTTGTTTAAGTTTTATAAGAAAATGGCTTTCAAGTTCTGTAATACCTATATAATTGGAAAATGGTAGTGATTATGTGTTATATATGTGGTAAGATGTTATTATAACATGTTTTACTGTATATTGTATATTTTCATATCATCAGTTTCATAAAAATTATGTCGTACATTGTTTCTTCAAAATACAGAGTATGAAAATATGGTCATATGGCCTTACATACAAAATTTAACACGATAATCATAAGTGGTATCATAAATTTACACTTGTGTATAATTATGCATGTTAAAACGAAGGAATCAAACTCCAAATGAACATATTCGGTGTTATAATGAACCCGTAATGTTGATTTTCATGTTTTGTGTTCAAAACTTTCAAGAATATCAAGAACAGTAAATTATATGTTTTGATTCTGCAAATTATGTGTTATAACTTGTTAAAATCATGTTAGAAGGGTTAAGTAATAGTTATATGTGTATGAAAATGTTTGGGTATGTCTAATTTCATGTAAGAATAAATTAATTGGAGGTGTTGGCCATGTTCTGCAATTTTTCGTGAATTATAGAACTGATACTGGTTCATCGCGTCGCGGCGCCAGTCCCACGCTTTAAGGCCCGCGCCACAGCGCCAAGGGTCAAGTCACTGCGCCACCACGCGCAGTGCCAAAGACAAGCCTATAAGTGGCGTCGCAGCGCCACTCTGCAGAATGTCCAGAAATAAAAATTTTAAATTGTTCAAGTCCATGAATGTGATAGTAACCTAATCTAATGAACATAAAAATATGTTAGAAGTATAATGAGACGTTAAAATAAGTTATTAACATGTCAATAACACAGTTACGTGTGGATTGAATGATTAAACACATAGTTAACTTATTGTTCGTGAAGTGTAACTTTATGTGACAATAAGTGTGGTAATTTGGCTAAGTATAGTCATAATCCGAGTTAGACGAAAAGAATGAACTTGTAATGACTAGTTACGTTATAATTGACTTGTATTGTGAATGAAAATTATATGTAGGGTTAATTCAAGGAACGTGTATAAATAACGTGTAATCTACACACGAGGCAAGTTTTCTAACCCTGCTTGTTATCATTATTCAAGTTTATAAATTACCTCGATCAAATTTTTGTTACTATTAATCAAGTTCAATTTGTTATATTAAAGATTATTTATCTTTTCAAAGTATGATTCTATTATACAATACTTGTTCTATTGTATACCTCTTGGGATTGTTATTCAATTTAAATATCATTTATTGTTGAACCTTGTTAGACTAATGAACCCTTATTGATTCGACTAGTCCATAGTTGATGAACGTTCTAAATTTCAGAACCCTTATTGATTTGTCCAAAACAAACTTTCTTTGGTGCGGACTCTAATGTCAAACTGAGATGAACAACCATGTATAGGGATTACTTATGCTTTAGCGTTAAGATATTGTGCACAATATGGTACTAAGGGCTGATCCCCCTAAGTACGAGTAGAAGAGTCCATATTCTTATGACTGTTAAAGGTTTCAAGTATAACCCTTGATAACCTAGTACATAGTTCAAGGTTTTATGACCCTCAGAAATCTTTTGATTCTTGTTATTCATTCTTGATTCAAAAGTTGAGTTTTATTCCAGAAGTCTTTGATTCACTCGCATGTTATTATATATTGTTATTTCATTTTTATACTTGTGGGCAATCATGCTCACTCTTGCGTAATAATAACATTGCAGTTAAGAATGAAAGGTCTGACGAGCCTTCTACTAGCAAAGGCAAGGGCAAGATTAACAAGTGATGAAGACTTATTATTTTATGTGATGATGTATTTTTGTTTTAGACTTATGTTAATGATGTGTAAGATGATTAATTGTTTATGTTTCCACAGTCAAGAATTAAGGTTAGTATGACCTGGGATTTAAGTAATTATTTCAGATGTCGTAACTCCTTAAGGAGATGATTTATTTCTATCTATTTATGCTTTCATTTATTATTGGTAGATAGATATATGATGTTTAAATAATGAACACCAAACCATGTGGGAATTGAAGTACCCGGATTTGGGGGTGTCACAGCTGCCAAGATGACTTTAAGCTTGTTTATCCTTGATTCTTGTCAGCTTGTTGTGATCCTTGGTGCAGCTGATCTTGAGGTTGGTCCTTTTCTGATCTCAGCTTGCACTCTTTCACCACATGAGGTTTGCTACGTCTTTGCATCTTTAGAAGACTTCGTCTGGCACTTAACATCTTTTGAACCTTGGTTCTGTATATGTTCTTCTTTAGCTCTTGGTGGTTCGTAGTGAGTCGTAGACTGGCTCTGTGAATCTTCTTTCTGATATGCCAATCTCTTGAATGCTATTATCTTGGCCTTCTCGGCTCTCAGCTTGGCTAACATTCTTAATGGAATTCTCATTGTTGTTGAGTAAAGTCTTTTTCTATTAAAGCTCTTCTCTTAACTTGCTTCACTTCTACTTTCGTAGTCTCACTGCCATTGAGACATATTCTGGTTTTGCTCTGTAGAACTCGTAGAGTCAACAACTTGTCAACAACCAACTTGTTCTCCTTTTTAGCATCTGCTGTTAAATAACCTTTCATACGCTTCCCGTTGGATTATAGCCTTTGGGAGTTGTTTGGATTGATTTGCAGATCTCGAGTTATTTGATGCAGACTGCAGATGTGACATGACATCCCTTTTTTCACTTTTTTGACACTGCAGTCTACTATTTAACCTACCCCATCAGAAATGTCACTTTAGTGTGACAGGCAGGTAGTCACCTTTATTTCTTCTTTCTGATTCCTTGATCAGAACATCAAGAGTTGTCCTTCTACATCGATGCTTTCAACTATTGAATACCAGTCTTTGCATTGAGAAATTTCCAAGGCTTCAATACTCAGATGACTGAACTCTATGATTATGATGTAGATGATAGAACTCTACGATCAAGAGAATGTTCTTTGAGCTTGCAATTAGAACTTCTCTTTCTTCATTTGTGCAGTGCTTTAGGTACTGACAACTTGTCTGATTACTCTGGCCCTCCTTAACTTCAAGACTCATCAACTTGTCATCCTCAGTCTCTTTCTCCTTGTGATCTCCCATTCACATATCATCAATGGTCTGACCCATACTTTGTAAGAACCAAATTTTTTAGAAAATATTAAAATAAGAATTTAGTAGATAAAATTCTTAAAGCATGAGATGGGTTCGAACAAGAATATATAAATGTGTTACGAGGTATGTGGTATTGTGTTACATAGGGTAATATGAGCTATGTAATAAGTGATGTTGTGTTTAATATATATTTGTTATAAATTGTATAGATGAATTAATAAGAAGATGGATAAGATTTATCTATCGACATCAAATAATTTATAGAATTATTTTATCATAGTGAGTTGGTGACATTAAATCTCTTTGATGGATAATCACCATTTTCTTGAATATATATACAAGTAACTAGTATGATGTAATATGAGTTTTAGTTAGTGCTTAAGCTATCCATGGATAGATTGAGATAGTAAAGCATAAATTAGTTAATTATGAGAATTATCTAACAAGTAGAAATGTTGGTTAATTTATATTAAAGTGGAAGTTATATTATGGAATAATATAATTTGAAGGGGTTTAAGAAGCACATAAGTAAATAGTGAATATGTGATTATAGTGGGTGCTTTATATTTTAGTTTTGTGGTGAGAAACCTGTAAAGGAGATTTCATAGTTGGTTAAACTATTAAGGAAAAATAGAGTTTTAAATCTCGAAGTTTGATAATTAAATTATTAAAGAAAATAGTAATCGAATCAAAGAAGAGGTTGATTTTAGATGAGTTACCATTTATGATGTATATGTGAAGTATTTAGGAGCGTATATTCTATTTTTGCTAAAGCGGGAACTTGTTATGTCTCAACTTGGTATGACGCAGCTGCGCCATTTCCAAGCCTATGACTAGCGCAGCTGTGCCAGTCTGTAGGATGTTCTGAGAAAGTTTGTGGAATTTAAAATTCAAGAAATGGATACTAAGAACTCATAGGGATAATAAAATCTTAAATGATGATTAAGTTGTCCATGAATGGATTAATTATCAAAACAAGATTTGAATAAGAGTTAATTAATTAACTCAAAATAAATATCAGTTAGAGATGAATATGTAAAGTTAATGCCTTAAGATGTGGTTAAAGAAAATTGTTTTGGAACAATTTATGAAAGAAGTGAAATAAAAGAATTATATTATATTAATTAGTGGAGTACATATTAATTATTAAGGAAATGGTTATTTGGATAAAGATGTTATGAGTATAAGTTCATAATATATACTCATCTAAGGTAATTAAGTATTAAGGTAAGGTGTGACAGTACACAATTAAAATATATTCGGTACTGTCAAATGTGCATGGATTGAGAATATCCAACTATTTTATAATTAACTCAATTAAAATATTATTGGATTAATATACATGAGGTACATGATATTATATATTTAAAATATAAGTATACTTACTATATATGGGTAAGTACTTATATATGTATATATATGTGCCCATATCTTAATTTAGTGTAGTCATGTTAAATCATTATAATTGATTTAATGAGCCCCAAAAGTAATTAACCTTAGTATTTGAGATCTATTCTACTGATACATAAGAGAGTATTGTAGCCTTATCCCAATTTATGTCTCTCAAACAAACTTCAGACGCGTAAATAGACCATTGGCCTATCCTATTTCTTCTTCACTAAGTAGTAGTTTGATGATGGCTAGAAGGATGGGGAAAGTGGAGTTGGTAACCAACTATCCAACATCCACTGGCATCTTCTTCCTCCCCTTAGATTAATTCATTGTGCAAAGATATTAACTGTGTATTGAAACCTCCATAAATAGAGCTCCTTCCTTCTCATTTACGTTGGTTGAGTTATCTGAGAAAAATTGGTTGTGAAGGATTGTATAATTGAGAGCAATCAGAGGTTTGGAGAGCTATGGTTAGCAAATTGGAGCAATCAAGAGGTAATAATTCTAACATATATGCTTTTGATTCCTAAGTTTTCAATTTTTCAGAAATGTCAAGAAACAATGCTTTTAAGTGAGTTTTAGTTAGTGATTTCAGGTCGGAGGACCATTACATCATTGTCACTATGAGAATCCCTAATGACACTTTGCATAATGTTCCACATAGAATTCTTATGGTGGGTCTGTCCAGTACATCGTTCTCTAACACGTATATATGCATTGACTTAATATCTCATATATTTATGACCAATGAGATTTGGTCATCAGTCAATCCACATACTAGTCTCAATGCATCATTAGTGTCCCATCAACAATGATACTCAACTAGGGACATTTAAGAGCAATGATACTAATTATAATTATATAATCTCATGTTCAAGTCACATATTTGAAATTATATAATTTGTATCACTGTTCTAAGGAATTTTATTATGTTAACATTTATATAACGCAGTAAATAGAACCATAATAAAATCATTCATTTATTCAATTAAATATAATATCAAAATTTTATGCAATTATATCAAATAATTGGCCTCTGGGGCATAAACTCTAACAGTCTCCCACTTGCACTAGAGACAATCACTCATGTATCTAATACCCATGGAACTAGTGTGACCGTCGTGCTTCTGCTGCGATAAAGTATTGGTCAGTGGATCTGCAACATTATCATCTGTTGTCACTCTTCCTATATGTACATCTCCTCTATCAATGATTTCACAGATAAGATGGTACTGCCTAAGTATATACTTGGATCGTTGGTGAGATCTGGGTTCCTTAGCCTGTGCAATGGCTCCATTATTATCACAATATAGCTTAACCGGATTAACAATGGTTGGAACAACACAAAGTTTAGTGACAAACTTTTTAATCCAAACAGCCTCCTTGGCCGCACTAGAAGCATCAATATACTCATCCTCTGTTGTAGAATCAGCTACTGTCTCTTACTTCAAACTCTTTCAGCTAACAGCACTACCATTAAGGCAAAACACAAAACCTAACTGAGACTTATAGTCATCATTGTCAGTCTGGAAACTAGCATCTGTGTAACCCTTTACTTCCAGTTCGTCTTCACCTCCATATACCAAGAATGAATCCTTAGTCCTTTTTAGGTACTTGAGGATATTCTTGACTGCTGTCCAGTGACCTTCACCTGGATTCGACTGGTATCTGCTCGTTATGCTCAAAGCATACGAGACATCCGGACGAGTACATATCATTTCATACATGATAGATCCAATTGCCGAAGCATAAGGGATCTTTCTCATACGTTCCTCATCATCTTGTGATTTAGGACATTGGGCCTTAGAGATCTTTACACCATGAGTCACGGGTAAGTTTCCTCTTTTCGCCTCTTGCATGCTGAACCGTTTCAGCACTTTATCAATATATTTACTTTAACTTAGGCCGAGCATTTTTCTTGATCTATTTCTATAGATCCTGATACCTAAAATGTAGGCAACATCGCCAAAATCTTTTATGGAGAAACATTTTCCTAAAAATGTTTTTACAGCCTGTAAAGAAGGAATGTCATTCCCAATAATTAATATGTCATCAACATATAATACTAGGAATATAATGTGACTCCCACTAACCTTCTTATATACACAAGGTTCGTCTTCATTTTTTTATAAAGCCAAACTCTTTGACTGCTTCATCAAATCGAAGATTCCAACTCTGAGAGGCTTTCTTTAATCCATAAATGGATCGCTGTAGTTACATACTTTTCTAGCATCCTTTGGAGTGACAAAACCCTCAGGTTGTGTCATGTACACATCCTCAAGGAGATTTCAGTTAAGGAAAGCAGTTTTGAATCCATCTGCCAGATTTCGTAATCATTAAAGGCTGCAATAGCAAGTAATATCATGATGGATTTAACCATTACCACTGGAGAGAAGGTTTCATCATAGTCAACCCCTTGAACCTGTTTGAATCCTTTTGCTACCAGTCGGCCTTTATAGGTTTGTACGTTACCATCCATGTTGGTTTTCTTCTTAAAAATCCACTTGCACCTGATTGGTTTTACCCTTTTGGGTGGATCAACAAGAGTCCATACTAGGTTAGTATACATGGATTCCATCTCAGATTTCATGGCTTCAAGCCATTTCTCAAAATCTGGTCCATTCATAGCTTCTTGGTAGGAAGCGGGCTCATCTTGATCTATGAGCATCACATCGCCGTTTTGAGTCACAAGATACCCATAATATCTCTCGGGCTCCTGGCATATCCTACCAGATCTACGAATGCCTTGTGTAATTTGAGCAGGTTCACTTTCCACAATATCTTGTGGTTCCTGCTCACGTTCCAACTCAGTTTCAATGATATTTTGTGGTTCTCGAATTTCTTCGAGTTCTACTTTCCTCCCACTGTTTCCTTTAGAGACAAATTCTCTTTCTAGAAAAATACCAGTTCTAGCAACAAACACTTTGTTCTCAGAAGGTTTGTAGAAATAATACCCTTTTGTTTCCTTTGGGTATCCCACAAAATTATATTTGTCAGATTTGGGTCCGAGCTTGTCAGAATCCAGACATTTTATAAACGCCTCGCAACCCCAAATCTTCATAAATGACATACTAGGATGTTTCTTAGTCCACATCTCATATGGCGTCTTCTGAACCGTCATTGTAGGAACACAATTAAGTGTGAATGCAGCTGTCTCTAGGGCATGACCCCAGAAGCTTATTGGAAGATCTGCATGACTCATCATTGATCGTACCATGTCCAACAAGGTTTGATTCCTCCTCTCAGATACACCATTCCATTGTGGTGTTCTAGGTGGAGTGAGTTGTGATATAATACCACACTCCTTTAGAAGGTCATCAAAGTCTTGGCTTAAGTATTCACCTCCTCGATGGGATCAAAGGGCTTTTATACTTTTGCCAAATTGGTTTTGAACTTCATTCTTGAATTCCTTGAACTTTTCAATGGATTCGGATTTGTGTCTCATAAGATACACATATCCACATCTACTTAAGAATGTATGAAATATATGACTAATGGATATGAATCCATGATTATATAACTATGTAGGAATACACGAAGTGCAGATAACTATAAGCAGTTAAGTTGTAGTTGATAAACTATGAATTAGACAAGTCTTTCAGTTCCTATTTGATATATGAATTCGATTACTATTAGTGAGCTATATTATGCAATGAGAATGTTGATGTATATATATGAAATGCATATGAGATATGTATGAACTTTGAAAGTTGATATTTGATGATATATTTGTGAAGTAAATCTCTATGCCTGTTATGTATGAAGTAACATGTGTAGTAAATATTAATTGATTATGAATGCATGAACTGAGTATGTTATTATATACTATATGCTACATGAAAACTGTTAGAATTGTTGGGCTGTCGAGCTCACCCTTGCAAGTAACCACTTTTGCAGGTTAAGGACTCACGGTAAAGTTACGTTCTACTTGATCGATAAAGTTCAATAGCATCGAAGGAGATTGATTGATTTATTTAAATATATGCTCTTGAATCATGTTTAGGTTCTAGGAAATGTATATGATAATAGTTTACGATGTGTAATACATATTAAGTTGTAAAGTTGTACTATATGATGCATAGAGGAATTCGAATCGAGATGTAAACATTTATACAGTAATTCGAATAGAATGAATCATAACATAATTTGATTCAAGGATATGTAATTGATTCAAGTTAAGACATCAATAAAAGATTTATTTTTAAAGGAGATTAAAAAAGTTTAAATTATTTCGCATATAAATATAACATCGAATATGATATAAGACAGGAATGGTAAATGACCAAGATTTGAAACTTATAAAAGTTTAGGGTCATTATATAGATCCTGGAAATGGAAAGAATTTATATTCTAAATTGTAATAAGAAAAGTTATATTCATTAAGTTATGAATAAAAGAAATAAATAGTTGTACAATAGTAGTATCATGGCGGACCGGATCTGAGGTTCGAAAGAACCCGAATTTGGGGGCGTCCTAGGTTGGTATCAAAGTTGTAGGTTATAAAATTTAGATAAGACTACCTTAGGCTATAACCTGAGAGAAAGAGAGAGAGAGATAAAGATTAATATATATATATATATATATATATATGCGAATATTTAAAGAAGAATCTTGAAGTATCTAAGAGAATGAGAATTCAGGAGTTTCCTAGCTCCGGTAATAAAAATGTTAAGACGATGTCTATAAGATAAAAATGACAAAGATAATAAGAATGAACTCGAATGGAGTTTAGTTGATAATGGGAAAGAACCCTAAGGTAAACCAATGATCACTACGTGATCAGAATGAGCTATGAAATGATAAATAGTCTGTAACGACTAAGTGACTATAGCTTGATGCTATAAGAGAATGTTCTATGAAACGATACATATGAACTCATGAGGAGTTGTATATGATGAGATACGAAAAATTTGTATCGAGCAAAGAGCAAGTTAAGAGTGAGATAGAGTTAAGTGGGATTTCAATTGAGGACTCATGTTAGAGTTGAGTTGTACAAACATTTGTATGGGCGAAGGCTTTGTGCTCGCGCTTGGTTCCTTACAATGATAATCAATGGAATGTCAGTTTCGCGCTATCGATATGCTTATGGTAAGAAGGTGATTCTTTTCTCATATCATATTTGATAGATAGAGACTATTAAGATTAAGATAAAGAATATTAAGATTAGGCGCGAGTTCTTAAAACTCATGCATATGGTAAGTTTTTTGAACTCCTCAGCGAATGGACATCTATGGTCTGACTAGGATAAGTTCTTAAACTCATATGATTGTGGCAAGTTCATGAACTTCCAAAGTGTTGTAAGTTTGATGAACTATACTGGGCATAGAAAACTTCTGAGGTAAGAATTAAGAAATTTTGGTATAGTAAGCATTGATGGTGTTAGAGATTGATAGAATGAAGCAATGGAGTAAAGATTGAAGTTGATGGAGAAACATGGATTTTCTAAATCTTCTAGCTCTGCTAGATTTTCAAATTTTATTGACTTCGTGCTGATGTTTGCACTTCTGTTTTCTTGAAAAACATTGGATCATGTGATTGAACCAATGATGTTTAAAAACAATATCGTTATTCTTATGTCTACATTAATTGTTTCGGCTAAGATAAAAATGATTTGAAAATTTTCAAAATGTATTTCCGAACATGTGCATCATTTGATATGGTGTAGAAAATGGTAAACGATGGAGTCATCAATATAGTTGAACCTAGTGTTGGTTGTGATCGAAAGATCGTCAGTCCACTATGATATGATGTAATATGACAAAGTCACAAAATGGCGGAATCCTCAACGTACTACTAATCTGGTACGGTATCATAATGTCATAAAAGAATTTTTGGTTTTCTTATAAATTATGAATAAGGTCAATTGTGTTGGCTAAATTATTTTGATTGATGTTCGAGTTGTTGATAAAAGTCTAAGCTATTTGATTCGGCTAGACGGCTGTTGAAAAATATTTATAGAATTCAAGCATTCTTGAGTATTTATGCCAAACCAGATTGCTCTGGTGCGGATTCAGATATTGAAAAGCTGATGTGAACAAACTTATAAGGGGACATGTTTTCGGGGACAATGGTTCCGACCGTAACACATATAGTTGTTACAAAACACTACGTTGCGGCACAACGTAGTGGTACAATAGGCTGGCCACCTAGTGTATGTATGGAGGGTATTTTCAGTCTTTGTGATTGATAAACACTCTGGTTAAAGAAGAGTTCACGGTCTTGTGACCCCTCAAAATAATTTGGAATCTAAGATTTTTCATACTACTTCCCGATTATTGAAAAATCGTGGAAGATTCTTATTCTTCTGTAGGATGAATGTAGTAAGTAGAATGTTTCTTAGAATGGAAAAAGTGGTAGAATGCATTTGAGAAAGTTATAATAATAAAAACTTCTAAAAAGAGAATGGATAAAATTATTCAAAAGAATATGTAATATTCGGAATAGCACCGGGTAGAGGTTTCGGTGATTCCGAGGACGAAATACTTATAAGGGGGAGATGATGTAAGAACCCAAATTTTTAGAAAATATTTAAATAAGAATTTAGTAGATAAAATTCTTAAAGCATGAGATGGGTTCGAACAAGAATATATAAATGTGTTACGAGGTATATGGTATTGTGTTTCATAGGGTAATATGAACTATGTAATAAGTGATGTTGTGTTTAATAAATATTTATTATAAATTGTAGAGATGAATTAGTAAGAAGATTGATAAGATTTATCTATCGATATTAAATAATTTATAGAATTATTTTATCATAGTGAGTTGGTGACATTAAATCTCTTTGATGGATAATCACCATTTTCTTGAATATATATACTAGTAACTAGTATGATGTAATATGAGTTTTAGTTAGTGCTTAAGCTATCCATGGATAGATTGAGATAGTAGAACATAAATTAGTTAATTATGAGAATTAACTAACAAGTAGAAATATTGGTTAATTTATATTAAATTAGAAGTTATATTATGGAATAATATAATTTGAAGGGGTTTAAGAAGCACTTAAGTAAATAGTGAATATGTGATTATAGTGGGTGCTTTATATTTGAGTTTTGTGGTGAGAAACCCGTAAAGGAGATTTCATAGTTGGTTAAACTATTAAGGAAAAATAGAGTTTTAAATCTCAAAGTTTGATAATTAAATTATTAAAGAAAATAGTAATCGAATAAAAGAAGAGGTTGATTTTAGATGAGTTACCATTTATGATGTATATGTGAAGTATTTAGGAGCGTAGATTCTATTTTTGCTAAAACAGAAACTTGTTATGTCTGAACTTAGTTTGGCACAACTGCGCCATTTCCAAGCCTATGACCAGCGCAGCTGCGCCGGTCTATAGGATGTTCTGAGAAAGTTTGTGGAATATAAAATTCAAGAAATGGATACTAAGGACTCATAGGGATAATAAAATCTTAAATGATGATTAAGTTGTCCAAGAATGAATTAATTAGCAAAACAGGATTTAAATAAGAGTTAATTAATTAACTCAAATAAATATCGGTTAGAGATGAATATGTTAAGTTAATGCCTTAAGATGTGGTTAAAGAAAATTGTTTTGAAACAATTTATGGAAGAAGTGAAATGAAAGAATTATATTATATTAATTAGTGGAGTACATAATAATTATTAAGGAAATGGTTATTTGGATAAAGATGTTATGAGTATAAGTTCATAATATATACTCATATAAGGTAATTAAATATTAATGTAAGGTGTGACACTACTTAATTAAAATATATTCGGTACTATCAAATGTGCATGGATTGAGAATATCCAACTATTTTATAATTAGCCCAATTAAAATATTATTGGATTAATATACATGAGGTACATGATATTATATATTTAAAATATAAGTATACTTACTATATGTGGGTAGGTACATATATATGTGTATATATGTGCCCATATCTTAATTTAGTGTAGTCATGTTAAATCATTATAATTGATTTAATGAGCCCAAAAAGGAATTAAACTTAGTATTTGAGATCTATTCTACTGATACATAAGAGAGTATTGTAGCCTTGTCCCAATTTATGTGTCTCAAATAAACTTCAGACGCGTAAATAGGCTATTGGCCTATCCTATTTCTTTTTCACTAAGTAGTAGTCTGATGATGGCTAGAAGGATGGGGGAAGTGGAGTTGGTAACTAACTCTCCAACATCCACTGGCTTCTTCTTCCTCCCCTTGGATTAATTCATTGTGCAAAGATATTAACTGTGTATTGAAACCTCCATAAATAGAGCTCCTTCCTTCTCATTTACGTTGGTTGAGTTATCTGAGAAGAATTGGCTGTGAAGGATTGTATAATTGAGAGCAAATCAGAGGTTAGGAGAGCTATGGTTAGCAAATTGGAGCAATCAAGAGGTAATAATTCTAACATATATGCTTTTGATTCCTAAGTTTTCAATTTCTAAGAAATGTCAAGAAACAGTGCATTTAAGTCACAAACTTGATGGCTAAAACTTGTTGCAATCCATGAATTTATGTTAGATGTTGTTAATATAGTTCAATACGAAAACAACTGAAGTTAAATGGACCAAATTTGTTTAGAAACGAATTCGTAGTGAATGAATTTGTTAAATTTGTCAAAACATGAACATTTAGTATGAACATGAGTTTCAGATTAATATTTAGGTTAGTTAATGTTTATGTTAATTGTTGATTATTTGGTATGTTGTCGTTTTATGAGTTACAAATCAATAGAATCAAAAACGGACTAATTTGGATGAGTATAACTCATGTTATGAAAATTGGAAGGAGTATGGGTCTGTAAAATCATGAAGAACGGAGTCTGGAAAGCCGTTGTGCCTTACTTGGCGCAGTTGCACTGCCCCCAAGGCCATTTAGGGAGCATTTGCGCCGGACACCAGTGTCGGGTAGGACTGCTTTGACATACTGAAGTAAATTTGGAGTAAAGTTTTTATTCAAACTCCGATTGAGGTGATTCAGGATGATTCGGAAAGCTAACGAGTAGACCTACAACTTTCGTTCTTTAAGTTATTCGATTTGAAGTCGTTAAGAGGGGTGAAATTGTCCATCTTTGTGACTGTTACGTATTCAAAGGCGATCGGAGGGCGTCGGACGAACACATACGCAAGTATAGTGCTCCCGACAATAGAATATGTTATTCTCAGTGATAAAGCATAAATATGCATGATAATAGACATGACATATAAGATTACCTTACTCATAGTGGAATGCGTTAGCATGATTTAGTATGTGTTTTGAAAAGAAATTTAGAGTTTTGAAAACGAATATTGACGAACCTTGAGTCTTTGAAGTTATGATATTTTAACACATACATATTGTTGAGTTATGAGTATAACTAAGCATGAGAAGTGATTTAAAGTTGCTTTAATTATTATCAACTTACAATAGCTTAATTAAAAATGATTTCTAAAGAAAACTTGAAACTTTAAGAACGAACTTAAAGTAACTGTGTACTTAAAGTTCTAAACGTGATAACATACATACACGACTTAGTTAGCTATGAAATGAGATTTAAAGTTGCACCTAGTTGCTTTAAATTGGCCTAGAATGACTTTTAAAAGTGAACTTGAATGCCTTGCGAAACTAAGTTTTTATAAACATGGCTTACATGTGTGCTCATCTAGCTAGACACCATATAAGCCGTGCGAGTATGAATTGTAATGAGTTCTCAAAAGATAAACTATATTAATGAGTTAAATAAATGCGAGCATACGTGTTATAGGAGTTTTAACTTCTTTACGTGATGAAATAGTTAAGGTAGTTCATTCCTTGCACGATGAACCTACTTAGCCTTGTTGGAAAATTTCAAGTAAGTCTTTAAAGTGTGAAAACAACTTAAAGTAAACAACAAGAGACACCCAACTAGGTCTAAGACCTATTAACATGTGGATAAGTTATAACAGTCATGCACGCTAAGGACCTAGATGAAACTAGAAAATAAATACTCAACTTTGGCCTGGCCAGGGGACGGCGCATGCAGCTGTGCCCATCCCAAGCCAAATTGCAGTGCAGCTGCGTCACAAGGCAGTGATGCTTGATTATTTTAACTTGATCTGAACCTTAAAGCATGTGTAATGTTACGCCCCTAAAATAGGTATACATCACCCATTCTGAGTCGCCAAATACATGGTACAGAAATCAAATACAAACTTCTTTTATACAATACGACAAAACGTAGCTGAGAGTTTTTACACGAATATTGTCTCATAGACAATATTCAAACTCAAATTCAATCCTCATTACATTTATTATCACACTAAATAGTGAGGAATGCTAAAACAACCATCTCAGACCGTCACTCCATTCCCTGACTAGTCCCAGCTACGTTCTCATTTCATGAAGAGAACAATGAAAGAAAAAGGGTGAGCTCAACTAGCCTAGTAAGAAATATTATGACTAAGATAATGCAAAATAAATTATCATTAGCCTTCAATAGTGTTAAACTGATAAAATATAATAAACATCAAGTTTAACTGCAGCGGAATAAGCAATCTATTAGAAGAGTCAAGTAGAGCATAATATCTACTATCTTCTATGATTTCAAAAGTTTATCATCAACTTTATAGCTGAGACTCAGCTTAATAAATAATTCACATCACTGAATTATCCATGCACTACGGGCCAATGATATTCATTAGTATCACGTCAACAAATTATCCATGCACTACGGGCCAATGATATTCGTGTAATCACCAATGGTCATAATCATGCCAACAACTGTCCATCAATGCACTACGGGCCAATGATGACTTTTACCACATCATTTATAACATTATGGGTCATGATTATACCGAATGATCACAGGTCATAATCATACCAATCAACAGTCCATCTATGCACTCCGGCCAAAGATGACTTTCATCATAATATAAGCATGAGGATGATGACAATGATATAAGCATTAATCAAACGAAATCAAGGATAAATATTAAAGACTTTAAATTTATTCAAAGTTTAAAAATATCCAAATTGTCAACATGATACTGCTTTGTGGAGTAAAATTCAAGAATAATATTGTATCAACAATGATTTGAACAGAAAATAATATTACAACGAATATTTAACAAAGATAATAACTTTATTCATTATATTATAAACTCCATTTAATATTATTCATTATATAATAAGATTAAATTCATTTACTAATATTATTAACAATTAAATAATATTTTAAATCGGGGATTTCATAACACCTTAATCCAAATGTTATCAATCACTTAATAAACTCATAATCTAATATTATTAATATTATAACAATATTTTAATCACTTTTTAAACATATAAATAATTTATTTTAATTATTTACACTTTACCACATAATACATTTAATCATTCAAAAATGTCATATTCATAAGATTTCATCACCAATGATCAAATTCCTCATCAAAAATCTGCATATACCTTATATAGGATTTCCAAGCTATAAAATCCTATTTACCAATTTTTCAACTTCACATAACATATTTAATTATATGTTCGTAACTAAACCATTTTCATGAAAAATAACAAATCAGTCCCAAAAAGTTTTCTTTTCTGGGATTTAGCAGAATATAGTCCCATATTGAACATATATTTTTCTTGGAATTTTTAAAATTCATTTACTATTTTTCATATGGCCAAAACTGCCGAATATTTAGACATTTATCATAAACTGTACTTTTGTCCAAAAATTCCGAAATTTACAGGGTATACTCCTGTGATATACATGTACGCCCAATAAAAATTTTACCAATTTTGGAGTTAATCATAAGGAGTTATAAGGGTTTACTTTTTAAAATAATCTTTTCCCATAAAATTCATAACTCCTAATCTATACATCCAAAAATCACCATTTTTGGACACAATCTAGATACTCATCAAATTATCATTTTAATTATTTTTAGAATTTTTGAGGGTCAGAAAAATTACGAAACAGAAATAAATTTTCACCCGCCATGCGGTAATCCACGTAGACAGATCATTTCCACAATTTAATAAAGAATGAATATGAAGGGTCATTCACCATGCATGCGGTAGTCCGCGTAGACAGGTTATTCCAATAAAATATTAAAGAATGGAATAACAGAAGAATTTAGCATGAATGCGGTAGTCCGCGTAGACAGGTTATTCCAACAGAATAATAAAGAATGTGACGCCCCCAAAATTAGGTATACATCTCCCATCTTGAGTCGCCAGATACATGGTACATAATTCAAATATAACTTAATAATACAACTGTCGTGTACAATACGACAAAACATAAACTGTGAGTTTGAATACAAATATTGTCTACTAGAGAGTATACAAACTCAAAAGGAGTCCTCATTACAATTATTGTCACACTATTTCACAGAATAGTGAGGACTACTAATACTATCATCTGGTCCATCACTCCATTCCCTGACTCGTCCCAGCTATATTCTCATTTCCTGAAGAGAACAGTGAAAGAAAGGGTGAGCTCAACTAGCCCAGTAAGAAATATTATGACTAAGATAATGGAGAATAAATTATCATTAGCCTTAAACAGTGTTAAACTGATACAATATAACAAACATCAAGTTTAACTGCAGCGGAACAAGCAATCCATTAAAAGAATCAAGTAGAGAATAAAATCTACTACTACCTCCGTCCCATAATAAGTGCCTTTTTAGCTAAAATCACACATACCAATACACAAACTAAAATAACAAAAATACCCTTAATATATTTTCTTTGAAGTTGAAGAATTAATGAGTGTCATTTAATTGTAGTGATAGTAAGATGCAATAAATACCATTGAATGCATAAGGGCATATATGAGAAAATATTGCAAAAATTGTATTGGAGTTCTAACACATCACTTATTTTGGAAAAAAACTATTAAGCCTAAAAAAGCACTTATTGTGGGACGGAGGTAGTATCTTTTATGATTTAAAAGGTTTTTCATTACTTTTATCGCGGAGACTAAGCTTAATAAATAATCCACATCACTGAATCACCCCTGCACTACGGCCAAGGATATTTTTAGTACTACGACTACAATTATCCATGCACTACGGGCCAAGAATATTTGTGTATTCATTAATGGTCATGATCATACCAACAACTGTCCATTAATGCACTACGGGCCAATGAGGACTTTTACCACATCATTTGTAACATTACGGTCATGATTACACCGAATAATCCTTGGTCATAATCATACCAAGTCCATCTATGCACTACATGCCACAGATGACTTTCAAAAATATAAATATGAGGATGATGACAATGATATAAGAATTCAATAAAACAAGTTCAAGAATTAATTTGTTGAAGAACCAATAATGTCCAAATTGTCAACATGATACTGCTTTGTTGAGTAAAATTCAAGAATGCTCAGAAGAATATTTTCATGAAAAGATACTGGATGAAGCGCAATTATCAAGGATATTCCACTAATTTCATGGAGTATAAAAGTCAAAACTTTAACCAATTGAGTATAATAAAGAATGGAATAACAAAAGAAATCAACATACATGCGGTACTTCGCATAGACAGGTTATTCCAAAAAAATACTAATAAGGACATAATCAGGTCCGGCGTAAAACGCACAAACAAGATATTCCAACAGAATAATAAAGACGGAATCAGGTCCGGCGTAAAACGCACATACAGGATATTCCAACAGAATAATAAAGACAGAATCAGGTCCGGCGTAAAATGCACAGAAAGGATATTCCAACTGAATAGTAAAGACGAAATCAGGTCCGGCGTAAAACGCACAGACAGGATATTCCAACAGAATAGTAAAGACAGAATAATAGAAGAATGTCACCAAGTATAGGGTAGCCTGCGTATACAGGTTATTCCAACAGAATAATAAAGAATAGAATAATATAAGTTCTCTTCATGAATACAAAAGAATAACACACCTTATGAGTACAATAAATAATATTCCTTACCTTAAGAAGAAGAGTACTGGATATATATGTAGTGAAGTATTAGAATACTTTCTTCTTTCTCTCTATAGTTTATATCTCTAGAGTTTAGTGAATTCGTAAGAAAATAATGAAGGAATGAGCTTCTATTTAAAGGAGAATGGAAGGAATACTATTTAGAAAAATAATTCATGGACTGTAAAATAATTCATGTTACTCCCAGGATGGATTGTAAACGATGTGTTGTGCACCTCCATCATGATTTTATACTTTAAATCAGGGTCGTTAGGAACAAAAAGTCTGGAGTTGACTCGAAGTATTCCTTCATCATCGATTCTTGCTTCCGGCATCGCACCTTCTTGCACTTTTTTCCTTATACGCATCAGCTCCGGGTCTGTAACTTGAGCAGCTTTAATTTTATCAATTAAAGTAGGTTCTACTTGTATATTCGCCATCATCACGTGGGTCCCTAGAGTCTTTATCTCTATCTCCATCCTTTGCAAGTTATACAAAATGGGCCTTTTGTGATGCCCCCAAAATAGGTATACAACACCCATTCTGAGTCGCCAAATACATGGTACATAAAGCAAACTACAACTTCAATAATACAATTGTCGTGCAAAATACGACAACACATACTGTGAGTTTAAATACAAATATTATCTTCTAGATAATATTCACACTCAAATAAGTCCTCATTATAATTATTCAAACACTATTTTACAGAAATAGTGAGGACTGCTAAAACATCTTTCTAGAACCATCATTCCATACCCCGACTAGATCCTGCTATATTCTCACCTCCTGAGAAGAAAAATGGAACAAAAAGGAAAAGGGTGAACTCAACTAGCCCAGTAAAGAATATTATGACTAAGATAATATACAACAAATTATCATTAGTTTTCAACAGGGAAAAATCTGATAAAATATAATAGATAACAAGTTTTAGATCAACAACTGCAGTGAAAACAACAATCCATTAGAAGAGTCAAGTAGAGAATGAGTTCTACTATCTTCTAAGATTTAAAAGTTCATCATCAATATTTTATCTCTGTAACAACAATCAATATACATCTTTAATCGATATTCATCTTTGCACTACAGGCCAAAGATATTCATTTGTATCACCAGTTGGTCATGTTCATCTCAACACTTGTTCATCTTTGCACTACGGGCCAAAGATATTCATCAGTTAATCATTCATCTTTGCACTACATGCCAAAGATATTCAGTAATATCATCATTTAGGACTGAGGATGATGAAAAATATTTTAAAAAAAACGAATCCAGTGAGACAGAAGGACAAATATTAAGGATTCGTATAACAGTTTATCCAAGATCAATAATACTCCTTAATAACCAATTTTGAAGCAGAATTCAAAAATAAAGACCAAAGCATGGATACAATCAAATATAGTAACCATAATAGACATCTTGCATAAAAAGAAGAAAATTTCATTTTTCGGTAAATAGTGTCGTATTCGTGAATAGTGCCATATACGTGAATAATGCTGTATACGTGAATAGTAACCCCGACACAAAAAGTTTCAAATTTGATAAAATGGTTCACCAATATTTCAGCATAATGATATTGAAGAAAATAATATCATTTAAAAAGAAAATAACATCCCTTACCTCAAAATAACCTTGTTTCTGACTAAATTTCTGATATAGTGCAGATAGAAACTTGTACTGAAAAATAAAAACTCATAAAGTATCTAAATACTCACAAAATACACTCAATAATCTAGAGAGAGAAAGAGAGAAAACTTATTTTTGGTGTGATTTTCAATTCTAACTTAGCCCTCTATTTATAGGAAAATGTTAGCACGTCGAAGCAGACTTGACCTGCAACCTGATGACTTTACCTGCTACTATTGCCACCCACCACATTTGAAATAAAATTCAGCACATTTCTTTACCAACCACAAGTGGGGCCCACTCAATTCTAGAATTTTCCACCAAAATCATTTATAAACCTAATTTTCGAATCAGTCACCTCTTAAAATTCATAACAAATCATACGTTCATTTTTAACGGTTCAAAATTTGTGGAAATATACTTAACTTATATATGTATAACATATCCAAAAATTACAATGATCGAACGGTCGGATTAAAAATTATAACTCACGCAATATATCTCAAAAATACTGGTTTAATTTTTAATACCTTCAATCCGACAAAAATACTGATAAAATACCTCAACATTAACTCTTTCATTTTTAACCACAACAAATATATCCAACATTTATATCCACATAAAATAAATATTTCCTTATAATATGAATCAATAATTAATTATTCACAAATAATATTACAGAATCACATTTATGACAACCAGACCATTCACAGGAAAGAGGGGGCTTTCCAATAAGAATTTCTCCTTACTAGCGTGCAATTAGGTGACCAAATCTCTCCTTAACAGAACTTTTTAGACATTGTCAATAATGCTATCTCATAATATTATTCAAATAATATGAATTATTGATCCGATAATGGAAAATACTGTGCAGTGACAATTATTGAAACAACAATAATATAAAATATCAACGCAACAATTATTGAATTAATAAAATAAAATATTGAACAGTAACTACTGTAACAATTATTGAGTAGTGCTTTCTTACGTAAGGATCAATAATTCATCAATACTGTGCATCCACGCGTATTACTGTATTTTAACCACTGGGTATTCCAATAGTATTAACGGTAACAACTACGCCGTTATTTATAAAAACTCAAACTTGTCAATTTCTTCATCCGACAGTTATTCTGTTATGGGGCCCATAAATGACTGCGCCGTCGTACGAATATTCCCCGTCAACAAGAATATTCCACGACCAAACGAATATTCCTCGACAAAAATGATTATTTTATAACCACTTGCTTATTTTAAAAAATTTGCACATTTCACCCATAACCAGAGAATTATATCAAATTAATACCATATTATTCACAATAATAATTAGAGGATATTCGATTTTATTTATAATAAGTTGGGGTCTTACAACCTCCCCTCCCTATAAAATTTTGTCCTCGAAATTGACATACGTACCTGTTGTTTCGAAAAGGTGAGGATACCTCACCTTTATTTCTGATTCCAACTCCCAGGTCATTTCTTCAATAGCATGGTTTCTCCACAAATCCTTAACTTGTGGTATAACCTTGGTGCGTAGGACATGTTCTTTCCTATCCAAGATCTTAACAGGTACTTCTTCGTACGTTAAATCTTCGGTTATCTCGTCTGGTTCTAACGCAATAATATGGTTTGTGTCTTTCATATATTTACGAAGCATGGATATGTGAAAAAATATTATGAACACGAAACATACTTGGAGGTAATGCGAGTCTATAGGCCACATTTTGTGACACCCCCAAAATAGGTATACATCACCCATTCTGAGTTGTCAATACACGATTCAGAAACAACTACAACTTTATTATTACAACATGTAAACTATGAGTTTAAATACAGATATTGCCATCTAGACAATATCCACATAAAAATAAATCCCCATCATAATTATTGATACATTATTTTACAAAAATGGTGAGGACTACTAAACAACTCTCCCTAGAACCTTCATTCCATACCCCGACTCGTACTCGCTATATTCTCGCCTCCTGAGAAGAAAAATGGAACAAAAAGGAAAAAGGGTGAGCTCAACTAGCCCAGTAAAGAATATTATGACTAAGATAATATACAACAAATTATCGTTAGTCTTCAACAGGGAAAAATCTGATAGAATACAATAGACAACAAATGTTAAATCAATATTCGCAGCGGAAAATATTAATTCATAGAAGAGTTACGTAGAGAATGAAATCTACTAATGCCTATGAATTTAATAGTCCATCAATAGTATTTTTATCCCTGTAACATCAATCAATGCACCTCTTGAATCATATATTCATCCTTGCACTACAGGCCAAGGATATTCATCAGTTGGTCATGTTCATCTAAACAACTGTTCATCTTTGCACTACGACCAAAGATATTCATCAGAAATCATTCATCTTTGCACTACAGGTCAAAGATATTCAATAATATCATCATTTAAGACTGAGGATGATGGAAAATATTTTTAAAGAAACGAATCCAGTGAAACAAAATGACAAGGATTAAGGATTAAGGATTCGTACTTTGTTTTATCCACGTCCAAAAATACCTCAAAAATAATCATAGTGGTGTAAAATTCAAGAATGATCAAAACATGGATACAATCAAAGCTAGTATCCGGAATAGATATTTTAGACAAAAAGAAGAAATTTCATTTTTCGGTGAATAGTGCCGTATTCGTGAGTAGTATCGTATACGTGAATAGTGTCGTATACGTGAATAATAACTCCGAAACCAAAAGATAGTAATTTCACAAAAAAAACATCTTCACGCTTCGTGAATAGTACCCGTGAATAGTAACTCATGAATAGTAACTCATGAATAGTAACTCGTGAATAGTAACTCATGAATAGTAACCCCGACATGAAAAAGTTTCAAATTTGATAAAAAGTTCAGATCAATACTTCGGCATAATGATATTAGAAGAAATAATATCATTTTAAAAAAAATAATATCCCTTACCTCGAAAGATTTATACTTCTAACTGAAACACCGGATATAGGCTATGACTTGAACTTTCACCGTATAGCAATACTCAAAGTATACTCAAAATACTCACAAGAATACGCTCGATAATATAGAGAGAGAAAACTTCAGTTTATGGTGTGATTTTCAATTCTAACCTAAGCACCTATTTATAGGAAATTGCTTAGAACACCAAAGCAGAAAATTTATTTTAATAATAATATATATATATATATATATAAATCAAGATTCCTACGCCTCTAGAAATCAGATTTCTAACATATCCCACATGCTCATCTTCTAGAAGGAGTGAAAAAAATGTTTTTGTAAAAAAAAATATTTAAAACTTTAAAAAATCAATTATTTCGGAGCTTCAGAACTTCAATAATTCATAATAAATAGCCCTTTTATCAGAAAATTCGAATCTCGCGAGTTTTTATAGGAAATTCAATTCTCTACAACTTTGCAAAAGGAAGTTTTTCCAAATTCCAAACAAAAATTGACCAAAATCCACAAACGAGCGATTTTACAAGCTATAATCAAATTTCAGTCAAGAAATGGGGTCCACCGACATATTTAGCATGTTTTAAATATTTTTGGTAACAAAAATACTCCTCCTCCACATATACTCATATATCCCACATTCATCGTAAAAATACCATCATTATTATATTATTAAAATATAATAAATTATTTTATCATAAAAAGATAAAATATTAATTTTCAACAATTGTCACATTAAAAATTTTCTCCATCTATATCCACATAAAATCAATATTTTCCTCATCATATAAATCAATAATTTAATTATTCATAAATAATATTACAGAATCACAATACTGACAACCAGGCCATTCCCAGGAAAGAGGGGGCTTTCCAATAAGAATTTCTTCTTACTGGCGCGCAATTAGGTGACCAAACCTCTCCTTAGACAGAACTTTCTAGACATTGCCAATAATGTTATCTAATAATATTATTCAGATAATATGAATTATTGCTTCGATAATGAAAAATACTGTGTAATGACAATTATTGAAACAACAGCAATATAAAAATATCAACGCAACAGTTATTGAATCAATATAATAAAATACTGAACAATAATTACTGTAACCATTATTGAGTAGTGCCTTCTTACGTAAGAGTCAATAATTGGTGCAATACCGTGTGCTACTGTGCAACAACGCGTATTACTGTGTTTTAACCACCGGGTATTCCAACAGTGTAAACGGTAACAACTACGCCGTTATGGGGCCCACACATGGCTGCGCCGTCGTACGAATATTCCCCGACAGTACGAATATTCCACGACAGTACGAATATTCCCCAACAACAATGAATATTTTATAACCACTTGCTTATTTTGAAATATTTGCGTATTTTACCCATAACTATCCACATTAATCACATCAACCCTTACTATTTCAAAATAATAATTAGAGGAAATTAAATTTCATTTATTAATTATTTGGGATCTTACAACCTCCCCTCCTTATGAAATTTCGTCCTCGAAATTGACATACGTACCTGGTGTTTCGAAAAGGTGAGGATACCTCGTTTTCATTTCCATTTCCAACTCCCACGACATTTCCTCTATAGCATGGTTCCTCCACAAAACTTTAACTTGTGGTATGACCTTCGTGCGTAGGACATGCTCCTTCCTATCCAAGATCTTGACAGGTACCTCTTCGTACGTTAAGTCTTCGGCTATCTCATCTGGTTCTAACTCAATAACGTGGTTCGGGTCTTTCACATATTTACGAAGCACAGATATATGAAAAACATTATGAACACGAGACATACTTGGAGGTAACGCGAGTCTATAGGCTACATTTCCTACTCGGTCAAGAATTTGAAATGGACCAATAAATCGTGGATTGAGATTTCCTCTCTTCCCGAATCTTGTAACTCCCTTCCATGGGGCAACACGTAACAATACATGATCCCCAACACTAAATTCTACGTCCTTTCGATGAAGATCCGCATAACTCTTTTGTCGATCTTGTGCCGTTTGTATACGTTGTCGAATCATTTGGATCTTTTCGGTAGTCATACGTACTAACTCGGGTCCCAACAATGTTGCTTCACCCACCTCATCCCAACATATTGGAGAGCGACACTTTCGTCCATATAATGCTTCAAATGGAGCTACACCTATACTTGCTTGATAACTGTTGTTGTACGAGAATTCCACCAATGGTAAATACTTATCCCAACTGCCCTTGAAATCTAGGACACAGAGTCTTAATAGATCTTCAAGAGTTTGAATAGTCCTCTCTGATTGTCCGTCCGTTTGAGGATGGTATGCCGAACTGAATCGCAAATCCGTGCCCATAGCTTTTTGCAAGCTAACCCAAAATCTTGAAGTGAATCTTGGGTCACGATCCGAAACTATGGATACTGGCATGCCATGCAATCTCACAATCTCATTTACATACATTTGAGCAAGACGTTCAAGGGATTAAGTCTCCCGTATCGGCAAGAAATGAGCAGACTTGGTTAATCTATCAACAATAACCCAAATAGCATTAATGCCTTGAGAAACCGTGGGAAGACCCGTAACGAAATCCATAGTAATATGTTCCCACTTCCATTTCGGAATCTCAAGTGGTTGCAATGGTCCCTTAGGCACTTGATGCTCCGCCTTTACACGTTGACAAGTTAAACATGTTGAGATAAACTTTGCAATCTCTCTCTTCATATTGTTCCACCAAAATGTATGTCGAAGATCACGATACATTTTGGTACTTCCAGGATGGATTGCAAATGGTGTGTTGTGTGCCTCCATCATGATCTTATACTTTAAATCAGAGTCGTTAGGAACACAAAGTCTGGAGTGGACTCGAAGTATTCCCTCTTCATCGATTCTCGCTTCTGGAATAGCACCTTCTTTTACTTTCTTTTTCATATGCATCAACTCCGGATCGGTGGCTTGAGCAACCTTAACTTTTTCTATTAAAGTTGGCTCTATGCGTATACTTGACATCATCGCACTTGTTCCTGCATATGACCTTCTACTCAACTCGTCAGCTACCACGTTTGCTTTTCCAGGATGGTATTGAATAGTGTGGTCATAGTCTTTTAATAGCTCGAGCCAACGTCGCTGCCGCATGTTGAGTTCTTTTTGAGTGAAGAAATATTTAAGGCTTTTATGGTCTGAATATATCTCCACTTTCTCCCCATATAGATAGTGCCTCCATATCTTTAGCGCGAAAACGACTGCTGCCAACTCTAGATCATGAGTAGGATAATTCCTCTCATACTCTTTAAGTTGTCGCGAGGCATAGGCTATGACTTTCCCATGTTGCATGAGAACACATCCTAACCCTTTACCCGAAGCATCGCTATAGATAACAAATCCATCCGTACCAGATGGTATTGTTAGAACAGGTGCCGAAATAAGTCTCCTCTTAAGCTCTTGGAAACTCTTCTCGCATTCTTCGCTCCAAACGAATTTTGTATCCTTCCGAGTTAGCTGGGTTAATGGAGTAGCGATTCGAGAAAACCCTTCCACGAATCTCGGATAATAACCAACTAAGCCAAGAAATCTACGAACTTCAGTCACCGTCTTCGGTTGCTCCCAACTCTGTATTGCTTCAATCTTCGCCGGGTCAACAGATACTCCATGTTTTGACACCACATGCCCAAGAAATGCTACTTCCTCAAGCCAGAACTCGCATTTCTTTAACTTGGCATATAGCTTGTTTTCACGAAGCCTTTGGAGTACCTTCTTCAAATGGTGCTCATGATCTTCACGGCTTTTGGAATATATGAGGATGTCATCAATAAAGACAACAACAAATTGGTCCAAATAATCCTTGAATACTCGGTTCATCATATCCATGAAAGCCGCAGGAGCATTTGTCAATCCAAAAGACATGACTAAAAATTCATAATGCCCATACCGAGTTCTGAAGGCAGTCTTTGGAATATCCTCAGTTCTAATTTTCAGCTGATGATATCCAGAACGAAGATCTATTTTTGAAAAGAATTGTGCTCCTTGCAACTGGTCAAACAAGTCATCAATACGAGGTAGAGGATACCTATTCTTGATAGTGACATGGTTCAATTCCCGATAGTCAATACAAAGTCGCATACTCCCGTCTTTCTTCTTTACGAATAAAACAGGAGCACCCCAAGGAGATGTACTAGGACGAATGAAATCGATGTCCAACAATTCCTGTAGTTGGACCTTTAACTCCTGAAGTTTAATAGGAGCCATTCGATATGGGGTTTTAGAAATGGGCTTTGTACCTGGTTCAAGATCAATAAAGAATTCAACTTCTCGTTCTGGGGGTAGACCGGGAAGTTCTTCAGGAAATACGTCAGGAAAGTCAATAACAACAGGAATATTATTCAATTTTGACGTGTCTTTATTTAAATCCATAACATGGGCTAAGAAAGCTTGACATCCGTTTTTCAATAAACGAATAGCTTTATGATTAGATATGACAGTGATTGATTTTATTGGTTTAGTTGCCTGAATTTGAACAACAGGTTGATTAGGAATATGAAAACTAACAACCTTACGAAAACAATCAATTTTGGCATGATGAGTTGTTAACCAATCAATCCCTAAAATCACATCAAAAGCAAGTATCTTTAAAGAGATAAGGTCAACAGGTAAGGTGATGATGCCAACTTGAATCAAACAAGATTTATAAACAGTGGATGTGATGAAAGTTTCTCCCAACGGAGTTTCCACAGATAGGTCAAAGTCTAATTTCTCCGGAGTCAAGTTTAAACGTTGAGCACAAGCAGGAGAGATAAATGAATGGGTAGCACCGGTATCAAGTAAGGTATAAACTTCGCAAGAATTTATAAATAGCTTACCCGTGATCACCTCGTTTGGGTTCCTCGCATTTTGACCAGTCACAACAAACGCTCTTCCAGGAACCGTTGACTTTGACTTTTCTGGGACAGTCTTTTGAGTCATCGTCCCCGCTGGAATTGGTTTCGCTACCGTACAATCTCGAGCGATATGTCCTTTCTTTCCACAATTATAGCATAACTTGAACTGTTGTGGGCAGTTTGGACTGATATGTCCCTCTTTTCCGCATTTGTAGCATACGACCGGTGGTCGTTCCCCTCCCTTGGAACCAGTTGCTGCTGGTGCTGCCATTTTCACATTGTCGTTGTTGAATCTCCTCTTTTTAAAATCTCCTTTTGACTCGCTTCTTCTATTTTCGTGGCTATAATTACCACCAGAGTGGTTACCATTTTTGTCCGTCTTTTTCTTTCTCCACTGGTTATTGTTGTTTTGCTGACTGCTATCTCCAGTATGATCCTGATTGTGGTACCTCGGTTGACAGTACTCGTTATCTCGCTCCAACAATTGAGCCCTGTTAACAACATCTGAATAGAGAGAAAATTTATGAGAGATGAGATATTGTCGTATGCCGGGTTTCAAACCTCTCAGAAACAGCCATGTCATACGTTCCTCATTCTCCACCAAATGAGGTGCAAACCTGGATAACTCTGCAAACTTTGCCTCGTACTGAGACACCGTCATGTTATTTTGTTCTAATCTGATGAACTCCACTTCCTTCATATGAAGAACACTTTCAGGAAAGTATTTGTCATTAAATAGTTTTTGAAACGTCTCCCAAGACATGCTGAGTGCGGCTGGATGGGTACGCTTCACAGACTCCCACCAGTAGTCTGCCTCGCCACGGAACATAAAGGTGGTGAACGGAACCTTCTGCTCCTCCGTGCATCCCATGACATCGAATATCTTGGTAATTTGCTTGACCCACGTTTCCGCTAAGATCGGATCTATCTTTCCCTTAAATTCTGGTGGTCCCAACTCTTTGAACTGCTTGGCTGTGACAACTCTTGAATTGCTATCATTTCCTCCTGTATTTTGAACACGAGTCTCCCTCGTCTGATTTTGCATGAACTGCAAAAAGCTTTTAAACATTGCGTCGTTCATCGTCTGATCATTGGTGTTGTTCACAGGAGGAACATTGCCAGCCTGTTATACGTTCTCCTCGTTGGTAAGTACAGGCATCTCCACGGTCTCATTAACTCCACTGTTAACATTCTCGGTTGTCATTCTTAAATACTGCCATAAAACAAGGGTTAATTAAGCAAATCACATATCACATAATATCCCTAAATACTGACCAACTAACAAATAATCTTAGGTAGGACACACTAGCGAAGGAATTACTCGTCTCACCCCTCCTAGTTCTATTCCCCGATCTCCGCCAGAGATCATATACCTAAGCTCTGATACCAACTGTGACACCCCCAAAATAGGTATACATCACCCATTCTGAGTTGTCAATACACGATTCAGAAACAACTACAACTTTATTATTACAACATGTAAACTATGAGTTTAAATACAGATATTGCCATCTAGACAATATCCACATACAAATAAATCCCCATCATAATTATTGATACATTATTTTACAAAAATGGTGAGGACTACTAAACAACTCTCCCTAGAACCTTCATTCCATACCCCGACTCGTACTCGCTATATTTTCGCCTCCTGAGAAGAAAAATGGAACAAAAAGGAAAAAGGGTGAGCTCAACTAGCCCAGTAAAGAATATTATGACTAAGATAATATACAACAAATTATCGTTAGTCTTCAACAGGGAAAAATCTGATAGAATACAATAGACAACAAATGTTAAATCAATATTCGCAGCGGAAAATATTAATTCATAGAAGAGTTACGTAGAGAATGAAATCTACTAATGCCTATGAATTTAATAGTCCATCAACAGTATTTTTATCCCTGTAACATCAATCAATGCACCTCTTGAATCATATATTCATCCTTGCACTACAGGCCAAGGATATTCATCAGTTGGTCATGTTCATCTAAACAACTGTTCATCTTTGTACTACGGGCCAAAGATATTCATCAGAAATCATTCATCTTTGCACTACAGGCCAAAGATATTCAATAATATCATCATTTAAGACTGAGGATGATGGAAAATATTTTTAAAGAAACGAATCCAGTGAAACAAAATGACAAGGATTAAGGATTAAGGATTCGTACTTTGTTTTATCCACGTCCAAAAATACCTCAAAAATAATCATAGTGGTGTAAAATTCAAGAATGATCAAAACATGGATACAATCAAAGCTAGTATCCGGAATAGATATTTTAGACAAAAAGAAGAAATTTCATTTTTCGGTGAATAGTGCCGTATTCGTGAGTAGTATCGTATACGTGAATAGTGTCGTATACGTGAATAATAACTCTGACACCAAAAGATAGTAATTTCACAAAAAAACATCTTCACGCTTCGTGAATAGTACCCGTGAATAGTAACTCGTGAATAGTAACTCATGAATAGTAACTCGTGAATAGTAACTCATGAATAGTAATCCCGACATGAAAAAGTTTCAAATTTGATAAAAAGTTCAGATCAATACTTCGGCATAATGATATTAGAAGAAATAATATCATTTAAAAAAAAATAATATCCCTTACCTCGAAAGATTTATACTTCTAGCTGAAACACCGGATATAGGCTATGACTTGAACTTTCACCGTATAGCAATACTCAAAGTATACTCAAAATACTCACAAGAATACGCTCGATAATATATAGAGAGAAAACTTCAGTTTCTGGTGTGATTTTTAATTCTAACCTAAGCACCTATTTATAGGAAATTGCTTAGAACACCAAAGCAGAAAATTTATTTTAATAATAATATATATATAAATCAAGATTCCTACGCCTCTAGAAATCAGATTTCTAACATATCCCACATGCTCATCTTCTAGAAGGAGTGAAAAAAACGTTTTTGTAAAAAAAAATATTTAAAACTTCCAAAAATCAATTATTTTGGAGCTTCAGAACTTCAATAATTCATAATAAATAGCCCTTTTATCAGAAATTCGAATCTCGCGAGTTTTTATAGGAAATTCAATTCTCTACAACTTTGCAAAAGGAAGTTTTTCCAAATTCCAAACAAAAATTGACCAAAATCCACAAACGAGCGATTTTACAGGCTATAATCAAATTTCAGTCAAGAAATGGGGTCTACCGACATATTTAACATGTTTTAAATATTTTTGGTAACAAAAATACTCCTCCTCCACATATACTCATATATCCCACATTCATCGTAAAAATACCATCATTATTATATTATTAAAATATAATAAATTATTTTATCATAAAAAGATAAAATATTAATTTTCAACAATTGTCACATTAAAAATTTTCTCCATCTATATCCACATAAAATCAATATTTTCCTCATCATATAAATCAATAATTTAATTATTCACAAATAATATTACAGAATCACAATACTGACAACCAGGCCGTTCCCAGGAAAGAGGGGGCTTTCCAATAAGAATTTCTTCTTACTGGCGCGCAATTAGGTGACCAAACCTCTCCTTAGACAGAACTTTCTAGACATTGCCAATAATGTTATCTAATAATATTATTCAGATAATATGAATTATTGCTTCGATAATGAAAAATACTGTGTAATGACAATTATTGAAACAACAGCAATATAAAAATATCAACGCAACAGTTATTGAATCAATATAATAAAATACTGAACAATAATTACTGTAACCATTATTGAGTAGTGCCTTCTTACGTAAGAGTCAATAATTGGTGCAATACCGTGTGCTACTGTGCAACAACGCGTATTACTGTGTTTTAACCACCGGGTATTCCAACAGTGTAAACGGTAACAACTACGCCGTTATTTTTAAACAACTTATATTTGTCGTTTTCTTCCTCCAATCGCTTTCCGTTATGGGGCCCACACATGGCTGCGCCGTCGTACGAATATTCCCCGACAGTACGAATATTCCACGACAGTACGAAAATTTCCCAACAACAATGAATATTTTATAACCACTTGCTTATTTTGAAATATTTGCGTATTTTACCCATAACTATCCACATTAATCACATCAACCCTTACTATTTCAAAATAATAATTAGAGGAAATTAAATTTCATTTATTAATTATTTGGGATCTTACACATTTCCTATTCGGTCAAGAATCTCAAATGGACCAAAAAATCGTGGATTGAGCTTTCCTCTCTTTCCAAATTTTGTAACTCCATTCCATGGAGCAACACTTAAAAATATATGATCTCCAATATTAAACTCCACGTCCTTTCTATGAAGATCAGCATAACTCTTTTGTCGATCTTATGAGATTTGTATACGTTATCGAATCATTTGGATCTTTTCTGTAGTTATGCGTACTAATTCTGGTCCCAACAACGTTGCTTCTCCCACCTCGTCCTGGCATACTGGAGAACGACACGTTTGTCCATACAACGCCTCAAATGGAGCCATGCCTATACTTGCTTGATAACTGTTGTTGTAGGAGAATTCTACCAATGACAAGTACATATCCCAACTCCCTTTGAAATCTAGGACACAAAGTCTTAATAGATCTTTAAGGATTTGAATAGTCCTCTCTGATTGTCCGTCCGTTTGAGGATGGTATACCGAACTGAATCGTAAATCCGTGCCCATAGCTTTCTGCAAGTTAACCCAAAATCTTAAAGTGAATCTTGGGTCACGATCCGAAACTATGGATACTGGCATGCCATGCAATCTCACAATCTCATTCACGTACATACGAGCAAGACGTTCAAGGGAATAAGTCTCTCGTATAGGCAAGAAATGGGCAGACTTGGTTAATCTATCAATAATAATCCAAATCGCATCTATGCCTTGAGAAACCTTGGGAAGACCCGTAACGAAATCCATAGTAATGTGTTCCCATTTCCATTTCAGAATCTCAAGTGGTTGTAATGGACCCTTTGGCATTTGATGCTCCACCTTTACACGTTGACAGGTTAAGCACCTCGAGATAAACTCTGCGATCTCTCTCTTCATATTATTCCACCAAAATGTATGTCGAATATCATGATACATTTTGGTACTCCCAGGATGGATTGTAAACGGTGTGTTGTGTGCCTCCATCATTATTCTTTGCTTCAAATCAGAGTCGTTAGGAACACAAAGTCTGGAGTTGAATCTAAGTATTCCTTCTTCATCGATTATCGCTTATGGAATAGCTCCTTCTTGTACTTTCTTCTTCATACGTATCAGCCCCAGGTCCGTTGCTTGAGCAGCTTTAAATTTATCGATTAAAGTCAGTTCTACTCGTATATTCACCATCATCATGTGGGTCCCTGGAGTCTTTAATTCTACCTCCATCATTTGTAAGTCATACAGAATGGGCCTTTGTATTGACAATATCGTACTCGTACTCGCATATGATCTTCACTCAATGCGTCAGCTACTACGTTCCCTTTTCCAGGATGATATTGAATAGTGTGATCGTAATCTTTCAATAGTTCAAGTCAATGTCTTTGCCACATGTTGAGTTCTTTTTGGGTGAAGAAATATTTGAGGCTTTTATGGTCCGTATAAATCTCCACTTTCTCCCCATACAAGTAGTGTCTCCAAATTTTCAACGTCAAAACGACTGCTGCCAACTCTAGATCATGAGTAGGATAATTCCTCTCATATTCTTTGAGTTGTCTTGAGGCATAGGCTATGACTTTCCCATGTTGCATGAGAACACATCCTAACCCTTTGCCTGAAGCATCGCTGTATATAACAAATCCATCCGTACCAGATGGTATTTCCAGAACAGGTGCCGAAATGAGTCTCCTCTTGAGCTCTTGGAAACTCTTCTCGCATTCCTCGCTCCATACGAATTTTGTATCTTTTCGAGTCAGCTGAGTTAACGGAGTAGCTATTCGAGAAAATCCTTCCACGAATCTCCGATAATAACCAGCTAAGCCCGGAAAGCAACGTACTTCGATCACCGACTTTGGTTGCTCCCAACTTTTTACTGTTTCAATCTTCGTCGGGTCAACAGATACTCCATATTTTGACACCACGTGCCCAAGGAATTCTACTTCGTCAAGCCAGAACTCGCATTTCTTCAGCTTGGCATAAAGCTTTTCTTCACGAAGCCTTTCAAGTATCAGCTTCAAATGGTGCTCATGATCTTCACGGTTTTTGGAATAGATGAGGATGTCATCAATAAAGACAACAACAAACTGAACCAAATATTCCTTGAATACACGGTTCATCATATCCATGAAAGCAGCAGGAGCATTAGTCAATCCAAAAGACATGACTAAGAATTCATAATGCCCGTACCGAGTTCTGAAGGCAGTCTTTGGAATATCCTCAGTTTTAATCTTCAGCTGATGATATCCAGAACGAAGATCGATCTTTGAAAAGAATTTTGATCCTTGCAACTGGTTGAACAGGTCATCAATGCGAGGTAGTGGATACCTATTCTTGATAGTGACATGATTTAATTCTCAATAGTCAATACAAAGTAGCATACTCCTGTCTTTCTTCTTTACGAATAAAACAGGAGCACCCCAAGGAGATGTACTAGGACAAATAAAACCTATGTCTAACAATTCCTGTAGTTGGACTTTTAACTCCTGAAGTTCAATAGGAGCCATTCGATATGGGGTTTTAGAAATGGGTTTTGTACCCGGTTCAAGGTCAATAAAGAATTCAACATCACGTTCTGGGGGTAGACCGGGAAGTTCTTAAGGAAATACATCAGGAAATTTTCTAACAACAGAAATATTATTCAAATCTGACTTGTCTTTGTTCAAATCCATAACATGGGCTAAGAAAGTTTGACATCTATTTTTTAATAAACAAATAGCTTTATGGCTTGATATGATAGTGACTGATTTTAGTGGTTTAATTGTTTGAATTCGTATGACAGGTTGGTTAGGAATATGAAAACTAACAACCTTATGAAAACAATCAATTTTGGCATGATGAGTGGTTAACCAAACAATTCCTAAAATCACATCAAAAACAAGTATCTTTAAAGAGATCAGATCAACAGGTAATGTGATAGTGCCAACTTGGATTAAGCAAGATTTATAAACAGTGGATGTAACGAAAGTTTCAACCAACAGAGTCTCCCCTGATAAATCAAAGTCTAATTTCTCCAGAGTCATGTTTAAACGTTGAGCACAAGCAGGAGAGATAAATGAATGGGTAGAACCGGTATCTAGTAAGGTATAAACTTTGCAAGAATTCAAGATTAGCTTACCCGTGATCACCTCGTTCGGGTTTCTCGCATTTTGGCCAGTCACGACAAACACTCTTCCAGGAACCGTTGATTTCAACTTATCCGGAACAGCCCTTGGAGTCACCATCCCCGTTGAACTTGGTTTTGCTACAGAACAATCCCGAGCTATGTGGCCATCCTTTCCACAGTTGTAACATACCTTAGATTGTTGTGGACAGTTTGGGCTGATATGTCCCTCTTTCCCGCATTTATAACATCTAACTGGCGGTCGTTCTCCTCCTCTAGAATTTGTTGTTGGTGCTGGTGCTACTGCTTATGTCTTCCCGTCATTGTTGAATCTCCTCTTTCTGAAATTTCCACTTGACTCACCTCTCCTATTATCATGGCCACGATGACCACCCGAGTGGTTACCGCCTTTGTTCGTATTTTTCCCTCCTCGTTGGTTATCATCGCTCTGATGAATGCTATCACCGGTATGACCCTGGTTGTGGTCCCTCGGTTGAACATACTCACTATCTTGTTCTAATAATTGAGCCCTGTTGACAATATCTGAATACAGAGAAAATTTATGAGAGATAAGGTATTGAAGAATCTCGGGTTTTAGACCTCTCAGAAACATCTTTGTCATTCGTTCCTCATTCTCTAACAAATGAGGTACAAACCTGGATAACTCAGCGAACTTCGCCTCGTACTGGGACACCGTCATGTTGTTTTGTTCCAGTCTGATAAATTCTACTTCCTTTATATGATGAATACTTTCAGGAAATTACTTGTCATTGAATAGTTTCTGAAATGTTTCTCAAGACATGTTGAGTGCGGCAGGTTGGGTACGCTTCACAGACTCCCACCAGTAGTCTGCCTCATCGCAGAACATAAAGGTGGCGAATGGAACCTTCTGTTCCTCCGTGCATCCCAAGACATCTAATATCTTAGTAATTTGATTGACCCATGTTTCCGCCTTAATCGGATCCGGCTTTTCAATAAATTCTGGTGGTCTTAACTCCTTGAACTGCTTGGCTGTGACAGACCGTGCGTTTCTATCACTTCCACCCATATTTTGTACACGAGTCTCCCTCGTCTAATTTTGCATGAACTGCAAAAAGCTCCTAAACATTCCATCATTCATCGTTTGCTCGGTAGTGTTGTTTACAGGAGGAATATTGCCTTCCTGTTGTACGTTCTCCTGGTTTGTAACTAAAGATTGTTCCACAGTCTCATACACTCCATTGTTAACGTTCTCAGCAGCCATTCTTAAATACTGCCATAAAACAAGGGTTAATAAAACAAATTAACATATAACATAATATCCCTATATTATGACTGACCAACAAATAAGCTTAGATATGACACACTAGCGAATGATTTACTCATCTCTCCCCTCCTAGTTCTATTCCCCGATCTCTGCCAGAGACCATATCCTTAAGCTTTGATACCAACTGTGACGCCCCCAAAATAGGTATACAACACTCATTCTGAGTCGCCAAATACATGGTACATAAAGCAAACTACAACTTTAATAATACAATTGTCGTGCAAAATACGACAACACATACTGTGAGTTTAAATACAAATATTGTCTTTTAGACAATATCCACACTCAAATAAGTCCGCATTACAATTATTCAAACACTATTTTACAGAAATAGTGAGGACTACTAAAATATCTTTCTAGAACCATCACTCCATACCCCGACTAGATCCTGCTATGTTTTCACATTCTGAGAAGAAAAATGGAACAAAAAGGAAAAGGGTGAGCTCAACTTGCCCAGTAAAGAATATTATGACTAAGATAATATAAAAAAAATTATCATTAGTTTTCAACATGGAAAAATCTGATAAAATATAATAGATAACAAGTTTTAGATCAACAACTGCAGCGAAAACAACAATCCATTAGAAGAGTCAAATAGAGAATGAGTTCTACTATCTTCTAAGATATAAAAGTTCATCATCAATATTTTATCCCTGTAACAACAATCAATATACATCTTTAATCAATATTCATCTTTGCACTACAAGCCAAAGATATTCATTTGTATCACCAGTTGGTCATGTTCATCTCAACACATGTTCATCTTTGCACTACGGGCCAAAGATATTCATCAGCTAATCATTCATCTTTGCACTACAGGCCAAAGATATTCAGTAATATCATCATTTAGGACTGAGGATGATGACAAATATTTTAAAGAAAACGAATCCAGTGAGACAGAAGGACAAATATTAAGGATTCGTATAACAGTTTATCCAAGATCAATTGTAGTAACCCCGAATTCGGGCCCCGAATCGCCTCGGACTCGGTACACTAATTCTTTCACTAATTGCGGAAGATATAAACATAAATTGTTTATACATTACATTACACACTATTCCCCAAAATCGAGTAACCTTAACATATAACACAATTCATAAGTTATCTAACTCATAACATTATTTTCAAACTATTCTATTACAATATAGCCGCATTTATTGCCCCAAGCTGAGCTTGGCATTATCTTTTCTATCAATGATTCATTTATTTAAGAATCTTATCAATCCTCAATTCAAAATAAATCTTATTTATCTATTCAACATTTCAAACTGTATATAGCTGAAAATTACATTTGAATAAACTATCAATCATAGATCTATATAATTTCTAAATCAAGAAAATGTATTCATTTTGTGCAATGCTCAATCTTCATCATCCGTATAGCAAATAATATTGTCTAACATCATTAACCTGCAAAAAGTTTATGTTTGCAAGATTGAGCTCGACAGCCCATCAAATTTAACAATCTATCATGTTTCACATAGCACACAATTCTATATGCACTACATTTCCTTTAATATGCATATTTGCATGCAACATACGTTCTTTATTAAACATATTCTACATGCATCAATAATTTCTTACAAAACATTAATTCATGCATTATACAGTTCTAATTTATCAAGTTACATTATACAACATGTAATCACATATAGATTGAGTTCCATAACCTAATTAACTTAGTCATATTTTGACTTTTAACAATTCATAGAGCATAATATGTAATTTAACACATAACACATTTCATCCACAAACATAATAGAACTGAAAAACTTGCCTGCACCGTTGATTACCGCAACGCAATTTATAACGCTTTACCCGAAGACCTAATATTAATAATATAGATCTCCAATATTAGAATAATATCATCACAGTATATTACTGTTATATTTATATCTACAGAATAACCTAAACACATTACCACATAACTCTTTCAGTCTTTACAGCACATAAGACTAGGTATCAAGTCAAACTATTACAGTCTGAGTTGAAACCAACATAATTCTATCATTCTGAGGGTCTAGTCGGACTAATATCGAGTTTAAGTTCAATTAAACTCTGACTTAACAGTTAACAATTATCACAGATAATTTTTAACCAGACAAAATATTTTTCCTAGGCTCGTAATAACTTTCTGATAATTATTACCATTTATCAACATTTTTTAATCCTTAAAACCGTATTTAAATGAATTAAATACCACTTAATACCTTAATCATTAATATTTATTTAATATAAAATATTAATGAAAATCATAACATAATATTATAATATAATTATAATATCACAAAGTATTTTTAATACTTTAAAATCATAATTATATGATTTTCCAACACTTTAATCCATTATCCGATAATTACTATTAATATTAAAATATTAATATTTTCATGCCAAAATATCAAAAGTTATAATTTATAACTTAAAATATTTTTATAACACTTAAATCATTTTTATATGATTTATAAATCATTAATACTAATTTTCCATAATTTATTTAATATATTTATTAAATAAACTAATTATCATTAATATTGATTAATTAATGAATTTCATCCCAAAATATTAAAAGTGATCAAAAATAACTTAAAATATTTCTTTATACTATAATATTATTTTTCATGATTTTTCATGAATTAAAAACTATTTTTAAATAATTTATTTAATATTATAATTAAATAAATAAATACCATTTACATTCCAAAAGTACCAAATATTTTTGAAATATACTCAAAATAGTTAAAAACTATTTTTCAGACTTTAAAATAATTTTTAGGAATTTATTTTGTATTTTTAATAATTAAAAACCATTTTTTTCTAATTTTAAATCAATTTTCGGAAAAATAATAATTAAACCGTCGCTAAAGGCCTATAGCGACACTTGTCTGTCGCTATAGGTGTTCTTCACTCAAGAACACTGACAACTCAGTGAACGAGAGGGCTGGTTTGACCAACATTAAAGCCGCGTTCTAAATGATTTCTGGGTTGGTTATAACTTTCAGATTGTAGTACTCATGTAGTACTACAACCACAAACTCATATCATGACCAAACAATATCATATCCGAGAGATCCAAGCCTCCAAAGTTACTGACAACGTGTTCTTCATTTTCTGGGTTTTCTAGAAAATGAAGAACAGTCGAGGTTAATAGCTTTCGATCCTTATATCTTGGGTTCTGAGTTTAGTTTGGGTTATCTATAAGTTCTAGCGTGTAGTCCGTATGTCAAGGTACAACAAACGATCATCAGATCAACTTACAAACATTAAAACTGTACGATTTAAATCGGTCAAAGTAGACACGAAAAACTGTTCTTGAACAAATCTGGGTTTTCCAGATTGTTCTTGAAGCAGTTCGGTCAACTACTTTTGACCACAATTTCCTGCCATTCCAGTTATGATCTAGGTGTTATAATTAATTTAAAATGTAGTATTTATACCAGACTACAAAGATCTACCAACAACATGGCCTAACTTATACACAGCAAGATCAAGACCCTGCAAACTCGCTGTCAGACAAGTTCTTGATTTCTGGGTTGCCCAGAAACCAGATTTTGTGAATGGTCAACGGTCTTTGACCGCTTGTATCTTTCAATCTAGACATGATATAACCTTTATTCCTGTTCCAGAATAAAGCCTTAATGGCATACTACAAATATATAACTTAAAACTTAACAGATCATAAACATACAACGATCTATGGGCCCTGACATATGGCTGTCAGGCCACTATTTTCCCATTTTTCCAGATTTTTATAAACATTAGATCCGAGCATCTAGGTGTTATGGATCCATGATCCAATAACCCAGATCTCTAATTGACACCCTATTACACATATTTAACCAACAAACAACAACATTTAACAACAAATCATGAGATTTCAAAAATTAGGGTTTTATACCTCTTTCAAGCATGATTTTGATTCTGGTCCTTAAGATCTGTTCTTGCTAAGCTCAGAAGTGTTCTTAGTTTATCTTAACACTCTCTCCATCCCACATTCACGAATTTTCAGAGAGAGAAAGAGTTGGAGAGAATGAAAATTAAAGTGAGATTTTTCTCTCTCCTTTTTAATTTATATTTTCAAAAAGTGCAATGCATTTAATCAATTGGCTGGCAATATAGGCTGAGGTGTTGATGTTAGTCACATGCTAGGCTACATTTAGGTCTAGGGTTGTTCACCAACCCATGATTTGGCCAAGATTTGCAAGCTTCTTCAATTAATACACAAAAGGGACATTTTTATCCTTTCCATTTATTCTCTAGAGTTTGCACTAGATGAAACCCTTAGGGTTTAGGGTTTGGACAATTTAGGGTTTTGGTTTTAACCCTTAACATTGCAAAAATTTAATTTCGACAATTTCTAATTTCGATTTTCAAAATAGAAAATAAACAATTCTAACTTATAATTAGAATTTTCTAATTATATAAAAAAAATAATTTTCTTAATCATACTTAAATCTTGTTAATTAGGATTAATAATTCCTAATTAAAATTGCTAATTACGCAATTAGGGTCAAAATTACAGATTAGGGTTCAAAACCACATTTCAGGGTTTTAAATAGAAAAACTAAATTTTTCTCATTTATAATTTAAATCTCGTAATTAGATTAGAGTTTTCTAATTACTCATAAATTAAAATAATTAGGATTAGGGTTTCCTAATTAGCATTGCTAATTTTAGCAATTAAATTCCACCATTGAAAAATTAGGGTTTCTGACGGAACAATTAGGGTTCTAAAAATTTGAAATTAGGGTTTGTTAATTAATTAACCTTTACCCTAATTAATACTTAATTATTAGCACTAAAGCATTAAAATTCTCCGTTATATTCCCAGATTAGGGTTTCATTTTATCAGGATCTGAAATTAGGATTTTCAGATCTGTATTAGGGTTTCCAAATAATCAATTAAGAATTTAAACAATTCATTAGGGTTTTTCCTAATTAATTAAAATTATTGGCGTTTAACCTTGTTCCTAACATTGCATTCTCAATCTAGGGTTCCATTTACCGAATTAGGGTTTCGGATTTCCCGGAACTGAAACTAGGGTTTCCAGAACCGACTTCTAGGGTTTCTTATTAGACGTTAGGGTTTTCTAACCGAACGCTGTCGTTCTTAATATAAACTTAGGGTTTGTTACAGATATCGTTTATCTGATCAACCCATGACCCTTAACCACATTCTGATCACATCATTAACCATATACACAGAATTTAATCATATAAATTCTTAATCCTGAATAATTCACCTATATCCTTTACAAAATTTTGAAATCATCAAAATTTTACCCTAATAATATCAAACACATACACTTATTTTCTGTCTAGGTCTATTATTTGACCTTAAATCAATCATTTAAGATTTTAATGAATTCCCCAAATTCTCGGGTTGTCACATCAATAATACTCCATAATAACCAATTTTGAAGCAAAATTCAAAAATAAAGACAAAAACATGGATACAATCAAATATAGTAACCATAATTGACATCTTGGACAAAAAGAAGAAAATTTCATTTTTCGATGAATAGTGTCGTATTTGTGAATAGTGTCGTATACGTGAATAGTATCGTATATATGAATAGTAACTCCGACACAAAAAGTTCCAAATTTGATAAAAACGTTCACCAATATTTCAGTATAATGATATTGAAGAAAATAATATTATTTAAGAAGAAAATAACATCCTTTACCTCAAAATAACCGTACTTCTGACTGAATTTCGGATATAGTTCTGACAGAAACTTGTATTGAAAAATAGAAACTCACAAAGTATCTAAATACTCACAAAATACACTCAATAATCTAGAGAGAAAGAGAGAAAACTTGTTTCTGGTGTGATTTTCAATTAAATTTTAGCCCTCTATTTAAAGGAATATGTTAGCACGCCGAAGCAGACTTGACCTGCAACCTGATGGCTTTACTTGCTACTATTGCCACCCATCACATTTGAAATAAAATTCAGCACATTTCTTCACCAACCACAAGTGGGGCCCACTCAATTCTAGAATTTTCTACCAAAATCATTTATAAACCAAATTTCCGAATCAGTCACCTCTTAAAATTCATAACAAATCATACGTTTATTTTTAACGGTTCAAAATTTGTGAAAATATACTCAACTTATATATGTATAACATATCCAAAAATTATAACGATCCAACGGTCGGATTAAAAATTATAACTCACGCAATATATCTCAAAAATACTGGTTTAATTTTTAATACCTTTAATCCGACAAAAATACTAATAAAACACCTCAACATTAACTCTTTCATTTTTAATCACAATAAATATATCCAACATTTATATCCACATAAAATAAATATTTTCTTATCATATGAATCAATAATTAATTATTCACAAATAATATTACAGAATCACATTTATGACAACCAGGCCGTTCCCAAAAAGAGGGGGCTTTCCAATAAGAATTTCTCCTTATTGGCGAGCAATTAGGTGACCAAACCTCTCATTGATAGAACTTTTTAGACATTGCCAATAATGCTATCTCATAATATTATTCAAATAATATGAATTATTGATCTGATAATGGAAAATATTGTGCAATGACAATTATTGAAACAACAATAATATAAAATATCAACGCAACAATTATTGAATCAATAAAATAAAATATTGAACAGTAACTACTGTAATAATTATTGAGTAGTGTCTTCTTACGTAAGGATCAATAATTCATCAATACTGTGCATCCACGCGTATTACTGTATTTTAATCACCGAGTATTCCAACAGTGTTAACGGTAACAACTACGCCGTTATTTATAAAAACTCAAACTTGTCGTTTTCTTCATCCGACAGTTATTCTGTTATGGGGCGCACAAATGACTGCGCCGTCGTACTAATATTCCTCGACAATAAGAATATTCCACGACCAAACGAATATTCCTCGACAACAATAATTATTTTATAACCACTTGCTTATTTTGCAAAATTTGCACATTTCACCCATAACCAGAAAATTATATCAAATTAATACCTTATTATTCACAATAATAATTAGAGGATATTCGATTTTATTTATAATAAGTTGGGGTCTTACACCTTTGCGTTGACAATATTGCACTCGTACCCGCATATGATCTTCTACTCAATGCGTCAGTTACCACGTTAGCTTTTCCAGGATGGTATTGGATGGTATGATCATAATCTTTCAACATTTCAAGCCAACGTCGTTGTCGCATGTTGAGTTCCTTTTGAGTGAAGAAATATTTGAGGCTTTTATGATCCGTAAAAATCTCCACTTTCTCCCCATACAAGAAATGCCTCCAAATCTTTAGTGCAAAGACAACAGCTGCCAACTCTTGATCATGAGTAGGATAATTTCTCTCATATTCTTTGAGTTTTCGTGAGGCATAGGCTATGACTTTCCCATGTTGCATGAGAACACATCCTAACTCTTTGGCCGAAGCATCACTGTAGATGACAAATCCCTCCGAACCAGATGATATTGTCAGAACAGGTGCTGAAATGAGTCTCCTCTTGAGTTCTTGAAAACTCTTCTCACATTCCTCGCTCCAACCAAACTTTGTATCTTTTCGAGTCAGCGGAGTTAGTGGAGTAGCGATTCGAGAAAACCCTTCTACGAATCTCCGATAATAACCAGCTAAGCCGAGAAAGAAACGTATTTCGGTTACTGATTCAGGCTTCTCCCAGCTTTGAATAGTTTCAATCTTTGCTGGGTCAAAATATATTCCATGACTTGATACCATGTGCTCAAGGAATGCTACTTCATCAAGTCGAAACTTGCATTTCTTCAACTTGGCATAAAGCTTGAATTCACGAAGCTTTTGGAGTGTTAGTCTCAAGTGTTGCTCATTATCTTCACGGCTTTTGGAATAAATAAGGATGTCATCAATAAAAACGACCACAAAGTGATCCAAATATTCCTTGAATACTCGGTTCATCATATCCATGAAGGCAGCAGGAGCATTAGTCAATCCAAAGGACATGACTAGGAATTCATAATGCCCGTACCGAGTTCTGAAAGACGTCTTTGGAATGTCATCGGTTCTAATCTTCAATTGGTGATATCCGGAACGAAGATCAATCTTTGAAAAGAATTTGGCTCCCTGCAACTGGTCAAACAGGCCATCAATACGTGGCAATGGGTACCTATTTTTGATGGTGATATGATTCAACTCTCGATAATCAATTCAAATTCGCAAACTCCCATCTTTCTTTTTCACGAATAGAACAGGAGCACTCCAAGGAGAAGTACTAGGACGAAAAAAACCGATGTCTAACAATTCCTGTAGTTGGGTCTTTAACTCTTGAAGTTCAACATGAGCCATTCGATATGGGGTTTTGGAAATAGGTTTTGTACCAGGTTCAAGGTCGATACAAAATTCAATTTCACGCTCTGGGGGTAGGCCAAGAAGTTCTTCAGGGAATACGTCATGAAATTCATTCACAATAGAAATATCATTCAAAACTGACGTATTTTTGTTTAGATCCGTGACATGAGCTAAGAAAGCTTGACATCCATTTTTCAATAAACGAATAGCTTTATGGCTTGAGATGACAGTGATTGATTTTAATGGTTTGGTGGCTTGAATTCGCATAACAGATTGGTTAGGAATGTGAAAGCTAACAACCTTACGAAAATAATCAATTTTTGCATGATGAGTAGTTAACCAATCAATCCCTATAATTACGTCAAATGCAAGTATTTTCAATGAAATAAGATCGACAAGTAATGTGAGGGTACCAATTTGAACCAAACAAGACTTATAAACAGTGGATGTAATGAAGGTTTCTCCCAACGGAGTTTCTACAGATAAGTCAAAGTCTAATTTCTCCGGAGTCAAATTTAATCATTAAGCGCAAGTAGGAGAAATAAAAGAATAGGTAGAACCGGTATTAAATAAGGTATAGACTTTGCTAGAGTTTATGATAAGCTTACCCGTGATGACCTTATTCGGGTTCCTTGCTTTCTGAGAGGTCACAAAAAACGCTCTCCCTTGCACTATCGGCTTTGACTTTTCTGGGACGACCTTTAATGCCTCCATCCTGGCTGAACTTGTCTTCGGTGAACGACAAAATTGGGCTAAGTGACCTTTTCTTCCATAATTGTAACATGCTTTGGACGGCATCGCGCAGTTTGGACTGATATGTCCCTCCCCTCTGCATTTGAAGCATATGATAGGTGGTCGTTCTCCTTCCTTAACAACGGGTGCTGGTGCTGACGTCCTTCCATCATTGTTGAATCTCCTTTTCTTGAAATGTTCATTTTTACTGTCTTGGCCATGATTACCACCGAAGTGGTTACCATTTCTGGCATGTTGATTCCCTCCACGTTTGTTGTCACCGTTTCAATGACTGATACCACTGGTATTTTCATGTTGTCGGCTGCTTTCTCTTGGTTGCGTTGACTCGTTACCGCGCTCCAATAACTGTGCCCTATTTACAACCTCTGAGTACAAACACAGTTTATGAGAAATAAGATATTGACGTATCTCTGGTTTCAAACCTCTTAAAAACATTCGCGTCATTCGCTCCTCATTATCGACCAAATGGGATGCAAACCAGGATAACTCCGCAAATTTAGCCTCGTATTACAACACGGTCATATTGTTTTGTTCCAATTTGATAAACTCCATTTCTTTCATGTGACGAATACTCTTGGGAAAGTACTTGTCGTTGAATAGCTCTTAGAACTTCTCCCAATACATCTTGAGTGCGTTAGGCTGGGTACGTTTTACAGATTTCCACCAGTAATCTGCCTCTTCACGCAACATGAAGGTGGCGAAGGGAACCTTTTGCTCCTCGGAGCATCCCAAGACATCAAATATCTTGGTGATCTGCTTTATCCATGCTTCCTCCTTAAGTGGTCTTGGCTCTCCAATAAACTCCGGTGGTCCCAGCTCCTTGAACTGTTTAGCGATGATCGTCCGAGAGTTTCCAGTGTTTCCACCTACATTTTAGACAGGTGCCGCTCTCGCCTGCTGTTACATTGCATGAGGATTGTAGCCTTCCTAGTGTACATTATCCTGATTATTGATCTGTGGAGACTCAACGGTCTCCTGTGCTCCATTGATATTCTCAACATTCTCGGATGTCATTTTCAGATACTACCACAAAATAAAGGTTAATTAACATATTACATATTATCTCTATAGTCTGACCGACTAATTAAATATCAAATAAACTTAGGTAGGTCATACTAGCGAAGGAATTCCCCGTCTCTACCTTCCTAATTCTAGTCTCACATCTTAGCCAGGGATCATATCCCTAAGCTTTGATACCAACTGTGAAGCCCCCAAAATTAGGTATACATCACCCATCTTGAGTCGCCAGATACATGGTACAGAATTCAAATACAACTTAATAATACAACTGTCGTGTATAATACGACAAAACATAAATTGTGAGTTTAAATACAAATATTGTCTACTAGAGAGTATACAAACTCAAAAGGAGTCCTCATTACAATTATTTTCACACTATTTCACAGAATAGTGAGGACTACTAATACTATCATCTGGTCCATCACTCCGTTCCCCGACTCGTCCCAGCTATATTCTCATTTCCTGAAGAGAACAGTGAAAGAAAGGGTGAGCTCAACTAGCCCAGTAAGAAATATTTTGACTAAGATAATGCAGAATAAATTATCATTAGCCTTAAACAGTGTTAAATTTATACAATATAACAAACATTAAGTTTAACTGCAGCGGAACAAGCAATCCATTAAAAGAGTCAAGTAGAGAATAAAATCTACTACTACCTCTGTCCCATAATAAGTGCATTTTTAGCTAAAATCACACATACTAATACACAAGATAAAATGACAAAAATACCCTTAATATATTTTCTTTGAAGTTGAAGAGTTAATGAGTGTCATTTAATTGTCGTGATAGTAAGATGCAATAAATACCATTGAATGCATAAGGGCATATATGAGAAAATATTGCAAAAATTGTATTGGAGTTCTAACACATCAATTATTTTGGGAAAAACTATTAAGCCTAAAAAAGCACTTATTGTGGGACGGAGGTAGTATCTTTTAAGATTTAAAAGGTTTTTCATCACTTTTATCGCTGGGACTCTGCTTAATAAATAATCCACATCACCGAATCACCCCTGCACTATGGCCAATGATATTTTTAGTATTACGACCACAATTATCCATGCACTACGGGCCAAGAATATTTGTGTATTCATTAATGGTCATGATCATGCCAACAACTGTCCATCAATGCCCTATGAGCCAATAAGGACTTTTACCATATCATTTGTAACATTACGGTCATGATTACACCGAATAATCCCTGGTCATAATCATACCAAGTCCATCTGTGCACTACATGCCACATATGGCTTTCAAAAATATAAATATGAGGATGATGATAATGATATAAGAATTCAATAAAACAAGTTCAAGAATTAATTTGTCGATGAACCAATAACGTCCAAACTGCCAACATGATAATGCTTTGTAGAGTAAAATTCAAGAATGATCAGAAGAATATTTCCATGAAAAGATACTGGATGAAGCGCAATTATCAAGGATATTCCACTAATTTCATGGAGTATAGAAGTCAAAACTTTAACCAATTGAGTATAATAAAGAATGGAATAACAAAAGAAATCACCATGCATGCGGTACTTCGCACAGACAGGTTATTCCAACAGAATACTAATAAGGACGGAATCAGGTCCGGCGTAAAACGCATAGACAGGATATTCCAACAGAATAATAAAGACGGAATCAGGTCCGGCATAAAACGCACAGACATGATATTCTAATAGAATAATAAAGACAGAATCAGACGTCAAATTTTTCAACAAAATCATATAAAATAAAATTTTTATAATATATAAATATATAAACACATGTTTATAATTGAAACAAACAAAAAAACTAGCCCCCCACCCGACAATTCTCTAGATTTTTCTTCCCCCCCCCCCATATTTCCTTCTTCAATCGTGGGCCCCGTATGTTCCCTCCACCAACAAATCACCATCACAGGTGGATCCCATCATAATATTTATACTGAATAACTTTTTACCGATTATTTTGAAAAAATTGGGTAAATAGGGGTCCATAAAATAAGCAAAATTTACAACAATTACTATAGCAATAATTAAACAAAATTGAGTGACTTCTCACGTAAGCATCAATAACCAATATTGTGTGCTACTATGCAACCACGCGTATTACTGTACTTTTAACACCGGGTGTTTCAACAGTTAACGGTAAAACTTTCGTCGTTATTTTCATAAAGTATTTTTGTCGTTTTCTCAATCCGACAATAATTCCATTGTGAGGTCCACAAATGATTGTGTCGTTGTACTAATATTCCCTGTTAAAACGAATATTCCCCGACCAATCGAATATTATATTACAACTTGCGTACTTTGCAAAATTTATAAATATTACCCACAACTATAACATTATATCAATTTCACTCCAAAATAATATTTATCGAAAATTCATCTTTATTCAAAAAGTTGGGGTTTTACAATCTCCCCTTCATATGAAATTTCGCCCTCGAAATTAGGGTACGTACCTGGTATGTCGAAGAGGTAAGGATACATTGACTTCATTTCAGATTCTAACTCCCAGGTCATTTCCTCAACAACGTGGTTTCTCCATAAAACTTTAACTTGAGGTATAACCTTGGAGCGTAGAATATGTTCCTTCTTATCCAAGATTTGAACATGAACCTCTTCATACGTTAAATCTTCCGCTATTTCGTCCGGTTCCAACTCAATAATGTGGTTCGGGTCTTCCACATATTTACGTAACATGGATATGTGAAAAATGTTATGAACACGAGACATACTTGGTGGTAAAGCAAGTCTATTGGCCACAGTTTCTACTCAATCAATGATTAAAAATGGGCCGATGAATCGAGAATTGAGCTTTCCTCACTTTCCAAATCTCGTAACTCCTTTCTATAGAGCAACACGTAACAACACATGATCTCCTATATCGAATTTTACGTCCTTTCGATGAAGATCAACATAACTCTTTTGTCGATCTTGTAAGGTTTTTATACGTTGTTGGATCGTTTGAATCTTTTCCTTAGTCATATGTACCAACTCTGGTCCCAACAACGTTGCTTCACCCACCTCATCCCAGCATACTTGAGAACGACACTTTCTTCCATACAACGCCTCGAATGGAGCCATGCCAATGCTTGCTTGATAACTGTTGTTGTAGGAAAACTCCACCAACGGTAAGAACTTGTCCCAACTTCCCTTGAAGTCGAGGAAACAGAGTCTTAATAAATCTTCCTGAGTTTGAATAGTCCTATCTGATTGTCCGTCCATTCGAGGATGATATGCCAAACTAAATCGTAAATCCATGCCCATAGCTTTTTGCAAACTAACCCAAAATCGTGAAGTAAATCTTGGCTCTCGATCAGAAACTATGGATACTGGCATACCATACAATCTTACAACCTCATTTATATACATACGAGTAAGATGTTCAAGTGTATAAGTTTCTCGTATCGGTAAAAAATGGGCAAACTTGGTCAATCTATCAACAATGGCCCAAATCGCATCTATGCCTTGAGAAACTTTGGGAAGACCGGTAACCAAGTCCATGGTAATGTGCTCCCACTTCCATTCAGGAATTTCAAGTGGTTGCAATGGACCCTTTGGTACTTGATGCTCCGCCTTGACTCGTTGACACGTTAGACACCTTGAGATAAACAGCGTTATATCTCTCTTCATATTGCTCCACCAAAATGTATGACTAAGATCACGATACATTTTGTTACTCCCAGGATGGATTATAAATTGTGTGTTGTGCGCCTCCATCATGATTTTATACTTTAAATCAGGGTCGTTAGGAACACAAAGTCTGGGTTGACTCGAAGTATTCCTTCATCATAGATTCTTGCTTCCGGCATCGCACCTTTTTGCACTTTCTTCCTCATACGCATCAGCTCCGGGTCTGTAACTTGAGCAACTTTAATTTTATCAATTAAAGTCGGTTCTACTCGTATATTCGTCATCATCACGTAGGTCCCTGGAGTCTTTATCTCTATCTCCATCCTTTGCAAGTCATACAAAATGGGCCTTTTGTGACGCCTCCAAAATAGGTATACAACACCCATTCTGAGTCACCAAATACATGGTACATAAAGCAAACTACAACTTCAATAATACAATTGTCGTGCAAAATATGACAACACATACTTTGAGTTTAAATACAAATATTGTCTTCTAGATAATATCCACACTCAAATAAGTTCTTATTATAATTATTCAAACACTATTTTACAGAAATAGTGAGGACTGCTAAAACATCTTTCTAGAACCATCACTCTATACCCCGACTAGATCCTGCTATGTTCTCACCTCCTGAGAAGAAAAATGGAACAAAAAAGGAAAGGGTGAACTCAACTAGCCCAGTAAAGAATATTATGACTAAGATAATATAAAATAAATTATCATTAGTTTTCAACAGGGAAAAATCTGATAAAATATAATAGATAACAAGTTTTAGATCAACAACTGCAGCGGAAACATCAATCCATTAGAAGAGTCAAGTAGAGAATGAGTTCTACTATCTTCTAAGATTTAAAAGTCCATCATCAATATTTTATCCTTGTAACAACAATCAATATACATCTTTAATCAATATTCATCTTTGCACTATAGGCCAAAGATATTCATTTGTATCACCAGTTGGTTATGTTCATCTCAACACTTGTTCATCTTTGCACTACGGGCCAAAGATATTCATCAGTTAATCATTCATTTTTGCACTACAGGCCAAAGATATTCAGTAATATCATCATTTAGGACTGAGGATGATGAAAAATATTTTAAAGAAAACGAATCCAGTGAGACAGAAGGACAAATATTAAGGATTCGTATAACAGTTTATCCAAGATCAATAATACTCCATAATAACCAATTTTGAAGCAGAATTCCAAAATAAAGACCAAAACATGGATACAATCAAAGATAGTAACCATAATCGACATCTTGGATAAAAAGAAGAAAATTTCATTTTTTGGTGAATAGTACCGTATTCATGAATAGTGCCGTATACGTGAATAGTAAGCCCGACACAAAAAGTTCCAAATTTGATAAAAATGTTCACCAATATTTTAGCATAATGATATTGAAGAAAATAATATCATTTAAGAAGAAAATAACATCCCTTACCTTAAAATAACCGTACTTCTGACTGAAAATAAAGATAGGATATTCCAACAGAATAATAAAGACAGAATCAGGTCCGGCGTAAAATGCACAGACAGGATATTCCAACAGAATAGTAAAGACGGAATCAGGTCCTGCGTAAAACGCACAGACAGGATATTCCAACAGAATAGTAAACACGAAATAATAGAAGAATGTCACAGAGTATAGGGTAGCCCGCATATGCAGGTTATTCCAACAGAATAATAAAGAATGAAATAACATAAGTTCGCTTCATGAATACAAAAGAATAACACTCCTTACGAGTACAACAAATAATATTCCCTACCTTAAGAAGAAGAGTACTGGATATATATGTAGTGAAGTAGCAGAATACTTTCTTCTTTCTCTCTATAGTTTATATCTCTAGAGTTTAGTGAATTCGTAAGAAAATAATGAAGGAATGAGCTTCTATTTATAGCAGAATGGAAGGGATACTATTTAGAAAAATAATTCATGGACTATACAGTAATGTTTTGGTCAAAAATCACGGGCAAAAGAAATGAATATCAGACGTCAAATTTTTCAACAAAATCATATAAAATAAAATTTTTATAATATATAAATATATAAACACATGTTTATAATTGAAACAAACAAAAAAACTAGCCCCCACCCAACAATTCTCTAGATTTTTCTTCCACTCCCCATATATCCTTCTTCAATCGTGGGCCCCGTATGTTCCCTCCACCAACAAATCACCATCACAGGTGGATCCCATCATAATATTTATACTGAATAACTTTCTACCGATTATTTTGAAAAAATTGGGTAAATAGGGGTCCATAAAATAAGCAAAATTTACAACAATTACTATAGCAATAATTAAACAAAATTGAGTGACTTCTCACGTAAGCATCAATAACCAATACCGTGTGCTACTATGCAACCACGCGTATTACTGTACTTTTAACACCGGGTGTTTCAACAGTTAACGGTAAAACTTCCGCCCCGTTATTTTCATAAAGTATTTTTGTCGTTTTCTCAATTCGACAATAATTCTGTTGTGGGGTCCACCAATGATTGTGCCGTTGTACGAATAGTCCCTGTTAAAATGAATATTCTCCGACCAATAGAATATTATATAACAACTTGCGTACTTTGCAAAATTTATAAATATTACCCACAACTATAACATTATATCAATTTCACTCCAAAATAATATTTATAGAAAATTCATCTTTATTTAAAAAGTTGGGGTTTTACAAAGAATGTAATAACATAAGAAATCACCATGCATGCGGTAGTCCGCGTAGACAGGTTATTCCAACAGAATAATAAAGAATGGAATAACAACCCTTACGAGTATTGGAAGAAAATAACTCTCTTTATGAATATGAAAGAAATAATACCCTTACTATAATAATAATATCCTTTACCTTATAAGAAAACTGGATACTGAAATAGTGAGGTAGCAGACTTCTCTTCTTCTTTCTCTCTATAATTTCTCTATAATAATTTCTCTTGTGAGACTTAGTGAATTGGTGAGAATAAAATAAGAATGAGCTTCTATTTGTAGGAAAATATAGTTTTGATAATTCCACGTTTTGGGGCTCGAAATATTACAGTATAATACTTTCCTCTTTTTCTTTATTTTTAATTTTGTCCTGCAAGTATTATCAAACTTGCACCACCTCCCCTAATAGTAAATCATGTGAATCAATAGTAAATCATGTGACTCAATAGTTCTAAACATGTGAAAAAATTAATTATAGTATAATACCTTCATCTATACCTCCATTTTTAATTTAGTCATGCAAGTATTATCAATCTTGCACCAACTCCCCTAATAGTAAATCAGGTGAATCAGTAGTACACATATGCGAACACATAGTTATAAGTATGTGAATTAATAGCAATTAATTGCTCATTTATCCGGTTAATTACCCGATTGGTTAATATAACCTCTGAACATCAATTATTATCGAAATAAATGTCGATTTCCACAAACACTAATAATTTTCACACAATGGAACTATCAATTTCATCTTTAATCAACAAGAACTTATTCATCATTAATATTATAACGCACAATATTTAACAACCGGGTCGTTCCAAGGAAAGAGGGGGCTTTCCGATAAGGATTTCTTCCTATTGGCGCACAATTAGATTATCTAACCTCTCCTTGACAGAAATTCTAGACATTGTCAATTAATATTGCAAATAATAATATGAATAACTTTGTCGTCTCAATTATTGATTTAATAATATATCATATTATGCAGATGATACTGTGATAATAATTGAATCAATAATATGAGAGATATGATGTAACAATTACTGTAGCAATAATTGAGTATAACTGAGTGACTTCTTATGTAAGCATCAATAATCAATACCGTGTGCTACTATGCAACAACGTGTATTACTGTACTTTTATTACCGGGTAGTTCAACAGTTTTAACGGTAACACTTTCGCCTTTATTTTTATAAAATGATAATTCTGTCATTTTCTAACTATGACAATACTTACATTATGGGGTCCACCAATGATTTTGTCTTCGTACGAATATTCCCTGTTAAAAAGATTATTCCCCGACCAATCGAATATTCCCCGACACAACGAATAACAACTTGCTTACTTTGTAAAATTTTCAAATATCACCCTTAACTTTAACCCTTTCTCAATTTAACCATTTACTAAATTAAATAATAATTATAAGAAAATTGAATACTTTTATTTTATAATTTCGGGATCTCACAGTGGATGCTTTCATAACTTGGTTGACACATTCCTTTTGATATTGTAGCCTTTTTCGCGATGCATCAGATAAGCCATCTGGAGGAACCTTAATGGTTTGCAGTCACCATTTACCGTCTCTCTGTACACCTTTCTCAGACTCACCGGCTTCTTTCGAGACATACCAGAATTCATTCTGGTCCTTGAAGTTATTTAGGCAATCCTATTAAATATCATTTAGCTAAATTAATATTTAATAGGCTATGATATATGTATTGTGACGCCCCCAAAACAGGTATACATCACCCATCTTGAGTCACCAAATACATAGTACAAAAATCAATTACAAACTAAATTATACAACTGTCGGGTAATATACGACAAAATATAGCTGAGAGTTTAAACAATAATATTGTCTTCTATACAATATCCACTCTCAATGGAGTTCTCATTACAATTATAATCACACTATTTCACAGAATAGTGAGGACTACTAAAGCCACTTATCCTGGACCATCACTCCATTTCCCGACTCGTCCCAGCTATATTCTCATTTCCTGAAGAGAACCATGGAAGAAAAGGGTGAGCTTAACTAGCCCAGAAATAAGACTAAGATAATGCAGAATAAATTATCCTTAGCCTTCAACAGTATAACAACTGATAGAATACAATAAACAACAAGTTTTAGATCAACAACTGCAGCGGAATAAGAAATCCATTAGAAGAGTTAAGTATAGCATAAAATCTACTATCTTCTATGATTTAAAAAGTTATTCATCAACTTTATCGCTGAGACATGGCTTAATAAATAAACCACATCATCGAATCATCCCTACACTACGGGCCAAGGATATTCATGTAATCATCAATGGTCATGATTATACCGAATAATCCATGATCATAATCATACCAACAACGGTCCATCAATGAACTACAGGCCAATGAGGACTTTTCCCACATCATTCATTACATTACGGTCATGATTATACCGAATAATCTCTGGTTATAATTGTAACATTCCAGAATTTTAAAGTGTAATATTAAATATTTATTGATTTATATAAGTATTTAATGGATATGTTTATTGTAGAATAAATAATTATTCAATTTGAGTTGATGTGGTTTAGTTAATTATTTGTGAATAAATAATTAAATATTAAATATTATTTGTAATATTAAATATTTATTGAATTATATAAGTATTTAATGGATATGTTTATTGTTGAATAAATAATTGTTCAATTTGAGTTGATGTGGTTTAGTTAATTATTTGTTGAATAAATAATTAAGGAGCTAAGAAAATTAATTGTTATGAGATTATATACCAATTTAATTTAATAAGTAAGCTAGAGAGCTTATAGTGATTTAAATAAATTATAATATTTTAAATGGGAAATTGTAATTAAAAATGATAGTTGGTTGAATAAAATTATAATTATAAAGGAAATTATAATTATAAGATAATGATTTATGTGTGAAAGTAATTTAATAGATTAATATTTGCATTAATTAAATTGATTATTTAATTTAATAGAAGTGTGACAAATAACCTTGCTATAAAGGAGTTATTAAAATAAATTGAGGTAGTTTAATTCAGTTTTGCCAAACAAGGCCTAATGCCTATTAAGTCTTTTATATAATTGTGTTTTACCAAATAAGGCATAAGGATTAATTGGTTATATTTTTAGTGGTTAGCCAAACAAGCCTTATGACTTTTGATTTTCAAAACTCAAATAACTGATATCAGTTATAAGTTTTATATTTATATCATATAATAAATATATATTATATCTTATACGTTATATCATAAGACGTATGAATAGAGGAGAGAGGTTAGAGAGAAGAAAAGAAAAACTCAGAGGAAGAAGAAGAGAAGAAGAAGAGAAGAGAGGAAGAAAGGCTAGAGATTGAAGAAGAAGCTTGATAATCAAAAGGATAATCTAACTCTAGGATATCATCTTCTTAATTAAAGGTAGGAGCTCAATATCTTTCTTTAAAAGTTTAGTTTTCCTCTTCCAAAAAAGTCTTTGTAAAATATTTGTAAAAGATGAATTGTTGATATGTATATAGTTTAGTACAATAATTGTTTGTAAAAGGTTGTTTCATGAATTTGTATGTGATTATAGAGAAATTAAGTCATGTATGTATGCAAATTGTGAAGAAAATATATTACAGTGTTTACATGAAAATATATATATGAACATGACTTAGTTTAAAATAGAAATTAAGGTTTTATTAGTTGTTAAATTGATAAATTGATTATGGAAATTGATAAAGTATGTATAACCATAACTATGATGTTTTGAAATTTCTGTTTTGATTGAAAAACAAAATCATAGTGTTGATTTTTATAAAAAATGTCAACAATGGAGTTTTTGCCAAAAACGTTAAAATTGGGTGTTGTAACTTTGATGTTTGTGTTATTTTATGAGTATAAACATGTTAGAAGTCTTCACAATATGTTTATATGAAGTCTATATGTGTATTACATGTTAATCAGTCTATTAGATTCGAGCTTTTAGGCCAAATTGGCTTGTTATTGTACTATTGTCGAAGCTGTCAGTCGATACCGGAGTTTCGCACCGCAGTACAATAGTGGTGCCGCAGTGCCATCACCATGCCACAACGCGGCTTTGTAGTATAATCACCATGCCGCAGCGCCATCACCACACCGCAGCGCGACCCACAGTGTAAACTGTGGCCCCGTGGCGCGAGTTAACAAAATGTTCTGACAGTTTTGTTTATATATACAAAACTTGAAAATAAATGTTACGTGCTAATAATATGAATGTTAAATGATGATTTCAGTAGTATTAAACTATGAATGAGCATTTTATCAAGAGTTAATTAGTAGTAACGTAGTTTGATTATGTGAATTAGTAATTTAACCTACATGATGTATATATTTTGTTTATATAGATATAAAATGTTGGTAATGACTAATTATATCAATATGTCATATGTATAGAGTATTGATTCAAGTTGTAAGGTTTAGCTTGTACTAAAGTCAAGTTTTCTAACTCTAAAACTTCGTTGTACAAGTTTAATTTTGTTGAGCACATTATTGCTTTTAATTCCATTTCAATTATACAAGTTGCTAACTCTACACTTTCGTGGAGTTAGATTGTTTATTATTGATAAAGCTCTTGTATCTATTGGTTCATGAGGATGCAAGTATTCTACATCTTACATTTTATTATTGAACAAGTTTCTTTAATATGTAACTCGTTAGTTAGCATGCGAGTCACTGTATTCTAGTGATGAGCAACTTTGTCGTTCAATTTATTATTCATGATGCATGTTTAGTACCCAATCCTTAATAACCTTGAATGTTATGATTATTCCATGCTTATGCTATTCGATTATTCCTAAATCATGATGTTAATTTATAAATATCAATTCAGTTATGATTATTCCATAGCATACAGTTATTTCTTTTGTAATCAACTAATCCTTAGTTGATTACCGTTGAATTCTAAATTACCCTGTAATGTATCCAAACCAAACTTACTTTGGTGCGGACTTGTATTCTAAATACTAAGATGAACAACTCTTTTAATAAAGGTTTACGCTTAGCGTTGAAATGGTTGTGCACAATATATTGTACGAAGGGTTGATCCCCCTAAGTACGTGGAGTCCTTATAGTCTTATGACTGTTAAAGTTAAAATTGAAAGATTACTTATAACTGTGGACATGATTCGTGGTCATTAGACCCTCAGTGAATGGTATAAATTTCAGAAATGTTAATAGAATATATTGTTCAGTTCTATTGAGCCTAATATTGGCAATTGATGTAAAAGTTTAAAGATTTATTTATTGCTATTTCAAGTAGGCCTTGTTTGCTCACTCTTGCCTGCAAAATTTCTTACAGTTAAAGTTGAAACGTGTGACGTACTTAGCACCAGTAAGGGGAAAGGAAAGATGAATAACTATTGAAGACTTGTAATAATTTTGATAGTTTACTTTCAGACTTTGATTTAAAGATTGTAATGAAGTTTATTTAATTTTCCGCATTTGAATGTTTGTACTTAAAGGTTAGATAACCTGAGAGATTTTTATTTAAGTTTAATCCTGTATGGGCAGGTTTTGATTATTCAATTTTATTATAATTGGGTAGTTTGAAATGAATGTTTTGATTAAGTGAACACCAAATCTTGAGGAAATGAAGTACCAGGATTTGGGGGTGTCACAATAATCATACCAAGTCCATCTATACACGTAAGCCAAAGATGACTTTCATCACAATATAAGCATGATGATGATGACAATGAATAATAATTCAATAAAACAAGTTCAAGGATAAATTTTAAAGATTTATAATTTAATTTATCCAGAATTCAATAATGTTCAAATTGTCAACATGATACTGTTTTGTGGAGTAAAATTCAAGAATTCTCAGAAGAATATTTCCATTAAAAGATATTGGATGAAGCGCAAATATCAAGGATATTCTACTAATTTCATGGAGTATAAAAGCCAAAACTTTAACCAAATGAGTATAATAAAATATATGAAACTGCAAATGATTTTTCACTCGTCATGCTGTAATCCACGTACACAGATCATTTCCATAATTTAATAAGGAATGAATACGAAGGGTCATTCACCATGCATGCGGTAGTCTGCGTAGACGGGTTATTCTAACAGAATAATAAAGAATGGAATAACAGAAGAATTCACCATGCATGCGGTAGTTCGTGTAGACATGTTATTCTAACAGAATAATAAAGAATGAAATAACAACCCTTACGAGTATTGAAAGAAAGTAACTCTCTTCATTAATACGAAAGAAATAATATCCCTTAACTTAGAAGAAAACTGGATACTGGAATAGTGAGGTAGCAGACTTCTCTTCTTCTTTCTCTCTATAATTTCTCTATAATAATTGCTCTTGTGAGACTTAGTGAATTGGTGAGAATGAAGGAAGAATGATCTTCTATTTATAGGAAAATATATTTTTGATAATTACACATTTTGGGGCTCGAAATATTACAGTATAATACTTTCATCTTTTTCTTCATTTTTAATTTAGTCCTGCAAGTATTATCAAACTTGCACCACCTCCCCTAATAGTAAATCATGTGAATTAATAGTAAATCATGTGACTCAATAGTTCTATACATGTGAAAAAAAATAATTACAGCATAGTACCTTCATCTATACCTCAATTTTTAATTTAGTCATGCAAGTATTATCAATCTTACACCAACTCCCCCAATAGTAAATCATGTGAATTAATAGTACACACATGTGAACACATAGTTATAAACATATGAATTAATAGCAATTAATTACTCCTTTATCCGGTAAATTGCCCGATTGGTCAATATAACCTCCAGACATCAATTATTATCGAAATAAATCTCGATTTCCACTAACACTAATAATTCCAACACAATGGAACTATCAATTTCATCTTTAATCAACACGAACTTATTCATCATTAATATTATAACTCGCAATATTTAACAACCAGACCGTTCCCAGGAAAGAGGGGGCTTTCCGATAAGGATTTCTCCTTATTGGCACGTAATTAGGTGATCAAACCTCTCCTTGACAGAACTTCTAGACATTGTCAATATTGCAAACAATACTTAATTATTCATTTAATAATATAAAATATTATGCAGATGATACTGTGACAATAATTGAATCAATAATATGAGAGATATGATGCAGCAATTACTGTAGCAATAATTGAGTATAACTGAGTGACTTCTTACGTAAGCATCAATAATCAATATCGTGTGCTACTATGCAACCACGCGTATTACTGTACTTTTACTACCGGGTAGTTCAACAGTTTTAAAAGTAACACTTTCGCAGTTATTTTTATAAAAAGATAATTATGTCGTTTTCTAAATACCACAATACTTCCGTTGTGGGGCCCACCAATGATTGTGTCGTCGTACGAATATTCCCTGTTAAAACGAATATACCCCGACCAATCGAATATTTTATAACAACTTGCATAATTTGCAAAATTTTTACATATCACCCTTAACTTTAATATTTTATCAATTTAACCATTTAAGAAATAAAATAATAATTATAAGAAAATTAAATAGTTTCATTTCATAAAATTCGGGGTCTTACAATCTCCCCTCCTTATGAAATTTCGCTCTCAAAATTTACGTACGTACCTGGTATGCCGAATATGTGAGGATACCTTGACTTCATTTCAAATTCTAACTCTTGAGGTATAACCTTTGAGTGTCGAATAATATCCTTCTTATACAAGATTTTAACATGTATCTCCTCATACGTTAAATCTTCTGCTATCTCGTCTAGTTCTAATTCAATAATGTGGTTCGGGTCGTCCACATATTTATGTAACATCGATATGTGAAAAATGTTATAAACACGCGACACACTTAGCGGTAAAGCGATTCTATAGGCCACAGTTCCTACTCGATCGAGGGTTGAAATTTCCTCTCTTCATTGACTCTTGCTTCTAGAATAACGCCTTCTTGAACCTTCTTCTTTACATTCATCAGCTTCGGGTGTGTAGCTTGAGCGATTTTAACTTTATCGGCTTAACGTCGATTCTACTCGTATCATTTGACATCACCACGTGGGTTTTTAACAATAATTGAATCAATAATATGAGAGATATGATGCAGCAATTACTGTAGCAATAATTGAGTATAACTGAGTGACTTCTCACGTAAGCATCAATAATCAATACCGTGTGCTACTATGCAACCACGCGTATTATTGTACTTTTACTACCGGGTAGTTTAACAGTTTTAACAGTAACATCTCCACCGTTATTTTTATAGAAAGATAATTTTGTCGTTTTCTAACTACGACAATACTTTCGTTGTGGGGTCCACCAATGATTGTGCCGTCGTACAATATTCCCTGTTAAAACGAATATTCCCCGACCAATCGAATATTATACAAAAACTTGCATACTTTGCAAAATTTATAAATATTACCCACAACTATAACATTATATCAAATCCACACCATAATATTCAAAAATATATTTCGAGAAAATTATATATTTATTCATAAATTCTGGGGTCTCACAATCTCTCCTCCTTATGAAATTTTGCTCTCGAAATTTACGTACGTACCTGGTATGCTGAAGAGACGAGGAAACCTTGACTTCATTTCAGATTCTAACTCTTGAGGTATAACCTTTGAGTGTTGAATAAGATCCTTCTTATCCAAGATTTTAACACGTAGCTCCTCATACGTTAAATCTTCTGCTATCTCGTCTAGTTCTAATTTAATAACGTGGTTCGGGTTATCATCCACATATTTACGTAACATCGATACGTGAAAAACGTTATGAACACGCGACATACTTGGCGGTAAAATGAGTCTATAAGCCACAGTTCCTACTTTATTGAGGATTTCAAATGGGCCAATTAAATTGAAGGTTGAGATTTCCTCTCTTCGTCTATTCTTGCTTCTAGAATAACGCCCTCTTGAACCTTCTTAATTCTTCACATTCATCAAATCCGGGTGTGTAGCTTGAGCGGCTTTAACTTTATCAATTAAAGTCGATTCTACTCGTATATTCGTTATCTTCACGTGGGTCCCTAGAGTCTTTAACTCTTTCTCCATCATTTGTAAGTTATACGAAATGGGTCTCTGTGTTAACAACATCACACTCGTAAACGCATATGATCTTTTACTCAACGCATCAGCTACCACGTTCGTTTTTTCCACGATGATATTGAATGGTACGATCGTAATCTTCAACAGCTCGAGCCAACGTCTTTGACACATGTTACGTTCGTTTTACTGGGGTCAATACAAAATTCAATTTCACGCTCTAGGGTAAGCTAAGAAGTCTTCAAGAATACGTCAGGAAATTTATTAACAGTAGAAATATCATTCAAAACTGTGAATCTCATCCAAGACTTGGATAACACGTCACATTGATACCTATCAAGTTGTCATCGTCATTCACGACGTCGCCTATAAAAAGTCTGGCTTCGGTGCATTTCACACAAGGAAGTCAACAACGAAAGGACCGAGGCTCTTTACTTATGGCTTAATATAACAGTGATTGACTTTAGTGGTTTGGTTGCTTGAATTCGCATAACAGGTTGGTTAGGAATATGAAAGGTAACAACTTTACAGAAAGCTTGATGAGTAGTTAACCAATCGATTCCAAAAATCACATCAAAGGCAAGTATTTTCAAAGAGATAAGATCGACAGGTAACGTGAAAGTGTCGATTTGAATCAACAAGATCTATAAACAGTGGAGGTAACGAAGGTTTCTCCCAACTGAGTTTTAACAGATAAATCAAAATCTAACTTCTCCGGAGTTAAATTCAAACATTAAACACAACTAGGTGAAATAAAAGAGTGCGTAGAACCGGTATCTAACACGGTATAGACTTCGCAAAAGTTTATGATTAACTTACCCGTGATAATTTTATTCAGGTTCCTCTTAAAAAAAATGCTCTCTCTTAAACTACAGGCTTTGGCTTGTCTGGGACATCCTTTGGCATCACTATCCCAGCTAGACATGACTTTGGTGTACAACAAAATCGAGCTAGGTGACCTTCTTTTCCATAATTGTAACATGCTTTGGACTGCATCACGCAGTTTGGACTGATATATTCCTCCCTTCCGCATTTAAAGCATACTACCAGCGGTCGTTCTCCTTCCTTAACATGTGCTGGTGCTGTTGTCTTTCCATCATTATTGAACCTTCTATTCTTGAAATTTCCACTTCTATTATCTTGGCCATGATTACCACCGAAGTAGTTACCATTCTTGGCGTGATAATTTCCCCCACAATGGTTATCACTGTTTCGATGGCCGTTGCCACCGGTACGATTATTATCGTGTTGTTGGCCGTTACCTTTTGGTTGTGCTGAATCATTATCGCGCTCCAATAACTGAGCCCTATTCACAACATCTGAATATAAACAAAGTTTGTGAGAAATGAGGTATTGACGTATATCGGGTTTCAAACCTCTTAGAAACATTCGCGTCATTCGCTCCTCATTATCGACCAAATGGGATGCAAATCGGGATAACTCGGCAAACTTAGCCTCGTACTGCGACACGGTCATATTATTTTGTTCCAACTTGATAAACTCCACCTCCTTCATGTGACGAATAATTTCGGGAAAGTACTTGTCGTTGAACAGCTTTTGGAACTTCTCCCAAGACATCTTGAATGCGTTAGGCTGGGTACATTTTACAGATTCCCACCAATAATCTGCTTCTTCACGCAACATAAAGGTGGAAAAGGGAACCTTTTGCTCCTCGAAGCATCCCAAGACATCAAATATCTTGGTGATCTGCTTTAACCACGTCTCTGCCTTAAGTGGTTCTGGCTTTCCCAAAAACTTCGGTGGTCCCGCCTCCTTGAACTGCTTAGCGGTGACTGACCGTGGGTACCCATTGTTTCCACCTTCATTATGAACAGGAGTCTCTCTCGCCTGATGTTGCATGAATTACATAAAGTATCTGAATATCCCATCGTTCATCATTTTATCGGTGTTATTATTTACCTGAGGATTATTGTCTTCTTGTTGCACATTATCCTGGATATTGATCGTTGGTGACTCAACGGTCTCATGTGCTTCATTGCTTATCCCAACATTTTCTGATGCCATTTTCAAATACTGCCACAAAACAAGGGTTAATTAACATGTCACATATTATCCATATACTTTGACCGACCAATTAAATACCAAATAAACTTAGGTAGGTCATACTAGGGAAGGAATTCCCCGTCTCTCCCCTCCTAGTTCTTGTCTCACATCTCAGCCAGGGATCATATCCCTAAGCTTTGATACCAACTGTGACGCCCCCAAAACAGGTATACATCTCCCATCTTGGGTCGCCAGATACAAGGTACTGAATACAAATATAACTTAATTATACAATAGTCATGTAAAATAAGACAAAACATAGGTTGTGAGTTTTAATACAAATATTGTCATCTAGACAATATCCACTCTCAATGGAGTCCTCATTACATTTATTATCACACTATTTCTCAAAATAGTGAGGACTACTAATGCACCATCTAGGATCATCACTCTGTTCCCCGACTAGTCCCAGCTACGTTCTCATTTCCTGAAGAGAACAGTGAAAGAAAGGGTGAGCTCAACTAGCCTAGTAAGAAATATTATGACTAAGATAATGCAGAATAAATTATCATTAGCCTTCAACGGTGTTAAACTGATAAAATATATTAAACATCAAATTTAACTGTAGCGGAACAAGCAATCCATTAGAAGAGTCAAGTAGAGAATAAAATCTACTATCTTCTATGATTTAAAAGGTTTTTCATCACTTTTATTGCTGAGACTCAGCTTAATAAATAAAATCGAATCATCCCTGCTCCACGGCCAAGGATATTCATGTAATCATCAATGGCCATGACTATACCGAATAATCCTTGGTCATAATCATACCAACAACTGTCCACCAATGAACTACAGGCCAATGAGGACTTTTACTACATCATTCGTCACATTATGGTCACGATTATATCGAATAATCCCTGGCCATAATCATACCAAGTCCATCTATGCACGTAAGCCAAAGATGACTTTCAACATAATATAAGCATGGAGATGATGACAATTCAATAAAACAAGTTCAAGAATAAATTTTTAAGATTTATAAGTTAATTTATCCTGAACTCAATAACGTCCAAATTGTCAACATGATACTGCTTTGTGGAGTAAAATTCAAGAATGCTCAGAAGAATATTTCCATGAAAAGATACTGGATGAAGCGCAAATATCAAGGATATTCCACTAATTTCATGGAGTATAGAAGCCAAAGCTTTAACCAACTGAGTATAATAGAATATATGAAACTGCAAATGGATTTTCGTCCGACATGCGGTAATCCACGTAGACAGATAATTTCTACAATTTAATAAGGAATGAATACGAAGGATCATTCATCATGCATGTGGTAATTCACATAGACAGGTTATTCCAACAGAATAATAAAGAATGGAATAACAGAAGGATTCACCATGCATGCGATAGACTGCACATACAGGTTATTCCCAACAGAATAATAAATAATGAAACCAGGTCCGGCGTAAACGCACAGACAGGATATTCCGACAGAATAATAAATAATAGAACCAGGTCTAGCATAAATGCACAGACAGGATATTCCGACAGAATAATAAATAATGGAAGCAGGTCCGATGTAAATGCACAGACAGGATGTTCCAACAGAATAATAAAGAATGGAATGATAGAAGAATTTCACCATGTATGCGGTACTTCGCATAGACAGGTTATTCCAACATAATGATAAAGAAGGGAATAACAGAAGAATTTCACCAAGTATAGGGTATCCCGCGTATATAGGTTATTCCAACAGAATAATAAAGAATGAAATAACAGAAGTTCTCTTCATGAATAAGAAAGAAAGAATACCCCTTACGAGTACAACAAATAATATCCCCTACCTTAGAAGAAACTGGATATTGGAGTAGTGAAGTAGTAGAATACTTTTCTTCTTTCTCTCTATAGTTTCTCTCTCTAGAGTTTCAGTGAATTCGTAAGATATAATGAAGGAATGAGCTTTTGTTTATAAGAGAATGGACTGAATAGTAACTAATTCATGAACGGTCCAGATTAATTTACTTTTAAATGGACGGTCCATATTGGTTTACTATTAAAACTTAAAGCAATGGTCCATACTGATTTACTATTAAAACTTTAAATCAGCGATCCATATTGATTTACTATTATACTTTCCACCAGCGGTCCATATTGATTTATTATTATATTTTCAACCAACGGTCTGAAAAATTAGCACATCTCCTCATGGAATAATATTGTACCCAAAAATAATTTGGACCGAAAAGAAATATATCTTACGGGTTAATAGTACCTCGTGAATAGTAACTCATGAATAGTACTCATGAATAGTACTCTGACACAAAAAGTGCCCCGAATACTCGATTGAACAATATAACCTCCAGACATCAATTATTATCGAAACAAATGTCAATTTCCACTAACACAAATAATTCCAACACAATAGAACTATAAAATTCATCTTTAATCAACACAAACTTATTCATCATTAATATTATAATTCACAATATTTAACAACCAGGTCGTTCCCAGGAAAGAGGGGGTTTTTCGATAAGGAATTCTCCTTATTGGCGCGCAATTAGGTGACCAAACCTCTCCTTGACAGAACTTCTAGACATTGTCAATATTGCAAATAATAATATGAATAACTTTGTCGTACGTCTCAATTATTGATTTAATAATATAACATATTATGCAGATGATACTGTAACAATAATTGAATCAATAATATGAGAGATATTATGCAACAATTACTGTAGCAATAATTGAGTATAACTGAGTGACTTCTCACGTAAGCATCAATAATCAATACCGTGTGCTACTATGCAACCACGCGTATTACTGTACTTTTACTACCGAGTAGTTCAACAGTTTTAACGATAACACCTCCGCCGTTATTTTTATAGAAAGATAATTTTGTCGTTTTCTAACTTCGGCAATACTTCCGTTGTGGGGTCCACCAATGATTGTGCCGTCGTACAATATTCCCTGTTAAAACGAATATTTCCCGACCAATCGAATATTATACAACAACTTGCATACTTTGCAAAATTTATAAATATTACCCACAACTATAACATTATATCAAATCCACACCATAATATTCAAAAATATATTTCGAAAAAATTATATATTTATTCATAAAATCTGGGGTCTCATAGATCCACTATCCATGGGTCACCTCAACTTTTTGGTGATTCTTGTTTAAACTATGCATATTTATCCAAAAGAATTGTCCCCGTCCAAATTTAAAACCTTATTTGACTTACCAGGTCCAATACATCATACACATATTAAATTCGTTTTTTTAATGAATATGTTCACTTATTCAGGTAACCGAATAGGTTGATTTTAACAACAGGACCCGAATACTGAATACCGAAAATATAATTGAATTACAAAAAATACCGAATTATCAAGAAATTTCGGCTAAAAAAATTCGATTCGATTCGATTATTCGGTTATATCCGTTTTTTGCTCGGTCATAATTAAGACTAAATTTGTTCCAAATTATTAGGTATATATTCTAACTTTTTATGCTATATAATCTTAAAATTCAAAACTTATGTGAAATCATTTAAAATTAACAAATAATAATTACTAATATTTTTTATATTAATTTTTGATAATTATAATTTTTTATTAATAATAAAATTTTAATTATTACTATAAGATTTCGTGAATTAACTAAGAAATTCAATATTTACCACAAATTGTGAAACGGAAGGTTATTTTCTTACATTTATATTTGTCTTTATTTACACCATTTATTGGATTAGTTTAGCTGTCTAGCACTTGTTTATTTACCTCATTTATTGGATTAATATTTGTCTAGCACTTACCTCATTCAATATTTACCCCGTCGCCACCGTCTCCCACCGTCGCCACCCTTTGGATCGAAAGCTCATGGCAGTTAAAGGTAATTCCGATACGGCTATTAAATTATGTGGATTTCAATTTTTCGTTTTTTGTGATTCATGGAACAGTTTCATATATAGTTGCTGAGTTGATATTTGTATACACAAGCATATATGATAGACTTGATAGTGAAGTATTCCAACGTTCCAAAATCAGAGACTCATCCTTCTTCTCTGTCCGTCCCAAAAAAAGAGATACTCCCTCCGTTCAAAATTATATTATCATTATTGATTTTGAAACTCAATTTGAGATATTTTTCAAATTTAAATTGAGATTACTCAGTAAATATTACGAAGCAATAAAAATTACATAATTAGTAATATTTTTAGATAGTTTACAATACTTTGTAGGTAGTTTACGATATTGATTATTAAAATTAAAAGAATTTATGTCAATTTAAGTTTAAAAATCTTTTTAACTTAACTTTAAAAAGTGATTAAAAAATATGGAACCGAGGGAGTACATTTTAATTTTAACAAAATAATGTCCCTAATTTATTATTATTTTTATTACTATTAATTTAAGCATCACACAACCACTTCTCAGTTCCTAGATAATACTAAGGTTACATTTGGAAAGATAAAATAATAATTAAAAGTCATAGTTTTATAAATGTATCTCTGAATTCAATTGTAATTTATAAGTAAAAATTGGGTTTTATATGGGTATATATTTATACACAATGTGAGCAATTTGTACTATTTGTTCCTTGAAGGGAATTTAGAATATATAGTAATTGATAATTGTTCATGCAAACTGGTAGCATTTAGACCAAGTTATAAATCTGACCAACTTGAGTACTGTAGGTAGCAGTTGTATTTGTTAGATAGTTTTACCTCAAAATGCTGATCATGGCCGGTGCAACCAATTAGAGAAAAATATAAAGAGAAAATGAAAAAGAAAAAAGAGGCATGTTAGCACTTTAGTTTAAGGACAAATTGAAAAACTGTTCCCTCATTTGACTATGAATTGCAATATAGACGCTAAGCACTGTCATAACCAATGTTTCAATTTTTCGCAAGACCCGTCTCTTCTGACCAATTTTGGTTAAAATAGGTGACTTATGTGCATATCATCTCAGTCTATAAGGGGCGAAATAGTAAATTTACACTAAATATATTCCCTACAAATAGAGAGGTAAAACTGTCACCGCAATAAAAAAGAATAAACCATTTATATGCAAGACAAAATAAAAGGCAAAATAGTGATTCTCTCTCTATTTATAATCAACCCAGGTATTCACAATTGTTTTTCTCCCTCTTTTTTTCCTCACTGTTGCATTAGCGGCCTATGTTTTGGAGGGTCATTTTTTGACTCGGTGTCGGTATTGGTTTCGTTATAGGTATCTGGCGATATGCACTGTTAGCTAGTTAGGAACTTCAAAAACAGTAAAAAAGTAATGAGAAAAAAATTCTAAATAATAAAAGCAATAAGAGGAATAAATTAAGTAAAAAAAATAATACTATCTAGTGCGTCCAAATTATAAAACAGACGTCTTGCAGATATACTTAATCAAATTTATGTTTGAATAAAGTTGATATTGATGTTGTCTTAGCTCAAATGCTTGAGCGCACATGATCTGCATACTTTAAGTACAATTTAACTTAACTAAGTTCGTTTTAAGTGTATTTTTTTTAGTTGTACTTAACTATGAACTATACACGAACAATTTAATAATTTAAGTAAAGTTTAGCTTAATTAATTATATGTTACATTATTTTATACATTTTAAAGTTATACTTAACTAAGTACTACAAAAGGTATAGTTTATAGGGAAAAGATCGTTCTTTTTTGTCGTCACCCATCATAGCTTTTAGCATATTTGAATTTATGTTTTTGGGTGGTGTTTCTCCCCTTTACGCTATGATTTCTCCTTTATTTGGTCCGAAACCGCTACGTTATGCAAAGTTGTTGAAATTTTGCAAAAAATACCCTTTACATGAATACTTCCTAATTTTGCGATTCGTGTCAAGATTGCAGTTTGACACCGACCAATACCTAATCGATACACCGAAATTTCGACATAAGACCAATACTTTGAACCATGCTTCACAGAAGTGGTAAAATGATTGATTATAATGACATTAGTGGTTAACCATTCTACTTAATATTTTTACAAATTACAAAATTATTAATTTAAAAGTAAAATATAAATTCAGATTACAATTCGAATTCAAAATTTCGTAAATTTACAGGATGAAAGCTAAATTGGACTCTTTTTGAATAACAAATCAATACATAATATTGAAAATTTAGTTTTTGTTCTCAAATAATATAATTCATAAAATCTAATCCCATAAATGGGGATAATTACAAGTATGAAATTGAATTTTAAGGTTCATATTGACATCACAAATTAGACTAATATCAAAAATTTTACGTAAAAGGAGGTAAAGTTATGTTTTTCCTTTTCAGAAAAGGGTAAAATTAAGCTTTAGTTAGATGCAAGCTACTTTTCCATCCATTGTTGTCACTGAGAGAGGGAGAGAGCGAGGGAGTGAGCGAGGGCGTTACAGAGAGTGAAAGTGACATGAGTGATGTCCTTGCAAAGAATGCCCTTAGATTTATCGAGATTTAAGTAGTCTTTTATGGTGAAGAATGTGTTGAGTAAGCGGACACCGAAAGAACTCGTCACTGAAGAAGGTATGATCTTCACAAATTTTTGCTTACTAGTTTGTTTGAGATTTATAGGCTTATATCATGTTTGTGCTTATATAATTGCAATTAGTCCAATCATTCTTCTAAATGAATGTGGAATTTCCCGACTTGTTTTCAGTATGACTTTTGTTTTTATTAACTAAAGAAATTTGCTATTGAAATTAGAAAATTTAAATTGTGAAATGTAATTTGTAAATAATTTATTGCACTGGCAATTTTACCCCTATATTTAGAGGGGAATACGTTGTATCGCATAAACGGGCTATTTTGCTCCTTATAGACTCGCATGATATGCACGTGTAACCTATTTTGACCAAAAGTGGTCTGAGGTGACGATTTTGCAAAAAATTGAATTTGAAATATTTGCTATGACGTTGCAAAAATTAAAACATTAGCATGTATATTGCAATTCAGTGTTAACATGAGGGGACAATTTTACAATTTTCCTTTAGTTTGATTATAGTAATGTGTAACATGTTAATAGACCATGAATATATCAACTCACTCATGATAAACGAAAATAATTTTCATGTTTGACTTAATTTATCTAATTGTAGTTACTTTATCTTTCTTCGCTATAAAAACTATCAAATCTTTTCGAATAAGACTTTTCTCAATGTTCCATAGCTTGGTTCAAGGATTCTGTATGATTATGGAAAATTATGTTATTCTGTGACTTAATTTATCTGATTTTATCAACCTTATCTGTCTTTGATTCACAAAGTAGCAAATATTTTTGAGTAAGACTTTTCTTATTGTTCCATAATGCTACTTTTCTTGGTTTGACACAACAACTATGCTTTTCTTTCAATTTCCTTTTTGTTTCCCATAATAGGTAACCCGATGGTTACCTGTTCAAGTGGTGGTTGGCATGCTATAATATAATTAGAGCATGACAAAGCAAGATTCCTCATGACAAAAGACATGTTCACCTACATGGTAAGAGTTGTATAGTTTGTTTTTTTGTGTGCCTCAATCTTATGATGGAATAATTTACCTTATTTTAGTAAAATGTAGGTGGATTTATGGGCTGAATGTTTTAATCGAAAATTGATATCTTCATAAAGATTGAAGAAAGAAGTGGGTGATGATTAGGTTGAAGTGGGTGGTGATTAGGTTGAAGTGGGTTGTGAAGTCTTAATTTCTTAATTTTGTTACTTTCATCTCGACTTATTATTTATCTTGTTTTACTTTTAGTTTGAAAGAATGATGTGGCAACATAATGACCCTGTTTCATCGATAGTGCTAGCATATTACTGATACTAAATGCCACTAAGATTTCTTAACACTCTATCAGTAAGGGGCAGTTTGAGTAAGATAAGGGAAGTTTCAGATAGATAAACTACTAGCATTGAAATGCCAATGCAAAATCAGTGTTAGTAGTGTTAGGTCTTGGGCCCATTTATGTATACTAGTCTCTCAATCTTCCTTTATTTCTTCTATGTGGGACTCAACCATTATTCGTACCAGAGCATTTTTGGTCCTTGCTGAATCGCAACCTTGATACAAGTTGAAAAATCAGTATGTAAAGGGTATGTTTTTGACGAAATTATGGAGTAACGGTGTAGCCGAATGGTTTCGGACCAAATTGCGGTTAAATCAGCATAAAGGGGAAAAATGCAACATTTTTTTGGTATTTAATACATTTTAACTAATACCTAAATTGGTATTAAAAATTGGGGAACACGTCTTTATCTTGACTACAACTTATAAAATTTTAATTAAACTACTTGACTAAAAACAATTATACATACTATATAGTACCTAAGTTAATTAGAGTTTAAAAAATTGTAGTCATTTTACTTGGAAATAAAAAAAATAATATTTTGATACTTATTAATTAAAAAAGTTGTACATAGTACCTAGTTAAGTATAACTTGGAAATATCTTAAGAATTTACCATTCAATTTTTATGCAATGTAGAATTAGACAAGTCTGCGAGATGCCTGTTTTATCGTTTGGAAAGTGCTCTGTGTACTAGATAGTGTTTTTTAAACTTAATTGATCCATCTTGTTCTTATTATTTATTTTTTTAAAAATAATTTCTTTAAAATTTTTTGAAGCTCCTAACTAGCGTAATGGCGTGTTATCGCTTGAAACCGATAACAAGTCAAAAAATTACCTTCCAAAAAATAGGCCGCTACCGCGATTTTGAACCATGCCTGGGAAAGGTCCTATAGCCATGAACAATTTTTGTCATCAGTGTGGTCCTTGTAGCTGTATTACTCGTTTTATCCTAATAATATTACCGAATTACATTTAGACCCAATATTTACTTGCTATTCAATCTAAACTCTTCCAAGTTCAGTAGTTTTTTAGTTAAAACTTGTACTTTAGTTTATACATTACTCTGCTAGTCTATTCATTCAAGTTGTCCAAGTTTTGTACTAGAAAATTGAAGTCAACAAAAATGATAAAAAAAGAGGAGTCAATCAGTCCAAAGATAAAAATAAAATTATAGTTGCAGTAATCACTGTGAATGCTGCAGAAGTGAAAACAAAGCTCAAAGCTTTAATGCAAAAAAAATATGTGAGTGAAGCTGATATCAAGGAAATGTAAAAGTCCCCTCGAAGTACTTAAACAATTGTTCAAGCCCTTTTGACCGATAGTACAAACAAGAAATAAGTTGTTGCTGATAGTTGTTCAGACTCGCCTAAAGGTCTTGAAAGTCCATCACTGGAACCTGAACCTAGGTTAAATCTGTAGTGTCCGTCCTGATCCTAGGTTAAATCCATAGGGTCTTGATCTTAGGTTAAATCCATAGGGTCCTGATCCTTGGTTAAATCAGTAGGGTCCTGATCCTAGGCTAAATCAATACAATAGGTTCAAGAGAGCAAAATTGGATGTTGGAGACTTTAATGGCAAGCATGACCATGAGAATTTCTTTTAATAATTCCAGCAACACTTTGTTAGGGACAATTTCATTATTTCAATTTGTTGACGTAGAGACCACAAGAATCCTCCTTGCTGGTTAATGATTTTGGCATCTTCAGATTTGTGATTTTGGGTGGTTCTCTCCTTGCACTTGAGGTTGTTATGGTCCCAAATGGTAAATAGGAGGTGTCTTGCCATTATCAGCAAGGGTTGGTGGTATTGGGAAGAGAGAACGGTTGTTGATAATAAAGTTGATGACACAAAAATGAATAGCAATTTCTGTCCACAAGATTAGTACGGACAGAGGAACTTAAAAAAGTGTAACCGTCTGCATAACAGTTTTATGGATAGGAATCCTTTTAAATTGAGGAAAATTTAATTATTTGACAGTGTGGGTCCACGTGTCCGCAATATAATTTGCACCGTCCAGACAATTGTACATACATGATAAATTTTGAACCATATGATCTAGCCTTGGACGGCTACATATGGATTGGAAGGTTTAATCAAACTTCCATCCAAATTTGACTATGGATCATTTCCCATATATATATATATATGTGTGTGTGTCCCACTTAAATGCAAATTAATTCACCTCCAAAATCAGATGACAATGTGTCCCACTTAAATGCAAAATAGCAATCGACTAGCATTTAACACCTGTCCAAAATCGAGGTTATGAACATTAGATTAGGTAATCTAAATTGATGATAGACTAGATCATAAGAATCTGAAATAAATGTAGATGGAACACATCCTTGTAGTCCGTTTCTCTTACTCACTCTTTCTCTTTCTCTCTATATCTATATATATATATATATATATATCTTTATGTCTCTGTCTCTCTTTCTTTCTCTCTGATTATTTCTTTCTTTTTCTCTCTTGGCGAGCCTCGTGTTCGCAGCTGCTATCGTGAAGCAAAAAATCCATTGCAGTGATGGACAGAAAATCTTGGCGAGTCTCTTATGAATGCATTTGTGTGGTGTTTTTATGGGGGATTTGTTCTTGATGTTTCTTGATAATTGTTCTCTTAATTTGTATATGTAGGTTTGATGCTCATATTTATGATTATCTTGTGAAAAATAATATGCTTGAGACGGCTGATGTCTTTGAAAGAGAGGCGAATCTCGCGAGTAGTGCATTGACTTTTCCAGGTATACAATTTATAAATAAATTTATCAATTCTATCTCAGATTTGTGATGAATTTATCCTATTTAATTTTATTTTCTTTCTATTTATTAATTACCTCCGTTAAATATCCCTTTTTTCCTTCTTCTACTCAAGATCACTGGTTCCAATTCTCACACTCTGGCCCAACCTACCTATTTCAAAAGATCATCTTTTAATTGTCTTATTCGGTTCTTTTTCTGTGCAAGAATGGAAGTAGTATCTCATTCTGGTTTTACAAAAAGCATCTCCATCCTTCCTCCAAATAATAATTTTACAGAAATTCTTCTCATCAAAACGACTGCGTAGGTACAATAGTCAAAGTTACAAAGTTGGAAAAGACTATAGTAACCCGTTCTCGTGTTATAATTGATGCTGAGACATGGGTAGACCAATACAAGAGACGATGAAAGCCCATGTCAAAGAGTCCAACAAGAAAAAGTATCTAAAATTTAATTTTACAAGGTTTATCTTGATTTTTAATTTTGATAGTTACAATATTAGGGTTGTAGCTATCATTTTTATAGTTATTTTATTAGGATTGTAGCCATCATATGAAAATTATGTTTGTTTTAGAAGCTTTAGTAAATTATTATAAATATGATTGTAAAGTCAGAGAAAAAATACAGAAATTTTGTAAGTATTTATTGATTGTTCTTTCCCTTGTCTCCCTGATTCTTACCCAAATCTTCTCCCAATTATAAACCCTAAATGTGGCCTCCCCCATAATGGTTTTAGAGCCAAGCAACCATCCCTTCGCCACTGTCCAATTCCCAACTATACAACCCACTACCAAATTAATATATAAATTTTGAGAGTATTTATTTGTTATTTCCCTTGTCCTCCTGATCCTTGCCCAAATCTGCTGCCAATTCTAAACCCTAAATGTGGCCCCCACTCTAATGGTTTTAGAGCTGAACCACCATCCCCTCGCCACTGTCCAATTCCCAATTAGACAACCGACTGACATAGGGTTAAAACCTTTTTTCCTCATTGTACTATACTTAAACTATCAAACATCTCAGTGAACTTTTTTTAACGGAATTGTGACATGGTATTAAATAACAACTGTAAGCTCACTTTTTTTTTTGCTTTTTTTTTGGGGGTGGGGGAATCATACCTAGGACCTCTTGCTTGGCAAGAAGCCTAGACCCTAGAGTACCACTCAAGCTAAAGGCTCTCGGTTGTAAGCTCCCTTTTGATTGGCTATTAACACTCACCCATCGACTAGCATAAGTCAAATACTCAAATTAATTAAATTCGACTAAACAGGATTTCATTTGATTTATATTAGTTTTTAAGATCAAACTTTTAGGGTTTAAGGACAACTTGCAGCTTTTCCTGCCATCATTTCTCTACTCCCAATCACCTGAAGAACCCTAACTCATACAATACTTCTTTTTCATCACCTTCTCAATTCGCACAATCAACAAGATAGCAAAGACCCATCTTATTCTTTTTCTTCCTTTTCCATGGATGATGCCAATTCAGTCCCTTCAACGATTACTCACTTCTTCAGATATTCAAATGGATGTAAAGAAATTTCACCACTGCAAACTGCAAAACATTGCAAGCCATGGCTTAAGAGCGTCCTCAAAATAAACAACCCGAAACCTATCTCCGACTCTTCTTCTTTAGTTAGACAAGCTAACCCCAATTGACATTCTGCATAACTCCACCATTCACCATCTTAACAATCCCATTACTGTGTGTTTTTGTTGGTTTGTCTCTCTAAAATTTTAGTTTTGGGTCTCAAAATTTTACAAACGTTGGATGTGTATTTTCGAATGTTTGTTTTGATTAATAAAATATGAATGCTCAAATGGGTTTTACCTTGGTTTTGTCTTCATATTGAAGGATCCAAGTGTAAGAAGAATAATTTGTGGAGACGTGAGTAGATGGAGATGGGGTAGAGAGGGGAAGATGTTTAACCCCACTAACATATTTCCAAACACAATCTTAGCCCAACATGCCGAAGCAATCCCGATTTCATTTGCTACGGCTCAACCACTGTTAATTGACCACCACTGTCACCTAATCCTACCATTAACAATCCAGTCTATCACACTCGCTGAAACCGTAGCTATTGCTGTTGTCCACCGCTACCAACATCAGAAAATAAGCCGTCACCCACTGCCAATTTTTTATTTTAAAACATATAAAGAAATAGTCAATCTTGTCAACCTGATTATCATCAACCTCGTTGCTGGAAACCTTGTACCATTGTTTCCTAGAACGCGGTTTGTTTAGGTTTGTGGAACCGATATGAGTATGCGGTACGATACATAGGCTAAAACTCGGTATGCTAGTGTAGCTTTATATGAGTACCTATAGTTAAGAATTCTGATGCACTAAAACTAAAATTTTATTAAAGATTTTTAATTGAATCAACAAGTTGATTGTTCTATAATTATTTAGTGCAAATGTTTGAGCATCCAATACTAAGTTGAATATTTATATTTTTTGCAACTATAGTTAAAATAACAACACAATATTTTAGTATGCTCAATTTAGAGTATTAGAACATAAGATTACCATGTTTGGGAACACAAGTATCAATACATGGTTTGATAGGCCACTAAGAGTATATGGTAACTCTGCCTAGAACACACAAAAACTAAGGCAAAAATAAAAATAAAAAAAGGAAATTAAAGAGCACGGAGAAGATGAACAACAGTCCAACTGTTCAAGTGCTGCCATCAATGAGCCTAACCATTGCCACAAAGTCCTGTTTCCATCACTGATCTCCTCGGTGTGCGTGTAGCTCCAATTCAATCCAATACAGTTTCTTCATCACCTACTGACCTAGGTATTCGTGAATGTATATTCCACCTTTTATCCTAATATTACCAAATTACAGTTGGCTGAATATTATTGTTATTAATCCGAAGTCTTTCAAGTTCAATAGTTATTTAGTTAGAACTTAGAACCTGTACTTTAGTTGATATATTATTCTTCTAGTTTATTCATCTAAGTCCTAGTCTTTTAGTAAAAAATATAAGTCAACAAAAAGATGAAAGAAGAGAGGAGTCAAAAGAAAAAAAAAATATAGTTGCAGTAATCATGATGAAAGTCACGGAAGTGAACACAATGCTCAAGACTTATGCAAAAACAAGATGAGAGTGACAAGGATATCAAGGAAATGAAAGAGTCCCTCAAAGTACTTCCAACAACTATTCAAGCCCTTTTGGCCGATTGTATAAACAAGAAAAAATTGTTGATAATCGTTCGGACTCACCTAAAGGCCCTGAAGATGCATCATGGGGTCCTGAGCCTAGGTTAAATGATTAGGGTCCTGATCCCAGGTTGTATTTAGTTGAAGAGAGCAAATTGGATGTTGGAGATTTTCAGGGCGAGCATTATCCTTAGATTTTTAAGATTGGATACAAATTTTCTATAGTTTCTTTTGGTTGGTATTACCTGACCGATGAGAGAAAGTAATTATATGCTGAAGCAAAGCTGAATTGTACAACTAGAATCTGCTGTACAGTTTGTACTCAATATCTAGTCTCATTATGCACCCTTGTGGAGAATGGAAGATTGAAAGCAGCTATGAGTCATCGCTTTGTGCATCCAAAATTTATATAACGAGTGGGTATCCAATTCACTAAGTTGGTACAGGACATTTCACATATGATCATTTATTATTGTACTGTTGACTTGATACATGGTTTTCTGATATTGATTAATCTTCATTACTTGAAGCCTGAAATAGTGAATTTACCTATTGAATGCACTTGTAGTATCCATATGTACTGCTCCCCTTTATTAAGGGTTCATGCATTCAAATCATATTAAAATAGGTTGAATGTTCGGTAATATCCTTTAAATATCGAGAACATATACTCCTTTTGTAGGCATTGAGTTTTTGATTTATTTAAACAGATGGAGCTTAACTTTCATATGTGGACATCTAATTTATTTGGGATATTGGTGATGGGAACAATAGAGAAAAAAGCATGCAAGTACTTTAGTATAATTATATGCAAGTGTAACATGTAAAAGTAATGGCTAATCTATCTTGATCAATTGAAATTATGTTCCTATGTTTTTAATTTATTTACTTTAGTTATCTTTGATTTGTTGACTAACAAATTTATTTGAATCCTTATTGTGTATGCTTTTTTACCATTTTGTCCTTTCTATTCTCAGTTACAGATGTACCTGAGGGTTACCTGTACAAATGGTGGGCTACATACAACGAGATATACAGAAAATGTCAAGACAGGGTTCCTTTGGTTAATGAGGGTTCCTCCAACATGGTAATTGTCGACTGGATTTGTTTTGTCGCCATCTTCATATCCGTCATTCTTATAAATTATCTTATTTTGATTTTAGGTCGGAGGAATTTCAAACATGAGGCGACAGATTGACTCCTCTTCATTGGATAGGGAGCATATTGCTGGTAATTATTTTAGTATGATGCCTTGTCACTCTTGATCAGCTTGATGAGGCAGATTGAGATGGATAAGTTGTTAATGTCGAAATGTCCTTGTAAAATCAGTATTAGTAACCAACTGCCAGTGTCTCTTATCCTTTTGTCTTCATTAGATCCCTTGGTATAGTTGAGATGATTGAGCAGTTTGGAGCCTATATAGTCTTGATGTGGTGCCCAATAATCTAATTATTGTTATATTGACATGAAATTCCAATTAAAAGTATGAAGTTTGGTGGTGATGTCTTATCATGACCTTTGACCATTCTTCACTTCAAAATTTTGGTATAGTACTAAAGGAAATATCTCTAGGTTTGTTGTCATTGCTATGTTTTGAATACCTGAGTGGATGATATCTCATCATCTTGGCAATAATTAAATCTCCCATTCTAGTGCTTTAATGTATAATTTAGGGTAATACAACATCTGCATAAATTGACTAATAGTGTTGTGGGCCAAACAGAAATCCAGATTTGAAGGTCAAGCAAGAATCAAGTTAGAGAAATTTTGTAGTATGAGGTTTTGGTCCTATGTTGTACATTTATGTTAGTTTGTACACCCATTTCTCATACTTGAAGTGGGTGATTGGCAGTGGTTAGACATTCAACATGTCATGATTATGAATGCTAGGGATAAACTTACTAACTTTGGGGGTTCTAATTTTTTTCTTTGTAATTATGCTAAAATGCGTTGGGAGCTCATTTACATCTTCCAGTGTTTAGTTTTACCTTTTTCCTTTCTTATTATTCAGGCTATGTAGCTCCGGGAAGGAGAGATGACACATATGATGAGGTAAGGTCTTGACCTGTTAATCAAGTTACATTAATTTTAGAGTAAAATTCAAAAAACCACCTGTTGTTTTTACCAATTTTTGAGTCACTACCTGTGGTCCGGAAACTATTGAGTCACCACATGGTTTGTCATTCATCTTCAAATTACCTCATTTCCGTCCATTTTGACAGCAAATGATTTTCACTTGCCAAAAAGCGAGTGAAGTGTTTTATAGCAATAAGAAATATTGGTTCAATTACCTTAATACCCTTGAATCTCTCTCAAATTTAACAAAGGATCCCCTCATTCACCATATGACTACCAGAGAAATACATAAAACTCGAGGGAAAAAAAAGAAAAAGAAAAACAGGAATCCAGCTAGAGAAATACATAAAACTCGAGGGGAAAAAATAAAAAGAAAAACAGGAATCCAGCTTCCATCGGCTCAACACCAATAGCTTCCTTACATGAAGATATGATTCAATTTTCTTCCTCTCTTCCAATTGTTTCCTGGACTCATCAACTACTTCCACACATTTCCCAAAAAAAAGAACTTCAAAATTATAAAATGAGAGAGATGAAAGGAGTCTATCAAAACCTAGATTAAAGATTCATCCTTTCAGTTATTAAAGTAATTTCTACAAATATACAGTGTTATAAATTCAATTTTTTTTCACATTTGATTTGGGGGAGAAATAGATCCATGGAAAAGGTAAAAGTAGAGTCTTTATACTTTGAATGATTTTGACCCTTTACTTATGCCTCGATCTGAGGAAGCTTACACCTTTTCATAGTCACAAAGTCTTCTTTTTCTTACTGAAGCTCTCCGATAATAGTTATCCTCCGCCGCCACCTCCGCCGATGACTTTCAATTCTCTGATCAGAGCATGCAGCCTAGGAATTCCTGTCAGAAGGCTCAAAATCCCATCTACCTTGATGTGCGATTGAGGAGCTCTTGCCCATTGACGAACCTTGATTTGATTTTGGGTGTGATGTTTCTGTGTAGCTTTGGGTAGGATTGAAAATTTTATTCAGTCTTTATTATTTATTTATTTGTATTAATTTAGTTTTAGTGAATTATAACTATAATTTAATTTAATGCTCAATAGTTTTGTATATTTTTTTTTGTATTTGAGTTGCTAAAAAGAATTTTTTTTAGAGAAAATGCTATTGACTAAAGTAAAAAGGGTAAAATAGTCTTTTCTCACAAAAATTAACAGTGTTAAGCCAGAAACATTAATAGGTGCCGGTGTAAGAATGGACGTGAAACCACAGGTTGTGATTCGATAGTTTCCGGACCACAAGTGGTGACTCAAATTGGTGTAAAGTGTAAACCACATGGTTTTTTGAATTTTACTCTTACTTTTATAATGAGGTAACATGGGGATGTTTTCAAATACATTACTCATGTTTTTAAATCTGCTTATAACATTTTAGTTGTTGGACAGGGAGGTGCTCAAGGGTTTCTAGGGATTGGTAAATGCTTAGCAGATTTGTCTTGGGTGGAAGAACAATTTAAGAATGAGGTCCTAGACATGTCTCTAATGGATGAGGTTAGTAAATAAGTTTGCTGTAAATATATAAGCAGTCTAGTTTTGTGGAAAGTACTTTAAGGTAAGGATCATATCACTCATGGTTATATTGTTCTATTCGCATTTTATGATATATAGGGTAAAACAATTGTCCTTTTCTGTAGCCTTAAAAAAGTGTCTGTATTGTGCATTTGCACTGAACCAAAAGTTTGTGCTTCCATCAATTTATTTTTATTTTCCTTCTGAATTTTCATTGAATTGGGTAGGCTTATAAAGTATTTTGTCCTTTACACGTCCTTTTATTTTGTGAATTATGGTTTTGGATTCATTTTGCGAGTGTCTCTCTTTGACAAGTAATGTATTAGTATAATACTACTATAGGGTGTAGCAATTAAGTTGATCTAAAGGATAGGAACAGGATTAGCTTGATAAGTTAACAAGGCATAAGAGCCAAAGGGGGGATTTGGTCATCCGAAGCTCTTGGTTTTTCTCCTGTTGCAGCTAGTTGGTACACTTGATTCGGGTCCTTGTTTATCACATTTTCTGGTAGAGGATAGGAATTAGGGATGGATTGGCTTCTATTGGCTTGCTTGGCTTACAAGCCTTATCTTACTTGACGATATTCAGCTGGTTTTCATGACAATAGTATGTATTACTCCCTCCGTCCCCAAAAAGATGAGCAAAGTACTATTTGCACACATATTAAGAAAAGTAAAAGTAGAGGAAAAAGAGTAAAAAAATTCCAAATTTATTTTTAGTGGTCCCATAAGATTATATAAAGTGATGAGTACTTTGTATTTTTTTATACTAATGACCCTCACTAATGACATGTTTACTGTGACGCCCCCAAATCCGGGTACCTTGAAACTAGTGCTACACGGTGCTACAACATTCACATATATTTAACTATATGAGCTAGACGACACAAATGTAATTACTATATTATTACATATATGTTCCCTTCCCATATATTCATAACCATTACATGTTTATAGTATCATAATATTATTATTACAAAAATAATACTATACTATTACAAGGATATGCTATTCATTCATCTTTTTCTTTCCCTCGTCTTTACCGGATCCTTCAATACGTTCGGTCTTAGCTGAAATTATATAATTTATGCAAGAATGAGCATTTAATTGCTCAACAAGTATAACAGTTTATTAACAACAAAATCAAGAATCATATGATTTCAGTTCGACAACTGAGCAATAGTTGTGAACTACTTTGAATAAGTACAATACGATACTTTTCTCCTTTTTAAAACATTTTCGAAATAACATAATGGTCATTTATAATAAGATGATTATAGAACCAAGAACTTTCTTTTCTTTCATGTGAAAAGGACTTCCCGACATTAAACCGATATTACTTATGAGCACATCTAGGTGATCAGCCTATAGTACTCTATATTGATATATACTCATCCAATTAAACGACTATGCGTTTAATTTTGACACCTTGTGTGTCTGTCGAAAATTCGACTAAAACCTTTTAACATTTGTCTAGCCAAAAACAATGGCATCAATACATCTTTAAACAGTTCATGTTATGATATGCATTGAATACTTGCACAAATACGAAGAGATTTGTACAAGCATGCATTTCACACATCATACTAGAATTGTGTACATTTGATCTTACCAATATCACATAAACTTCATAAGAATAAAATCAGACGAAGTTAGAAAACTTGCCTTAAGCGTTCTTCTAATCTTTACTTTAACTCGGTCTTTATAGGTCCTGCATATAATTATGATGACACACCAATTAGCCACACATAAACTCCACATATGGTTTACATTAATCCTATTTCATGTTTTATAATGCCCGTTTCATAAGAATTTGAACATTATTTACGTTCATTATCATTTGACTCGGCATTTCGACGGTCGTTCATCACATTCCCGACTTGTCTAATTCGAACGCCTAACCGACACGCCATTACGTATTATTAGCACGTCCAATACTTCTATCATTCCTTAGTTTACCTTTTTCTAGACTATATTTCCGAAGTCCAAAGTTTAGAACTTGGAAATAATAGTCAACATGGCTTGGCGCCACGGCGGTCCGAAGAAACCACCACGGTTTGCCTCCTATTACGCAACAGTCCTAAAAAGACTCATTTTGGACGTTGATCCCGATCTTATCTATCAATTCTTAAAGAAATAAAGTTGTAGGTCTACTTCTTATCTTTCTGGATCATCTTGAATTACCTCAATCGGAATTCGGACGAAAGAGTTATGATCAATTTACTAAAAGATGTCTAGACTGTCTAACTTATTGCTGTTCCAGCGCGGGGCGCGCTAACCCTGCAGTGTGTTTTGTGCCCATTTTTGACAAATTTGATTTCTTTGTTGTTTTAGGCGCGCCTACTTCTTACCTTCATAACTTCTTCACCAGATATCAGAATAAGTTCGCTCTTGACCCTACAACTCACATTTCTTATGACTTGCAAAGCCCCTAGAAAATTATAATTTTTCGGAAGCAATTAATTTCTGTTAACTTGGCACGAAAGTCGTATCAAGCTAAGGTTTTCGTCAATGGACTTCTTTTACTAAAATTTTCGCCATAATTTCGTTGTAACATATTTACTCCTTTCTAATTGGAACATTTCAACAACTCATATGTCTATTTCCTTCTCGGTTATTAAAACTAACTTACTAACAATGATTTTAAACTTGTCCATCAACAACATACTAATAATGGTTTTAAATTTATCCATCAACAACAACTAACACACTTATCATTCGTTCTTCATTTAGTTCGTTCTTTTGATTATAATTTCACTTGTCATGCATATATTAGTAATTTAAGTCCACTAATTCTTCCTTCTTTCTCCAGAACTCATATGAGTCATATGAATCAAACAACATCCACCAACAAAGCACTTCATAACAATCTACAAAGCATAAAAGAAGTGTAGAAATTAGGGTTCTTTGCTCTTAACTTTTGTGTTCTTGATTACTTGATGAACTTGGTTAAGTAAGCCAGCACTTCCTTCTTGATTATAGGAAATCATTTTTTTCTCTCTCAAATTTAGTAGAGTTTTCTCTTGATACTTGGTGAATTAGTAAAGAAAATGAAGGAAATGAGCTTGTATTTATTGGAGATGCAAGAGTTGGGGTATTGTGGTCATTAAGACAACTTTGCTAAAGCTTATAAGTTGGTCACTTAACTTAAAAGTTTTGCATGGTCAACACCATCAAGTTTCCTTATCTTACAAATCATCCCCTCATCAACCTCCTTAATTCTAACCATGGTTGAGTCAAAATCATTACCTAGACTTTTGGGGCAATTTAGCATTAACTAACACTTGCAAGTGGGACAATATTTGGCCAAGCTTCTCAAGGTAGCTTGGCTTGGCCGGATTTTTCGACTTGTGGGGCCCTATATGGGTTGGACCAACCCATTTTACCCATCCATTGAACCATTGTTTACCCATCTTGTTGGATCTTTGTTTGGGCTTGGTTCAAATTTAGTTTAGGCAGCATACATTTACATTTGTTTGTGCCTTAAATTAATTCATGCTTTGGCCTCCTAATATTTCCTCTTGGGCTCCCAAAGTCAAAGCCCAAATTGTTGGAAAATAAATCTAGACTTTTATTGATTTTGACTTTTGTTGACTTTTTGACTTTCCCGATTCGTCTTGCAAGCCGAAAAATTGTGTTTTTCGTTTCTGAATTTTATTAGATATTCCATCTTTCCTCGTCATTTTAACATTAACGTGTTCTTCGAAAAAACGCAAAAGCGTTTTCTGGTGAATAGTGTTTTTACGTATTTTTCTTGGGAAAATTTTATTTTCGTCTTCGAAACCCTAATACGATAATTCTTACACGTAAACACAATCTTATGTCATAATACGACCTTTAAGTACATAACACAGAATAATATTCATAAATGATTTCTTGATTGTTACATTTTTTCCCCTTATAAGGATTCTGTCCACAGAATCTCGATACGTTACACAAAAAGTTGGGGAAAATTTTCTTTCATCTTACTTTCGAGTTCTCACGTTGCTTCTTCGGCATTGTGGTTCCTCCATATCACCTTCACTAAAAGTATTATCTTATTTCTTAAGACTTGTTCTTTCCCATCAATAATTTGAATCGGAATTTCTTCATAAATTAAGTCTTTTTAAACCTGAATAGGTTCATACTCTATTACGTGCTTATAATCTGGCTTATAAGATCGTAATACTGATACATGAAACACATTATGTATATGCTCCAATTCAGGAGGTAATGCTACTACATAAGTTACATCTCCTACCATTTTTAACACTTCGAATTAGGGGTGTTCACCGAATTTGGTAATTTCGGTTTTTAAGGTGTTCGGTACCAAAAAACCGATTCGGGACCGGTTCGGTACAAACCGGTTTTCGGTACCGGTTCCGGTTACCTATTTCATAGGCCCGGTACATACCGGACCGAACCGGTTCTACCGATCCAAATTCTTTTTTAAATAATTTTTTGACTTGGCCTTGTAGAATTGGCTTAAAGTTTACTCTATTTATAAAATTCTTTACTTAGCATTGTAAAATTGGCTTAAATAACACAAGAGAATATTTAGGACTTGATGAAGTTTGAATTGGTGGTTTCCCCTATTTATAAAATAGAGGTAAGACAATAGAACACAAATTAGACAATGTGGGATGTTTGTAAGACAAGAGAACCAAGTGAAGGTCAAGTTCCACATTGGTTCGCTTCTAAAAGTCTAAGGAAGTTTTCCTTATAAAAAGACTTTCAAATAAAACCTTAATAGCCAAGTCTCACATTGGTTCACTTATAAAAGTCTAAGCAAACATTAATAGTTAAGTCCCACATTGGTTCACTTATAAAAGTCTAAGGAAGTCGTCCCACATACTTTGGAAAATCTTAATAGCTATGTCCCACATACTGAAAAACTACCAAGTGAAATCTTAATAGTCAAGTCCCACATACTTAAAAACTACCGAGTGAAATCTTAATAGTCAAGTTCCACATACTTATAAAAGTCTAAGGATGTTTTTCTTATAAAAAGACTACCTTAATAGCCAAGTCCCACATTGGTTCACTTATAAAAGTCTGAGAAAGTTTTCCTATAAAAAACTACCAAGTGAAATCTTAATAGTCAAGTCCACATTGGTTTACTTATAAAAGTCTAAGGAAGTTTTCCTTATAAAAAGACTTTCAAGTGAAACCTTAATAGCCAAGTCCCACATTGGTTCACTTATCAAAGTCTAAGGAAGTTTTCCTTATAAAAAAACTATTAAGTAACAAATGAGACATTAATAGCCAAGTCCCAAGGGAAACATTAATAGTTGGTGGTTTACAAGTTCTATATTAATAAACTTAATTTATCAATAATAGTCAAGTCTCACATTGGTTATTTTTCTATAAAAAAACTACAAGTGAGACCTTAATAGTCAAGTCCCACATTAGTTATTTTTTTAAAAGTCTAATGAAGTTTTCCTTATAAAAATATTACCAAGTGAGATCTTAAAAGGCAAGTCCACATTGGTTATTTTAATAAAAGTCTAAGGAAGTTTTCCTTCTAAAAAGACTACTACCATGTGAGATTTTAATAGCCAAGTCCCACATGGGTTATTTCATAAAAGTCTAAGGAAGTTTTCCTTTTTAAAAGACTATCAAATGAAATTTTCCTTACGACTTTAATAGCCAAGTCCTACATTGGTTATTTTGTAAAAGTTTAATCTAGTTTTTCTTATAAAAAGACTTCCAAGTCTTATATTTTATTATTGGGCCGAATTTTAGCTTGAAAAAGGTTGGGCTTGGTACAAGTCATTGGCTACTTGGCCTTTAGCCGAATTTCGGCTCAAAAACAAGTCTTGGGCTGTTTTTTCTTGGGCCGGTTTTTGTTTAAAATTTGGCTGAGTTTTGATTTAAAATTGGGGCCGGTTCTAGCAAGGTAAAAACCGGTACCGAACCGGCTAATCGGTTCGGTATACCGGTTCAACCGGTTCCAGTATCAGTACCCTATTTTGGGGACTTTCGGTATTCAGTCCGGTTCGGTTCGGACCGGTTCTTTACCGATGAACACCCCTACTTCGAATGGTTCGATAAATCTCGGACTTAGCTTCCCTTTCCTCCCAAAACATATATTTCCTTTCGAAGGAGATACCTTCAAAAATACATACGAACCGACTTCAAACTTTTTTTTTTGAAGATGTTGATCTGCATACTTCTTCTGTCTATCTTGAGCTGTATTTAGTCTCGTACTTATTAATTTAACTATATCGGCCATTTGCTGAACCAACTCTAGCCCCACAACATTCGATGTTCCCCTATCTCGTTTCAGCATAGTGGAGTTCTACACTTTCGTCCATATAACGCTTCATAAGGCGGCATGCCTATACTTGCGTGATACCTATTATTATAAGCAAATTCTACCAACGGTAGGTGATCATCCCAATTTCCCTTAAAATCCATAATACATGTTCTTAACATATCTTCTAGAGTCTGAATTGTTCTATCACTTTGCCCATCGATTTGTGGACTCAACTGCGTCCCCGTCTGTTCTTGTAAACTCCTCCAGAAATTCGATGTGAACCGCGGATCTCTATCCGGCACGATCAAAATTGGAGTAATTTCCTTGACATAAAGTTTAGCTAATTGTTCTAGGTTAAACTCAACTTTATTGACAAAAAGTGAGTCGACTTGGTCAAACGATCCATTATAACCAATATAGCATCGTATCCCTTCTGAGTAACTGGTAGCCCTCCCACAAAATTCATTGTGATATGCTCGCATTTCCATTATGGAATTTCTAATGGTTGCAACAACCCACTTGGTCTTTGGTATTCGGCTTTGACTTTCTGACAAGTCAAGCACCTGTTAACGCACTCTGCGACTTCTCTATTCATATTTGGCCACCAAAAGTGTCTATTCATATGGGCGTCTTGCAAAATTTCCTCCTTCAATTCTGCTATTAACGGAACCCAAATTCTTCCTTCAAATCTCAGTAACCATTCGTTGTTAAGTTTAAACTTATTTACTTCTCCTTCTGTAATCCTGTCCTTTATCTTCTCGCACTCCTCATCTTTGAGTTGTGTCTCCTTTACTCTGTCCAATAGAGTTGAACGAGTCTCCATCACAGATAACATTTTTCCTGCTTCCCTTAGAAGTCTCACTTCTAATTCCATTCTAGCCATCTCTGTTATTAACTCATTTTGAGCCGTTAACATAGACAACTTCTCCCAACTCTTTCTACTTAATGCGTTGGCCACTACATTCGCTTTTCCTTGGTGATATAGAATCTCACAATTGTAATCTTTTAATAATTCCAACCACCTCCCTTGTCTCATATTGTGAAGATATATTTTAGACTTTTGTGGTCCGTGTATATCTCACATTTCTCTCCATATTAGTAATGCCTCCAAATTTTTAAGGCAAAAACCACTGCGGCCAATTCTAAGTCATGAGTAGGATATCTCCTCTCATAATCCTTCAACTGCCATGACGCATACGCAATGACCTTACCATGCTGCATAAGCACACATCCCAGTCTTCTATGTGATGCATCACTATACATTATAAAATTCCATGTATCATCTGGGAATGGTAATACAGGTGCCTCACTCTACCTCTTCTTCAACTTCTGGAAACTTTCTTCGCACTTCTCTGACCATACAAACTTTACCGTCTTCCTCGTCAAATTTGTCAACAGAGTAACTATCTTATAAAAATCTTGTATAAATCTTTGATAGTAGCCCCCGCTAACCCTAAGAAATTACGCACTTCAGTCGGCGTCTTCGGCTATTCCCAATTAATTACTGATTCCACCTTTTCTGGATCTACTGATATACCTTCTTTATCGATTACGTGCCTTAAAAACTGCACTCTCTCTAGTCAAAACTCATGAATTTAGTGTACAACCTCTCTTTTCTTAGTGTCTTCAACACTATCCTCAAGTGTTCAGCGTGATCTTTTGACGTCTTAGAATAGACTAGAATATCATCAATAAACACTACTACAAACTTGTCCAAATGTTGTTTGAACACCTTGTTCATCATGTCCATGAATGCGGCCGACGCATTTGTCAACCTGAACGACATTACCGGAAACTCATAATGCCCATAATGAGTCCTGAATGCCATCTTAGGTACGTCTTCTCCTCTCACTTTCAACTGATGGTACCCCTTTCTTAAATCTATCTTAGAAAAATACTTCGCCCCTTTCAACTGATTAAAGAGATCATCGATACAAAGTCTCAACGATCCGTCCTTTTTGAATAACACTGATGCTCCCCACGGAGACACACTTGGTTGAATATACTTTTTATCTAATAGTTCTTTTAATTGAATCATTAATTCCTTCATTTCTATTGGCGCCATTCGTGCCCTAGAAACTGGTGCCGTTCATGGCACAACGTCTATTACAAACTCAATCTCCCTATACGGCGGAAGACTTGGCAATTCGTCTGGAAATACATCCGCGATTTTTTTAACTATAGGTATCTGCCCCATTTCTGCTCCTACTTCTTGGGTATCAACAACGTAGCACAAATAAACTTTTCTTAATAATTTTCTGGCTTGTGTCATCGTTAGACAACAACGTCCCGACGACTTACTACCACAAGATACTACCTTAGATTACTTTAAGGTTTGACGGTTTACACATTTCTTTTGACAATATTCGAACCTACGACCAGTCAGTTAACAGCCGACCGCTCTACCACTGAGCTACTAAGGAACAACGAGAGATTAGATCTCATAGAGTTCAATTCCCGTTCATCATTGGCCCGTTGTTATACAACTAATCCATCCCCAGAATTACATCGAATTCCCCCAATTTAATCGGAATTAAATCTACCGATAATTTATGCCCTCTTCTCTCTACGTAATAATTCATTTAAATATGTTCAACATGAATTATTTTTATTCGCTACTTTAATGTTTAGGGGAATCTCTAGCTTTTCAGGAAGTGAACTTAAACATCTAGCAAATTCACATGATACGAAAGAACAGGTTGCACCCAAATCAAACAATATATATGCATTAATATTATTGATTGAGATTATACCTGAGACTACGTCTCCTGATGCCACTGCATCTTGGACCTTCATATTAAAGGTTCGGGCCGTTGGTCTACTCGTTGGAGCTAGACCACTAATAATCAGCTTACCACTGCTAGTTCCTCTGCTGCCGTCCATCCCTTTCTTCGGGCAATTTCTTGCCATGTGATCTGTTCAACCACAAACAAAATATTTATGGTTCTTCTTCGGGTTGGGACAGTTGAGAGAAATATGTCCCTCCTGCCCGCAGTTGTAATATATTGCCTTCCCTTTTAAACAGACTCCCATATGAGCCTTCCCGTAATTCTTGAAAGCCTCGACCCTCCTCTTCGGGTCTCCTTGTTTCGCTCTAGTATTCACAGAGCTAAACCACTCCCTTTTTTGCACTCCTCCACTTCTGCTAGCTCCCTCAGTTTTATTCTTCTTCTTCTTCTCCTTCTGATAGAAGCTCAAAGCCTCATTTCACCCCTCGGCTATGATAGCCTTTTCTAAAATGGTTCCAAAGGAATTACTTTGGAATACACAAATCCTACTATAGAGTCAGAGTTTCAATCCCTGCTCAAACCTTTGAGCCTTCTTCTCCTCAGTATCCACCTGATGTGGAGCGAACCTAGCCAAATCATTGAACCTGACAGCATATTGGAGAACCGTCATCTCTCCCTGTTTCAGTTCTAAAAACCGCACATCCATATAGCTTTGCATACTGCTGGGAAAGTAGTTCTTGAAGAAAATCTCCTTGAACCTATCCCACGTAATAACTCCTTCTCCTGCCCTATTCTGGTTTGCTTCCCACTAGAAATTGGCTTCTCCTTTCAGCATGTAGGTAGCAAAAGAAGTCTTTTGCTCCTCTCCGACTCTGGCGATTACGAACGCCTTCTCTATTTCCTTGACACAAGATTGAGCTTCTATAGGGTCAGTAGTACCCCTGACACGTAAACACAATCTTAGGTCATAATACGACCTTTAAGTACATAACACATAATAATATTCATAAAACTTCATTTTATTCAATAATATTCATAAAACCCTAATTACAAACTAAGTACGATTTCTCGATCGTTACATTTACCTTTCACTTTATGTACTTTATCTAGTTCTTTTGGGGACAAAAATATTTGTACCATACTACCTTTAGTCATCCTTCTGGGGGACGGTGGGAGTAGTTATGTATCTGAATGGGACCTCCATTGTTTCACATTAATGTGACTAGATGATAATAATAAATATCTTCCTTTATTCTCAAATTTTCTTGGATCAGAGTGGAAGAAAGAAGCAAAAATTAGATCCTGAAGATGGAGACATTGGTATGGCAAGAGCTAATATGTGTCCGTCAGAAACCTCATTGTTTGTTCCTCACTTGCTTGAAGATATTGTTCGGATGTCTTCTCATTTTGGTGGCAGTAAAGATGACGAAAAGACTTCTTCTAGCAACTGAATGACATAATGGAGCTCTGGGTAGACATGATTCAAAAGGTAACTTTTACTGCTTTGTGGAGGATACATTTCTTGGATTCTGATAGACTCACTAAATAATTCTTACACCCGTGGACAAGCCCAAAATGAAAAGGTTCAACATCATTCATACATTTCATTGTTTGGTATTTGATGTTAATGCTTTTTACAATGAATGTTTGTGTTGACATACTGTTTAAGGTTTTAAAGTATCATCACAGTTCTTGTTCATCTGCAGTTAAGTTAACTGCAATGCCATAAGGTTCTCACCTATGGTACTCTACAATGGATAATTGTGCATGAAGAGATATATGTACAGATAATATACACACACATACAGACATAGTGCAAGAGGTAGAAAGTATATGAGAAAGTATATGATTTTCTGAGATAATTTGGATGGATCTAGATTTAGAATGCACCATGTGCACATGGGTAGTTAGTTAGAGAAAATGTTAGCAAAGAGCATGTTTTCGGTTCATCTTAGATTACGTCTTGTTGTAGTATAAATAGTTGGAAGCATGTTTTGCATTGTAACCTGCATTTTAAAGAAAGAAATGGCTCAGTCCATTATTTATTCAGGCTCTCATCTTATTCTTCAAGTTCTTAGTATCTCCTTTCTATTTTCTGCTTAAAGTTCCTCTAGTTCACCGTGTTAAGCTTCAAATTCATCAACTAACTTCAGTTGTTACTTAAGATAACTATTTTGAAATTGCATTTGCGTGTGTATCTGGGTTGATCCTTACTCAGACACATAAACCCATACATATATATATATATATGTGTGTGTGTGTGTGTGTGTGTGTGTGTGCTCGCTCACGGGGTTGTATTTATAGAGGAACAAAGAACTCACTTCTCGAAAGTAGGATTTCTGTTAAGAAGAGTCATAGGGAAGTAGAATCTCTTTATCCAATGATGAATAATATTTAATTTACTGAATATTCAGCAATGATTTATCAAGTAATTGTTGGTTGTATAATAATTTTTTTTAAACTTTAAGATGCATTATCTATGATATCAAGTATCGAGTTCTGCATGTGGTTTAACATCTGTGTGCAAGGACTGTTAGTTCATACACAATTACACACATCTATATAACAAAATACAAATGATTTTGAATTTCCCGCTCACTCTAATAAATATTCTAAGCCGTCCAAAGTTTGGGATAAATCCTACTGTCCATAGTGCCGGAGGCACGGGACTGTTGCTAGTAATTAATATTGAATAATCACTATCACTATTTACGAATCCCCAAGTGGGCCATCTTTTTGGAAGAATCTGCATCTGTTAGGAAGAACTTCTCATGCAAGAACTTTCCTATTGTGTTGCATTTATATTATGGCTCTTATAGATTAGAATTTGATCCTCAGTTTTATGAGTTCATGTGTTTCAAGATAAAGTTACTTCATCTTTATTTTCATATTTTTTCCTATTTAGAAACACATACTTCTGGGGATCTGTAAATTTTTATTCATCATGGAGGTCTAATTATTGAAACTTTGCTCGCAGTACATCTACTTTTGGAATCTAATAGGAAGGGGTAAAAGTTTCCGGCACATGTTATTTCTGGATATAGATATCTAGAGGTTATCACCGGCCTGTGAGGAGTAATTTGTGAAGCAATGGGATTGACTCTTGTTTCATTTCTTTTAAATTTTCATGTACTTTTTTTGTATGGATGCTTCATTTCTTTCGTAGCCGTTGCTCTTTATGTTTTTACCTAAGATCCTAATATCCTATTGTTTTGACTCTTTTTTTTATTAAACACAGTAGTAGCTGTGGATTATCCAAAAAACTGATACAAGTTTGTATTATCTTAGTTTTTTGGGTGAAATATGCTAATTTTTATTGGACAAAAATGAAAATGAATCTCAGGTTCAAACTAGAAAATTTTAAATTCCCACTTTCACCTCTCCTTGGTGACGATGCCTATAAACAAGTAGTTCACACATTCCCTAAAAAGCATATGCTACGTTGACATAAAATAACTTGTTTAATTCTGTTTTGTTGTGATTGTCTAGTGCATCTTATCTCACTTGAGTTTTTCCTTTTTCATTATTGTCATTGTAATTCCCCTTTGTCTAGTCTCATTTTTTACCCAACCATTGTGTTTGAAAGAAGTCCTTATCTCTAACCAAAGTATGTTATATGCAGTTTCTTGATTTGATTCACCAAGGCAAGTTACTGCAAGGGCAACCTTGTCTTGGGTTGCTTAGTTTTAGGTACTTATTTATAGTAAACATTTCTCTTCCTTTAATAAGTTATACAGGTTTGTCTAAAAGTTAGACCTTGTTCTTTTCCCTGTAGTTGTATTTGTCATGGTTATTGTTTAATAACTGTGGAATAATGCTAGGCATACTAAATATGAACTAAAAAAGTGAACACTAAAGCTATGTGGCGATACTGGTTGGGCTGATAGTGTGTGGTTCATTAAGTTAGCGGAGGACCCTACAATGTCAAGCTTTAGTGTAGAGCACATTTAGTGTCCCCAGCATGAGAAAACACCAAAGAGTCCAAAGTATATGATTTTATAGCCTAAGAGAGAGAATAACTTGAAAACTTTATAAATCACTGAGCCAACTCCCCCTATAATTTGAAGGTTTAGGAAAGTGTAAATTCCATGACATTGAAGACCCCCACCTCGAAGTAATTAAAACTTGGCTCTCTTTGAGAGAAGATCATCAGACTTTTGGAAATGCAATAGGAGAAAAGAATGTGCCCTTTCCATGATTCTTCCTGGGACCAAATTGAGTGTCATAACAAGATTCGGTGTTCTCTCTTTAGTAAGACAATCCACAAGAATTTTCCATCGACCCAGAGCCAGAGCTTTGATGAGCCAAAAGCTTTCCCTACTTTGACGAGCTTGGCAAGTATAAAATAGTACTTGTATTAGATTATTATATAAAAAATACTCCCTACATCCTAAACGTATAAAGAAATACTACATTAAGTATCTTTAGATACTAAGATTAAATTTCAATTATTATAATGCTTATTAACATATAAGATTATGCACAAAATTTTTCAAATTGGGAAACTGATAAATATTTAGTTCAATAATTCCTTTATTTCCATAAATATTTTTGGCATTAATTTGAAGACATACCGAACATATTATGCATTATATTTTCACTATATTTTGATATATTTAAAATTTAATATACAAATATGTTCAGAATATAAAAGTGTATTTAAAATATTCGATATAATTACGCTTCAACACATCTTCAAAATTCTTAGCAAAAACACTCAAAGGAAAATTGACGCTTATTATGAAACAGAGGTAGTACAAACGAAGGAAAAGGACCTAAACAAAACAAAACAAAAACTTTCGTCAACTTGTGCTTATAGTTTGAAGATAGATTATATCTATATTTTTTCTTTGGTTTCTTGTATATATCGTTGCTATATAACCTCTATGTTATCTTGCAACTCAAATTCAAAGATTTGTCCTGAAAACTCTATTTTGAACAATTATTAGTTTTAAAGATACTTTTGAAAATTTGCATTCCATTAGTGTGAAAGCATTCAATACATCAGATTAATGTTGGAATAATAAAACAAGATTAACATATAGATTATATAGCAAACGAAAGGAATTGAAGAATTGAATAAATTTTATTCAGAACTATATCCAAAATTTGGAGACACATGCTTTTCTTCTTTATTTTCCTTCTATAATATAAACTATAAATTCGACGATTTGATTCCTCTGTCGTAATGTGTTTTGTTGATTGTGCTTGAATCTTGATAAGAAATGCATTGCAACATTAGCTTTCTTTTGGTACTTTATAAAAAAAATTATGAAATGAATCACTAATAGTAGCTTAATATTATTTCCATTATCAAATATATTATATAAGTGAAGGGTAATTAATGCCAATAAAATTCATTTCATAATAAACAAGAATTGTTTTGAAAAGTATTCTTAAAAAAGAAATGAAGAAAAGTAAGAGAATATTTTTCGATTCTGGTCAAAGTAATGGCTATTACCCAAGAACAACTGTATTTTAAGCTACACATTCCTATACTTCTAGTTTGTCAAATTCAAAATGACTCATGTACATTTGCACTACATTTACTTCATGCATTATCTCTAACCCCCTCCTCTTTCTCTCTCTCAGTCTGAGAATTTATTAGTTAACCTCGTGTTTGTCTATTGCTGTGTTTTTGGAGTTTTGAAATGAATGGATAAAAAAGAGAAGGACGAAAACTTTTATGTTTTTTTGTCTAATTATTTTGTTACTGAGTTTTTTAATAAACAAAAAAGAAAAAAATAGACGACAAACTTGGCCACTTTTCTTGTCTAAGATTTCCGTCCAAAAAGGGATGGATTTGGACGGAAAACTAAATAACATAAGTAAATTTTTTATAATCCCTCTACATTTCTAACACAACACAAAAAATATAAGGATAAAACAACAATCTGAATGTAAAATTTAAGTTTTCTTTTCTTTTCCGTTACAAACTTAGTAACAACATGAAAAAAAGTTGCACCTTTTTGTTCTTTTCTTTTCTATTTTAATAAAAAGTTTTCCATTTTTTTTCTTTTCCATCAAAAACTCATAAACATAATGTAAATTCTTACTTCCAACCTATGTTACTCGACTTGGATTGAGTGTCCGGTTGGACAAGGTATTTTGAAGAGTCCGAATTCCTCAATTTTGCTAAATTTTATATACTAAAGTGGAGTGTCGAGTGTCAGACACGGGTGTTTTAGGGTAAAGTGAAGTGTCCGTGTAATATAGCTTCCAACACCACTAAGTTGTAAGCAATAGTAGTACTCTTCTCTCTTTTCTCTATCCTGACCCTTCTACCTCTTATCCATGTCTCTCACTATATTGAATTGAATTAGGTTTTGCTTCTTGGTAATCTTCAGGTTCTTCCGCGAGTTCGTGAAAGAGGAGATTGAAGCCGGTGATAGCAATCATGAGTCATGATGGATCGAATGATCGATTATTGTGAGTTGTTTATGTGTATGCATCTAATTGCACATAATATTTGGGTATTTATTCTTGTTTAGTGACGATTGTTATGTATATATCACTAGGTTTCATCGTTACATTTATGATTACTTGGTTACCTATAACATGCATCAATCAGCAGAGATATTTAAGAGAGAGGCTGATCTCCCCGTCGAAGCATTGATTCCTCCAGGTATGTAAGTGATATCCAAGGTTTTAATGTCATTCCCAAAATATCTTGGTTAAGATTTGATTTTAGGGAGGAACATTACTTGAATTTTCTATAAACTCCGTAATTTATATGATTTTCTGGATTTATTGCACTCTTCTATTAATTTTTCTAGGGCAAAGGCAAAATCTATTTTGCGTATATCAAAATTATATCCTGTACTTCAGAAGAAGAGAAGGAATTGAAACTAAAATAAACCATTCTCACACTGTCAAAAGTGCAACCAAAAACCATGTGTAGATTCCTAAAAGTGAAGACACAAGATCTTCGTTGATGTTCCTGCTCAACTATCCAGAAGTCAAGATGGAAACAAATTAAATATACAAAAAATACTTTCGGATGGGTTTGGTCTAATAAGTAAATGGGCTTTGGAAGATCATTAGAGATGAGAGCTTCTATGTCATTTTTTGCTGGTATTCTGTCCATTAAAGTATTGGGAACAAAATACAATTTTGTTTGGAAAGGATGCAGTCACATTGAGTTACTTTTGTGAACACTTTCCCCACAACTGAAATGTGACATTTATTGCAGGACTGAGGGTCTGCATAGGGGCTTATTATCATACTTAAAATTTAGGGAGGTGCAACGCAAATGGGCAAAACCAATTAAAAGTGTTTCCCTCTACTACTCCCCCTCCCCTCCCCTCCCCTCCCCTCCCCTCCCCTCTTTTGCAGGTGGAATTTCTTTGTTGTAACAACATTTCTTTGTCATCTTTCTTTCATTTTAGTGAAATCTGCATATAACAGTTGTTACTGATCTGCTAACTTAAAGCATGAAATTTTGACATTGATTAATCTTCATTTCTTGTTGCTTAGAAATTTATGGCTCAACTATGTCACGTGTTTTCATGAATTACTTCATATGCACTTTACATAGGGTACACCATACACTTTTGTTTCCAACTTGAAGTTGGGGAATTTAATACATTTACATTATATGATGATAGGTTTGAATATTAAGTGATATCCAGTAAATAGTTGATACATTTACTGCTCGTATAATCTTTTGTGTTTTTTAAGGCTCAAGGTAGACTAATAAAGTAAAAATTTAGCACCTTGATTTTTCTCAAGGGACATGTAATTTGGGACCTTGCAGAATGGAAAAAAGGACTCTAATATTACCCTGTGTATAATTGTATATAAACATCTTACCTGTGTTGATGAGTTGGCGAAGATAATACCTGGGTTACAAATGGAGTATGAATCTCCCACGAATTAATTTATCAATGTGGTTACCACAGGCAATTTCATGGTGTATAATTACTCTGTCCTTAATGTGGACACCTTGTTATTTAAGAAAATGGGGGGACAATCATAACAGGCTCTTTAGTTTGTTTTTTTTGTGTGTTAACTTTTTGTTTTTATGATAAATAAATCATAACAGGCTTTAGTTTATTATATTTCATGTGAAACATCCAAAGATACAACAAATATATCTACTCGAAACTAACATATCTTATACTGTCAATGACAATGTGGTTTTCTTCTATTCCCTCTCTTTATTTTTCAATTATAGGTATGTCCGATGGTTTGATGCACAACTGGTGGATCGCATACAATGAAATGGTCAATTCACATCAAGCAGGTTCCTCCGACATGGTAATCTGAGTTTATTTTCTGTTTGTATGAATCACCCAATACAATTGCTATTTCCTTGTCTTAATCACACTGATGATTTATCTTTTATTCCTTAAGGTTGAGCATATGTCAAGTGCACTGCACATGACGCAACAAACGTACTCGTCGGAACAGCATTTATTCAATGAACGAATGATAAGGGAGCGTCTAACTGCTGGTAATGATTGTGGTATGCTTCCTCAGTACTCTTAATCAGCTTGATGATAGCTTGAGATAATGCTGAATCGTCAATTCAAACCCTGTATTAGTTATCCAGTTGACCACATTTTTGCTTATTTGGTTTTCTTCATATAATCCCTCGGAATAGTTTGGTGAGCAGGCAATTACGCAGTTGAGCATCCTATATTAGCACATTATTGTAGCGACGATCATTTCCTTGGCATAATATGAACTTCCAAGCGAAGTGTAGGCTAACTAGTTATGAATTTGAAGTTCGGGGGAGATGTACGGTCATGACCAATATTCATTGCCTACAATAGGATACTGTTCAAGAACTATTTCTATGTTGGTCACTCACTTCACACTAGTCATTGCTAACTTTGAAAACCTAAATGGATGATATCTCATCATCTTGGCATAGAATTGAATCCTATTCTAGTCATTTATGATAACCATATTTAGAAGTTGCAAATGTTGCTCGATGCCAAGAAGAAATGTCAATGTGATGACTGGGAATAATATGTGCACCTTGATTCTCTCATATTTAGAGTGGGAGACGGGCACAGGAACCATATTCAGTGTTGTCATAATAATGGATATGTGGAGAAACTTATTTTATGGTTCTGAGTATGTTAGTCTGCTAAAATGTGCTTGAGGTCCTTTTTCCATCTTGGCATGTGTCAATTTGGTTGCATGGTAGTATCATTTTCTGTTTTGTTTCTAACTCTATGTTTATATTACAGCTATTAAAGCAAGATGTATATCGTTGGTTACGTTCTCTAACAACTTAAGCTTTTAGAGGAATCAATGGCTTCATATAGATTAGAGTCCTTATTATGTGAAGTCTTGGGTTCAAGCCTTTTTTTATCTTGCATTTGTTCCCCATTATGTTGTTAGCGCAAGTACACTGTTTTTGTGTGCATTATGATGCACAGAAGTTTGTGGCGCATATGCCAAAGGGGGGTCACATGTGAAGGAGGGTCAAAGCATGATGATATAAGTTAAGACACTTTTAAGTACATTTGCTAGCAAGTTAAGCTTTATGAGTGGCACTGCCTAATCGTTAAAGCTTTCTTATTGGTTGTATTTACTAATTTTTTTTCATTAGGAAATTAGCGTGATTCAATTGCTTTTATCGTTAAGCCTAGTAAATAGATGATAAGATGGTAGAGCCTCAGTATCAGGTTGTTGAATCCTTAAAGAATAAGAATCTTAAGTTTTCAACATGAAGCATCAGGTGCTAGAAAATGATTTTGTAAATGTATCCTAATGTCAATTTGGTTGGAATGTCAATACACATGTATCCTAATCCACTCTTGTCTTTGGAATCTTTTGGTGCTACACTATGAAGGATGACAATTTTAAGCTTTTCATTTGAGTTTTTTGCAAAAGACTTGAACTTAGCAGAATATTGTATTAGATATTGATTCGAATTACAAGTCGAGAACAAATAAGAGATTTTTTATATCTATTATTTAGAGTTTTTTTTTAATGTAACGTAGTTGATGTATTTTATTGGTTAGTGGGGATTTAGAACATTAATTAGTGATGAGGAATTTTCAATATTTAGTAAGGGTGTTTTAATCATTTAGGCTATGTTTGTTTGCAAGGATTATACTTAGGATTAAACTATTAATCCTAAGTCTCTTGTTTGTTTTTAAAAGTAGACTTGAGACTATTAGTCTCGGGATAATAAAATGACTTGAAAGGAAGGACTATTTATTACCATGTCCAACTAAGGTCATCTTTGTTTGCAAGAATTATAATCTTGGGGCTATATTTTCATGAATTATAATTCCAAGACTATTAATTCTAGGATTAAATAGTCTTAATCACATGTTTGTTTTTCATGGGATAATTTAAAATAATCCCATGTTATGTTTGTTTCGCCATTTGAACTATTATACCTTTACCACTAATAACAAATATATCATTTTCTCATTAGTTTGAGTATAGATAGATAGGATATTATAATCCCTACCATTTGGGACTAAAAATTTGTGGACATAATTAACCTTTAACTTTGTTTAAAAAGACCGAGGTATCTTATCCTATCTATCTATACTTGAACTAATAAGAATATGTTATATTTGTTATTAGTAGTAAGGGTATGATAGTCCAAACGGTAAGTTTTTATCCAATCCTTTAAATAATCATGGACAAAACAAACATAACATGAGATTATTTTAAGTTATCCCATTATAATCCATGGAAATATAGTCTCGGGATTATAATCCTTGTAAACAAATATAAACTTAGTACTTTTATTATTTCCCAAGTAATATTAGTGTTTTGAGTCTCTTTTAATAGTGATGTAATCTCCACTAGATTATTCACTTAGACTGTTGATATTGAAGTTGATTATTATGATTCATAACTTCGGAGTATTTGTTGATCGATTTAGCTATTGCCAAATCGCGCGCAAGCATACGCGGTCCACAAGTAATATATGTAAGTAAAGTGTCGAACCCACGAGGACAAAGTCTTAAAAGAAAACAAATACTAAGGTAAAGTCGTTACAAATCTTATCTAAACAAGCAAACTAAGATGGTTGGTTAAGCTATATGTTTAAAGCTGAAGAATAAGAGAAGTGGTTGTGTTAGGAGGTCAAGATAGGATTACAATTCCCCTAATGTATCGCCTAATCTCCTAACTCTCCAAATTATCAACGAATCAAATAATGGTCAACCGATAACAGAAATTACGCATAAGCTTCTATCGAAGGACATGCACATCCCTAGCCCGATAAATCACAATATGTCTATTGGTGAAAATAGTTAGGCCAAGGTCATTAAGCTAAGTCTCAAGGTCGCACAAGGCAAATAGGAATATGTCTATCCTATGAGCATATTATGCACACATTCCAATGGCATGGTTATAACAAGTGTTGTTGTATTCAGAGATAGATAAGAACGTCCATTTGTCAATTTTCATTACTATCAATACCAATTTCTTTATCAAGCAATTAGTCATTAAATAAGAAATACAACAACTCATTCCAAAATGATTCATTATATAAAATAGGAGAGAAAGTTGATCAAGCTAAACAAAGGTTACATTGCAATCCTAAAACTGGAGTTAGTTCATAACTATGGTACTAATACACATATTTAATACATTCATTATACTCAGTAATACACAAATAAATGAAAGATTTGGAATAAGAAAACTCCTGTTCAGAAATGTTCTGTCTCCAAATCTTCTCTTCACAGTGCAAAAACTGAGCCGTGGTCGGGTGCAATAACTTTTTCTCCTTGAAGCACAACTTCTTTCTCTTCTAAGTGACATAAATAAAATCTAGTCTAAGCTGCAATAAGTTCTCTGTCGAAGTTCTAATCTTCGATCCTAATTGCAGGCTGCTTCGCTTTATATTTATACTTGGCCCCTCTTTTCTTCTAGGTCATTAAAGACTCTTACTGTTTAGGCACCGGAGGTCGCGCTGCGGCGCGAACCTTAGCATAGCAAGTGGTGCTGGGGCGCCACGTGACTTCAAAAAGACCGGAGGTCGCGCTGCGGTGCGACCTTGTATAGGGACTTCGGCGCTGGGGCGCCGTGGATGGAGCTGGGGCGCGAGCATGAGGCTGGGCATGGCGCTGGGGCGCCATTTGCAGCTCAAGCGAGGCGCAACATGACAGAAGCTTTGCCTAGCATTGGCGCTACGACGCGAAGCTGAGGCGCTGGGGCGCCGTAGGTGACGCTGGGGCGCGGACTCTAAGAGCAACTTTGGCGCTGCGGTGCCAACCCACTGAAAATGACCTGAAATGGAAGAAAGGACCTGCGAAGCACAACTAAGACATGATAATAATAAAAACTAAGAAAATATAAACAACAGCTAACTAAGAGACTGAAAACAGGCAATAACTTAGCCACAAAAGAATTGATTCGTTGGTATAAATCCCACTCATCAGTATTTTATCTATCTTGATTCATGGAGCTGATACATTAGAGAGAGACTAGATTTAAACGTGGAGTTTAAATCCTAGTTTATCTTCCTTGTTTCCCATAATTTTTTATTAATGCTTTGTCCAATTTTATCCTGCATCAGATATCATTATTGTAATGAATCACTCCCTCCACCGAAGGGGATTACATGACTCAGAACTGTTTCCCTAGTAGAAACTCTTGAGATCCCAAAAACAAACATTTAGTAATAATATCTTTCTTAGCAACAAACAATGTATGCAATCTCTCTTGCATCACCAGGCGATCCATTTTTACCCTCACTGATAGGATTTTATGTGACTATCTGCGGGTACTGCTTGAGCCCATAAAGGTATGGTCCCAGGTCAACTCATAATATTATGAAACAAACTGCACACCAACCACAAGAGATTTATAGATCGAAAGGGCTAGCCCAGGAATGTTTTTCAAATCCTAGACAAGCAGTTATGAGTTAGGATCCCTTCCAGTTCAGAGAACATGTGGGATCTCACAATTTTACAACTTCATTTTGAGTAAAATTCAAAAAACAACCTATAGTTTGCTCGAATTTTTGAGTCACCCCCTATGGTTCGAAAACTATCGTTTCACCACTTGTGTTTCACTTCTAGTTCCAAGTTAACCTCATTTCCATTCAATTTGACAGCAAGTGAACTTCATTTGCTAAAAAGTTGGTGGAGTTTTCTCTAACAAGAATAATACTTTTTCAAATGACATTTAATAAACCATACCACTCATTCATTACAAAAATTAATTAATGGGTTTGCTAATTACGAACAAGCTGCATTGCATAACCCCGGATCTACTCTGAACGGCACCATTTTTGGCAAAAGTTAAACAGATCTCCTCCAATTTCATTAAACCCTTCATCACCGAAAGTGTTGTCAATGTTTATTGCCAAAAGTTCAAAACCAATTCTGAATGGAAAAACTTTTACCGGGTATCAAAACCAAAACCCTCGGCCATCAACGTCACAGCCGCCCAACCTAACATTTTTATCCTTTGACCTAAAATCCACCATTAAAATCCATCCCCATGTGTCAACATTAAACACCATCAACAATAACACAAGAAAATAAGATCTGGACAAGTTTTGATTGACTACCCAAATTAGGGTTCATGCTCTATCAAAAATTGGGGAAGGTCATTTTCCATTCAAATTGGAAGCGGAAAGTCACCATTTAAATTGGAAGTGGAAAGCGCAGCAACGGCGAGGGATGAAGGAGCAGAGGAAGGAGGAGGGAGCGGCAGCGGTACGAAGAAGGTGGTGGCTGGGGAAAGTGTTGGTGAAGGTGAGGAGAGGTTGGAATGGGGTGCAGTGGGGGTGGGGGAGTTAATGACGAATAGAAGGGATTGATTTTGAGTGTGATGGAGAATCTGTGAACTGATGATGACGAAGGGGGATTGATTTTGAGAAAGTTTGAAGGTGCCGACGAATAGGTGGTAATACTTTGCTAGTTTTTTATTTTTATTTTTTAATTTGATAATATTTTAGGAGTAAGAAATGAAGATTGAATGAAATTCTCATAAGTTTATTTTTAATCATGAAGTTTTTTTCTTATTATTTTATGAAGTATAATTTTATTTTTGTAGATTTTATTTCTCTACATGAATTTAATTTTATATATTTTATTTAAAAGTAATTAAAGAATATACTTATATATTATAAAAAAATATTATTTGAGATGTCAAAAAGAAAAAAAGCTTGAGAAAATGCTATTGGGAGAAATAAAATAGGAAGGGTAGAACTGTCTTTCACCACAAAAAATTAACGGTATTAGGCTAAAATCTTTAACAGGTGCCGTTGTGAGAATGAATATAAAACCACAGGTGGTGAAATGATAGTTTCTGGACCACAGGTGGTTTTTTGAAATTTACTCCATTTTTAATAGAGAAACAAAAACATGACTAGCTTTTAATAGTTCTGTTACCCTATAACTTGAACAAAAAAGAAAAGGTCAGTTACCCTATAACAGTTTTTTTTTGTTACATAGATTCAACATATATAAGGAAACATGGAATTAGGTAATTTTACCTTTCTCTTTACCATAGTTTGCTTTTGCAATTTTATTTAAATTCCAGAGTGCTGAATATTTATATTTTTTTACAGGGTTGACCAAAGTGGTTAGTCTCGAGCTGTCACTGAGAAGCCCATTGATCGTAAGCAATATTTACAATGACTACATTTATTTTATTTATAAAAAAAACCCTTCATTTTTTGTTGGACTCGATAGTTCTTAACCTAATTGTGTTTTTGAAAATTTAGCAGAATTCCCAAGATTTGACTTCAGGTCGACTTGAACAAAAGTCATCTACAGTGACAAAACTTATGGTCAGTTCTCCAGGCAGCCATGGCGATATTGTAGCTCAAGTTGTTGGGTATTCAGATCCAGCAAAGGCAAAAATCATGTCTAATGCGGTAATAACCTTAAGTTAATATAATGCACATTTATTTGGTTGTGTACACTCATCTGTTCGTATTATATATATAACTATTTATTTATTTAATTTTTGGACAGGGAGGTGATTCAGTTTTTCCAGGACTTGATAAAACTTTTACAAATTTCTCTTCACTGGCTGAACAGTTTCCAAATGAGATTAAGGGGAAACAGCCCATAGTTGAGGTTTGTAAGAACTTATATATATATTTGATTACACATACGGTAGACTAAAAACATATTTCCTTTGTTGTATCATTGGATAAGGGTGTATCTTGGGCATGTCCACCGACCCTGAAAATTGAGCATTCTTCAAATTAAGTAATCTTTTTCAATTTTCACAGAAGTGAATTGCTTTCAAATGTGTTTTATGTCCTCCCCACGCCATTGCATTTTATAATTCATGGTTCCTTCTCAAAGCCGGTAAAATGTGTCCAATCTGTGAGTTGGACTGTAGGTTTAGATCCTGATCGTTAGCTTAAATGTGTTTTTCTACCTTTCAGTGCTAGCTGGTGATCCCTAGAGGTTGTATTTTAGATGCTTTTGAGGGATTTTGTGTCAGCTTAATGCAGTGGATAAAGCATTGTTAGTAGTCTGCATATATGTAGTCATGTAACTATTTTAGGTAATATGTGGCCAATCTGTAAGTCATACTGTTGGTTTTTAGCCTGATGATTATAGCGTAAATATTTTTTTTTAAAAGAAAAAATTAGTGCTAGCTAGTGTTCCTTAGAGGGCATAGTTTTGATGTTTGCAAGTGATTTTGTGTCTACTTGCTACATTGTGTAGATTATGGTTAGTAGTAGTATAGACTGCACATAAATAGTCTTGTAATCTATTTTTCTATGTATTTGTGCTGCTAACTTTTAACAAATTAAGTTTAACATTGTTTTAGAATAATGCTCTAGTGTTGGTCATAAGTAGGATTATCATCTTACATCTTCTTAATCATTATTCCTTGATTTTGACTACATGGGTTGCATCTACATGTTTGATGTTTTGTATAAGAATCATGAAAAGAATTCTCATGGAGTATGAATATATCAAGATGGTACCACTCAAATTGTACTGTATTTGCACTTGTAATTGCATGGACATGTCATGAACATTTAAAGAGGTGCCCCTATCTCATTACAATTTCTATTGAAGCTTAATTACTCAATTATCTTGGTCCCTCATATTGGAATTCACAACGCTAAAGGAATTACATACAAGGTAACAGTAATGTCTTTCTCTATTTCTTTAAATCTCTTAGACTACATTGGAAGAAAGAGGAAAAAGTCTGTAGATAGCAATGTCATGCCGCACACCAATAATTAGCCTCTGAAGCCTCACCACATTTTCCTGCCACCTCAGAAGATATTGTTACCGTCTCCAACCCAATTCAGTGGAAGTAAGATAGGGAAAGGACTTTCTTCCAGCAATTCACAGACATGTCATTCATCTTTGTGAGCAAATGATTCAAAAGACTAATTTTATTAATTGTTGTGTGGAGTGCAATCTCCAATTTAGAACCAAGAGAATTAAAGCAGCAAAATTGGAATAGATATGTTTGAGAGCAAGAGAATGATATTAATAATTATTATATGTTCTAATTTAGCATATTTGAATGATATTAATAATTATTATATGTTCTAATTTATCATATTTGATTTTGCCCCCCCTTTCAAATTTTGCATGCTATTGTTTATAATTTATCAATTATCATATTATGTTGAGTAATGCTACGCGGACAGGCGTTTGACAGGAAAATTGGACAGGTTTTTTAATTTTTTTTTTTTTTTTTTGTTGCAACTCTTAAAAAATGTATAGTATTTATTTCAACAGAAATTTTTACAAAATATAGTGTTTTAGGTGTAATTTGGATACATATACAAAAACAGGGTTGTATAGTCTGTACAACCCTGTTTTTGTATATGTATCCAAATTACACCTAAAACACTATATTTTGTAAAAATTTCTGTTGAAATAAATACTATACGTTTTTTAAGAGTTTGCAAAAAAAAAAAAAAAAAATTTAAACCTGTCCAATTTTCCTGTCCCATTTCCCTGTCCGGCAAGAGTTATCCTATTATGTTATGTTATCAACTTGGGCCAAGATTATCAAGTTGATGCTCTTGGGAAAATGGATTGAGTCTTGATTTGGCCTTTTGCTGGATCCAGATTGTTACAAATGGTATTAGAGAACTCTCGAAAGCTCAGATTGGACCATTCAATCGGGTTGCTGTATTATTCCATAAAGGCTAGAGGTGCCGCAACACTTGTATTATCCGACAATGGCTAGAGAGAGGAAATTTATGGGTTGTGAGTAATTGGATTGGGTCTAACAAGGACGTCATGTGGGCTTGATTAGTGCTTGTATAAGGTTAACTTCTACTACCAATAGTACCAATAGTTCATGACCTTTTGGGTGCGTATGAGGTGAATAGATAACCCTAGTTGATACTTTTTGGAAGTGCATTAAAACTTATTCTTGATTCGGATTTAGATTCAGTTGGGATAATATACAGAGTAGTCTGGTGAGTATCATATTACGCTTAGCTCCAGGCAGTGTTCTAAAAATTCTTGTCTAGGTCCGCCTAGGCCCCGCTGGCGTCTCACCTAGGCCCAATGCGGTAAAAAAATTCCTTAAGGAAATTAGGCGGGGTCTAGGCGGAGATTTTTATTTATTTTAATAACTAACCAAACTAGATCTTAATATATTTATTTTTCTAATGATTTATCATATTCATAATGCAGGTTGTAGTATATCAAATCACAATAAAAAATAAACAATATAAAGTCAAAATGCATAATTTTTTGAACTTGTACAAATTTCAAATTATATAAATGTTGATACATTTGTAATATTTAGTTTAATTCAATATAATTCTTAAAATTATGTTTTAATATTGAATTGAATTCTTGAAATTTTAAATTTTATTATTTAATAGCAATCTTGTTTATGAATAAAACTAATACGTTAAAAATATATTTGAACTTTGAACAATTGCATGTTTGTGATTGAACTTTGACATTGACAATATAGATATGTGTTAGAATTTTAAACAAAGATCTTTATTATCTTTATTATAGATTATTTTGCTATATATTATTGTTTTGTTTGGATAAATGTATGGTAAAATATTAAAATTGATTTAAAATAAAAAAAATTGCCTAGGCCCTCCAGGTGCTAGGCTTCCGCCCGCCCGCCTTAGAACATTGGCTCCAGGTCTTGAGGTTTAATTCTTGTGAGAGTAAGTTTTGTATAACAAGTTCTGCTCTCACCGTCTTTCCCAAGCAGGTTGCGAGATTTTGTGTCATTTAGTATTGGTTGATTTAACTTCAGCATATTTGACCTTATTAAGTTCGCCCTTTAAGAGTGCATGTGGTATCCAGCTGTGACAAATAAGGTGGGAAGGACTCATTTTCTCTTATAATGATTTCATATATAATTTTTTATAGCTATTGAAGGAAATTATAAAATTAAGCATAATCCTAACAATGCAAATAGATAAATAAAGTAAAGTTAGTGGGTGAAGGATACTACTGTTCATACATCAGTTACTGTTATTTGTCTCAACTTATGTATCTTGCTCACTTCTCAGATCTGTAGAAGATAAACTTTCTCCACCCCTCCTGCCCTTGTTTTGTTCTTCTTACCTTTAGTTTCTTTGTGGGACTAGAGGGTGAGTGAATTACTGAATTAGTGATCCTAAGTTCCTAACCTATTGTGAGAGCTAGTCAAGTAGACGGATCCGGTTAGCATGAAATTATTTTATTGGTAAGTTGGTCAATTGGTCAATAGAATACTGACACACATACAACCTCGCCTGCGTGTCAATATTCTATTGGTCAATTGACCAGCTTTCCCCAAAATAAACTTCATACTAACCACTTCTCAAGTATGCTATTTGAATTGAATGGTTCTTGAGGGTTAGTAGATCCATGGATCGACTCTAATTTTTTATGTAGCATACAACACGTTGCTTTATTCAAATTCAGACATGCTAAATACCATGTCCTTATATATTCGTTACAATTCATGTATCTTTGTATTCAAGTAAAGAAACAAATGCAACATAATTAGGCTCACATTAATGCTGCATTGGTTCATAATGGAAAGATGAACTATAGATGCTACGTAGCTCTACATGTTATTTCGCTATGTTTGTAATATCTTTAGGTAAACCAACACAGTTGGATCATTAGTATAGTATTTATTTTGGTCAATAATTATTCTCAAGGCCAAACCTTTTAATGCCTCTACCAAACAAGAACTTACAGTTTTATAATTTTATTTTATGACCGTTAGATTTCCACCCTCACTGGTCTTGAGTGGCATGAACTTCCCGTTACTTTGGTTATCCTTTTTGGAAGAACATATTTCAAGGGATATGTAAAATTTCTTTCTCTTTTGATTTCTCATTGTGGAAATTTTGCTTGCAGCCCATCAAGTTGATGAATTTATTGGGAAGCGAAAAAAAATCCCAGGACAAGTCTACTTCTGAGAATTGATATCTATTTTTTGAGAGCTGGTGTCATAGGCTTATGAGGAGCAACTGGCGAAGAACTCGGTAGGAATGAAGCTTGCCTATTTTTCTCCTTATCAATAAAGTACCTTGTGTATTGACAATCTGTCTTTGGTACTCGTTACTCTTTTAGCTTTCGCTATGATCCTGTTGGTTTGGTTAAGTTTCAACATGTTTTCTTTCTTTTGGAGTTGTATTAGAGTGAGCTTAAGCTATAAATGTTATGGATTTTTTTTTATTATATTGACCTAGTTTATGCAATCACAGACTTTTTGATTTTATTGACAGGAGAATTCTGAAATACATTTTAGTTATCACAGAACATTTTGAGTACAATAACACTTAGGAGAGAAACATTTTGAGCTAAATCATCTTGCAACCTCTAGTCCATGGTTTATGACAACTAAATCGGCTCACACCAACCATTTTAGTTGTCACTCCTACTCGGCTTGTCAGAGATGAAATCTGCCTGAAAAAAAAAGATTTGTCAAAACTTATTTTAGAACTCTTGTTGAGAAGATCAATGGGTTAATGATACCGAGTATTCTAGTTTACCATATCCCCAGAAGCCGGAATCCAGTCATTGGTGGCCGGATTTCCCTTGCATGAGGCATGCAAGTCCGTTGTAGAATCTGAATCTAGGCTGAAGGGCACATTATTTGTGTTCCCCGTTTTGATGAACCCTGTTCCTGTCTGGAAAATAATACCACACAACAATCTTCTCAAAACGGATGCGACAGATATAACGGAATGCAGACTCTGCAACTAACATTAACGCACCTTTTCAAAAATGATGTGGTGCGTTTGAGTTGGTGTAGGCAAACAAAATTTGAAGTGCTTTTAAACTTTCAGACATTAAATGCACCCAACGCTCTCCAACCAAACAAGCATTAAAGAAATTATTCTTCCTCAATTCTAAAAGGATCCCGTTAGAGCTAAGTTGTCACGTTCCTTGACCGCTATGAAGTTTTATAGCTTTTTGTTGCATTGTTTATAACAAATGTTACAAAAAATAACAAATTTCATTACGGTCAAGGGCATGACAATTTCTTCTTAACCAAGTCTGTTCCAAAATCTAAGATTAATATTGACCTTTTGAAGTAAATTAGAGATAATTTCAAATTGATATAAATTAGGCATGCTTTTTGCTTGTCTGTCAGGTACCAACTCCTTTTAAGTTGCATAATAATTTGGACTTGCACAATATAATTAATTATGAAAGTCCTAAACTATATCTAAATAAGTATTACTAACTAAAAAAGTTATTGTTTTTCAATAATTCAGTAAATCACATAAATTTAAAATTTAAAAATATTTCAAATTAACTTTGAAACTTAAAACGGAGTTCTCTATTATAGGTAGTTTGAAAGATGCAGTCATGCAACTACACAAGTTTTACCGTGTGGTGTTGTTTGTCAATGCTGGTGAGATCCTTGTAGTACTCTGTCTCCACAAACTCCTCTGGCACTTCGCTTCCATTGTATACCAGTTTCTGCCATAAAACAACAGTTCAGAAATTGGAAGTAATTTAATACTTTTCCATTTCAAAGTCAAATATACAATTTTAAAATGACGACTTTTTAGGATGACTTCATAATTTTAAATATATCATAATATTGACTAAATTATAAATCTAACTGTTCTATTAGTCATGTTTTTACGAAGAGTGTTCTCTAAACTTAATTTTTAGTACAAGCCTCCCTCGTAAATACGTTAGTCATGCAAAACTGTTCTCCCATTCTTGTATTATTCTAAGGTTATTATAATGCTAACAAGCATGTTATCATGTTCTCAAGGTGACAATCGAATTATCCATTCTATTTGCAACACTAATTTAAACCATAACGACTACTTGTAATACGATTTGATTAAGATGAATTTTAACCCTAATTTAAAACTCATGGTTTGATTAAGATGAATTTGAATCTTAATTTGATACCTCTTAACTCACATTTGTTCCTTCTTAATCGTAAATACAAATTTGCTCTCAAATGTATCTCAAATACCATAATAACTATAATAATCTTAATTTAGGCATGAATAATATCTTGGCACTTTCTGTCAAATTTAATTTGAAAAAAAAAATCAGCTTTTTATTGATAAAAGGAGTTGGAGGAACAATTTTGCACAAATAATATATGGGAATTGTTAAATTCACAACACTTATATGTTATTTCAACAAAAATATCGTTGTAGATGTATAGCGACGGTTCCGTTGCTATAAGATCTATAGCGACATTTTTGTTGTGGAAATAACATTTTCTGTTGTGAATTTAATAATTTCCATAATATATCTATAGGAGGGTGCAATTTAATCCACAATACTAGTCATAAATATAGTAGTAGTGGTGGCATGACAGTAACCAGATTACATAGAATATAAGTAATTTTATGTTCAAATCATGTAATTTTATAATTTATAAGCTTAAAAATGTATATCTAATTTTGAAATATACCATAAAAAAATGAATATCTAAGACGGAGTATAAATAAATAAAATCCATATGTTATTATTTATCTAAGAACATAATTAAACCTTTGAATCCTTCTGAAGATGTTGGAACTCGAGATATTCGGGAATAACACTATTGTCATGATCATTAGAGACTGCATCAATGTACTGCGAAGAGTACTCGCTCCGCTGCGGCTTAGCGTGCCGCTTAGGCGCTAAGCCATCAAAATACTCCTTCGTCTCGCCTTCGATCTTTGTTGCTTCTTCTTTAGACAGATGAGCATCACTGCGGTTTGGCCTTCCACAACCTTCCATTTTCGCCCCTTTTTTTCTTCCTGTTCTTTCCTTTCTCTTGGATATTTTTTACCTTAATTTTTATTGATATATAAATGAACGAGGGATAATGAGTTCTTAAATTTAGAATTGAGATATTTTGGGTTAATTATAAAAGCGTTCTTCTAAGTTTCACAAAATTTTACTTTATCCCCAAAGTATTAATTTTTTCAACAATATTCCTTTGAAGTTTAATTTTTTATAAAATTTTACCCTTTTAACATAATGATAAAAATTATAGGTCAAAACTCATGTTTTATATATTTAAATACACATTTGAACGGTTTAAATACAATAATATATATGTTATATGAAGCATATATATTATAATTAACAATGATTTTGGACATTTTTATGAAGGATTTGATTCTGTAATTTTACCAATGGCTAAAAGGGAACAATTTTATAAAATAAAATAAACTTTAAGGAATATAATTGAGAAAGTTGATACTTTGAGGTTAAAAGTGAAATCATGTTAAATTTTGAGGGACACTTTTGAAGTTATTCCAAAAAAAATTGGTAGGATTTTTGTGGAAGCACATTTGTCTGGAAAAAATATCTCAAGAGGCTTATCCTTTGGTGAGAAGGATGATAGGTGTGAAGTCTCTTTTAGAGGCAAAAAGGTCTCAACAAGTCACATGAGTTGGGCGGGTCATCAAAGTGCAGAATTAGACGCACATTAAATTTGCACATAGTTCTTCTGAAATTATATATATATATATATATATATGAAACTGATCATCAAAATCCGGACCCTATTTTTTTTGTAGAATAACTAAAAAAAAATTATGGAACTAATTTTTTTTCATAATACAGTGTTTTGGATGTGTTTTTAATACCTACACCAATCAATGTATGTACAGTCTGCCCAGACTGTACAGAAATATTTTAGTATAGGCATCCAAATCACGCCAAAAATACTGTATTATGTAAAAATTCTAATTCCATTATTTTTTTTAGTTGTTTCAAAAAAAAGCAAAAAAAAAGTCTGAATTTTAATAGAGTCCGGGATCCCGGACTGGATCCGGACTTTCTCTCTCTCTCTCTCTCTCTCTCTATATATATATATATATAGTCCGGTTCCAATCCGGACGCCCGAATTTTATCCCGTCCGAATTTTTTTTTTGTTTTTTTTAAAACAACTAAAAAAATATTTAATATTTTATGGAATTGAAATTTTTCATAATAAAGTGCTTTGTGGGTGCTTTGGGTACGTATAACAAAATATGGTGGTACAGTCTGTGCAGATTGTACCACCATTTTTTGGTATAGGTATTCAAATCATCCCCAAAATATTGTATTATGGAAAAATTTCAGTTCCATAAAATATTAATTAATTTTTTTTAGTTGTTTTAAAAAAAAACAAAAAAGCCAAAAAAAAAAAATTGGTCCGTCTTTTACTCCAGTCCGGGCGTCCGAATTGGATCCGCTGCGTATATATATATACACACACACACACACACACACACACACACACACACACACACACACACTATCAACAGTCTCGTGCCTTCGACACTATAGACGGTAGAATTTATCTCAAATTTGGACGATTCATATAATTTATTAGGATAAACGGGAAATTCAAAATTATTTGTATTTTGTTATATATATATATATAGAGTCCGGATCCAGTCCGGGATCCCGGACTCTACTAAAATACGGACCTTTTTTTTTTTTTTTGCTTTTTTTTTTTGAAACAACTAAAAAAAAAAAAAATTATGGAATTGAAATTTTTCCATAATACAGTGTTTTGGGCGTGATTTGGATGCCTATAACGAAATATGTCTGTACAGTCTGGGCAGACTGTACATACATTGGTTGGGGTAGGTATTAAAAACATGCCCAAAACACTGTATTATGGAAAAATTTCAGTTCCATAATTTTTTTTTTTTTTTAGTTGTTCTACAAAAAAAAAAAAAAAAAAAAATATAGGGTCCGGATTTGATCAGGTCCGGGAGTCCGGACCTGATCCGTTGTGTATATATATATATATATATATATATATATATATATATAGAGAGAGAGAGAGAGAGAGAGAGAGAGAGAGAGAGGAATTGTGACGCCCCCTAATTTGGACCACCACTTGGTCACTCGAATTCGGTTCATCACGTACTCATGGTAATACCATAATAACTAGAATTACATATTCATAACGGAAAATCTAATTTAGAATAATATACAATGATTTATTATAATTATTCCCCCAAGTCTTGCAACCTACAATACTTAATAGATTACATAATAATATCGAATAAAGACTTATTGCATAATCCTACTTAAGCTTAAACATAGTCTGAAGACGATCTTAATACAGCATAACACTTTTTAAACATAAAGGAACAAGCTAGTCGGTAGCTTTGCTCTTGCCCTTGTCTTTCCTAGAGACACTTCCTTGTTCCGCCTTAACTGAAAGGTTTTAAATAAGCAAAAATGATCACAAATTGCCCAGCAAGTAATATACAACAAGGGTAAAGTGTTTTATAACACGAGTTTGAAATATCGAAGTATCATCTCTAAGATAGTTTAGGGTTTCAAAATAATATCATGAATAATGAATATCAACAATTCTTGAATCAAATCCTTGGAATAAGAAAGATAATTCAATATAGAATAACACATATATATATATATATATATATATATATATATATATATATATATGAATTCAAGGGCTATCAATGTATCCAACTGGATAAACAATTTATATTGAGCAGTCACTAAGGACTATTGAACATCTACTAGAATCATCAATATTAAACTAATAACCCAAAAGAAATAAGTACGATAGATGATCAGTCTACAATACTCTATGTTATGCATAACATCACAGTAGTATTCACGCGTGTGTTGGGGCTTCCAACAATAAACACTCCCCTTACCATAAGGGTTGTTCAACTTAGTTTTCAAGATTTCTACACGAGTTAATTGGTTTGGACAGTTTTATAAACATGCATATAGACTAGCCGAATCAAATGGCATAGACACTTTCACAATATTCAAGAACAATATCAAGTTCAACATGAATAATAGTTTGCATAAGAGTTTAAACATACTAGCTCAATTGAACGAGTAAGTAAGATAACTTGCATTCAAAGAGATAAGGTTTGCTTACGACATTCGTCGAATAAAGTACTGCACTGGTTTAGGATACTTGCCTTAAGCGTTGATTACCACTTATAGCGTAAAATCACCTCAACGAACTCTATTATCCTATTTATGTATGTATAAGTACTCATTAGTCACACACTTTGACATAAATCTCAACATGCATTTACCACACATATATCTATCCATACACCTTAAAACTCATAGATGTATAATCCACATTGTTCTTACTTTTGAAAACCTTAGAAACATTTTAGCAAATTTTAGTCTCATATACTCATTTCATGTTTGTATACGTGAAACATTACTTAAGTTACACATTCTTGATTATGTCGTTCACACATACGTGTTAAGGAACTTTTAAACTAAGTTTGGTCTTCTTTATTTACTTTCAATAATTGTTAGTTTTACTCATAAAATTTCTATTTCACAAGTTAAGAAAATTTATTGCATCAAAGATTAACCATAGCATTTATTAAACCACATAACAATGCTAAATAACTTTTTCAAAGCATACTTACATATATTAGGTTTTTTTGAACGTAGCTAGTATAACTCTCTACTTAGAAATTCATTTTAGTTCATGCGTGGATAATTTATATCAAATTAATAATATTTATCGATTAATTCAGCCTTTTCCAAAGTCACCAAATCCGAAGACATCCCGTCACGTTCGAACCTGAAGATATCTTCTGAAGTTGAAGACATCATCTCCGAACTCGAAGACATCTCGTCACGTCCGAACCCGAAGACATCTTCCGAAGTCAATGATATTATCTCCGAACCCGAAGACATCTTGTCACATCCGAACCTGAAGTCATGACGTTGTCTCTAATTCCGAATACTTCAAAAATAGCTTCAGTCAATACTTTATTTACTACAAATAAAATAACCTTTTATCATTTTACTTGTTTAATCAATTGTTCACTTTATTTTATTTATCCATGTCTCATTACATAAATAAAGTATTCTTACTTTACTTAGTATTATTATTATATTTTATCTTGTTATTAATCCTATTTTAGCTTAAAAAAACAAGCCTTGACCCGACCCGAACCGAACCGGACCGACTCAACACATAAAATGGCCTAGTGCCTAGGCGCTTGAAATAAGCCTGGGTTGAGTGCCTAGGCGCTTCTTAGCAGAAACCAAAATCCGATTTTTCAACATTTTGAGTTTTGAACCTTTTTGATTCAATCTTTCATAACTTGCTCATTTTATATCCAAATGAGTTCAAACCACTTCCATTATCTCATAAACTTATATATCTTCAATATTTGATACCTTGAGCAATTTTCCAAAATATTTTGTTAGTTCACGGAGGCACAATAGTTATCTAGAAGGGGGGATTAAGTAGATATTTAAAAAAAATTTCGTTTTAACTTGATAGTAGATAATAATTAAAACTTTAGTGGAATTAATATTAGTTTTAATCTCCCTAAAGATATTGAGTTTATAGAGTGAGACAGATATAACAGTTATAGCAGTTATAGCAAGAGTGTAATAGACACAGTCGTTTTAAGTGGTTTAGAGCACTTAAAGCTCCTAGTCCACTCTTCTACTCCTCGAGAAGGAAATCCACTAAGGATGTCTTTTACACTTTCTGAATCACTTAGATTCCTTCTAGACAAGCAGTCTAGGAACTTCTTAGTTCACTCTTGAACTCTTAAAGTCCAGCAGACTTGGCTCTTTTACAGTTCACTTAGAACTCTTCAAGTCCTTATGACTTGGAACTTTTTCTTTAGTTGATTGGTAGATGTTGAGTTCTTGATGGTTGCTACTCAGTTGCTGTTTAAGCACTTGTTCAAATGAACTGAGTAGCTGAGCAAACTTTTTTTTTTCTCAGATCGTAGAGTTGAGCTTTGAGAGTTCTTGTACGTTTTTGTTCAATGCTTTCTTAGTTCTCTCATCTGCTTGATTTGCATATATGTGATTTTGAAAACTATCCGTTGGATCCATCCATTGAATCATTAAATGCGTTTGACATTTTTGTTCTTTGATGGAGACTTTTCTGCACATCTTCTGAATTGTATCCTGGCCCACTGACACAGCAGACTGCTTTCTCACCTAACACCTAAAAATGTGTTTTCCCCTTACCAATGGTACTTTTCTTAGCTTCTTCAAAACGCTTCTTTGTTGCATACTAAGGATATCTCTTAATCCTTTGGGACTGGTGAGTACTACAACGTTTAGAATCCATTCCTCATTTGTTGGAGTTTGTCTCCACACAAAGCGTGAGGCTTGATGCTTCTGACACAAGATAGATGATACTTTATGATTCAGATCGTGGTACTCTACGATTCAGATCGCAGTGACTACGATTCAGATCTTGGTCTGATGTTATTAGCAGAGAGCACTACGATTTCTCTTAAATACTTACACACTACGATCTTCGTTTACTTGAGTTGTAAACTCTACGTTTCCGAGAGCACACTACGTTCGCTGATTTGGCTCGACAAACGTTGGGACCACTCTGTGATTTCCGAAGAGGCCCTTCAAGGCAGGCACACTACGATCCTTGAAGCTCTACGTTTCTGCCTTGACTTCCACAATATTGATCAGATTGATACACTGTGAATTCTTCAAAGCCTATCTATTACATCTTAAGATCAACCTAACAGCTTTGATCTCTCCATCTATACATTCATTTACAGAATGATACACATTAAGAGCTTAGATCAACCTAACAATTTAATCTATCACTAAGTCCTTGTACATATATTCCTTGAAGGACTTTACAAATAATCATGAGCATTTATATTTAAACATCAAATCAAAATATGCACTCTGTGATGCCCCTAAAATAGGTATACATCACCCATCTTGAGTCGCCAAATACATGGTACAAAATTCAAATACAACTTAATTGTACAACAGTCGTGTAAAATACGACTAAACATATGCTGTGAGTTTTAATACAAATATATCATCTAGACAATATACAAACTCAATGGGGTCCTCATTACATTTATTATCTCACTATTTCACAGAATAGTGAGGACTACTAATGCTATCATCTGGACCGTCACTCCGTTCCCCGACTAGTCCCTGCTACGTTCTCATTTCCTGAAGAGAACAATGAAAGCAAAAGGGTGAGCTCAACTAGCCCAGTAAGAAATATTATGACTAAGATAATGCAGAATAAATTATCATTAGCATTCAACAGTGTTAAACTGATAAAATATAATAAACATCAAGTTTAACTGCAGCGGAACAAGTAATCCATTAGAAGAGTCAAGTAGAGAATAAAATCTACTATCTTCTATGATCTAAAAGGTTTTTCATTACTTTTATCGCTGAGACTCAGCTTTAATAAATAATCCACATCATCCCTGCACTACGGCCAAGGATATTCATTAGTATCACGACCACAAATTATCCATGCACTACGGTTCAAGGATATTCATGTATTCATCAATGGTCATGATCATGCCAACAACTGTCCTTCAATGCACTACGACCAATGAGGATTTTTATCACATCATTTGTAACATTACGGTCATGATTATACCGAATAATCACTGGTCATAATCATACCAAGTCCATCTATGCACTACGGGACACATATGACTTTCAACATATTATAAACATGAGGATGACGACAATTCAATAAAACAAGTTCAAGAATAAATTTTAAAGATTTATAAGTTAATTTATCCTGAACTCAATAACGTCCAAATTGTCAACATGATACTGCTTTGTGGAGTAAAATTTAAGAATGCTCAGAAGAATATTTCCATGAAAAGATACTGGATGAAGCGCAAATATCAAGGATATTCCACTAATTTCATGGAGTATAGAAGTCAAAACTTTAACCAACTAAGTATAATAAGGAATGGAATAACAAAAGAAATCACTAGGCATGCGATAGACCGCACAGACAGGTTATTCCAACAGAATAATAAATAACGGAATCAGGTCATGCGTAAACGCATAGACAGGATATTCCAACAGAATAATAAATAATGGAACCAGGTCATGCGTAAACGCACAGACATGATATTCCAACATAATAATAATTAACAGAACCAGGTCATGCGTAAAGCACAGACATGATGTTCCAACAGAATAATAAATAATGGAACCAGGTCATGCGTAAAGCACATATAGGATGTTCCAACAAAATAATAAAAATGGAATAACAGAAGAATTTCATCAAGTATAGGGTAGCCCGCGTATATAGGTTATTCCAACAGAATAATAAACAATGGAATAACAGAAGTTCTCTTCATGAATAAGAAATGAAGAATACCCCTTACGAGTACAACAAATAATATCCCTTACCGTAAAAGAATAGTATTCCGATTGGTAGGGCGAGGATATTCTTAAAGAAAACTTACACTACGCTCAAAGCTTCTTAAAACTCTAAAGAAATACGCTCAAGATTATAGAAGAATTCTCTGAACTTCTGGTGTGATTTTCAATTCTAACTAAGCATCCTATTTATAGGAAAATAGAAAGGATACTATGCTGCACTATGCAATAAAATATAATATAGTCTAAATATATATATATATATATATATATATATATATATATTATTTAAAATATAATAAAATAAATAACTTTATAAAAGTATTCTGTTTTATATAAAAAGATTTTACTATGCAAAATACTATGCATAATAAAATATAATATATTCTAATTATTGTCTAATAAAACAAATAACTTTATAAAAGTATTCTGTTTTATATAAAAAGATTTTACTATGCAAAATACTATGCATAATAAAATATTATATATTCTATTTATAGTATAATAAAGCGAATAACTTTATAAAAGTATTCTGTTTTATATACAAAGCTTTTCTGTTTTATTACATTAATAATTCTAATAAAACAAAACTCATCATCGTTATTATAATTCACAATATTAATCGACCAGATCATTCCTAGGAAAGAGGGGGCTTTCCAATAAGGATTTTTCCTCATTGGCGCGCAATTAGGTGACCCAACATCTCCTTTACAGAACTTCTAGACATCATTAATATTGCAAATAATAATATTAATAACTTTGTCATCTCAATTATTTATTATAAAATATTGACAATAATTGAATCAAATAACGTGAGATATTATGCAGCAATTGCTGTAACAATAATTGAACAAAACTGAGTGACTTCTCACATAAGCATCAATAATCAATATCGTGTGCTACTGTGGAACTACACGTATTACTGTATTTTTAACACCGGGTGTTTCAACAGTTAATAGTAAAACTTCCGCCGTTATTTTTATAAAGTATTTTTGTCGTTTTCTCAATCCGACAATAATTCTGTTGTGGGGTCCACCAATGATTGTGTCGTTGTACGAATATTATCTGTTAAAATGAATATTCCCCGACCAATCGAATATTATATAACAACTTGCGTACTTTGCAAAATTTATAAATATTACCCACAACTATAACATTATATCAAATTCATTCCATAATATTCAAAAATGATATTTATAGAAAATTTATTTTTATTTATAAAAGTTGGGGTCTTACACACTCTCCCAACAATCTCCCTCTATTTGATGTTGACATAACTAAGGAGATTTGTTGTCATGATTATTAGTTTCTAGATGCAATTGCAGGAAAGTAAACATGACTCAGTATTTCAGTGAGCAGCTGAAATTTCTAGAGAATAAGCATGAATTTATTGATGTTCAAAGAATATTACAGTTTAGCTTTACATCAGTAAGAATTAAAGTTTCAACTTATCTCTATTTCTTTGGTCTTTTCCGTGGAGGATTGGCATACTCCTCAGCCCTTTTTTTTCTGCTTGCTTCATCCCTTTTGGTTATCTCTTCCAGCTCACTTGGGCTTATCCTTGGGTTGTGATCATGCCTATTCATGAATGCAGGATCTCCAATTGGCATTCTTAGGCCTGTAGTGGTCACATTTTGTGAGCTGGTAACTGGCCATTGACTCCTTATTGACTGAGCCATTAAGACTTCCTGGTGATCAGATCGTTGAGTCTGATTGATTGATCATGGAGTCTGTTGGTGGAATTATCGTGCAGGAGGACTCCTTCATCTGCCTCTGCCCTGACCTCCTTGACCTCCTCTGCCTCCTTCTTATTTTCCTTTATTCTCCCCCTTTATGTCAGCATCAAGGATTTTAATGTTTTCAGATAGTCGATTCACTCCTTGGACAAGCTCGTTGAGTTGGCTTTGAGTTTGAGCAATCTCCTCTTGACTTTCCTTGATCAGAGCTTCAGATCGAGCTTCTTTGTGTCGAAGAACGGCTAGAACAGTGTCAGTTTGCTGTTCTTGGTTTACATAGGCTTTTTGAAAGTCTTTGACTGTAGTTTTCAAACTGATGATGTTCTCCATTATAAGGTTATTCTGGGCTTCTTGAGATTTCTGTAATTATAGAACAACCTCTCTTTGTTTATTGGCTATCCGGAAGTGAATATCATCTCTGTCCTTTATGCTTTTAACCATTTCCTTGATGATCTCCCTTAGCTTCTTTGTAAGCTCAGTATTTAGGATGCCTGGGAGATTGTTTGTAGCAGTGATCATTTGTGTCATCCTGAGATGAATGTGTTCTGAGTGAGTTTTAAGGCTTTCATCGATATCCTTGATCATGTTCTTGGACACTTCATTCAAGTAATCTTTCATGGGTAGATCACTGAGTTGAGGATTGTTTAATGGAGGGGAACTGTTCTTGAATTGATCTTGTAAGGAGTAGAGGGCAAGATCAAGGTTAAAATATTCATTGGAGGATGAGGATGGAATATCTGATGGAGGGGCCTGTGTTTGAGTGTCTGGAATACGTGGCTCTATGATTTCTCCTTGGGACTCTACGATAGGGCTAGAGTCAGTGATCGTAAGGATGATGGAAGTTGGGATTAGTATGAAGTTTGGCATATCTGGTTCATCAATTACAGAATTTTGGGATTCTGTAATTGGGAGTTGACTTGGTGGATTTAGAACCACTTCCAACCAACTTGGAAATTCATAAAATTGGCTGAAAAAAGATAGTGGATAATGCTTTACTCTGAAAAGGATTGGAATAGTTAATACCTCATGCACCATTCTTGAGGAGGGATCATTTGTGATGAGCTTCTTGGCAAATTTGAAGGTGCCTAGAAATCCATGAGCTAGCACAGTAATGGCTGGATATTCTTTGAAGCTCCAAAACATATGGTTCCATGAGTTTAGGATTTGGGCTTGATGATATGGCATCATGGGTAGGTAAGAGAACATATGATTGTAGAGATAACTTCTATACCCATTATTGCCCACACCTGTGATCTCAAGGTCATCATCATCTTCTTCTCTATTTTCTTTACTATCTTCTTTTGGGGATTCCAATATCTCAATGACTTCATTTTGTTCTTGCTCTAGTTCTCCCTCATTTCCTGTAGGAGCAGCTTTTTCTGTCAAGGGGATATCATGAGGCTCCCCCTCAACTTGATCATCCATTTGCAGGACTAATGGCTCCCCCACAGCTGGAGCATTTTCTTCAGGCATCTCCCCCTCAGCTGGTGTATTCTCTATCATAAGAACTTTAGGGATCTCCCCCTCAACTAGAGCATTATCCTCTTGGCTTGCTTTGGATAGTTCTTTTTTGGCAGCCATTCTCTTGTCTTCCTCATTGAGCACTTCTTCATTAAAAAGGATATATTTCTTGACCAGTTTTCTTCTTGATTTTCTAGGCTGAGCCATAGCCGCAGGACTTTCTTGAACTTCAGTTTTGTCCTGTTGATCACCCAGACTATCAGGTATGGCAGTTTCTTTGCTCGAGGTGTTTGGTCTGGTCTCTACGATCAGTAAAGACTCTATGATTGAAGAGATAGATGGCCTTTTGGGTTTGTGGCTTATCTTATTCTTCTTCAGCAGCTGAGATATGGTAGCTCTATCTTCTTCTGCCTCAGCCTGCTGTTGCCTCTTCTCAGGATCCTTAGAGTCTCAATGTCAGAGGACTCTACAGGTTTATCAATTATTGGTCCCTGGGGTTCTTCTGTGATTCTGGCCTTTAACTTTCTTTTGCCCTTGCTTTTTCTGATCAGGGCAGTGGGTGCTTCTTTATTTGTTTCTTCTTCTACTTCAGTTTCCTTGATAACAGACATATTTCCTGGAATGCCTGAATCCTTCAGATCACCAGTTCTTCCACTGGACTCAGTCATCATGCGTACATACTCAGCTGGATTCCTTTTCTAATTCTCAAATAGTTGCTGGGTCATTCGTCTATTTGGATTGATGGACTCTCCTTCATCGTCCCCAATTTTATCACCCAGAGCAGACTGTAGTAAGATGCTTATGAATCGTCCGTAGAGCATCTTTTGAGAACCCTTTGTCTTCTTTGAGTTGAGAATCCATTTTTCTATCCATTCTAGCAGTGGGGATCCATAGTTAAGTTGTATCCCACAGCTTATGGCAGTTATGAGCTTTAGCTGTACCTCATTTACAAAAATCGTGCCCTGTGCTCTTATAGCATATACACTTCCCAACAATGTCAGCCAGAAATTCGTACCTCTGAGGAAACTTATTCTTCTTGTATCCTCTGATAGTGGGGGATTTCTTGTGATGCATCTTCTTAAGCCCTGCATGGAAGTCGATGCCATCTAAAAACCAAAAACCTTCGGATTTGAAACCTAGGGCTATGTTGATGTCCTCGGCCTTTAGCTTGATTTCCATGTCCTTGACTCTCGTTGTGAGGACTTCATTTTCGTAGACTCCATTTCTGTAAAATTTCTTTATTAACTTTGGGTAGATCAATGTGCTTGTACCCAGAGCATCTTCAAGACCGGCCTTCTTTAGCAAAGCCAGAATCTTGTGAAATTTGGGTTTAACAGTTTTGAACTCATCGAAGCATAGGCTATAGCCGGAGACGACGTTGGAGGTTGCCATTTCTATCGTTAAAGGGAGTAAGGTTGCTTGAGCTTTCTTTGGGGTTAGAGTATCTTCTTATAGAGAGAAAGAAGAGAGATAAGCCTTTTGAACTTTTGATTTCAAAAATGCATTTTTGAAATGTACTTGTAGTTTCCCTCTCTCCATTTTTGTTTAGTGGGGCAGGTGTCAACTTTTGCTTGGCTCTACGAATTTGACTTAGAAATATTGTACTGATTTGCCCTTATCTCCTTCAGAGCTAATGTGTCCTTAGGGAGGACTACGATCGTTGAGGTAGCTTTTGTGATCATTGAGTTTGCTTTGCATTCGTCGAGTCTAAACTACGATCGTTGAGTCTGTCTAGGAATTGTCGTGTCTGAGCTACGATCGTCGAGTCTGTCCAGCATTCGTTAAGTCTGTTCCAGCAATTGTCGTGTTTGAACTACGATCGTCGAGTCTGACCGGATCCTTATGATGAGTTTTTGACTTAGCATTCTTTTAAGGTAGCTCAGGAAGGGCCAACCTCTTGGAGTGAGTCAAGGGTTAGGTTTATTCCTAAGGCGCTTATCAAAGAGATTGCTTTGTTTTAAAACTTATCATCACATGATGCTCTTCTTGATGATGGGGTTCTGCTATCGTTGAGTCTGCACTACGATTGTTGAGTCTATGCTACGATCATTATCTTTCATGTCACTTCAGCTCTACGATCATGGACTTCCCTTGATCATGTCTATGATTTTAACCATAACCTTTGTATCTGTATAGTTAACACATACTAGAGCATATATTTCATGGTTATAAATTAAGCATTCCTAACTCACTTATTAAATTGTTAAACTTGGATTCATCTAGAGGTTTTGTAAAGACATCAACAAGTTAATTTTTAGTAGGGATATATTGTAAAGATATAGTTCCATTTTGCACATGATCCCTAATGAAGTGATACCTTATTTCTATATGCTTAGTCCTAGAATGCATAACAGGATTATGAGTTATTGCTATGGAACTTCTGTTATCACAGTGAATGAGAATGAATTTGAAATCAAACCCATAATCAGCTAGCTAATTTTTCATCTATAGGATCTGAGCACAACAGCTGCCAGCAGCAATGTATTTAGCTTCTACAGTTGAAGTAGATACTGACTTTTGCTTCTTGCTAAACCAGGACACAAGTCTATTTCCTAGCAATTGACAGGTGACACTGGTACTCTTTCTATCTATTTAACAGCCTGCAAAATCAGCATATGTGTATCCTGTTAGTTTAAATGAAGATTCCTTGGGGTACCAAAGTCCCAAGTAAGGTGTACCCTTGAGATACCTAAAAATCCTCTTTACAGCAGATAAATGTGATTCTTTAGGGTTAGCCTGAAATCTAGCACATATGCATGTTGCAAATATTATGTCTGGTCTACTGGCAGTTAGATATAGAAGAAAGCTTATCATACCTCTGTATTGAGTTATCTAAATATTTTTAACTTTTTCATCTTTGTCAAGCTTGGTTGTAGGAGCAATTGGGGTTTTCATGGGAGAGGTTGATTCCATGCTATACTTCTTGAGTAAGTCTTTGATGTACTTGGCTTGGTTTATGAAGATTCCTTCGTCAGTATGCATTACTTGCAGTCCAAGGAAGAAATTCAGCTCACCCATCATGCTCATTTCAAACTTGATCTGCATTAGCTTGGAGAATCTCTTGCATAACTTTTCGTCAGTAGAACCAAAAATAATATCATCAACATATATTTGAACCAATAAGACTTTGTCTTTATGCTTTCTAAGAAATAATGTGGTATCTACTCTACCTCTAGTGAACCTGTTTTCAATAAGGAAGCTAGTCAGTGTTTCATACCATGCTCTAGGTGCTTGTTTAAGACCATATAGGACTTTATCTAATCTATAAACATAATTGGAAAGAGTTGGATTGATGAAACCTAGATGTTGCTCTACATAGACTTCTTCTTGGAGTTCTCCATTCAGGAATGCACTTTTGACATCCATCTGGAAGACCTTGAATTTCATGTGAGTAGCAAAGGCAAGGAATATTCTGATGGCTTCTAGTCTGGCAACTGGTGCAAATGTCTCATCATAATCAATGCCTTCTTCCTGAGAGTAACCCTTGGCCACTAGTCTTGCCTTATTTCTGGTTATTACTCCATCTTCATCCATCTTGTTTCTGAAGACTCACTTGGTTCCAATGATAGGATGACTCTTTGGTCTTGGTACCAATCTCCAAACTTTGATATGTTCAAATTGGTTGAGTTCTTCCTGTATAGCTTCTATCCATCTAGAGTCTTCCATAGCATCCTCTATCTTCTTTGGTTCCATTTGTGACAGAAAACATAGATAAAAGCATTCATTTTGGGTGGCAGCTCTTGTTTTGATTCTTGCACTTGGATCTCCAATAATTAGATCTTGAGTGTGATCTCATGCCCATCTGTTTCCGGCTGGGACATCTGTCCTGATTCCTTCTTGTCTTAAATCTTCAAGATCTATTTCTTCATCTTTGTGTGGAGATTCGTTGTCTTACATATACCTCTCTACGATCTCATTTTCTTGCTCAACTATTTCACTATCTGGCACTACGATCGTAGTGTTGAGCTCAACGATTTCATTCGTAGTGTCTACACTATCGGCCGTAGTGTCTTGAAGCACTGTTTTGTCCAAGTCTGTTTCATCAAAGATGATGTGAATTAAGGCATCAACACTCAATGTCTTCTTGTTGAACACTCTGTAAGCCTTACTGTCTGTGGCATATTCAAGAAAGGTTCCTTCGTCTGACTTGAGTTGAAATTCTGTCAAGTACTGCTTTCAATTGTTGAGAATGTAACATACACAGCCGAATACATAAAAGTAACTGACACTTGGCTTTCTTCCTTTCCATAGTTCGTAGGGTGTCTTCTTGATTGTAGAGTGTATCAGTGATCTATTCTGCGTGTAACATACAATGTTGACGGCTTCTGCCCAGAAGTATTCAGGTAGATTGCTGCTACTAGTAAAGTTTTTCCAGTCTCTATCAAAGTTCTGTTCTTTCTTTCAGTTACTCCATTTTGTTGAGGAGTTCGTGGAGCTGAGAAGTTATGACTGATGTAACATTCCAGATTTTATTTTAATTTTAAATATTTATTTGAGTTATATAAATATTTAATGATTATGTTTAATGTTGAATAAATAATTGTTCAATTTGATTGATTTGAGTTAGTTAATTATTTGTCAAGAAAATAATTAAGGAGTTAAGAAAATTAATTGTTATGAGATAATATACTAATTTAATTTAATTGTTATGCTAGAGAGCTTATAATGATTAAATGAATTAGAATATTTTAATTGGAATTTGTAATTAAAATAAGGTGTTAGTTGGTTAAATAAAATTATAATTATAAATGAAATTATAATTATGTGGTAGTGATTTATGTGATAAAGTAATTTAATAGATTAATATTAGAATTAGAATTTATTAAATTAATTATTAAAATTTAATTAAATAAGAAGTGTGACAAATAACCTTGATATAAAGGAGTTATTAAAATAAATTAAAGGAGTTTAATTTAGTTTTGGCCAAACAAGTCTTAATGCATATTAAGTCTTTAATCTAATGGTGTTTTACCAATCAAGGTATAGGGATTAATTGATTTATTTTAATTAGGTTTACTAAACAAGGTGTAAGGTTTAAAGGGTTATTTTTATTAGCATAGCCAAACAAGCCTTATGCCTTAGATAACTAATATCAGTTATCTCTATATTAATATTATATATTTAATACATATATTATTACCTATATACGTTATATTTTACTACGTAAGATAGAGTTAGGAGAAGAAAAAAACTCAGAAGAAGAAAAATTGAGAGAGAATTGAGAGAATTCTAGAAGGTTTTGATAAAGGAATTTGAGGAAAGAAGTATTGTTGATCAAAGGAAGGAAAATCTTCATCTTCTAGCATACAAGGTATCATCCAAACCTTTTAAAATTCCTAAAAATTTTGTTGTCTTCTTCTTCCAAAAAGTTCTCTGTAAAATATTTGTAAAAGATGAATTGTTGATGTATATAGCTTTATATGATAGTTGTTGTTATAAGAATTGTTTTCATAAAGTTTATATATGAGTATAGATAAACTAATTTATGCATGTATGTATTTTATGAAGAAATCCATATTACAGTGAGTTATATGAATATTTGTGAATATGGCTTAGTTTAAAGTAAAATTAAGGATTTATTAGTTGTTTAAATTATAATTTGACTATTTAATTGGTAAGAGGATGAATAAACATAAACTTGTTACGATGAATTAACTGTTTTGATTAAAAAATAAAGTTACAGTGATGATGTTCATTAAAAATGTCAAAAATAGAGTTTTATCAAAAACAGTGAAATTGGGTGTTGTAAATTTGATGTTTATGTTATTTTATGGGTATAATCATGTTAAGAACCTTTACAATATGTTTACATGAAGTCTCTGTATGTATTACATATTAATTAGTTTGTTAGATTGGAGCTTGTAGGCCAATTTGGCTTTTTGTTCATGCTGTTGCCGAGGTTGGTCGCCGGAGTCTGTAGTTTGGCGCCGCTGCGCGGTCTAGCAGTATAAGTTTCGCGTCGCAGCGCCGGCGCCGCGCCGCAGTGCCAATCGTTGGCCTATGTCTTGCGCTGCAGCGCCAGCTCAGCGCCGTAGCGCCGACCCACAATGTAAACTATGGCGCCGCAGCGCGAGTTAGCATAATGGTCTGACAGTTTTAGTTATTTACACAAAGTCTGAAAACGAATGTTATGTGTTAATAATAGGACTGTTAAATTATGATTTTAGCAGTACTAAACTAAGAATGAACATGTTATCAAGGGTTAACTAGTATTAGTATTAACGTGATTCAATTATGTGAATGGAAAATCAAACTTACATGATGTATATACTTGTTTATATATATAGAATGTTGGTAGTGACTCATTATGTCATGACATATATATAGGGTATTGAGATTCAAGTTCTAAGGTTTAGCTTGTGCTCAAGGCAAGTTCTCTAACCCTAAAACTTCGTTGTGCAAGTTTAATTTTCGTTGAGTACGTTATTGTTTTTAATTCAATTACAATTTCGCAAGTTGCTACCTCTACACTTTCGTAGAGCTAGATTGTTTATTATTGAGAAAGTTCTTGTATCTAGTTGTTCATGAGGATGCAAGTATTCTAAATCTTATATTTTAATATTGAGCAAGTTTCTTTAATATGTAACTTGTTATTTAGCATGCAAGTCACTATATTTTAATATTCTAATGTTGAACAACTTTATCGTTCAAATTACTATTCACTATGCATGCTTAGCATCCAATTTTCAATAACCTTAACTTAATATTGTTCAACCAAATTATGTTATGATTATTCAATGTTTATGCTATTAGATTATTCTTAAAGCATGATATTAATTTATAATTATTGATTCAATTATGATTATTCCATAGCATACAGTTAGTACTTTTGTATTCAACTAATCCTTAGTTGATGACCGTTGAATTCTAAATTACCTTGTAATGTATCCAAACCAAACCTACTTTGGTGCGGACTTGTATTCTAAATACTGAGATGAACAACTCTTTTATTAGAGGTTTACGCTTGCGTTGAAATGGTTGTGCACAATACATTGTACGAAGGGCTGATCCCCCTAAGTACGTGGAGTCCTTATAGTCATATGAATGTTAAAGTTAAAGTTGAAAGATTACTTATAACTGTGGACATGGTTCGTGGTCATTAGACCCTCAGTAGTATGTTTCAGAATGTTAATAGAACATATCATTCAGTTCTATTGAGTCCATTCTGGCAAATGTTGCAATATTGTAAAGTTATTCATTCTTATTTCAAGTGAGCTTTTTTTGCTCACTCTTGCATATTTATACACTTATTATAGCTAAGGTTGAGAAGGTCAATGAACCTACCACTAGCAAAGGAAAGGGAAAAATGTACAAGTGATGAAGACTTGTAATTTTATATAAAATTACAAGTCTTCATCACTTGTACATTTTATATATTTTTATCGTTATGATAATAGACTTTTAAATATGATGTGATGTAATAAATTTTAAATTCCGAATTTGAATGATTGTAATTAAAGGTTAGATAACTTGGGAGATTTTTATTTAATGTAATCCTGTATGGGCAGATTTTTATTATTCAATTTTATTATGATTGGGTAGTTAATAATTAATGTTTTGATTAAGTGAACACCAAATCTTGAGAAAATGAAGTACCAGGATTTGGGGGTGTCACAAGTTGGTATTAAAGCTTTATGTTATGAACCTTTAGGTGGGGAAAATCCTTAGGAAGTAACCTTTGAAAAGATAGTGGTGATTAACTCTTATCGAGTTTTAACGAAGAAGTAATAAAACACTTATGTGCTTATGTGTTCGTGAGAGTCGAGTAGTAATGATTAATAATTAAAGCTTAAAATTTTGTTGTTATGATGACTAATGTCGGAGAATTCAGTCAGGCTAGGGAGGATAGACCTCAGATGCCTATAGAGGAGGAGCCTCAAGACATTCAGGTAGTTTGGGAACAACTACTGCCACGGGAGTCAGCCCCGTTGGTCACAGTAGTTGAAGATGAGGATGACGATGTGGAGACGGATGAGTAGGATCCCGTTGAGTTGCCACAGGAGGATGAGGATGACGAGGACGAGGAGGAAGAGACTCCATTAACCTCGATGGCTGCTCGTATCTACGATGAAGTCTACTACCGTAACGTGGAACTTCAGGATACAGTTGAGGAGTTACAGGAGATAGTAGCTGATCAACAGACCACAATGACACAAAAAGATGACGAGATCCAGGATCGTGAGGAACGACTGACAAATGTCGAGGAAAAGCTAGAACAGACTGAGGGAGAGAAAGAACAGTTGATCGAGGTGGTCGTTGAACTGAAGAACAAACTGATGGAAGAAGCTACTAAGAGGGAAAGAGCTGAAGATGCCTACGAGGAAGCTTTTCAACGAACCAGATTAGCAGCGAAAGACGCAAAAGCAAAGAGGATGAAGATGGAAGAGACGGATAAAGTATTCAACACCACGATTAATCGATCTCAAGATCGGGTCATGAGATATCCTATTCAGTTCGAGACGCTACCATCATATGTATTAGATCGAAGAACAATGTTCCGGATCATGGAGGAAGAACGTAGTAAGGCTAAGTAGTATATTGGTAGAACATCTTAGTTGTTATGCGAATAATAAATGTTAAATAAATATTGTAAATCCCAAGTGTTATGTGACCTATGGGATATGAGGATGATGTTGTCCTGAAACTTTTGTAGTTCAGGAAAGTAATGTAAATAGCAGTGATGCTATTGTTTTATATTTTCAAGAGATTATGAATAAATAAAAGTTGTTATTTTATTCAAAGTGTTACGTGGCTATGTGATTATTTCTTTTGTGGAGGCAAGTTAAGTAGAAATTACTTAAAAGAGTTGAATAATAATCTAATGAGTGTATTTTTAACAGAAAATGCCTCCCAGACGTCAACCAACACGACAGAGAACTACTGAAGGAACCAAAAATAACGACAATGTTGATGGTAACCCCGTTCAACAACTAGTGACGTTACTGACAGGAGCGTTGTAAAATCAACCACAAAACCAAGGTACAACGTTTAAGGATTTCAAGGCGGTTGGACCCCCTGAGTTCCGTGGGTCCATGAATTCAGTCGAAGCACAGACCTGGATTATGGAGATAGAAAAGGTGTTCGATGTCACTAGGGTAAGGGAAGGTCAGAAGACTGCTTTCGCAAGATTCATGTTGAAAGTAGAAGCTAATTATTGGTGGTAAGCCAATAAAACTCGTAAAGAGCCAGGGGTGATGACCTGGGATATGTTTAAGGAAATATTCTTCGAGACCTATTTCCCATAGAGTTAGAAGTGTCAGCTAGAAGTGCAATTTCTAGAACTAAAGCAAGAAACGATGACGGTATCTGAGTATGCCGCTAAATTCAATGAGTTGGTGAGGTTTACGCCATATCAAGTCAGTACGGACGAACGCAATGCGAAGAGGTTTGAACAGGGACTGAAGCCCTGGTTGTACAGTAGGGCTTCCTTGTTCCAGTTGAAGACGTTTGCAGTAGTGATGGAGAAGGAAGTACTCGCTGAAGGTGGAGGCGAGGTAGTGACAAAATTCAATTAGGAACAGAAGAAGAAGAATGAGAATGAGATTAAGAATCGAGGTGGTAGTGGTGGAAACAACAACAACAACAGCAACAGTTTGAAGAGGAAGTGGAATGGGAACATGGGTGTTGGAAACTAGCAGGGTAACCAGCAAAACAAAAAGTTTGAAGCATATGCGACATGCGGGAAATTTCACAAAGGGGCGTGCTTGATGGGGAAACGTGTATGCTTCAATTGTGGCCAGGAGGGTCACATCGCCCCAAATTGCACTCAACCTAAGAAGAACGTGTGCTTCACGTGCTGATCCAAGGATCACTTTACTCCTTTACTTGTAAATGCCCTAAGAAGAAGGATGGAGTGATAATCAGAAGCAACGGAGGTAACAGTGGAGGTACTTGGGCAATTGCAGGACCTGCAACATCAAACAAAACTTCGTTGTGCAAGTTTAATTTTTGTTGAGTACGTTATTGTTTTTAATTCAATTACAATTTCGCTGTGCAAGTTCTCTAACCCTAAAACTTCGTTGTGCAAGTTTAATTTTCGTTGAGTACGTTATTGTTTTTAATTCAATTACAATTTCGCAAGTTGCTACCTCTACACTTTCGTAGAGCTAGATTGTTTATTATTGAGAAAGTTCTTGTATCTAGTTGTTCATGAGGATGCAAGTATTTTAAATCTTATATTTTAATATTGAGCAAGTTTCTTTAATATGTAACTTATTATTTAGCATACAAGTCGCTATATTTTAATATTCTAATGTTGAACAACTTTATCGTTCAAATTACTATTCACTATGCATGCTTAGCATCCAATTTTCAATAACCTTAACTTAATATTGTTCAACCAAATTATGTTATGATTATTCAATGTTTATGCTATTAGATTATTCTTAAAGCATGATATTAATTTACAATTATCGATCCAATTATGATTATTCCATAACATACAGTTAGTTCTTTTGTATTCAACTAATCCTAGCTGATGACCGTTGAATTCTAAATTACCTTGTAATGTATCCAAACCAAACCTACTTTGGTGAGGACTTGTATTCTAAATACTGAGATGAACAACTCTTTTATTAGAGGTTTACGCTTAGTGTTGAAATGGTTGTGCACAATACATTGTACGAAGGGCTGATCCCCCTAAGTACGTGGAGTCCTTATAGTCATATGACTGTTAAAGTTAAAGTTGAAAGATTACTTATAACTGTGGACATGGTTCGTGGTCATTAGACCCTCAGTAGTATGTTTCAGAATGTTAATAGAACATATCATTCAGTTCAATTGAGTTTATTTTGGCAAATGTTGTAATATTGTAAAGTTATTCATTCTTATTTGAAGTGAGCTTTGTTTGCTCACTCTTGCATATTTATACACTTATTGCAGCTAAGGTTGAGAAGGTCAATGAACCTACCACTAGCAAAGGAAAGGGAAAATTGTACAAGTGATGAAGACTTGTAATTTTTTTTATCATTATGATAATAGACTTTTAAATATGACGTGATGTAATAAATTTTAAATTCCGCATTTGAATGATTGTAATTAAAGGTTAGATAACCTGGGAGATTTTTATTAAATATAATCCTGTATGGGCAGGTTTTTATTATTCAATTTTATAATGATTGGGTAGTTAGTAATGAATGTTTTGATTAAGTGAACACCAAATCTTGAAGAAATGAAGTACCAGGATTTGGGGGTATCACAACTGATGTCATTGTCTGTGCAAAATTGGTCCATTTCTGAGAAGTCGAATTCTCTTCCGTGATCACTCCTTATGGCCTTGATTTTCTCTCCTTTCTCATTCATTACCTGCCTGAACATCTTGATCAGTTGGGAGCTTGTTTCATCCTTTGAGGTTAAAAAGAATACCCATTTGAATCTGGTGTAGTCGTAGACTATAACTAGTGAGTACTTTTTCCCTCCAAGACTTTTTGTTGGAATTGGCCCAAATAGATCCATGTGAAGCAACTGCAAGGGCTTGTCGATTGAGTTGGCAGTTTTGCTCTTGAATGAGCTTCAGGTTTGCTTTCCAAGCTGACAAGCATTGCATGTCCTTTCTTTGACGAAGTTGAACTTGGGTAGGCCTGCAACGAGATCTTTTGATGCCAGTTTGGACATACTTTTGAAGTTTAAGTGTGACAACCGTCTATGTCATATCCATCTCATTTCTTCAGATGCTTTTGCCAGAAAGCATATTGTCTCGTCTTAGCTTAGTTGTCCAAGATTCACTGTGTAGACATTTCCTTCTCTTGTCCCGATTAGCTTTACAACAGATGTCTTCAAATCTCTGACTTTATATTGGTTGTGGAGGAATGTTACTTGATGACCCTTGTCACAGAGTTGGCTGATGCTTAGAAGGTTGTGTTGGAGACCTTCCACATATGCCACATTGCTGAACGATACTGCACCATTATCAGTTGAGCCATATCCTCTTGTCTTGCCCGCGCCGGTTTCCCACAAACAACCAACAAACTAGGTTCCGAGTTACTAGTTCGTATATACCTCCACTCTATGAAGGAATCATTTAGCCCAGATACCATACATCAACTACGAAAGACTACAATTGCACCATTCTTATATATAACTCTCTATTCTAAACATCTTTATCATTCTCTTTTTATAGACATTGTCTATTTATTATCACCTTACATCCTTATTATTGGAGTTGGGTAACCCCACATTCATATTCCTTATAACTCTATGAGATTCTTCTTTGAATCCTTTTTCGCATATTTTAATCCCTTCTTTATAAATTTCTTAAATTACTTCTTATTGATCAAACTCTATTTGAGCTTATTCGTTCATTATCTTCACCTCTCATCTCAAAGGTTATAGCCTAAGGTACTCTTACCTAAGGTTTCTAACCTATCAGCTTTGATACCAACTGTAACAACCCCAAAATTCATACAATTTAATTCTCAACTTTGGTCGTTAATAATACATTCAACCTCTAATTTTACATCATTAAACGATAATACAACTATTGAAATTTGCAGAATAATTAAAATTTTCTATTACAAACTATCCTTGTTCCCAAAACCTTCAACCTTTACATCTAATATCTCAGAATCATTTTAATACTACAATAGTTTACATTCACAAAACAATATTACAATTCAACATTAATACATTATTCGAAACCTTAAACATGGTTCAAATAATAATAACACAACCAAATTATATAAATCTTCAAGTATCACATCTGATTCATGTCTTTCAAGTAACACATAACTTTACCTTGAATCTTGAACCTGCAAAAGTGGCTATTTGCAAGGTTGAGCTCGACAGCCCAACAAATTTAACAATCTATCATGTTTCACATAGCACACAATTCATGCATTATACATTTCTAATTTATAGAGTTATACTTCATACAACATGTGCTATCACATATCACATATAAATTGAGTTCCATAACCCAATTAACTTAGTCATATTTTGACTTTAACAATTCATAAAGTATGGTATGTAACTCACCACATAATCACATTTAATCCACAAACATAATAGAACTGAAAAACTTGTCTTGGATGTTGTTTAATGTTTATAACTTATCTGCTCTGTGATGATCCCGAAAATACGAATTCCACAAATTGAATACGTACTCGACCAAAATTTAACTAAGAAGATCTTTATAAAAAGTCATCCCACAACAAAGCCTTTCTCAAAATTGGAGGCCTTATTGTTGGTGAATAAAACAAAGGATCAAGCCCTTCTATTTATAGGTTTAGCAAAGGGTAAAGTTCTCAATTTAGTTGATGTGGGACTTGGTTTATACTAATTCTAATTTGTTTATACTAATTTTTCATATTTTTAACATGCTGAGTGTATTCATTCATCACGAATTCGTTTCTTAACCAATTCGATCAGTTCAAGTTGTGTTGTTTTCATTTTATAGAGGAGAACAACAATCATCCATCAATTTAAAGTTTTCATCATGAATTCATCATCAACTTTAGTCCCAAAGTACAACAAAACACACATTACAATCAAAACCCAAATTCCTCTTCTTTAATATAAATACATGAATTTGATTTCTGAAAATTTGTTTCTAGATGACCACTGTCAAATTATAAATATCTAATAACATATATAACATCGTAACCCACAAATTCATTAACTAAACTCCAATTTTAAAAGAAACTCAAGAACACATAAACTAGATTATGTACATTTAATTCCTTAAGAAACAAAATTAACCTTATCAGTAAAATTATAATTTCTATTCAACCATTATAATCATAACATTATTTAACAAATTCTCACTCCTCTAATTTAATTATTTAATTAAATTAGAATATCACAATTATACTCGCGTAATAAAATACGTATAAATCTCATCTATTTTATCACAGTTAAATAAACTATCCCATAACAATTTTCATCAAATATTTATTTAATATCATAAATATTCATTTTATTCCATAAAGTTTTCAACTAAAATATTTAATGTACTTAATAAATATTTTACTCACATTATACTAATATTTACATTTTCATGCAATATATTACCTTCTCACTTTATTAAATTAATTATACTTGTATTAATTCACTATTTTAATTAAGTGAATTATTCACACTATTTATGAAACTTAACTCATAATAATTTCCATTGCCCACAAGGCATAGTAATTAAAATTATATTATCTCATAACATAATTTAAACTTAATTAAATTAACTAATATTATTTAATTTCTTTAATAGTTTAATTAACTATTAAATCTCACATTCTCCAACATATGAATATATAATTCTCTTCACACCAAATCATTTAATTCAAAATATATACACCTCATAATAAGAATTTTAATTTTTAAATTCTTATTTTAATAACTTATGAAAATTCGGGTTGTCACAACTGAGCAAGCTTTTCTTTTTCTCAGATCGTAGAGTTGAGCTTTGAAAGTTCTTGTACGTTTTTGTTCAATGCTTGCTAGTTCTCTCATCTGCTTGATTTGCATATATGTGATCTTGAAAACTATCCGTTGGATCCATCCGTTGAAGCATTAAATGCGTTTGACATTTCTATTCTTTGATGAAGACTTTTCTACACATCTTCTGAATTGCATTCTGGCCCACTGACACAGCAGACTGTTTTCTCACCTAACACCTGAAAATGTATTTTTTGTTAGGTTTGTAATATTCATGAACGCAATCAAATTGCACAAAATTAGCGAAAACGTGTAAAATCAGAGTTTTAAAATTTTACAAACCATAAACCCGGATCATCCTTTATGCGCAATTATTAATTAAACGAAAAAGAAAGAACAAGAATCATACCCTTGAAGATCCGAGCTTCCTCAGGTACAAGTTCACCTCCAATCCTTTTCGCGTTCAACTTGAATCCACCGGGTTGGGTTCCTTCCTTTGATCAACGTTAGCCACCCAAGTGTTTGGCCTCTAGAGGTGATCCACCAAGGAAGAAGAAGGATTCAAGAAGATGGGTATTTGGCTCAAACCCTAGTTTTCTATCTCTATAGAAAAAGGGCGTACTATCCAACAATTGGAATAACGTCTTTTTGATATCTGATATAAGACTCCTCTTATAAAGATATCAAGTAACCCTATTAAAAATAAGGTATTATTTATTTAATTAAACTCTTTTAATTAAATGGGCTCCCTAATCTTATTAGGGATAATTAATTAAACTCCGTTAACTAATTTTCCCTCCTAATCCTATTAGGAATAAATGAGAGTACTTATATTAAATTAATTCCTAAACTCTTTTAGAAATTAAAATAATAATAATTGTAATAATATTAATAAGACTCCTCTTATTAATTTATATTTAATATTTCTAAAATATTAAATAATAAATATTAAGCTATTTAATTTATTCTATCACCATAGATTAAATTAAATATACTTAACATATTATTACGATTATGCCATTAACTTCTTAAATAATTATTCTTCCTTTTATGGTGTGACCCTTTAGGTTCTCCATATTAAACCGGTTGTGAATAAATCAATTAGAACAATTCTAATCTTATTTAAATAAATAAATTAAACTAATAATTTATTTAAATAAATAATATTTATTCTACAATAGGGATAAGCCTCCCTAGCGATCAACGACTTTCCAGATAATATAGATTTCAACATTAATCATAAAAGAACCTTTGAGTAAATAGTTACTGTACAATTCAATCCTTCTACCATACAATGTCCCAATTAAATATAAGACATGGAATTTCTGTCAAGTCTTATTTTATTTAATTATATGTATTTCGATTCTTAAATGTACAACTCCAAATAATGCAAATTAGAAACTCCTTTCTAATTTCATTCTGCCTTGGCCAAGGACTACTGAGTTGTCATTTATCGAATCACATAGGACATTTCTCTTCTTTTACTAGAAGTGGTAGATTCTTTATTGATCATACATTATCTCCATGTACAACTTATTATACCCAAGCATACCCTTTGATATACCCTAAGGGTCTTAAGGAATAAGTCAAAGTATAACTCATCATACACAAGATACTATGATGATCTCAAGTCCAAGGATCACTTGTACTACTATCACTACAGGAATTCCTATTGACAGGCAAGTAAAACTCCATTAGGTATTCCTTAGCGAGTCACGTTCAGTGAACTTATTCTCTAATAAGCACCTACATACTTGCTTTAGTGTCTCCACACAAATAATCATGAGATCAATCATCCTCATCCAATGAGCAAGCAACGTATGTACCAATCTATCCGGATTCACTAATCCCCAATTTAGTAATCTAACGATTGGGAACTATTTTAGTTTTAAGCTTTCTAAGAATTTAGATCTCATTAGAATGATCATCATCATTATTCTAAAAGCATTGCTTAAAACTATGGGTTTATCACATATTATAAAACAGCATCATACAGATAATTAAAAGCCTTTAATAAATTAATACTTTTTATTAATAAATGAATAAGATTATTTACAAAGTATATGCTTTATCATCAAACATGATTGGCTTGTGTGCATACTACTTTCATTTTTCCCCTTACCAATGGTACTTTTCTTAGCTTCTTCAATACGGTTCTTTGTTGCATACTAAGGATATCTCTTATGCCTTTGGGACTGGTGAGTACTACAACGTTTATAATCCATTCATCATTTGTTGGAGTTTTTCTCTACACAAAGCGTGAGGCTTGATGCTTCTTACACAAGACAGATGATACTCTACGATTCAGATCGTGGTACTCTACGATTCAGATCGCAGTGACTTCTCGCCTTGGTGCTTGGTCTGATGCTATTAGCAGAGAGCACTACGATTTCTCTTAAATACTTGCACACTACGATCTTCGCTTGCTTGAGTTGTAAACTCTACGTTTCCGAGAGCCCACTATGTTCGTTGCCTCTTGGACTTGTGACTATTTTTATTCTTTTTCAACAGCTGAGAGATGGTATCTCTGTCTTCATCTGCCTCAACCTGCTGTTCTTTCCTTCTCAAGATCCTCAGAGTTTCAATGTCAGAAAGCTCTTGAGGTATATCAGTGGTTGACCCCTGGGGTTCTTCTGCCATTTGAGCCTTCAACTTTCTTTTGCCCTTCCTTTTTCTGACTAAGGCAATGGGTTCTTTCTTATTGATTTCTTCTTCATCTTCTTCAGTCTCCTTAACAACAGACATATTCCCCAGAATCCGTGACTCCTTTGCATTACCAGTCCTACCACTGGACTCAGACATCATTCGTATATTCTCTGCTGGATTCCTTTTCCAGTTCTCGAACAGTTAGTGGGTCATTTTTCTATTCGGATTGATGGACTCTCCTTCATCATCCCCAATCTTATCACAAAAAGTGGACTGTAGGATGATACTTATGAATCGCCCGTAGAGCATCTTTCCAGAGCTCTTTGACTTCTTCGAGCTAAGAATCCACTTCCCAATCCATTCAAGTAGTAGGGCTCTATAGTTAAGTTGTATCCCACAACTGATGGATGTCATGAGCTTGAGCTCCACTTCGTTTATAGAGTCATGGCCGGAGCTTTTGCAGCATATGCATTATCCAACAATGTCTGCCAGAAATTCGTACTTCTGAGGGAACTCTTTCTTCGTGTACCCTTTGACAGTGGGGAAATTTTTGTGATGCATTCTCTCAAGTCCTTCATGGAAATCGATGCCCTCTATGAACGAAAATCCTTTTAATTTGAAACCTAGGGCTCGATTTATATCTTCAGCATTGAGCTTGATTTCCACATCCCTGACCCTCGTAGTGATGACGTCGTTCTCGAACACACCATTTCTGTAGAATTCCTTTATTAGCTTAGGGTAGATCCATGTATCAGCTTTCTTTATTAGAGATCATCAAAGCAGAGTCTGTAACCAGAGATGACGTTTGAAGCTGTCACTGATTTCTTTGCACTGTGTATGATTGTTTGAGCTTTTCTGAAAGTTAGGGTTTCTGCTTGTAGAGAGAGATGAGCTTTTTGAACTTCTGATTTCAAAAAGGTGTTTTCAAACCGTACTTGTAACTTCCCTCTCTCCATTTGCTTAGTTGGGCATGTGTCAACTTCTGCTTAGCTCTACGAATTTGACTGAAGAGGAATGTACTGATTTGCCCTAAGCTCCCTCTGAGCTAATGTATCCATTGGGAAGACTACGATCGTTGAGGTAGTCTTTATGATCGTCGAGTCTGCTATGCAATCGTCGTGTCTACCCTACAATCGTCGAGTCTGAACTGTGACCGTCGTGTTTGCTCTGCAATCGTCGAGTTTGAACTACGATCTTCGAGTCTGCCCGGGTCCTTGTGATGAACTTTTGACTTAGCATTCTTCTCGGTTTAAGGTAGCTCAGGAAAGGCCAACCTCGTAGAGTGAATCAAGGGTTAGGTTTGTTCCTGAGGCGCTTGACAGAGAGATTTCTTTGATTTGTTGAACTTTGTCATCACAAGATGCTCCTTTGTTTTTTTGATGGAACTCTGCCATCGTTGAGTCTGCACTTCGATCGTTGAGTCTACACTGTGATCGTTGTCTTTCATATTACTGCAGCTCTACGATCGTGGACTTCCTTTGATTATGTGTACGATTTCGAACATAGCCTTTATATCTGTATGGTTAACACAAACTGGAGCATATATTTCATGGTTGTAAATTAAGCATGCCTAGCTCACTTATTAACTTGTTAAACCTGGATTCATCTAGAGGCTTTGTAAAGACATCATCAAGTTGATTTTTAGTAGGGATATACTGTAGAGATATGGTTAAATTTTGAATATGATCCCTAATGAAATGATACCTTATTTCTATATGCTTAGTCCTAGAATGCATAACAGGATTATGAGTTATTGCTATGGCACTTGTGTTATCACAGTGAACAGGTATAGATTTGAATTCAAACCCATAGTCTGCAAGCTGGTTTTTCATCCATAGGATCTGAGCACGTTAACTGCCAGCAATAATGTATTCAGCTTCTGTAGTTGAAGTAGATACTGAGTTTTGCTTCTTGCTAAACCAGGACACAAGTCTGTTTCCTAGCAGCTGACATGTGTTACTGGTACACTTTCTGTCTATTTTGCAGCCTGCAAAGTCAGTATCTATATATCCTGTTAGTTTAAATGAGGACTCCTTGGGATACCAAAGCTCCAAGTGCGGTGTGCCCTTGAGGTACCTAAAAATTCTTTTTACAGCAGTTAAGTGTGATTCCTTAAGATTAGCTTGAAATCTAGCACATATGCATGTTGCAAACATTATGTCTGGTCTACTGGCAGTTAGATATAGAAGAGAGCCTATCATATCTCTGTATTGAGTTATATCAATAATTTTACCTTTTTCATCTTTGTCAAGCTTGGTTGCAAGAGCAATTGGGGTTTTCATGGGAGAGGCTAATTCCATGCCATACTTATTAAGTAAGTCTTTAATGTGCTTGGTTTATGAAGATTCCTTCCTCAGTCAGCTTTACTTGCAGTCCAAGAAATAAGTTCAGCTCACCCATCATGCTCATTTCAAACTTGCTTTGCATAAGCTGGGAGAATCTCTTACATAACTTTTCATCAGTAGATCCAAAAATAATGTCATCAACATATATTTGAACTAATAAGACTTTGTCTTTATGTTTTCTAAAAAATAATGTGGTATCTACTCTACCTCTAGTGAACCCATTTTTAATAAGAAAGTTAGTTAGTGTTTCATACCATGCTCTTGGTGCTTGTTTAAGACCATATAAGGCTTTGTCTAATCTATAGACATAATTAGAAAGAGATGGATTGATGAAACCTGGAGGTTGCTCTACTTATACTTCTTTTTGAAGTTCACCATTTAGGAATGCATTTTTGACATCCATATGAAAGACTTTGAACTTCATATGAGCAGCAAAGGCAATGAATATTCTGATGGCTTCTAGTTTGGGAACAGGTGCAAATTTCTTATCGTAGTCAATGCCTTCTTCCTTATAGTAACCCTTGGCCACTAGTCTTGCCTTATTCTTGGTTATTACTCCATCTTCATCCATCTTGTTTCTGAAGACCCACTTGGTTCCAATGACATGATGACTCTTTGGTCTTGGTATCAATCTACATACTTTGCTTCTTTCAAACTGATTAAGTTCTTCCTGCATTTCTTCTATCCAGCTGGAGTCTTCCATAGCATCCTCTATCTTTTTAGGTTCCATTTGTGATAGGAAGCTTAGATAGAAACATTCATTTTGGGTGGCAGCTCTTGTTTTGACTGTTGCACTATGATCACCAATGATTAAGTCTTGAGTGTGATCTCTTGCCCATCTATTTCTTGTTGGGACATCTGTCCTGATGCCTTCTTGTCTGAGATCTTCAAGATCAATTTATTCTTCTTGATGTGGGGGTTCGTTGTCTTGCGTAGGCCTCTCTATGATCTCATTTCCTTGCTTAACAATTTCGGTGTCTGGAACTACGATCGTAGTGTTGAGATCGACGACCTCGTTCGTAGTGTCTGAATTGTCGTTCATAGTGTCTTGAGGCCCTATTTTGTCCGAGTCTGTTTCATCGAAGATGATGTGGATTGAGACTTCAACACTCAGTGTCTTTTTGTTGAACACTCTGTAGGCCTTATTGTCTATGGCATACCCAAGAAAGATTCATACGTCTGACTTGGGTTGAAACTTTGTCCAATACTGCTTCCCATTGTTGAGAATGTAGCATGCACAACCGAATACATGGAAGTAACTGACATTTGGCTTTCATCCTTTCCATAGTTCGTAGGGAGTCTTCTTAATCGTAGAGTGTATCAGTGATCTATTCTGAGTGTAGCATGTAGTGTTGACAGCTTCTGCCCAGAAGTATTCAGGAAGATGGGCTGCTGCTAGTAGAGTTCTTCCAACCTCTATCAACGTTATGTTCTTTCTCTCAGCTACTCCATTTTTTTGAGGAGCTCGTGGAGCTGGGAAGTTATGACTGATGTCATTCTCTGTGCAGAACTGGTCCATTTCTGAGAAGTCGAATTCTCTGTCTTGATCACTCCTTATAGCCTTGATTTTTTCCCCTTCCTCGTTCATCACTAGTCTAAACATCTTGATCAGTTGGGAGCTTGTTTTATCTTTTGAGGTTAGAAAGAACACCTATGTGAATCTGGTGTAGTTGTCCACTACGGCCATTGAGTATCTCTTCCCTCCAAGACTCGTTGTTGGAATTGGTCCAAATAGATCCATGTGGAGAAAATGCAGGGGCTTGTCAATTAAGTTGGCATTTTTGCTCTTGAATGAACTTCTGGTCTGTTTTCCAAACTGACAGGCATTGCACGACCTTTCTTTGACGAAGCTAAACTTGGGTAAGCCTACAACTAGATCTTTTGAGGCCAGTTTGGTCATGCTCTTGAAGTTGAGATGAGACAGTCTTCTATGCCATAGCCAGCTCATTTCTTCAGATGCTTTAGCCAGAAAGCATATTGTCTCGTCTGAGCTTAGTTGTCCAAGATTTACTGTGTAGACATTTCCTTCTCTTGTTCCGGTTAGCTTTACATCAGATGTCTTCAAGTTTCTGACTTGACATTGATTGTTGAGGAATGTTACTTGATGACCCTTTTCGCAGAGTTGGCTAATGCTTAGAAGATTGTGGTATAGTCCTTCCACATAGGCCACTTTATTGAAGGACACTGCACCATTTCCAGCTGAGCCATATCCTCTTGTCTTGCCAGAGCCATTGTCTTCAAAGATGACTGAGGGACCATCTTTCTCTACGTAGTTAGACAGAAGGGCTTTGTGCCCAGTCATGTGCCTTGAGCATCCACTGTCCAGATACCAGGTTATGATTGTGGAGCTTTTTTCCTGTGATAAGATTAAACTTTCATTTTTGTACCCATACTTGCATGGGTCCTACTTTGCTAGTACCCTTGGGAACCCAAATCTGCTCTCACATGCATAGGATTATAATAGCATATTGCAGCCTTGTGACCAACTTTATTGCACATAAAACATCTAATATGATGCATGCTTGTGTGTGTGTGAGGATTCTTCCTCCATTTGGACTTTTGTGGATCTTTAGTCATCCTTTTGTTAAACTGATTCTCCTTCTTCCATGTGTCCTTGTGTTTCATGATTTATGAGGAGTGTACTTTTCCTCTACCGTTCCTTCCCAGTTGGTACGTGGAGTTGATTTTACTCGACTCTACGATCCTTTGAGGTTTGAGAGTAGTGGATGGGTTACTCTTCTCTTTTCTGAATCCCAGGCCAGCATGAGATCCTTTACTCCTTGGAATATGGATTGAATCAGTAGAGCAGAGTTGGATTGACTCATCCTTCTGTGAGGATTTCACAAATATAATGTCTCTACTAAAACTTGAAGCATTACTAGTGTTAGTTTCCTTTACCTTTTCAACATATGGCTCTGAGGTGGATTCCCCAAAGCCTAAACCTGTTCTGTCAGAGACACTTCTCTGGCTTGAGATCAGGGAGTCCATGGATGAAGAGGATTTATTCAATGTAGAGATTGTCTTTTCTAGTTCCTCAATTTTAGAGGTTAGACTTAACTCTCTTTTTGCATTGAGCTCATTGGTCTGATTTAAGAGCTTATTCTCAGCTTCAAACTTGGAGAGAGAGTCAGTACTTAGAAGGGCTGTTTCCAGTTCTTCTTGAACTTTCTCTTTCTCCTTTTGCAGAAGTGAATAGTCCTTAGACAGAACTCTAAACCATTTCATGTATTGATGCAGGTCAGATGTTATGCCATGCAGTGCAGTTTTTAAATCATCAATGTCTACATCATGAGAGTTGAAGTCAAATACCTCATCTATACTTACTTCATGTATGTTGGAGTTTTGTTTATCCTTTGCATGCTTGGCCATCAGGCAAAGATTTTCCATTTAAGGATCTTCATCATCTCCATATTCGGGAGTTGAGTCATTGTTTGAGTCACTCCATGATCCTCCAGCTACAAGGCCTTTGTCTCTCTTCTGAGGCCTTTTGTTATCTTTGATTTTTTTGGATGTGATTTCTTCTTTAGTTCTTCTCTGAGGGGTTTGTTGCAGTTAGCAATGAAATGGCCAGGCTTCTTGCAATTGTAGCATAGATTATTTATCTACTCCTGACTACTGTAGCTGCTGACTTTCTTTGGCTTGCTGATTTTTCCTTGACGCATGAACCTTCTGAGTCTTTTCACCAGCATTGCAAAGTCCTCATCATCATCTTCATCATAGTCAGAGTCAATTTCAGTGTTAACTTTGGAGGTGTTTTCAGTTTCTTTGAGAGCAACACCCTTATCCTTCTTTCTTCCTTTAGATAGAGTTTCTGCTCGTTGAGTTAACTCCAGTTCATATGTATGAAGGTTGCCATATAACTGTTGAATAGTCATTTCATAGAGATTCTTTGACTCTTTAATAGCAGTGGTTTTGGCATCCCACTTTCTTGGAAAGGCTCTCATGAACTTTATGATTAGATCTTTATTTTGATAGATCTTTCCATAGGCTCGTAGAGAGTTGAGCAGTACATTGAATCTCTCGTAGGTGGCAGTGATGTTTTCTCCTTGAATGTGTGCAAACATCTCATATTGCTGAGTCAGGAGAGATTGTTTGTTTTCTTTGACTTCTTCTGTTCCTTCATGCATGATGAGCAATGCTTCCCAAACCTCCTTTGCTGTTTTGATGTTGACCACGTTTTCGAACAGATCATCTTCTAAGGATTGGAACAAAATGTTCTTGGCCTTTTTGTTGAGTTGAACATCTCTCTTTTCATTGTCTGTCCATTCTTCCTTGACCTTGATCTGTATTCTGTTTGGATCGTTTGTAGTTGGTGCAAACTTTGTAGGAACGTAGGGCCCATTTTGAACAGTTTCAAATAGATCTTCATCTATTGAATCCATGTATGCTTGCATCCAAACTTTCCAGTTGGCGAATTTATCTTTGTTGCACATAGGTGGCTTGCTGCCTCCTCCAGTCTTTGATTCGCTTGGTAAGTGTGCCATTGGATCTACTTAAGCTTTGTAGGCTATATAATAGAACCTGCTCTGATACCAATTGTTAGTTCTCGGAGGCACAATAGTTATCTAGAAGGGGGGTTGAATAGATATTTAAAATTTTTTTTGTTTTACTTTGTTAGTTTTGATAATGATTCAAACACAACGGAATTAAGATTTGTTTGATCTCTCTTTTAAGATATAGTGAGTTAATGAAATTGAGGCATTTATAACAGTTATAACAGTTATAGCGAGAATGCAATAAACACGGCAATTTTAAGTGGTTCAGAGCACTTAAAGCTCCTAGTCCACTCTTCTACTCTTCGAGGAAGAAATCCACTAAGGATATCTTTTACACTTTCTGAATCTCACTGATTCCTTCTAGATCAACAGTCTAGAAACTTCTTAATTCACTCTTGAACTCTTCAAGTCCAGCAGACTTGGTTCTTCACAGTTCACTTTAGAACTCTTCAAGTCCTTCTGACTTGGAACTTCGTACTTCACTTGATTGGTAGTTGATGAGTTCTTGATTGGTGCTACTCAGTTTCCATTAAGCTCTTGTTCGAAAGAACTGAGTAGTTGAGCAAGCTTTCTCTTTTTCTCAGATCGTAGAGTTGAGCGTTGAGTGTTCTTCAGCGTTTTGTTCAATTCTTGCTTTTTTTGAATCATTTGCAGATGTTTTGCATATATGTGATCCTTGAAATCTATCCGTTGAAGACATCCGTTGAATCATTAAATGCGTTTGACATTTCTAAACTTTGATGGAGACTTTTCTGCACATCTTCTGAATTGCATTCTGGCCCACTGACACAACATACTGCTTTCTCACCTAACACCTGAAAAAGTGTTTTTTTTTTACCCAAAAGTACTTTCCTTAGCTTCTTTAATACGTTTCCTTCGTTGTATACTAAGGATATCTTTTGTGTCATTGGGACTGGTGAGGACTTCAACGTTTATTACTCATTCCACATTTGTTGGAATTTATTTTCAAACAAAAGGGTAAGGCTCGATGCTTCTGACACAGACAGATGATACTCTACGATTCAGATCGTGGTGTCTTGCCACCTTGGTGCTTGATCTGATGCTATCAAACGAGAACACTACGATTTCTCTTAAGGACTGGCACACTACGATCTTCATTTACTTGTCTTGCAGACTCTACGTTTCCGAGAGCACACTACGATCTCTGAGTTGGCTTCGGCAAACGTCTGGACCACTTTACGATTTTCGGAGAGGCCCTTCAATGCAGACATACTACGATCCTCGATGCTCTACGATCCTGCCTTGGCTTCTGCAAACTCTTGATCAGCTCAATAGACTACAATTTTGTCGAAGCCTATCTATTACATTTCAAGACATAGATCAACCTAACATCTTTGATCTCTTTATCTATACATTCATTTACAAAATGATAAACATTAAAAGCTTAGATCAATCTAACAATTTTGATCTATCACTAAGTCCTTGTACATATATTCCTTGAAGGACTTTTACATATAATAATGAGCATTTACTTTAAACATCAAATCAAAATATGCATTTTTCCAATATATATATATATATATATATATATATATATATATATATATATATATATATATATATATATATATATGATCCATTGTATGTATTTGTTATGGATATTTATAGGGTATAAACCATCTATACTATTAAAAATAAGAAAGAATTGTTATGATTAAAATCTGAAAATGTATGTTGACAGTAAAAAAAAATACTTAGCGTTCGCAACTCATAGTAGCATACGCTTATCAGAATGAATTTGAATTTACCAATAAATGTTTACAGTTTATAAATCAAGATTTAGAGTTTACAATTATGTATTCGCAACTTGTACTTTCTCAACTTTAATAAACCCTATATCCTGATTCATAAACTCTGAACCTTGGTTTATTAACCTTAACCCTGATTAATAGATCATTAACCCTTGTTAATAAGTAAAACTTATTAACGTTCCCTACTAATAGTAGCCGACGCTAATTTTTTTTTTTTATCTTCAACAAACATCAATTTTAAGTTTTTAATCCTGGTAGTTCCTTGTTTTCAATGATATAAATAATAGATGCTCTATAAATATTCATAACAAATACTCCCTCCGTCCCATAGTTATAGGCTGATTTCTTTTGGTACATAGTTTAAGAAAATTAGTTTAAATGGTCATTTCTAACACAAATTTTCCACATATACCCCTTAATATGGAATTAATGAATAAGTTAATTACTCCTTATTTATCACATTGAAACTCTCAACTTCATTGATTGACGTGTACTGACCATTAAAGTCCATAACCATAGAACTTTAACCAAAGAGAATACAACAACATTAAATGTGGTGATAAAAATAATGACATTGAATGTTGTTTCTTCAAAAAAAGAGTAATTGTTGAATATTTATTATAAGGGCATAAAAGTAAAACAATGAACCAACTAAATTTTATAAATAGTAAGTAGCCTATATATTGAGACATCTCAAAATGGAAAATCAGTCTATAACTATGGGACGGAGGGAGTATATTTTATGGATCATTACTCTTTTAAATCTCCGTCCTTGATTATTGCAATGGATGGTTATGATGTTATTTGCCCATAACCATCCATTGCAATAATCAAGGGCCGAGACTTAAAAGGGATTTACTCCGTCCTCTAGTTCAACTAGCTGACGTATAAACAATAAAGTTCGGACATAATTGCCCCCAAGAGTTTCCAAGACTCACTAAATCTCAGCAGATCTGTAATATGAATATTAAGAATACTAAGCATCCCAAGTAGCGAATAACTTCAGATCTAGCTCTTTTTCTCATATACGGTTTGGACTATTTTTATGAAAATCTTTTCATATTCTTTTATTGGAAAAAAGAGAATTAGAGTGTTAGAAGAGCAAGAGATCGATGGATTACTTCGAGAGGGGAAATAAGGCATCAAATATTTAATGTATTAAGAGTCTCTCAATCCTCCGCCAAGCCAAGAGGTAAAGGTAAAGCAATTTTTTCTTAATACCAACAATACCCTAACTTATAAGTTAAATTTAACAACACCCTTTTCAATTAATTTTTAACACATCAGCAGGGTACACGTAAGTAGATTTCCAAAGAATTATTCATTCTAGGTTATGTAAGGATTTCAATTATATACATGACAAAAACCCAAGATGCATGTCGACCCAAAACAATGGAGATCTGCTGCGATTTCGTGTGTGGGTAGAAGAAGAATTTCACGGATGGATGGACTTGGAGACTCTTGGGGCAATTATGTTTGAACGTTATTGTTATACGTCCTAGTTGAACTAACTGCTGGGGAGGGAGTAAATCTCTTTTAAATCTCCGCCCTTGATTATTACAATGGATGGTTATGATGTTATTTGCCCTTTTTCATCCATAACAAATGTTATGAATTATTTTCCTATATATATATATATATGAAATGGATCAGGTTCAGACCTCCCGGACGGGAGAAAATCCGGACCTGAATTTTTTTTTTTTTTTTTTTTTGTAGAACTAAAAAAAAAATATTTATGGAACTGAAATTTTTCAATAATACAGTGTTTTGGGTGTGTTTTTAATACCTACACCAATCAATGTATGTACAGTCTGCCCAGACTGTACAGACATGTTTTGTTATAGGCATCCAAATTACGCCCAAAATACTGTATAATGAAAAAATTCCAATTCCATAATTTTTTTTTTTTAGTTGTTTCAAAAAAAAAAGCAAAAGAAAAAAAAAAGTCCGAATTTTGTTAAAATCCGGGAGTCCGGACCTGATCCGGACTATATATATATATATGTGTGTGTGTGTGTGTAGATAACAATGGTTGGTTGCTATTTTGGCTATGATAATGTCAATTTATCATTTTACATATCAAATTAACCACAAACACAAAGAAATCTATACTAATTATCCTTGGTAAAATTCCTAATATTTTAACCTACTCGACTTTTAATACCATTTAATGCAGGAATATTAGCTTATGCATTGCTCCACCATCTCACACTCTTTGAAAACATAATTGAATTATGTCATCTATCTAAACTACAAATTCTTGTCATCTCAGTTTCTAACTTTATTTAGTATCTGTTTATTGCATCTCATCAATAAATAAAATAATCCCTTTTGAAAGAACAAAAAATAATACTTCATCCGTTTCAAAATTAGAGATATAATTTGACTTTTAAAATTAAACGATGATATATTAAACTTTAAATTGATGCAATTTATTTAATTTTAGTTGATACGATTATTATAATTGTATAATATATATATATATATATATATATATATATATATATATATATATATATATATGAAAAATGATCCATAAAAAACGTTAGTTATGGACACTATTTCAACTAACTGTTATTCGGCCGCCAATGGAAGATTTAAGGGGCTGGGTTGGAGCCAGCCGCTACTTCCTCTAGCGGCCAGCCAAATTCTTTTATGTTGGCCGCTACTCTCTCTAGCTACCAGTCAAAACGATCGTGTTTTGACTGGCCGCTAAAGGGAGTAGCGACCAACATAAAAGAATTTGACTTAATTACCGATTATCCTTATACATATTACTTATTAATCAGTAAAATAAAATAATAAAAAAATTATAAGGATAATCAGTAATTATCCTTATACTTATCCTTATACTTATTAATAAAATAAGCAATGTTCTAAAAGGAGCTAGGCATGAGGCGAGCGGCCGAGGGGGGCCTAGCGCCTAGGGGGCCTGGGCGGGGCCTAGGCGTGATTTTTTATTTTAAGCCAATTTTAATATTTTATCTCACATTTATCCAAACAAAATAATAATATAAAGCAAAACAATCTATAATAAAGATAATAAAGGTCTTTGCTTAAAGTTTAAACACATATCCATATTGCTAATGTCAAAGGTCAAACACAAACATGCAATTATTCAAAATTCAAACATATTTTTAACGAATTAGTTTTATTCATAAACATGATTGCTATTAAATAATAAATTTAAAATTTCAAGAGTTTAATTCAATATTAAAACTTAAGAAACTAAACATAAATTTAAGAATTATATTAAATTAAACTAAATATTACAAATGTATCATTATTTATATAATTTGAAGTTGGCACAAATTTAAAAAATTACAACTATAATAAAATTATCCATTTTGACTTGATATTATTCACTTTTTGTTGTGATTTAATATACTACAACCTATATTATGAATATGGTAAATCATTATTTAAGATCTGATTTGGGTAATTATTAAAATAAAAAAAACTCTCCGTCTAGGCTCCTGAAGGGGTTTTTTGCCGCCTTGGGCCTAGGTGAGGCACCAGGGGGCCTAACGCCTAGGCGGGGATTTTTAGAACAGTGAAAATAAGTATGTATAATGATAATTACTGATTATCGTCTTATAATTTTTAATTATAAATAGAAAATAGTGATCGATTTTATATTATATTCTTACTCAAATAATTATCCTTATACATGCTTATTTTATTAATAAGTATAAGGATAATTACTGATTATCCTTATAATTTTTTATTATTTTATTTTACTAGTATATATAAGGATAATCAGCAATTAAGCCAAATTTTTTTATGTCAAAACACGGACGTTTTGACTGGCCGCCAAAGAGAGTAGCAGCCAACATAAAAGAATTTGGCTGGCCGCTAGAGGGAGTAGCGGCTGACTCCGACCTAGCTCCTTAGATCTTCCATTGGACGACTGAATAACAGTTAGTTGAAACAGTGCACATAACTAACATTTTTCATGGATCATTTCTCTCTCTCTCTCTCTCTCTATATATATATATATATATATATAGGGTATCCATCCACAGCAACCGATTGTTGGGAGAAACCCCTTTTGGCCCATAAAAAAAATTGTCTAAGGCCGGTACAGGTTGTAGCGGCTGGGCCAAAATGGGTTTCTCCCCAACAACCGGTTGCTGTGGATGGAATCCCATATATATATATATATATATATATATATATCACAAACTTTATTGTATTCTAAATTTTTACGAGTTGTTCTAATTTTGAAATTCAACCCTTCATCTTTTAATCTCAAAAGTTAAATTGTATCTCTAATTTTAGAACGGAGACTATATAAATTATGAAAACATAAGTGATCATATATTGTCACTATCATAAGAACAAAGATTTTTATATTGTTTTGTTAGCATAAGCAGAAGCTTATTGTTTCACTTGTTTGTATGGATATCATACAGTGATATGGTATGTAAGGTGAGCTAATGACTAGCCAAGAAGAAGAAAAATAGAGGGTCAGAGAAGGGAAGAAACCTGGAGTTATTTTATGCATATCTTTATTCCACAACTCTTAAGCTATTTATAAGCCAAGTGAGAATTCACAAAGGGAAACAACTGAAAAATAGCAACAGGTCGTGACACATAACGTGGAAGAGTGGAAGAAGTAACGTGGAAGAAGTTATAACCATTATTGAAAACAAACTACAACCAAGTCCTATTCTTAAGGCTGAAGATGCTCAAGCACTTGACCCAGTCTTATGGAGAAATAATACATATCATTCCTCCCCCCTTACAGTATCCTTGTCCGCAAGGATAAAAGCAGGGTAGGTCTTCAAAAAACGCCAACGATTTTCCCAAGTGGCGTCTTCCACGGGTGCACCCCTCCATTTAACCAAAATCTCAGTTTTGGGTCGGTAAAGGCCTCTTTGAATGACACGGGTGTCCAACACAACTTCAGGTTGAGGAAGAATTGCAGATGCGTCAGAGATGGGAGGCAGGCGCGGGGAGGCAGAAGTGACAAAGCCGATGTGTTTCTTTAAAAGACTTACATGAAAGACGTCATGTATTTGGGAAGCAGCTGGTAATTCAAGTTTGTAAGCCACTGGTCCGACTCGTGCAAGGATCTTGTAAGGACCAAAGAATCGAGGTGAGAGCTTCATGGAGCTGCGGACGGCTACGGTCTTCTGCCTGTACGACTGAAGTTTGAGGAAGACATAATCACCAATCTCGAAAACAACTTCCCGACGATGTTGGTCTGCTTGGGACTTCATGCGGTCACGGGCAACAGTCAAATTCCGACGTAAGGCACGGAGAATGTCATCATTGCTGCGCAAAAGGTCATCCACGGCTTGAACTTTTGTTGTGCTTGGAATGTAAGAAAGGAGAGTTGTAGGAGGTTGACCATACACTGCTTCAAAAGGGGAGATTTTGGTGGATGAGTGGATGGAAGTGTTGTAACTATATTCAGCCCATGTTACCCATTCAGTCCATTTGGTTGGGTGTTCATGCGTGAAACACCTGAGATATTGCTCGAGTGTGCGATTAACCACTTTTGTCTGACCGTCGGTCTGTGGATGATAACAAGAGCTCATAAAGAGAGCTGTCCCGTGCACCCGAAATAAGGTTTTCCAAGATAAACTAATAAAAATTTATCACGATCACTGACAATAGACGCTGGCATTCCGTGCAGTCGGACAATTTGTTCGAGAAAGACTTGAGCTACTGTGAGGGCAGTAAATGGATGTTTAAGTGGAAGGAAATGTGCATATTTGGACAAGCGATCAACCACTACCATGATGACATTTTTCTTGCGGGATAATGGTAAGCCTTCCACAAAATCCATGGAGATATCAGTCCAAATTTTATTGGGTATGGGCAGCGGTTGTAATAAATCGGCGGGTCGTGTATAATCAGATTTGCAACATTGATAGTCATCACAATTCTTTATGAAGTCTTTGACCGCGATGCGCATGTGAGGCCAGGTGAAACTTGTACGGAGGCGGCTCAATGCTTTATGATAGCTAAAGTGTCCCCCAACCGTTGAAGAGTGATGGGTGGATAGAATGGTAGGAATGAGCTGCGAAGAGGGACTCAAATAAATACACCCATTTTTGAATAGCACCCCATCTCGTAAGGAATATTGCGGTGGTAGTGAGCCCAACAGCTGATTATAGAATGGATCGGTTGCTACCTCTTGCTGGAGTGTGGTCCACCAGTCTGCGATGGGCGAGGACACAACAAGGAAGTCGAGCTCTCCAACTCGTGAGAGAGCATCAGCACCACAGTTCTCTTTTCCTTTCTTGTATTCAATGATGTAATCATACCCGAGAATTTTTGGTAACCACCGTGTTTGAGCCGGCGTTGTGATCCGTTGCTCCAACAAAAATTTTACACTTCTCTGATCCGTGCGAACGATGAAAGGTTTACCGATGAGATATGGTCGCCATTTGCGGATGGCTTTGACTATTGCTAACATCTCCTTCTCGTGTGTGGATAAAGTCAAGGCCGAGGGCTTAAGAGCTTCACTAAAGTATGCAATTGGCTGGCCTTGTTGTGATAAAATAGCACTGATGCCTACTTCACAAGCATCGCATTCGATCACAAAGGATTGAGAGAAATCTGGTAAGCGAAGGACTGGCGGAGATGTGAGTGCCTTCTTTAATTGGGAGAAGTCAACGGCAGCCTCGGAAGTCCAGTGAAACCCATCATTTGGATAATAGGCGAATGAGTGGTGCAGCAATCCCTCCAAACCCACTAATAAATTTACGATAGTAGCCAACTAATCCAAGGAAACCACGAACTCCTCTTGCCGAAGTGGGGATATGCCACTCGAGAATTGAATTAATCTTGGCCGGATCAACTGCTACTCCTGCAAAGGAAATAAGATGTCCCAAGTACGCCACCTGTGAAACGCCAAAACAACATTTGGATTTCTTTGCAAACAATTGATTGATGGATAAAACTTGAAGGACTGCACGGAGGTGGTCGAGATGGTCGACCCAACTTTTGCTGTAAACCAAAATGTCGTAAAAAAAACTAGGACGAACTTTCGTAAGTAGGGTCGCAGCAAGTCATTCATCAAACTCTGGAAGGTGGAGGGGCTGTTTGTAAGCCCGAAGGGCATCACAAGAAATTCGTAATGTCCGTCATGTGTCCGAAAAGCAGTTTTATGAATATCAGTCGCTTGAACTCGTATCTGATGGTATCCGCACGGAGATCGAGCTTGGAAAAATATCGGGATCCATGTAATTCGTCAAGGAGTTCGTCGATGACAGGGATCAGATATTTGTCTTTGATGGTAATATTGTTGAGAGCTCGGTAGTCCACACAAAACCGCCAACCAACATCGACTTTTTTGACGAGCAATACCGGCGAAGAAAATGGAATGGTACTAGGACAGATCAAACCCGAGTCAAGAAATTCCTTCACCATCTTTTCAATTTGTGCCTTTTGATAATAAGGGTATCGGTAGGGACGGACACTCACAGGTTCTTGATTTGGTTGTAATGGAATGTGGTGATCATGGGTTCGAGCTGGTGGCAAAGGTATGGGTCACAACAAAGACATACTCAAATTCAGTGAGAACTTGGGCGAGATCAGCGGGGTGGTCATTAACTGCAGCAGTTTCATGAGTTGGGATGATTTCGAAATATAAGGTAGTGCCATTGAGGTTGAGAAGTTCCTTATCGCTTAAGGCGGTGGTCGTTGGTTGCCTAAGGCCTTGGAACATACAAGTTTTACCTCCTTGCTGGAAAGACATGGTGAACTTGTTGTAGTCGATTTCAATCGTCCCAAGGGTGGATAACCATTGAACGCCCAAAATCACTTGACACGCCGTTGCGGGTAAAACGAAAAAATCAGCTTGAATAGGAAAGTTTTGGACGTAGAGTGTGAGTCCAAGGCATCGCCCGTCGCAATTGATTTTGTCCCGATTAGCCACCATGACTTGCAACTTTTGATCACGTGCGACATCCAGCCCAAACTTCTTGACTATGGCTTGATCAATAAAGTTGTGGGTGCTCCCACTATCAATGAGGACTGTCACCGCTTTATTTTGCAATTTACCTACCACTCGAAAAGTTTGAGGGTGTGCTGCCCCTGCTATTGCATGGAATGAGATTTCAGGAAGGGATTCTGTTATATCGGGTTCTTCAAGAGGATCCATGGTACTGGTAGGGTCGAGTAATGGCGATTCCTCGATCATAAACAATTGGGGCTTTTGACAGCGGCGACCCGGAGTAAACTTCTCGTCGCAATAGTAGCACAACCCTTTTTCGCGTCGTTCTCGTGCCTCTGACTGGTAATTCTTCGGAATGGTATGGGAGCGATGGTCGAAGGTTGTCCCACCTTAGGTGTGAGTGGGGGTCCGAGAATTCTAGCTGAGTTGTTTGGAGCAAATCGTGGGGTAAGGGCTGCCACTTGGGGACGAAAGTAACTGCTCCCTTTTTTTTTAGAGAGAGTTGCGTTCTTCAATTAGGCGGACAGCTCCAATGTTGTCGGCTAAGGTGCGTGGTTGTTTGAGTTTGACATCTAGTCGTATGTCGTCACGGAGTCCCGCAATGAAATATCCAATCAAGTAGTTTTCGGGTAACCCCTCAACCCGATGGGAAAGCATCTCGAAGGTTTCTTGATAAGTAGCCACTGTTGAAGTTTGTTTAAGGCGGGTCAAAGCTTCCGAGGGATCCTCATAGTCAGTGGGGCCGAAGCGGAGCAACAGGGCCTTGGTTAGCTCGCTCCAATTTAAAGGACCTCTGAACTTGGTTAGCCATCGAAGCCATTGGAGAGCTATACCTTCAAGGTGAAAGGAAGCAAGTTGAACTTGTTGGTCAGGAGCCACCTTGTTAAAATCAAAGTATTGTTCAGCTTTAAAGATCCAACCCGTCGAATCGTCTCCGTTGAAGTTAGGAAATGAAAAGTTCAAATGTGCATGGTTTCGGTCGAGGTAGTTGTTATGGTTTCAGTCAGGGGTATTATTGGTATTGGGAAGAGGCTGGTTATGGGAGGTTTCGGCTCGGGCAAATGGATTATCAATGGGAGCGGTGTTTTGTGAGACTCGCATGGTTTGGAGTTCTGTCAAAACTGTTTGGAGGGTATCATGGATTCGGTCAAAGTTGGACTCGTGGCGAGTTAGGATTTCGCTGACTTCATTGCGAAACTCAGCATTGCTTCTGGCTCGAGTGTCCATAGAACCTAGGAAACTTGGCTCTGATACCAAATGGTATGTAATTTGATAAGGTGAGCTAATGACTAGCCAAGAAGAAGAAAAACAGAGGGTCAGAAAAGGGAAGAAACCTGGAGTTATTTTCTGCATATCTTTATTCCACAGCTTTTAAGCTATTTATAAGCCAAGTGAGAATTCACAAAGGGAAACAACTGAAAAATAGCAACAGGTCGTGACACATAACGTGGAAGAGTGGAAGAAGTAACGTGGAAGAAGCTACAACCATTATTGAAAACAAACTACAACTAAGTCCTATTCTTAAGGCTGAAGATGCTCAGGCACTTGACCCGGTCTTATGGAGAAATAATACATATCATGATAGTTATCTACAATAAACTGACAAGAGAAGGGGTGGCTTAAATTATGTTAGTAGTGAGATTGTTATTACTAATTTTTACAAAATCATCTCACATGAAAAGAATTATTTACTATATATATGACGAAAATTTTGTAAAAATATCACTTTTACTTATTCAAATATGAATTCTATAAATAAATTTATTGTACTTTACTGTATTTTCTACCTTAAATGGAGCTACCTGTGTACCTAGAACAAACTACAAATCAATAAATCCACAAAATTCTCTAACATAAATAGAATAGTAAATAGGACTCACACTAGTATCTGAGAAATCTTGAATAAATATTAAATTTTATTTGTAAAAATATTAATTCCCTAAGTTGAATAGTATATCATTACACTAAAAATCCTATTTCTCACCTATTGAGCTAAGGGAGTCATTTGTAAATAATGGGTAATTACATTATTACAAGAAACTGATATTTTCACATATATTTTTGATATTTCTACATGATCCTCTCTCACGTGAGCATTCAGTGGGTCCCAACTTCACGTAAAAAAGAATCATGTGAAAATATCAAAAACACATATGTAAATAGTGTTCCCCTATTATAATCCCCTTGTGACCCTCGTTGGCAGGGTTATATCCAAATTTGTGATTCAAGGACAAAGGCATAAAAGCATCAACACAATTTTTAACCTTGAACTAGAACAAAATTCGCATCATTTTAACCTTGAACTAGATCACAAATGAAAATTTTTGGCACGCAGAAATATCATTAATTCAGTCATAGAATTCCATCCCTCAAATCTCAATGATATCCTCAAATTGCACAGCATTACTAGACATAAAATCCCTTATATAATCTAATAGAACACACCCTATATATGTGCAATAACAACAAATTCAAGAAAAATAGGAAGTTAAAAAAGAATTCATTTGATTAGTTGTGAATAGTCAATAATTCTATACCGACTTAACCTATTCACTACTACATTGAAAACCAGCCAACACCCACAAAGCAAAACAGAGAAATTAACTAGATCATAAGTTTTAAACAAAAAATCTTACCAATTTCATTAAAATAAAGAGTAAAATACACTGACACCCCCTGTAAATAATCATAATAACACTCACCACATATCTAATTTTTAAGTAATAGTCGGTACCCCTCTAGTCTACAATATGTAACATTCACTACCCCTAGTGTGGTTAACCAACTAATATTTAAAAATATTTTTAATATAATGTCTAATACACCCTTCAAGTTATAATGTATAATTTCTCTACTAAATATAAATTTGTATATCATAATTTTTACTTTACTTGATCTAATTAATTAAATTATGAAATTGTGCAATAAATAACATAAAAGTCAAAAAATAATAAATATTCATTTTATCAGGAAAATAAAGTCATACAATTTTTACTAATTAAATTTCTCAAATATTAAAATTTACGTGATATATATTCAAATATATTTTTTTATAATTAAAAAGTATAATGAAAATACCCATAAAAATTATAAATTAACGCAATAAAATAATAATAATTTTATTCAAATATTAAAATTTACGTAAAACAAACTTATTATTACAATTTAAACGAATCTTATTACTCATATAAAAAAAGTATTAAAATTTATATTAATTATTTTTCTCATGTATTAAACTAAAAATAAGTCACACTTAAACATAATTATTTACAGTAAAAATGACAAATGTTGTTACTCAAAAAAATATATATATTAAAAGAATTTTTTTTTACATGATAGAGGTAATAATAAATATAATTATATTTTTTTATTTAACATTGCATAAAAACAACGTCAACTGTATACTAAAAAAAAATGTAATCAAAATCATAAACATCCCAATTTTTTATATATACTCAATAAAAGTTAACATATAAAAATTATAATATGAAACTAAAAATTCAAATAATATTTTTTGTTGTTAAGCACCAAAAACTAAAATATCAATATATTCAATCACTCTAATTAGAATAGCTTCATTAATAATTTAATTTAAATTTTTTTAATATTTGTATCACTTATCCAAAAATATGTGTTAATTAAACTAAATTAGTTTTTTATAAGTTACTAACAATTTAAATGAGATAGTTTTAATTACAAATAAAACTATAATTAAAATATATTGTATTAAAAAAAGGATAATTAAACACACACACACACACACACACATATATATATATATATATATATAATTTAGTAATTAAAATGATAAAATACAAAGATAAATATGTAACTTTATCTATTTAGTCAACCCTAAAAACTTGTAGGGGTGCTAACTGTACTTAAGAAACTAAAGGGGAGATGAGTGTTATTATGATTATCTAGAGGGGTTGTTTTTGTATTTTACTCTAAAATAAAAAAAAAGTATTGCGACAAGCATAAAGTCATATCACACACTTAAGGGGTACGTAAATAAACTAGTGCGAAGCAAAAATTGTAGAAAAACAGTTGCTAGTTTACTTATCTAAATTCCTGTGATTTTTCTTTACTTTTGGAAGCCAAGAGCAATCTGCTTCTCCCTATCAATTCAATCATCACCATTCCCGCACATAAACAACTCTCTTTCTAATATAGCAAAATACATCTAATGAATTGTTCTATCCAACACTTAAAAAAGCTTCTTTCACAATATCCAATTCATTTTTCTCATTGAATCTTTTTCAGTATTTAAATAATACCGAAAATTAAACTAGAAAAATAAGAAATTCAACCTAAAAATATTTAATTGCAAGATGAATACCACAGCCTTCTCTGTCTGCTATTGTTCATCCACTACCAATAATCCACTATATTATGGCTTAATCCTGAACTCCACATTGCGTTGTAATTACATCCTGTGGAGGTTATGCATCTTGATCCGTCTAATGTCTAATGTTGAATTTGACATAACAAAAAATTTACAAACCATAAATCTGCTATAAGTCATTAAGTATCAAAAACATAAATCTGCTTTAAGTCAAAGTATCAAAAGGCTGCTGATGCAGATTTATCTGGTCTTCTCCAGAACATATAAATTATTAAATTGTTTACCTAAGGACCCTAACATAAATTTCTTCAAACTATCACCCAAGGAATTAGTCCAGGTTCCAGCCTCAAAATGTTCAAAGTCCGAATGTCATATCTAATATGCCACATGGTATGAAAATCAGATAGCTAATGGGAGCATTCATTAAACTTCAAAATTCATGTTAGGGTGGAAAGTAGGTAAAATTCCAGGGGTAAATCAATAAGTAATCTTGTAAGCTATTGTTTTAACATTTTGCCCCAGAAAAATAACTTCCGAACAAAAACCAAACAACTCAAGATAAAACAAGATCATAGGAGCCTGCATATGTATTAAAAAAATTCAAATAGTAGAACCTAGGCACTATGCATAAGTTCTAACATATATCCATACCAAATACTTATCTTATTCTCCTAAGAACCACTGTTCTGTACTTTGTTGTAATTACTCAACACAATATCAAAGCAATGCGGAGTAAATGTGAATAGGGTGTTAGTGTGCACAATATTTAAGTTACAAAGCTTTGATAACATCGTAACAGTTCTTTCAGATTTTAACTAAAAAGTCAAGAAGTTGTTTTCTTTACTGCATAATTGTACTGGTATATTCATTCATCAAAAAATAAAAAATATACAACATGAACATACTTTTAATGTTTATCCCTGGTTTTCAAACTATCAGATATGCTCCACAGCTGCCCTGTTTGTCCAGCACTGTCCTAACAGAGCAAAAAATTGACATAAGTCAGCAGCACCAAGTAGGCGAGTTGATATAATTTATAACAAAGATCAAAAAAAAAATTAATAATAATTTAGATCCAATATCAAGTATCATATGTATGGAAAGAATATTAACCCTCAAGCTAGTTATGTACAAACTCAATCATGGAGAAATGAATGGGACTCTAGTCAGCATCTACTTAATGCTCTATGTATAAGTTATTAAATTACCTCTTTCTCATATAATGTCAATTCAAATTTCTTACAGCACCAGTTTAAATCCCTCTGACAAAAATTCATCCCTACAAGAAACAGGGATTAACATTTTGAGGTGCAAATTTATTTTACATAAAAACAAATGAATTTCTCCTCTGCAGTAAAAAGATTAAGAACAACAGGCTGGCCTTAACCATTATACGTACAGATACAGAGCAGATGACAAGAGCAACAGATATTTAAACTGTAAATAAATTGTATCCTCAAAAGAATCAAATGTCAGTCCACAATCAAGGCAATGCATGGGAACATATGGAAATCTATAGGCAGGTCATAAAACTATGGTGGTTTTAAGAAGTACCTCTTCTTCTTATTCTTCGTATCCTTCCTTTTCTCTTGTCCACTTTTTCTGCTATCATTTCGACCATCGAGTGGAACACGACTTCCTACGAAAACTCCTGCACTAAATGAATAAGGCATACCATCAACTCCAACTTCCTTAACCAATTTTTCTTTAAGGTCATACCAAACAAGCCTTTTGTCATCGTAATTCAAGAGAATTTCACCACCACTCTTTGAATAAGCCAGAGGCTTCATATACTCAAAAGGTCGAATACTCGATGGTTCAACTGATAACAACCTAGTCCATGACTCCTTCACACCATATTCCTTCATCACCCATATATCAAGACGGTCTTTAAAATATGAACAGGTACCCTAATTATGGGTCTGAAATAAGGAATGATGATAATATTATAATACTAATTATATTTTTGATTTTTCAGTGCTATAAATATGTATTGTATATGCGTGGACTAATAGTATTGGTTAAATATTGTGTAAAATGCCAAAACCCTAGTTTAAGCTGTTAAACCCTAAGTTAAAGCCGAATGCCGGCTTAAGACTGTTATGTAATCATATTAATGTGATTTATGATCGGTGTTTATGTATTAACACTGATTAGGGAGAATTGTAATTATTCAAAACCCTTATTATTTTTCTTCTATATTATAATCCCTAATTATTATTTTGGAACCCTAATTTGCTTATGAAAAACCCTAATTGAATTGAAACCCTAAAGCGAAAGTCATTCACGACTTTGAGAATGTGTTAAAGCCGTTATGTAATCACAATAATGTGATTAACGACTGTGATATAGAAATTATAAACCCTAATTTCTAAATTAGTAACCCTAATTATGTAAAACCCTAACTTTGAATGAAAACCCTAATTTCCAATATTAGAAACCCTAATCCGGAAACCTAAACTGGAGGTTTGATCTATCAAGAATTGTGTTACTGTGATTAATGACACGTGTGATAGACTTTATTTGCTAATTAAAATAAACTTAATTAGTAAATTAAAACCCTAAAACCTAGAACCCTAATTTAATTTCTAGAAACCCTAATTGTATTATGGAAACCCTAATTTTTGGTATTATAAACCTTAACTGCTATAATTGGCAAGGTTAATTTTGATTAGTGGTATTAATACCCTAATGTCCATGTATAAGATAATTACAAACTTAATTTAATTAACAAGTTATTTTTTTCAAAATTTTAGAAACTAAAATTTGTATTTTATTTTACAAACCCTAGTCGCTAAATCCTACAATTTGCTAAGTGCTAAACCTTAGGGTTAAACCCTAAGGGTCAAACCCTAAGGGTTTGACAATTACCCAAAATGCCATTAATTTGTCAAGCCAAAAGACCATTTTGCCCTTAATGCATTATTTTGGCTAAATACTAAGTTTTGACAAGTGTGAGAGTTGTTTACCAACTCATACCTAATCCAACCACTCCATTGACTGAAAATGAACAGCCATCAGCTGATTCAAGCCACATACATTGCACCCATGTATTATTTATAGTCTAAGAGAGAGAAATTAATCAAAATTTGCTCATTTATACAATTAATGCTCAACAAAGTCTCTCTCTCTCCTCACCTACGAATTTTTGTAGTAGACCAGACCCAAAACACAACCCCACTATCACTCTTAGCAAATCAAAAACATTAGATCAAGAAATTGGCCAAGAAAGGTATAAACCTAAACGAAATTTTTGATCTTGTATGCTTTGTTTGATCTTGTGTTTTAATGTTAAAAGTTGTTGTTTGTAGTCTTTATAAGTGATCTGGGTTGGCACATGTTAGATATATAACATCAAAGTGCTCGAAATCAAAGTTTTTCAAAAATATGGGAAAATGTATTTCTGTTGCCTGACAGTGAATGTCAGAGGCTATAGATCGTTGGTTGTTATGTGTTTTTCTTGTTTTCAAGTTTTAATATCTAGCCTGACATGTTGTCTTTAATCTGAAAGAAGAATCAAGTCCATATCATGTGTAGATCGAACGGTATAAGCAGTCAAAAACCGTTGACCAACCATGACTTTTTAAAAAATCTAGGTAATCCAGAAAGCTTTTTCAGCGTCTGACAATGTTTTGTAACGATCAGATCTGTCAGATATTTTAATGTTTTGATGATATGTTGTATTCATGTTGTATCTGGTAATGTGGACTGTAGATTAATGTCTTAATATACCATAAACAATCAACAGATCAACAGTAAGAAGCGGTCAAAGTAGGCCACTTGCACTGTTTCGATGTTTCTGGGAAATTCCAGAAACGTGAAGAACAACGTTTCTGACATGGGTTGATCGGGAGCTAGCTTGTGATTTTGTTGTTGTTTACTCGATCTGTTGTTTTATTATTGTTCCTTGACATGTATACTACAAGTTTAAACCTTAATATTACACATAGCATGTTAGAAAAGCTAAGATTTAAGACCTTAAATGTAGACCCACGAACTGTTCTTCATTTCTGGGAAAACCCAGAAATGAAGAACAGCCTTGTCAGACTTTTTGGAGACTTATAATTTACTGATCATTTGTGTTATCGTCATGATGTCAATTGCAATTGATAGTATTACAGTTGCTCTATACACTGTGATCAAAATCTATACTAGAAACATCAAGATCAAATGTTTACGCTTGGTCAAAGTAAGTTCCTTGTGCACTGATTATGATGTTCTGGGTTTCATGAAGAACACCAAGAACATCTATAGCGACGGTTCTGTCGCTATAGGGCCCTTTTAGCGACAGTTTATTTAAGAAATTAATTATTTTTATTTAATAAATAGAAAAATTAGTTTTTTATTATTAAAAATACAAAATAAATTATTAAAAATTATTTTAAATTCTGAAAATTAGTTTTTAATTATTTTAAATATATTTCATAAATATTTATTATTTTTGGAATATTAAAAGTATTTAATTTATTTAATTAGAATATTAAATAAATTATTTAATAATGATTTTAATTCATGAAAAATCATTTAAAATTTGATTATCAACATGTTAGTATATGATAATTCAGATATATATTCTGTTCGTTAATTTCTATAAATGATTATACAAGTGTCCCCACTTGGATAATCATTGTATTAAATCACATGTTGATACACCTTTGATATACATATATGTTGAATTATATAAGACATTTGTTACGAAAACCCGACAGGTATGAACATCCCGATAATGGGAAAATTTTTATGCGATACGGCGGACAAAGGATGAACGATAATATTGTTCTAGCAATGTAGTATTGATCAATACAGGGCTCATGGACTGTACACCCTCAGGCCCGTAAGCAATGCCGGTTTACAGATGAATTTCTGTTTAACCTTTTCGAAAATGAAAACAATGTTTATAGTATGTCACAGAAACCCCATACACAGTTTCAAAAATTTGGAAGAGGGTTGTTATGTTATTGTTATTGGTACATATTACTTCACAACTATTGACCGGTTGTAGAAGGGTATTATAAAGAAAATATTTAAATTCTTTCAGCTTATATATATATATAATACTTGCTGGGCACTCAAATGCTCATCCTTGCTTAATTTAAATGTTTTCAGCTAAGTGTGAAGAACTGGAAAGTTCGGCCAAGAACAAGTGAAAAGGAAAACAAACAGGACATGTTATTGGTATCATTAGTAATAGATAGACTGTATTAATTTAATGATATGTATTATATATCATGTAAAGAATGTAGTAAAGGTTGCGTACTTAGGATTAGACTCTGATAAATGTAAATTTAAGTTTAAGTTCTATATTATTGTTATTATTATTAGTAATATTCCGCTCATAGAAATGGTATCGTAAAGTACAGAGTTCTGGTTTCAAGTATCCGGATTCGGGGACTTTACAATTCTAACAATACACACTCTGATTATCGAGCTCTCTCATAAAGCCATGGGCTTGTTTCACAATCTGATTTTAGTTTGTTTGTAGGGTGGTGATCCGAAAAAGTAAAGAAAATAAAGGATCTTCGAATTTTTTGGTTTCTTGATTGAAAAGGGAATTACAAATGTAGGCTTGATTGGAGAACAAATAGACACTGGGTTTGTTTTGTTGTGGGATTTGGGTGTCTATTTCTTCTCATTTTGGGGCTTTTTTTAATTGTTAATTAGAATTGATTGGTTTCGTTTACTGTAAGTTTATGCGTCTTTGCCCATTTCATCATTTCCTCTGAAATCCAAAATTCTCTTTATTTGTTAGTAAAATTTGTGAACTGATATCAACATACTGTAGCAAACAACCCACCAAACCGGAGCAGAGAACCCAAAGTCATCACCGATCAAATCCAAAAATGGGTGGGCCAAGCAGCGATGGGAAGGTGTCAAAGGTTAGAGATGAGGAAGCACATGAATGAGATTAGAAATTAGCAACAAAATCTAACAATAGAAATTAACATGAAGCACTAGAAAGATTTCACAGCCATTAATCGTATTGGACCACAACTGTGACAACCCCAAAATAGGTCCATTCCATCCAACCCATTCTGAGTCGCCAAATACATGGTACAGAAAACAACTACAACTTTATTACAATAATTGTCGTGCAAAATATAACAACACATATGTTGTGAGTTTGGATACAAATGTATACCAACTGTGACTCTTATCCCAATCTTGGATAGCACGTCACAATGACACCTTACATAAAGGTATAGTCAAAAACTGTTTTAGAAATTAGAATCTTTGGGAACTGCTCAAGGAAACCTTCGTACATGGGAGGCCATGCTTCTAGGTTATGATAGATATCATATGGCCACAAAATTATCCTTGGTTGACCCAATAGACCCCAAAGAAAAACGAGAAGATTACTATCATATTCTTCCCAATTGTGAGTCTTATCTTGACATATCATTATCTCCACTGTCTCTAATTGAGAATTATACTTCAAACAAACACCAAGATTATATAGGTAGTGCTCGTAAATAAACTCAGCAAGTGGATGAGCACAACCTTGTCTTATGATAACACGAGGTTGTATGTCATTAGACATCTTGTATGATAGTGGCAAAACACCCTTCTAACGTTGGGTTCGCCTAACCCTAGTTGATTCACCAAATATAACTACTAAATGTTGACCACCGTTCTATTCCCCTGTTACCCCCGCTCGACCCAGCTACACTCTTATTACCTGAAAGGAATTGTGAAGCAGAAGGGTGAGCACAACTAGCTCAGTAAAGAATATCATGACTAAAGATAATTAAATTAGCAATAGCCTTCATCAATAATAAATCAGAGATTTAGAACATATGGTAGATGATAAAAAATTTCAACCATAGTTGCAGCGGAACGAGCAATCCATTAGAAGAGTCAAATAGACCATAAAGTCTATTATCTTCTCTATGTTAAAAATCCACCAACAATATTTTATCCCTGTAACATCAATCAACAGTTCTGGTCCACAATCATGTGAATAACTCATAATCATAATTGTGATTCTAAATTTTTCTTCGCATCCAGGACGAAGATAATTTTCATCACATGTCTTTACCTGAAACATCAAAGATCATGGTTATACCAAATCACAGTTCCTATTCATAATCATACTAATAAATTCATCTTTTCACTACGGGCCAAAGATATTTATCAACAGTTCATCTTTGCACTACTGGCCAAAGATATTCAACAACATGTCATCTTTGCACTACGGGCCAAAAATATTCATCAACAATTCATCTTTGCACTACAGGCCAAAGATATTCCTTAACAGTTCATATTTGCACTACAAGCCAAATATATTAATATCTCAAAGAAATACATAATCATTTCAGAATTTATATAAACAATAATTATAACCATGTTGATCAATTCACCTTTGCACTTAAGCTAAAGATATTCAATTATAAATTCAATGGTCATGATCATACCAGTCAACAATTCAACTTTGCACTACTGGCCAAAGAGAACCCATAGTCATGATCATACCAAAAATCTACTCATCTTTACACTCAAGTCAAAGAGAAATATCATCATTAGGGTTATAAAAATGTTATATATGATAATAAAAATAATATGATCAACATATAGTTTTAATCTCAAGAGTAATATTCATAAATCAATTATAATTTGGATAGAAAAAAAAACCAATTTTGTCATGAATAGTAACTCGTGAATAGTAACTCATGAATAGTAAACCTGACACAAAAAGGTAAAAATTCCATAATAAAATTCATACCAATATTTCGGTATAATAATATTGAAATAACATTTCTTAAACTTATAAATAATTTATTTTAATTGTTTACAGTTTACTAAATAATGCATTTAATCGTTCTAAAATGCCAAACTCATAAGATTTCATCACCAATAACCAAAATCCTCATAAAAAATCTGCATATAACTCATGTATGATTCTCAAGCCATAAAATCATATTTTTCAATTTTCTTACTTCACATAACATATTTAATTCTTTTACTCATAACTAGACCATTTTTATGAAAAATACCAAATCAGTTCTAAAAATATTTCTTTTCTGGGATATAGCAGAATATAGTCCCATATTGAACATATATTTTTTTTTCAGAATTTTTAAAATTCATTTACTATTTTTCCTATGGCCTAAACCGCCAAATATTTAGACATTTATCATAAATTGTACTTTTATCCAAAAATTCCGAAATTCACAAAGTATATTGATATTATATAGATATACTTCCAATAAAAATTTCATCAATTTTGTAGTTAACCACAAGGAGTTATAAGCGGTTACTTTTAAAATAGTCTTTTCCCGTAAAATTCATAACTCTTAATCTATACATCCAAAAATCGCCATTTTTGAACATAATCAATAAAACTTATCAAATTATCATTTTAAATTTTTCCAGAATTTGTGAAGGTCTAAAAAGTTACGAAACATGAAAAACATAACAACCCTTAAAATCCCTTACCTCAAAAGAGCAATATTTCTAACTTGAATATCGGATATAACGCTGAACAAACTTGCGTCGTATAGCAACACTCAAGATATCTAAATACTAACAAAAATATGCTTGATAATATAGAGAGAGAAAACTTATATTTTTGGTGTGATTTTCAATTCTAACTTAAGCAACTATTTATAGGAAAATGCTAGAACGCCAAAGGAGACTAAAAAAATAAATTATTATTTTCGTTCTTTCTTTTCTCCACGTAGACCTCAATTGAAATGCTTGGGCAACCAAATTGGAAGATATAGCAGCCCATGTGTTATTCAACACCAACCCAAAAGTGGGTCCCACCCATAAATTAATAAAAATTATTTTATTTTTTGAAACTTCAATAATTCATAGAAAATAGCTTGTTTATCAGAAAAATACGAATTTTATAACCATTCTACCTAAAATCGAATTCTCTACAACTTTGCAGAAGAAAGTTTTTCCAAATTCCAGACTGAAAATATCTGAAATCCACAAATGAATGATTTTAAACATCGTTTCAACACCTTTTAAAATTCATAACAAATCATGCATTAATTTTTAACAGTTCAAAATTTGTGGACATAAACTTAACTTATATATGTATAACATATCCAAAAATCACAACGATCCAACGGTCGGATTAAAATTATAACTCACGCAGTAAAGCTTTAAGAACGCCGATTTGAGTTTTTAATACCTCCAATCTGACAAAATACTAATAAAATACCTCAACATTAATTTCTTCATTTATAACCACATAAATAAATGCATCATCTATATCCACATCAAATAAATATTTTATTATCATATAAATCAATAATTAATTATTCACAAATAATATTACAGGATCACAATAATGACATCTAGGCAGTTCCCAGGAAAGAGAGGGCTTTCCGATAAGGATTTTTCCTTACTGGCGCGCAATTAGGTGACCAAACCTCCCCTTGATAGAACTTTCTAGACATTGCCAATAATGCTATCTAATAATATTATTCCAAATAATATGAATTATTGATCTGATAATGGAGATGATGTGCAGTGATAATTATTGAGCAACAATAATATAAAATATCAACGCAGCAATTATTGAATCAATAAAATAAAATATTGAACAGTAATTACTGTAACAATTATTGAGTAGTGCCTTCTTACGTAAGGATCAATAATTCAAAAATACTGTGTAAAACCGTGTGCTACTGTGCAAATACGCGTATTACTGTATTTTAACCACCGGGTATTCTAACAGTGTTAACGGTAACAACTACGCCGTTATTTATAAAAACTCAATTTTTGTCATTTTTTCATCCGATAGTTATTCGTTATGGGGCCCACAAATGGCTGCGCCGTCGTACGAATATTTCCCGACAAAAAGAATATTCCACGACCAAACGAATATTCCCCGACAATTGAATATTTTATAACCACTTGCGCGTATTTTGAAAAAAAATTCATATCTCACCCTTAACTTTAAACTTTTATCAATTTAATCATTTACTGAATTGCAATTATAAGAAAAATTGAATACTTTTATTTCATAAAATTCGGGGTCTTACAATCTCCCCTCCTTGTGAAATTTCGTCCCCAAAAATTACGTACCTGGTATTTCATAAAGTTGAGAATACCTTGCTTTCATTTTAGATTCTATCTCCCGGGTCATCACGGCTTCTCCATTGCTAATCTCCCGTGATAACTTCATTTGGGTTCTTCACTTGTTGGGAAGTCATGACAACCGCCATCCCTAGAACTACCCGACTTTGACTTGTCTGTGGTAGCATTTGGCGTCATCACTACCGTTGGAATATACTTTTCTATAGGGCATATTCCTCCCTCAACTACCTCGTCGTACTCCTGTTTCATGATCTGAATCATCAATCTTCGATCCATATTGAATTCAGGTTGACCGCTATGTACAGGGTAATTCAAAACTCGATGTTGGGTTCTCCCAATTGCTTTTCAAAAAGAAAAATTCATATCATCTATTTTAGCCTTCTTAGATCGGACATCTCTTTCCACAATATCCACGTGTCGTGCGGCTTTTGCCCATGCATCACTTATTCTCACTCGTTCAGTTTTTCCTTCTTTCAGCTCAGATTCCATCTTTATCATCTTATACTCTGTCAAAAAATGCTTCTGTTCAAGCATCACATATCGGGTAACACAAGCTTGAATTGTTGCATCCTTTTGTTCCACGACCGCCTGCCGTTCTTCAGCCTGCTCTTCTAACTCATGAATACGATTTTTCACTTATATATTTTGATCATATAATACCTCTAATAAATTCTCCTCAGGTACCTCTTCTTCCTCTTCTTCCTCACTCTCAGCTGTTACCTCTGCGACCATCTTTGGTGCAACTATCAATTCTCCACTCACCACATGGATTTCTCTAATTCCTTCTTCGACTGATATCACATTATCCTGGTTGGTGATTAGAGGTATCCCCACGGTCTCATTCACTCCATTGTTAACATTCTCAGCAACCATTCTCAAATACTGCCATAAAATAAGGGTTTATTTAAACAAATTAACATATCACATAATATCCCAATATTATGACTAACCAACAAATAAGCTTACGTAGGACACACTAGCGAAGGATTTACTCATCTCTCCCCTCCTAGTTATATTCCCCGATCTCCGCCAGAGACCATATCCCTAAGCTCTGATACCAAATGTGACAACCCCAAAATAGGTCCATTCCATCCAAGCCATTCTGAGTCGCCAAATACATGGTACAGAAAATAACTACAACTTAATTACAACAATTATCGTGCAAAATACAACAACACATATGCTGTGAGTTTGGATACAAATGTATACCAACTGTGACTCTTATCCCAATCTTGGATATCACGTCACAATGACACCTTACATAAAGGTATAGTCAAAAACTGTTTTAGAAATTAGAATCTTTGGGAACTGCTCAAGGAAACCTTCGTACATGGGAGGCCATGCTTCTAGGTTATGATAGATATCATATGGCCACAGAATTATCCTTGGTTGACCCAATAGACCCCAAAGAAAAACGAGAAGATTACTATCATATTCTTCCCAATTGTGAGTCTTATCTTGACATATCATTATCTCCACTGTCTCTAATTGAGAATTATACTTCAAACAAACACCAAGATTATATAGGTAGTGCTAGTAAATAAACTCAGCAAGTGGATGAGCACAACCTTGTCTTATGATAACACGAGGTTGTATGTCATTAGACATCTTGTATGATAGTGGCAAAACACCCTTCTAATGTTGGGTTCGCCTCACCCTAGTTGATTCACCAAATATAACTACTAAATGTTGACCACCGTTCTATTCCCCTGTTACCCCCGCTCGACCCAGCTACACTCTTATTACCTGAAAGGAATTGTGAAGTAAAAGGGTGAGCACAACTAGCTCAGTAAAGAATATCATGACTAAAGATAATTAAATTAGCAATAGCCTTCATCAATAATAAATCAGAGATTTAGAACATATGGTAGATGATAAAAAATTTCAACCATAGTTGCAGCGGAACGAGCAATCCATTAGAAGTGTCAAATAGACCATAAAGTCTATTATCTTCTCTTATGTTAAAAATCCACCAACAATGTTTTATCCCTATAACATCAATCAACAGTTCTGGTCCACAATCATGTGAATAACTCATAATCATAATTATGATTCTAAATTTTTCTTCGCATCCAGGACGAAGATAATTTTCATCACATGTCTTTACCTGAAACATCAAAGATCATGGTTATACCAAATCACAGTTCCAATTCATAATCATACTAATAAATTCATCTTTGCACTACAGGCCAAAGATATTCATCAACAGTTCATCTTTGCACTACTGGCCAAAGATATTCAACAACATGTCATCTTTGCACTACGGGCCAAAAATATTCATCAACAATTCATCTTTGCACTACTGGCCAAAGATATTCCTTAACAGTTCATATTTGCACTACAAGCCAAATATATTAATATCTCAAAGAAATACATAATCATTTCAGAATTTATATAAACAATAATTATAACCATGTTGATCAATTCACCTTTGCACTTAAGCTAAAGATATTCAATTATAAATTCAATGGTCATGATCATACCAGTCAACAATTCAACTTTGCACTACTGGCCAAAGAGAACCCATAGTCATGATCATACCAAAAATCTACCCATCTTTACACTCAAGTCAAAGAGAAATATCATCATTAGGGTTATAAAAATGTTATATATGATAATAAAAATAATATGATCAACATATAGTTTTAATCTCAAGAGTAATATTCATAAATCAACTATAATTTGGATAGAAAAAAAAATCAATTTTGTCATAAATAGTAACTCGTGAATTAACTCATGAATAGTAAATTCAACACAAAAAGGTAAAAATTCCACAATAAAATTTATACCAATATTTCGGTATAATTATATTGAAATAACATTTCTTAAACTTATAAACAATTTATTTTAATTGTTTACACTTTACTAAATAATGCATTTAATCATTCTAAAATGCCAAACTCATAAGATTTCATCACCAATAACCAAAACTCTCATAAAAAATCTGCATATAACTCATGTATGATTCTCAAGTCATAAAACCATATTTTTCAATTTTCTTACTTCACATAACATATTTAATTCTTTTACTCATAACTAGACTATTTTTATGAAAAATACCAAATCTGTTCCAAAAATATTTCTTTTCTGGTATTTAGCAGAATATAGTCCCATATTGAACATATATTTTTCTCAGAATTTTTAAAATTCATTTACTATTTTTCATATGGCCAAAACCGCCAAATATTTAGACATTTATCATAAATTGTACTTTTATCCAAAAATTCTGAAATTCATAAAATACACTGATATTATATAGATATACTTCCAATAAAAATTTCATCAATTTTGGAGTTAACCACAAGGAGTTATAAGTGGTTACTTTTAAAATAGTCTTTTCCCGTAAAATTCATAACTCTTAATCTTTACATCCAAAAATCGCCATTTTTTAACACAATCAATAAAACTCATCAAATTATCATTTCAAATTTTTCCAAAATTTGTGAAGGTCTGAAAAGTTACGAAACATGAAAAACATAACAACCCTTAAAATCCCTTACCTCAAAAGTGCAATATTTCTAACTTGAATATCGGATATAACGCTGAACGAACTTGCGTCGTATATCAACACTCAAGATATCTAAATACTAACAAAAATATGCTTGATAATATAGAGAGAGAAAACTTATATTTCTGGTGTGATTTTCAATTCTAACTTAAGCACCTATTTATAGGAAAATGCTAGAACGCCAAAGGAGACTAAAATAATAAATTATTATTTTCGTTCTTTCTTTTCTCCACGCACACCTCAATAGAAATGCTTGGGCAACCAACTTGGAAGATATAGCAGCCCATGTGTTATTCAACACCAACCCAAAAGTGGGTCCCACCCATAAATTAATAAAAATTATTTTATTTTCCAAAACTTCAACAATTCATAGAAAATAGCTCGTTTATCAGAAAAATACGAATTTTATAACCATTCTGCCTGAAATCGAATTCTCTACAACTTTGCAGCAGAAAGTTTTTCCAAATTCCAGACTGAAAATATCCGAAATCCACAAACGAATAATTTTAAACACCGTTTCAACACCTTTTAAAATTCATAACAAATCATGCGTTAATTTTTAACGGTTCAAAATTTGTGGACATATACTCAACTTATATATGTATAACATATCCAAAAATTACAACGATCCAACGGTCATATTAAAATTATAACTCACGCAGTAAAGCTTTAAGAACGCCGATTTGAGTTTTTAATACCTCCAATCCGATAAAATACTGATAAAATACCTCAACATTAATTACTTCATTTATAACCACATAAATAAATGCATCATCTATATCCATATTAAATAAATATTTCATTATCATATAAATCAATAATTAATTATTCACAAATAATATTATAGAATCACAATAATGACAACCAGACAGTTCCCAGAAAAGAGGGGGCTTTTCGATAAGAATTTTTTCTTACTGGCGCACAATTAGGTGACCAAACCTCCCCTTGACAGAACTTTCTAGACATTGCCAATAATGCTATCTAATAATATTATTCCAAATAATATGAATTATTGATCTGATAATGGAGATGATGTGCAGTGATAATTATTGAGCAACAATAATATAAAATATCAACGCAGCAATTATTGAATCAATAAAATAAAATATTGAACAGTAATTACTGTAATAATTATTGAGTAGTGTCTTCTTACGTAAGGATGAATAATATTAAAAATACTATGTAAAACCGTATGCTACTGTGCAAACACACGTATTACTTTATTTTAACCACCGGGTATTCCAACAGTGTTAACGGTAACAACTACGCCGTTATTTATAAAAACTCAATTTTTGTCATTTTTTTCATCCGACAGTTATTCGTTATGGGGCCCACAAATGGTTGCGCCGTCGTACGAATATTCCCCGACAAAAAGAATATTCCACGACCAAACGAATATTCCCCGACAATTGAATATTTTATAACCACTTGCGTATTTTGAAAAAAATTCATATCTCACCCTTAACTTTAAACTTTTATCAATTTAATCATTTACTGAATTGTAATTATAAGAAAAATTGAATACTTTTATTTCATAAAATTCGGGGTCTTACAACAACAGATCCATCAATGAACATTCAAATTTGAACATTAATTGATAAATAATAAGAACAGAAATTCAGATAGGAAGGCGACCAGAAATAAACACTGGCACACACAGTTCAGGAACTGATTAAGAATAAACCAGATCCAAAGCGAATCCCTCACTCCTAACATCTCAAACCCAAAAAATCACCAAGATCCGAACCCCAAAACCAAAACCCAAAATCTATCATCGCCACGAAATTTCGGGAAGGTTCCCATTTCAGCTGTCGGAAAATCCGAACAGTCACCAAGCATGAGAAATGGAGAGAGAGGGCAGTAGAGCTGGTGGGCCGAAGAGGCAACCCAACAAGAAGTAGCAGTGAACTAATTTTGCTGTTAGAAAATTGATGGTTTTGAAATTTGAAGGAGAAGAGGGATTTGGTAAGATTGGGATCTTATACGAGGACGTGGTGATAATAAGGCAGTTAGAGAAGGAAGGAGAGCCGACGGTGATAACAGTGAATTGTCCAGACAAGACTGGATTGGGTTGTCATCTTTCCCGCATCATTCTTTTTTTTGGTTTGAGCATGAAACCTAGACCTGATCTGATGAAGAAGATGAATGTAAATAGAACAAATTGAAAGAGAATATATATATTGAAATCGTTTTCAATATATATGGAGGGTAATTAAGTCTTTAGCCGACTTAAGTAACGGAGTTAAAACGGAAAGCACGTTTTTACTTCAACTCAAAAAGTCGAGAGTTTAAATGTAGTTTTACTAACTACAGGTGGTTAAGTGGGAAAGCGCCAAAACCGTAGGTGGTCATCTGAACTTTACTCTTTCTTAATTGAAAAATCCTAGAAATGAATTGATATGTATTTTGAATTAATATCAAGAATAAGGTATTATGACACCTGTAAAATTTGATATGAATTGAATAGTGTTATACTAATACAGGTGAAATTTTATTAAGAAAATAAGATTTCACAGGAAGAAAAGCTATGAGGTTAAACAAATATGAGTATATGTATAGAAATATATAAGGTGCTATATATATTTTAGCAAGAGAAATAATGAATTAAGTTAATGATATAAGGATCAAGATAAAACTATGTTAGTAATTAACATAGCTTGAATGTGGCCTTGAGTGACAAATAAATAAGTTTAAATTTATTAGCTAATATGATTAGCAATAAAAATAGCATAAGATAAAACTCAAAATTTGATTTAGAGATAGAATTTTGAAGCACAGACTGCTCGGTTGCGTCCGGAACATTAAGTTTAGTTAGAAAGGACAATTAACACAAAATGTGTAAGGGTTGACTCTTTGGTCAAAGTCAACAGTTAACTTTTATAGAAAAAGGGTCAAATTGGAGTTAGAAGTGAAATATGTTATGATTATGTGAATTATGTGTGTGATTAGATAAATATACATTATATAATGTGTATACATTTATTGTGTATATAAAAGTGAATTAAGAATTAAGTTATGTAACCTAATATATATATTAGGTGTGATAAGTAAATAACCTAAGAGGTTATAATAGGGGAGAATGTTAGTATATAAAATATATATACTAATTCTAAGAGATTTAATTTATATATCTCAACTAATAAATTTTATAACATAATTATAGCAAGTCTAATTGGGTTACTGAAATAAGTGTGCATGAGTAAGGATTTATGTAATAATTGATGAAATGAAAACCTTAATTAAATAATTAGGAAATGATAAGAATTAAAGGTATTGGACTATGTAAATTTTATAGCTCAAGTGTTGGCCCAATAAAATTGGTTAGAGGCCCAAGCAATACATTAAAAGAATGTCACAACTTTTAGCCCAAGTGGGAGATGATTTTTTGGACATTTAGTAAATCAAATAAAGCATAAAAGGAAATTAATGTTGGACAATCTAAGGCCATATGACTGGTGCTTTATAGAGAAGAAAAAGGAAGCATGTGGTGTAATGATGATAACTTATTTTAGTTTATAAAGTAGTTCACCAACTATGCTAGGTGTCTTCTTATTATTGGAGCCACCACATTTGGCTAAGCTTGCAAGTAACAACTAAATGATTGAGAAAGAGAGAGTGAAGGGGAGATTTGTTGGGAATTTCTATAGATACATATAATATATCTATATACATTTACCAAACAAATAAAAATCTATCTTATTTTTCTCTTTCATCTCTTTTATTATTCTAGTAAGAACTAAAGAGAGAGAGAGAAGAGAGGATTTGGCAGCTCCAAGAGGAGAAAGAGAGGAGATTTTGATCGTCCATGCCATCCAAGATCCATCACATAGTTTGGAAGAAAAAGATATGTCAAGAAATCAAAGGTATAAAACCAAACCTAAGTTATCCTTTTATTTAAGTTATTTAGATGGAATAAAGATCTAACGTTTCACAACTCAAAAATCTTAGATCTACATGATTTAGAATGTTTTATGTGTAGAGCTATCCATTTTGAGTATCAAAAGTTAGATCAACAGCAAGAAAAGTGAAGCTAGGTTTTCCAAATGTAGAAAATCCTAATTTTTTAGCCTTGATGGTGTTTAATCTTGTGTTTGATGATTGTTTGATGAAATAAATCATGTATCATGGTAGAATCATGAGTATATGAGGTATTAGTAAATATTATGATGAGTTATGTTGGTTATAATGTGAAAACATGAAAGTTTTCTTAGAAGACATCAAGAGTTAAAAATTATATTTTGGTGAAAACGGAACAGGAAATTCAAATGACCATATCTCCTATTATATTTCGAATTTTTGAGTGTGGTCAAGTCCTAGAGTTAGATATATGAGATTTCTAACATCTCCAAGTGGAATCACTGAAAAAGGAGTTATATATGTCCATATGGATTATTTTTAACAAAATACGAAAAACATGTTTTTCCAATTTTGCTACTGCCAGGAACTTTCCAGGGGCTGTTTCGGCAACTTAATTTGTGAGAAAGATTCTGGCCTTTTGGGACATGCAAATATATGGTATTAAGTACCTCCTTACAAAAATGAGCTCCTTCTGACTTAAAAATGACCAAGTTATGACCATTTCAATTTCTGTGATTTTTTGACAAAAATCGCTATGACCGGATTTCTATAACTCCGATGGCAACGAAATTTAAAATGGAGGCTCATGTTAACACGTACAAGATTGTGTCAAGAGATGGGACGGGGGCTTTTTGCTCTTATTTCCCATTTTATTCTCTCTCTTTTTTTGGTTTATATACACATAGCTATGCAATGTCTTATTCCCTTAGGCTTTTCAATGCTACCTTAACGAGCTTTCGACCAATGACTCCCAGACCATTAAGACCTTAGGGCGCTAGGTGTAGAGACAATTCCCTTGGGCTTACTTACTCAAGTAATAAAGGCCACAAAACTAGTCAAACACGCCACGGTGTTTATTCATACTTTTTTTCTCTTTTTTTATAGCTTATATATCTCACATATTCCCCCAAACTTAGGTTCTTGTTTAACTTTAGCCATCACTACTTGTTCTTGTCATTCTTTCATTCTAGCATTATCCTTTAGAATCTCATTATGTATCAATTTAAACTCAATCAATCAACAAGGTTGTTTCTAACGTGTTAACCTTGATTATACCAGTTTCAAACAGGAAAAGATTTAATTCATAACAAGAAATCACATCAAAGCTCTAATAATTAGTACTATACTTGTCTACTCAATTCCAATCTCATCATTTGCCAAAATAAACTGAACTATCTAACAACTGGAATCATGCAAGATGAACATAGTAACTAACTATTATTTTTGAATTTTTTATTTAATTTTTTTTTAGTTATAAATAAAAACTATTATGAAACTACTCTACTATGCAAACTATTATGCAATTACACTACATGAATGCAAACATAAATAAACCTAAATTATTTAACTCCTCCAAACTTAACAATTACATTGTCCTCATTGTAAAATAAAGCATGAAGTGGACGAGGACTTCCCTGTAATCATTTAAGCTTGTGGTGATGGTGGCGCTGGCGGCGACAATCATTTTCCTATCCATTGAACCTCCAATACCTGCAATGAAGAGAGACAACATGGATTAGAATAACACTTGGATTCCTATCTACTAAATAAACTAGGAAAACATATAAATAAATAAATAAAAATTCCTAGGTTGCCTCCCAGTCAGGGCTTGAGTTATAGTCTTTCAACCTGACTTTGTCTGGTCAACGCTATCCAATTCCTCTTCGATAGTTGAGGAACTCTCCATCCATCGGAAATAATATAGCTTTAGGTAGGTTCCCATTTACAATGACCATTGCATTAAAGTCACTCAGCATGCTTTGTTTTGGTATAATCTCCATGAAGAAGGGCAAATAACTAGGTGTTATCTCCATTGTGTTTGTGATCAAATTTGGGCATAGAAGTGTGTCTAACATAATGGACTCTTCGTATATCTTCTCTTTCTCATCCCACCACGGCTTCATTGTTGACCTAGCTCTTATGTCATAAAGAGCTTCGCCGGCGACATGACTACCTAACAGGCATGGTTTTGCAAATCTAACCGGATCCTTGAACTTTGGTGGAGAAGGAAATTGGGGCACTAATAACATCGGCTCATCCTCGTTGGTACTCATAGTTAGTTCTTCACCGACCTTGTTGTCATTATCCCCATTTGTCTCTTTTTTTTCAACATCTCGTGTCTCATCCAGTTGTAGATTTGGCTCGGGCACTTCATCAATCCCGGAATCCTCGTCATAACACCAATTGTTTTTAGGACAGTTGTTCAAGGCTTTGAGCATTTGATCAACCTGGTTCCGTAGATTGTGACGTGATATTTCTTGATTCATCCTCCTCACCTCATTTGATGCTATGAACTTGGACAATAATTCCTCCAACTTTGACTTTTCTTCTTTTAATGGAGGTTGATATGAGAAATCTGGCGTGTATGTTGAATCTGGAATAGAGTATTGGTCTTGATAGTTGTAGCTCCATGAAGAATCCGGGTGATACCCCCAAACTTGATCATAATTATCATATGCATATTGATTGAGGTAGTTACCAAAATACTGTACCGGCCCAAGATTGATGGTGCATTGATCACTCGGGTGATTGCCAACACAATAGTCATAAATAACTGCAATCCTTCGACTCCTTAGGGCTGCAAAAACGTCCAACTTCCTTGAAAGTTCTTCAATCTGTGCTGACATTGCAGAAAGTGTCGCGAGTCTGTCAATCTCCGCTCCCCTTGGTTGAGTCATTCTCGCCATCCTTCGACTCCGTTGGGCTCGAATAACCTCCAACGTCTTCGAAGTTGCCTCAATTTATACTGGCTCTATAGAAGATGTATTAAGTCCATCAATCCCTGTTTCCCTTGGTTGAGTCATGTTCCTGTATGGCCATTGATACGCAAAGTCATCCATGGTACCTGAAAAGAGAGAAATATAGGAAGAGAATTAAAAATAAAAATAAAAATGTTTAAATTAAGACTAATTTGATTGAAATTAATATTGGCAAAGAGATATTAAACTAATTCCCTGGAAACGGCGCCAAAAATTAGTTGGGTAAAATCTAATTACGCACAACACGCAAGTGTACGTGGTCAACAAGTAATAAAGTGATAAGTTGAGTATCGTTCCCATAAAGAATTATTTAATAAAAATTACCAAGTACTAACACGTAACCAACTCAATCTTATTTAAACGAATGAATTTCAATTTATAAGTAAACTAATTCTAATTACCACTAATTAAATTAAGATTATGGAGATTTAAGATCACAACTTCACTTATTGTTGCATTAAGGTTAACACACTTCTCATCAATTATTCTCTATCCCGAATTGTTAATCAAGAACACGAAAGTAGATAAAACCACCTCTCGATGCATAATACTCATACTCACTTAAATCCACAGATGATAGAATTAAGCAAGACCCCCTAATTAACTAATCCACTATATCTCTATGTGAATTACAATTAAAAAGGATTTAAAACACAAGTTCTCTATAAGATTACATGCGATGTTAGGTATATCTCTATCCTAGACATAAACTATGTATTCCAACGCCATGCAGAAAACACAATCACATGCTATTATGATAAAATCTAAATCTAAACTTCATCTCTCGAGTTCATATAGATTATCACGGTAATTGATGGCCAATCAATTAAACAATTAAGTTCAAATCATAATAGACAATCCTGACAATAGAACTTAATAATTGATAGGGAAGCATATTAAAATAAATTACACAATAAGATCCATTGTAATCTCAAACAAAGAATTAGTTCATTATTATTGAATTAAAACTAAGAATCCACAATTGAATAAAAATAAAAGACAAAGATAGAAGAAGATAAGAAGATAACATCTATTGTCTGTATATTTGATGCTCCCTCCTTGCTCCTACTTTGAATCTTCAATGATTTCCAAGTTGCTTCAATCTCCAAAACTCATTAGAACTAGGGTTTTGATCTAATGTACTCTAATCTAATCTAATGGAATCCTTTCTCTAGTCTCTCATCTCCCCTAATCCTTGTGATTATCCTCCTTTTATAAGTCTCTTTATATGTCTTTAAGTCCTCTTGGAAGTCCTTGTGTCAATCGGATCGAAACAATCCTTTTCGGACTCAAATTGAACCTAAATTCGCATTTTCAGGCATTTTCTGGGCATATCCCAGCCTCGGCGGGGGTCTAGGCTTGTTTTGGGCCCGCCCCAGCGGGCTAGGGTTTGTCTTGTGACTTGCATGCCCACCCCGGTGGTGGTTTTGTGAAGGAAAATTTTCTGCTCTGACGTCTTTTGGGAAACGGCCATAATGTTTGATCCTTGAAGAGTTATGAGGCATGCCACCTATCAAATCGAAGATATCGACGAGATCTACAACTTGCATTCTTTAAGATTTTAGAAATAACGGATGGATGAAGGTCGAAAGTGGACTGCAATTGACTGCTATGCAAATGGCCACCCAAAACAGTGACGTTCGACGTCTGTTAGTACAAATGTCATAATTCTTGCATCCGAACTCCGATTGGAATGATTCAAGATGTTCCGAAAAGCTAAGAAGAATCTCTACAATATAGTCCAAGTTCCAAGCCATGAACATGAAAGCCCAAATGATGTCCGGATTTCTTTTCTTTGTATTTTTCTTATTTTTCCTTACCAATAGTCGCTCACAATGCTTCCAAACGTATAACCTAAAAAATGAACACAAAATGCATGAAAAGTAACTAAGACACATGAATATAAGCAACTAATTCAAGTAAAAGATACCGGATAAGTAGGTATAAAACCTACTTATCAGGCACCAAAATGAAAGTTTAATATTACCACAGGAACAGAGCTCCACGATCACAACCTGGTATCTGGACAGTGGATGCTGAAGGCACATGACTGGGAACAAAGGGATTCTATCTAACTACATAGAGAAGGAGGGTCCTTCAGTCATCTTTGGAGACAATGGCTCTGGAAAGACAAGAGGATGTGGCTCACCTGGGAATGGTGCAGTGTCCTTAAGTAAAGTAGCCTATGTAGAAGTACTATAACACAATCTTCTGAGCATAAGCCAACTCTGCGAAGGAAATGTCTACACTGTAAATCTTGGTCAACTAAGCTCGGACGAGACGATATGCTTTCTGGCTAAAGCATTTGAAGAAATGAGCTGGCTATGGCATAGATGACTGTCTCATCTCAACTTCAAAAGCATGTCTAAATTGGCCTTAAAAGATCTAGTTGCAGGCTTACCCAAGTTCAGTTTTGTCAAAGAAAGGTCGTGCAATGCCTATCAGCTTGGAAAGCAGACTAGAAGCTCATTTAAGAGCAAAACTTCCAACTCAATTGACAAGCCTCTGGATCTGCTTCACATGCATCTATTTGGGCCAATTCCAATAACAAGCCTTAGAGGGAAGAGATACTCACTAGTCATAGTGTATGATTACACCAGATTCATATGGGTGTTCTTTCTAAACTCAAAAGATGAAACGAACTCCCAACTAATCAAGATGTTCAGACTAGTGATGAACGAGAAAGGGGAGAAAATCAAGGCTATATGGAGTAATCATGGCAGAGAATTCGACTTCTCTGAGATGGACCAGTTCTGCACAGACAATGGCATCAGTCACAACTTCTCAGCTCCACGAACTCCTCAACAAAATTGAGTAGCTAAGAGAAAGAATAGAATGGTTATAGAGGCTGGAAGAACTCTACTAGCAGCAGCCCATATGCCTGAATACTTCTGGGCAGAAGTTGTCAACATTGCATGCTACACTTAAAACAGATCGCTGATACACTCTACAATAAAGAAAACTCCCTTCGAACTGTGGAAAGGAAGAAAACCAAATGTCAGCTACTTCCATGTATTCGACTGTGCATGCTACATTCTCAACAATTATCTGACAAAGTTCCAACCCAAGTCAGACGAAGGAATCTTTCTTGGATATGCCACAGACAGTAAGGCCTACAAAGCGTTCAACAAAAAAGATACTGAGTGTTGAAGTCTCGATCCACATCATTTTCGATGAAACAGACTTGGGCAAAATAGTGCCTCAAGACACTACAAACGACAATTCAGATGAAGTCTTAGAGCTCAACACCACGATCGTAGTTCCAGAAAATGAAATCGTCGAGCAAGAAGAGGAGTTCATAGAGAGAACTACGCAAGACAACGAACCTCCACATCAAGAAGCAGAAATTGATCTTGAAGGTCTTAGACAAGAAGGCATCATGACACGTGTTCCAACAGGAAATAGATGGGAAAGAGATCACACTCAAGACTTAATTATTGGAGACCCAAATGCAAGAGTTAAAATAAGATCCGCTACCCAAAATGAGTGTTTCTATCTGAGCTTTTTATCACAAATGAAACCCAAGAAGATAGAAGATGCTATGGAAGATTTCAGCTGGATAGAAGCCATGCATGAAGAACTAAATCAGTTTGAAAAAAGCAAAGTATAGAGATTAGTTCCAAGACCAAAGAGTCATCATGTTATTGGGACCAAGTGGGTCTTCAGAAATAATATGGATGAATATGGAGTAATAACTAGGAAGAAGGTAAGAATAGTGGCCAAGGGTTACGCTCAAGAAGAAGGCATTGACTACGATGAGACCTTTGTATTTGTTGCCAGATTAGAAGCCATCAGAATATTCCTTGCCTTTGCTGCTCACATGAAATTCAAAGTCTTTCAAATGGATGTCAAAAAGTGCATTCCTGAATGGTGAACTTCAAGAAGAAGTATATGTAGAGCAACCTCTAGGTTTCATCAATCCATTTCTCACTAATTATGTCTATAGATTAGACAAAGCCTTATATGGTCTTAAACAAGCACCTAGAGCATGGTTTACTAGAGGTAGAGTAGATAACACATTATTTCTTAGAAAGCATAAAGGCAAAATCGTATTAGTTCAAATATATGTTGATGACATTCTCTTTACCTCTAATGATGAAAAATTGTGTAAGAGATTTGTCAAGCTTATGTAGAGCAAGTTCGAAATGAGCATGATGGGCAAGCTGAACTTCTTTCTTGGATTGCAAGTAATGAAGACTGATGAAGGAATCTTCATATACCAAGCCAAATACATTAAAGACTTACTTAAAAAGTACGGCATAGAATCAGCCTCTCCCATGACAACCTCAATTGCTCCAGCAACCAAGCTTGACAAAGATGAAAAAGGTAAAAGTATTGATATAACTTAATACAGAGGTATGATAGGCTCTCTTCTATATCTAACTACCAGTAAACCAGACATAATGTTTGCAACATGCATATGTGCTAGATTTCAAGCTAATCCTAAGGAATCACACTTAAATGCTGTAAAAAGGATTTTCAGGTACCTCAAAGGTACACCTCACTTGGGGCTTTGGTATCCCAAGGAGTCCTCTTTTGAACTGACAGGATACACATATGCTAATTTTTTAGGCTGCAAAATAGATAGAAAAAGTATTAGTGGCACCTGTCAACTATTGGGAAACAGACTTGTGTCCGGGTTCAGTAAGAAGCAAAACTCAGTATCTACCTCAACAGCTGAAGCTGAATACATTGCTGCTGGCAGCTGTTGTGCTCAAATTTTATGGATGAAAAATTAGTTAGCAGATTATTGGTTTGATTTCAAAACTATACCTGTTCATTGTGATAACACATGTGTCATAGCAATAACACACAATCCTGTCATTCACTCTAGAACTAAGCATATAGAAATTAGATATCATTTTATTAGGGATCATGTTCAAAATGGAACCATATCTTTACAATAAATCCTTACTGAAAATCAACTTGCTGATATCTTTACAAAGCCTCTAGATGAATCCAAATTTAATAAATTAATAAGTGAGCTAGGCATGCTAAATTTACAACCATAAAATATATGCTCTAGTTTATGCTAATCATGCAGATATAAAGGCTATGTTCGAAATTATAGACATGACTAAAGGAACTCCACGATCGTAGAGTTGCAGTGATATGAAAGACCATGATCGCAGAGCTCCATCAACAGAACAAAGAAGCATCATGTGATAACAAAGTTTCAACAGATCAAAGCAATCTCTTTGTCAAGCGCCTCAGGATCAAACCTAACCTTTAATTCACTCTAAGAAGTTGGCCCTTCCTGTGCTACCTTAACTCAAGAGAAATGCTAAGTCAAAAAGTTCATCACAAGGACTAGAGCAGACTCAGCAGTGGACTCAACTATCGCAGTGCAGACTCAACGATCATAAAGACTACCTCCACGGATATAGTGCTACCTCGACGATTATACTCTTCCCAAAGAATACACTAGCTCAGGAGGAGCTAAGGGCAATTCAATACATTCCACTTTAGTTAAAATGGAGAGGAGGAAAGCTACAAGTACAGTTTGAAAATATCTTTTTGAAATTAGAAGTTCAAAAAGCTTATTCCTCTCTATATCTCTCTGTCACTACCAGCAGAAACCCTAACCTTCAGAAATGTTAAATCTACCTCAGTGTAAAGAAATCAATGGCTATTTTAAATGTTATCATTGGTTACAGACTGTGCTTCGACGAGTTCAAGACAGCTAACTCTCAATTCCATAAGATTCTGACTCTATTGAAGAAAGATGGTCTTGAAGAGGCTCTGGGTACAAGCATATGGATCTACCCTAAGCTTGTAAAACAGTTCTACAGAAATGGAACGTTTGAAAATGATGTCATCACCACAAGGGTCAAGGACGTGGAAATTAAACTCAAAGATGAGGATATAAACCTGGTCCTAGGTTTCAAGTCAAAGGGACTCCTATCGATAGACGTCATCGACTTCCATGAAGGACTGAAGAGGATGCATCACAAAAAGAATGAGACTGTCAAGGGGTATAAGAGAAGGAGTTTCCCAAAAAATATGAGTTTTTAGCTGACATTGTTGGAAAGTGCATATGTTGCAAAAGCTCTGGCCAAGACTTCGTGAATGAAGTACAACTGAAGCTTATGACAACAATCTGCTATGGGATCCAACTCAACTTTGGAGCCCTACTCATCAATTGGATTGGGAAGTGGATTTTCAATTCGAATAAATCAAAGAGCTCTGGTAAGATACTCTATGGGAAATTTATAAGCATCATCCTGCAGTCTGCACTGGGTGACAAAATTGGGGATAATGAAAGAGAATCCATCAATCCCAACAAGAGGATGACTCAACAGCTATTTGAAAACTGTAAAAGAAATCCAGCTAAAAATTTCAGGATGATATCTGAACCAGTGGAAGAACTGGTGATGCAAAGGAGTCTGGAGTACCAGGAAACATGTCTGTTATAAAGGAAACTGAAGAAGAAGAAGAAAAAGAAATCAACAAGGAAGAACCCATTGCTTTAATTAGAAAAAAGCAAGGGTAAAAGAAAAATGAAGGCTCCAATGGCAGAAGAGCCTCAAGGCTCAACTACTAACGCACTCAAAAGAGTTCAGGCACTAAAACCTTAAAGAAACTGAAAAGTAAAGAACAACAATCTGAGGAAGATGAAGACAGAGCTACCATCTCTCAGTTGCTCAAGAAAGGAAAACGGAGTCACAAATTAATGAAGCCCTCTTTCTCTTTGATCGTAGAATCTGGACTTGACACCACTCTGGAAGAAGATGCTGAAATAGCTTCTCAGTCTGATCAACCTTTTAGAGCTGAAGCTGGTAAAAGTACTAAGGCTGTAGCTCAGCCTAAAAGGTCAAAGAGAAAACTGGCCAAGAAGTACATCCTTGTCAATGATAAGGTGTTAAAAGAGGAAGACAAAAGGATAATTGCTAACAAGGACTACCCGAAGCTAATAAAGAGAATACAGCTTAAGTTGAGGGGGAATTTCCTTAAGTTCTTTCACTAGAGAATGCTCCAGCTGAGGGGGAGCCATTTGAAATTCAAATGAATGCTCAAGTTAAGGGGAAGCCTCATGAAGTCCCTATATCAGAAAAGACTGCAACTGAGGAAGAATTGCCAAGAGATCATCAAGAATCTTCCACAGTCCCTCAAGAGAATCTAGCAACATGAACTATAAAAATGGAAAGGATCGAAGCTATGGAGAATGTAAAAGCATAAGAACAAAGAAGTCAAATGGACATAATTGATGTGGTGGAAATTTCAAATGAAGACAAAGAAGAAGAAGAGGATGGCGAAGTTGAGATCATTGTTGTGGGCTATGATGGACATAGGAGAGCCAACTACAATCAATTGTTCTCCTATCTACCTATGATGCCATTTCATAGAGCCCAAATCCTCAACTCCTGGGATCACATGTTTTGGACCTTCAAAGCCTATCCAGCAATCTCGGTGCTATCTCATGGATTCCCAAGCAAACTCAACTTTGCCCGGAAGCTGATCACTAATAGCCTCTCTTCAGAAAATTAAATGGGCATGAGGTACAAACTATTCCTATCTCTTTTAGGATAAATCACTATCCACAATCATTTTTCAATCAATTCTATGGATCACCAAGATGGTTGGAAGTGATACTTCATCCACTCAATCAATTTCCAGTTACAGAATTCCATCAATCTGTAATTGATGAACCCAATATGCCAAATATTATGTTAATCCCATCTCATATCATCTCTCACTCTAAGATCATTGAGCCACATCCAATCGTAGAGTCACCTGCTCAAAACGTAGAGTCACCCTCTCCTATAGCTCAATTACACACACCAGCCCCTCCAACAGATGTCCCTTCCTCATCAACAAATGAATATTTCAATCTTGATCTTACTCTCTCCAACATGCAAGATCAATACACAAGAGCCTCTCCTCCAAATAATCCGTAAATCCTTGAGCTTATATATGATCTCCCTGCCAAAATGGAGTTGTCAGAAGCAACTAAGAAAGTGACCAAGGACATACAAGAAGATCTTGAAGTTCACTCTGAACTTGTTCATATGAGGCTGACTCATTTGATTGATGCTGCCAATACTCTCCCAGGCAACCTAAGTTCTGAACTGACAAAGAAGCTTAGGGAGATAATAAAAGAGATGATTCGGAGTATCAATGAAAGAGATTAAATCCACTATCTAGCTGCCAAGAAGCACAGGGATGATGTTCTTAATTTACAAAATACTCAAGAATCACAAAATCAACTTCTGATGGAAAATCTCACGAGTCTAAAGACCCAAATTAAAGAATTCCAAGCATTCTCCGTGGGTCAAATGCAATAAAAAGAAAATTTCTTGGCTATTCTGCAAAAGAGAGAAGCTCGAACTGACTCTCTGATCCAGGAAAATCGTACAGACATTGTTCAATCCCAGACTCAACTCAACAAACTCGTACAAGGCATGACTTGCCTATCTGAAGATATTCAAACCCTTGATACTGACATAAAGGGGGAGAATAAAGGGGAAGGAGGCGATAAAGGAAAAGGCAAAGGAGGCAAAGGCAAAGGTAAATTGCTCACTTCTCAAGAAGTTCTCCCACAAGTTCTCCTGCAAGAAAGTCTCGCCATCAGACTCCACGACCTGAACAGCAGCAAATTCTCATGGCACAACCACTAAGGAGTCAAAGGCCTTCTCCAAGCTCACAAGAAGTGACCACCTCTGGTCTAAGAATGCCAATTGGAGATCCTGCATTCATGAATAGACAGGATCATTTGCCAAGGCTAAGTCAGAGTGAGATGGAAGATATAACATGGAGAGATGAAGTCAGTAGGAGAAGAAGAGCTCAAGAGTATGCAAATCCTCCAAGGAACAAAAGGCAGAAGAAATAGAGATAAGTTGAAACTCATTTTTTATTGATGTAACTAAGCTTAGTTGTAATATATGTCTTTATAAACATCAATAAATTCATGCTTATTCTCTAGAGGTTTCAGTTGCTCACTGAAACACTAAGTCATATTTACTTTCTAGCAACTGCATCTAAAAATTAATAATCATGATACAAATCTCCTTGGTTATGTCAACATCAAATGGGGGGAGATTGTTGGGAGATTGTATATTTAAAATTTGATGTTGTAAGTAAATATTCATGATTATATGTAAAGTCCTTCAAAGGAACACATGTACAAGGACTTAGTGATAGATCAAACTTGTTAGGTTGATCTGGACTTTAATGTTTATCATTCTGTAAATGAATGTATAGAAGAAAAGATCAAAGATGTTAGGTTGATCTATATCTTAAGATATAATAGATAGGTTTTAACTGAATCATAGTCTATCAAGATGATCAAGAGATTGCAGAAGACAAGGTAGAATCTTATAGAATCGAGGATTGTAGTGTATCTACTTTGAAGAGCCTCTCCGGAGTTGTAGAGTAGTCCAAACGCTTGCTGAGCCAAATCAGAGGTCGTAGTGTGCTCTCGGAAGCGTAGAGTCTGCAAGTCAAGCAAATGAAGATCGTAGTTTACAAGTACTTAAGAGAAATCATAGTTTTCTCATTTAGCAGTATCAGTTCAAGCACCAAGGTGGCAAGACACCACGATCAGAATCGTAGAGCTTCATCTGTCTGTGTCAGAAGCATCAAGCCTCGTCCATTTGTTTAAAGCTAAATCATAACAAATATGGAATGAGCTATATACGTTAAAGTCCTCGAGAGTCCCAATGACACAACAGTCATCCTTAGTATATAATAAATAAACGTATTGAAGAAGCTAAGGAAAGTACTCTGGCTCAATAGAAAACACATTTTAAGGTGTTAGGTGAAACAGCAGTCTGATGTGTCAGTGGGCCAGTCTGCTAATCAGAAATTATGCAAAAAGTCTCCATCAAAGCTTAGAAATGTCAAATGCATTTAATACGGATGTCTTCAATGGATACATTTCAAAGACAACATATATACAAAGCTTCAGCAGATGAAAGTAATCAAGCAAGCATTGAACAAAAATGTTGAAGAACACTCAACGCTTAACTCTATGATCTAAAAAGAGAAAGCTTGCTCAGCTACTCAGTTCTTTCGAACAAGAGCTTAATGGCAACTGAATAGCACCATTCAAGAACTCATCAACTACTATCAAGTGAAGTAATAAATTTCCAAGTCAGAAGGACTTGAAGAGTTCTAAGCGAACTGTGAAGAACCAAGTCTGCTGGACTTGAAGAGTTTAAAAGTGAACTAAGAAGTTCCAAGACTGTTGGTCTTGAAGGAATCTGTGAGATTCAGAAAGTGTAAAGATATCCTTAGTGGATTTCCTACTCGAGAAGTAGAAGAGTGGACTAGTAGCTTTAAGTGCTCTGAACCACTTAAAACATTGTGTCTTTTACGTTATTACTATAACTGCCATAACTGCTATAATTGTTTATCTCTCATTAACTTGTTATATCTTAAAGGGGAAACAAATAACTCACAATTCTGATGTGTTTAAGTCATTATCAAAACTACCAAGTATTTTGAAAAGAATTTTAAAATATTTATCCAACCCCCCCTTCTAGATAACTATTGTGCCTCTGAGAACTAACAGTTTATATTTTCAAACATCAGTGTGTCTTTGGTTGAAGAAAAAATAAGTTTATGTTTTTCTTTTCCTATTTTTTGCTAAGCAGCAAATCGTTCAGCTTGATCTATCATTTGGCTAGGCATTTGGTGTCAAATGGTCGCCAAGTGGCAATACCTTGGCCTATGTAGGTAAGAGTTCTTTCTTTTACTTTAATTTCAAGAAAGCATACAACTGCATTTTGGCATAAATTAACTTGCAATATATTTTAGCCCTGTAGGGTGATAGGTGTGAGTCTTCAAGTAGAAAAGTTTCTTAGTGGCCTCTAAACCTCTCCCACAAGATACCTTAATTTGTGATTGTGGTCATTGCTTGCTTTTAAGTACTCATTTTCTCTTAATTGAACTCTTTTATTAGCAGTTCCAAATCAAGTGAACTTCTTAACATTTGTCCGATTCATAGCTTTACAGACCCCAAAATTTCACTTAGACGAGTGCCCCTCACTATCTCTCCAATTCAAATTTGTTGGACCCTACAATTAAAATTTTATTTAAACTTAAGAGAGTACTTTAAAATATATAAACAAAAGTAAATAGTTTTGCCATTACATAATCATAAAACCACATATTAAGATAACTTCAAACACCCAATATATTTTTCTTGACCCAAATTTTTGTAGTGGTTCCGCTTATCATGATTGGTCATCATATTGCATATTGAACACTTTCTCAATTATTTACGACTTGCAGCCACTTCGATCCCACTCTTTATTCTTGTAGTATTTTTTTGCACCTTTATTTGCGAACAAATAGGATCCAATAACGGCTAATCTTCAACGGGTTGATCATCATCTTCTCGAATATCAGGAGCCTTTTTTACACTAATTTCATCAGGGTCAAATTTCTCAACAATGAGTTGATTGTCAATGCACAATTGTACGACATGCTTAAAACCATTAATTGTGCATGATCATATAGAAGCTAATCGTAAGAGCAAAGTCACCAAATAATTGTAAAGCATCATTTGAGATTCCTCGTAGTTGGACATTTCAGTCAAAATCTTTGATAATTCAGCATTCACTTTATTACCATCTCTATACCACCACCTTAAAATGTATTTATCAGGTATCTTTTTTGTACTTTTGGAAATCATATGCCTTATAATTTGTTTACAAAGCATACCAGAATGATCAAATTTTTTATAATTATAATTTATATCTCCAGTTTGAACATTACTAACAACAGTAAAGTACCTATTTGATTCTTCGTTGTCGCTTGCCTTGCACAATGCATACGACTTTGTATCTGATGTTGTTAGATGTTGAAGCTTCTGAATTACGTACTTATGAGATTTTATTATCTCAATCTGAAAGCGTCTGAACATCTCCTTTGTATAAACATTTGCTCCATGTGTTTCCAATGGTGATTTAAGAGTCATATTTTGGGTCCGATGATAAGTTACGTAGTCATCTTTTCTCTCTCTCATAACCTGCTTCTCAAGTTCTTTTTGTGTATTTACGATAAATTCCTTGATACTCATTGTCGCATTCCTATAGTCATCGAATAAACTTTTCATTCCCTCACTCCTGGATGTAGTCGTCATTCCTGCTGCAAAAAAAATTCTTTGTGTACGCCTTGATCCATTTGTACTTAACCTAATAAAGTGATTGGAGCCAATCATGGTCATGCAATTCGTAATCTATCATCAAATTTTTCCATCTCTCCTCGAAATTTGCAACAGTCAAAGATTTATACACACATCAGTTAAAATCATGTTTAAATATTGGGTATTTTTCATACAATGTATGTAATTTCTTTGGAAATTTTTTGCTATTATGCCATTTGCAAAGTGCATGGTGTGTTTCTGGAAGAACCTTAGCAATTTCATTGCTCATAGATTTTTCCTGATCAGTGATAATGGTAACTGATGCCTTGTTGTTCATCGCTTGAAGCCAAGTTTCAAAAACCTATACAAAAGTATCCTCTGTTTCGTCCTGAATCAGTGCAAAACCAAACAAGATGGAATGATAATGATGATTTACCCCCGTGAACGGAACAAACAACATAGAATACTTGTTCGTTCAATAAGTTGTATCAAATGTCCCTACATCCCCAAAATTTTTGTAAGCTATCATTGATCGATAATCTATCCACAAGATGCATTCGATGTGATTATCTTCATCTCGTTTGATATAGCAAAAAAATAGAGGACTTTTCGCTGAGAGTTTTTTCAAGTACTGTAATGCTGCTTGGGCATCGTTTGAATCTATTGTGTCACGTCTTATATCTCGTACAACATTCCGAATATCCTTATCATTGAAACCGACATTTTCCACCCGTCCTCCTATTTCATTAAATACATTCATCATTTTACTTGGCCCAAATCCAACCCTTGTTGAAGTTCTGATTAAACTTCAAGCAACAAGAGTTATATTTTTTTGTGTTTGTATAAAAATTTTGTTGCTCGGAGTCACCAAATCATGATAGTGAGTCAGCTCAATTTTTGAAACTTTTCAGGTATCTTCTTTCTTTAGATGAACAACAAACATTCTAGCTTTGTACATCGTCTGACCTATAGAATCCCTTTTTCTTTTGACCTTACTACCATCAACTTCATCAACGTCTTATTTCTTTCTTTCAATTGGTTTTTTAGCTTTCTTACATGTAAAAACCCGGTTGGATAAATTGTTGGAGTGAGCATATTTCTGAGTTGGCCCAATTTTTATTTCAAATCCACTACTACGTGCATATGTTCTATAAAATTCTTCCGCCTCTTGGATAGTAGAAAACATTTGACCCTTGTATGGACTTTTTGAAACGTTAATATGCGATTGGTTCGTGTTATGAACACCAATATTATCCATGTCAATATTATCATGAGAAGAAATTAAAGAACTTGAATTAATCATATCTTCAGCCATAATTGAAAACTTACCGGAACGATTTTGACCTGTGAAGACTTGTTTGATCTTTAATTTGGACTTATTTATTTTCTATTCTCTACACTTATAAAAGATTTTGTATTTTCTATTCTACGTAACAGAATTCTTCTTTCACTAGTTGAACTAGCGGACAAATATATGGCAGATCAATTTTTTCTAGCGTAATATTTGGGATAACATGGTAATCCAAAGGTTCAAATTGCCCCCATATTCATGTTCTGATTTTTGCTATTGATTAACAGATCTAATATTATGCATAATATTCAAGAATATTCAAGATCTGATATTTGCTCCCATATTCATGCTCTGATATTTGTTATTGATTGACAAATCTAATATTAGGCGTAATATTCGAGAATATTCAAGATCTGATATTTGATCTAATATTTGATCTAATATTTGCTAACATGGTAATCCATTCTTCTTCCGCTAGTTCAACTAGCGGATATATAAATTTGATTGACTTGATTTGCTTGATATGGGGGTAATTTGGGATGAAAAGTTTTTGAATTATGTCCGCTAGTTGGACTAGCGGAAGGCGCAATTGTGTATTAAATCTTAGTCCTTAATCTATGTAATGGATGGTTATGATGTTATTTGCCCATTTTTCATCCATAGCAAATACATGTTATGAATTATTTCCCCATATATGTATATATATATATATATATATATATATATATATATATATATATATATATATATATATATATATATATATATAGTTCGCATCTTAAGCACTCCGCTTAAGTGACACTCCTATATAAAGCTATCCAATTTTTAGATCCAATTCAAAATCCAAATTTTTCTCTCTCTCCAAAACAAAACAAATCTGAAAGACCCAAATCATGGGTTTCCTCTTTCCAAAAAAATTGTGGTTTCCTCTCTCCAATTTCAGACCCAAATCATGGTTTCCTCTCTTTCCAAAACAAATCGTGCTCAAGAGTAATCGGACTCACACAAAACAAAAATATGAATCCCCCTTGATCTCGACTTCAATTCGGCCAACCATTAACTATTTTCTACCATTAATTATATTTTGTGAAGATTTCTTTGAAAAGATTGAACTTTCTTATTTTGATTTTCTTGCTTAAGAAAATCCTAGCTGGATAAAAAAATAAACTATGTTTATAATGTAGGGGAAGTAAACCTTGTCGTGATATAATTAAAAAAAGGGGAAATCAATAGTTTTTGAAAGATTTGAGTGAGGAATGCATTTAATTTCTATTTTAGAGTAGGAGATTGACAAGGATACTTAATAGATTAAAACTAATTTTATGACGTTATTCCTTTTCTCAAACTTTATGTGACATGAAATTCATGATTTAGAATTGAAAATTGAGTCTTAGTAGTTCAAATATTAATTAGTTTTGCTCAAATACTGATGTTAAGGGCTTTGAACTGATGTTGCCCAGTAAGTGGTAAGGTTTTACTTTTCTACTAACTGCTGAGTAATGGAGTTGCTCATGTACTTCATTTTTATGGTGTATATTTTATTACTATCGATTGCATATTAATATGATTTTTAATACGCTAGATCACTTGCAAGACTTGTAGGGAAAAAATCTAAACCTTATGGTTGTGATATTCATGTTTGATCTGAATTTTGGTGAAGTCAGATATTTTTAACTATAACAAGTGTTTCACTGAGTATTTTTATAACCTTGTTTGCTCAAATGAGATCTTTAGGGGTAAGGAGTGGTGGCTAAATAACTACGAGAAAGTCAAAATTCTCATCCAGCCTAATATGTTGTGTTTATTTTTGCATAAGCTAATGAATATCAACTCAATGGTTTTTATATTTTCAGGTGGATGACATGGATCATGAAATAGGGAATTGTGGGAATAATGCAGAAATAGATTTAGACTACATATATAATTACGATGAAGAAATGGAGGGGGATGACATGAGTACCGAGGGGTTAGATGTGAACAATCCTAAAAAATTTGTTTACTATCCTCAAGTAGCCGATGAGTTTATGCCTAAGCTAGGTCAATAATTTGAAACATTATATGATGTTCACACTTTTTATGATACATATGCAATGCATGTTGGTTTTAGTGTGCGAAAGTATAATGAGAAAAAAAAGGATGGGGAGCGATGAAATAATTAGGAAGGAGTATGTGTGTTACAAGCAAGGAAAAGGAAAACTATTAGTCGATGTGGATGTAAAAATAAAACGTGAATCTACAAAGAAGGTTGTAGTGCAACAATTGTAGTGGCCAAAATAAATGACTTATACTTGGTATCTAAAATTAAGGAGGACCATTGTCATCCCCACATATGAGGCATCTTTTACGATCACATCGTAATGTGTCAAATGCCCAAAAATCTTTAAGACAACAACTTGGCATGGTGAATATACCACAATTCCAACAATACAAATTTTCTTGCAGTGCAGGCGGGAGGGATTGAAAATATTGGTTGCACGCAACGAGATTTGTATAACTTTGAAAGAGAAAAACGCAATGAGCTGAAGGGACATGATGACGATATGTTGAATGAGTACTTGAAGTTAGAACAACAAAAGAATCCTTTACTCACTTTTTCAATTTACACACAATGAAAAAATGATCACTCGTTATTTTTGGGCCGATGCAACTGCTAGACAGGCTTATAGATTTTATGGTGATGCTGTCATTTTTGATACCACATACAATAATAATCATTACGGAATGATGTTTGCACCACTAATGGGGGTTAATAACCATGGTCAAACTATTATATTTTGTTGTGCTCTCTTAAGTGATGAGACCATTGATACTTTTGTGTGGCTTTTTAAGTATTTTTTGGATGCAATGTCAGGTGATGCACCTGAAATGATTATTACCGATCAGGATCCGGCTATTACAAATTCCATTTCACAGATACTTCCTAATACATTTCATAGATATTGTAGTTAGCACATTTTAATCGAATTTTCAGAGAAGATTGACTCAGTAAAATTCAGTGCTTAATATAAAGAGTTTTCAGATTGCATTTGAAATTCGGAGACTGTGAAAAAGTTTTACTCCACTCGGGTGGAGCTGGTGGAGAAAAGTGGGTTGAATACTAATAAATGGCTATAATCAATGTATGACATCCGTTCTAGATGGGTTCTCGCACATGTGAATCATGTTTTCTCAGCCGGCATGTCAAGTAGCCAACGAGCGGAGAGTTGTCATTCATTTTTAAAAAAAATTGTTTCTAAAAGAAATTCTTTAGTGGATTTTATGATTCAATTTGGTCGGGGCCTTCAACATCAACGACATGCTGAGTTGGTTTCGGATAACAAAGATTTGTTTGAGAGGCCGAAAATGAAAATTGGCCCTGACTTCTTATTTCAAATGGTTGACATTTATACACTCTATATATTATAAATTTGAAGACGAGTTGTGTGATAGCTTGAATTATAGATTTGAACTTATGAAGGTGGATGTCAACTACCATGTATACAAAATTCACCGAAGGAATGTCAACAGGTTTAAAGTAAAAGAAATTCAGAATGACAAATCTTTGGATTATGCAACATGCACTTGCAAAAAGTTTTAGAGTTTGGGAATCCTGTATCAGCGTGTGATAGCTTACTTGAATAAGTATCACGATCTTGACAAATTGCCTACAAAATACATTTTGAAGAGGTGGACAAAAACAACAAAATCAAGTGGTGTAATTGATGATAATGGTGTGGAGATAAAAAATGACAAGCCATACTTACTCTTGCGGAGTCAATTGATTCAACATTATTTAGATTTACTTGATAGGGCTCTCACAAATGAATAAGTCACAAATGTATTAGAAGAATGTTTAGATAATGTTGATGAAAAAATCAATCAAATTAATTAGAATAATGGTTCCAAAAGAAACAATGAAATGGAGTCTGGTAGAATGATTGTATCCAAGTCAGTTAACATGACTTGTACTTATAAACATAGTTACATTGAGCCGAACCAAGTGCGAGCAAATAGGTATGTCAAAAGGCTGAAGGGTGACAAAGAAAGAGCTTTGGAGAAAACAAAAAATCTCAAGAGTAGACGTTGTCATGGATGTGACAAAGTTGGTGTTACACACGACAAAAGAAGATGTCCGACGCTTAATAATAAGTAATCAAGTTTACTTATTTTGACTTCGCTATTTGTTTAAAATTGACTTTGTTATTTGTTTAAATTTGATTTTGTTATTTGTTAAAATTTGACTTTGCTATTTGTTTAAATATAGAACTGGAGCATCAAATATTGATGGCACTCAGGATCCAAGTGTAGATGATGATAGTGATTCAACCACAACAAGTGAAACTTATATTTGCTATAACAACACTTGTATATCTGTATTTTTATATAAATTTGGAATTTTTTTTTAAACATGGTGGCCTTCAGAATTGCAATAATCATATTAGTTAATGTGTTTGATGTTATAGTATGTATATTCCCTGTTTCATTTTGTTTCAATTTTTTCAATAGTGTTGATTTGTTGTTGATATGCAATTTTTCAGTGTTGGCAGTTGATGAGATTGTTTCTAAACCCAATAACTGTGAAGGAATTATTAAAATTCAAATCTTCCTAATTTTTTAAAACTATGTGAATTGGAAAAGGGTAATGTAGTGGAGTTCATTTCCGCTGCAAATATGATATTAACATCACTCATGTTACCTTGATTCCATGTGTGAGAAGGGAAGTTGAGAAAAATTTAATTTGATCCCATTGGTGAAAAATTTACAAACTTTGAGTGAACTCATCTGGTACATTATATCCTTGGGATATATTAAAAAGAAAATTCAATGGGATCAATAAACAAAATTAACACACACATTAAAAAGAAAATAGACCAGCAAAATCTTTTCAAACATTAACAAAGAAAAATAGAAATACAATCGTCCAAACCACTCAGACCATTACCAAAATACTTAACAAATAAACACAGACTACTACAAAATACTAGTATACATAATTAGATAGATTAATACGGATAGATTTCTAATTAGCCAGAAATTTCAACGGATTTGACCTCAGGCTTCTTAATCTCCTCTTTGGGAACAGTAACAGTCAAGACACCATTCTCCATAACAGCTTTAACTTGATCCACCTTGGCGTTTTCCGGCAGCCTAAACCGCCGGAGGAACTTTCCGCTGCTGCGTTCCAGCCGGTGCCACGTGTCGTTCTTCTCCTCCTCCTTGCTCCTATCTCCGCTAATCTGAAGAACCCTCCCTTCTTCCACCTCTACCTTCACCTCCTCCTTCTTCAGCCCCGGGAGGTCGGCCTTGAACACGTGAGCTTCCGGAGTCTCCTTCCAGTCAATGCGCGTATTCGCAAACGCCGCCGTCTCCTTCGCAAATTCCGACCGAGGGAGGGAGAGAGCGCTGCCGGAGCTAAAAGGGAAGTCCTGGAAAGGATCCCAGATGTCGAGGGAGAATGGGTCGAAAACGTTGCTTCGTCGGCCGCCGAAAAAGCTTGGAATAATCGACATTGTTTAGCTTGTTGGTATTTCTATTGGCTGATGGTGTTAGTGTTGAATGATGAAATAAGAGAGGGGAGGAGGATGTATTTATAAGGGGATTACAAGGGCAATTTCGTCACTAGATTGTTCTGACGCTTTCCTGAGTTATCCAGAATAGTTGTCTGTGGAACTTGAAAGAAAATTCCAATTTGTGTAGCTTTTAATCGTCAATTTCTCATTAAAAACACTACCAATAATTTAATATTAGTCTCAATACATTGATCATTTTTTTTAAATGACAAACTTTTATAGAGTTTGTGAATTTTAATGACTTTTTAAATGACTTTTATAGACTTCATGAAATAAGTGACAAATTTTAATAGACTTTTTACCAAGATTTTGATAGACTTTTGTATACTCCTAATATATCTTACAGCTTATATTAATTGTTAGTTAGCCCATGTTTACAACATCTCCCTCTTTTTCTATGAACTAGAAGAAATCTCATTATTTCATTAAATTATTGTGACATGAGATTTTATATATGTTGAAATCATTAATATTATTCTACTCATTTCATGATAAATTTTGCAAGGAATAATATTTATAGCTAAACAAATCATTTCCTCCAAATAAAAACAGATCTCATTTCCTTAGATTTGTTACGTACATACATAAATGTACATAACTAATTACATAATAATAATAATAATAATAATAATAACAAGAAAATAATAATAATAATAATAATAATAATAATAGTACTAATAATAATAATAATAATAATAATAATAATGATGATGCAAAGATTCAAACCCAAGACCTCTAGTTTGGAAAATTAATCCAATGACCACCCAAGCACATGGACTTAGTATATATTATTTTGCAACAAATAGTATTTATAACTAAACAAATCATTTCCTCCAAATAAAAACAGATCCCCTTTCCTTAGATTTGTTACGTACATACATAAATGTACATAACTAATTACGTGATAATAATAATAATATTAATAATAATAATAATAACAATAACAATAACAATAATAATAATAATAATAAAAATAACAATAATAATAGTAATAATAATAATAACAATAATAGTAATAATAATAATAATATTAGTACTAATAATAATAATAATAATAACAGTCATAATAACAATAATACTACTACTACTAATAATAATAATAATAACAATAACAGTAGTGGTAGTGGTAGTGGTAGTAATAATAATAATAATAATAATAATAATAATAATAATAATAATAATAATAATAATAATAATAATAATAATAATAATAATAATAATAATAATAATAATTTTTTATTTTATTTTACACGTGGAGAAGTGGCGAATATTAAACTATATCCCAAAAAATATGTTGATGCAAAGATTCGAACCCAAAAAATAGAGGACTTCTCGTTTGATATAGCAAAAAAAATAGAGGACTTTTCGCTGAGAGTTTTTTCAAGTACTGTAATGCTGCTTGGGCATCGTTTGAATCTATTGTGTCACGTCTTATATCTCGTACAACATTCTGAATATCCTTATCACTAAAACCGACATTTTCCACCCGTCCTCCTATTTCATTAAATATATTAATAATTTATTTGGCCCAAATCCAAATCTTGTGAAAGTTCTGATTAAACTTCAAGCAACAAGAGTTATATTTTTTTGTGTTTGTATAAAAATTTTGTTGCTCGGAGTCACCAAATCATGATAGTGAGTCAGCTCAATTTTTGAAACTTTTCAAGTATCTTCTTTCTTTAGATGAACAACAAACATTCTAGTTTTGTACATTGTCTGACCTATAGAATGCCCTTTTCTTTTGACCTTACTACCATCAACTTCATCAACGTCTTATTTCTTTCTTTCAATTGGTTTTCTAGCTTTCTTACATGTTGTGGGCAAGGAAATCGCGCCTTGTTTGTCTAGGGTTTCGTGTTGGCTGAAGAGGAGAGAAATCCACGGAGAATACGGAATTGATTGATTGATTGTAGAGGGGAGAACGACAGGTGGGCGATTACTCCAACGACGCGTGGCAGAACCCCTAGAATCCGGGAACCGTGTTAGGGTAGCAGGGATTCCAAGAGCCTTCTTGAGTCCTTCGAGTTGAGAGAATGTTCAAACCCCTTTAGTACTTTTAGGTGGAATCTCCAAGCCTTTAAGTCACCAAAAGGGTCCCTTGATCTTCCAAGAGTCCAAGTCTTGAGTCCTTCGAGTTGAGAGAATGCTCAAACCCCTTTAGTGCTTTTAGGTGGAATCTCCAAGCCTTTAAGTCACCAAAAGGGTCCCTTGATCTTTCAAGAGTCCAAGTCTTTAGTCCTGAAGAGAAGTCCCATTCTCAATAGAATGGAAGGGGTATTTATAGGGTTTTCTGGAAAGTAGTCATGTGCAAGGCACATGCCTTCAGGGAATTTCCGGAAATACCCTTTAGTTATTAGAATAATGCCCATATTGCCCTGTCCTTCTAGCCACCAATCCAATCCCTCAATCCATTCCCAAAACGAGCCGCCTCCAATAGTCTTCTGCCTCGAGACGCGTGGAGGCTTCTCCCGGGTCTAGCACATTTATTTCTGACTTTTTCGTCTTTATTAAATTTAGTTATGCGAACCCCAATTTGCACATTTAATGAGGCCTTGGAACCCTAATTGTGCATTTAATTCAATTAGGTCATGTGAATCCTAATTTTGCACATGGGCCCACGCATGTAAAAAGCCGGTTGGATAAATTGTTGGAGTGAGCTTATTTCTGAGTTGGCCCAATTTTTATTTTAAATCCACTACTACATGTATATGTTCTATAAAATTCTTCCGCCTCTTGGATAGTAGAAAACATTTGACCCTTGTATGGACTTTTGAAACTTTAATATGCGATTGGTTCGTGTTATGAACACCAATATTATCCATGTCAATATTATCATGAGAAGAAATTAAAGAACTTGAATTAAACATATCTTCAACCATAATTGAAAACTTACTAGAACGATTTTGACCTGTGAAGACTTGCTTGATCTTTGATTTGGACTGATTTATTTTCTATTCTCTACACTTATAAATGATTTTGTATTTTTTATTCTACGTAACAGAATTCTTCTTTCACTAGTTGAACTAGCGGACAAATATATGGCAAAGTAAATGGCAGATCTAATATTTTCTAGCGTAATATTTGGGATAACATGGTAATCCAAAGGTTCAAATTGCCCCCATATTCATGTTCTGATATTTGCTATTGATTAACAGATCTAATATTATGCATAATATTCAAGAATATTCAAGATCTGATATTTGCCCCCATATTCAAGCTCTGATATTTGTTATTGACTGACAAATCTAATATTAGGCGTAATATTCGAGAATATTCAAGATCTGATATTTGATCTAATATTTGCTAACATGGTAATCCATTCTTCATCCGCTAGTTCAACTAGCGGATATATAAATTTGATTGACTTGATTGGCTTGATATGGGGGTAGTTTGGGATGAAAAGTTTTTGAATTATGTCCGCTAGTTGGACTAGCGGAAGGCGCAATTGTGTATTAAATCTTAGTCCTTAATTTATGTAATGGATGGTTATAATATTACCAAATAAAATTTAATTTAATAAAATCCTTCTTTTCGTATACCAAATCTTTCCCTTTTACCAAATGAAATCAAATCATAATTTTATTTTGGAAATAAAATCAAAACTAAATTTTATTTTGGAAAGATGATCAAATCATAATTTTATTTTGAAAATAAGATCAAATCTTAATTTTATTTTGGAAATAAGATCAAATCTTTCTTTATTTGAAAGCAAAAGATTTTATTTATTTATTTACATATATATATATATATATATATATATATATATTATTATCTATATATATATATATATATATATATATATATATATATATATATAAATAATCCATTTTCAAAAATTACCCTTTGTAGGGAATAAAATTAAATCTTCTTTATATTTGATTTTGAAGATAAGACCCTTCCTTATTATCATTAAGAAGGAAAATCAAACATATATTTCGAATTTTCTCTTTGTTGGGAATAAAATCAAAAATCAAATCTATTCTATATTTAGGAAATAATATTTTTATATGTTTCCATTTAGAAATAAATTCAAAGATACTTATCTTTTTGGAAATCAGCTTGAATCCTTCCCTTAATGGAAAAAGAGTGATCGCTTCCTTTTCCGTTGCAAGCATATTTTGGGGCTATACATGTATTCGTATGTATGCATCTCCCAAGCCAACATGGCCGAACCCTAGGTGGCCTAAAGCAACATGGCCGAACCCTATGGGAAAAATGAAGTTTAAATGGAAAAAATGAAGTTTTTGGAGGATCAACTACTATTTTGATCATAATTTTTCACTCATTTGGAGTTTCGGGACCCATAATATATCAAAACGAAGCTAGAGAGGAGCCCTAAAAAGCCAACATGGTCAATCCCTAGGTGACCTAAGGCTACATGGCCGAACCCTATGAGAAAAATGAAGTTTAAATGAAAAAAATAAAGTTTTTTTTGGAGGAGCAACTACTATTTTGATCATAATTTTTCACTCGTTTGGATTTTTGGGGCCCACAATATATCAAAACGAATCTAGCGAGGAGCCCTACAGAGTCATCATGGGCGAACCCTAGGTGGCCAAACCCTAGGGGGCCGAACCCTTAGGAGGTCGAATCCTAGGGGGGTTTTGGAGGATCAACTACTATTTTGATCATAACTTTTGACTCGTTTAGACTTTTGGGGCCCATAATATATCAAAACGAAGCTAGCGAGGAGCCCTACAAAGTCATCATGGTCGAACCCTAGGGGGCCGAACCCTAAGGGGCCGAACCCTAGGGGGCCAAACCCTTAGGGAGCCGAACCCTTCAATTTTTTTTCTTTTTCTTTTTCAGGACTCCCCAATCTTTCTGACATTGTTTCTTCTCCTTTTCAGGTGTTTTGAAGCTTTACTCTTGGACAACCAAGGAGGCCCCATTTCTCATTGATTGGGAAAGGGCTCCCCTCATTTGGTCTTTTCGTCGTCTTTTGGAAGCAAGTCCAAACTTATGCCTGTACAACTTTTTCCCCATCATAAAAGGAAGGCTTAATTCTATATCCAACGGCCTGTTGAACATTCTGCAGGCTTGAGAACAACCAAGGAGGCCCTGTTTCTCATTGATTGGGAATGGGCTCCCCTCCTTTGGCCTTTTCGTCGTCTTTTGGAAGCAAGTCCAAACTTATGCCCGTACAACTTTTTCTCCATCCTAGAAGGAAGGCTTGATTCTATATCCAACGGCTTGTGGAAGTTGGGATGACTTCTTGTCTGATTTATCTACCCATATTTAAGAATAGCAACATTGGATCGACTAGCTACTTGAGAATGCTGATTATGTGGATAGCTGACATTCTACTTGCATCCAGCTATATAGGAACATTCGTATCCAATAGGACCATGGTGTTCTTCTATCTACATATTCATCACTACTTGGGGTGAATGCACCTTTACTCTGGAGAATGTCTATGACATCTATCGGTTAGTATTTGCCCCCTGCGCGTGAGTCACGCCTTTGGTGAGATGATCACGCAAAATATTGTAAGTGTTGAAATCTTGATTCTAGTGTCTGAACACTTCGCGGGGCTTGATGTTTTGAAATCCTCAAAAAAGAAAGTCCTAGAAGAGGGAACCTCATCTCTTGAAATTTTCCTTTCGTTTAGAATCAAGAAGTCATTGAGAACCAAACATTTCTTAAAGGTCTGAAAGCCTTGAAAGCCTGATAGCTTCGAAGGCCTGATAGCCTCGAAGACCTGCTGATAGCCTCGAAGACCTGCTAATAGCATCGAAGACCTGCTGATACCTTCGACGGGCTGATAGCATCGAAGACCTGATAATAGCCTTGAAGATCTACTGATAGCCTCGAAGACCTGCTGAGGGCCTTGAAGACCTATTGATAGCCTCGAAGACCAAGCTTTAGGTATTCCTCTATCTTCAATTCGACATGTCATGTCCTTTGGATCATGAACTTTTGTAGTTCTTTTCATTTCCTGTATCAGAAAATCATTTACATTTATCTCATACAAACTAACACTTGAATCTATACTTTTTTTCTCTTTTTTTTCTTTTTTTAAGAAATTTAAGAAAAATATTCACGTATAAGTGAAAGTTTGTCAATTTATTGATAATAAAATAACTTTTAACAAAAAGCATAACGTTTCATATAATAAATCTTGCTTTTGTCGGTGAAAGCATAACGTTCACCACTTTTAGAGATAAAGTGTAACTTTTTCGGGGTTGAGGGCTTATACTCAGGTGCCTCATTCACTTTTGATGATAAAGTGTAACACTTGGGTGCCTCGTCACTTGGGTCGTCCAATTTATTGGCAAGTGCAGTCTACGAGGACTTGAAAATGGGTGCCTCGTCACTTGGGTCGTCCAATATTTTGGCAAGTGCAGTCTACGAGGACTTAAAATCGGGTGCCTCATCACTTGGGTCATCCAATATCTTGGCAAGTGCAGTCTACGAGGACTTGATCACTGTTTATAGTGGACCACCATCTTGGGTGGGTTTTTTTTTAGTCGTCAATTCTTGTGCCTCCTCCCTTGGTCATCCAATTTACTTGGCAAGGGATATTCTTGAGGACTTAAAACACCATTTTTGGTGGACCACCATCTTGGGTGGATTTTTAATTCATCTGTAGTTCATAGTTTGTTTGATGGTACGTAGAGCCAGTATTTGAGTTCTTGACTTCCGGGGCTGCACCATGGGTGATTGTGTTGCACGTTTCTTTTCCTAGTTCAATCTCCCCGGCCACGAGTTTTTCATGGTATATCCTCCGCAGACTGTAACAGTCCATAGTGGAATGCCCTGCGCATTGGTGGTATACACAGAAGTCTGATCTTCTTTTCATTTCTTCCGTTATAACCGACCGGAGCCTTGGAGGTTTCACCACTCCGTGCTAGACCCATTGTTCGTACAGGCTCCTAAACGCCTTCTCGCTGCATGTGATAGCCTCCGGAACTGGCATTCTAGTATACTTGTCCCCATGCTTTTCTCCGCTTCGTGCAAATTTTTCATTCTTCTCCTTCTTACCCCCTTGTGGTTTTGACTGAGAATCCACCAAAGCCACAGTTGCTGTCCTCTTGTTCTTCCATGTATCTATCGCATGACTGGTGGGGAATGTCATGATTCCCCCCAAGTCTTGTGCAAAAGATAAGAGGGTCGCAAATGAATCACACGCCCTGGTAATAAGGTGGGGCTTGAAGGAGTCTAAAGCACCATTGTTGCATATGTTAACCAAGTTCTTTTTTTTAATTGGTTCTACACACTTCTGTGCTTGGGCCCTAAACCTATCCACGTAATCTGACAGCTCCTCGTTTGGCTTCTGCTTGAATCGCATGAGCTCTACGATGGTTACTTATTTCTGCACATAGAAAAATTTCTTAAAAAATTACAATTTTAGATTATCCCAATCATGGACTGATCCCTTCTCCAAGTTGTAATACCAACTGAAGGCATTATCCGTCAAAGTCTTGTTGAATTCCCTCATCAAAAAATTGTGATTGTTCCTTTCATCATATCCTAACCACGGAGACATTGACTCCACGAACCTCGCAATGTGTTCCCTGACATTTCCTTTTTCTCCATTGTATTTTGGAAATTGTGGGGGATGCTCGATATACCCTGCTGGGTAGGGTTGTCTTCGAATATGTGTCGGGTAAGGTGGAGTAAAGTCTAACTCCGAAGGTCGGGATGTCTGTCTGTGAAGTTGATTGATCACATCGATCATATCATCCTTTGTCACATATTGGCTCGTGGTATGGACTCTCTGTGGTACATAAATTGGCTGATGTACACTGACATCATATAAATTCTGTATCGGTTGTGCTTGTGGGCTGGTTCGTTGAACGAGAAATGGGATGGTTGGTATCTGCACTTGTGAAAATACGAGGATAATGGTCGAAATGATGTTTGTCTTAGGCTGGATGACTTCCAATCAGAGTTTTGGCACATCACCACTGTTCTGGGGCTCCAAGTTGATGATCGGAACGGACTGACTTTCCGTCGATGGAGGTATAATTTGGTTCTCTTTGTTGTTGTTGTCTTCCACCCCTACTTGTTCTCCCTGCGAACTGCCTGGGAACATGGCCTTGAAGGTAGGGATCTACATCAATTGCTGGCAAAAGTTTCCAATCTCCTCTTGCTTCCTCTGCATCTCCAGTATCATGGCCATCATAATCTTTTGTCCTTCCCGTGCTTCCTTCAATGCCTTGAGCATCTCCAGTTGCACAACATTCGTCTGGTCTCTACCTGCATCCTCGCCTTTCCTTCCTGCGCTGGTTTGTTGTTGATTGGCCATATGTGGTGATGTCAAACTTCCTTCTGATGCGTCTTCAAGGATGGGTTGATTGAGATTTAGATTCACGCCTTGGAAAGCTTGACTTGCTTGCCTTGGAACTGGACCTGGTGAGGTAATGTTGTTTGTTGGTGAAGCTCTTCCTATTGTTCTCCCACTTCGAGTTGTGGGCATACCCTTCACGAATTCTACACCTCCCCAGCAGAGTCGCCAAAAGAATGTGGTCAAGGAAATCGCGCCTTGCTTGTCTAGGGTTTCGTGTTGGCTGAATAGGAGAGAAATCCACAAAAAATACGGAATTGATTGATTGATTGTAGAGGGGAGAACGACAGGTGGGCGATTACTCCAACGACGCGTGGTAGAACCCTTAGAATCCGGAAACCGTGTTAGGGTAGCAAGGATTCCAAGAGCCTTCTTGAGTCCTTCGAGTTGAGAGAATGCTCAAAACCCTTTAGTGCTTTTAGGTGGAATCTCCAAGCCTTTAAGTCACCAAAAGGGTCCCTTGATCTTCCAAGAGTCCAAGTCTTGAGTCCTTCGAGTTGAGAGAATGCTCAAACCCCTTTAGTGCTTTTAGGTGGAATCTCCAAGCCTTTAAGTCACCAAAAGGGTCCCTTGATCTTCCAAGAGTCCAAGTCTTTAGTCCTGAAGAGAAGTCCCATTCTCAATGGAATGGAAGGGGTATTTATAGGGTTTTCTGGAAAGTAGTCATGTGCAAGGCACATGCCTTCAGGAAATTTCCAGAAATACTCTTTAGTCATTAGAATAATGCCCATATTGCCCTGTCCTTCTAGCCACCAATCCAATCCCTCAATCCAATCCCAAAACGAGCCGCCTCCACGAGTCTTCTGCCTCGGGATGCATGGAGGCTTCTCCCAGGTCTAGCACATTTATTTTTGACTTTTTCGTCTTTATTAAATTTGGTTATGCAAACCCCAATTTGCACATTTAATGAGGTCGTGGAACCCTAATTGTGCATTTAATTCAATTAGGTCATGTGAACCCTAATTTTGCATATGGGCCTACACATGTAAAAAGCCGGTTGGATAAATTGTTGGAGTGAGCTTATTTCTGAGTTGGCCCAATTTTTATTTTAAATCCACTACTACATGCATATGTTCTATAAAATTCTTTAGCCTATTGGATAGTAGAAAACATTTGACCCTTGTATGGACTTTTTGAAACTTTAATATGCGATTGGTTCGTGTTATGAACACCAATATTATCCATGTCAATATTATCATGAGAAGAAATTAAAGAACTTGAATTAAACATATCTTCAGCCATAATTGAAAACTTACTGGAATGATTTTGACCTGTGAAGACTTGCTTGATCTTTGATTTGGACTGATTTATTTTCTATTCTCTACACTTATAAATGATTTTGTATTTTCTATTCTACGTAACAGAATTCTTCTTTCACTAGTTGAACTAGCGGACAAATATATGGCAAAGTAAATGGCAGATCTAATATTTTCTAGCGTAATATTTGGGATAACATGGTAATCCAAAGGTTCAAATTGCCCCCATATTCATGTTTTGATATTTGATATTGATTAACAGATCTAATATTATGCATAATATTCAAGATCTGATATTTGCCCCCATATTCAAGCTCTGATATTTGTTATTGACTGACAAATCTAATATTAGGCGTAATATTCAAGAATATTCAAGATCTGATATTTGATCTAATATTTGCTAACATGGTAATCCATTCTTCTTCCGCTAGTTCAACTAGCGGATATATAAATTTGATTGACTTGATTGGCTTGATATGGGGGTAGTTTGGGATGAAAAGTTTTTGAATTATGTCCGCTAGTTGGACTAGCGGAAGGCGCAATTGTGTATTAAATCTTAGTCCTTAATTTATGTAATGGATGGTTATAATGTTATTTGCCCATTTTTCATCCATAGCAAATACATGTTATGAATTATTTCCCCATATATATATATATATGTATATATATATAGTTCGCATCTTAAGCACTCCGCTTAAGTGACACTCCTATATAAAGCTATCCAATTTTTCGATCCAATTCAAAATCCGAATTTTTTTCTCTCCAAAACAAAACAAATCTGAAAGACCCAAATCATGGGTTTCCTCTCTCCAAAAAAATTGTGGTTTCCTCTCTCCAATTTCAGACCCAAATCATGGTTTCCTCTCTTTTCAAAACAAATCGTCCTCAAGAGCAATCGGACTCACGCAAAACAAAAATCTAAATCCCCCTTGATCTTGACTTCAATTCGGTCAACCATTCACTATTTTCTACCATTAATTATATTTTGTGAAGATTTCTTTGAAAATATTGAACTTTCTTATTTTGATTTTCTTGCTTAAGAAAATCCTAGCTGGATAAAAAAGTAAACTATGTTTATAATGTAGGGGAAGTAAACCTTGCCGTGATATAATTAAAAAAAGGGGAAATCAATAGTTTTTGAAAGATTTGAGTGATGAATGCATTTAATTTCTATTTTAGAGTAGGAGATTGACAAGGATATTTAATAGATTAAAACTAATTTTATGACGTTATTCCTTTTCTCAAACTTTATGTGACATGAAATTCATGATTTAGAATTGAAAGTTGAGTCTTAATAGTTCAAATATTAATTAGTTTTGCTCAAATACTGATGTTAAGGGCTTTGAACTGATGTTGCCCAGTAAGTGGTAAGGTTTTACTTTTCTACTAACTGCTGAGTAATGGAGTTGCTCATGTACTTCATTTTTATGGTGTATATTTTATTACTATCGATTGCATATTAATATGATTTTTAATACGCTAGATCACTTACATGACTTGTAAGGAAAATTTTATAAAGTAAACAACTCGTTATGTAAGACCCCAACTTTTATGAATAAAGATTTAATTTTCTCGAAATATCCTTTTTGAATAATAAGGTGTGAATTTGATATAATGTTATAGTTGTGGACAAATTTTACAAAGTAAACAAGTTGTTATAAAATATTCAATTGGTCGAGAAATATTCGTTTTATCAGGAAATATTCGTATGACGGCACAAGCATTGATAGATGTGAAACCCCAGATTTTATGAATAAAGAATTAATTTTCTCGAAATAATTTTTTAATATTATGGTGTTAATTTAAGATAATATTATAGTTGTGGGTAGTATTTATAAATTTTGCAAAGTATGCAAGTTGTTATATTATATTCGATTGGTCAGGAAATATTCTTTGTGTCGGAAAATATTCGTACGACGGTACAATTATTGGTGGACCCCACAACGGAATTATTGTCGGATTGAGAAAACGACAAAAATATTTTATTGAAAATAACGGCGGAAGTTTTACCGTTGATACTGTTGAACTACTGGGTAGTAAAAGTACAGTAATACGCGTTGTTGTATAGTAGCACACGATATTGATTATTGATATTTATGTGAGAAATCGCTCAGTTTGATTCAATTATTGTCGATTAATAATATGAATTATTATAGCGATGATGACGTTTTGTTTTATTCGTATTATTAACGTAATAAAACAGAAACATCTTTTTATATAAAACAGAATACTTTATTAAAGTTATTCTATAAATAGAATATATTATATTTTATTATGCATAGTGTTGTATAGTATTTTGCATAGTGTTGCATAGTGTTTGCATAGTAAAAATCTTTTTATATAAATAGAATATATTATATTTTATTTAAAAGATTTTTCTTTAAATATGGACAGTCAGATTAAAGTAAATCAATCTGGACCGTTCATGAATTAGTTACTATGCATTCCATTTTCCTATAAATAGAAGCTCATTCCTTCATTATTTTCTTACGAATTCACTGAACTCTAGAGAGAGAAACTATAGAGAGATAGAAGAAAAGTTTTTGCCACTTAACTTTTTTTTTTCCCATATTCAGTTTCTGTTACGGTAAGGGGTGTTATTTTTTCTTATTCATGAAGAGAACTGTTGTTATTCCATTTCTTATTATTTTGTTGGAATAACCTGTATACGCGGTCTACCCTATACTTGGTGACATTCTTCTATTATTCTGTTGGAACATCCCGTCTATGTGTTTTACACCGGACCTGGTTCCGTCTTTATTATTATTCCGTTGGAACATCCTGTCTGTGTGTTTTACACCGGACCTGGTTCCGTCTTTATTATTATTTCGTTGGAACATCCTGTCTGTGTGTTTTACATCGGACCTGGTTCCGTCTTTATTGTTCTGCCTTAGCCTGTTGTTAGACAGGATGTTCCAACAGAATAATAGAAGAATGTCACCAAGCTGCCTTAGCCTGTTGTTGCATGAATTGCATAAAGCCTCTGACCATCCCATCATTCACCATTTCATCGGTGTTATTATTTTCATGAGGAGTATTGTCCTCTAGTTGCACATTATCCTGATTATTGATCTGTGGAGACTCAACGGTCTCCTGTGCTCCATTGATAATCTCAACATTCTCGGATGCCATTTTCAAATACTGCCACAAAATAAAGATTAATTGACATGTAACATAATATCTCTAAACTTTGACCAACCAATTTAAATACAAAATAAATTTAAGTAGGTCATACTAGCGAAGGAATTCCCCGTCTCTCCCCACCTAGTTCTAGTCTCACATCTTAGCCAGGGATCATATCCCTAAGCTTTGATACCAACTGTGACACCCCCAAAATTAGGTATACATCACCCATCTTGGGTCGTCAGATACATGGTACATAATTCAAATACAACTTACTAATACAACTGTCGTGTACAATACGACAAAACATAACTGTGAGTTTGAATACAATTATTATCTACTAGAGATTATACAAACTCAAAAAGAGTCCTCATTACAATTATTAATACACTATTTCACAGAATAGTGAGGACTACTAATGCTATCCTCTGGACCGTCACTCCGTTCCCCGACCGTCAATCCATTCTTCTTCCGCTAGTTCAACTAGCGGATATATAAATTTGATTGACTTGATTGGCTTGATATGGGGGTAATTTGGGATGAAAAGTTTTTGAATTATGTCCTCTAGTTGGACTAGCGGAAGGCGCAATTGTGTATTAAATCTTAGTCCTTAATTTATGTAATGGATGGTTATGATGTTATTTACTCCTATATAAAGCTATCCAATTTTTAGATCCAATTCAAAATCCAAATTTTTCTCTCTCTCCAAAACAAAACAAATCTGAAAGACCCAAATCATGGGTTTCCTCTTTCCAAAAAAATTGTGGTTTCCTCTCTCCAATTTCAGACCCAAATCATGGTTTCCTCTCTTTCCAAAACAAATCGTGCTCAAGAGTAATCGGACTCACACAAAACAAAAATATGAATCCCCCTTGATCTCGACTTCAATTCGGCCAACCATTAACTATTTTCTACCATTAATTATATTTTGTGAAGATTTCTTTGAAAAGATTGAACTTTCTTATTTTGATTTTCTTGCTTAAGAAAATCCTAGCTGGATAAAAAAATAAACTATGTTTATAATGTAGGGGAAGTAAACCTTGTCGTGATATAATTAAAAAAAAGGGGAAATCAATAGTTTTTGAAAGATTTGAGTGAGGAATGCATTTAATTTCTATTTTAGAGTAGGAGATTGACAAGGATACTTAATAGATTAAAACTAATTTTATGACGTTATTCCTTTTCTCAAACTTTATGTGACATGAAATTCATGATTTAGAATTGAAAATTGAGTCTTAGTAGTTCAAATATTAATTAGTTTTGCTCAAATACTGATGTTAAGGGCATTGAACTGATGTTGCCCAGTAAGTGGTAAGGTTTTACTTTTCTACTAACTGCTGAGTAATGGAGTTGCTCATGTACTTCATTTTTATGGTGTATATTTTATTACTATCGATTGCATATTAATATGATTTTTAATACGCTAGATCACTTGCAAGACTTGTAGGGAAAAAATCTAAACCTTATGGTTGTGATATTCATGTTTGATCTGAATTTTGGTGAAGTCAGATATTTTTAACTGTAACAAGTGTTTCACTGAGTATTTTTATAACCTTGTTTGCTCAAATGAGATCTTTAGGGGTAAGGATTGGTGGCTAAATAACTATGAGAAAGTCACAATTCTCATCCAGCCTAATATGTTGTGTTTATTTTTGCATAAGCTAATGAATATCAACTCATTGGTTTTTATATTTTCAGGTGGATGACATGGACCATGAAATAGGGAGTTGTGGGAATAATGCAGAAATAGATTTAGACTACATATATAATTACGATGAAGAAATGGAGGGGGATGACTTGAGTACCGAGGGGTTAGATGTGAACAATCCTAAAATTTTTGTTTATTATCCTCAAGTAGCCGATGAGTTTATGCCTAAGCTAGGTCAATAATTTGAAACATTATATGATGTTCACACTTTTTACGATACATATGCAATGCATGTTGGTTTTAGTGTGTGAAAGTATAATGAGAAAAAAAAGGATGGGGAGCGATCAAATAATTAGGAAGGAGTATGTGTGTTACAAGCAAGGAAAAGGAAAACTATTAGTCGATGTGGATGTAAAAATAAAACGTGAATCTACAAAGAAGGTTGTAGTGCAACAATTGTAGTGGCAAAAAGAAATGACTTATACTTAGTATCTAAAATTAAGGAGGACCATTGTCATCCCCACATATGAGGCATCTTTTACGATCACATCGTAATGTGTCAAATGCCCAAAAATCTTTAAGACAACAACTTGGCATGGTGAATATACCACAATTCCAACAATACAAATTTTCTTGCAGTGCAGGCGGGAGGGATTGAAAATATTGGTTGCACGCAACGAGATTTGTATAACTTTGAAAGAGACAAACGCAATGAGCTGAAGGGACATGATGACGATATGTTGAATGAGTACTTGAAGTTAGAACAACAAAAGAATCATTTACTCACTTTTTCAATTTACACACAATGAAAAAATGATCACTCGTTATTTTTGGGCCGATGCAACTGCTAGACGGGCTTAAAGATTTTATGGTGATGCTGTCACTTTTGATACCACATACAATAATAATCATTACGGAATGATATTTGCACCATTAATGTGTTAGGTTTGTAATATTCAAGAACGCAATCAAATTGCACAAAATTAGCGAAAACGTGTAAAAATCAGATTTTAAAAATTTTACAAACCATATACCTGGATCACCCTTTATGCACAATTATTAATTAAACAAAAAAGAAAGAACAAGAACCATTCCCTTGAAGATTCGAGCTTCCTCAGGTACAAGTTCACCTCCAATCCTTTTCGCGTTCAACTTGAATCCATCGGGTTTGGTTCCTTCTTTTGATCAACGTTAGCCACCCAAGTGTTTGGCCTCTAGAGGTGATCCACCAAGGAAGGAGAAGAATTCAAGAAGATGTGTATTTGACAAAACCCTAGTTTTCTATCTCTCATAGAAAAGGAGCGTACTCTCCCAACTATTGGAATTACGTCTGTTGTTAAAAAGCCAACAACAACTCTACTCCACCCATAATAAGACTCCTCTTATTTATAGATGTAGGCAACCCTCCTTAACAATTAAGGAATTGTGTTTTGTTTTAATTAATTAAATTCCTTTAATTAATTAGGCTCCCTAATCTTATTAGAGATAATTAATTAAACTTTTAATTAATTAGCCTCCTAATCTTATTAGGAATAAATAAGAGTACTTTTATTAATTAATTCCCAAACTCCTTTGGGAATTAAATAATAATAATAGTAATAATAATAAGACTTCTCTTATTAATTTATATTTAATATTTTCAAAATATTAAATAATAAATATTAAGCTATTTAATTTATTCTATCACCATAGATTAAATTAAATATACTTAACTTATTATTACGATTATGCCATTTACTTCTTAAATAATTATTCTTCCTTTTATGGTGTGACCCTTTAGGTTCTCCATATTAAACCGGTTGTGAATAAATCAATTAGAACAATTCTAATCTTATTTAAATAAATAAATTAAACTATTAATTTATTTAAATAAATAATATTTATTCTACAATAGGGATAAGTCTCCCTAGCGATTAACAACTTTCCAGATAATATAGATTTCAACATTAATCATAAAAGAACCTTTGAGTAAATAGTTACCGTACAATTCAATCCTTTCACCATACAATGTCCCAATTAAATATAAGACATGAAATTTCTGTCAAGTCTTATTTTATTTAATTATATGTATTTCGACTCTTAAATGCACAACTCCAAATAATGCAAATTAGAAACTCCTTTCTAATTTCATTCTGCCTTGGCCAAGAACTACTGGGTTGTCATTTATCGAATCACATAGGACATATCTCTTCTTTTACTAGAAGTGGTAGATTCTTTATTGATCATACATTATCTTCATGTACAACTTATTATACCCAAGCATACCCTTTGATATACCCTAAGGGTCTTAAGGAATAAGTCAAAGTATAACTCATCATACACAAGATACTATGATGATCTCAAGTCCAAGGATCACTTGTACTACTATCATTACAGGAATTCCTATTGACAGGCAAGTAAAACTCCATTAGGTATTCCTTAGCGAGCCACGTTCAGTGAACTTATTCTCTAATAAGCACCTACATACTTGCTTTAGTGTCTCCACACAAATGATCATGAGATCAATCATCCTCATCCAATGAGCAAGCAACGTATGTACCAATCTATCCGGATTTACTAATCCCCAATTTAGTAATCCAACGATTGCGAACTATTTTAGTTTTAAGCTTTCTAAGAATTTAGATCTCATTAGAATGATCATCATCAATTTTCTTAAAAGCATTGCTTAAAACTATGCGTTTATCACATATTATAAAACAACATCATGTAGATAATTACAAGCCTTTAATAAATTAATACTTTTTATTAATAAATGAATAAGATTGTTTACAAAGTATATGCTTTATCATCAAACATGATTGGCTTGTGTGCATACTACTTTCAATCTCCCACTTGCACTAAAGCCAATCGCCATGGTATCTCATACCCTTCTTCTCTAAGTGACGATTATCCTGCTGTTGGATAAGCTTTAGTTAATGGATATGTAATATTGTTCTTGAGAGTTCACTATCTCTATAGTGATTTCCCATCTTTCAATGATTCTTATAATCAAATGAAAGTGCCACAACACATGTTTAGATCTAAGATGAGACTTAGGAACTATTCCTAGTTCTGTAATAAACTTTTCATCCAAACAATCAACTTGAAGCTTCATTTATAGCTATATACTTTGTATTTATCACTAAACCAACAACTCTTTGTTGTTTGGAACATTTCCAATTCACTGCACCACCGTTCAAGGTAACCCTTTACCTTAAAGTGAATTTTCTGTCGTCTTGGTCTGTCTGAAAAACTTGAGTCTGTTAAGCCCTCTAGTTTTAATTCAGACCCACCATGTATTATGGTCACATCCTTAGTGCCGGTTAAGTACTTTGAGATGTTTTTCACTGACTCATAGTGAATTTCTCCAGAATATGACTGATCAACATCAAGTCTCGTACATTTCATTGCATACATGATAGTTACTCATGCAATCTCTCTTTTGGAGTCTATGGGGACTATTAAAAGAGATACACTCCATGGCTCATCAACATGAGATATCTCATGGAGTTTTTCATGCTAAACGACTTTAGCATCAAATGAATATACGTTCCTCGGGTTAAGCCGAGCATCCTTTTAAATCTATCTATATAGATTTGCATCCCCAATTAAGATACCCTTCGCAAATCATTCATGGAGGAATGTTTAGACAATTTTATCTTTACTGATTGTAGTATTGGTATGTTATTCCTCATCCGTAGTATATCAATATATAATACTAGAAATTTCACGATGCTCCCACTGACCCTTTTGTACACACTTGGTTCATTCTTATTTTTGATAAATCAAACTCTTTTGATTGTCTCATCAAAACGAATGTTCCATTATTTGAGAAACTTGCTTCAATTCATTTCTCTGAGTGTCTACAGCTCTTCCCTCATCATATGTAACTCTGGATCATCATCTTCTATGATGCGTACCTCATCATCATCATCCATGATGAATCCATACCTCCTAGGTATCTTCGGTACTATTCCAGATTTACGATTCGGTTGTGGTACAATAGGTCTATCTACAGGTTCCTCTTATTTGACTTAAAGTATTTTGTTGTTCTCGAACTCTTCAAGATGTATTATCCTCACACTAGCCCTTTCAATGATAAACACCTTTATCTTAGAAGGTAGTGTGTTTCGCAACAAACACCTTTTGCTAAGTAGGATTATAGAACATATGCCCTAAACTTACTTTAGGATGTCCCACAAATCTGTACTTGTCAAATTTTGTCCCAAGCTTATCCTTTGAAACTTTTTCACATAAGTTGGACAACCCCTTATCTTAACATACTTAAGATTAGGAATCCTCCCTGTCCATAACTTTTATGGAGTCTTGGGGCCGGATTTTGAGGTTACCTTTTCGTAGATATGCTGCCATTTCTAGGACATTACCCCAGAAGGATACTGGAATGTCGGTAAAATCATTATGGACCGCACCATGTCCAACAAGGTACGATTTTTCCATTCAGATACATCAATCAATTATTACGTATCAGGATGTGTCCATTATGAGAAAACCATTTGAGATGATCTAGAAACTTATTACACAAGTATTTATTCCTTGATCTAATCAAAGAATCTTAATACTTTGTCAATTTATTTCACTTCTGAATTCTTTGAACCTTTCAAATAATTCACACTTGTATTTCAACAAATACATACATTCAACTCTTTGAATGATCATCTCCTTTTTCTTATATTAGTTTGTTCAATTTATAAAATAATTTTTTTACGTAAGTCAAGTATACAAAATCTATTAAGTAATATTTCAGTTCTATACAAAACATTATTATTATAAATAGAACAACAATTGTTCTTAAATATAATACCAAAAATTTCATTGTCCAACAATAAAATGGAAATAATTTTTCCAACGAGAACTAGAATACAATAACAACTTATTGACTTAATAAATTTGCCAGTAGGCAGTGCTAAACTATAAGTTTCTATGTCTAATGTTGCAACCTTTGCTTCATTTCCCACACATAGGATTACTTATATTTGTTTAGCTTTCTACTTCTGCTTGGTCCCTTCATAAATCTATATTTATGATAACAAAAGTCGGTATCCAATACCCAAGTAGAACATTGACTTAAAGAAAAATTTATTTTAAATCATGAACAAATTTGTATTTGTAACTGAAACTTCACTAAGCTTCTTTGGTTAGCCTTTGCAAGATGCTTCTCGCAGTTTCCTTTCCAGTGTCCAGGCTTATTGCAGTGGAAGCAAACTCCTTTGTTATCCTGTATCAGTTTTATTCTTATTATCCTTTATTTTTGCCTTTTCTATTTACCTTCTTAGAATCGTTCTTCTTTTCAGAAGATCCTTTGGCCCCTACCAGTAAGACATGGTCTTTCTTAGTTGGAAAGTGACTCTCAAAATTTTTCAACACGTTAAGCAAATCAGCGAAGCTAATATCTAGCTTGTTCATATGAAAAATTCACAACAATTGTGAAAGGAGTCCAGGAGTGAGTGCAAGATCAAATCTTGGCCCAACTCTCCATCCATGACAAAACCTGTTGTCTTAATTGATCAATCAAATTGATTATGTTAAGGACTTTTGTCTGTACTGTAGTGTCATCGGTCATTCTAGATCGGAAGAGCTCCTTAGATATCTGATATCTATTAGTCCTACTTTCCTCACCATCAACTACTTGATGTGCAAGAATATAGTAGGAGCATCCATAGTTTCATGCTGACGCTGAAGTTCGTTACTCATGGATGCGAGCATGATGCATTGAGCCAACTGTGCATCATCTTGCCAGTTTCTAAAAGTAGCAATCTCTTCCTCAGAGGCATTGTCTGCAACCATTGCAGGGATAGGCGTATTAAGGACATAAGATAGCTTTTCAGCCATGAGAACTATTCTCAAATTCCTTAACCAATCCGTTTAATATGGTTCGGTTAATTTAGCATCTAATATGCTACGCAGTGATAGTAATTTAGACATTGTAAAATTCTGTAAATGAATTTATAATTAATAACATTTTAACATATATTCTTTTATTAATTACCAAAATAAATTAGGTCTTGTTTTAAATTGGTATCTCCCACTATTTTCTTCAAACTATATTACCCTCAATATATATAGTTCAGCAAAATCTAATTAAAGATTTGCTAGTGAGAATAAGGATCCCATTTCAAATGTATATAGTCTTATGTGTGCACAACAAACTATATATAAATAAATAGGTAGACAACTCTTGTCAATTACATCAACTATGTAACTCCTTGTATTTTGCCTCTTAAATCATAATGGTCAAGTGTGTGCACATCCGAACTAAAATGATTTAAGTTAAGTCAGACCCAGCATTTTCATATAAGTGAAGAGAAAACTACAGCCCTTGTGTGTGCACAACAAAGCAGTAATGTTCAATTCCTTATAAACATCATATGTAATAAAAACAACATCTTAAATATTTAATACTCGCCTTGTGTGTGCACAACAAACTCATATTAAATATTCAATACTCTATTTTTTATATCATGCTAGAAGGCGACGTTCGATATTCCAAATATCTTTGAACGTTACAACTTAATATAAAATATTTAAGGGGTTTGCTATTAATTTGTCTCATCTTGTTTAGCGCGCATGCACATATATATATAAAATACGCGTCATATTAATAAACATGCGAAACATATTTGCATAATATATAATATATATATATATATATAGTATAAGCATGCACATATAGAATACTATATTCTACCCGAATTGATTATGAACTTTTATTCTAGTTTGGTTCACTAGAGCCACCAAGTGAACCAAAAGGTCAAACCCTAGGGGTGCAATAATTAATATTTAAATATAACTATTACATTAAAATCCGGGCTCCATTACAAACGGGCCTTCACGCTCTCCTTGCTCCTTGATCTCCAATTTTTCAAAATTAATTCTAACTATTCCTATTACAAAACTATTTTAAAATAAATAGAAACCTTGATCAACAGTCAAGGGGAAGTACATAGGAGGGAGATAGAATTTACATTAAAAAAAAATTAGAGAAGACGAGGTACGCAGACCCCATTTAATAAAACCCATACATTCATGCATCCAACTAAAATAAAATCCAATCACATTGGTCAATAGTCCATAATCAATCTCATTTATTATCATACACATCACCATATGCATCAATAAATAACATTCATCTCATGAATAATAAACATTCAATATATATATTGATATCATTTAATGGGCAAATTTAGTTACTATAAAATCTAATTTTGAATCAAAATAAACTCCTTTATTTTAATCCAAATATAAATCAAAATAAACTCTTTTATTTTAATTTATCTAATTTTGAATAAAATAAACTATTTTATTTTAATCAAAATCTTTAATCAAAATAAACTCCTTTATTTTAATTAATTATGGAATCCAATTCCAAGTAAAAAAATAAAACTCCTTTATTAAAGGAAACACGAATTCTCTTTCCTATTCACAAATAAACTCCTTTATTTTGAATAATATGAAATCTTATTTCATATCTAAATAAACTCCTTTATTTAAGGAAATTAGGATTCTTTTCCTATTCACTAATAAACTCTTTTATTTTGAATAATATGAAATCTTATTTCATATCTAAATAAACTCCTTTATTTAAGGAAATATGAATCCAATTTCAACTCCAATTAGTTATCATGGAATCCAATTCCAACTCTAATTAGTTAGCATGAAATCTAATTTTATAATTAAAATAAACTTTATATTTTAATATTAAAATAAACTTTTTATTGTAAGATTAAAATATATTTTATTTTTAATTATAAAATAATTCAAATTAATATATTATATATATATATATATATATATATATATATATATATATATATATAATATAACCGTTATTATTATATATATAATATATATTATATATATATGATTATAAAGAATCTCCTGCTCCCTTTAAAATCAAGTAATTCACATGCCTGATCTCCTTTTATGATATGATCCAAGCAAACGTGGCCATATCAACGAAATCATACAACAACAAATTATAAAAAACACGTGAATAATGGAAGTATTCATTGGAGAAATCATTGGAGCAATCATTGGAGCAATCACGTCAATCTGAGAATCCTTCCTTTCGGAAAAAATAAAAAAATGATGAATATTCGGTAAATTCTGTAACTGAAACATGATGAACTTTTCAAAAATTTACAGTCACGGATTACGCGAAATTGATAATCACAGTTTTTTTAAATAAATTTTATACAATAAATTATGCCCAATTAAATTGTTCTAAACATATATCAATATACATATCAAATTAAAACAATTAATAATTTGCATAAAGGTTTGGCCCTGATGCCACTGTTAGGTTTGTAATATTCATGAACGCAATTAAATTGCACAAAATTAGCGGAAACATGTAAAAATCAGAGTTTAAAAATTTTACAAACCATATACCCGGATCACCCTTTATGCACAATTATTAATTAAACGAAAAAGAAAGAACAAGAACCATACCCTTGAAGATCCGAGCTTCCTCAGGTACAAGTTCACCTCCAATCCTTTTCGCGTTCAACTTGAATCCAGCGGGTTTGGTTCCTTCCTTTGATCAACGTTAGCCACCCAAGTGTTTAGCCTCTAGAGGTGATCAACCAAGGAAGGAGAAGAATTCAAGAAGATGTGTATTTGGCAAAACCCTAGTTTTCTATCTCTCATAGAAAAGGAGCGTACTCTTCCAACTATTGGAATTACGTCTGTTGTTAAAAGGCCAACAACAACTCTACTCCACCTATAATAAGACTCCTTTTATTTATAGATGTAGGCAACCCTCCTTAACAATTAAGGAATTGTGTTTTATTTTAATTAATTAAATTCCTTTAATTAATTAGGCTCCCTAATCTTATTAGAGATAATTAATTAAACTTTTAATTAATTAGCCTCCTAATCTTATTAGGAATAAATAAGAGTACTTTTATTAATTAATTCCCAAACTCCTTTGGGAATTAAATAATAATAATAGTAATAATAATAATAAGACTTCTCTTATTAATTTATATTTAATATTTTCAAAATATTAAATAATAAATATTAAGCTATTTAATTTATTCTATCACCATAGATTAAATTAAATATACTTAACTTATTATTACGATTATGCCATTTACTTCTTAAATAATTATTCTTCCTTTTATGGTGTGACCCTTTAGGTTCTCCATATTAAACCGGTTGTTAATAAATCAATTAGAACAATTCTAATCTTATTTAAATAAATAAATTAAACTATTAATTTATTTAAATAAATAATATTTATTCTACAATAGGGATAAGCCTCCCTAGCGATTAACGACTTTCCAGATAATATAGATTTCAACAATAATCATAAAAGAACATTTGAGTAAATAGTTACCGTACAATTCAATCCTTCCACCATACAATGTCCCAATTAAATATAAGACATGAAATTTCTGTCAAGTCTTATTTTATTTAATTATATGTATTTCGACTCTTAAATGCACAACTCCAAATAATGCAAATTAGAAACTCCTTTTTAATTTCATTCTGCCTTGGCCAAGAACTACTGGGTTGTCATTTATCGAATCACATAGGACATATCTCTTCTTTTACTAGAAGTGGTAGATTCTTTATTGATCATACATTATCTTCATGTACAACTTATTATACCCAAGCATACCCTTTGATATACCCTAAGGGTCTTAAGGAATAAGTCAAAGTATAACTCATCATACACAAGATACTATGATGATCTCAAGTCCAAGGATCACTTGTACTACTATCATTACAGGAATTTCTATTGACAGGCAAGTAAAACTCCATTAGGTATTCCTTAGCGAGCTACGTTCAGTGAACTTATTCTCTAATAAGCACCTACATACTTGCTTTAGTGTCTCCACACAAATGATCATGAGATCAATCATCCTCATCCAATGAGCAAGCAACGTATGTACCAATCTATTCGAATTTACTAATCCCCAATTTAGTAATCCAACGATTGCGAACTATTTTAGTTTTAAGCTTTCTAAGAATTTAGATCTCATTAGAATGATCATCATCATTATTCTAAAAGCATTGCTTAAAACTATGGGTTTATCACATATTATAAAACAGCATCATGTAGATAATTAAAAGCCTTTAATAAATTAATACTTTTTATTAATAAATGAATAAGATTGTTTACAAAGTATATGCTTTATCATCAAACATGATTGGCTTGTGTGCATACTACTTTCATAATCGGTTAATAACCATGGTCAAACTATTATATTTTGATGTGCTCTCTTAAGTGATGAGACCATTGATACTTTTGTGTGGCTTTTTAAGTATTTTTTGGATGCAATGTCAGGTGATGCACCTGAAATGATTATTACCGATCAGGATCCGGCTATTACAAATTCCATTTCACAGATACTTCCTAATACATTTCATAGATAATATAGTTAGCACATTTTAATAGAATTTTCAGAGAAGATTGACTTTGTAAAATTCAGTGCTTATTATAAAGAGTTTTCAGATTGCATTTGGAATTCGGAGACTGTGAAAAAGTTTTACTCCACTCGGGTGGAGCTGGTGGAGAAAAGTGGGTTGAATACTAATAAATGGCTATAATCAATGTATGACATCCGTTCTAGATGGGTTCTTGCACATGTGAATCATGTTTTCTCAGCCGACATGTCAAGTAGCCAACGAGCGGAGAGTTTTCATTCATTTTAAAAAAAAATTATTTCTAAAAGAAATTCTTTAGTGGATTTTATGATTCAATTTGGTCGGGGCCTTCAACATCAACGACATGCTTAGTTGGTTTCGGATAACAAAGATTTGTTTGAGAGGCCGAAAATGAAAATTGGCCCTGACTTCTTATTTCAAATGGTTGACATTTATACACTCTATATATTATAAATTTGAAGACGAGTTGTGTGATAGCTTGAATTATAGCTTTGAACTTATGAAGGAGGATGTCAACTACCATGTATACAAAATTCACCGAAGGAATGTCAACAGGTTTAAAGTAAGAGAAATTCAGTATGACAAATCTTTGGATTATGCAACATGCACTTGCAAAAAGTTTGAGAGTTTGGGAATCCTGTGTCGGCGTGTGATAGCTTACTTGAATAAGTATCACGATCTTGACAAATTGCCTACAAAATACATTTTGAAGAGGTGGACAAAAAAAACAAAATCAAGTGGTGTAATTGATGATAATGGTGTGGAGATAAAAGATGACAAGCCATACTTACTCTTGCGGAGTCAATTGATTCAACATTATTTAGATTTACTTGACAGGGCTCTCACAAATGAATAAGTCACAAATGTATTAGAAGAATGTTTAGATAATGTTGATGAAAAAATCAATCAAATTAATTAGAATAATGGTTCCAAAAGAAACAATGAAATGGAGTCTGGTAGAATGATTATATCCAAGTCAATTAACATGACTTGTACTTATAAACATAGTTACATTGAGCCGAACCAAGTGCGAGCAAATAGGTATGGCAAAAGGCTGAAGGGTGACAAAGAAAGAGCTTTGGAGAAAACAAAAAATCTCAAGAGTAGACGTTGTCATGGATGTGACAAAGTTGGTGTTACACACGACAAAAGAAGATGTCCAATGCTTAATAATAAGTAATCAAGTTTACTTATTTTGACTTTGTTATTTGTTTAAATTTGATTTTGTTATTTGTTTAAATTTGACTTTGCTATTTGTTTAAATGTAGAACTGGAGCATCAAATATTGATGGCACTCAAGATCCAGGTGTAGATGATGATAGTGATTCAACCACAACAAGTGAAACTTATATTTGCTATAACAACACTTGTATATCTGTATTTTTATATAAATTTGGAATTTTTTTTTAAACATTGTGGCCTTCAGAATTGCAATAATCATATTAGTTAATGTGTTTGATGTTATAGTATGTATATTCCCTGTTTCATTTTGTTTTAATTTTTTCAATAGTGTTGATTTGTTGTTGATATGCAATTTTTCAGTGTTGGCAATTGATGAGATTGTTTCTAAACCCAATAACTGTGAAGGAATTATTAAAATTCAAATCTTCCTAATTTTTTACAAAGTAAACAAGTTGTTATAAAATATTCAATTGATCGGAAAATATTCAATTGGTCGGAAAATAATAAGGTGTGGATTTGATATAATGTTATAGTTGTGGACAAATTTTACAAAGTAAAGAAGTTGTTATAAAATATTCAATTGGTCGGAAAATATTCGTTTTATCAGGAAATATTCGTACGACGGCACAAGCATTGGTAGACCCCACAACGGAACCACTGTCGAAGTTAGAAAACGACAGAAATATCTAATTATAAAAATAACGGCAAAAGTTTTACCGTTACTGTTGAAATACCCGATGATAAAAGTACAGTAATATGTGTGGTTGCATAGTAGCACACGGTATTGATTATTGATGCTTACGTGAGAAGTCACTCAGTTATACTCAATTATTGCTATAGTAATTGATGCATAGTATCTCACCACTACAAAAAAATGGGCCTTTAGCAACGATTTTTCGGGTAACGGCTTTATAAGTCGTTGCTAAAAGTATATGTTTAGCAACGAAATTTGTCCTTCGTTGCAAATTATGTCAAGCTTTCACTTTTTGCAATGAAATTCATAAGTCGTTGCAAAATTTTGTTGCTAATTCATTGGCGGGAAAAATTTTCGTTAGAAAATCGTTGCAAAATTTTCGGCCACTTGATTTCCAGTCATCGTGGGCAACGAAAGATTCTTTGTTACTAAAAATGGGGCTTTAGCAACAATTTTTCAATGAAAAATGTTTAACAACGAAACTTGTCATTTGTTGTAGATTGTGTCAGGCTTTCGCTTTTTGCAATGATATTCTTAAGTAGTTGCAAAATTTGAAAACAAATTTCGTTAGAAAATCGTTGCAAAATTTCTAACCACTTGATTTCTCCTCATCGTGGCAACGAAAGTTTTTTTCTAGCTATATTTCGTTGCCTAATATAGACCACAATCATTTGCAACAATTTTTATTTTTGTTGCATGTTTTATACAACTTTTTGCAATAACTATTAAAATGTTGCCTTAAATTAAGATAATAACAATAACAGTAATAATAATAATAATATTAATAATAATAATAATAATAACAGTCATAATAATACTAATAGTACTAATAACAATAATAATAATAATAACAATAACATTAATATTAATAATAGTAGTACTAATAATAATAATAATAATAATAACAATAACAATAACAATAACAGTAATAATAATAATAATAATGATAATAATAATAGTAATAATAATAATAATAACAATAACAATAATAATAATATTAGTACTAATAATAATAATAATAATAATAATAATAACAGTCATAATAACAATAACAGTCAAAATAATAATAATAATAATAATAATAATAATAATAATAATAATAATAATAATAATAATAATAATAATAACAGTAGTAGTAGTAGTAATAATAATAATAATAATAATAATAATAATTTATTATTTTATTTTACACGTGGACGGGCTGACGTAGCAAATATTAAACTCTGTCCCAAAAAATATGTTGATGCAAAGATTCGAACCCAAGACCTCTTATTTGCTATTATTTTGCAAGGAATAATATTTATAGCTAAACAAATCATTTCCTCCAAATAGAAACAGATCCCCTTTCCTTTGATTTGTTACGTACATACATAAATGTACATAACTAATTACGTAATAATAATAATAATAATAGTAATAATAATAATAATAATAATCTTAATAATAATAATAATAACAAGAAAAATAATAATAATAATAATAATAATAATAATAATAATAATAATAATACTAATGATGCAAAGATTCAAACCCAAGACCTCTAGTTTGGAAAATTAATACAATGACCACCCAAGCAAATGGACTTAGTTGATATTATTTTGCAAGGAATAGTATTTATAACTAAACAAATCATTTCCTCCAAATAAAAACAGATCCCCTTTCCTTAGATTTGTTACGTACATACATAAATGTACATAACTAATTACGTGATAATAATAATAATAATAATAATAATAATAATAAAAAAAATAACAACAATAATAATAATAATAATAAAAATAACAATAATAATAGTAATAATAATAATAATAACAATAACAGTAATAATAATAATATTAGTACTAATAATAATAATAATAACAGTCATAATAATAATAATAATAATAATAATAATAATAATAATAATAATAATAATAATAATAATAATAATAATAATAATAATAATAATAACAGTAGTAGTAGTAGTAGTGGTGGTGGTGGTGGTGGTGGTGGTGGTGGTGGTGGTGGTGGTAGTAGTAGTAGTAGTAGTAATAATAATAATAATTTTTTATTTTATTTTACACGTGGAAACGTGGCGAATATTAAACTCTATCCCAAAAAATATGTTTATGCAAAGATTCGAACCCAAAAAATAGAGGACTTCTCGTTTGATATAGCAAAAAAATAGAGGACTTTTCGCTGAGAGTTTTTTCAAGTACTGTAATGCTACTTGGGCATCGTTTGAATCTATTGTGTCACGTCTTATATCTCGTACAACATTCCGAATATCCTTATCACTGAAACCGACATTTTCCACCCGTCCTCCTATTTCATTAAATACATTCATCATTTTACTTGGCCCAAATCCAACCCTTGTGAAAGTTCTGATTAAACTTCAAGCAACAAGAGTTATATTTTTTTGTGTTTGTATAAAAATTTTGTTGCTCGGACTCACCAAATCATGATAGTGAGTCAGCTCAATTTTTGAAACTTTTCAGGTATCTTCTTTCTTTAGATGAACAACAAACATTCTAGCTTTGTACATCGTCTGACCTATAGAATGACCTTTTCTTTTGACCTTACTACCATCAACTTCATCAACGTCTTATTTCTTTCTTTCAATTGGTTTTCTAGCTTTCTTACATGTAAAAAGCCGGTTGGATAAATTGTTGGAGTGAGCTTATTTCTGAGTTGGCCCAATTTTTATTTCAAATCCACTACTACGTGCATATGTTCTATAAAATTCTTCCGCCTCTTGGATAATAGAAAACATTTGACCCTTGTATGGACTTTTTGAAACGTTAATATGTGATTGGTTCGTGTTATGAACACCAATATTATCCATGTCAATATTATCATGAGAAGAAATTAAAGAACTTGAATTAAACATATCTTCAGCCATAATTGAAAACTTACTGGAACGATTTTTACCTGTGAAGACATGCTTGATCTTTGATTTGGACTGATTTATTTTCTATTCTCTACACTTATAAATGATTTTGTATTTTCTATTCTACGTAACAGAATTCTTCTTTCACTAGTTGAACTAGCGGACAAATATATGGCAAAGTAAATGGCAGATCTAATATTTTCTAGCGTAATATTTGGGATAACATGGTAATCCAAAGGTTCAAATTGCCCCCATATTCATGTTCTGATATTTGCTATTGATTAACAGATCTAATATTATGCATAATATTCAAGAATATTCAAGATCTGATATTTGCCCACATATTCAAGCTCTGATATTTTTTATTGATTGACAAATCTAATATTAGGCGTAATATTCGAGAATATTCTAGATCTGATATTTGATCTAATATTTGCTAACATGGTAATCCATTCTTCTTCCGCTAGTTCAACTAGCGGATATATAAATTTGATTGACTTGATTGGCTTGATATGGGGGTAATTTGGGATGAAAAGTTTTTGAATTATGTCCGCTAGTTGGACTAGCGGAAGGCGCAATTGTGTATTAAATCTTAGTCCTTAGTTTATGTAATGGATGGTTATGATGTTATTTGCCCATTTTTCATCCATAGCAAATACATGTTATGAATTATTTCTCCATATATATATATATATATATATATATATATATGTATATATATATATATATATATAGTTCGCATCTTAAGCACTCCGCTTAAGTGACACTCCTATATAAAGCTATCCAATTTTTAGATCCAATTCAAAATCTGAATTTTTCTCTCTCCATTAAAAGAAAACAAATCTGAAAGACCCAAATCATGGGTTTCCTCTCTCCAAAAAAATTGTGGTTTCCTCTCTCCGATTTCAGACCCAAATCATGGTTTCCTCTCTTTCCAAAACAAATCGTCCTCAAGAGCCACCGGACTCACGCAAAACAAAAATCTGAATCCCCCTTGATCTCGATTTCAATTCGGCCAACCATTCACTATTTTCTACCATTAATTATATTTTGTGAAGATTTCTTTGAAAACATTGAACTTTCTTATTTTGATTTTCTTGCTTAAGAAAATCCTAGCTAGATAAAAAAGTAAACTATGTTTATAATGTAGGGGAAGTAAACCTTGTCGTGATATAATTAAAAAAAGGGGAAATCAATAGTTTTTGAAAGATTTGAGTGAGGAATGCATTTAATTTCTATTTTAGAGTAGGAGATTGACAAGGATATTTAATAGATTAAAACTAATTTTATGACGTTATTCCTTTTCTCAAACTTTATGTGACATGAAATTCATGATTTAGAATTGAAAGTTGAGTCTTAGTAGTTCAAATATTAATTAGTTTTGCTCAAATACTGATGTTAAGGGCTTTGAACTGATGTTGCCCAGTAAGTGGTAAGGTTTTACTTTTCTACTAACTGCTGAGTAATGGAGTTGCTCATGTACTTCATTTTTATGGTGTATATTTTATTACTATCGATTGCATATTAATATGATTTTTAATACGCTAGATCACTTACAAGACTTGTAGGGAAAAAATCTTAACCTTATGGTTGTGATATTCATGTTTGATCTGAATTTTGGTGAAGTCAGATATTTTTAACTGTAACAAGTGTTTCACTGAATATTTTTATAACCTTGTTTGCTCAAATGAGATCTTTAGGGATAAGGATTGGTGGCTAAATAACTATGAGAAAGTCATAATTCTCATCCAGCCTAATACGTTGTGTTTATTTTTGCATAAGCTAATGAATATCAACTCAATGGTTTTTATATTTTCAGGTGGATGACATAGACCATGAAATAGGGAGTTGTGGGAATAATGCAGAAATAGATTTAGACTACATATATAATTACGATGAAGAAATGGAGGGGGGTGACTTGAGTACCGAGGGGTTAGATGTGAACAATCCTAAAAAATTTGTTTACTATCCTCAAGTAGCCGATGAGTTTATGCCTAAGCTAGGTCAATAATTTGAAACAGTATATGATGTTCACACTTTTTACGATACATATGCAATGCATGTTGGTTTTAGTGTGCGAAAGTATAATGAGAAAAAAAAGGATGGGGAGCGATGAAATAATTAGGAAGGAGTATGTGTGTTACAAGCAAGGAAAAGGAAAACTATTAGTCGATGTGGATGTAAAAATAAAACGTGAATCTACAAAGAAGGTTGTAGTGCAACAATTGTAGTGGCAAAAAGAAATGACTTATACTTAGTATCTAAAATTAAGGAGGACCATTGTCATCCCCACATGTGTCAAATGCCCAAAAATTGTGTCTAAAAGAAATTCTTTAGTGGATTTTATGATCCAATTTGGTCGGGGCCTTCAACATCAACGACATGCTGAGTTGGTTTCGGATAACAAAGATTTGTTTGAGAGGCCGAAAATGAAAATTGGCCCTGACTTCTTATTTCAAATGGTTGACATTTATACACTCTATATATTATAAATTTGAAGACGAGTTGTGTGATAGCTTGAATTATAGCTTTGAACTTATGAAGGAGGATGTCAACTACCATGTATACAAAATTCACCGAAGGAATGTCAATAGGTTTAAAGTAAAAGAAATTCAGTATGACAAATCTTTGGATTATGCAACATGCACTTGCAAAAAGTTTTAGAGTTTGGGAATCTTGTGTCGGCGTGTGATAGATTACTTGAATAAGTATCACGATCTTGACAAATTGCCTACAAAATACATTTTGAAGAGGTGGACAAAAACAACAAAATCAAGTGGTGTAATTGATGATAATGGTGTGGAGATAAAAGATGACAAGCCATACTTACTCTTGCGGAGTCAATTGATTCAACATTATTTAGATTTACTTGATAGGGCTCTCACAAATAAATAAGTCACAAATGTATTAGAAGAATGTTTAGATAATGTTGATGAAAAAATCAATCAAATTAATTAGAATAATGGTTCCAAAAGAAACAATGAAATGGAGTCTAGTAGAATGATTGTATCCAAGTCAGTTAACATGACTTGTACTTATAAACATAGTTACATTGAGCCGAACCAAGTGCGAGCAAATAGGTATGACAAAAGGCTGAAGGGTGACAAAGAAAGAGCTTTCGAGAAAACAAAAAATCTCAAGAGTAGACGTTGTCATGGATGTGACAAAGTTGGTGTTACACACGACAAAAGAAGATGTCCGACGCTTAATAATAAGTAATCAAGTTTACTTATTTTGACTTCGCTATTTGTTTAAAATTGACTTTGTTATTTGTTTAAATTTGATTTTGTTATTTGTTAAAATTTGACTTTGCTATTTGTTTAAATATAGAACTGGAGCATCAAATATTGATGGCACTCAGGATCCAAGTGTAGATGATGATAGTGATTCAACCACAACAAGTGAAACTTATATTTGCTATAACAACACTTGTATATCTGTATTTTTATATAAATTTGGAATTTTTTTTTAAACATGGTGGCCTTCAGAATTGCAATAATCATATTAGTTGATGTGTTTGATGTTATAGTATGTATATTCCCTGTTTCATTTTGTTTCAATTTTTTCAATAGTGTTGATTTGTTGTTGATATGCAATTTTTCAGTGTTGGCAGTTGATGAGATTGTTTCTAAACCCAATAACTGTGAAGGAATTATTAAAATTCAAATCTTCCTAATTTTTTAAAACTATGTGAATTGGAAAAGGGTAATGTAGTGGAGTTCATTTCCGCTGCAAATATGATATTAACATCACTCATGTTACCTTGATTCCATGTGTGAGAAGGGAAGTTGAGAAAAATTTAATTTGATCCCATTGGTGAAAAATTTACAAACTTTGAGTGAACTCATCTGGTACATTATATCCTTGGGATATATTAAAAAGAAAATTCAATGGGATCAATAAACAAAATTAACACACACATTAAAAAGAAAATAGACCAGCAAAATCTTTTCAAACATTAACAAAGAAAAATAGAAATACAATCGTCCAAACCACTCAGACCATTACCAAAATACTTAACAAATAAACACAGACTACTACAAAATACTAGTATACATAATTAGATAGATTAATACGGATAGATTTCTAATTAGCCAGAAATTTCAACGGATTTGACCTCAGGCTTCTTAATCTCCTCTTTGGGAACAGTAACAGTCAAGACACCATTCTCCATAACAGCTTTAACTTGATCCACCTTGGCGTTTTCCGGCAGCCTAAACCGCCGGAGGAACTTTCCGCTGCTGCGTTCCAGCCGGTGCCACGTGTCGTTCTTCTCCTCCTCCTTGCTCCTATCTCCGCTAATCTGAAGAACCCTCCCTTCTTCCACCTCTACCTTCACCTCCTCCTTCTTCAGCCCCGGGAGGTCGGCCTTGAACACGTGAGCTTCCGGAGTCTCCTTCCAGTCAATGCGCGTATTCGCAAACGCCGCCGTCTCCTTCGCAAATTCCGACCGAGGGAGGGAGAGATCGCTGCCGGAGCTAAAAGGGAAGTCCTGGAAAGGATCCCAGATGTCGAGGGAGAATGGGTCGAAAACGTTGCTTCGTCGGCCGCCGAAAAAGCTCGGAATAATCGACATTGTTTAGCTTGTTGGTATTTCTATTGGCTGATGGTGTTAGTGTTGATGAAATAAGAGAGGGGAGGAGGATGTATTTATAAGGGGATTACAAGGGCAATTTCGTCACTAGATTGTTCTGGCGCTTTCCTGAGTTATCCAGAATAGTAGTCTGTGGAACTTGAAAGAAAATTCGAATTTGTGTAGCTTTTAATCATCAATTTCTCATTAAAAACACTACCAATAATTTAAGATCGGGATAAATAACGTTTTGGTCACTATACTGGGGTCTGGTTTTCATTCTGGTAACCGAAATTTATTTTGTTACAATCGAATTACTGTACTCTCATATATTACAAAATGATCACTAATTTAACTTTCCGTCCAAAAGTCAAATGGAAACCGTGAGTTAGCAAGCTGGCATGATGACTATGCAAGCTGGTCCCATTTTTTGCTTACGTGGAGCACAGGAAATGCAAGGCGATAGATTATTATAGTACAAACCACCAAAACTATTAACTACTTCACCTAAACAATTCCAAAACTAATAATAATAATAATTTCAAAATAATAATAATAATAAAATACTATTAATAGTGATAATTTTAAAATTCTGTTTTTAATTTTTTTTTTAAAAAAAAATCTGCTTTTTAAAATTCGGTTTTTTTAAAAAGTCTGTTTTTTTTAAAAAGATGTTTTTTAAAAAAATTCTGTTTTTTAAAAAAGTGTGTTTTTTTAAAAAAACTGTTTAATTAAAAAATTCGGTTTTTTAAAATTTTTTGCTTTTTTAAAAAAATCTGTTTTTAAAAAAATTCTATTTTTTTTAAATAGAAATTTAAAAAAAAAATAACATTTTTATTATTATTATTTTGAAATTATATTAATTGTATTTTATTATTATTATTATTTTGAAATTATTATTATTATTAGTTTTGGAATTGTTTAGGTGAAGTAGTTAAAAGTTTTGGTGGTTTGTACTATAATAATCTATCTCCTTGCATTTTCTGTGCTCCACGTAAGCAAAAAATGGGACCAGCTTGCACAGTCATCATGTCAGCTTGCACACTCACGGTTTCCGTCTGACTTTTGGACGGAAAGTTAAATTAGTGACCATTTTGTAATATATGAGAGTACAGTAATTCGATTGTAACAAAAAAAGTTTCGGTTACCAGAATGAAAACCGGACCCCAGTACAGTGACCAAAACGTTATTTATCCCATTTAAGATTAGTCTCAATACATTGATCATTTTGATGTTTACTTTATTTTTCATATTGGGGTGTATTCAATTAAAAATTTTAAAGATTTTTTTTAAATGACAAACTTTTATAGAGTTTGTGAATTTTAATAACTTTTATATACTTCATGAAATAAGTGACAAATTTTAATAGACTTTTGTATACTCCTAATATATCTTACAGCTTATATTAATTGTTAGTTAGCCCATGTGTGTACAACATCTCCCTTTTTTTTCATGAACTAGAAGAAATCTCATTATTTCATTAAATTATTGTGACATGAGATTTTATATATGTTGAAATCATTCATATTATTCTACTCATTTCATGATAAATTTGGATACTCGAATACCAATAAAACTTTAAAAGCTACATACGCAACACAAAAACTAAGCTCACTTTTCATTGAACTATATATACTATATGATGTTTTTTTAGTAAGAGTACCAAACTATGTTTTTCACAAAATAATGTCAATGAAAATCTTTATGATCAAAAGTCGTAAAACTTCATACATGTGAGTAAATTGCCACCAAGTTATAGAAAAATTATCACAATTGGGTACCAAAAATCACCTATCTTTGTAATCACCAAAATAAACTCAAAATAATTCAAAAATTTTAAGAATTTCAAAACGATTACCCTTGTTACTGGCCATTCTTATTATTATGATTGATATCTCTCCACATGTCAGAAGTTATATCAGTCCTCCAATCATTAGCATGCTCTCGTTGTTGCTCTTGAGTTTCAAAAATATGTTCCAAATTATCTCCTTGATTGAATAGTAGCGATGAAGATGGTGAAGACTCGTTATGTAAGACCCCAACTTTTATGAATAAAGATTTAATTTTCTCGAAATATCCTTTTTGAATAATAAGGTGTGGATTTGATATAATGTTATAGTTGTGGACAAATTTTATAAAGTAAACAAGTTGTTATAAAATATTCAATTGGTCGGGAAATATTCGTTTTATCAGGAAATATTCGTACGACGGCACAAGCATTGGTAGACCCCACAACGGAATCACTGTCGAAGTTAGAAAACAACAGAAATATCTTTTTATAAAAATAACGGCAAAAGTTTTATCGTTGCTGTTGAAATACCCGATGATAAAAGTACAGTAATATGCGTGGTTGCATAGTAGCACACGGTATTGATTATTGAAGCCTACGTGAGAAGTCACTCAATTATACTCAATTATTGCTACAGTAATTGATGCATAGTATCTCATCACCACTACAAAAAAATGGGCCTTTAGCAACGATTTTTCGGGCAAGGACTTTATAAGTCGTTGCTAAAAGTATATGTTTAGTAACGAAATATGTCCTTCATTGCAAATTATGTCAAGCTTTCACTTTTTGCAACGAAATTCATAAGTCGTTGCAAAATTTCGTTGCTAATTCATTGGCGGGAAAAAATTTCGTTAGAAAATCGTTGCAAAATTTTCGGCCACATGATTTTCCGTCATCGTGGGCAACGAAAGATTTTTTGTTACTAAAAATGGGGCTTTAGCAACAATTTTTCAAGCAACGACTTTATAAGTCGTTGCTAAAAGTGTATGTTTAGTAACGAAACTTGTCCTTTGTTGTAGATTGTGTCAGGCTTTCGCTTTTTGCAATGATATTCTTAAGTAGTTGCAAAATTTGAAAACAAAATTCGTTAGAAAATCGTTGCAAAATTTCTAACCACTTGATTTCTCCTCATCGTGGGCAACAAAAGTTTTTTTCTTGTTATATTTCGTTGCCTAATATAGACCACAATCATTGGCAACAATTTTTATTTTTGTTGCATGTTTTATACAACTTTTTGCAATAACTATTAAAATGTTGCCTTAAATTAACATAATAATAATAATAATAACAATAACAGTAATAATAATAATAATAATAATAATAATAATAATAATAATAATAATAACAATAACAGTAATAATAATAATAATAGTAGTAGTAGTAGTAGTAATAATAATAATAATAATAATAATAACAATAACAGTAATAATAATAATAGTAGTAGTAGTAGTAGTAATAATAATAATAATATTAATAACAATAACAGTAATATTAATAATAGTAGTACTAATAATAATAATAATAATAATAATAATAATAACAACAACAACAACAATAATAATAATAATAATAATAAAAATAACAATAATAATAGTAGTAATAATAATAATAATAATAACAGTAATAATAATAATATTAGTACTAATAATAATAATAATAATAATAATAATAATAATAATAGTCATAATAATAATAACAATAATAGTAATAATAATAATAATAATAATAATAATAATAATAATAATAATAATAATAATAATAATAATAATAACAGTAACAGTAGTAGTAGTAGTAGTAGTAGTAGTAGTAGTAGTAGTAATAATAATAATAATTTTTTATTTTATTTTACACGTGGACGGGCTGACGTGGCGAATATTAAACTCTATCCCAAAAAATATGTTGATGCAAAGATTCGAATCCAAAACCTCTAATTTGAAAAATTAATCTAATGACCACCCAAGCACATGGACGTATTTGCTATTATTTTGCAAGGAATAATATTTATAGCTAAACAAATCATTTCCTCCAAATAAAAACAGATCCCATTTCTTTAGATTTGTTACGTACATACATAAATGTACATAACTAATTACGTGATAATATTATTATTATTATTATTATTATTAATCTTAATAATAATAATAACAAGAAAAATAATAATAATAATAATAATAATAATAATAATAATAATAATAATAATAATAATAATAATAATAATAATAATAATAATAATAATAATAATAATAATAATAATAGTACTAATAATAATAATAGTAGTACTAATAATAATAATAATAATAATAATAATAATAATAATAATAATAATAATAATGATGATGATGCAAATATTCAAACCCAAGACCTCTAGTTTGGAAAATTAATCCAATGACCACCCAAGCACATGGACTTAGTTGATATTATTTTGCAAGGAATAATATTTATAACTAAACAAATTATTTCCTCCAAATAAAAACAGATCCCCTTTCCTTAGATTTGATACGTACATACATAAATGTACATAACTAATTACGTGATAATAACAATAATAATAATTTTTTATTTTATTTTACACGTGGAGACGTGGCGAATATTAAACGCTATCCCAAAAAATATGTTGATGCAAAGATTCGAACCAAAAAAATAGAGGACTTCTCGTTTGATATAGCAAAAAAGTAGAGGACTTTTCGCTGAGAGTTTTTTCAAGTACTGTAATGCTGCTTGGGCATCGTTTGAATCTATTGTGTCACGTCTTATATCTCGTACAACATTCCGAATATCCTTATCACTGAAACCGACATTTTCCACCCGTTGTTGGGTAAAATCTAATTACACACAACACGCAAGTATACGTGGTCAACAAGTCATAAAGTGATGAATAGAGTATCGTTTCCACAGAGACTTATTAGCAAAAATCTTAACTTCACAATTATTAATTTCTATTAATCCTAATTTTATTAAACTATCCAATTCAATGATTAAAAATAATTATTCTAAATTAAAAAGTAATTAGACTATCACAAAATAATCATAAATATCAAAGTCTGGAATTTCAAACAATTAATGGAGAATTAGACTTATGATTTCACCCTAAGCTTCACTCTGATTTTAAAACCTTTATTCCAATTTAATTCACTATCCCAGTTTATTAATCAAGAACACGTAGTATTAACCACCTCTAAATGCACTAATACCGTATTAACGTCAATCCACAATTAAGATAGAAATCTGTTAAACACCTTAAGCAACTAATTCACTATATCTCTATGTGAATTACAATTGAAGAAGGTTGAAGAATAAGTTCTCTATCCGATTACATGCGGTGTCAAGCATATCTCTACCTTAACACTCATCAAGTTTAAGCTATTAACAAAATCCTGAACACATGCTATATCTACTAAGTCTAGATTTAAATATCCTCTCTCGATTCCATCCAACTCCACAAAGAATTGTTGATCAGGCAATTCATAGATTCAAGCACAAATCAATATAGATAAACTGGAAGATAGCTTATTAAATTGGAAATCAAAGTTTACAAAACCATAGATTCATTCAAAGATCCATCATAAGCCTAAAAAGTGAATTAGTTCATAATAAACAAAATAAACACTGAATAAATCATGGAAATCATCTTTTCAATTAAAAATAATAAACTAAGATGAAGAATATTGAAATACACCCTTCACGTAGCCTAGAATCACAATCGTCTCGAAAATCGCCTTGAAATACTCCTCCAATGCTTGCTAGAAAAACTGAGATTAATCTTCGTAATTTATCTTGTGTATCTCCCAATCTCAATGTTTGATGTCCACTTATATACTACCACCTGTATTTTGATTACAATTCCAGGCATATATGAGTCCCAAGTCATCACCATCACTAAAACTCCACACTTGTAGCACTAGAAACCAACTAGGAGTCTTCAATTTCCGAGTACCCAGCCCCAGCTGGACATTTAGCTTTGTACAAGCCAGCCTCGGCTGGATACCCTTATGCTATTGCTGCCCAGACACCCAGCCCCGGCTGGATAATAAAGCATAAAAGGCCCAGCCCCGGCTGGGCACCAAGATGTCAATCAATTTTGCTGCTAGAACCTCATATGCTAAAACTGCCATAACTTTCAAACCGGGAGGAATTACGGGGCCCGCGACCTATCAAATCGAAGCTATCAACGAGATCTACAACTTTCATCCTTTGATCTTTCAGAAATAACAAACGGATGACTGTCAAAATTGCATCGGAGCAGCTGCTACTTTGTAATGACAACCGAAACAACTCTTAACTTTGTCTTTGTTGCTAGAAAGCCATACTCTCGCATCCATGCTTCCAATTAAAATGATGTAAGATGTTTTGGGATGCCAATAAAGAGTTCCTTAACATAATCCAAGTTCCACGCCACAAACAAGAAATGCACATAAAATGAACATGAAAACCCGAACTTTATCCAGAATTGCTTTTCCTTGCAAATTTTATACCAATAGTCCCTCACGCCGCTTCCAAGCATATAATCTAAAAAATGGAAACAAAATGCATAAAAAGTAACTAAGAAACACGGGATTAAGCAAATATTTCAAGTAATAGATGCCGGATAAGTAGGTACAAAACCGACTTATCAAATTCCCCCAAACTTAAACATTTGCTTGTCCTTAAGCAAAAACAAAACACAGATGCAACTCAATGCAATGCAACTAATATATATGCCTACAAATCCAACAGTATCATAGAATCAATATTATTCTTCCGGCCTTAGAGAAATCAAACAAACACTACAACACTTCATATAAAAACCATTCAATAATTCCTTATCAATCCTCAAATCTTAAACCGTTATCACTGGTATAGTGTGTGTGTGATCAACATCCATGTTAATTGATACAAATTCAAATTCAATACATAACCAATCTCTTAGAAAGAAACATACAAGGCAAACTCAAAAAGTTCAAAAGTAGACGAGTTCCAACTAAAACTAAACAATTACCACTTTCAAGGGTTCACATAGGGTACTTATACTTTATATATATTTTTTCATTGCTCAACACGGGGGCTTATTGCTCTTTTCCAGTTTTTTTTTGCAATGCCTCATTCCATTAGGCTAACAGTGCTACCCCTTAGTGAGCTTTCAACCAACGACTCCCAGACCATAAAAGACCTTAGGGCACTAGGTGTTAAGACACTCATACGGGCGTACTTGCTCAAGTAACAAAGGCCCCGAAACAAGACTACTCACGATATATATTCATTTTTTTTTATTTTTTTATTTTTTTATTTTATAAAGCTTATGTACCCCACATTTATCCCCCCAAACCTAGTTCTTGCTCAATTCTTCGTCTTTACTGCCTATCCTTGTCATTTTCTCATTTACACTAGCATTATCCTCTTGAAACTCCTTATGTATCAATTTGAACTAATCAGTCAATATAGGTGTTATTAACGTGCTACCCTTTTTATACCAGTTTCAAACAAGCACAAGATCCAATTCATAACAAGAAATCACATCAAAAGCTCTAATAATCAGCATTATACTTGTCTACTCAATTCCAATCTCATCATTGGCCAAAATAAACTGAACTATCAAACAGCTGGACTCATGCAAGATGAACATATTAACTAACTATTATTTTTGATTTTATGATTTTTTTATTTATTTTATATATATATATATATGTGCTAAACATAACATGATTGCAAAGATAGATGAGAACTATTTACATTCATAAGCTACTCTGCAACTACATGATTACCTAAATGCAACATTTAATAATTCTAAACATACACAATGAACTAACATATGCAAACCTAGCTAATGAAATTACATATGCCACATGTAACACGCAACTTAATCCCCCAAACTTGAAAATTACGATGTCCTCATTGTATAGATAAAGCAATAAATAAGAGAGGACTTCCCTGTAATCACCTAAGTCTGGGTTGGTGGTGGTTGTTGTTCTTCATCGGAATCGCTGGGTGGAAACCTTGGCATTGGTGTTGGTTGCTGGTAAGGGAATTTGGCAGTAGGATTAAAGCTCTGGAGCGTAGTGTTCAATGAGATGAAAGATACATTCATGGCCTCAAACATGTGGTCCTGCCTTGCTGCTAGTCTCTGTATATCTCTCCTTGCCTCCTCGGTGTGCTCATCCACTTGTCGTTGAAGGTTGAGGAATTGATTGCTAGATATTGCTCCGGGCTCTCCCATTGCCGCATTCCCCTTAAACTCATCGTCATCCGAGGTGTCCTCAGCGTCAGCCTCATCCTCCGAGGCTGATGGAAATTAAAATCCTACTCCTCTTGGGTGCGACTCGCCTCCGGGCCACACATCATATCTTGCAATCATTTTTGAGTCAAGTGTCTGCAGCGGCATCTGTGTCATCTCATCATCTGACCAACGTACTCCCGCCTGTATACACAATCCACAGATAAGTGATGGGTGTGGCACTCCGCCAGAATATGGTCCTCTAAGGCATTTTCGGATTGAAGAGTTAATTACAGCCCCTATGTCCATGATAAAATCTTGTACCATAGCATATAATAGCACCACCTTATCTGTGACAACCCGAAAAATTAGACAAATTATTAAAATCTTAAATGATTAATTTAAGGTCAAATAATAGACCTAGACAGAAAATAAGTGTATGCGTTTAATGTTATTGGGATGGAATTTTGAGGGTTTCAAAATTCTGTAAATGATATAGGTGAATTATTCAAGATTAAGGATTTATGTGATTATGTTATGTGTTTATGGTTAATGATGTGTTCAGAATGTGGTTAAGGGTCAAGGGTTGACCAGATTAATTACATCTGTGATAAACCCTAAGTATATATTAAGAATGACAAAGTTCAGTTAGAAAACCCTAACGTCTGATAAGAAACCCTAAAAACTGGTTCTGGAAACCCTAGTTTTAGTTCCGGGAATCCGAAACCCTAATTCGGTATATGAAACCCTAAATTGGGAACTTAATGGCATAAGTGTAAATAATTAAAAGATTAATTAGGGTTAATCTTAACAATTGATTACAAAACCCTAATTTCAAATTTGAAACCCTAATGCCAGATCTGAAAACCCTAGTTTCAGATTCTGTTAAAGTTAAGCCCTAATCTGGGATTATAACAGAGAATTTTAATGCTTTAGTGCTATTAATTATAAGTCTAATTAGGGTAAATGTTAATTAATTAACAAACCCTAATTTATAATTTTTGGAACCCTAATTATTCCGTCAGAAACTCTAATGCTCAATTGTGGATTTAATTGCTAAAATTAGCAATGTTAATTAGGAAACCCTAATCCTAAAATTTTTAGTTTATGAGTAATTAGAAACACTAATCTAATTACGAGATTTAATTTATAAATGAGAAAAATTTAGTTTTTCTATTTAAAACCCTAAAATGTGGTTTTGAACCCTAATCTGTAATTTTGACGTTAATTGCGTAATTGGCAATTATAATTAGGAATTATTAATCCTAATTAACAAGATTTAAGTATGATTAAGAAATTTTTATATAATTAGTAAATTCTAATTATAAGTTAAAAATGTTAATTTTCTAATTTTTATAACCGAAATTCGGAATTGTAAAAAATTAAAATTTTGCAAAGTTAAGGGTTAAAACCTAAACCCTAGAATACTCCAAACCCTAAACCCTAAGGGTTTCATCAATTGAGAAATCTAGAGAATTATGGAAAGGACAAAAATGCCCTTTTTTATTATTTGTTTAGGTTTCTTGCAATCTTGGCCAAATCTTTAGTTGTTGAGCAACCCTAACCCTAGCCCTAGCCTAGCCTTTGACAAATTCAGCAAAATCAGCAGCAAATCAGATCATGCAATTAATCAAGCAAATTATATAATGGATTTGGAGAGAGAAAATGTACAAACATTTAGCCAACCTCATTCTTGCTCTCACCAACTCCCATAATCTCTCAAACCAACGAAATCCTAGTGATAATTCAGTCTCAATTCAAGCCCCACGTTTACTAGAAATAGATCAAAGAATCAGATTCAAGAATTAAAGCTAGAAAGGTATAAATCCCTAAAATTTCGAAATCTTTGATCTTATGTTGTTTAATGTTAGTTGTTGTTTAAAGTTGGGTAATAAGGTGTCTATTAGAGATCTGGGTTGTTGGATCATGGATCCATAACATCTAGATGCTCAAATCTAGCAATTTATGAAATCTGGAAAAATGGAAAAATATGGCTTGACAGTCAAATGTCAGGGTCCATAGATCTTTGTGTGTTAATTATATCTTGTGTTTGATGTTATAGATGTATTCTATGTCATGAGGACTAGGATCTGGAAGTGGAATCAACCTCATACCTTGTATAGATCAAAAGTTATGAGCGGTCAAAGGTCGTTGACCATTCAAGAAATCTGGTTTCTGGGTAACCCAGAAACCCAGATCATGTCTGACAACGTTTTTGCAGGTCATAAATCTTGCTGTTGTTTGTTAATTTGGTCATGTTGTTGCTTTAAAGTTGTAGTTTGTCATGAGATCTACATTATAAAAGCTTTAGATCACTCAGATCTGTAACAGGATCGTGGTAATTATCGGTAAAAGTAGCTTTGACCATCTGTCTGATGAAGGTTTTCTGGAAAACCCAGATCTTCATCAGCCGAGTTTTTGTCAGAAATTGACCGGCTTTGATATCTCAGTTGTGATGTTGTTAGATATATTTTTTGATATGTAATTGTAGCCTTACATCTTACCTACAATACTGAACCTTTAGATCACAGAAATAAAGCCTAGAATGAAAGATATAATGATCTAAACCTAGCACCCTTATCCGTTCTTCATTTTCTGGAAAACCCAGAAAATGAAGAACAGCGTTGTCAGTAACTTTGGAGACTTAGATCTCTCGGATATGATATTGTTTGGCCATGAAAAAAAGTTGGTGATTGTAGTATTACATAAATACTACAACATGAAATCAATCACAGGCCCAGAAATCGATCAGAACACAGATTAAAATCCGGTCAAACCAAGGACCCTCGCGTCTGACATGAATGCTCAAGAACACCTGAAGAACACATTTAGCGACACTTCTGTCTCCTAAAGACCCTTTAGCGACGCTTTATTTTCAGAAAATGCAGAAATTAATTAAAAAATTAGAAAAAATTGGTTTTTAATTATTAAAAATACAAAATAAATTCTGAAAAATTATATTAAAGTCTGAAAAAAGTTTTTAACTATTTTGAGTATATTTCAAAAATATTTAGTATTTTTGGAATATAAATGGTATTTATTTATTTAATTATAATATTAAATAAATTATTTAAAAATAGTTTTTAATTCATAAAAAATCATGAAAAATAATATTATGATAAAAGAAAATATTTTAAGTTATTTTTGATAAATTTTGATATTTTGTGAGGAAATTCATTAATTAATCAATATTAATGATAATTAATTTATTTAATAAATATATTAAATAAATTAAGGAAAAATGGAATTAATGCTTTGTAAATTATATAAAAATGATTTAAGTAATCTAAAAATATTTTAAGTTATAAATTATAACTTTTGATATTTTGGCGTGAAAATATTAATATTTTAATATTAATAACAATTATCTGATAATGGATTTAAGTATTGGAAAATCATATAAAAATGATTTTAAAGTATTAAAAATACTTTGTGATATTATAATTATATTATAATATTATGTAATGATTTTCATTAATATTTTATATTAAATAAATATTAATGATTATGGTATTAAGTGGTATTTAATTCGTTTAAATACGGTTTTAAGAATTGAAAAATGGTAATAAATGGTAATAATTATTTGAAAATTATTACGAGCTTAGGAAAAATATTTTGTCTGATAAGAAATTATCTGTGATAACGGTTAAGTGTTAAGTCAGAGTTTAATTGAACTTAAACTCGATATTCGTCCGACTAGACCGTCGGGATGATAGAATTGTGTCGGTTTCAAGTCAGACTGAAATAGTTTGACTTGATACTAAGTCTTATGTGTTGTAAAGACTGATAGGGTTATGTGTTATGTGTTTAGGTTATTCTGTGGATATAAATTATAACAGTATTATACTATGATGATATTATTCTAATTATTGGAGATTTATATTATTAATATTAGGTCTTCGGATTAAGCGTTATTAAATTGCGTGCGGTAATCAACGGTTCAGGCAAGTTTTCTCATACTTAACTCTAATAAGAGTAGTTTATTCCAGCTTATGGTTAATCATTGCTGATTGCCATGAAAATTGTACTCTGTACATTTTGCATGTATAAGTCAGGTATGAAAGGCTGATCACCTTCATTACCAGTTGGTTCAGAAATGTTTGTTCATGTAAAATACTTGTTTAGTCAAAATTTTGTTCCGGCTAGTTCACAATCATATTGTTGAATTATGGCCAACCAATTATTCATACTCTTTAATTATGATATATTGTTATGTTATTGTATATAAACTTGCTGGGCAACTTTCATGCTCACCCTTGCTATATCATGATAAAACATTGCAGATAAGGCAAACGTGTTCGGGCATAGGAAAAAGGTTAAAGTCAAGTTCTACTTGGGTTAAAGCGCGGCTTGTTTGTAATAATATATTGTGATAATTATTGTTGTATAATAGATATTATATTAATGGAGTTTAAGTTAAGGTTACTCGACCTTGGGGAATAGTGTGTAATGTATTGTATAAACAATTTATGTTTATATCTTTCGCAAATAGTGATAGAAATAGTGAACCGGATCCGCGGTGATTTGGGACCCGGATTCGGGGCTACTACAGTTGGTATCAAAGCTGTTGGTTATGAAGCTTAGGTAGGAATACCTGAGACCAATAACCGCAGTGATTAGGATAAGATTTAACTCATATAGAGTTAGTTGGTCGGTAAGATTCAAAGATGAATCTCGGCGAGTGTAAGACACAGAGTTCCCTAACTCTGATAATAAAGTTGAACGGAAATGGTAAATAGATCGAGTCTAAAAGACTGAAAGTGCAGGGATAGGAGATCGTAAAACAAATCGATCAAGTTCTGGAATTGAATCGTAATATATACGATAAGATCACCCCGTGATCTGATAAAGGTTATGATATGGGAAATGAATCAATCTACTGATTGAAAAGTTTACAGCAAGATGTTGTGTGAAAGTTGTACTATGAAATGGTACTATAAAAACTCATAAAAGAGTTATGGATCATGAATACGAATTGAATTCGTATTGAAAAAGGGGGTTAAGATTAGGTGGGGATTTCAATGAGGACTCGTGCCAGCAACGGAGTTGTATGATTCCTTGTATGGGCGGGGAATTGTACTTGGTGTAAAAACTACTTAGTTGGTGGCATTGGTAATAGTTGAAATGTGGTGTCACGCTAGTTATTATATATAGATAAATAGGTCATAGGTAGAGAATATAGGATTAAGTACGAGTTCTTAGAACTCATACTTATATGACATTCTTGACGCATAGTTATATGAAATGTTTATGAGTCCCTCAGCGAAAGGATGCTAAAGGTCAGGGTAAGTTCGTAAACTCATATAATTGTGGTCAGGTTATGAACTCATAAGTGTGGTTTTATGAATTGGGTATAGTTGCGTGTGAATGGAGTGTTAAGGATTATAGGAACAGATAGATTGTTAAGCAAATGATCATTAGTGGAGACTTAGGTTTTCCTAAACTCCTAGCTATGCTAAACTTCGAAATTTTTGGACATCAAGCTAAATACGCAATATGTGCCTTTTAAAAAAAAATGTAGACTCGTAATCATTTTTGAAATGGTTTAAAGTACAGTCTATGCTGCTTATTTCGGCTAGACGCAAATGTTTTGAAATATCAAAAATTGTTTTATTTATCACTTATGTACCATGTAACCTGGTGCAGAGATGATAAAAACGATGGAGTCATCAATGCATTATTACTTAGTATGAATTTGACCTGAAGTCACTATTCTACTATGGTATAATGTAGTATGATAAAATCACCAATGACGAAATCCTCAACGGACTGTTAATACAGTGCGGCATCATGACGTCATTCTCGAAAATGTTTTCAAAAATTTTAATTTGCCAACGGGGTTTTGGCTTCACCTAAATAATTCGATTGAATTGAATTATTGATATGGGTCTATGCTATTTGATTCAGCTAGACTAATGTTATAAAAACTCCAAGTGTTTATTGAAAGAATTTCCCGAACCAAATTGCTTTGGTGCGGAATCCAATGATAAGACTGAGGTGAACGATAATGTTTGGATAAATAATCCAATCTAGTAGCGTAAATATTCACTAAAAATGACTAATACGTTATGCATGACGTAACTGTACAATGGGATGATCACCTAAAGTACTAATAATGGTAGTTTACCTTCTTTGTGATTGTAAACAGACCAAGTAATGTATTGTTTTACGGTATAATCACTACCGTTAAAACTAAATGTGTCCATGGTCTATATGACCCCTCAGCATAATTTCAAAACTTTTACTCTGGTGAGAGGTGTATTGGGTATCATGTAATAATGTGTGTGAATGGTATATGTGTGAATGGTATATGTGTGAATGGTATAAGGTGCACGGTGTAAGGTGAATTTCGGGGACGAAATTCTTATAAGGAGGGGTGAATGTGACAACCCGAAAAATTAGACAAATTATTAAAATCTTAAATGATTGATTTAAGGTCAAATAATAGACCTAGACAGAAAATAAGTGTATACGTTTAATGTTATTGGGATGGAATTTTGAGGGTTTCAAAATTCTGTAAAGGATATAGGTGAATTATTCAGGATTAAGAATTTATGTGATTATGTTCTGTGTTTATGGTTAATGATGTGTTCAGAATGTGGTTAAGGGTCAAGGGTTGACCAGATTAATTACATCTGTGATAAACCCTAAGTATATATTAAGAACAAAGTTCAGTTAGAAAACCCTAACGTCTGATAAGAAACCCTAAAAACTGGTTCTGGAAACCCTAGTTTCAGTTTCGGGAATCCAAAACCCTAATTCGGTATATGAAACCCTAAATTGGGAACTTAATGGCATAAGTGTAAATAATTAAAAGATTAATTAGGGTTAATCTTAACAATTGATTACAAAACCCTAATTTCAAATTTGAAACCCTAATGCCAGATCTGAAAACCCTAGTTTCAGATTCTGTTAAAGTTAAGCCCTAATCTGGGATTATAACGGAGAATTTTAATGCTTTAGTGCTATTAATTATAAGTCTAATTAGGGTAAATGTTAATTAATTAACAAAACCTAATTTGTAATTTTTGGAACCCTAATTGTTCCGTCAGAAACTCTAATGCTCAATTGTGGATTTAATTGCTAAAATTAGCAATGTTAATTACGAAACCCTAATCCTAAAATTTTTAGTTTATGAGTAATTAGAAACACTAATCTAATTACGAGATTTAATTTATAAATGAGAAAATTTTAGTTTTTCTATTTAAAACCCTAAAATGTGGTTTTGAACCCTAATCTGTAATTTTGACGTTAATTGCGTAATTGACAATTATAATTAGGAATTATTAATCCTAATTAACAAGATTTAAGTATGATTAAGAAATTTTTATATTATTAGTAAATTCTAATTATAAGTTAAAAATGTTAATTTTCTAATTTTTATAACCGAAATTCGGAATTGTAAAAATTAAATTTTTGCAAAGTTAAGGGTTAAAACCTAAACCCTAGAATACTCCAAACCCTAAACCCTAAGGGTTTCATCAATTGAGAAATCTAGAGAATTATGGAAAGGACAAAAATGCCCTTTTTTATTATTTGTTTAGGTTTCTTGCAATCTTGGCCAAATCTTTAGTTGTTGAGCAACCCTAGCCCTAGCCCTAGCCTAGCCTTTGACAAATCCAGCAAAATCAGCAGCAAATCAGATCATGCAATGAATCAAGCAAATTATATAATGGATTTGGAGAGAGAAAATGTATAAACATTTAGCCAACCTCATTCTTGCTCTCACCAACTCCCATAATCTCTCAAACCAACGAAATCCTAGTGATAATTTAGTCTCAATTCAAGCCCCACGTTTACTAGAAACAGATCAAAGAATCAGATTCAAGAATTAAAGCTAGAAAGGTATAAATCCCTAAAATTTCGAAATCTTTGATCTTATGTTGTTTAATGTTAGTTGTTGTTTAAAGTTGGGTAATAAGGTGTCTATTAGAGATCTGGGTTGTTGGATCATGGATCCATAACATCTAGATGCTCGAATCTAGCAATTTATGAAATCTGGAAAAGTGGAAAAATATGGCCTGACAGTCAAATGTCAGGGTCCATAGATCTTTGTGTGTTAATTATATCTTGTGTTTGATGTTATAGATGTATTCTATGTCATGAGGACTAGGATCTGGAAGTGGAATCAACCTCATACCTTGTATAGATCAAAAGTTATGAGCGGTCAAAGGTCGTTGACCATTCAAGAAATCTGGTTTCTGGGTAACCCAGAAACCCAGATCGTTTCTGACAACGTTTTTGCAGGTCATAAATCTTGCTGTTGTTTGTTAATTTGGTCATGTTGTTGCTTTAAAGTTGTAGTTTGTCATGAGATCTACATTATAAAAGCTTTAGATCACTCAGATCTGTAACAGGATCATGGTAATTATCGGTTAAAGTAGCTTTGACCATTTGTCTGATGAAGGTTTTCTGGAAAACCCAGATCTTCATCAGCCGAGTTTTTGTCAGAAATTAACCGGCTTTGATCTCTCAGTTGTGATGTTGTTAGATATATTTTTTGATATGTAATTGTAGCCTTACATCTTACCTACAATACTGAACCTTTAGATCACAGAAACAAAGCCTAGAATGAAAGATATAATGATCTAAACCTAGCACCCTTATCCGTTCTTCATTTTCTGGAAAACCCAGAAAATGAAGAACAGCGTTGTCAGTAACTTTGGAGACTTAGATCTCTCGGATATGATATTGTTTGGCCATGAAAAAAAGTTGGTGATTGTAGTATTACATAAATACTACAACATGAAATCAATCACAGGCCCAGAAATCGATCAGAACACAGATTAAAATCCGGTCAAACCAAGGACCCTCGCGTCTGACATGAATGCTCAAGAACACCTAAAGAACACATTTAGCGACACTTCTGTCGCCTAAAGACCCTTTAGCGACGCTTTATTTTCAGAAAATGCAGAAATTAATTAAAAATTAGAAAAAATTGGTTTTTAATTATTAAAAATACAAAATAAATTCTGAAAAATTATATTAAAGTCTGAAAAATAGTTTTTAACTATTTTGAGTATATTTCAAAAATATTTAGTATTTTTGGAATATAAATGGTATTTATTTATTTAATTATAATATTAAATAAATTATTTAAAAATAGTTTTTAATTCATAAAAAATCATGAAAAATAATATTATGATAAAAGAAAATATTTTAAGTTATTTTTGATAACTTTTGATATTTTGTGAGGAAATTCATTAATTAATCAATATTAATGATAATTAATTTATTTAATAAATATATTAAATAAATTAAGGAAAAATGGAATTAATGCTTTATAAATTATATAAAAATGATTTAAGTAATCTAAAAATATTTTAAGTTATAAATTATAACTTTTGATATTTTGGCATGAAAATATTAATATTTTAATATTAATAGCAATTATCGGATAATGGATTTAAGTATTGGAAAATCATATAAAAATAATTTTAAAGTATTAAAAATACTTTGTGATATTATAATTATATTATAATATTATGTAATGATTTTCATTAATATTTTATATTAAATAAATATTAATGATTAAGGTATTAAGTGGTATTTAATTCATTTAAATATGGTTTTAAGGATTGAAAAATGGTAATAAATGGTAATAATTTTTTGAAAATTATTACGAGCTTAGGAAAAATATTTTGTCTGATAAGAAATTATCTGTGATAACGGTTAAGTGTTAAGTCAGAGTTTAATTGAACTTAAACTCGATATTCGTCCGACTAGACCGTCGGGATGATAGAATTGTGTCGGTTTCAAGTCAGACTGAAATAGTTTGACTTGATACTAAGTCTTATGTGTTGTAAAGACTGATAGGGTTATGTGTTATGTGTTTAGGTTATTCTGTGGATATAAATTATAACAGTATTATAGTATGATGATATTATTCTAATTATTGGAGATTTATATTATTAATATTAGGTCTTCGGATTAAGCGTTATTAAATTGCGTGCGATAATCAACGGTTCAGACAAGTTTTCTCATACTTAACTCTAATAAGAGTAGTTTATTCCAGCATATGGTTAATCATTGCTGATTGCCATGAAAATTGTACTCTGTACATCTTGCATGTATAAGTCAGGTATGAAAGGCTGATCACCTTCATTACCAGTTGGTTCAGAAATGTTTGTTCAAGTAAAATACTTGTTCAGTCAAAATTTTGTTCCTGCTAGTTCACAATCATATTGTTGAATTATGGCCAACCAATTATTCATACTCTTCAATCATGATATATTGTTATGTTATTGTATATAAACTTGCTGGGCAACTTTCATACTCACCCTTGCTATATCATGATAAAACATTGCAGATAAGGCGAACGTGTTCGGGCACAGGAAAAAGGTTAAAGTCAAGTTCTACTTGGGTTAAAGCGCGGCATATTTGTAATAATATATTGTGATAATTATTGTTGTATAATAGATATTATATTAATGGAGTTTAAGTTAAGGTTACTCGACCTTGGGGAATAGTGTGTAATGTATTGTATAAACAATTTATGTTTATATCTTCCGCAAATAGTGATATAAATAGTGAACCGGATCCGCGGTGATTTGGGACCCGGATTCGGGGCTACTACATTATCCTTAGACACGTCTGACGTGTGTGTAGATGGAAGTAACTTAGCGCACAGAAAGTCATACCATATCTTCCCATACTGACTAAGATCCTTACTCCGAAAGGAAGTGGCTCCATTATTTGATTTTTTCCATGAGGTACCCGGCTTTGTCATCTCCTGCATAATAGCCTCATAATCTGGATCATTATCACGTAAGTGTCGGTACTGGCAATGTCCCGGTGCTCGTAACTGATAGTACGTGTTGATTACGTCGGCACTGAAGGGCACTAACCTATCCCGTACAAAAGCATTGTAGGGGGCCTTATCCTCAGCATTAGCATAGAATTCTTTGACCACACTTACAACTGCGGGTTCGAGCTCTGCTGTTAATTTAGTCCAACCTTTTTGATAAATTTGTTGCATCATTTCGCCATCCACAGGTTCAAGTGCCAACCCCCGCTCAGGTGTGAGTGTTTTTGTTACCATATAGTCGTAACGGTCGGCGGCGGCGGCACTTGTGAATTTTCTCCGATCAAAGGTTTGTGTTGATTTTGTGGTCCCTGAACTCTCTCCTCGTTGCCTTTTTGATGTCGGTTTTGGTGCCATTGATTTGGAATTGATGAGTTTTTCCCCCAAACTTTGCTTAAGCAATTTGTCGAACACTTGGTGTGCGAGACTTGAAATTCCTACAAACTTGGTTATTTGGATTGAACTATGGTGATAGAAGATGAGGAATTGGAAAACCAACTTCTACTTTCGATACATGTCGAATTTGGTCGTAGAGATTTGCAAACTCTTGAAATGGAGCAACTTCAAGCATAGAGGAAAAAATTATTTAAAAATCAAGTATACTTTAAATCCTGCATGACTATATTCTAGACCAAATTTTATTTTATTATTATTTTTTTTACTACCATTTCACTAGCATGGATAAAAAATACTTAAGAATAGACAACTGAAGAGAATAAAAATAAAAATAAACGTAAAAATAAAATTGGGTTGCCTCCCAATGAGCGCTTGATTTTAAGTCGTTCAGCCTGACTACTCCCTGTTTATGGTGCGTCTGCAAGTGTGATAGCTATGACATCCGTGTTAGCCTCGCAACCCCAATAGTGCTTTAATCTGTGACCGTTGACCTTGAAAGTTTCTAAAGGATTCCGACTGTAGATTTCAACGGCGCCATGTGAGAACACCCTTTTATTGTAAATGGTCCTGACCATCTTGACTTAAGCTTGCCTGGGAACAATCTCAACCGTGAGTTAAACAAAAGGACTGATTGCCCTGGCTCGAACGTTCTTTGCATAATTTTCTGGTCGTGCCATCTTTTCACCTTTTCTTTGTATAACTTGGAGTTCTCGTAGGCTTGAAGACGGAATTCGTCAAGTTCATTTAGCTGAAGTAGTCTCTTTTCACCTACAGCTGTTTGATCGAAATTGAGTTTCTGAATCGCCCAGTAAGCTTTATGTTGTAATTCGACCGGTAAGTGACAAGCCTTTCCGTATAGTAGTTGATATGGTGACATCCCGATCGGTGTTTTATACGCAGTCCGGTAGGCCCATAATGCGTCATCCAACCTGAGCGACCAATCCTTTCGAGTTGGATTCACCACTTTTTCCAAGATTCTCTTGACTTCCCTGTTCGAGACCTCAGCTTGTCCACTGGTTTGGGGATGATATGTTGTAGCGACCTTATGGTTGAACCCATACTTTGCCAATAGAGCTGTGAATGACTTGTTGCAAAAGTGATTACCTTCGTCACTGATAATTGCCCTTGGCGTGCCAAACCTTGTGAAAATGTTCTTTTGTAGGAATTTGAGGACCACCTTGGCATTGTTTGTTGGTAAAGCTGCAGCTTCAACCCATTTTGATACGTAGTCCACTGCAAGTAGAATGTACTGATTGTTCAGAGACGATGGGAATGGCCCCATGAAATCAATGCCCCATACATCAAAAATTTCAACTTTAAGAATCGTTTGTAGAGGCATCTCATTCCGTTTTGAAATATTGCCCGCTCTTTGACATCTATCACATGTTTTAACAAAATGGTGGGCATCCTTGAATAGTGTAGGCCAATAAAACCCAGATTGCAACACCTTCGCAGCTGTCCTCTCACTTCCATAATGTCCGCCATATGCAGATGAGTGACATTCATGCAAGATGTTCTTCACTTCACTGTAAGGCACACACCTTCTAATCATTTTGTCGGTGAACTATTTGAACAAGTAAGAATCATCCCATATGTACCATTTCACGTCATGAAGAAACTTCTTTTTCTGTTGTCTTGAGAGATCAGGTGGAAGTACGTTGCTCACAAGATAATTCGCATAATCCGCATACCAAGGAAATTCTGCATTTAGTCCAAACAGTTGTTCATCTGGGAATGATTCAATGATTTCACAGTTGTCCTCTTTGAATTTCCCTTGATTTTCCAGCCTAGATAAGTGATCGGCTACCTGATTCTCCATCCCTGTTCTATCTTTTATTTCCAGATCAAACTCTTGAAGTAGGAGAATCCATCGGATAAGGCGTGGCATAGCATCCTTTTTCGCTATCAAATACTGAATAGCTGCATGATCCGTGTAGACAATCACCTTTGTTCCGATCAAATAGGCCCAGAATTTATCAAACGCGTACACCACTGCAAGTAATTCTTTTTCTGTTGTTGTGTAGTTCAATTGAGTCTCTGTGAGTGTTTTACTTGCATAGTAAATAGCATGAAATATCTTGTCTCGACGTTGACCCAAAACAGCCCCAACTGCATAATCACTTGCATCACACATTAGTTCAAACGGCATATTCCAATCCGGAGCGACGATCACGGGAGCTGTAGTCAGCTTTTTCTTCAATAACTCGAAGGCCAACTTACACTCCTCATCAAAGTTGAATACCGAATCCTTCTCTAGAAGACTGCATAAAGGTTTTGCCATTTTAGAAAAATCCTTTATGAATCTCCTATAGAACCCAGCATGTCCTAGAAAGCTTCTAATTCCTTTGACTGAACTTGGCGGAGGCAACTTCTCAATTGTTTCCAGCTTTTCTTTATCGACCTCCAATCCTTGCGCCGAAACTTTGTGTCCCAATATTATACCTTCTTCCACCATAAATTGGCATTTTTCCCAATTAAGGACCAAATTTGTATCGGTGCATCTTTGTAAGACCATTACCAAATTTTCCAAACACGCATCAAAATTATCTCCATAGACAGAGAAATCGTCCATGAAGACTTCCACATTCTTTTCCACCATATCTAAGAAGATGGCCATCATACACCGCTGAAAAGTAGCAGGTGCATTACACAATCCGAATGACATCCTCCTGAATGCAAACGTACCATATGGGCACGTAAATGTAGTCTTCTCTTGATCCTCAGGAGCGATGACGATTTGATTTTAGCCCGAGTATCCATCTAATAAGCAATAGTACGCATGTCCCGCCAGTCTGTCTAACATTTGATCGATAAAAGGTAGAGGGAAGTGATCTTTTCGGGTTGCCTTGTTCAATTTTCTGTAATCCATGCAAACCTTCCATCCGGTTACTGTTCTTGTTGGAATCAGCTCATTGTTTTCGTTTTGAACCACAGTCATACCTCCCTTTTTTGGCACACATTGCACTGGACTAACCCATTTGCTGTCTGAAATTGGGTAGATGATACCTGCGTCTAACCACTTCAGAATTTCCTTCTTCACTACCTCTTTCATGATGGGGTTGAGCCGTCTTTGTTGTTCCACGACCAGTTTTGCGTCGTCCTCCATCAAAATTTTGTGCATACAAAAGGATGGACTGATTCCTTTGATATCAGCAATTGTCCATCCTATCGCCGATTTATGTTCCCGAAGCACTCGCAACAGCTTTTCTTCCTGCAATTCGTTAAGTGCAGCAGAAATAATAACAGGTAAAGAATTTGAATTGTCTAAATACGCATACCTGAAGTGTTTAGGGAGTGGCTTAAGTTCCAGCTTTGGTGGCTCTTCCAATGATGGTTTTAGTTTTTCTGCGGCTACTTCTTCCGCATGCAACGGTGTTCTAAATCTGGAAACTCGTGGCAATGAGTCTAGTATTTGTAAGTACTCCACCAATTCTGGATCATCGACCTCTTCATCCCCCAATAACATTGTTTCTAACGGATCATGAGCTAATCCCTTGCTCATATCTTCACCGATGATTTTCTCAATTAAATCCATTCGAAATCATTCTTCCTCATCCGCGGGAAATTTCATGGCCTTAAACACATTGAATTTTACTTCTTGATCTTGGACCCTCATAGTGAGTTCTCCCTTTTGTACGTCTATGAGTGTCCTGCCCGTGGCCAAAAATGGTCTCCCTAGGATAATTGGGATGTTCTTGTCCTCCTCAAAATCCAGAATGATAAAGTCCGCGGGGAATATAAACTTATCCACTTTCACTAGAATGTCCTCTACTATGCCTCTCGGATATGTGACTGACCTATCTGCCAACTGTAATGTAATGTTCGTAGGCCTTGGTGCAGGCAAACCCAATTCTAAATATACTGACAATGGCATAAGGTTTACACTCGCCCCCAAATCGCATAAACACTTGTTGAAATGCATATTCCCAATCGTGCATAGGATAGTAAAGCACCCCGGATCCTTGAGTTTTGGTGGTAATTTTTGCTGTAATACCGCACTACACTCCTCGGTTAGTGCAACTGTCTCGAAATCTTCCAATTTCTTCTTCCTTGACAGAATCCCTTTCATAAATTTTGCGTAGCTCGGCATTTGCTCTAGGGCCTCTGCAAATGGTATATTGATTTGAAGTTTCTTAAAAACTTCCAAAAATTTTGCAAATTGATTGTCTAATTTCTGTTTTTGGACCCTTTGTTGAAATGGTGGTGGTGGATAAACAATTGGCTTATTGTTCATACTTGTTTCCTCTCTTTGTTTGTCTTTACCCTTACTTACTTCAATTTTTCTGCTATCATCAATTTTTTCATCTGGAGTCACTGATTTTTTTTGCGTTAGTGCCCTCAAGCTGTTTCCCACTCCGCAATGTGACTGCTTGACACTGTTCATGATTACCCTTCGGATTTTTCATGATGTCACTTGGTAATGTCCCTTGTGGTCTATTATTCAATGCCAATGCAATTTGTCCTATCTGATTCTCCAAATTCTTGATTTCCGTTTCTTGTGATTTCATGGCCAATTCTTGTGCTTTCATAGCCATTGCTTGATTTTTCATGGCCACTTCATTGCTAGTAATGTATTTTGACACCAACTCCTCTAGATATGATTTCTCTTGAATCTTTGTTTGTCCTCAAGCAAAACACTAAGAACAAAAACTATAAAAATAAATTCTAACAATCAACCACTTGAGCAATGAATCAATAAGTTTAAACAATGGCCTTAAAGATGTCAAAACATGATAACTCTAGAAAACTTTCAAAATGTCAGAACGGCTAGGATTTCATCTTGCTTGTTAGTCATACCTTGCTTTAGATCCTTTCTATGTGTGTGTGTGTCCATTTGCACTAAACCAATTATAGCTCGGATTAACTTATACAACCATATTACCTTACGAAAGAAATAAACTTCAAAAACTACATGCTTAACACATCACTCATCGCAATTGTAGACAAATCAAACATTCCAAAAATTTGAGATCAAAGGACTCTTAGGTGAGTGCATTTTATGCTCCATCTTACCCTAAGTCCACTTTTATGCGTGAGTGCGTTTTACGCTCCATCTCACCCTAAGTCCGCTTTTATGGGCGAGTGCGTTTTACGCTCCATCTTAACCCACCGCAAGATTTTCGATATATATTTTTTATTTTTATTTTTTTTCATAGGTGAGTGCGTTTTACGCTCTATCTCCCTTAAGTATGTGTTTATGAGTGAGTGCGTTTTACGCTCCATCTCAACCCACCACATGACCAATTAATCAAACCTAAGTATATTGCTTCGAGTGATGATTAAACGAGTTCTAGAGTTTATTGATATCTCTCATAAGCATTCGGTCATATAAGCCTTCTCTAAGATTACAACTAGTTCATTACAAATGGATGAGTGCTCAAAAGTAGGAGTCATAAGCAAAGCAATAACCAACAATAAGTCAATCACCCAAACTAAGCAACATTTATCCATTTTTCATGAGTTATAACCTTAACAATCATTTGCCTGATCATAATATATAACTCAATTCAAATTAAATCAATGCTCAAGAGATAACCTATACTAGAAATGCAATTAATCCCACAAAATAAAATAAAATAAAACATATCAAAACAAAACGTAGAAGACCCCCAAACTTGAAACTGACAATGTCCTTACTAAACGCAATAAAAGAATTCAATGCAAAGAACTTCTGTGATCATTTATCAGTTGTCGCCTTCTGCAACCGACGTCTACTATTTGCTAAGATATGACATAAAATGGAAAATTTTCAAAATTTTACAAATTTTAACTAATATGCACTACTAAACATAAAAACATCAAAATAACTGACATAATAATATAATACTAACTCAAGTACCAAGAATATCACAAGTACCCCCAAACTTAAGAAGAACATTGTCCTCAATGTAAAGATAGATAAAATTAAAACTAGTGGACTTCCCTAAGAATATGTTAATCGTCATCGACATCTTCCTCCAAGTCCTCCAAGTCGGGAGTGCCAAACTTGTTGCGCGATACTCGGTACCTGAAAGAAACACAAAACTTTACACTTTGGGTTGCCTCCCAACAAGCGCTTGGTTTATAGTCTTCGGCCCGACTTTATTTAAACAGAAAAAACAAGTTTAATAAAATGTGTCATGAAAAATCGGACTGTAAGGATCCAACAGTTACGCTGAGTCTTGCACAAGAGAAATGCATTTACATACAATCTTGTCAATCCAATCTCACAAACGATAATAATAAATAGAACTGTAAGGCCCCAACTTACGCCAAGTCTTGCACAAGAGCTGCATTTACATACAGTCTTGTTAGCCTATTTATCGCAATCGAAAAACACGCGCAAATAAAATCAAACAAATAAAAGATAAATATAAGTTCAAATTAAGACTACATTGATTGAAATAAATATTGGAAAATATTAGAATAATAATTCCCCGGCAACGGCGCCAAAAAATTGTTGCTCGATTTTGCAACCGATAAACACGCGCAATTATACGCGGTCAACAAGTAATATAATGATAAGAGAGTTGTCGAACCCACGAGGAATTATCAGTAATGATTAACCAAGTACTAACTTTATATCGCCTCAGTCTTATTTAAACATTTAATTGAAACGATAAATTATGATTATAATTAATCAAAATAACAGAAAAACAAAACATAGATAGATAGATAGATAAAGAGCTAAGAACACAATATCCACACACAAGCATTTTGTCAAACACTCGGCGTGCATCACTTTGTTCAAATCTCTTAACTCTCTTTATGATCATGGCGGCCACTATGAATTGGCAATACATAAATTATGCATATACATAATCACATAAAGAACCAATTCGCATGACACCAATCAAAAAGAAAACAAATTAGAAGTTTAATTCATAACAAATAAATCAAACTATTCCAAATATTAGGTAATCATCCAATGGATCATACAAGTATCAAAGAAAAGCTAGAAGTTTAATTCAATTCCTTGCCTCCATAGGTGTTACAAATGTTTGCACTAGATCCCCAAGAATGAGTTCTAGCCACTAGAGGAAAAAGGAAGAAAGAAAGGATGGCTTCCCTTAGTTGTTGGTTGAAGCTCCTCCATTGATGTTGTTAAAGCTCCCACCATTGATGCTCCTTGAAGCTCTTGAAGAACCATGACCAAGAGCCATGGCCTCCCTCTTCTCCAAGCCGCCACCTCTCTCTTTTTCTCCTCTAGGTTACAAGTAGAAGTGAAGGATTATTGTTTTAGGTCATTAGGTTGAGCATTTAATAGCTGAAATCTGTCCAAAATTCGTGTCTGGCGCTGCGGCGCCATGATTTGGCTTGAACGGGGCGCTGCGTCTCGAAAAAAGGGGCTGGGCTACTGCTAAGTGGCGCTGCGGCGCCATAAATACACTAGCAAGTCGCGCTGCGGCGCCGGGCCATTTTCTGCTTGGACATCTGTTGGGAAAATGGACATAACTTCTTCATACGAACTTCGATTGAGGCGATTCAAGATGATCCGGAAAGAGGAGAAGTAGATCTACAACTTTCATTCTTTGAGTTCTTCGAAATAATGGCCATATCAATGGTAAAATTGGCCTTGAAGTGACTGATATGCAAATAGCAGTTGGTAGTTTCCAGATTTGACACCCGTTGGGAAAATGGCCATAACTCTCGTATCCGAACTCCGATTGAGGCAATTCAAGATGATCCGGAAAGAGGAGACGTTGATCTACAACTTTCATTCTTGGAGTTTGGACAGATAATGGCCGGATCACGGCAAAAATTGGGCTTTACGGGACTGCAATGTCAATGGCTAACCAAAAATGCGAATTTGGCGATTCCAGCCATCGACCCAAATGACATTCCATCCAATTCCTACAAAACAAAGTAAAAACACATAAAACTAATACAAATATACATAAAAGCAATATAAAACTATATTACACAACAATACAATGAAAACACATAAAAACCAAACAAACTAGCTTAGGATTTACAAATTATCAAACTCAAAAGTACCTAATTTGTGTATATAAAACACACTCATCAAGTCACTGATTTTTTTGCGTTAGTGCCCTCAAGCTGTTTCCCACTCCGCAATGTGACTGCTTGACACTGTTCATGATTACCCTTCGGATTTTTCTCGATGTCACTTGGTAATGTCCCTTGTGGTCTATTATTCAATGCCAATGCAATTTGTCCTATCTGATTCTCCAAATTCTTGATTGTCGTTTCTTGTGATTTCATGGCCAATTCTTGTGCTTTCATAGCCATTGCTTGATTTTTCATGGCCACTTCATTGCTAGTAATGTATTTTGACACCAACTCCTCTAGATATGATTTCCTTTCTTAGTATTGGGTTGGTTGTTGCTGGTTCTGAAACCCTGGTGGATATGATTATCGTGAAGCTTGATTTTGCTGGTTGTTGCTCCATGAAAAATTCGGATGATTTCTATTACCTTGATTGTATGTATTCTGATAAGTATTTTGCGGAATTATGTTGTAATTGTTGATGAACTGCACAGCTGCTGGATTAATCGCACATTGCTCCGTTGGGTGCTCTCCCGCGCACAACTCGCATATTATTGCCATTTGTTGTACTTGCTGTGTTTGTTGTGCTTGTGTTGCTTTCACCGACTTCAACATCTTTGAAAGTGCAGATAACTATGCTTGCATCGCTGTCATGCTATCTACTTCTAATACCCCAGTTGCCTTCGCCTGTGTCATTCTTGTTGTGGGCCACTGGTAGTTATTAGCCGCCATGGTTTTAATCAACTCATATGCTTCCTCGTAACTCTTAGCCATGAATGCTCCGCCCGACGCTGCATCAATACTCGTCCTCAGATTCCCATGTAGTCCATTGTAAAAGGTGTTCATTTGTAGCCACCGGGGTAATCCATGATGCGGGCATTTTTTGAGCAGTTCTTTGTATCTCTCCCAAGCCTCATATAATGATTCCCCATGTTGCTGTTCAAACATCGTAATCTCATTCCTCATCTTCGCAGTTTTCGCCGGTGGAAAGAATTTTGCGAGGAATTTTTGAGCTAAATCCTCCCATGTTGTTATCGAACCAGACGGTAGAGAATGCACCAACTCTTCGCCTGTCCCGTAAAGAGAATGGGAACAATCGCAGTCTCACCGCATCATCTGAAACCCCATTAAACCTAAAAGTGTCGCACATTTCAGAAAGCTGACCAGATGCTCGTTTGGATCGTCATTTGCAAAACCCCCGAACTGAACTGAATTCTGAATCATTTGTATCATCCCAGGCTTAATTTTGAATGTATTTGCTGCTATTGCTGGCCTAGTGATGTTTGATTGCAGTTCAGTCATCTTGGGTGTTTGCAAAATCCCATATGTTTTTCGATCTCGGCTGCCATTACTGTTACATATTCCTTTCAGATGTTTCGAATTCTTGCCTCGTTTTCTTGATCACTTGCTCAACCTCTGGAACCTTTTCTCAATGTCGTCGTCAAAAGGTAGCAAATCTGGATTTTTAGAACGAGTTTGCATAAACTGCTTTCACACCTGAAACAGAAGAAACAATACAAAAAAATAAAATAAAATAAAAAATGTCTAAGTAAACTGGATTAATTAAACTGATATTGTAAAACTATTAAGAATTATACTAAATAGTCCCTGACAACGGCGCCAAAACTTGTTGGGTAAAATCTAATTACACACAACACGCAAGTATACGTGGTCAACAAGTAATAAAGTGATGAATAGAGTATCGTTCCCACAGAGACTTATTAGCAAAAATCTTAACTTCACAATTATTAATTTCTATTAATCCTAATTTTATTAAAACTATCCAATTCAATGATTAAAAATAATTATTCTAAATTAAAAAGTAATTAGACTATCACAAAATAATCATAAATATCAAAGTCTGGAATTTCAAACAATTAATGGAGAATTAGACTTATGATTTCACCTAAGCTTCACTCTGATTTTAACACCTTTATTCCAATTCAATTCACTATCCCAGTTTATTAATCAAGACACACGAACGTAGTATTAACCACCTCTCGATGCACTAATACGTATTAACGTCAATCCACAATTAAGATAGAAATCCGTTAAACACCTTAAGCAACTAATTCACTATATCTCTATGTGAATTACAATTGAAGAAGGTTGAAGAATAAGTTCTCTATCCGATTACATGCGGTGTCAAGTATATCTCTACCTAACACTCATCAAGTTTAAGCTATTAACAAAATCCTGAACACATGCTATATCAACTAAGTCTAGATTTAAATATCCTCTCTCGATTCCATCCAACTCCACAAAGAATTGTTGATCAGGCAATTCATAGATTCAAGAACAAATCAATATAGATAAACTGGAAGATAGCTTATTAAATTGGAAATCAAAGTTTACAAAACCATAGATTCACTCAAAGATCCATCATAAGCCTAAAAAGTGAATTAGTTCATAATAAACAAAATAAACACTGAATAAATCATGGAAATCATCTTTCAATACAAATAATAAACTAAGATGAAGAATATTGAAATACACCCTTCACGTAGCCTAGAATCGCAATCGTCTCGAAAATCGCCTTGAAATACTCCTCCAATGCTTGCTAGAAAAACTGAGATTAATCTTCGTAATTTGTCTTGTGTATCTCCCAATCTCAATGTTTGATGTCCATTTATATACTACCACCTGTATTTTGATTACAATTCCAGGCTATATGAGTCCCAAGTCATCACCATCACTAAAACTCCACACTTGTAGCACTAGAAAACCAACTAGGAGTCTTCAATTTTCGAGTACCCAGCCCAGCTGGACATTTAGCTTTGTATAAGCCAGCCTCGGCTGGATACCCTTCTGTTATTGCTGCCCAAACACCCAGCACCGGCTGGATAATAAGCATAAAAGGCCCAGCCCCGGCTGGGCACCAAGCTGTCATTCAATTTTGCTGCTTAGAACCTCCTATGCTAAAACTGCCATAACTTTCAAACCGGGAGGAATTACGGGGCCTGCGACCTATCAAATCGAAGCTATCAACGATATTTACAACTTTCATCCTTTGAGCTTTCAGAAATAACAAACGTGTGACTGTCAAAATTGCATCGGAGCAGCCTGCTACTTTGTAACGACAACCGAAACAACTCTTAACTTGTCTTTGTTGCTAGAAAGCCATACTCTCGCATCCGAGGCTTCTAATTAAATGATGTAAGACGTTTCGGGATTCCAATAAAGAATTCCTTAACATAATCCAAGTTCCACGCCACAAACAAGAAATGCACATAAAATGAACATGAAAACCCGAACTTTATCCGGAATTGCTTTTCCTTGCATAATTTTATACCAATAGTCGCTCACGCCGCTTCCAAGCATATAATCTACAAATAGAAACAAATGCATAAAAAGTAACTAAGAAACACGAGATTAAGCAAATATTTCAAGTAATAGATGCCGGAAAAGTAGGTACCAAACCGACTTATCACTCGTCCTCCTATTTCATTAAATACATTCATCATTTTACTTGGCCCAAATTCAACCCTTGTGAAAGTTCCGATTAAACTTCAAGCAACAAGAGTTATATTTTTTTGTGTTTTTATAAAAATTTTGTTGCTCGGAGTCACCAAATCATGATAGTAAGTCAGCTCAATTTTTGAAACTTTTCAGGTATCTTCTTTCTTTAGATGAACAACAAACATTCTAGCTTTGTACATCGTCTTTCAATTGGTTTTCTAGCTTTCTTACATGTAAAAAGCAGGTTGGATAAATTTTTGGAGTGAGCTTATTTCTGAGTTGGCCCAATTTTTATTTCAAATCCACTACTACGTGCATATGTTCTATAAAATTCTTCCGCCTCTTGGATAATAGAAAAACATTTGACCCATGTATGAACTTTTTGAAACGTTAATATGCGATTGGTTCGTGTTAGAACACCAATATTATCCATGTCAATATTATCATGAGAAGAAATTAAAGAACTTGAATTAAACATATCTTCAGCCATAATTGAAAACTTTACTGGAACGTTTTGACCTGTGAAGACTTGTTTGATCTTTGATTTGGACTGATTTATTTCTATTCTCTACACTTATAAATGAATTTTGTATTTTCTATTCTACGTAACAGAATTCTTCTTTCACTAGTTGAACTAGCGGACAATATATGGCAAAGTAAATGACAGATCTAATATTTTCTAGCGTAATATTTGGGATAACATGGTAATCCAAAGGTTCAAATTGCCCCCATATTCATGTTTTGATATTTGCTATTGATTAACATATCTAATATTATGCATAATATTCAAGAATATTCAAGATCTGATATTTGCCCCCATATTCATGCTCTGATATTTGTTATTGATTGACAAATCTAATATTAAGCGTAATATTCGAGAATATTCAAGATCTGATATTGATCTAATATTTGCTAACATGGTAATCCATTCTTCTTCCGCTAGTTCAACTAGCGGATATATAAATTTGATTGACTTGATTGGCTTGATATGGGGGTAATTTGGGATGAAATTTTTTTGAATTATGTCCGCTAGTTGGACTAGCGGAAGGCGCAATTGTGTATTAAATCTTAGTCCTTAATTTATGTAATGGATGGTTATGATGTTATTTGTCCATTTTTAATCCATAGCAAATACATGTTATGAATTATTTCTCCATATATATATATATATATATTATATATATATATATATATATATATATATTATATATATATATAATATATAATATATATATATATATATAGTTCGCATCTTAAGGACTCCGCTTAAGTGACACTCCTATATAAAGCTATCCAATTTTTAGATCCAATTCAAAATCCGAATTTTCTCTCTCTCTCCAAAACAAAACAAATCTGAAAGACCCAAATCATGGGTTTCCTCTCTCCAAAAAAATGTGTTTCATCTCTCCAATTTCAGACCCAAATCATGGTTTCCTCTCTTTCCAAAACAAATCGTGCTCAAGAGCAATCGGACTCACGCAAAACAAAAATCTGAATCCCCCTTGATCTCGACTTCAATTCGGCCAACCATTCACTATTTTCTACCATTAATTATATTTTGTGAAGATTTCTTTGAAAACATTGAACTTTCTTATTTTGATTTTCTTGCTTAAGAAAATACTAGCTGGATAAAAAAGTAAACTATGTTTATAATGTAGGGGAAGTAAACCTTGTCGTGATATAATTAAAAAAGGGGAAATCAATAGTTTTTGAAAGATTTGAGTGAGGAATGCATTTAATTTCTATTTTAGAGTAGGAGATTGACAAGGATATTTAATAGATTAAAACTAATTTTATGACGTTATTCCTTTTCTCAAACTTTATGTGACATGAAATTCATGATTTAGAATTGAAAGTTGAGTCTTAGTAGTTCAAATATTAATTAGTTTTGCTCAAATACTGATGTTAAGGGCTTTGAACTGATGTTGCCCAGTAAGTGGTAAGGTTTTACTTTTCTACTAACTGCTGAGTAATGGAGTTGCTCATGTAATTCATTTTTATGGTGTATATTTTATTACTATCGATTGCATATTAATGATTTTTAATACGCTAGATCACTTACAAGACTTGTAGGGAAAAAATCTTAACCTTATGGTTGTGATATTCATGTTTGATCTGAATTTTGGTGAAGTCAGATATTTTTAACTGTAACAAGTGTTTCACTGAATATTTTATAACCTTGTTTGCTCAAATGAGATCTTTAGGGATAAGGATTGGTGGTTAAATAACTATGAGAAAGTCATAATTTTCATCCAGCCTAATACGTAGTGTTTATTTTTGCATAAGCTAATGAATATCAACTAAATGGTTTTTATATTTTCAGGTGGATGACATAGACCATGAAATAGGGAGTTGTGGGAATAATGCAGAAATAGATTTAGACTATATATATAATTACGATGAAGAAATGGAGGAGGGTGACTTGAGTACTGAGGGGTTAGATGTGAACAATCCTAAAAAATTTGTTTACTATCCTCAAGTAGCCGATGAGTTTATGCCTAAGCTAGGTCAATAATTTGAAACATTATATGATGTTCACACTTTTTACGATACATATGCAATGCATGTTGGTTTTAGTGTGCAAAAGTATAATGAGAAAAAAAGGATGAGCTTTGAAAGAGACAAACACAATGAACTGAAGGGACATGATGACGATATGTTGAATGAGTACTTGAAGTTAGAACAACAAAAGAATCCTTTACTCACTTTTTCAATTTACACACAATGAAAAAATGATCACTCGTTATTTTTGGGCCGATGCAACTGCTAGACGGGCTTATAGATTTTATGGTGATGTTGTCATTTTTGATACCACATACAATAATAATCGTTACGGAATGATATTTGCACCACTAATGGGGGTTAATAACCATGGTTAAACTATTATATTTTGTTGAGCTCTCTTAAGTGATGAGACCATTGATACTTTTGTTTGTCTTTTTAAGTATTTTTTGGATGCAATGTCAGGTTATGCACCTGAAATGATTATTACCGATCAGGATCCAGCTATTACAAATTCCATTTCACAGATACTTCCTAATACATTTCATAGATATTGTAGTTAACACATTTTAATCGAATTTTCAGAGAAGATTGACTCAGTAAAATTCAGTGCTTATTATAAAGAGTTTTCAGATTGCATTTGGAATTCAGAGACTGTGAAAAATTTTACTCCACTCGGGTGGAGCTGGTGGAGAAAAGTGGGTTGAATACTAATAAATGGCTATAATCAATGTATGACATCCGTTCTAGATGGGTTCTCGCACATGTGAATCATGTTTTCTCAGCCGGCATGTCAAGTAGCCAACGAACGGAGTTGTCATTCATTTTAAAAAAAAATTGTTTCTAAAAGAAATTCTTTAGTGGATTTTATGATTCAATTTGGTCGGGGCCTTCAACATCAACGACATGATGAGTTGGTTTCGGATAACAAAGATTTGTTTGAGAGGCCAAAAATGAAAATTGACCCTGACTTCTTATTTCAAATGGTTGACATTTATACACTCTATATATTTTAAATTTGAAGATGAGTTGTGTGATAGCTTGAATTATAGCTTTGAACTTATGAAGGAGGATGTCAACTACCATGTATACAAAATTTACCGAAGGAATGTCAACAAGTTTAAAGTAAGAGAAATTCAGTATGACAAATCTTTGGATTATGCAACATGCACTTGCAAAAAGTTCTAGAGTTTGAGAATCCTGTGTCGACATGTGATAGCTTACTTGAATAAGTATCACGATCTTGACAAATTGCCTACAAAATACATTTTGAAGAGGTGAACAAAAACAACAAAATCAAGTGGTGTAATTGATGATAATGGTGTGGAGATAAAAATGACAAGCTATACTTACTCTTGCAAAGTCATTTGATTCAAAATTATTTAGATTTACTTGATAGGGCTCTCACAAATGAATAAGTCACAAATGTATTAGAAGAATGTTTAGATAATGTTGATGAAAAAATCAATCAAAATAATTAGAATAATGGTTCCAAAAGAAACAATGAAATGGAGTCTGGTAGAATGATTGTATCCAAGTCAGTTAACATGACTTGTACTTATAAACATAGTTACATTGAGCCGAACCAAGTGCGAGCAAATAGGTATGGCAAAAGGCTGAAGGGTGACAAAGAAAGAGCTTTGGAGAAAACAAAAAATCTCAAGAGTAGACGTTGTCATGGATGTGACAAAGTTGGTGTTACACACGACAAAAGAAGATGTCCGACGCTTAATAATAAGTAATCAAGTTTACTTATTTTGACTTCGCTATTTGTTTAAAATTGACTTTGTTATTTGTTTAAATTTGATTTTGTTATTTTTAAAATTTGACTTTGCTATTTGTTTAAATATAGAACTGGAGCATCAAATATTGATGGCACTCAGGATCCAAGTGTAGATGATGATAGTGATTCAACCACAACAAGTGAAACTTATATTTGCTATAACAACACTTGTATATCTGTATTTTTATATAAATTTGGAATTTTTTTTAAACATGGTGGCCTTCAGAATTGCAATAATCATATTAGTTAATGTGTTTGATGTTATAGTATGTATATTCCCTGTTTCATTTTGTTTCAATTTTTTCAATAGTGTTGATTTGTTGTTGATATGCAATTTTTCAGTGTTGGCAGTTGATGAGATTGTTTCTAAACCCAATAACTGTGAAGGAATTATTAAAATTCAAATCTTCCTAATTTTTTAAAACTATGTGAATTGGAAAAGGGTAATGTAGTGGAGTTCATTTCCGCTGCAAATATGATATTAACATCACTCATGTTACCTTGATTCCATGTGTGAGAAGGGAAGTTGAGAAAAATTTAATTTGATCCCATTGGTGAAAAATTTACAAACTTTGAGTGAACTCATCTGGTATATTATATCCTTGGGATATATTAAAAAGAAAATTCAATCGGATTGTTAACGCCAAGTTTCGCCGGCGCGTCCAATCACAGAATCCACGCGCTAGAACCTGCACAGTAACAGATCACACAGAAGCTTGACGGCTTGTGCCGCCGGG